>CM057452.1:633341875-634831250 GCA_016271365.2 Neoceratodus forsteri
CAGTGAGTACAAAGAATGTATGCAAAATAATGACTCTCAGAACACAAAAATGAGGACTTAGAATAGTAAATTGCTTTTACCTCAGTAACCGTATGACATAGAAAAAAATGTAAAAGTCATATGAATTATCAGTTTCCTGGCTAGTTTTGTACTTAGCCCGCATAAGGGGGCTAATAATGATGAAAAGTCCATTATCTCTCACCGTTTTGAGATCACAGACCGATAAGGCGCGGCGAACGCCGTAATGTTATCCTATGGGAAGAAAACAGAAGTTCAGAGTGCCATAACTTTGCCTCCCTGTAATATTTTTTCACCAGACCACTGAAAGGCACATCTGTTGGATGTTGGCTGTGTTTTCTGAAAATTTCAGCCCAAAAGACCAAACCGTTATTTTGCAGCAGGGCGCCAAATGATTGCTGCATTGCGTCGTATGCCATAATGTTATCCTATGGGAAAAAGCGTCAAATTTGGAGTACTGTAACTTTGCCACCATGTAATAGTTTTTCAACAAAACACTGAAAGGCACATCTTTGAGATGTCGGCTGCGTTCCCTCCAAATTGCAGCCCAAAACTCCAAACCGTTCTTTTGCAGCGGGATGCCAAAGAATTACTGTTATTTTGGGCATAGTGTCGTAAATTAGTGTCGTGATTTGAAAAGCTTTCAAAAAATTTCGCGACACTTTTGTGAGTGCGACACTACTTTGTGAAAGTACTTTTTCCAGAAATCTGAAAAAAACATTTCTGGGGTGTTTTACCCCAAAATAAAGACATGGTTAGCATCCTCAGGGCCCGACTAGGTGAAGACAAAAAGAATTAGGTTGCTAAAGGGTCTCAATTTTAAATGCCAAGCATTTTTCTGATCACTAACTGAAAACAAAATGGCAGATTTGTGACAGTAAAAGCGCCATTTGCGACAGTAAAAATGCATTTGCAGAAAGTGTTGAACTTTTTGTGCTTTTCCATTGACTTATAATGGGAACTTTTTTTGAATAACATTTGAACCGTTTAATATTTTTCATGAAATCTTCAAAAGGTGCATCGGGGACCCTGTACATGTTCCCTGAATTTTAGACAGTCAAAGCAAACCATGTGACCTGTAAAGCCGCGACGGTAAAATTTCAGAAAAAGCGTAAGCATGCGCCAACTGAATCACACTTAATAACTCCACAGCTGTGTATCTGACCAGTACGAAACTTGGCGATCCCAAGGTGTATAAGGTCTTGATCATGTATTCAATTTCAGGTAAATCCATCAAACAGTTGCAAAGCTATTAAAGATTACAAAGTTTGGGTTTAACATGTAAATGGCTCCTCAACCCTAACTATGGTAGCAGTGCCGTTGCTACCATAATATATATACATATAAATATATATATATATATATATATATATATATATATACACATATATACATATACACATATCTATCTATCTATCTATCTATACTATATATATATATATATATATATATATATTATATGTAACGCAGTAGTGCCACTATAGATGGGAATTGAGCCATTTCTATGTTAAACCCAAACTTTGACCTTAACTTTTCAACTGTTTGACAGATTTGCCAAATTTGAATACATTAAACCATAGGCGCCAGGTTTCCAAGTTTACGGACCAGTACGAAACTTATAGCAGATCCCAAGGTGTATGGGTCTTGATCGCTATTCCAAATTTCAGGTAAATCCATCAAACAGTTACCGGCCTATTAAGGTGCAAAGTCTGGTTTCACATAAATGGCCTCAACCCCTAACTATGGTAGCAGTGCCGCATACCACAATATATATGCATATAAATATTATATATATATATATATATATATATATACACATATACACATATATACATATCTATCTATCTATCTATCTATCTATATATATATATATATATATATATATATATATATGGCAACGTAGTGCCACTATAGTTAGGGTTGAGGAGTTTTGTTCTATGTTAAACCCTAAAACTTTGCACCTTATTAACTTTTCAACTGTTTGACAGATTTGCCTGAAATTTGGAATACATGATCAAGAACCATAGGCCTTGGATTTGCCAAGTTTCGTACTGGTCGGATATACGGCTGTGGGAGTGTATTACACGATCTGTGCACGACACGCTTTTTCTGAATTTATAGAAATGCTACTTACAGGTCGTACGGTTTGGTGACCAGGGAACGTGTGGCCAGGGTCCCCAAGTGCCGTTTGAAGATTTCGTGAAAAATATTAAATGGTTCAAAAGTTATTCAAAAACAATTTCCCATTATAAGTCAATGGGAAAAGTTAACAAAAAAGTTCGACAGTGTCATAAATGCACTTTTTAGTGTCGCAAATGGCCCTGTTACTGTCGCAAATCCGCCATCTTGTTTTCAGTTAGTGATCATAAAAATGCTTGGCATTTAAAATTGAGACCCTTTAGCAACCTAATTCTTTTTGTCTTCACCTAGTCGGGCCCTGAGGATGCTAGCCATGTCATTATTTTGGGGTAAAACACCCCAGAAATATGTTTTTCAGATTTCTGGAAAAAGTACTTTCACAAAGTAGTGTCGCACTCACAAAAGTGTCACAAATTTTTGCGAAAGCTTTCGCAAATAACGACACTAATTTGCGACACTATGCCCAAAATAACAGTAATTGTTTGGCACTCCGCTGCAAAAGAACGGTTTGGAGTTTTGGGCTGAAATTTGGAGGGAATGCAGACGACATCTCACAGATGTGCCTTTCAGTGTTGTTTTGAAAAAATACTACACGGCACAACGTTACAGCAGTCCAAAATTGATGGTTTTTCCCATAGGATAACATTACGGCGCCTGACGCATTACAGAAATCCTTTGGATCCCTGCTGCAAAATAATGGTTTGGTCTTTTTTCCTGAAATTTGGAAGGAAGACAGCCAACATCCCACAGATGTGCCTTTCAGTAGTTTGGTGAAAAAATATTACAGGGAGGCAAAGTTATTGCACTCCGAACTTCTCTTTTTTCCCCATAGGATAACATTACGGAGTTCGCCGCGCCTTTCAGGGCCCGTATCTCGGAAACGGTGCGAGATATGGACTTTTCATCAGAAATATACTTGGGCTAAGTATAAAATTAGCCAGGACAGTTGTAAATCATACGACTTTTGAATTTTTTTTCTACGTCGTACGGTTCCTGAGATATAACGTATTTAGTATTCCAAGTTCTCATTTTCTGCTCCGATACTCATTATTATGCATACATTATTTGTACTCACTGTCTTTCTCTATGCGGGTTTTGGGAAAACCGGGCTGTGCCCATTAATGTTACTGTTGCCCTTTCTGCTTGGGTTCATACCGCTTACTTACCGTTGCGTCTGCGCCACCATGTCGTTATCCTTTGTGTTTTCATTTGTGCTTGCGTTTCTGTTATTTTTTGCCATTTGTGTCTACAATAGTGTTTCTCTTTCTGTTTCACTTTGCGTCACCATGCCCATTGACATTTCTGATTGCAGGCACCATGTTACTATGTGACAACACATCACGTGGCTGACCGTTCCCGTCTATGCCACCATGTGTGTTACCCTTTCTGTTCTCATTCGTGCTTGTGTTACCATGTGCGCCACTGTTAGCACTTCTGTTTGCGCTGCTGTTCCTGTTACTCTGCCACAAGACATCATGTGGCAGGGGCCCGGAGGGCCCCACGCTCCCACCGCTGTATTACATTCACTATTTCTCATTATCATTCTCAAAAAGAAGGGAAATTAGAGGCAAAAACTCCGTTTAATGCATTAGTTAGGGTTGTTCCACAGCGACAAAAGTGAGAAATTCACTGTGGGGTTGAAAACCCCTTGCCACCCACCCCAACCGGCATTGGGGTGTGCATTGGGATCAGTGGGTCCTAACTCTCACCCATTTACCTATACTTCTGCTGCTTTACACATGTCATGGGGTGAGAGTTGAGAGCTGATGATCCAATGCGCTCTAATGCGGTGGTGAGGAGTCAGGGTTTCAACTGCTGTCCCTCACTTTGTGACTGTAACTACTTTAATCATTAATAGAGATTTTTGCTTCTATATATATATATATATATATATATACATATAAATAAATAAATATTTTTGTTTCATTGCAAGAAACTACATTAATGCATCAGTTAGGGTGTTTATTAAATTGTAAAAAGCAGGAAATCGATGTTAGGGTTCCCACCCCTACCAACCCACCGTTCAAACACCAACAGGCATTATAATTGTACCATGGGATCATCAGGCCAAACCCTCACCCTGTTCCATGGGCAAACAAGCTGACATGGTACAGTATAGGAGAATGGGGTGAGAGTTAAGCCTGATTACGCAATGACACATCCCCGTGCCTGTTGGTGTGTGGAGGGTGGGGGGTGGTAGGGGTGGGAACCGTAACATCACATTCCGCATCTTATTATGAGTTAATAAAACCTCTAACTGATGCAATAACATAGCTTTTTGCCATGCATTTCAGTTCATTTTGGGATTGTATAATAGTATCCTTATGCCACTGTGGGAGTGCAGGGTCCTTTGGACCCTGCGAGCTAATCCTGCAAGTTATGCGCATGTGTAGCATAACTTCAATGGATGCACGTAACTTGGGCATGTTCAGGCAATTTACACCAAACCATCAACATGGTCTTTTTGAGATCACACCTCATGAACACCAGCGCTGTGAACTTGTTAGTCCATCCAGAAAGTTGAGTTTGCAAAGCAACCATGCCAGTCTGTGCCATAGATGTGAAAACACATTCTGGGCAGGAAGTGACAACTGACAGCCATACTGTTCATGAGGAGGTGTGAAATAATAGCAATATTGAAAATCTGGAGTGACAATATTAAATATTGTCTAAGGTACGAGTGTGTATAGAAACTGCACAATGCACACTCATAACGTAGCCATTTCTGGGAATTTTGTGCACCAAATTTTCAACTTGGGCTTTTGGTGACCCCACTTCATGAACACTGGCACTGTTGTTCTATTAATCATGCCAGAAAAGTGATTCCATTCATCGACTGTGAAATCACCTTCCAGGACTGTGTAATGAGATGACTGTGGCATTGTTCATGAGGTGGGGTCCCACAAACCCCATGTTTAAAATCTGGGGTCAAAATTCCACATAATGGCTGAGATATCAGCATAAGTTGTAAATCCCCATTGACAGCCATTATACAGTGCAGTTCAGCTTTGAAGAGTGCAGACATGTCCCTGTCCACAGGAGATCGCAGCCGCTGACCTTGGAGGGTAAGTATGGGGTACGGGTTGTGTGGGGAGGTGGGTGTGCAGAGGTATGGTCAGGGTGGAGGAGGGGATGGGGAGATGATGAGGAACCGTTTTCTTTTTTCAGGAGAGTAAAAAAAACAACGGACATTGGGGATGGTTTTCTACATTTACAGGTTAACATTCCAATGTAAAGCTGTTGGGCACACTGGGGTGGGCTTCCAGTATACCATGTGGATTGGGGGGATACATGCTGCTGATGGGGCATCGGGCACCCCAGTTGGCATAAACAACATAACTTTTGGACACACTGGGGTGGGCTCCCAGTGTGACATGTGGATTTGGGGGACATGATATGGGGGTCAGGGACTATGATGTGTGGTTGGGGAACCATTAGATTACCAGGGAATTCTCCTGGCAGTAATTTGAAGTTGCACTTCAAATTACTTCAGGTAACTTCTAGTTACTGCCAGGGTCACTGCCACAGTACCGCTTACTTTTTGCTGGCAGTAGTTGAAGTCATGCTATAGGAGGCACAAGACCCTGTAGCTGAAGGCTAAACTTTTGAATATGCCACCGTGCCAGCATTCATGCCCACTTCCCTGACTCTCCTCTCCTGCATACATTACCTTTTAACATCGGCACTATCACACAGAGCCGGAGCGAAAAGGGCTTTTGCATATTGCAGCCTGGCACAAATATGGCACTATTCCAGCACAATGGATTTGCACCATGCACAAAGCTTTGAATATATGGCCCCACATGTTTAAACCCATTTTAAGTGCTTGATTGAATCTCTCAGCCAGTATTTTAGCCCTTTGTTATTTAAATGCATTTTATCTTTTGCATAAAGTTGTCACTTAGAAGTAGGTCCCTATGCATTTGAAATATAAAGCCCTTAAAAGTTAGTCATCCAGCCATATGTTAATTTTCCAGATATTCCCTTACTTCCTTTTTGATGCATCTGGAACTGCCAAGATTTCAAAGATTAGTGGATAACAGCCTAATGTCTTAAGTTGTTTTTCTAGCTTTATATAGTCCTGCTTGATTTCACTCTCGCTTCCTCTATCAATATCATTTATGTCCATGTGTATTATTATTTATAGTTTGTTCCCCTGCTGATTTATTAATTCTGTCCAGATTCTTTCCAATCTCTCTAATATGTGCCCCTAATAGTCATGTGACCATTTTTTCAGCCTTGTCTTCTCTGCAAACTATCCTGTCAGTATATCAGGCCATGGATTCTCCAGTGATTACAACATTGCCCACTGATGTTCTGCCATTCTTGTTTGCCTGTCTAAATGGGCTAAAGTTTCATAACCATTATTACATTCTATCTCATTATTTGCAGGAATTTTAAATAGTTCTGCCCTCCTCCCCCATTTTGCCCCTTTTCTTGGTTGCACAAGTGTCCATTCCCCTTCCTCCTTCAGGCTTTCCTCCCCTTCCAATCTGTTCTGTTTTCTATTTGAAGCAACCATCTCCCTAATCTCCATTGTTCCATTTTTTACATTAAGCCCTATATCTCCTATCATATCATCCACAAAATGTTCTAGTTGCCTTATCTTTTGTAAGTGTTTTTAATTCATTCCTTAATGGTATTATTTTGTCATTTAAAAATTTCACCTCATAGCAATATTGACACCCACACTGCTCACCTGAAACCTGCCCTTCATTTCCCATTCTGGTCACATATTTAGAAGTACAACATTCTAACCCTCTCTCTCCTCCAGTAAACTGCACCATCTGTACTATTAAAGCTAAAGCTGTTGTGGTCAGAATAAATTCAATACATCTCACAATGAATTTAGGGTGGCTAGCATGGTGATTACTGTCTTTTAAACTGACACCTAATTTATCCAACCTGATTATCAGGAGCAAACGCACACTTCTGCAGAACAACATAATGCTAGGAGGCACTAAACCATGCAATATTCCTAAATGTGAGTTAAGTGAGCACATTTACACTTCAGACTTTATCACCCCCCCCCCACACACACACACACACAAACTCACACACAGTCTGTCCATTTTCAGGGAGATAATTAAGCTATTATTAATGTATAGGCACTTTGCTGTCACTTTCAGTCCATAGGGAAGATTTGATTAATACCCATCTAGGAATTAAAGACTGTTTTTTTTTTGTCTCTGAATCATATCTAATTATTTTCTACTGTAACAAAAGAACTATCACATCTATGTGAAAAAGTTTTTTTTTTACCAATTCAACACTACTGTATGCACTTAAACTGGGTATTTAGTACAGCCTGCCATTTTCTGATGAACAGCTCTTTGTAGTTCAAAACTTAATTCTGTAAATCTCTTGTTGGTCCAACAAATTGTATCAAATCACCTACTTAGTTCATCTTTTCCTTCTAGAATATTACATTTACAAAATATACTCCCTGAAGGCTGAATGTGCTTTGTCTGGGACTAAAAATAATTATTGGGAAGCGGGGAGAAATCAGGCAGGTTTTTAGCTTTCTGATTAATGAAACAGCAACAATAAAAGCTTATTACAGCAGTAAGAAATAAGCAGGGGCAGATTAAAATATCCAGTAAAGACATTAGTGAAGAATTTCAAAAATGCTATAACAAACTATGTACTAGTAAACATAATTTCACAACTGAATTGTATCAGAAATTCATGAGTAACCAGAATGCTTCAAAGGTTGATAATGTGGACAAGGAATCTTTAAATAAATCCTTTTCACTTGAAAAAGTGTCTGGAGCAATCAAAAAACTCCCACTAATCAAACACTTGAACCAGATGGTATTTCAGGAGCGTTATATTGGAGCTTTGGAGCCATACATTTCAAAATAACCCAAAATGTTTTTTGAACAAGCATATATGGAACAATCATTACCTGAATCACTGTATAAAGCATATGTCACACTACTACCTAAAAAACATGGACCCTCTTTAATGTGAGAGTTACAGACCCAATTCTCTTTTAAATGAGGATTGTAAAATCTTAACAAAAATGTTGTGTAAAAGACTTAAACATTTCCTAACAAAATTGCAGTATATTGGAAAAAACAAACAAGTTTGCTTCATGCCAAATAGACCAGAAGTTGATAATATCAGAACATTATTCAGGCAGTTAATAAATGAAAACAACAGGTAGTAATACCTGCTTTAGATTTCATCAAGGTGTTTGACTCTGGAATTGGATTATTCATACAGAATTTTGTAAGAGATGAACATGGGGTAGCGATTTATTGTCTGGGTCAAATATTATATAATTTACCTTTGGCAGCAATCTTAACAAATGGTTTTATTTCACAAATATTTAAACTGCAAAGGCACTATAAAGGGCTGTCCCTATCACCCTACTTATTGATTTTATCTACAGAACTCATTATAAATACAATTAAAGAAGCCACTAATATTAAATGGATCAAATCTGGCACATTATCTAACAAAATGTATTCTTATGTAGATGATTTTTTGTTAGCTCTGTGGTATCCACAAAAAGCAACTTACAGTACATCTTAACATAATACTTATAGACTTTGCATAGCTCTCAGGCCTGAAAGTTAATTGGAACAAGTCCCAAGCGATGTTTGTCAACACCTCTATCTTTAAATTGCCTGATACAGAAGATCTATTGCATTCAATGTCCAAGACTATCTCCTTAGCATACATAGGGTTACAAATGCCCAACTATCAAAACAACTTTCAGACCTTAACTTTTGGCCATTGTTTCAGGAAATAGAGATTGATTTAATGCAATGGCAAAAGCTTAATCTCTCCATTTGGTGAAGCATTAATTAGATCAAAATGATAGAGGCACATAAATAATTTTACTTGTTTCAAAATCTACTACTAATAATACATAAGATTATTTTCTTGAATATAAATAAGTCAGTTAAAAATTCATACTAGGAGAGAAACCTCTTACTTGTGCCTCAGCTTTTTCAATTAATTTTGGGCTATAGTTTCTAAGAAAAAACGTTTCAAGAAACTTGAGTGCACATTCACCAAAGTCAGAATTGCTTGCAAGAGTTGTGTCTCAAACCTAGATACAGACTAACTGGGACATTTTCCACTGCATGTCTTGGGTGGCTACTCTAAAAATGTAATATAGAATTTTGATTCATAGGTTGTTGATAATAACAACTGTTTAGCCTGCCCCAAGTCCCTTCCTAAAGGTAACATCCAAGGAATTATTATACTCTGTATGGCAATCTACTGTGAACTTCAGATTGTTCTCAGTATATTCCAGAGATGCCACAAATTTGCATACGTTGATCTTGTGTACCATCCCAAAGATCATCAATGTACCCTTTATACAGATACACTTTGTCCAGAAATCAATTCTGTTCAGCACTGAGCACATATATGTGTTTTCTCATGTGCCAAGGAACACATTTGCATAATTGGGGTATACAATGCCACCATCACGTTTCCTTTGATTTTCAAATAAAACTGGTAATAAAAAAGTTATACTTCAGAAGTTTTTCAGTCAGTGTGAATAACACTTCCATACATGTAGGTGAAAAATGAGTGTACAAGTGAACTGCCACCCTTAGCGCATCCACCCAACCAGAGTGGGGGATGTTTGTATACAATGTCTGTATATCAAGTGTCACTAAATGGGTACTTTCTAAAACTGTGGCATGCTTAAGGGTATTGAGGATATCTGCAGTATCATGGACACATGATGGAAACTCTCCAGTGAGGTGCTTGATGTGAGAATCCTTATATTTAGCTAAAGGCTCTATTAATGAGCCTATGGAAGTCAGAATGGGTCTCCCTCAGGGGTTACCCAATCACTTGTGCACCTTGGGAAAATGGAATGTGGAAGTTCTCACAGGTGAAGAAACAGTTATGAAATGATATGTACCTTTTGAAATAGCTGCTGCTATAAATAGTAGTAGCAGTAGTAGTAGCAGCAGAAATAATGAATACATTTGCTTAGCACCTATTTTCAGGGACTCAGAGCACTGTACATCATTAAAATAAAAAAAAGAATCATAAACTAATAATAAAGCAGAATAGGCTAAAATGAATAAATTCATTTAAATAAATAAATATAGAGTAAACAGGTAAAAAAGGAAGCCAGTGGGGAACCCTAGATCACCCTTGAAAATGGACATTTATGCCCTTGAGTTCTTTCCCAGTTATCAAAAAAAAGAAAAAAGTAGTTAATCACTAAAACCAAATGCCTCTCTGAACTTGTAAGTGTTTAGGCTCCACTTATAGACCTCCACCTGGGGGGGCTCTCTCAAAGATCTTGGAAGAGAGTTTCACAAGACCACCAACCTCACATGCACAGTCTCCTGATATCTTTTGTCTAGCCCTGTGACCAGCTAGCAGGCCCACCATGGAAGACAGGAGAGGGCGAGAGGTATGGTACGGAATCAAGAGGCTGCTCTGATAAGCTGGGACCAGTCCATATTTATTTATTTATTTATTTAGTTTTTGTTGACAAGGTAAGTGCACTAGACAAATTCTGCCTATTTTCAGGCACGACCTGGGGGAAGGGGATACAGATGAATGCCAACTGACCTTGAACCAGATTAAGCTGTTGGTGGTATTTTTGTGAATGGGGGAAAATCTGGCCGGGACACCGGGGAAATTCCCCTACTCATTGGTAGGGGGCGCTGTGATGCTTGACAGAATGGCAGACAGTGTCAGGCCACCAGAGGAGGAGGATGTGTTCAGTGGACAGTGGACTGAAGATTCATCCCCAGTCTTGGTTTCTGCACTTGGCGGGGATACGTTAGCTACTATTTCTATGGAATCGGGTGCTTGTGATATGCAGAAGGTTACCTGTGCAGCAGGGAAGAATGAGGCTGAAGCTGCTATTATGTCTCCTGTTCCAAAGATCCCAAACTTTTCTTTAGCTGTGGCTATTTCAGAGGTGGATGGAGTTTCAGCTGTGTCTCAGCTGACTGCGAAGAAATTGCCAGCAAGTGTTTGCTGGAGCGATGATGTCGAGGGTGATGGTATGCAGAAGTGTGGTACAGTTGACTTGGTACACACTGACACACAATGTTCTAAGGAACAAGCTCTTTTGGACCCCGGCTGGGTCTGTTTGAATGGCCAGTGGGTGCCAAGCTCTGAATGGGTCTCTTTTTCTACTCCTCCGGTTGTTTTGGAGGTTACTACTGATCCTGTGTGGTAAGTACTTACTTTACCTAATTCTGGAGGGGATGTTGGGGATAGATATACTCTTTCTGTTGACACTGTCATTTCGCCTGATCCAAGCTGAGATACTGTTCCTGATTCCCCTACCATTCCCAATGCAGGGATCACAGAAGGACTGGCCCCAGGTTTTTGGATTTATTTTACCAGAATATTTTGGAACAGGCACCTAGGCATAATGCCATTTGGCTACAATATCGGGGAGGCTTGCAAGAGCATCCTGACAGGCTGTATGTGGCTAGGAACTTATTAAAGGACTCAATGAACTTTTTGACTTCTGATGTATGTGCTCTGATTAATGTGTGGGGGGAGGATACCTTTGACATTAGTTTTAAATTGTTTTCTGGCCTGGATAAATTATGGGCTAAGTATGAAAATTGTAAGACTACTTCTTTGTGGGCTCCTTTCTGTGCTATCCCTCTTACTAAACCTTTGTTTAAAACAATTAATGTTATTTTGGAACAAAGGGGTAAATGTGGGGGATATTCAGTTTTGGCTGGAAAACAAAATGTACTGTTCTGGGGCCCCCAGACCCTGTTATTGATGATGAAGGTATCTGGACGGGTAGCTGGAAGTTTAAGGTCAGGCTACATATCATTGGTAATGAGGTTCAGCACGTCCCAAACAGTTTATTTTTAGGCAAAGACAGGAGGGTTTGCTTTTATGCAGACCAGCCGAAAGCTTGCTATGAATGTGGGAGCAAGAGGCACCTTAGTAGAGCTTGTGATAAAGTGAAATGTGTCCTTTGTGGAGATTTTGACCATGACAGTGGGACTTGTAGAAATGTTTCTAGGTGCAGTCGCTGTGAGGAACAAGGTCATGCTTATCATCAGTGCCCCTGGGCTGGACAAAATAAACAGGGTGGGTTAGACAAGGAAGATTTAATAAACCATGGACGAGAAAGGTTTTGGCCGGGATTTTCTAGCAGGGCCCCACCCCAAACTGGGCCTACTAATTCTGACTCTAGCCAAGACTCCCCTGAAGCTGCTGCACCCACCCCCAGTCTGATATTTCTAGTGCTCCATGAGCCTTGGTTCAGGATGTTCTTCCTACCCCTGTTGCTGATCAACAGGCTATGCTGCCCCTTCTGTTTTGGACATCCCAAGAGGGTTACCAGAGCATCCAGCATGAGACACCAGAGCCCTGCTGGTCTTCCTACCCAAAACACTTTCTCTGTCCTGCAGGATCCCGCTGGGGGGTTCTGAATCTGATGTTTCCTCTGTTTCTGGGGTATTTTCTGAAATGGAATGTTAGGAAGAGGAGGGTTCTGAGGTTTTGATTACTAAGAAAAAAAGTGGAAGGAAATGGAAAAAGGACAGGATTCCTTGACTCTCTGTAAATGTCCACCTTCTGATTACTTTCCCTTAATGCCTGTAGCATAAAAAAACTACAGGAAGCAATGGGCTTGTTTACATTTTTGTAAGTCTTTGGCTGTTGATGTTTACTTCCTTCAGGAGACCAGACTCAAGACTCTGCAAGGTATCTCAAGCTCAAAAGACTTGGTTTGCTGGGTCTTCCTTTTGATCCTTTGGTTTAGGTCAGGCTGATGGGTTAGGGATTTTATTTGGTAACACACAGGTCCAGGTGGTGAGAGTGGTGGATTTAGTTCCTGGGAGGATTTTGATTTTGGACTGCTTTTATCAAGGTTTTTCTCTTCTGCTGATTAATATCTATGCTCCTCAAGTTAAGTCTGCTTGAATTGACCTTTTTAATGAGGTGCATCCATATCTTTACACCCATAGGCATGTTATTTGGGGTGAGGATTTTAACTGTAGCTTAGATTTTTAAGGTGAAGGATCAAGTACAACAAAAATATATTGTGACACTCATGCCTTACTGGGTATTTTGAGTACCTCTTGGTTGATGGATGCTTACAGGGCATTGTCTCCTGATTCAGGTTTTACTTATTCTATAAATGTGTTTCAGTCCAGGATTGATTATTTTTTTCTTTCCTGATATTTGGTTCCAAATTCTTTTTTTTTACACTTTTGTGCAGTATCAGACCATAAGGCCTTAGTGTGTCAGGTAGGGCTTTCATCTGTCCCTCCTCAATTCCACTCGGTCCCTTCTAGATGGAAGTTGAATTCCGCTCTTTTGGATCCGGAAGATGGTAGGAGAAAGTTGGTTAACTTATTTTATTTTAGAAAATCAGTAGCAGAGCTCTATGAGGATTGAGCTACCTGGTGGGAGGACACTAAGACTGAGATTCGTTCCTTGTTTATGGGTTTTGGGAAGGCTAAATGTAATGATGATTATACTAGATACTTGAAATGTAGGAATCAGTATTATCAGTTATTGTCCTTCTCTCGTGTTTCGGACCCCAGGTTTCAGGAACAAATTTGTAGGTTGAAGGACCTTATGAAGCATTACCAATATGATAGGGTGGTGTCTTTACAGGCTGAAATGCGATTTGGCCTGCAGAAAATGCCTTTTGCGGATCCTTTTTCTGCCTGTAAAAATAGTTTGGGTACTAAACTGATGGAGGGTTTATGGGATGATATGGGACGTCTTAGATTTTCTGATGTGAAAATGTTGGAAATTGTTTCCCAACGGTTGCAATCACAACATGGGGACCATTTTATTTTGACTAAACGGTGGGAGGAAGTAGCACATTTTCTAGTCCCTCTTGCCACAGATGACCTTCAAATGGGATTTGGAATGGCCTATTTTGCTTCTTGAGGTTAAGCAGGTTATCAGGCACCTTACAATTGGGATTTCACCTGGGAAGGATGGTTTAACAAAGGAGTTTTATAAATGTTTTCTGGATGATATGAGCGAGATTTTATGTCATTGCTGTAATGAAAGTTTGGGGTATGGGGTTTTTCCTGCATCTTTTTCTGATGCGGTCATTATTTTTTTTATATAAACACAAAGGACAGAAGTATGATTTTGATAGCTGGAGGCATATTAGCCTTCTGAATACAGATTATAAGATTCTAGCCACTATTCTGTGTCATAGACTGCAAACAGTTGCTGAAGAGGTGATTCTTCCCATCCAAACCTGTTCTATATCTCACAGGAATATTCACCAGAATTTTTTTTTCTTAGGAATATTTCTGAGTTTGGTAGGCAAAATAGACTTAGTGGTTCCTTAAAAGCACTGGATCAGGAAAAGGCTATTGATATGGTCTCTCATGATTTTTTACACAAAACACTGTTGACATATAGGATTCCTTGTAGATTTAGATCTTGGTTGCAGTTTTGTATGAAGATGCAGTAATTTTTCCTACGATTAATGGTCTTATGGGCAGAGGTTTACATTTCCTATGGGGTGTAAAACAAGGGTGCCCTTTTAATCCCTTATTATGTACCTATGTACTAGATCCTGTTCTTAGATCCATTATACAGGATCAGAGAAATGTGGTCTTTCACCTGATGTTGCTATTACACCCCAAAAATTAGCGGTTTATGCAGACGATGTTTGTCTTACTGTTAAGGACCAACAATCTGCAGATAGGGCTTTGCAGGTTTTCGCAGACTATGAGGAAGTAGCTGGGACTACAGTGCATTTTCATAAGTATTGGTGTTTTCATAGGTCGTGGGGTTTTTCCTGATGCTATAGGTCCATTGTAGATTTCTGACAAACCTATTAAAGTGCTAGGTGTTTTTTTTTGGATCTGGGGATTTGACCTTTCTTAATTGGGAGAAAAAGCTAAGGCAGGGTGAAGCAAAATCCAATGATGGAAATCTTGGTCTTTGTCTAAACAGAAACAGATTTTGATTATTAAGAAATTTTTGCTTCCTCATTTTCTTTATATCAGTTCTCTGTTTCCAGTTCCATTCCAGCTGGAGACTAGATTATTGAGTGGTTTGTTTTTAGATGATATGGGGTAGTCATTTGAACCCAGTTAAAAGGGATTTTACATATCTGAAATTGCAGCAGGGAGGTCTCAGTATGTTTCATCTGGTGGTTTTCTATCTTTCTTTCTTTTTTAAATCAAACTTTGGATTTGGGACTGTTAATGTTGGCCATCCCTGGGAGGATGGGATGATAGGTTTATTTGCCCATTTATGCAGTGATGGGTTTCTCAGGTTCCTAGGCTTACAGCCTCCTTCATGATTCCGGAGTTTACCAAGCTGGTGATTAGGAAGCTTAGCATATGTGGGATTACTAAATTGCATGTCCAGACCTTGCATAGGAAAGCTCTGTATTCTGGGATTATATCACGAAACTTTATGTCTCAGGTGGAATTTCCACAATGTGTCCCTTCAAAATTAAATTTTGCTTTACAAATTTTGATCAATAAAAAACTCCCTGTTCATCTGTGGGATGTTCAGTGGCTATGCTGCATGGTAGATTTGGAGTGAGGGGCACTTTGAAACACAAACCTTTGCTGGAAAGGCAATGTCTTGAGCCACAGTGTGTTGGTCAGGAAAGACTGTTACACGAGGTCCCTGCACCCTAATTGATACCCTCAGAGGTACACCATAGATAGCTAATGCTTAGGTATAGGTTATACTAATACTTAGGGCTAAGGGCATCTACCGTACAAGAGCAGATGTCAGGATATGAATGCATATTGTTGTAATCCACTTTGCTTGCTAATGCACATATATTATACTATGTATTTTCTATTTCTTACTTGTCAGATACCAAGACACCTCAAAATTCTGTCTTTATGACTTAAACGGGTTTGGAAACCACTCCTAAGTGCAGAACAGGTAGGCTTTGTCTAGGGGAGATCAGCATCTGACCACTTAAGAACCCTTTCGCACATTTTTTGTACAGTCCAAAACTCTCAATCGCCCATGGCCCTTGTAGCCTTAGATGCTGAAAAGGCATTCGATCGAGTTAGCTGGGAATTTTTATGGGCCACTTTGAATACGATGGGTTTCCCAATGCAATTTATCCAGTGGATCAAGGCGATGTATAGCTCTCCCTCTGCAAGAGTGTACTATAATGTGGTGTTCTCTTCTAGATTCCCTTTATTTTCCGGTACTTGTCAAGGATGACCCTCTCACCCTACTTATTTAATCTTTATTTGGAGCCCTTACTAGCTTGTATTAGATCTTCGCCTGCCATCACTGGTTGTGTCGTTGGCCATCAGGCACTCACTATGTCAGTGTTTGCAGACGACATTCTGTTACACTTATCAGATCCAGTCCACTCCATTCAGGAAGTCCTAAAAATTATCAACCAATTCGGAGAAGTTTCCAATTATAAGCTGAATCTGACTAAATCCGAAATTTTTCCATTGAACTCCCTCTTATTTCATGCAGATGTAGCCCAGTTTGGAATGAAATGGGCACCCGATCACCTTAAATATCTGGGCATCTACCTAGCCCGCGATATTTCCATAACTAGGAAACTTAATCTAGATGATCTACTAGACCGGATCCAAGGTGACCTCAACAGATGGAACCACCTTCCCTTGTCCCTAACTAGTCGTATAAATATAATTAAGATGAACATACTTCCACATATTTTCTACCCTTTAGATTTACTTAATATCTGGTTACCTAAGACCTTTTTCCAGAAAATACATTCCTTAGTTACCAAGTTTATCTGGAAAGATAAACAGCCAAGGAGAGCTTTTTCCAAGTTATGTCTACCCAAGACCATGGGTGGTCTTCGTTTGCCCAATTCGAATTCTATTATTGGGCTAGCTACCTGTCAAAATGGGCAAATGGCTCTCCCTTCCCCAAAATACTTATCGCCCTTTGGTTGCAACTTGAGGTCAATTTGCTGAAGGCCCACAATATAGATCCCACTCTGCATTTTACTGCAACCTCTCATCTCTTCCCATTACAATATGCAAGTCAGTAGTCGGGACCTCAATAAAGGTTTCAACCAGTTCTGCTCTCGATAAACATACAAAATACCAAAGACTTTGCCCAACGCTAGTTCTTAACCCCAATGTTAAGACAGGGGCACAATGGTTGCTCCTCCCTGGCTACCGAAATTGAGACTGTATAGTTGATGATCTCTTTCTTCTGGATTCTATTGTCTCCTCGGGAGCTGATGTCCAAGTTTCATATTCCTTCACAGGCCATATTCAAAGTATTTCAGCTGAGGCACCTCATAGTTAGTTATTTTGGTCTGGTGAGAAAGACATCTAATATATGTCCTTTAATAGAGCTGCTTAAGTCTCGAGTCAATGAACCCCATCCCGTGGCTAATCTCTACTCACACCTTCTTCTTAGCAAAACTCCGGACACTTTGCCTGGTTCCAAAGTTTGGGATAAGCTGCTTGGCTGTACCCCCCATTCTTGGGCTCAGGTTTGGTCTGATCTACACCGTTTTTTCTCTTTAGATAGGAATAAGCTTATACAGTTCTATATAGTTAATAACATGTACTATACCCCAGTAAACTTAGTCAAGTTTGGGAAAATTAACTCCCCTAACTGTACCAGATGTGGTACTGGCCAGGGAAATATCTTACACATTTTTTGGGCCTGTGACAAAGTTGCTCTCTTGTGGCAATTTATTTGAGATAACCTAAGTCCACTTTAGGGTCAACAAAACCTATTCACGCCCGAGATTTGTATCTTAGGTATCTTCTCCTCTATTAAGGTCAACGAAAGGAAATATCACATGGCCCTTATTTCGATGGCTGTTAAAAGGCTGGTCCTCCGTCACTGGGTTGACCAATCTGAAATTACCTATCAGGAATGGGTGGCAGAAATGTCACATAGTTTTAAAATTGGAAAATTGATTGCCAGTATTAGGCATGACTTGCCTGCGTTTCACAAAAAATGGGGTAAACTTTATGCCTTGTACCTTTCCGGGTGATAGGACCTTGGGTTTTGGCTCACCTTGGATGCTTCTCTCTTCCCTCCTTCCCTCCCTTATCTCCTTTGCTTCCTTTCTTTTCCTTCCTTTTAGTGGCGGATCCTCCAGGGGTGGGGGTGGGAGGGTGAGGATAAGGGTAGAGGTTTGAGGTTGTTAATCCTTATCTCTGTATGTTGTACCATGTTTTTACCATGTTATACTGTGTTATGTTTGTTAAAATGAATAAAGTTTAAATTTCAAAAGATACCAAGACACTTGTCCTTGAAGTAATTATAATATGTAAGGCAACCTTGCCATCCTTTGGTGATGTGCACCACTACACCTTGTTATGTAAGACTCCGTATAAGAACTTCTTTGTTCTAAAACTGATGACTTTACAGAATTATATAATGTTATCTTGGACCGTGGAGCCACCTCTAATTTAGCCAACAGGGCTCATCTTTGTAACTAGAAATGTTTCTATCTTTTAGTAACCATAGTAATTATCACAGGTATATAATGTTATGCACAGGTTTTACACCTCGGAGACCCGAGAGATCCCAAGAGACTACAGAGAAACCTTGAGGTGTAGGGAATGCTTAGCACTGGCTCCCAGTTCGTATTGGCAAGAACTGCTTAGGGCAACTGTGATTTATCCCTTTTGTAGTAATAAACTTGTTTATTACTCGAATGCAACTTGTTTGTGATTATTTGCATTCCCAATATCGTCAAGAATCTGAAAGCGAGGTTTAGACCTCTTACAAATTGGCGACCATGTTCAGGCGATATTTGGTGTTTGTAAGTTTTCACTTGTTGCTGAAACTTTTCCCTTCCCCACAGGGACTGTAGGTGTACACTCCCGTATCACCTCTCCCGTTTTTCCTACCATTTGTGGTAACTTGCAAAGTCTGGCTGACTTTTTGGGTGTGGTCGATGCCGTCTCGACCCACTCCATAGCAGCTTTGAATTGCAAGCCTGCAACTTATACAGTAGCCCAGCTGTGTTTAAAGTACTCGTGTTGTGGATCGATACGCAACACGCTGTCTTTTTCACAGTTTGAATTTTTGTTCCCTCCCACACAATGGCTACAGTATCAGATATCTGCGCAGAACTGAAACTAGATGTCTCTAACTTCCTTACCTTCCATGGAGGATGGGCTGACTTCACGTGGGACGCAATCCGACAACCCTTTACTGGGGATTTCAACCCAGTACGCAGAGACGCAACAATCAACCAATAAGCGTTGCGCTAAAGCGTTGATGGTCGCCGCTCTCTACGCTGCTTTGGAAGCCTCTGAAGCGAGGTTTCACACCCTTGATCTGCAGATCACATCTCTTAAGCAAGAGATGGTTTTACAGGAAACTGAGTGTGTTAGAACACAGCAGAACTTGGAGTTGGAGCTCCAATCTCTGCGAAATGAAAAGGATTCACTATTGCATCATTCAGCACAGGCTGGTGAACAAAAAATGTGTACTCTGAAACAGGAGTGTGAAAGTTTGAGACAGAATAAGAGTCAGGTTGTGCAAATGAATGATTTGTTGAGTGCTGCGAATGCACAGTTGAGTGATGAAATGGGTGAGCTTCAGGACGAGATCAACCAGGGACGTAATGATTTAGAAATAGCCTATAGGGACAATCACGAATTGAGCACCGCGTACCGTGTTTTGCAGAAGCAGAAGCAGGATCAGGTTGATATAGATGTTGCAAGTGTGAATCATGATGAATGTAGAGCTAAGATGGATAAACTGCGCCATCAGCGAGAGGTTTTGGCTGGCCACGTTAAGGCGATGAGAGGCGTAGCCCCTGCCTTTCACCTGTCATCAGAAGGGGAGTTATCTGATGATGATGCCTCACAGTACAATGCCCAGTCACACCCCTACTATGGCCCAGAATCCCCGCCCAGCCATCCACAGTATGGCGGGTCCCCGCCCACTACTCCTCAGGTCACACGTCGACGACATCGTGACACTCATAATGGGAAACACCATTATGGCGGCGCCCATGATGGGGGGGAGCAGGCCCAAGCCTGGTCCCGATGGTGCCTCCGGTAGCCGTTATTAGTGTGGAAGACAGGCAATAGATTGAAACCATGATTGATAGAGCATTAGGTAATGTTCCTCTTCCTGAAAGGAGCATGAAAGCCATTAAAAGTCAGATTCAACAAATTTTCCAAGAAGCTGGCACTCAGGAAGGTGTTGTCCGCACTGCAGCTGAAGCTGCAGCTTGTGCAGCATTGGACGGTGTGCGAGACACGTTACCTTTGCCTGATCGACCACCTACTAATCCCCTACAAATGGCCTACTCTGTTCAGCAAATTGCTGACAGTATCGGTCGGATGAGCCCGTCCGACAATCTCAGCTGTCACTTGGAAAAGGTGCTCTCTAAATGCGAGATGCTCAGCCTCGCTGCAGAATATGAGGTCCAAATACTACGCCAGACCATCGATCCTGGCTTATGGGCCAAACTCCCCTAAGCAGTTTGCCAGGATGGGAATGCTACCTTTGACGAGGTTGCAGCTGAGCTCATCTCCGGTCATAGCCCAGGTGTAGTAGGAGTGATGCTGGCATACCCCGTAAAGCAAAATGCAAAAGAAAGCCCAGTGACCTACCACCAGAGACTCTGGATGGCCTACCGAGCAGGAAAACACCTGGCACAAGAGGCTGCGGATGTAGATCTTATTGAATATAAGACCTTGTTCCTTAGGAACATGATCCCAGCCGTAAGAGAAAAGGTAGAGCCAACCAATTACCCAAATACAGATAGGTTTGCCGATATTCTTCAGAAAACTGAGAGGGTGTATCAACTGTACATCCGTGATTTGGGTTCCGGTTCCAAGAAAGTTGCTGCTGTGGAACCCACCTCTGGGACCACGACACACTATACCGTGGAAGGGCAGGCCCAGCAACAGCAACCCAAACATCCATCGGCCCCTCCAGCTAGTAATCAATAAAACCCCCAACAAGGCCAACTACAACAGTGGGGTGGGAACTGGAATTGGCCCAAGAACAGGAGGCATAAGGGCAGAGGGAAACCATTACAGAGAACAGGTCCCTCATATAAGGAGATAGCTGAAGAAAACCGAAAATTCCGAGAGCTCCTGGGGCAAGTACGCTCCGTAGCAGATGCTGTCCCTGCACAGACCCTTGCGGCAGTACAACCGGCGACCCATGCCACTACTGGCCACGGAGACACCGGAAGTACGAGCCCTCAGGCCCATACAAGCCTGAACCCAGAAGCTCCTCCCTATATCACATCAGTACAGCACTGTGAAGTATTTCATGCAAGTCAGGCCCAACCTCTGCATGCCTCCAGCAGTACAGATTGACAATTACAGACCCCAGTCCATATTGTAAACAAGCTGGTCTTGGATACAAACAGAAGGCCCTGCACCAAGGCCGAGGTCGGGGGCCGCCAACTGATTGTCTTATTAGATACAGGTGCAGCTGTATCTGTGTTACATGATGAACACCCGGAAACGTCCCCTTGGTCTACCGGATGGAAGACCAATATGTCAGGAGTCGATGGTACTAGGCTATCTGCATACCGTTCTCTACCCTTACCAGTAGAGCTAGGCCATTTGAAAGCCTCACATGCGTTTCAACTAATGGTACTGCATGATCATCCTAGTATCATAGGCATTGATTTCCTTGCACCACATGGCTGTGTGGTGGATCTAGCTAACATGCTGCTGTTACAGATTCAGGGTCAATACCATACCATCTTGATTCCTGATTCACATGCTGTGGCAACAATATCTATCAATAACAAAGAGTATGACGTCATAGATTTGTTCAAGAATCACAAACTTTTTCCAAAACTTTTACCTATTCTGCAACGATATTTAGAAGCGTTTGCAGTTAACAAGCATGACTGTGGCAGAATGCATCCTGTCATTGAGGTGCCAGGCCCGGCACATGAAAGGCAAAGGCAATACCCCTTTCTGACTGAGGCCTTGCCCTTCCTCCAAGAAACGATCAAGTCACTCCTTAAACAAGGAGTAATCAGAACTTGTGTTTCCACTGCCAACTCTCCCGTTTGGTCCATGAAGAAACCCACAGGCACTTAGAGACTTACTATTTACTACAGAAAACTGAATCAGGTCACTCCCAGTTGTTCCCCAATGGTGGCATCAGCACCAGATGTGCTTCGACTTCTAACACCGGATCAGAAATGGTTCAGTGCCCTGGATATTTCCAATGGTTTTTGGTCATTATCATTGGCCCTTAAGAGTCAATATAAGTTTGCCTTCACCTTTGAAGGATGACAATACACGTGGACTTGCTTGCCACAAGGATTCCATAACAGTCCATCCCTCTTCCATCTCCACATGATGGATGCCCTACAGAGTTTCTCAGCCCCCCCAATGTCTCTTACAATATGTAGATGACCTGTTGTTGGTCACAGCCATGCAGGAACAACATCTGTATCTCTTGGATGAACTACTGACTCTCATTCAGAGAGCAGGTCTGAAATGCAACCCAGCAAAAGCACAGTTATGTCAGAAAGAAGTGCTCTTTCTGGGTCTGAAAATAACTGACCAAGGCCGAAGCCCTACCTGGAAAAAGATACAGGGATTACAAGACTTGCCATTGCCAACCAGTGTGGCAACTCTTCAAAGGTTTCTAGGTATGGTAAACTATTCAAGAGATTTTATTTGTGATTTTGCTCAGAAAGCCGCTCCTCTGTATGATCTACTCAAAAAGGATGTTCCATGGAATTGGGGTCCTGCCCACACCCAGGCTGTGACGTCACTGAAGCAGGCTATGGCCTCTGCCCCAGCACTGGTCAACCCCAATCCAGCACTACCATTACATCTGGAATGTGCCACCTCTGACATTGCCATGTCAGCAGTGCTGGCCCAGAAGGTGCATGGCACCTTGAGACCCATTGCATATGCATCACAGCTCTTGACCCCAGTGGAACAGAAGTATGGCCTTTGTGAAAGGAACCTTCTGGCCACCTACTGGGCTGTCAAGCACTTCCTGTATATCATTGGGTACTCATCACTGATCCTCAACACCAACCACACGCCAACCACCTTTCTACTCTCAGATAGAGTGAAGGATGGGTCAGTCTCTAATACTAGGCTGACACATTGGTCAGTTCTCCTCCAGGACAGAGATATCCAGGTCCACCAGACCAAAGTTCCATCTCTACTAGCTCATGGTCTCCTTTTTCAGGGAGAACCCCATGACTGTACACTGCAGTCACCTGACCTCCCAGATCCAGGTCCTTTCCTCCCTGCCATGCCACCGGTATTCGAGAGTACCTCTCAGTGCCATATTTTCACTGATGGTTCAGCATCATACTATCAGGGAGAACAGATTGCAGGGATAGGTATCTTGGTAGTCTATCCTTATGGGAACACTGTCAAGATATCTAAACGCTGTAGTGTAGCTTCATTGCAATATGCAGAGATGGCAGCAGTGGCCTGTGCCCTTGAGTTCATCCAACATGCAACTCAGGATACCATCATTTTTACAAACTCTAATTGGGTTTGTTGTTCTCTTACAGAATTTCTTCCCTTTAGGCAGAAAAACTCCTTCCTCTCTTCTGACGGTAGCCCAGTGAAGTACAAAGAATTGGTGATCTACATACATGCATTGGCACAGAAATACACACACAAGCTTTATGTGCACAAGGTTAAAGCCCACTCTCTTCATGACCCCTATCATGCTTTCAATGACACCGCAGACACCCTTGCTAAGGAAGGAGCCCGAGGGGGGGACATCTGGATGATGGACCATCCAGAAGCCAATGCAGCTGTACATGTTGCAGCTCTAAAGAAGAAATCTGAGTCTTTTTCTCCCCTGGACCTCTCAGCAGCCCAACACCTGGACACTGAACTGAGAGAAGTGTTCAGATTCCTTGACAAAGGTACTGAAGAAAGACTCCCTACCCATAATCCATACCAAAGGCATGAAGGTAAGTTACACCTATCCCCTGACAACAAGCTCATTTGGTTCCAACCAGATGACACTACCACCAAGTTGTGGGTAGTCCCCAGACACCTGAGATCTGAATTTTTACACCAAGTACACGATACTCCTACTGGAGGACACCAAGGAGCAGAAAACACCCTCCAACGCCTCAAGACCACCGCCTGGTGGCCTGGTATTACCAAAGATGTTAAACAATGCATCGACAATTGCCTTGTTTGTGCACAAAACAATCCCATACCTACAAAACAAAATGCCAAACTTTTACACAAAGACACTTTGGCCCTCAGCATGCCATCCAAATTGATTTTATTGGCCCTCTGACCAATACCAGTAGAAACAACAAGTATGCTTTTGTGGTAACTGACCTATTCTCTAAGTGGGTTGAGGCTTTCCCCACTAAGACATGCACCACAAAGACAACTGCCAAAATCCTGGTAGAACAGATTTTCTCCAGGTGGGGCCTGCCTCTCAAGGTAGAATCCGACAAAGGAACCAGTTTTACAGGTGAGTTGATGAAAGAGTCCCTTGAACTCCTTGGGGTTCAACAAAAGTTCCACATACCTTATCATCCTCAATCCTCAGGTCAAGTAGAAAGAGCCAATATATGGATTAAGCAAATGCTTTCCAAATTCATTGAGGATAATCTCAAAACCTGGGATTCCCTGTTGCCTTTACTCCTTATGGCAATCAGGGGCACACCCTCAGCCACTACCCAGCTGACACCCTTTGAGGTGATGACTGGAAGACAAATGAGATTACCTGAACACTTGCTGTTTGACCTGCACACCCCTACCACAGACCGTGTGTCTGTGGATCAGTATGTGGAAAAACTCAGAAAAGACCTCATACACACACACTTGTATGCTGCAAACTACATTGGCAAAGCCCAGCAACAATCCAAAATACAATTTGACAAGCATGCACAAGAAGTGGATTGGCAGGTTGGAGATCAGGTAATGGTACTTCGATTTGCACATCCTACCCACTCCTTCTCCAACAAGTGGGAAGGTCCATACCCCATTATTAACAAACTCAGTCCAGCAGTCTATCAGGTTAGACTCCTCCACAACAACAAATTGACTGACAAATGGTTGCATGAAAACCAGTTGAAACTGTACAAAGGAACTTAATTTACTTTTCCCAACCCCATTGGGCGGAATTGTACTAATATACTAATCTTTGATCTTCCTTTTCAGATACACTGACAAGATGGCTATCTTGTTCCTATACCTCCTCCTTGCAGGAGTGATCCCCTGCATCCCAGGCATGGTACCAGACCTCCTTCGACAACTGGATCCTCCAGCACCTACTACAGAGGGAGTTTCCATCAAAAAACCAGATACTATGATCACTGTCCAGGAGGGTTCCAATGCTTACCTCACTGCCTTGATCGTTGCTCCTGACAAATCTACCCTTCAAATTGAATGGCAAACCACATCACAAGGACAAATTCTCCCTGTGGCCAAACTCTCCAAAGGAACTTTTCAGGGTTGGCCCAACGCTAAATTATCCCCAAATGGTTCACTGTCCTTGTTACAAATAGCACTAAGACACTCTGGTTTGTACAACATCACTGCTTTAATAGATCCTTCTTACTGAACTCTCTCTCCAAAGATTCTGCTCACAGATTCTGTGCTGTACACCACATGGCCTCTGCTGCCATGTATCTCTCTGTCTTACCGCCCACTGAAAAACAACTTTTGGAATGTCCAAAACATAACCCTGGTCCCCGTAGTGGTCTCACAGCTACTGCCCTCGCAGGTTCTTTGATTAATAATTTACAGTTTATGCATATACCTGTTTTGTTTAACCTTACTTACTGGAACATGAAAGAATTTGGTATGTGTCACAATACTAATACATCCGCTTTTTACAGTACACTATTACTTGATAGTTTAGCTGCATTTCAGATTCGTACTAAGGATCCCTTTACTGGGGTTTATTCTACTGAACATAGAGGTAATTTTAGGAGGAAAACCCCTCCTGGTACTTTCATTCATAAACGTAATAAATGTGAAGTTGACAGTTCTGATGTTACAGGTGCTACAAGTACTGTCACAGGTCTTTTTGGTACCGCTATGTCAATTTGAAATAAAGCAGACATTGCTGCTATCAAAAGTCATTCTGCGAAGTTCTCCACTGGTTTGGTTAATAATGTTTTACCTTCATTATTGCATGGTGTGGATGGTCTTAGTCAGGAAGAAAGATACACTGTATACAACATGCACGATATTGCCAAAGCATTCACTGATTCAAAAGATAAGATCAACACACTCATACAACAGAATAATAGAGAAGCTGAAAAACAATATATTGGTAGGGAAATACTTTGTTCCACTTATGACTCATACATCCTCACTACCATCAACAACCTCTTCCATGATTTAGAAACTGGCAGAATCCCTGACATCATACATGAAAGACGCATTTCCAAATGGTATTGTCCCAAGTGTAAACTCTCTACTTGTGTTCCCCTGTGTATGCAACAAACTTTGTCTATTCCTCTCTCCACAGCGATAAATTTGGGGTTTGTGACCAGGCACCCTAATACTGGTCTTTGTTTCTCTAATAAGAAATGTTCCATAACAGATACCATGTTTGTCTCTTTTACTGTCTCCTTACCACGTTTTTGATCCCACTACAGCTTTGTTTGACAAGCTTGCACTGGCGCACGCAATAGGGCATTTGGATGAAGACATCTACAGAGAACGCCTGGATCTACCACCTCTACTGGTCAACCATTCTTCATACATGTGATATGACCAACTTGCTTAAGAGGGAGATTTGGGTCAAATTAGGAGGGAGACTCACCTGCCAACTGCTTAAGAGGGAGATTTGGGTCAAATTAGGAGGGAGATTGGCCTGCTAGTAGGGAAATGCCGTAACGTCATGAGTTTGTCCTTAAATGGCATCAAAAAAATAAGAAAAACGTCATTACAAAAATGTAATATATTTCATTTTGTCAAGAATAAGCACTAAAAAAGAATAAACAACTAGTTATATAAAGTTATCAGATACATTGTTCATCACTGATTTAATTATTGTGTGTCTTTATCTGCCCAAAAAACATGGATATTTTGGACAGAATTTTACTTAAGCAGGGGATTTTGTTTCCCAGGAGGGAGGGAGGGAGTTCAGTCAAAAAAAAATAGGAGTCTCCTGCGTAAAGAGGGAGATATCACATGTATGATTCTTTCCCGGATGCCTGGGTGGCACCGCACATGGACTGCTGTGTGAAAAAGCAACACATCTACTTGTGCCAATGTGATGTGTTTGATGTCATATGCCCTGTTTGTGGCTACTCTCCAGACAGCATTGATTGGACTTTCACTATGGATGATGACATCACTGATAACGGCACCAACTCTTTTGACTCGACTTTGTCTCCTAATCAGCTCAACCAGTCCTATCGTGAGGAAGCTCATCGCCTGTCAACACGGATTTCGAAGACGACCTACACATGCCCTGTCCAGTTGCAAAAGTGGAGACCATAAGGCCTTAGTGTGTCAGGTAGGGCTTTCATCTGTCCCTCCTCAGTTCCCCTCGGTCCCTTCTAGATGGAAGTTGAATTCCGCTCTTTTGGATCCGGAAGATGGTAGGAGAAAGTTGGTTAACTTATTTTATTTTAGAAAATCAGTAGCAGAGCTCTATGAGGATTGGGCTACCTGGTGGGAGGACACTAAGACTGAGATTCATTCCTTTTTTATGGGTTTTGGGAAGGCTAAATGTAATGATGATTATATTAGATACTTGGAATATAGGAATCAGTATTATCAGTTATTGTCCTTCTCTCGTGTTTCGGACCCCAGGTTTCAGGAACAAATTTGTAGGTTGAAGGACCTTATGAAGCATTACCAATATGATAGGGTGGTGTCTTTACAGGCTGAAATGTGATTTGGCCTGCAGAAAATGCCTTTCAAACAACATGAAGTCTTGCTATATTATGACAATTGCAGTATGACTGCAGGTTAGAACTGCTCCGGAGGTGAAATAGTTAAGTTTCCATGCAGGCCTGGAACTTAGAGCGTGAGCTCAGTTGAAAACTCTGTCTGTTGCGCTTCAAATGTAAACTGTCAGATTCTTTACTCCGCCTCACTGAACAGTGGCTCTGGAGATTTCTCCTTCTGCTCGGTTCATTTTGTCGGTTTAAAAGTATTATTTTTCGGTTTTTAGCCGAAATTAAACAGCAACCAGTCGGTTCAAGCTCTGTCTGTGGTAATGTAAGTAATAGATAGGTTTTACATTTATTTTTTCTGTGTGGAACTTGTAATTCTTTATCGGTTCGGTTTGAACCGATCAGGTTGTAATTAAAATCTACTAGTCCTTTTTTAGAGTGCGGTTCCCGGTTCTTAGTGGTTCTAAAAAAAACGGATTTCATTACGTTTTTATCCACGACCCGTGACACAGTTGGGAACTGATAAGGGTGTCTTGCTTGGTGGATTGCCATAAACGGGCAAGTTGGTTAGGCTGGCATTATGTCTGAGAAACCCAAAAGAAAAACCGGACCCACTGGGTTTCAACACTGTAGTGTTTGTGGGGAAGCTTTTGCTAAGGCTGACCCACACACCACGTGTGTCTAGTGTCTGGGGTTTGATGGATAGGGCAAAGACCCTAGTCTCCCTGGCCTCCTCATTTACCCTGCAGGTCTCCTGGCCAGCAAGGCATTTTCTGCAGCTCCTAGGACACATGGCTGCTTCCACAGCAGTTGTGCAAGGAGCAAGATTTCAGATGAGGGACATCCAGTTCCATTTGAGAGCTTTTTGGTCTCAAAGAAAGGATCCTCTTACCAAGCTGATCCCAGTAACTTGAACCCTGATCCAAGCCCTACAGTGGTGGCAGGATCAGAGCAACCTGAGACAAGGGGTTCCTTTTGTCACTCAGTCTCATTCTCTAATCCTTACTACAGATGCATCCCTCTTGGCTGGGAGCTCACATGGGCAACCTCACCACCCAGGGTCTGTGGTCTCCCAGGAATCTCTGCTCCACATCAACCTGTTGGAGCTCAGAGCAATTTTCTAGCACTTCAAGCTTTTTCCAAATCTGTTCAGAACAAGAGTATTCAGGTCAGAACAGACAACACCATACAATGTGGTACATCAACAAGCAAGGGGCACTCGGTCTACTGCCTTGTGCACAGCGATGAAGTTGTGGTCTCTGGCTTACTCCTGAACACCTCCCTTATGGCAGTTCACCTCCCAGGCAGGACAATGTCCTGGCAGATGCTCTCAGCAGGATTTCCCAGGGCCACCACGAATGGTCACTGGATCCCCTGGTCTTGGGAGTAGTATTTGCCAGATGGGGCACCCTGCAGATAGATCTTTTTGCAGCCCCAGACAATCACCAACTTCCTCTTTTTTGCTGCAGGCCCTCAGTGTTGGGTTCACTCCCACTGGATGCCTTAGCCCTCAGTTGGGAGGGGAAGTTTCTCTATGCCTTCCCTCCCTTTTCTCTCCTGTTCAAAGTGCTAGTCAAAATCAGATCCCAATCATGCAAAGTCATTCTGATAGCTCCGATTGGGCCAGACAGCCCTGGTATCACTCCTGCTGTCCTTAGCAGTCCATCCTCCCTGTCCCTTCCAGGAATCACAATCTGTTAACCTGTGCCCAGGGAAGGGTCTAGTACCAGATCTCAAATCTCTCAATCTCAAGGCTTGGTTCTTGAAGAGTTAGAGTTTGCTGATTTACACCTTTCCCAAGGTGTAATGGATATATTGAAGGCCGCATAGGAAGCCTTCCACAGGGCTACTTACAATTCCAAATGGAAAAGGTTTTCCATATGGTGCTCGGAAAAGCATATTTCCCCAGTCTCTGCTGATCTACCCACAGTCTTGGATTATATGGTCCACCTGAATTCTTTGGGGCTGAGACCAGCTACCCTGAAGGTGCACTTGGCAACTGTGTCTGCTTTTATTTCAGCAGGTAAATCCTCTTCCCTTTCAGCTCATCCTATATTTTCCAAGTTTTTTAAGGGGTTGTTTCACACCAACCCTCCATTCAGGGATCCTGCCCCTGCCTGGGATCTTAATGTTTGCATTGCTCAGCTTATGCAACCCTCCTTTGAGCCCTTGTCTTCAGCTGAGCTCAAGTACTTGACTTGGAAAACTGTGTTTTTGGTAGCCATCACCTCTGCCAGATGCATAAGTGAATTACAAGTGTTGTCAGTGGAGCAGGAGTTTATCTCTTTTCACAGAGATAAGGTGGTCCTTTGGACTAACAGAAAGTTCCTGCCTAAGGTGGTTTCAGATTTCCACCTTAATCAATCTATTTCACTTCCAGTGTACTTCACTGACCACTCCTCCTCTGGGGAGAGGATGCTGCACAGCCTAGATGTGAAGAGAGCCCTTAGTTACTACATAGAGCGTACCAAGGGTCATAGGTTTGACTCCCTTCAACTGTTCCTTGCCTATGGCAAAGTTGGTAAAGGGAAGCCAGCCACTAAAAGATCTATTGCCAGGTGGATTGTCTCTTGTATCCAATTCTGCTATGAGAAGTTAGGTAAAGTTCCCCCCTCAGGCCTGAGGGCTCACTCTACCAGAGGTACAGCTGCTTCTCTGGCTGCTGCCAGAGACATTCTATTCTAGAAATATGTCAAGCAGCTACCTGGAAAACAGTTCACACTTTTACCAAGCATTACTCCTGGACATCCAGGCTAGGAGTGATGCTCAGTTTACACAGCCATGCTTCAGAGCCTATTTCCTAGGTAGGTTCTGTCCCTCCTCCATGGAGGTACTGCTGTGTAGTCTGCAATTGTCATAATATAGCAAGACTTCATGTTATTTGAAGAAAAATTACTCACCGTAGTAATGTTGTTTCTTCTAAGAGTCTTGCTATATTATGACCTCCCTCCCTGCCTGCCCCTCTCAGAACCTCTGTTTTGGGGATGTGGATGGGCAGTACAGGGTTGGCACTTTTTTTTGATGCCCACCTTGTTGTTTTTCACCTACCTTTTTGGGTGAATTGGTGTTGTGTTTTTGCATTTTTGGGTCTCCTGACTTGAGTCTTTGTTTTAGGCCAAAAATGAGTGTTAATGTTAGTAGCCAGCTGGCTAGTGTAGGTTTACAGCTTCCACACAGAACCTTAGTGAGTTTTAGCTCGTAAAGATCTGACAGTTTGCATTTGAAGCACAACAGAGTTTTCAACCGAGCTCACGCTCTAAGTTCCATGCCTGCATGGAAAGTTAACTATTTCACCTCCGGAGCAGTTCTAGCCTGCTGTCATACTGCAATTGTCGTAATATAGCAAGACTCCATTAGAAGAAACAACATTACTAAGGTGAGTAATTTTTTCTTTGCGGATCCTTTTTCTGCCTGTAAAAATGGTTTGGATACTAAACTGATGGAGGGTTTATGGGATGATATGGGACGTCTTAGATTTTCTGATGTGGAAATGTTGGAAATTGTTTCCCAATGGTTGCAGTCACAACATGGGGACCGTTTTATTTTGACTAAACGGTGGAAGGAAGTAGCACATTTTCTAGTCCCTGTTGCCACAGATGACCTTCAAATGGGATTTGGAATGGCCTATTTTGCTTCTTGAGGTTAAGCAGGTTATCAGGCACCTTACAATTGGGGTTTCACCTGGGAAGGATGGTTTAACAAAGGAGTTTTATAAATGTTTTCTGGATGATATGAGTGAGATTTTATGTCATTGCTGTAATGAAAGTTTGGGGTATGGGGTTTTTCCTGCATCTTTTTCTGATGCGGTCATTATTTTTTTTATATAAACACAAAGGACAGAAGTATGATTTTGATAACTGGAGGCATATTAGCCTTATGAATACAGATTATAAGATTCTAGCCACTATTATGTGTCATAGACTGCAAACAGTTGCTGAAGAGGTGATTCTTCCCATCCAAACCTGTTCTATACCTCACAGGAATATTCACCAGAATTTTTTTTTTCTTAGGAATATTTCTGAGTTTGGTAGGCAAAATAGACTTAGTGGTTCCTTAAAAGCACTGGATCAGGAGAAGGCTATTGATATGGGCTCTCATGATTTTTTACACAAAACACTGTTGACATATGGGATTCTTTGTAGATTTAGATCTTGGTTACAGTTTTTGTATGAAGATGCAGTAATTTTTCCTACGATTAATGGTCTTATGGGCAGAGGTTTACCTTTCCTATGGGGTGTAAAACAAGGGTGCCCTCTTAATCCCTTATTATATACCTATGTACTAGATCCTGTTTTTAGATCCATTATACAGGATCAGAGAATTGTGGTCTTTCACCTGATGTTGCTATTACACCCCAAAAATTAGCGGTTTATGCAGACGATGTTTGTCTTACTGTTAAGGACCAACAATCTGCAGATAGGGCTTTGCAGGTTTTTGCAGACTATGAGGAAGTAGCTGGGACTACAGTGCATTTCCATAAGAGTATTGGTGTTTTCATAGGTCATGGGGTTTTTCCTGATGCTGTAGGTCCATTGTAGATTTCTGACAAACCTATTAAAGTGCTAGGTGTTTTTTTTTGGATCTGGGGATTTTGGCCTTTCTTAATTGGGAGAAAAAGCTAAGGCAGGGTGAAGCAAAATCCAATGATGGAAATCTTGGTCTTTGTCTAAACAGAAACAGATTTTGATTATTAAGAAATTTTTGCTTCCTCATTTTCTTTATATCAGTTCTCTGTTTCCAGTTCCATTCCAGCTGGAGACTAGATTATTGAGTGGTTTGTTTTTAGATGATATGGGGTAGCCATTTGAACCCAGTTAAAAGGGATTTTACATATCTGAAATTGCAGCAGGGAGGTTTCAGTATGATTCATCTGGTGGTTTTCTATCTTTCTTTCTTTTTTAAATCAAATTTTGGATTTGGGATTGTTAATGTTGGCCATCCCTGGGAGGATGGGATGATAGGTTTATTTGCCCATTTATGCAGTAATGGGTTTCTCAGGTTCCTAGGCTTACGGCCTCCTTCATGATTCCGGAGTTTACCAAGCTGGTGATTAGGAAGCTTAGCATATGTGGGATTGCTAGACTGCATGTCCAGACCTTGCATAGGAAAGCTCTCTATTCTGGGATTATATCACAAAACTTTGTGTCTCAGGTGGAATTTCCACAATGTGTCCCTTCAAAATTAAATTTTGCTTTACAAATTTTGATCAATAAAAGACCCCCTGTTCATCTGTGGGATGTTCAGTGGCTATGCTGCATGGTAGATTGGGAGTGAGGGGCACTTTGAAACACAAACCTTTGCTGGAAAGGCAATGTCTTAGGCCACAGTGTGTTGGTCAGGAAGAGACTGTTACACGAGGTCCCTGCACCCTAATTGATACCCTCAGAGGTACACCGTAGACAGCTAATGCTTAGGTATAGGTTATACTAATACTTAGGGCTAAGGGCATCTACCGTACAAGAGTAGATGTCAGGATATGAATGCATATTGTTGTAATCCACTTTGCTTGCTAATGCACACATATTATACTATGTATTTTCTGTCTATTTCTTACTTGTCAGATGCCAAGACACCTGTCCTTGAAGTAATTATAATATGTAAGGCAACATTGCCATCCTTTGGTGATGTGCACCACTACACCTTGTTATGTAAGACTCTGTATAAGAACTTCTTTGTTCTAAAACTGATGACTTTACAGAATTATATAATGTTATCTTGGACCGTGGAGCCACCTCTAATTTAGCCAATAGGGCTCATCTCTGTAACTAGAAATGTTTCTGTCTTTTAGTAACCATAGTAATTATCACAGGTATATAATGTTATGCACACAGGCTTTACACCTCGGATACCCGAGAGATCCCAAGAGACTACAGAGAAACCTCGAGGTGTAGGGAACGCTTAGCACTGGCTCCCAGTTTGTATTGGTAAGAACTGCTTAGGGCAACTGTGATTTATCCCTTTTGTAGTAATAAACTTGTTTCTTACTCGAATGCAACTTGTTTATGATTATTTGCATTCCCAATATCGTCAAGAATCTGAAAGCGAGGTTTAGACCTCTTACAAGACCATGGATAATTTATTTTTCTCTTGTGTATATGCCATGACTTTTTTGGACCTCTTTGGCCACTAGATGACAGTGGAGGCCTGTTCAACGTGTTACCTATGGTATTTTAATTTTGGAAGATTATACAGGCCTGGTTCCCAGATGTAATTCTAGTACTTTGACTTTGATTTTTGCATTTATTAAGTACTATTTATGGCAAACCAGATGTAAATTGTTATTGCAATATGTAGATGCGCCAGTTTGCACACTGATTAAACAACTTGAAATTGTGATTTTACACCATAAAATGAAGGAACAAGCTATTATGGATGCTAGGCTTTATAATGTACTCTGGAGGAATGTACCTTGGGTATCCTTTGCAGATGTTGGCTGATGTCTCATGTGGGTTGGGGTTTCCTTTTTTTAATTTTTCTGTTAATTATTAGACAATCGAGATCTTACACAGGGGTTTTTGGAGTGGATTTCTGATTTTTCATTTGATTTATTTTTGATTGCTGTGACTTATTTTTCATTTTCTGTTTTCATGTGCTTCTTTTTGAGATATTATGTTATGACTGTTCTTTTTGCTTTGTAATTTTCTATTTTTTTATTAAAAAATTCCCCTACTCTTTGTGAGGGGGTGCTGTTCCCCATGGATGAGGACGCTGAGGAGGATCAGTCTGCTGGTGTAACTGTGAGAGTGCAGATCTCCCAACCCATAGATCCAGCTAGGGAGAATGTTTTAGGAGTTGTTTGTGTGGAGACAAATTCAGAAAATGCCCATGAAATGGAGTTTGACACAGATGCACAGAACTCAGAAGAAGTTTGACTCAAGAATTTGTTGAGAACAAATAGAGAAATGGTGTTAGCCCTGGTACAGGCCGAAGAAAATTAATTTGTTCACCCTTTGCATTCTACAGCGAAAGACACGAAGCCAACATCTGAATTGGTGCAAGCAGTGGAAGACTTGACTATTGCTTTAAATCTGCAGCTGGTTAGAGAACTGTCAGTGTTGCCAACTGTTGGTGCAGCCTGTGTCAGTCTGGTTGATGACGCACACGCACTAGCATCAAAGGGATTTCTAATTCCTGACTCAGTGGTCCCTATCATGGAAAAACAAATGCAGGCTGTGTGCAATGAAGAAACGATGTGGAAGTCAGCTGAACTATGCTCCCAGGATGCAGTGAGCATATCGGAGTGCTCTTGTACAGACACAGACTTAGTAGAATGTGAAGTGATTGACTCTGATATTGTTTTGCCGCTGATAACTGCAGGAAGCCCTGATCACTCCCAGGCTCATTCTCTCATTGATGCTGGGTGGAAAAGGAGTGATGAGGGTGTTTGGGTGCCTGATTTAGCTCATAGCCCTATCCCGGGGCAGCCCTTGGGGCTCATTTCTCCATGTCTGGAAATGGGAGAACATTTAAAGATTTCTGTGGTGCAAGGAACTGAGCAGAAGCAACAAACTCTCCCTGAGACAGTTCCAAATGTATTGGACAGTTCTGACATCTTCTGAAGAATCTGAACCTATGCCTCAGCCAGCGAAGTGGGGGGATATAATGGACACTTAACTGGGTCCACCTGAGGCAAAGCAAAATACTAAGGATAAAGCAAAACTACTTGGAAGAACTTTTGGTGACAGGATCCTTTTAGTGGAACCCCTCTACCTTTGCAGAGGTGGAATGCAGTCTGCCTGCAATATTTAGCGGGTTTAGAAATTGTGCCTGACAGTCTGTTTGTAGGCCGAAAACTTATTAAGGACTCAACTTTTTTTTTTTCAAATGAAGTGCATGCACTAAGACATGTGTCAGGTGCTGAGTTGTGTGACATTAGTTTTAACACCCCCCAAGGCCTTGACAGGTTTTAGTCCAAATATGAAGCCCTGAAACACTCGCCATTATGGTTGCCCTTTCGAGCCATTCCCTTAACTAAACCTACTATCAAGTATGTTACAACTCTTTTTCATAATGAAACTGTATCTGTGTATGATATTCTATACTGGTTACAAAATAAATGTGAGGTTTAGGGGGCCCCATGCCTATATTTGATGAGGAGCATTTGTAGACAGGGCGGTGGAAGTTTAAAGTTTGTCTTAGGAATAATTGTTCTGGCCCAGTGCACCTTCCAAATAGCTTGTTACTGGAGAGGGAACATGGTAATTGTTTTTATGCTGGCCAGCCAAGATCCTGTTTAAGTGCGGTTCTTATATGCACTTAAGTTCTGCTCGTGATCAGTTATGGTGTGGGTTGTGTCTTGCTTTTGGGAATTCAAGTACAGATTGCCAGGAAGACCTAAAATGTAACCTTTGCTCTGAGAGTGGTCATGCATATAGATCATGTCCAGAGGAAACCCATAATCGTTCAGAACACCTGACTAGGCTGGGTGACAAACTATCATCTATTTCGTCCGGCATCTCCTTCTCTGAGATCCTGCCAGTCTGGGAGAAGGGAGCAGATGGACGGAAGGTCAGAGAAGGGGAGATAGGGGAGCTAAACACGTGGCTCAAGGACTGGTGCCAGGAAAAAGGACACAGATTTGTAGGGAACTGGCAACAGTTCTGGGAGCGAAAGTTCTTTAAATTTGATGGACTGCATCTGACTAAAGAGGGAGTCAGTGCATTGGGGCAGAAGTTTGACGTCTTTGCAGAATATTTAAACTAGCAAAAGGGGAGAGGGGTGCAGCACCCCATACGTCGAATGGGAAGAACACCCCTCCCCCCTCAGCTAGTGGTCAAACAGGAATTCAGCGTGTTTGCCATTCATTTGCATCACCAGGTAAGAAAAAAGGTTTGTCTCCCCATACGATGCACAGGGGTAATGCCAAACTTCACCCAACAACTAACACACCAAAATCTGGCCAATGGAAAATCATGTACAAAATGCTCACAGCCTGGGAAATAAGATCCCAGACCTGCAGACAATAATGTCAGAGGCTAAAACTGGACATAGTAGCAATTAGTGAGACGTGGTTTACCAGTAACACACTAGGAGACTTCAGTACCTGGATATGTATTGTTCAGAAGAGACCGAGGTGCAAAAAGGGGAGGTGGCCCTGTATGTTAATGAAAATATCAAAGCTACAGAAATTCAGAATACACATAAGGAGCCAGAAGAACTGTGGGTCACCCTGGAAACAGGTAATGGGACAGCCATAAGAACTGGGGTTGTCTACAGGCCCCCAGACCAGAGGAGGACATAGACACATTACTGTTAGAAGATATACAAAACATGACAGCTAAAAGGAGGTTCTGATAATGGGAGACTTCAACATGCCAGATACAGATTGGTCAATACCAGCAGGAACATCTGCCAGAACTAGACTCATAGTGGATTCCCTGCAGAGGGCCTCAAACAACTGGTACAGCAACCCACAAGAGACAGGGCTATCCTAGATCTAGTACTGACTAACAAAGAAGGGATCACAGATCTCCAGGTAGAAGGTCACCTGGGGCCAGTGACCATCACATGGTATGGTTCAATTTGGCTACTACATCTAAATCATCCCATTCCAAGGCAAAAATATGGGACTTCAGAGGAGCTGACTTTGATAAGATGCCAACAGAGTTAAGCTAGCCCTGGCAAAAGAAACACAGGTGAGGAGGTACAGGCAAAGTGGGCAAGCATTAAGGATACAATACTTGAAGCAACATCCCATTGTGTTAGACAGAAAAGGAAGTGCAAAAGAAGAAGGAAACCACTTTGGTTCTCAAATATAGTAGCAGAAAAGGTCAGAGCCAAAAGGCTGGCTCAGAAAATATAAGGAACACAGCGGGATGAAGATAGAGAGGCATACCAAACTGCCCTAAGGGAAGCAGGTAAGGCAGTAAGGCAGGCAAAGTCCCAAACTGAGGAAACACTAGCACGTAACAGTAAAAGAAGGTGACAAGACTTTCTATAGATACATTAGTGAAAGGAGAAAGTCCAGAGGGGTATTGCTAAGCTTAATGGAGAAAAGGAGCATGTGAGGAGGAGGACCCTGTAAAGGCATCTATCCTAAATAGATACTTTTGCTCAGTATTTACTGAAGAGAAGGTAGGCAGGGCCCACAGCTCAGCATCATGGACACAGGGAGGGAGGTGAGCACTACTCCCTTCACAAAGAAAGGGTCCTACAAGAGCTTGCTAAGCTCAGGGTGGATAAGGCAATGGGACCTGATGGCATACATCCCAGGGTACTTAAGGAGCTAAAGGAGGAACTAGCAGAGCCATTAGCAGAATTGTTTAGTGAGTCTCTGAGCACAGGAGAGGTCCCAGAAGACTGGAGAAAGGCTCATGTGATCCCACTCCACAAGAGTGGTAGCAGGGAGGAGGCGGGAACTACAGACCGTCAGTCTTACCTCAGTAGTGGGCAAGATTATGGAGGCACTTCTAAGAAAGGATAGTGCAACACCTGGAATCCATAGGGCACAGGATCCAAGACAGCATGGGTTTACAAAAGGAAGGTCCTGTCAAACTAATCTCATAGATTTCTTTGACTGGGTAACCAGAGTGGTGGACCAAGGGGGAGCAGTTGATGTCGCCTACCTTGACTTCAGCAAAGCTTTTGACACTGTTCCACATAGAAGATTGATAAATAAGCTAGGTAGGCTCGGGGTGGGTCAGAAGTTGGTCAACTGGGTGGCAAACTGGTTGACTGGCAGAAAACAGAGAGTGGTGGTAAATGGTATACAGTCAGAAGAGATGCAAGTCACAAGTGGGGTACCTCAGGGATCAGTCCTGGGGCCAGTCCTATTCAACATCTTCATTAGTGACCTCGAGATGGACTAGAGGGTAAGGCTTGTCTGTTTGCAGATGACACCAAGATCTGCAACAGAGTAGATGATCCAGATGGGGTGGGCAGAATGAGAAGAGATCTGGATAAACTAGCAGAATGGTCAGAAGAGTGGCAACTGGGATTTAATGCAAAGAAGTGCAAAATCATGCACATAGGGAAGAGAAACCCTGAAGCCACTTATAGGCTGGGAGGGAGTTGCTAGCAGTCACAAAGGAAGAAAGAGACTTGGGCATCATCATCACTGATGACCTAAAATCATCCAAGCAGACCTCTAAAGCAGTAGGTAAGGCTAGGGGTGTTAGGGTGTATTAGTAGGGTATCACAAGTCGTAAGAGGGAGGTAATAATCCCTCTGTACAAGACATTGGTTAGGCCCCATCTGGAGTACTGCGTGCAGTATTGGAGGCCACACCTTCACAAGGACATTAACCAAATTGAGGCAGTCCAGAGAAGGGCAACCAAAATGGTGCAGGGACTGCATCAGAAGACATATAAGGACAGATTAACGGAGCTCAATATGTATACCCTTGAGCAAAGGAGGGAGAGAGGTGATATGATCGAGACATTTAAACACCTTAAGGGCATAAACAAGGTGAAAGAGTCTAACATGTTTAAATATAAGAAAAATAGCAGGACAAGAGGACACAGCATGAGATTAGAGGGAGGCCGATTAAGGGGGAATGTGAGGAAATTCTTTTTCACAGAAAGGGTGGTAGATGCATGGAATGGCTTACCACAAGAAGTGGTGGCTATGAATACAGTGCAGGGCTTCAAACAGGCATGGGATAGGCATAAGGGAGCAATACAAATGACTATGAATAGATAGGTCACTGACAGAGCAAAGGCCGATGGTACATTTATAAGGTAGAAAAAGAAATGGGCAGACTGGATGGGCCTTGTGGTCCTTATCTGCCGTCAACTTCTATGTTTCTATGTTTCTATGTAGACCATCCAAGTCAAGAAAATCTGTTAAGGGAGCCTCAAAAAAAAAGATATTGCATCCAGTGCCTCTTCCACTAAGTGATCTGCACCATCTGATCCTCCTCCTACTCCGGAGGACCCCCCTGTCACTCTGATAGTCCCCCTTTCTCCTGCAGATCATAGTGCCTGATATAGTTCCAGAACAGGTCCCTTTGCCTGCAGAACAGGAAAACATGGATATTTCCCCAGAATTGGATGCCCCCTGTAGTTGTTGCTGAACCAATCGTACCTATCCAGGACCAGGCTAATATACCCCTCCCCATCTGGTAAAGTTCTTTCAAAAGAGAGAGGGATTCGGCAGTCCAGACCCCGGTCCTAAAGTATCTAAGACCTCCTCCCCAGGTGTGGAGATACCCTTGTCTAATAAATTTGAGGTACTGTCTAAATCTTTGCTTGATTTGGAGCAGGGAGAGGACTCTGAAGCTTCCTCTCAAGCCCCTCTTTCTTCAGAGTCAGAAGATGACCCTCAGCTAGCCATCATAAATAACTAAAGGTGGTATAAAACAAAAAGGGTTCGGACTAGAAGTTTAAGGTTGCAGAAACCCCCTTGATTAGGTATTTCCTGCATCTATTGTAGATCTGCTCCCCCCTTCATAGCTTATCTTTAAATATGAACAGTATTAGGAATGCAAGAAGGTGTTTAGTTACATTTTTGGTATTAAAAGATTTACAATGTGATGTGTACTTAATACAGGAGACAAGATTGAACTTGGTTTCTTTAGTGAGAGCTGCGTAGGAATTGTGGTATTGTGGCCTCTCTTTTTTTCTATTGGTATGGCTGCTTGTGATGGGGTGGAAATTTTGTTTTGTGGTGATGGTTTTGAAGTTTCTAAGCTGGTGGAGGTACAATCAGGTAGGGCTTTAGTACTGGATTTTTTCTATAAAGGGGTAGCATGGAGGATAATAAACATATATGGCCCCTTAACTAACAAGCATTTGTCAATGCTAAATGTTGATTGCGTTGGTCTGTTGAGCACACTCACTGGCCCTCTGTCAGTCACTCAGTCTGTTTCGTCCAGTGCTGCAGGCTGCTCTTTTGTACTGGGCTCCTGCCTGCATTGGCACCTTGTTCTGCCCACTAAGAATTCTGCAGCTGTCCAGACAGAACTCCGTTGAGGTGGCTCACTCCCCCTCTCTCACTCGCTCATTCTGTTTCTCCTGGTGCTGCAGGCTACCCTTTTGTACTGGTCTCCTGCCTCTGTTGGTGGCTTTTTCTGCCCACAAAGAAATCTGCAGCAGTCCCGACACAGGTCTGTTGTGCCTGCTGACTCCCCCCTCTCACTCACTCGTTCCATTTCTGCTGGCACTGCAGGGTGGCCTTTTGTAGTAGGCTCCTGTCAGCAGCGCCACCTTTTTCTGCCAACAAAGAAATACGCAGCAGTCATGATAGAGCTCCATTGAGCTCGCTCACTCCCCCTCTCTTACTCACTCATTGTGTTTCTCCCAGCGCTGCAGGCTGCCTTTTTGTACTGGGCTCCTGCCTGCATTGGCACCTTTTTCTGCCAACAAAGAAATCCACAGCTGTGCTGACAGAGCTCCGTTGAGGTCGCTCACTCCCCCCGTGTCACTCACTCATTCTGTCTCTCCTGGCGCTGCAGGCTGCCCTTTTGTACTGGGCTCCTGCCTCTGCTGGTGCCTTTGTCTGCCCACAAAGAAATCTGCAGCAGTCCCGACAAAGCTGCGTTTAGCTCGCTCACTCCCCTTCTCTCACTCACTCATTCTATTTCTGCCGGCGCTGCAGGCTGCCCTTTTTTATTGGACTCCTGCCTGTGTTGCCACCTTCTTCTGCCCACAAAGAAATTTGCAGCAGTTACAATAGAGCTCTGTTGAGGTTGCTCACTCCCCCTCTCTCACTTGCTCATTCTGGCTTCCCCACCAGTGCAGGCTGCCCATTTGCACTGGGCCCCTGTGTGCATTGGCACCTTTGTCTGGCCACAAACAAATCCACAGCTGTCCTGACAGAGCTCTGTTGTGGTCGCTCAGTCTCCCTCTCTCACACGCTCATTCTGTTTGTCCTGGCGCTGTAAGTGGCCCTTTTGTATGGGACTCCTACCTGCATTGGTGCCTTTTTCTGCCCACAAAAAAATCCGCAGCAGTCCTGACAGAGCTCCGTTGAGCTCACTCAGTCCCCCTGTCTCACTTGCTCGTACTGTTTCTCCCACTGCTGCAGGCTAGCCTTTTGTACTTGGCCCCTGCCTACATTGATGCCTTTTTCTACCCACAAAGAAATCCGCAACAGTCCTGAAAGAGCTCTGGTGAGTTCGCTCACTCCCCTTCTGTCACTCACTCTCTCGCTCTGTTTCTCCCAGTGCTGCAGGCTGCCCTTTTGTACTAGGCCCTTCTGTTGGGCCCTTTCTCTGCCCACAAACAAACCCACAGCAGTCCCGACAGCGCTAAGTTGAGCACGGTCACCCCCCCTCACTCGTTCGATCTGAATGTGTCCCAAACAGTGATTTCCCACAGCAACTGTGCTATTCTGTGGTAGGAGTGCAAAAACACATTTTAGCCATGATATGAAAAATGGCAGCTGTACTGTTCATAAGGAGGTGTTGAAAAATTCCACTGTTGAAAATGTAGCGTGAAAATATTACAAAATTGCAAAGTTACAAGGGTGGGTGGGAACAGTTCAATGCATGCTTGTAACACGGTCATGTTATGGAGTTTCATCACCAGATTTTCAACATAGGCATTTTAGGACCTCTGTTCATGAACAGTGCCACTGTCATTTTTCTTAATCTGTCCCGAACAGTGATTTCCCACAGCGAACGCGTTATTCTGCACCGGACCTGTGAAAACACATTCTGGTCAGGATGTGAAAAATGACAGCTGTACTGCTCATAAGGAGATGTGGAAAAATTCCACTGGAGAAAATATGGCGTGGCAATATTACAAATCTGTGAAGTTACAAGGGTGCATAGAAAGTGTGCAATGCACAGTTGTAACACAGTCATTCGATGGGCTGTTATCACCAAATTTTCAACATGGGCATTTTAGGACCTCTGTTTATGAACAGTATCACTCTCATTTTCTTAATCTGTCCCAGACAGTGATTTCCCACAGCGACCACTCTATTCTGTGCTGGAAGTGCGAAAACACATTTCGGCCAGGATGGGAAAAATGGCAGCTTTACTGTTCATAAGTAGGTGTGGGAAAATGGCAATGCTGGAAATCTGGACTGAAAATATGATAAATTCACAAAGTTACGAGCGTGCATGCAAACTGCGCAATGCTCACTCGTAACACAGTCATTTTATGGAGTATCATTACCAAATTTTCAATATAGCTATTTCAGGACCTCTACTCATGAACAGTGTCACTGTCATTTTTTTAATCTGTCCCGAATGCTGATTTCCCACAGCAACTGCGCTACTCTGCGCTGGAAGTGCGAAAACACATTACCGCCAGGATGTGAACAATGACAGCTGTACTGTTCACAAGGAGGTGTGACAAAATGCCAATGTTGAAAATCTGGCATGAAAATATTGCAAAGTCACGAAGTTACGAGTGTGCATAGCCGCTTGTAAAACAGTCATTTTTTTAATTTTTCCACCAAATTTGCAACATAGGCTTTTTGAGAGCCCACGTCATGAACACTGGCACTGTTGTTTTGTTAATTGGCCCCGAAAAGTGATTCCATGCAGTGACCGCAAAATCACCTTTCTGGGATGATTAACACCATGACAGTTCAAGAATTCATGAGGAGGGGTCCCAAAAACTCCATGTTGAAAATTTGGTGGAAAAATTCCCAAAAATGCCTGAGATATGCAGTAAAGTTGAAAAAAACCCTATGTATTACATTATACAGCTTACCGGCATTTCCTCAGTTTGCGGTCGGCTTTGAAGAGTGCAGACATGTTCCTGGTCCACCAAAGATCATCGCATCGAGCTCCTAAGGTGAGTATGGGGTGAGGGGGATGTGGAGAGGCAGGGCGTGCAGTGGGTGGGTGCTGGTTGTGGGTGGGAGAAAGGACGAGCGCCGAGGGACGGTTTCCATTTTTGCAGGATTACAAAACAAACCAGACTTTGTGGGACCATTTTTTAATTCACAGGGGGCATCTGGCACACTGGGGTGGGCTCCCAGTGTGTCAGCAGAGGCTTTCTTGCTGGAGGCCAGCAGTAGCCGACAGGGGATTGGGCACCCCCATCGGCAAATGGGTGGGGGGGTTTCAATATGCTGACGGGGATTGGGCACCCCATTGGCAGGAACAAAAGGGGAGGTTACAGAATGCCGATGGGGAGTGGGCTCCCCCATCAGCCACAAAACAAACTGGGAACACTAAAGCTGACGGGGATTGGGCACCCCGTCGGCAGGAACAAAAAGGGGGGGTTACAGAATGCCTACGGGGAGTGGGCTCCCCCGTCGACAACAAAACAAACACGGAAGCACTACAGCTGATGGGGATTGGGCACCCCGTTGGCAGGAACAAAAGCAGGGGGGGGTACAGAATGCCGACGGAAGTGGGCTCCCCCGTCAGCAACAAAAGAAATAAAAGAGCACCACAGCCAACGGGATTGTGACCCACGCCGGCAACTACACATGGTGGAGGGATATTGTTTGTGAACATGGTGGCAAGCTGCCGTCATGTTCACAAACAATATCAGGGTTTTACATCCTGCCCTGCAAATGACGGGTCGCTCCCTCATTACAGCGCATGGCTGATGCTGCAATGACGAGGCGGCCCCTGATTGCAGCAGCTGATTTTTTAGAAAGTTGTGGCATGCTGGCTGAACTAGTGTCAGCAGCAGCGTGCCACGCCATTGGGAGAAGCGGGGCAAGCCTTTGCAGGCTGTGGGGGCATTGGCCACAACAGTGCCGTGCCTCCACAACCTGCTTCTGGAGAAACCTGTTGCAATGTGTTTCTTGCGCATGCACGCAATCAACATAAAAAGAAGAGGGTTAATCTTTTTAATTTGGTCAACCCCATTTTGTTTACTACAAACAAATTCTGTGTGGAGGGGATTTTAATTGTGTACTTGCTAGCCAGGACAGAGGGGCTACAACTATAAAATCCTTCTGTGATCCAAACTGTTTATGTTCTATTATACAACAATGTGGCCTACAGGACACCTATAGAGCTTTGCATGCACAGGGAGGACATACATACTATAGAGGAAGTCTCTCCATTAGAATAGATTTTTTGTTTACCAAAAAGGCATGTATGGTGTATACAACATAGGCACCTCCTATAGAGACATCTGACCATGTAATGTTACTTATTACTTTGGGAGGTGATTTGAGGCCTATCCATGGTAAAAGCTACTGGAAACTTAATAGTTCTTTTTTTTTTGTACTTTATCTTTTTATTAAGATTAATATTAGTATAGAAAATGAAAGAACAGGCAATACATTTGAGCAACATCTTCCAAATGAGATAAAGATCACAACTCACATACAGTGTTACTACAATAAGTAGACATAAGGTAAAAAATTAGTCTAAGTACGATCCACAACAGGAATTTGTGGGGATACATATTATAGGAACTATCTTATTAATGCAATCATTAGTAAACTATGTTGGAGCAAGTGTATAGATAATATTAGACGTACAACTTATACAATAACTGTTACAGTTTATTATACAGGAAGATGTGAATAATTGTACTGTATAATTTGTATAGTAGGAACATAAGAAGGAGGGAGATAAAAGAATTAACATAGAAAAAGAGAAGGAGAGAGATACTGTACAGATATGATCAGAAATATTACAAACTTAATGACATCAGGAGAAGAATAACTCCTATGTTAAGTTCTGGGTTTAGCAGAAGTGTTGATATAATTGAAATAATCATGCCAGCATATGTCATATACAGTGAGTCGGCCAGAAGAGACATGGGACAAACGGTCCATTGAGGCGTATTGAGAGAGATTTTGAAGAATGTCTGAGAAAGCTGGCACAATATTTGACTTCCAGTTCATAAAAATGAGATGTTTAACAAGAAAAGCTAATATATTCAGCCACCTAAAGTGAGCATGGGATAGAATAGTATCATTGGTGGTTATGATACCTAGTAGGAAAAACTTAGGATCAAAGCTGATTGGTTGTCCAATTACTTTAGTGGCAAACAGATATATTTTTTTCCATAGTTTGTTAATTGTGATGCAGGACCAAAGAGTGTGAAGCAGGTCTCCACCAGGTAGATTACAACGCCAACAGTTATTATAGTATATTAATCCCATACAGTGTAATATAGAGGGGGTTCTATGCCACAGGTGTAAAATTTTAATTTGGATTAAAGAGCTGCTAGTGCCTTTAAAACGTTTGTGTGGTATACTCCAGCAAGTCTACCATTGTGTTTGAGAGATATTGTAACTAAGGAGAGTATTCCATTTACATTTTGCAGATATAGATTGATCTGCAATACTATCTCTGATGTTTTTATAAATTGTGCTATTTTGTTTGGTTGACAATTTAATCCAGTGTGAGATATGTTGGTCATGTAAGGTATATTTGTTCGCATAACAGGAGATGGAGTTGTAGGCAGTTCTAAGTTGCAGATATTTCCAAAAGTCTTGCTTTGGAATTCCCCAGTTTTGCTGCAGGTCTAAAAATGATTTTAATTTTGAGGAATTTGGTTCCAGAATATCGCCTATAAAGAATATACCTCTATTCTGCCAAGTGCAACAGAATATGGGCTTGTTCTCCAGAGCTAAGGTGGGGTTATCCCACAGAGGGGTATAAAAGAAAGGAGTCGGGTGGCTTTTAAAAATGTATGAGTTAGCTTCCAATAGAAAGCAGAGGCTGATATAGTGGGATGGGATTTTAGCTTGGGAGGAAGGGCATTGAAGATAAAGGAAGTTGGAACCCCGCCAGGAGACAAGGAGGATTCTATTTTAACCCATAACGGATTATGGGGAGAAGGATTAGAGAACCATTTAATGGTTTGAGTGGCTCGAAAAGCCCATAAATAAGCTTTAAACCATGGGAGGTCTACCCCCTTCCCTTATTCCTATGGGTACGAAGTTTAATATGACTAAATCTAGGTATGTTATTTCCCCAAATAAAATTGTCAATTAGTTTATCAAGTTTGGTTAAAAAGGTAGCGGGCAAAATTAAGGGGATATTGGCAAATAGATATAATACTTTGGATGATTTAGTCATCTTAATTGCAGCTATTTTCCCCATAAAGGAACGATTAAGAGGTTTCCATCTTTCTAGAGTTGTCCTAATATTGGCTAGCAAAGGATTAAAATTTGCCTTCCAAATCTTATCCAACTTATAGGTTATTTTAATGCCTAAATATGTGATGCTTTTGGGGGCCCAATGGAATCCAAGTGGCGTATTCATAAAAGATTTACAGTGATTGTTTAGGGGAAGTGTTTCAGATTTGGTATAATTTATGGCAAGGCCAGAAAATTTCAGTGAATCGATTAAGCATTTTAATGAAGGGAATACCAGCTTCATTTAAATTTTCAAGGAGAATTAACAGATCATCTGCATAGGAAAGGGATCTATATCTAGAGTTTCCAATAGGGATGCCCTTAAGGTTAGAAGCTTGATGCAGACTGGCAGTTAAGGGTTCCATAGCCAAAATGAATAATGAAGGTGATAGGGGGCATCCTTGTCTAGTACCTCTTTCAAGTTGAAAAGATGGAGAGAGGGTAGAATTAGTAAGAATTTTAGCAAAGGGAGAGGTATATAATAATTTGATCCAGGAGCAAAAATTTGGAGAAAATCCAAAATAGGTTAAAACCCCCTCCTGCTCGACTCCCTCCATCATCTTTGCTTCTCTGATGGTCCCATTGCCTGGTTCTCTAGCTACCTCTCTGCTAGGTTCCAGCATGTTAAGATCAATGGCTCCCTCTCCAGCACTTTCCCCATCTGCTCTGGGATCCCTCAGGGCTCCATCCTGGGTCCAGTACTTTTTAGTCTCTACCTCAACACCCTCCCCAGCTCCTGCACCAGTAAAATGCTCCTCTATGCCAATAACACTGTCCTCTTTGCCTCGCACCCCAATCCCTCCTCCCTCCAATCCTCCCACCAGCAAGTGTACAACCAAGCTGAAAGGTTGTTCAGTAACTGCAGACTGGTCATTAACCAAAAGAAGACGAAGTCTATGCTTGTCTTCCACCACCAAAACAAAGCAAAAAATACCCCCCTTTTGATTACCCCCTGCTGTCTGCATCCCCTAGAGCAAGTGATCATGTACAAATACCTGGGCATCACTTTTGATACAACCCTCTCCTTCCACACCCACATTAATGCCCTGTCATCCGCCATTAACTCTCAGATTGGCCTGCTCTACAGACATAGGGACTGCCTGCCGCAGGTTGCCCTCAGGCTGGCCATCACCTCCTCTGTCCTGTCCCTCATGAACTAAGGCCTGCCAATCTACACCGCAGCTAACAACATTGCCCTCTCCAAAATCCAACTTTCCATCAATAAGGCCTGCATGCTGCTGACTGGGGCTCCCTTCCACACTCACATCTGCCTTCTATACTCTACTACCAACCTGCTCAACTTCTAGGAATGACTACACTACCAGACCTGCCTCCTTGTTAAAAAAATCTCTGCTCGGACTGTCCCCCCCAGGGGTCTCCGCCACCCTACAGTGGTCATCATCGACCATCGCCACATGCAGTTCTGTTAAGACCACCTTCCAGGTACCCAGAACTAAGACCTCTCTTGCCCAGAGATCCTTCCACCACAGAGCCCCCATCTGGTTCAACTCCCTCCCTAGTTGCATCTCCGACCTGCCCAAAATCGGTTCATTCAAAACAGCCCTTCAAAACCACATCTTTAATACCTGCTGTTGCATGTGCAACTAATCTACCCTGTCCTCTCATTGTTGCTACCTGTGTTTGCCCACTGCCTTGCCCCATTGCATGGCAATGTCCACTGGACAGCATCCCCCTCTCCCCAGATCCTCCCTCCCCCACCTGGTCCTTATAGGAAAACACCTAGCAGTTCTTCTCTAGGGACCTGTCCTCCCCATGGACTACTACAGTATATCTATGTCTGGAACATATTTCTTGCAACATTATGTAATCTAAGTTAGTCACAACTTGAAACACTCTGTAACCTAAGTGTATTGTATTTAATGTTCTATTTCTTTTACTGCACCTGTACTGTTGACCACTGTTGTTTCTGTGCCATGTTTTTGTCTGCCCTCCCTGCGAGAAGGTGCCTTTGTAAATGAGTCTCTGACTCAAAGGTTGTAAACCCTACTTGTATTAAATAAATAAATAAAAAATATGAAGTTATTGAGGTTTCTGGAGGCCTTACAGCTGCCAGTGACACTGAACACTTGTTATGAGGCCCTAACATGACCTATACAAACATCTGAGGTTGAGGCAGCAATGGCTAAATTAAATAATAATACCGCCCCAAGGGTGGATGGGTTATCTTCAGAATTTTATAAAATTTTACAACTATCACTGGTTAATATCTTAGTGATTGTTTATAATTGGATTCTGGGTCACTTGGAAGTGGATTTTCATTTTAATATAGCAATACAAATTCTTCTTTACAAAAAAAAATGATAAAAGAAATCTGGACAATTGGAGGTCCCTTAGTCTACTAAATGCACACTACAACATTTTAATGAAAATTTCCACCAGTAGATTGGCTACCATTGCCCCTAGTTTAATATCAGTAGCTCAAGCTTGTTTGGTTGGGGGTCATTCTGTTGAAGATAATCTTTTGTTGGTGAGGGAAATGATAGACTAAGGGAAGGAAAGGGTATTTAATGGATTTGTGCTCTCCCTAGATCAGGAAAAAGCTTTTGACAGGGTTCCTCATTCTATTGTTACTCATGTACTATGGGCATATGGCATGCCTGAGACTTTTTGTTAATGGATTACAGTATGTTATTTTATAACACGGCAGTGGCTATTCCACTGGTAAATGGGCATATGGGGAAACATGTTCCTATTAATAGAGGGGTTCATCAAGGGTGCCCTTTGAGCCCTCTACTATATGTTTTATGTATAGACCCCTTTATAAGAGTTATTTAGCAAGATGACTTAATCCATGGTATTAACCCGGGGGGGGGGGGAGTGTTAGAAGTTAAGACAATAGCTTATGAGGATGATGTCTGCATTTTTGTAGCAGACCGAGCCTCGGGAGTATGTGGAGCAGGTAAAACGATTCTCTGTTGTTGCAGGAGCACGAGTAAACAAAGAGAAAAGTATTGTATTCCCTTTAAATGACTCTATGCCTCATGTGGATACAATTCAGGGAGTGGTAGTCTCCACTGAGCTCATCTTAGTACTAGGGGTTAAATTTGGGAGGGGGGGATAATGGCCTGCTGAAATGGTCTGATAAGATAGCGATGGCTAAGACAAAAGTGGCCCTTTGGAAAGGATGGCAGTAGATGAAAAAGAAGAAAGTAGTTGTGGGGAAATAATTTCTTCTCCCTCTCTTTTTACATGTCAGTGTTGTCTACCCCATCCCTATAGCAGTGGAATTGACTCTTTTGAGTCTGGTTTTACAGGTGATATGGGGGTGTAGGTTAAACCCTCTAAAGAGAGAAGTTTTATATTTGCCTCTTACCCAGGGTGGGTTAAATTTATTGAACCCAGTAGCTTTTTATTTTAGCATTTTTTTTTTCATAAAAATCCAATTGATTTTTCTAAGCCCACTTTGGCTATCTGGTCCCTTTTCGCACGTCACTGGATATTGCCCCTATATCATGTATGGAATTTGAGGGGTGCATTGCCACCTAGTGCTAGGATAAGTCTGGCTTATTTTAGGCCTGTGTTGGTTAATTTAATAAAATGGAAATTGACTCCCTCTATCTGTAGGGTATAAACCAGTAGGCTGGTGTATGCAGTTATACAGGACTCATGCTTTGCCATTACTGAAGATTTTAAGGGTATACCACAGCAGTATTATGCTAAGGTGTTGACCTGACCACCCTGAAGGATTCATTTATCCCTCCACATGTGTGGGATGTAGCTTGGTTGGCATGTCATGGGAGGCTACAAGTAAAAGGAAATGCAAAACATAAGGATATAATAGAAAGGATGTGTCCCAGAGCATGCTGTGTTGCACAAGAGGAGACAATGTCACATGTTTTAATATTCTGTCCACATGTGAAAGAAGTATGGTCCCAGATGGCCTTCAAGTGGGGAAACCCTCAGTGGGGGAATGTGACTTACTCAGAGGTGATTGGGGGCTTTTCTTTACAAGATTTGGGTTTGGAAACAGGATTAATTAGACTCATTTTTGCCTTTTTTCATTTCACACTATGGCAGTCAAGTTGTAAATGGGTGCTGCAACAAAAGTACCAGGATCCTGGTACTGTTATTACTATTATTGAACAGGAATTGTACAAATAAAGTTTATTTGAGAAACTGCATATGTTAAGTACTGCTTGGGCTATTAGATGGCAGGATGTACCTTTTATGAAAGACAAAACTGAGTAATTTTGACATGCGGTTTCACTATATCTGTGTTTTCTTTTTTTTGTTGGAAAAAATCATTTTAAAAACTATTATTTTTGTATTATTCTATGGTGACTTGCTAATATGCCTAGTTTTTTTTATGCTGCATAGTTTGTTTGTTTTGTATTGTCTGTTATACATACTGTTATTCTTTGTGATGTTCTATTGAATAAAATTTTCCCCTGCTTTTTTCGAGAGGTGCCATGGGATCTTTAACATCCACCAGAACTACCACCAGAACAGGCAGATGAGACCTCGGTTTAATATTTCATCCGAAAGATGGCACTTCAGGAGTGCAGCACCCCCCCTCATGCTGCACAACAGTGTCAGTATTGGGATAGTAACCATAGTGCCTGGTGTGGGGATATATGGCTTTGTAAGTCAGTAAACTGACCTTGAAGGTGATTCCAGTGTCCTCCATTGCTTGAATATATAGAACGAAGGTAAATGTGGGTGGAGCAATCATGGAAGGGCGGAGTCAATAGGGGCCGAGTCAGTCACAGGATGCACAGACTGCATAATAGACCCAAAAAATAGGAGTAATATCCTGGATTGAGAAGCCTTGGATGTGCAATAGCAAATGAAGTGTGATAAGTTGTGTGTAACATACCTGAGTACCTCAGCATTCTATTTAAAGGTCAGGCAACAGTTTGTGAGGGAGTGACATTATTCTCGGTGCATACTCCATCTTAATCTTTACTACTGCCTGCAAGGCCAACATCTACTCTATGGTTTTGCAGTCCTGCCCAATGAGCAGCAGCTTGCAAATAAGGGAGGTTATCAACCGCAGGTCCCTCAATGGAGATAATCATGAGTGCATTTAGCACACTGGCACCTAATCTATTTGTTTCCTGCATCTTTATTCAGTTTAGTGCTGAGAATCTCCTCTCGCAATCTACAGTTGACATTGGTATTATCATTGCCAGTTCTGCCAAAGTACATATGTTTGGATACAGGTCTACATATTTAGTATTTAGACAGTGCAGGACATCTGAAATAGTCTTAAAGGACATCTTTTCCATGTACATGAGACTATGCAGAGAAGCCCAATACAGCCTAGAAGCATCTTCATCCACAACAGTAACATAATGACCCAGAATAATGTCAAGGCTGTCACTACCATAGTCTTCCAGCTCCTCAATATCACCTTCTGGTATCATACTGGGGTCAAAGATACTGAAAGGATCCAAAAGTTCTGTGCTTGGAAACCTTTGCTCAGTCTGAGTAATTAGTGCCCTTATAAAAGTGTCATGCACAGAGGTTCTGAAACTTTTTCACTGTATTTTGCTAAATGGCAAGTTTAGGGGATTATCATTCAGAAGGTACTAGTTCAGTCGATACGGAGGAGAAGTATTGATCAGATATTAGTAGGCATGCCCTAAGAATCTCTAAAGTTGAAAATACATGCCTATCACTAAAATTCAAAGCTGAGGTTTGAAAGCTTTTAGATAAAATTATGAGGTGTTGAAGTATGTCGCACATCATGCAGAGAATAGAAACGACTCACTGCTTTCCCCATTTTAATAGGCCTGCAGATTGAGGATCATGCCTTTCAGATACTTATCTATGCAAGAATGCAATGACTGATGGAAAAATCTTCCTTAGGGTGTCACATGCTGCATTGTGGCACAGCCACCTAACAGCTTTAGCCTATTTTGGCTTTAAAACAGGGTTCTCCATCGCCTGCTGAATTTCTTTAAGGGCAACCAAGAAAACAGCAGAATTTTCATAGTATCTATCTATATAAGTGATAAAATTTTAATAGCATTCACTTCATTTGCTGATGACTTTACAGCCAAGGCCTCCTGGTGAACCATACAGTGATCTTCAGTCAGTATGAGGCTGACTTTTTACTTTTTTGGCCACTCCATTTTGCCTGCCCAGCATAATGGCTGCTCGATAACTGCCCAGCTCTGCAAGGCAATCAAATGAGATTTCATTGTTTTCAGAGAACTCCAGCATTTTTTTAACAACCGTGTCTACCTTTCCATTAATTAGTTCCTCAACACCCAGGAAAGGAACTCTGGGTTTCCCTTCTTTGCAGTATATGCCATATACAATGAGCTGCTTCAGAATGCCAATATCAGTTGTTTCATACACCAAATAAGAAAATTATTTTGCAGACTTCAAATCTCTAAGTACTGATCTCCTGACCACCTCACCCACTGAGAGGACTATTTCTCTGACTGTTCGACCAGAACGATATGTTTCAGCCATTGCAATATGTATATTGTCCAGGTATTTGCATACCAATGATTTGGTGAGATCCAACAGTGAGACATATTTTGTTGTATGAGGCAGCTCATTAGGGATACAATGGGTGAAGCCCTGCAGACATTTTGCTTTAAGAAAAAAGAACTCTGCATTCTTTCCAAATGAACAACATGTTGGACTTGCATCACAGTTGCCACTGGATCCAAGAAGCAGTCAACCCTTGTTGTCCCTATCTGCACAGCACTGCACTATTTTAGAGTGCCAGTTGTCATGGCGGAACATGGAACATCCCAACATGTCCAAGATGGCCACCACACTCTACTGTGCATGCTCTAGCAGTCAAACATGTGCAGTAGCATGTAGTGGCCATCTTGGTCATGGTAGAGTGGGCGTGTTCCACCATGACAGCCTAGTGTAGTTATTTATTTATTTTTTTACATTATAAAAATTCACCACACCCAATCCTCGCACTCAGCAGCAACCACCAAACCCCTACCCCAGAAACATAACTATGAAATTGGAAGTGCCCAATCAGCCAGTGTCACAATCGGGGCTTGTCAGTCTTTTTTGTGACACTGGGGGTGCCCAATCCCTCAGTATCACTATGGAGGATCATCGGTCTTGTGTGTGTGTGTGTGTGTGTTTCACCTGTAAAAATAAAATTGTCCATTGATGTCTTCCGTGACATCACTGTGACCCCGGAGGTGCCCAATCCACCAGTGCCATGATCGGGTATCATTGGTCTCTCTTTTGTTTTCACCTGTTAAAACAAAGGTCCACAAATATCTTTTGTGGTTGTTCCTTACCCCCCACCCAACCCTCTGACTCAGCATCCACCACCCCGCACCCCCTCAAGCCCTTGCTTGCCCATCGGGAGTCTAATGCTGTAATCCTCTCTGAACTGCAGACACATTTTCACTATTCAAAGCCAGATCATGAACTGAAGCCACAGGTATGCAGTTCTATGTATTTCAATGGTGTTTTGAACTTAGTGCCATAACTTGGACATTTGTACATATTTTTGGCCCAAATATTCAACATGCATTCTTTGGGATCCCACCTCATGAACAATGTCACTGTCATTAGGCAGATCTGTCCAGAGATGTGATTTTGTGGTCCCTGTGTGAGATCACCATTGGGGCAGGAGTTTAAACTTTTCTCTGCCCTTATTCATGAGGTGGAGTCATTAGAAGGCTATGCTGAAAATTTGGTGTTAAAATATTTTAAAACAACAAAGTTATGAGCCTACGTTGAATGTTGCAAATGCAGGCTCATAACCCTGGTACTTTTCAATATTTTTAACCCAAATTTACAGTATAGCCATATCTTTACAACACCTCATGACTGTGATAGCTGTCATTTTTCAAATCCTGTGCAAAATATTTTTTTATATCCCAAGAGGTGATTTTGTGATCTTTGCTCAAAATCAACTTTTGGGCATCAGTTGAACATTTTCGCTGCCCTTGTTTATGAGATGGGGTCATAAGGAGGCTATGTTGGAAATTTGGTGTAAAAACATTAAAAAATACAAAACGTTATGAGCCTACATTGATTTTTGCAAATGCAGGCTCGTAAGTTTGGTAATATTCAATATTTTTTGCCAAATGTTCAAGATAGCCATTTCTTTACAGCACAACATGAATGTGACAGCTGTCATTTTTCAGCTCCTGACCAAAATGAGTTTATGCACCCCAAAAGTTTATTTCACAGTCCCTGCATAGAAACACCTTTAAGTCAGGAGTTAAACATTTTTTCTGCCCGACTGCATGAGGCAGGGTCATAACAAGGCTATGTTCAAAATTTGGTGAAAATATATTATAAACCAACACATTTATGAGCCTGTGTTACATTTTACAAATGCATGCCTGTAACTTTGGTAATTTACAAATTTTTTACCCCAAATTCCTGAACTGCAGCCCTATCAGCTTTGTTGAGAACTTCTATTTTCATTATCCGGTATGTGCAATGAACAGATGCCACAAAAGCTTCTTATTCCAGGGTCAGAGCCTGCTGCACTGCTTGCTCTGTGCCACTTTTCAAAGCTGAAATCCTGCTTTTAGCTTCCAGTTCAAAAGCAATGACATGAGCAGAACTGCACTGATGCCTATTTAAAGCATCTTCTCTGTTTTGAACTCAGCCATTACCCGAACTGTTCCTGATTTGGGCATCTGTTTATGTTTTATGAAAAATGCACAAAATATACCATAATTTTCTTTATACAGTAGCCAACTGTATTTGTTAAGCATACCAGTATAAGTTGCTCTGTGCTTAGATGTGTTTTTATCTTTATTACAGGAGGTTCTGGGAGTGTCTTAAACATTGATATCTGGTCTGGCTTGCATTGTGATCTCAGTGTCATCTTGATTGTCAGGATGTTTCTGTTCTTGAGTTAATTTGAAACCAAAGCATGCACCAAGCAGGAAAGGAACCTTGGAGTTATCATCTCTGATCACCTCAAGGTAGGGAAACAGTGCGACAAGGTAGCAGGTAAAGCAAATAGGATGCTGGGATGCACAGGCAGGGGCATCACCAGCAGGAAAAGAGAGGTCATAATTCTACTATACAAGACACTAGTGAGGCCCCACCTGGAGTACAGTGTACAGTTCTGGAGACCTTACCTACATAGGGACATAGACAGGGTAGATAAGGTTCAGGGGAGAGCAACAAAGATAGTACAGGGATTGCATCACAAGTCCTATGAGGACAGGCTGAAGGACTTGAATATGTACTCTCTGAAGGAGAGGAGAGGGAGAGGGGGAAATGTTAGAGACATACAATTACCTTACAGGGAGGAACAGAGTACAGGAATGCACTATTTTCCAGCAGAAAAGATGTTCCAGGACTAGAGGGCATGGGATGAAGTTGAAGGGAGGGCAATTCAGAGGAACTGTGATGAAGAATTCCTTCACAGAACAGGTGGTGGACAAGTAGAACACCCTGCCAGAGGAAGTGGTGGGGGCGGAAACAAACACGGGATTTAATAATGCATGGGATAGCAATAAGGGAATTCTGGATGTCAGGGTTAAGGGGCAACAGCCTTCTAGAAAAAGATGAAGTTAACTTACAAGCTTAGATGGGCAGACTGGGTGGTCCATAGGCCCTTATCTGCTGACAATGTCTATGTATCTATGTCAATTTCTGCATTGTAGAATATTGCAATAAAGTTGTTTTCCTCTAAGTTTGTTATAGTTGTTTATTTGTCACTTCAACTGAGCAGAACTTGGTAATGCTGGCTGCAGACTGTCATAGAGAGCTGGAGAGTGATGGGGATGAGCAGTATTATTTTGAAATATGTCTTCATATGCAGTGTTATCACACATTTAGGCCCCTCCATGTTTTTCTTTTATTCTTTTGGCAACTACAAATGCAACTTCACAACTGCTTACAACCAAATAAAGCTGACACCTTCACTGGCTAGTGGCAGACAAGTTGTTTTTCTCTTTTTTTTTAAGTAAATAATACAGCTACATCAGCTGCCCCTACAGAAAATAAAGGTGAAGCCTTCACTGCCTAGTGGAACAAAAGGCTAGACTTTAAAGTTATTTTTTTGTTAGATAAATACAGCTACAATAACTGAGCACCTAGAAAAAATGAAAGTAACACATTCACTGTCTGGCCAGTGGCACTCAAGGTCCTATATTTTTATACTTACATAGAAACATAGAAACATAGAATTTGATGGCAGATAAGGACCGCTTGGCCCACCCAGTCTGCCCATTTCCCTACCTGATGGATAAGCTGCAGATCCTAGTTAACCAGCAGCCTACTTCTTCTTACCCCCAACCCCTAGAATTTCCTTATGACTGTCTCATGCATGCTTGAATTCCACCACTGTTTTTGACTCCACAACCTCCTCTGGAAGGCCGTTCCATACATCCACAACCCTCTCTGTGAAAAAATACTTCCTTGAATTACCTCTGAGTCACCCTCCTTCTATCTTCAAATTGTGCCCCCTTGTTCCTGCACACCTCTTTTTTTGAAAGATGCTACCCTCTTGGACTTTGTTGATTCCCTTGAGGTACTTGAAAGTTTCTATCATGTCCCCCCTCTCCCTCCTTTCCTCGAGGCTATACATATTAAACTCCTTAGGTCTCTCTTCATATGTCTTCCGGTGCAGACCCTGCACCATTTTAGTTGCCCTCCTCTGGACAGCTTCCATCCTGTCTATGTCTTTGTGGAGATTGGGTCTCCAGAACTGCACGCAGTACTCCAGATGTGGTCTCACCAGCTGTCTGTACAGAGGGATAACAACTTCTTGTTTTCTACTGGTGATGCCTTTCCCTATGCATCCCAGTATCCCCCCAGCCCTCCCTGCTGCCCTCTCACATTGCTTGCCCACCTTTAGGTCATCTGATATGACTACCCCCAGGTCCCTTTCCATTTTTGTTGTTGTTAGTATCTCACCCCCCATTGTGTATTCTTCCCCTTGGTTTTTGTTTCCCATGTGCATTACCTTGCACTTCTTAGCATTGAATCTAAGCTGCCATACATTTGACCATTCCTCGAACCCTGCCAAGTCCCTTCTCATCCTTTCCACCCCACCTTGTGCATCAGCTCTGTTGCAGATCTTTGTGTCATCTGCAAAGAGACATACTTTTCCTTCCAGTCCCTCTGCAATGTCGCTTATAAAGACATTGAAGAGGACCGGTCCTAATACTGAACCCTGCTGGCACCCCACTACTAACCCCTTTTTCAGAGGGACTCCATTTACTATTATTCTCTGTGTCCTATTCTCCAGCCACCCTTTACCCAGGCTGTCATCTTGGGACCCACTCCCAGGCTGGCTAACTTGTATATTAATCTTTTGTGTGGGACTGTGTCAAATGCCTTGCTACAGTCTAGGTAGGCCATGTCCACAGCCCCTCCCTGATCAACTACTTTGGTCACCCAGTCAAAGAAATCTATCAGATTTGTCTGGCATGACCTTCCCACTGTGAATCCATGCTGCCTTGGGTCCTGTGCCCCTCTGGCCTCTAGATACGCAACAATTCTTTCCTTCAGAAGTGATTCCATCATTTTCCCTACCACTGAGGTTAAACTAACAGGTCTGTAGTTTCCTGCTTCTGCCTTGCTCCCACTTTTGTGAAGGGAATCACATCTGCCCTCCTCTAGTCCTCAGGTACCACCCCATCCTCCCATGATTTGTTAAAGAGGTAGTCAGTGGTGTCACTAGTTCTACCCTTAGTTCTTTTTAGAATTCTGGGATGAATCCCATCAGGCCCCATTGCCTTGTCCACCTTCAGTTTTAAGAGTTCTTTCAGAACCCTTTCTTCTGTAAATGGGCTGGTATCAACTTCTGCATCCAGAGTGTTTTTACTGTTTGTTTTAGGTACCTCCCTTCTTCCTTTGTAAATACTGAGCAAAATATTTGTTTAGTATCTCTGCCTTTTCACAGTCACTCTCTGCCCACCCTCCCTCCCTTTAATAAGCCTCACTATCCCTCCTTGGTCTTCCTTCGCTCCCTGATGTACCTATAAAGAGGTTTTATCCCCTTCTTAACTGAGTTGGCTATCTTTTCCTCTGTTTGGGCCTTTGCTGTTCTGACTGCCTTTCCAGCTTCCTTTTGCTTTAACTGATACAGTTCTCTGTCCTGTTCCTTCTGTGATTCCTTGTACTTCCTGAATGCTTTCTTTTTCTCTTGAACCTTCACTGCCACTTCCTTTGAGAACCATAGTGGTTTCTTACCTCGTTTCGTTTTGTTTATTTGCTTTACACAAAGGCTTGCTACCTCTGTGATGGCAGTTTTTATTATTCCCCATTGTTCTTCCACCCCTCCTTCCTGCCCATTTGCTAGTGCATTCCTTAGGCACTCACCCATTTTGGCAAAGTCAGCCCTCCTAAAATCCAGTACCGTTGTATTTGTATGGCGTGACTCTATTGCTGTGTTTATTGTGAACCATACTGTTCGATGGTCACTAGTTCCCAGATGGCTACCCACTTCTACATCTGTGATCCTCTCTTCATCTCCATTTGAGAGAACCAGGTCTAGGATTGCTCCCTCTCGAGTGGGCTCCAATACTAGTTGTCTAAGGCATGCCCCCTGTAGGGCATTTAGAATAATCCCACTCTTAGAAGTGGCTGCTGCAACTGCACTCCAGTTAACATCTGGCATATTCAGATCACCCATCAGCAATATCTCCCCTTTATCTGCCATTCTAAGTAAACTTTCTATCATTTCCTTGTCCATTTCCTCCCCCTGAGAGGGGGGTCTGTATACAACCCCTGTGCGGATTGTGGTGCCATTGCCTGCCTCCAAATTGACCCACAGTGCTTCTTCTCCTCCCTGTTTACCCTTTTGTTCTGTTGCTTTGATTTCATCTCTTATGTAGAGAGCTACTCCTCCTCCTCTTTTACCCTACCTGTCCCTCCTGTAGATAGTGTATCCTGGTATGTTTACATCCCAGTCATGGTTCTGTGTGTACCATGTTTCTGTGACTGCCACAATATCCAGATCTTCCTCCTCCATCAGGCCACTAATTCAGGAAGCTTGTTACCCAGACTACGGGCATTGGTACTCATTGCTCTCCATTTTTTGATGGCTTTACCTTCTGTAGCAGCAACCCCCACTGACCTTTCTACCTTGGTCTTTTTCTCATTTAGTACCCTGTTTTGTAGGGGGAGGCTGGGATTTTCCTGCTGCTTATCAGTGCCCCCCCGACTAGTTTAAAGGCTTGCCAATGAAGCATTTAAACTGATTGCCCAAAAGACATGTTCCCTTCCTGGACAGATGCAGACCATCCTGCCAGTATAGGCTGGTGTCCCTCCAGGTGGAACCTCAATCCCCAATGAAGCCAAACCCCTGTGCTCCACACCATTTTTTTCAACCATTTGTTAAACTGCATGGTGCAAAGTACCCTAGACTCACCCATGCCACTGACAGGCAGCACCTCTGAGAAGGATACTGTGTGTGCTACTTGTCTTAAGCCCCTCCCCAACTCTACAAAGTCCTTCTGTACTGCTCTAATCTCATGATGAGCCAAGTCATTTGTCCCTAGGTGGACAATGACGTCCAGCTCAGACTCCCGTGCAACTGTTCTCGTGATCCTAAGAATGCGCTTCCTGTCCCTCCAAGCCATGGCACCAGGCAGGCACCTTACTTCAGTTTCTCCTGCCCCCAGTTCTATCCCTCACAACTGAGTCCCCACCAGGAGCTGCTATCTTTCCTGTGGTGCCCTCTGCCTCCTTCCTGAGGGCCTCCTCGTAGTTGTCTGCACCTCCTTAGTCTCCTCTATGGTGCATCCATAGGGGAACTATGCTCCCAGAATGGTATATGGATTGTGGAGTGGAACAACTGACTGGTGTGCCTCTGTTCCACCACCCTTACCCTCCCTGAGCCCACTGTGGTCCAACTGCTGTGCTTTTCGCAACCTCTGAGGTAGTGGTGGTGGCTCTGGTGTTCCCTGGATGGGGGAGGTTCCTTGCCACTGTCCAGTGCGGCCTGAAGACGGGCAACTTCCTCCTCAGGGCAGATAGTTGTCTGCAAACAGGGCAGCATCTCAGCCTCCAGAAAGACTCCCGGAAGACTGCTGCCCCACAGCCATTACATTGTACTACTCCCACATAACTGTCTACCTTGTTTAGTTTTTTTTATTTTTATTTTTTTGTGTGTGTGTGTGTGCGTGTGTGTGTGTGTGATTGGTGCGTTATATAGAAATATATGTATTTATATAATGTGCATGCTTATATTGTCAGTGCAGTGTGCTAGACAGGATATGACAGTGATATGTACCTTGCCCTCTTCATGGAAATGATGTCAGAACCCCACATATAAATGAACTATTTCCAGGGGTGGGTGGGGTGAGGGGTTGGAACTTTCTTTGTGACACACAGAATTCATGAAATACAGCCAAGCTACAAGTGTATACACTAGCCATTGGGTGTCAACCATCAGGGGTTTTCTCACACACAAATTATTTTCTTAAATGTATATGACAGTAGCTGGGTAGAAATCAAGAAGAAGTACACACTGACTCAAAAAGGAGCACATGATACTGGCAGGACAGGGACTGGCAGGTCCAGTGGTGGCCCTGCTTGGAGCCCTGTTTTTTTGTTTCTCACACACAAATTATTTTCTTCAGTTTATATGACAGTAGCTGGGCAGAAAACAACAAGTAGCACACACTGACTAGGAAAGGAGCACACAGTACTGACAGGACAGTAGTGGCACCACTTGGATCCTGTTTTTGTTTCTCACACACAAATTATTTTCTTCAGCTTATATGACAGTAGCTGGGTAGAAAACAACAAGTAGCACACACTGACTAGGAAAGAAGCACACAGTACTGACAGGACAGTAGTGGCACCACTTGGATCCTGTTTTTGTTCCTCACACACAAATTATTTTCTTCAGTTTATATGATAGTAGCTGGGTAGAAAACAACAAGTAGCACACACTGACTAGGAAAGGAGCACACAGTACTGACAGGACAGTAGTGCCACCACTTGGATCCTGTTTTTGTTTCTCACACACAAATTATTTTCTTAAATGTATATGACAGTAGCTAGGTAGAAAAGAACAAGTAGCACACACTGATGCAAAAAGAAGCACACAATACTGGCAGGACAGGGTATGGCAGGTCCAGTGGTAGCACCACTTGGAGCCCTGTTTTTTTTTTTCACACAAATTATTTTCTTAATTAGGAGTCAGTGTGGCTCAGCTGGTAGCACATCCGCCTCTGGACCTAAAGATCATGGGTTCTCGTCCCACACCAGGATTGAACTTGCACCTAAAACACTGGCATCCGAGTGCAGTATTAGGGGGTGCTCTACTGCTGGGGTGTGCCGTCCTTCAGATGAGACTTTAAACTGAGGTCCCTTCTACCCATCCTGGTGTTGTCCTGGTGGGTGTCCAGGTGGAAGTAAAAGAACCCAGGGCACTCTTCGCAAAGAATAGGGGACATTCCCAGTGCCCTGGCCAACATTCCCCTACCCATAAACTGGTTCATGCAATTATCCAGGCTGTGTGTGGGTGTTGATGTGTGATATGGCTGCCACTACACATTCAGTCACTTCACTACCAGTCTAGCATTGCTTGTAAAGCACTTTGGGATACACTGTGTATGAAAAGCACTATATAAATGCTGATTCTTCTTCTTAATTGACAGTTGCTGGGTAGAAAACAACAAGTAGCATGAACTGACTCAGAAAGCAGCATGTGATACTGGCAGGACAGGGACCGACAGGCCCAGTGGTGGCACCACTTGGAGCCCTGTTTTTTTTAACACAAATTATTTACTTTAATTTATGTCACAGTAGCTGGTAGAAAACAACAAGTAGTGCACACTGATTCAGAATACAGCACACAATACTGGCAGGACAGGGACCGACAGGCCCAGTGGTGGCACTGCTTGGAGTCCTGGTTCTGTTTTTTTGTACCACACAAATTATTTTTTTAAACTTATATGACTGTAGCTGGGTAGAATTCAACAAGTAGCACTGGCAGAACAGGGATCGGCAGGTCTAGTAGTGGCACCGCTTGAGCCCCTGTTTTTCTTTGTCCCCCCCCCACAAAAATTATTTTCTTAAATTTATATAGCTGGGAAGAAAGTTAAATCACACACAAGATAGGAGGAGCACACGTTACTGGCAGGACAGGGACAGGTCAGTCAGTGGCACCTGATGTGGCACTCCGTGCTTTCTTTTTCTCACGCGTAAATTTTTATTTATTGTTTTTAAATCATACAGAGAGAGACATTGATGATTAGTTTTTGGAGGGCAAAGCAACAAGACTAGGTCACATAAGAAGGGTCGACACAAACACCCATGGCAAATCCTTAAAACACAGATGCTAATGAGGACAGAAGAAATCTGAAATGGCTGCAGTGGCTACAAAACCATATAATTGCTGGTCTTGATGCTACGACTTTTTTTTTGGGAGGGGGTTGCCACAACCTAAGATCCTGTGTTCCCTTTATCCTCTCCACCTCAATTGGCTCTACTGTGCACCAGGAGTACTGTCTGTACAGTCTGTTTAATGTTGTTTTTTTTTAACAGACAGCAGTACATTTTTCTTTTTCTCTTTTTTTCTTTTCAATATGGCCCCTCAACAGAAAATGGAGCTGGTCAGAGCTGCCAGGGTAGTCACCTGTGGGAGACCATGCAATCTCTCCCTTCCCTCCACTCATACCCTTAGTTAACTTAAGCTGTAGATCAGATAAAAAGAGAAAATAAGGCTAAGAGCTAACTAGTACAGAAAAAAACTCTTTTTTAATTTTTCATCAAGTGTTTGAGCAATATGCATGCTGACAGTAAAGAACATAACCACTGATTCTGTCTCCTCACAAGTGAGATCTTTGTTGATGGTATGACACAAATGTACTGACAAAAAACCCTCAAATGGCAGCAGACTACCGAACTGGGACTTACTCCAAAGTGTTGTAGTTGCTCCACTGATAGGGCTTCTGGGCTGTCACTCAGTGAGCATCCTCCATCATTGGCTCATACATTTCGTGCCTCCCACTCTGCTGTATCTCATGATCACAGAGAACCCTGACCACCTCCTCCTGAAGAACTGCAGTTGCACATAAAATGCAGCCCATGTCTGCTATGTAAAACTATCACCTGACATGCTGGCTTTCAGGCTTCCCATACTCACATGCACAATTAACTCCAAGTGTGAGAACGCTGCTCCCTGTACCCATGCACAAGTGAACTCCTAACAAGAGTACGAAGATTTAAAGAGACAGGCAGCTGAAAAATAAAGAGTGTCAGCTGCACAAAATGAGAGGAGGCTTTTAAGATAGTGTGGTGGCCCACCTCTCCCGTTTAATGAATGAGAAATTACTGGATTCACCACTTCACTGTTAGCCAATGCAGTTCACACTGGACCAAGATCATGTGACAAGACCTTGGTAAGTCTGTCAGTGACCTGGCTGTTACATTCAGCATCAGCTGCAGGCATTGTAAGACCCCTCCACTAAGTCTCAGTTACACAGCACTATAGTAGTTGAGTCTGCACGTGACAAAAGCATCTACAAGTAATGGCAGGTTGTCTGGTAGGATCAAGGCATTGATCCAGGTGACATTACTGAGATGGTAAATGTCACTCTGGATTATGGATGACACCTGTACTTCAAGTGTCAATTTTCAATCTGAATGACCCCCATATCCCTGACCTTAGCAGAGGCTGCAAGGCTGGAGGGACCAGTTTCCAGGTCAATCACCTCCTTGTTGACCAGGCTCAATCACTAGTGCCTCCATCTTGTTTGGGTTGTGTATTAGCCATCTGTAGGATTCCCAGTCCAGAATCTCGACCAGGCACAAATGCAGTACATTAACTACACCAGGCATCACAATGAATCTGGATGTCATCTGTATAGCTGTGAAAATCCAATCTGCAATGCCTGATGATTTAACCCAGGAGTAGCAAGTGCATCGCAAACCACATTGGCGAGAGGATTGAGCCCTGGGTTATACCACAGAGCGGGGCTTCAGGAGCAAGTAGAAATCCTCCAACACCAACCTCTGCATCCTGTCTTTAAGAAGGGCACAAACCAGCTAATGACTGTGTCAGAGAGTCCACAGTACTCCCTTTGGTGATCATCAACAATCCATTGTCCATGGTGTCAAATGCTGAAAGAGAGACAGAGTAGAACAAGAACTGAACATTCTCCCATATCTCTTGCCCTGAGGAGGTCATTATAAGACTTTCATAAAGATAATCAATGTTAGTTTTGAAATGTTTTGGGGTTACCAGGGACAGGTCCTTACAATTCATGATCACTCAATTGGTGAATTGCTTCCTCTTCATAAGATGTTCTGGACATATCAACAATTGACCGACCATTGTCCACTGTCTTTATTACTATTTGGTTGTTACTTTGCAGCACCTATAATGCTGGTCTTGCTTCCCTTGTAATGTTATAATACCTTGTTTATGGAAGATTTTGGATATGTTGCTCAAGGTCTTGCTCAGAGGCTTGCATCAAGCCCTGCATTAAATCCTTGCATTGCTGTAGCAGTGCCAAGGCTGGATACTGAAACTGCATCTGATTTTAAAATCTCTGGTGCAGCTACCAAAGTTTACCTGCTTTATGGCTGCTTGCAAAAAAGTTGTACACTAGACCATAGAAAGCTGGCCTAGTGGTCATGGTCATCACATTTGTCACATGGGATAGAAAATCCATTTTTATATATTTTATGCACCACAAGCTTGCCACATTCTTGGGACTTCAAATTCTGACCCCTGATATCGACATCATCTAGACTGTTAAGTTTCTTCTCTTTAAATCCACTCCCTTACATAGTCCCTTTTCACACCTCTACAGTAACTCATGACACATTTACATTGTTAATGTATTGAATCTCTTGCTGAACTTCCCTGGGGTAATTCTTGAACATCAACCTTTGATGTAAAGACTGTTTCCTCTGCTCATCTGCTAGTACAAAATGCCTAGCAAAAGTGCTTCTGTGTCACCAGAAAGTTGTGTACTGTATCATTTACAATATGTACAATTTCTTTGTTAGTCCAAGAACTAAAACAACTACAAACACTCTTTGGCTTTTAATACAAAAATATGAAGACTAGTCCAAGAGCAGAAAAGCTGTTGACCTATGAGCGGATAAAAGATACTCAAGATCAAGTGTTCTAAAAGTTAGATCTTTTTCTAGACCTTAAAACAGCCCTGTAGATACTGTATATATACATTATACTATACGTTTTTATGAAACCTTCCATTTACTCATGAAGAAGAAATGAATGACAAGAATATACTGTAGAACGGTGTAATGTTTGGACTCCTTTGAGTGCTCAGGAAGATATTATGGTGACACTGCAATGTCATCACCAGGTGTGCGCCAGACTTTGGAATTCCTGAGAGGAGCCTAGGAGATACTGTTGCGGTTAATAGTGGTGAAGCACATATGACGGTCTTTTACATTTTCTTATACAGCATTCATTAATTTTTACTCAGCTATGATGGTGTCATGCTGTGGTGCTGAGTGTAGCCATTGTATTAATTCTGAACCCTTGAACAGCTGCAAAAGATTCTGGACAAGAGCTTACAACCATCTGATCCAGATTAAATCCACAAGACAAAAGCCCTTCTAAAATGGCCTAATGACCTACTCTTGTGGGTAAGTGTGCTGCTGTTTTTCTCTTGAGTTTGTTCCATATGTTTAGAACATGAAAACATTTAAAAAAACCTAGGGGTATGTGAATGCATTTTATTAAAAAAAAAGATTTATGAAACTATTTAAACACTTATGAGTGATCTACAACCATATAAACATACGGTGGTGATACCAAAGGAATTGACTGATGTTATTAAGTGATAACATTCAGTTAATTGGGGAATATGAAGGAATAACTGGCTTCTATGGGTGATTAAATGCCAAGGCCATAGGTTGAGGCATTTAATCAAACACAGAACCTGGTTACTGTGCATATACTCCAATTAACTGAATGTTAGTGCTATTATACAACTAGGATTTTACTAGGAGTTGTAAAATGTGTCCAAGGAAAGAAATCATGAAAAGACTGATAGTAATCCCCATTTACAATAGTGCAGTGTCTAGGGTTTCATTTTGGTATCAGTAAAAGTGGCTCGGTACATACCGTACAGTGGAGCCAGCCATGATGATGCAACACAGTAACTTTCGGTAACTGACACATCTTAAAACATTACATGACAAAATGGCTTAATTGCCATTGAATTACACTGTTCTCTAAAGTACACTGCAGCATTCATAATTTACTGCAGCATTACTGTGTTGCATCATTTTTGGTGACTCTGTCAAATCAAATCAAATCAACTTTATTTGAAAATGCCGTTCCAAAAAGGCCACAGCACTGTACAATAACAAAAAAAAATCAATACAAACAAAATAATAAATAATAACATCAAACAGTTAAAAGTAAATCAGAGATAAAACAACTATAAATGAACTGTTGTTAGAATCAAGGTATCGGCTATAAAACCATAATAAACTAACTATTGTTAGAATCAGGGTATACTAAACCCAACAGATGGATTTTTAAGGCAGTTTTAAAACTCTCAATGGTCAGACACTCTCTAACCTGGTGAGCTGGAGAATTCCACAGGGTAGGGGCCACAAAAGCAAAAGAGTGGACATCAGAGATCTTCAATTGAACCTTGGGAACCTCTAGCAATCCCTCACCGGTGAAACGGAGGGGTTGGTAGGGGCAAAGAAGATCTTGAAGATATCATGGACCCTGCCCGTGTAGGTCTTTATAGGTAAGTAACCTGGCATTGAAGGTGATCCACCAATGTTCCGGCAGCCAATGCAGGCCACGGAGCACAGGCATGACATTGCAAGATCTCAGTAAATCAGACAATAACCTGGCCGCCACATTTTGCACTAACTGCAGTCAGTGGATATCAACCACTGGTAGCCCTAGGTATAGGTCATTGCAGTAATCAAGGCATGAGGTAACAAAGGCAAGGACTAATGATGGAAGATCACCAGGTGGGAACAGGTGCTTAATCCAGCTATGGTCTTCAGATAGAAAAAAGAGGTCTTAATAACAGCAGACACCTGAGATTTTAATGTCAGGCTGCCATTGAATACAACTCTCAGAATTCCTGCCCAATCAAAGGTAAGCAGCTGGTCACCCCCTAGCCAGAGCCAGGACGCTTGATGTGCCAATACCCCTGGCTCCGCCACTGAGTCCTCAGTCTTGTTCAAATTCAGCTTCAGCCAGTTGGCGTTCATCCAGCCCTGGATCTCAGGGAGGCAGCTGTTAAATACCAAGACCATTCCACTCTGTTCAAGTATGAGGGCCATGTATAGTTGAGTATCATCTGCAAGGCGATGAAAACTCAGCCCATATTGCCCTATAATATCTCCCAACAGCACCATATACTCACATGCTATATCAACTTGCTATGCCAGATGCTCCTGTATGTTACCTTGACTTTGCCTGATGCTTTGTATGTACCCTAATCCTCCCGGGTCGCACCTGAAAATAGGCACTTGGCTGTCTAGTGTGCTTACATAGTAAACAAAAGAAAATAAATAAAATGCACTGCAAACAAAATGAGGGACAGCAAGGAGCCCTGCAGAACCCCACAAGACAGGGGGGATAGGGGCCGAGGAATAAATCCCTGACACCACCCTCTGAGTCTTGCCAGTGAGGAAAGATCAAAACCATCTGAGAATTGTACCAGACAGTCCACAGAGAATCTGCAGGCACTCCAGCAGCACCCCATGGTCTACAGTGTTAAATGTTGCAGAGAGATCAAGAAGAACCAAGATGGACCGGCTCCCCTGCTCTCTCTCACTATTAGGAAATCATTAAACGCCCGAACAAGGGCAGTCTCAGAATTATGCCTCATCCTAAACCCAGACTGGACAGGATTGTAGACATTGTGTCCTGTTAAATGGTCATCCAGCTGTGCCACAACCACCTTCTCAATAACCTTGCCCACAATGGGCAGGTTAGAGATTGGTCTGTAGTGGGCTAAGCAGTCTGGGATGAGGGAGGATTTTTCAGGAGGAGTACCACTAACACCTCCTTCTGGGAAAATGGAAACACCCCTGTCTCCAATGAACACCAGACTGTCTCAGCAAGGACTGGGCTGAAGACTTCAATGTACCCCACAAGGAGGCACATTGGGCCTGGGTCCAAACTACAATAGGTTGGGCATGACTACCAACTGGCCAAAGTCTGACCAGACAGGCCAGGTGCTTACCATCCCATGCTGATTACCACAATACCCATTAGAGGGTGCTAGATGGACCTCTGACCTAATGGTGGCAATCTTACTGGCACTGTATGTGATGCTATTCTCCAATAGCTACATATGCACCTTGTATTGGCTTACCAGATTGTAATACTTTTTTTTATTGATTTGCATCTGTTGAGAAGCAGAACTGAAAGCCACAGGAGGAGTGAATATGTGTACTAAAAACTCAGCTCATTTCTAGATGTATGTGTGAATCACTTTATCAGTCATATTTTAAAACTCTTTGGTGTTTTTTTGTGGGGTAGTGTTTGTTGGTACTAAACTGTCCCTTATAGGTGAGTTTGTAGTAATAGTAAGTTAGGGCATTCTAATTTATCAATATGGCAGCCAAATGTTTTTAAGAGATTCTGTTAGGCACTGTTGGTGTGTCTAAAATATGGATAATATAGTGTGAGTGTGTCTAAAATGTTAACCACATACTTTGGGTCTGTCTTAAATGTGGATAATGTACTGCTGACAAGTCTAAAATGTGGTTGTAATAATTTACAGGATAGTAATTGACATTGTTTCTGTGTTCTGATTAGCTTAGAATTAGAGATGATGCAAAGTTTTACTTCGACTGCAGACTTCTGGCAAATGTACCCAATTTGCCTTTGCAAAAAATGTGCAAATGTTTTCCATCAGCTTTCAGATTCGCCTTATAAGTTTGCCAATGACTTTTCTGTAATTTTACCATTAAGACAGTTTCTTCCCAGTCATTCTTATATACTAATTGTAGCTTGATTTGGGATGAAAAGTGACAAAATATAAAAAGAAGCATGCAGTACAAATAAGTACCAGGAGCAAACAATACCTTCCCCTAGGGAATCAAGGATTAGCACTGTGATCTGTAAAAAACAAAACAAAAAACTCTGGGATTATTCAAGATACACACAACTGGGGTAAAAGGATAAAATAAGTTATTACCTACCAACAGCAGACAGCACCTCCTCCAAGGGAACAATGGATCAGCAGTGTGATCTGAAGAAATACTATGCTAATAGTATGCAGCAAAACCAAAAAGGATTTTTTTAACACAACACAAGGATTAATAAACTAGCTCAGCAGTTAAATAAGTACCAGGAGCAGACAACACCTTCTCCTAGGGAATCAGGGATCTGTAGTGTGATCGGAAAAACTACTTATGAAAACAACCAAAAATGTTCTTAAAAAAAGAGATTAAAATCATGGGGGTAATGAGTAATTTAATATTAAGTATAACAAAACGTGACAGAATAATGTCACGTTAAGAAAAGTATTACTGAAAAATAACAAACTGCTGCAGATAGACACTGACAAAATACTTTACTTAAAAACACCAAACAAAACCACAGAAATAAAATTGAGAAACTACTCACTACAGATCAGAAATGATGAACAAGAAAGAGAGTGAAAAGCAAAATATAACACAAATCTCCAGCTTAGCCAAAAAAACCTCTGGATATTTCTATAGATAGATAGATAGTTAAATAAAAAATTTTATTTGTCAAAAGGATGAAATGTTTAGGATCATAGGCCCTGTTTAACAATGTTGTCCTGAGATTTGAAAGGTTATCAATGAATACAAAGCATCACAATCGTTATACTAACAGTACATACAGTATAAACAGCTGTGCAGTTTCCTAAAGCAAGTTATATTACCACAGCACCAATGCAAAACCTCACAAAAGGTAATCAGGCAATGAGAGTGTCCAAAACCCATTCATGCAAAACAGGTACAAATACCCATCCATATATTATCAATTTTAGTCTTAAAAATCTTTAGAGTCTTAGCATTCCAAACCTCTGATATCGGTTCATTCTATATTTTTGGTAGATAATATCATCTTTGCATTTTACTATAAGATTGTTTACTAGGGGGACTAGTAAACAACTATTCTTTAGTTCTGTCAGATTATGGCCATGGTAATTTATGTGGGCAGTATATACAGTAAAGGCTGTGATTTATTAGATTTATTTAGTTTTATTCTGTATAATTTTGTGTTTTAATTTTGTGTTTTAAAATCTTGTTTAAAATTTGTACGGCGCACAGAACCGCCGGGATTGGGCGTCTTTTAAATAAATTCTGCCTTGCCTTGCCTTGCCAAATCTAGAGAAATGCATTTCATCCCCACTAAATTTTTTGTATGCCATTCCTTCAATCCAGTTTTTTCTCCACATAAAGCTAGAGAAACCCATCCCAAGGATTTAACATACTACAGTGATGGCTGCCATAATGACAACACAGGACAAAATGAGCCAATCTGTGACATTTTTTATCCATTCTATGCAGCTGTGTCATGGTACCATGTTGACAAATTATTCTACCATATTCTAATAATGCTAACAAAATACGCAGTGCAGTCCTATTTTTTTTAATCTTTTGGCAGTAAAACTGCTTTGCTACATATTACTCCCAACCTAATATTTACTTTGCTTATGCTGTTAATGATGCGTTCTTTAAAATTTAGCCCATTATTAGTTTGGACTCCCAAATATTTATATGAAGTTGTCATTTCCAATCTTTAGCTGTCTAATGTGAATATATCCAACCCAATAGTTGCAGTTGATTTTGCTCCCTTAGCTCTGAAGTCTATGACCTGGGTCTTTTTCCTGCTTAGTACTATATTTTAATCCCTAAACCATTGCAGAAAAGTACTGAAGTCCAACTGTAGTCTTTCTTGTAGTTTAGTTCTATTCCTTACTATGCCACTAAGTACCATATTGTTTGAGTAAAGATGTATATCACATTTTTTAATCATTTGAGGAAGGGATTTTATGTAGCTCAGAAACAACAGGGGGCCCATGATCGAACCTTGTGGGACACCTCTGTATATATCTTCTCTATCTGATCAACAACCCCTAATATAGACCTGTTGTGTATGCTCTGTTAAGTATGATAGGAGTCAGTTCTTTACTGGATCAGACATACCAACTGATGGACATTGATCCATCACATTTTTATAATCAACAAGGTTGAAAGCTTTTGAGAGGTTGAGGAACACTGAACTGACAGACTCACCCTCCTCCACTCCTTCTGAAACAAAATCAATGTAATCTGTCAGTGCAGTGTCTGTAGACCTCCCTGTTCTAAAGCCAGCATGATAGAAGGACAAAATATTGTATTATTCAAAATGATCATAAATCTGATTAGATACCATTTTTTCAAATGGTTCTGACACTGGTGATAACAAGGCTATGGGTCAATAATTTGTCAATTTATCCCCCTCCCCCTTTGTGAATTGGAATAACTTTTGAGTTTTTCCAAAAGTCTGGGTAAATTACCAGGGTCAAGCTGGAATTAAATATTGCAGCTAGAACCGGTGCTATTTGTTCAGATGAGTACTTCAGGAATTTTATTTTCACCTGATCCAGGCCTGTTGCCTTTGTGATTTTAGCTTGCCTATTTGTTTTAAAATTTCACTTGATTTGAATACCTTGAAACAGAACTTTGGGGTCATTTCATCAAGTGTTTGCCCCCAAACTACATGCTTCAGACAATTAGCAACATTTTTAGAAGGACTCTCAATTTTTATATCTGGAAGATGGCAAAAACAGTGGATTAAATCATTGCCGTTTGATCAATTGACATCTCAGTGCCATTTTTATCTGTCAATCATTTTTTTTCAGTTCTATTTTGTATCTTTCTAGGCATCAGAACTCTCTGGGCTACTCAGTGTTCCATCGCATCTACTACCCACTGTGATACCACCTCCTCAAGGACATTACTTTCTCCTCAGTGAACCCTCTCCAGCCAGGGTCCCCGAGAAGACCGAAGGGGGGGAGGCAGAGATCCGGTGTTGGGCATGTGGTGGCAGGCATTGAGAGCCATTGCCTATCTGGGCTGGAAGGTGTTTTGTCCCTTGTGTTAAACCCCAGACATGGGACGTGCAATGCCACCAGCCAATGACGTGGATGCTCCCACCCATGTCTGGAAGGCAGCCGCCCAACGTCTTCCCTCTGCTAGTGAGCCCCTGTCCATCACAGTGCCACTGGTCTCCACTGGGGGCTGCTGCTATGCCAGGCTGTCCATGGATCCCTCCCAGAGAGAGGACAGCAGTCCTACAAGAGCTCGCTAAGCTCAGGGTGGACAAGGCAATAGTACCTGATGGCATACATCCTAGGGAACTTAAGGAGCTAAGGGTGGAACTAACAGAGCCATTAGCAGAACTGTTTAGTGAGTCTCTGAGCACAGGAGAGGTCCCAGAAGACTGGAGAAGGGGTCATGTGATCCCGCTCCACGAGTGGTCGGAGGGAGGAGGTAGGAAACTACAGACCAGTCAGTCTTACCTCAGTAGTGGGCAAGATTATGGAGGAACTCCTTAAGGAAAGGATAGTGCAACACCTGGAATCTATAGGGGCACAGGATCCAAGACAGCATGGGTTTACAAAAGGAAGGTCCTGTCAAACTAATCTCATAGATTTCTTTGACTGGGTAACCAGAGTGGTGGACCAAGGGGGAGCAGTTGATGTCGCCTACCTTGATTTCAGGAAAGCTTTCAACACTATTCCACATAGAAGATTGATAAATAAGCTGGGTAGGCTTGGGGTGGGTCAGAAGTTGGTCAACTGGGTGGCAAACTGGTTGACGGGCAGAAAACAGAGAGTGGTGGTAAATGGTATACAGTCAGAAGAGATGCAAATCACAAGTGGGGTACCTCAGGGATCAGTCCCGGGGCCAGTCCTCTTCAATATCTTCATTAGTGACATAGTAGATGGACTACAGAGTAAGGCTTGTCTGTTTGCAGATGACACCAAGATCTGCAACAGAGTAGATGATCCAGATGGGGTGGGGAGAATGAGAAGAGATCTGGATAAACTAACAAAATGGTCAGAAGAGTGGCAACTGAGATTTAATGCAAAGAAGTGCAGGATCATGCACATAGGGAAGAGAAACCCTGAAGCCACCTATAGGCTGGGAGGGGAGTTGCTGGCAGTCACAAAGGAAGAAAGAGACTTGGGCATCATCATCACCGATGACCTGAAATCATCCAAGTAGACCTCTAAAGCAGTAGGTAAAGCTAGGGGGATGGTAGGGTGTATTAGTAAGGGTATCACAAGTCGTAAGAGGGAGGTAATAATCCCTCTTTACAATTTACTGGTTAGGCCCCATCTGGAGCACTGCATGCAGTACTGGAGGCCACTCCTTCACAAGGACATTAACCAAATTGAGGCAGTCCAAAGAAGGGTAACCAAAATGGTGCAGGGACTGCATCAGAAGACATATGAGGACAGATTAACGGAGCTTAATATGTATACCCTTGAGCAAAGGAGGGAGAGAGATGATATGATCGAGACATTCAAACACCTTAAGGGCATTAACAAGGTGAATGAGTCTAACATGTTTAAATATAAGAAAAATAGCAGGACAAGAGGACACAGCATGAGATTAGAGCAGGAATTCTCAAATGGTGAGGCCAGCCTCCCTGGGGAGGACCCAACTTTTTGAGTTTTATATATTTTGTGTGAAGAGATTATGCAAACTGAAAGAGGATAATAGTATGTGAATTTAATGTATTTATTTACTAATAGGTGACAAGGGAAGATGAATGAGCCAAGTCTCATTTCAGGTGTACCCGATGAAGGGTAGGGAGTGAATGCATTTCAAAAGGTAACTGCAAAACAATCAAGAAATGCATAATGAACAACAGTGCAAACAAATATGAACAATAAACTAATAATGAGTGGTGGTAATTGATCAGTTTGTAGCCTGATGGCAGAACAGCCAAATACAAGGGTTGAGTTTAGAAGTGCTAAGAGCAATAGCAGGAAGGAGCAAAGTAATCCCTGAGAAGTTGCTTAGAAGCAGGGAAGGATGGGAAAAGGCAAAGTATGTAGGAAGGTTATTTCATATAGAGAGGAAACGGAGAAAGTAGTCTGACCCATGAAGGTACTGCAACAAGAGGTAACAATGTTTCAAGAATGAAAACAGCAAAGTATGTAGGTTGGCCTGTGTGTGTGGAGGGGGGGGTTACAATAAGCTGAATAATAATATTTGTTTATTTTATTTGTTATTCAGGAGCTCTTTTTCAAAGGTTCCACGTCAATATAAGACAAAGAACTGAATGTGAGCCAAGTACTCAAGGTGGTTTCAATTTATTCATGGTGTACTGCGTAAAGTACAGTATGTTATTTTTATTTGAAGAGGCCCAAGATTATTAAAATTTTTGGGGAGGCTCAAAATCTTTTCCATGGTTTGGGGAGGCTCACTGTTGCAAAGTCTAAGAACTGTTGGATTAGAGGGAGGCCAATTAAGGGTGAATGTGAGGAAACTCTTTTTCACAGAAAGGGTGGTGGATGCATGGAACGGCCTTCCTCAGGAAGTGGTGGCTATGAATACAGTGCAGGGCTTCAAACAGGCATGGGATAGGCATAAGGGAGCAATACAGATGAGTATGAATTGATAGGCCACTGACAGAGCAAAGGCTGATGGCACATTTATATGGTAGAAAAAGAAATGGGCAAACTAGATGGGTCTTGCAGTCCTTATCTGCCATCAACTTCTATGTTTCTTGATCCTCTCTCACCCCTGCCAACCCCGGGTGATCCAGGCTTGCTCCCAAGCTTGTGTCACATGCATGGCTCGATGTGTGGTGTCCAGCACCTCAACCCTCAGCACCACTGGGCTGGCTTATCTATCAATCTTACGGTTTGGTTCTTTTTTGTATTGCCATTTGGTTGTCTTTTTAAACTCCAGTATTGTGCTGGAATTTTAGTTTGGTTTATTTTGTTCTGATAATACTTTCTTTTTGCTTTTCTGACCATACTTTTACATTTGTTCCTGACTGTTTTAAACAAATTCCACTCCTCAGAGTGCAAAGTTCAATTCGATTTGCTTTCTTCCAAATTCTATCTTTTCATTAATTTGTTTTTGAGCTACCTTGCTTTACAGTACACCTACCCTCCTCCACACCATTGCTTAGACTGACAAAACAGAAACCACTACTTTAAAGTAAATAATCGAAAAAATAAAAAGGAAAACACAAATCTAGCAGCACAACGCCCTCTAGAACAATTTGTGAGCAATTTGTATTCAAAATTTGTGGTTTTGAGATGTAGTTTAAAAGTTGTTTTTTTTTCTCAGACAAGCATACATAGACTTCTCTCCTACTCTGTATTCAGAAGACTACATTAAAGACAGCATCCTCATGGCATACAGCTTGTTTGAGCAACATGTGACCTCCAATCCCATAGTACAATGCTAACTTTATCTCTGTGTCAAATTTCACATTTCATGGAGTTGTCAGTGTACTGTGAAGTTGGACTTCACAAGGTACTGTAGATTAACTTCACAAAATGAGGTGAATTCACAAATAGGGATGTACAAAAAAACTATTTTGCCAGCGGAACTGAAGGGAAAGTCATACTTTCACTTCCGAGAAAGTTTGGAAATCCATATCTGGACCTTCATGGAAATTTAACCTCCCCTATAATTTAAATTAAAAAAAGCTTCCTTGTAGTAATCCCTGGTAGCTAGTGGTTTCTCCCCCACCCAAAAAAACACCTGACATTGAGAAAAAAATCCCCGCAATTTCCCTTATGTCCATATGGACAGGGCTGCAATAGCAAGGCAGGTATGAGCTGATCAGCGAGGGAGGTGGAAAGAAGTCCTCTCCCCCAAAACCATGACCAAAAGTGTGGTGACAGAGAGAGAGAGAGAGAGAGAGAGAGAGAGAGAGAGACAGGTCAGGAAAGCGACCAAGCAATCTAGGCATATTCCCCTATTTCTTTATCCCCAGAACATCTCCTCACAAGCCATGCTGCAGAATCTAGACCCGCTTCAGCAGGCCATCAGCACTGCAGAAGAACCCCATCTTGAGATATAGTTTATCTCGTGTACCCCTCATGACGCTCTCCCCTGTTCTTTCCAACCCTCCTGCATCATTACCAGGAAAGTCTGTTGTGGCATTGCTCAGTTCGAGTCCAAAAAAGAATGAAACCAGATTGGCGAGTGTCCTGAATAGCTTAGTGGCCTAGTAGTACCACGATCAGTTTTGATAGGAGGACCTTGTCTATTTCACTCAGGTGGATTATGTTGAAAGGCATGGAGTAGTCCTGGAGCAGTTATCGGAGATCAAGGGGTGGTTGATGGTGCTCAAATTACAATGCTCCCAGTCTAATGCTTGCTGCAGAGAGAGCACATTAGCTACGCGGTCATACTGTACACAGGAAGATAACATCAGCAGGCATGGTTACTCAGATGCTCTGTGTTTTGTTCTCTCCACATCCTCTCACAGTTTAGAAGTTTTTTTTTTAATTAAACCAGTTCTTAGGTAGCCTTTCTGTCTCAGAAGCTGCTCTAGTGTGGTTGGTGAGCAGAAGGGGCAACCAACGGAACTAGTGTGTTAAGGAGCATCAGCTGGAAGGCAAGGTACATTTTCACAGAACTAAGAAGAGTTTTTTTATCTTCTAATTCTGCATTTACTTTATTTGTTTTATTTATTAAGTAGAATTCAAATTAAAATCATTTGAGTCAGAGACTCGTTTGCAAAGGCTCCATGTCAAGAAAGTAAAAAACACAGGGTAACATACAGGCAAACTATATATACAGGTATCACAACTTGTACAATTGCAATGTAATGCTACAAGGTCCAGTAATTTAGGATTTAGTATAAAAAGAATTACATTCCATTACATTACATCAACAGGGAGCATATGAAAGCCTGTGCCAGGGCTAAAGCAGGATACAATATCATAGGATCCTTTGGGACCCCAAGTCTTAATATATAGGCAGTGGCCATGGAATGGGATTTCCCTGGTACAGAATGACTACATTGCAACAGCCAGGCAAGCAACAGGCACAATAGTGTATGTAATGCTGCTTTTACTATGGGTGGCAAAATCATCTGTATAGCTCAGGGCTTGCAGAGGGTGTCTGTGCCCCTCATAAATAAGGATCCTTAGTAAGTCATGTGAGTTCAGCTTCATTAATTTGTCTCACCTTTTTTCATAGTCTCTGCTGGATCACATTGTGTATTGGTAGTGATCTGGGGCAGTTATCTACTAATTGGTCCCACAATACAGCTCTAAGGTCTCATTCATCCATGTGGGGCTGTCCTCTATGAGAGAGGGGCATCACGATGACCTTGGAGGCAAGAACTCCTATGTCATCTTCTGGAGCTGAGAAGGTTTGTGGGCCCTCAGGGAACATGACAGACATGACAGGTAGGGCATCTGAAATTTGAGCTGATGTGTCCGGAGAACGTGAAGGCTATATGCTCTACGCTGGGCTGCCACATCAGGTGAGTAGTCATTATCAGGGTAATTTTTTTATTAATGTCTTGGTTATCAGGTGGGGGGAGGGACAACTAGCCACCAGGACTTATGGGGAAGCTTTTTTTAATGTTGGGTGTGTGATGGATGGGGGGACTCATAGCTACTAGGGATTTTATTAATTTTTTTTATTTTGGGCAGGGCTGGGGCACATGAACAGGGGGCACCACAACAGTCTACTTTTCTTTTCATTCTTCTCTGACTGCTGTCTAGGTGAGCGGATCTTCCGTGGAATTTTTCCCAAAGTCTTTTGGAAGTTTTCCTCTCTGCTACAGGTGGAGGTTCAGACATTTCCACGAATGTTGCAAAATCTTGTGGAAGTTCCGCTATGGTGAAAAAAACAACTTTTGCCCACCCCTATTTGCAAATTAATCTGCAAAGCAAAGTTTTCCAACTTCTCACATCACTACTTAGAAAACATACCTGTAATATAATATATATCAAAGCCAACTACTATGTGGTGCCCCATGGTCAAGAAGCAGGGATCCTAGTTTGTGAGCAGTCTTGGGAGTTGGCACTAGGGTGGCTTGGCGGGATGGGAAGTGCTTCTTAGCCCGGAGACAGATGACATGGCAATCAGACACTGCAGTGAGCCCTGGTGGAGGGCCAAGGAACTTGTACTGCTCCAGTGTGGAACTCTGTTTATGTTTGAAGCTTCCAGCAGTAAGTTACACAGGGCTGGGGGGCAATGGAGAGTAACCAGAACACCATAGTGCCAGTTACATGGTAGATAGGGACACTCTGTTGACCTGCGCCTGAATGACTTCCACTGGCAGGACATCTGGGATAGCTGCTAATGGGACTGGGAGATCACAAGATATCAAACCTAACCAGAAGGCTGGACAGACAACACTGCCTGACAAAAGGCTATAGTATATAACAAAACAACAAAGACAAACAAGAGTAAAGACCCTGCAGAAGTGAATCTCACTAACCCATTTCACTCCTAAATTTAGATTTGATAATGCTCACAGCTACTCTGGCAGGCTAAAATCATAGAAATATTATTACAAGCCTTAATTCACCTGGATAACACAGGTTTATTATAAATGAAATGGCTAGCAGTAATATAAATTGATCACTAATCATACAATATAAAGTAGTAGATGAGAAAATAAATATGGGTTTTATGGGTCTTGATGCAGAGAAGACATTTGACAGGGTATCCAGGATGTTCATATAATTAAAGTCATGGAGAAAATAAAATTTTCAATAAACGTTTTATAGGTTGGATCAATACATGATATACAAGCCCTGAAGCAATGCTAAAAGTTAATGGAGCATGCTTCCAGGAATGTAAACTGCAAAGACAGACAAACTTTTGCTTTAGTACCATTGCACAGTGGTTGAGACACAGTGAACACATACTGTAGTAGTTGCAAATAGAGTATTTGATTAACTTACGCATTTTATTTATTTACTTTACATTGACTTTAACAAGATCTTATCATGGTCATCACAAACATAGACACTTAGACTTTGACTGCAGACAGTTAGAACCGTTTGGCACACCCAGTCTGCCATTTTCCCTACCTAGTGGATAAGCTGCAGAGCCCAGTTAACCAATAGCCTACTTCCTACTACCCTCCACCAGAATTGCCTTATGTCTGTCCAATACATTCTTGAATTCCCCCACTGTTTTTGACCCCACAACCTCCTCAGGAAGGCTGTTTCTTTCGTTCATTCACCACCCTCTCCATGAAAAAAATACTTCCTCAAGTTGCCCTTGAGCTTCCCCCCCTCTATCTTCAAATTGTGCCCCCTTGTTCTTACACATCTCTTTTGTTGATTCCCTTGAGGTACTTAAAAGTTTCTATCATGTCCCCACTCTCCCTCCTTTGTTCGAGGGTATACATATTAAACTCCTTTAGTCTCTCTTTGTATGGCTTCTGGTGCATACCCTGCACCATTTTGGTGGCCCTCCTCTGGACTGCCTCTATCCTGTCTATGTCCTTGCGGAGATGTGGTCTCCAAAACTACATGCAGTACTCTAGATGGGGTCTCACCAACTGTTTGTACGGATGGAAAACAACTTCCTGTTTTCTACTGGTGATGCCTCTCTCTATGCATCCTAGTTGGGTGTGAGATTGCCTGACCATCCAAAGTTTTAGAGTTGCCTGAAAACTTATCTTTTTAGCCTAGCATTTTCTGATTTTAAATGCCGCTGCTGTATTTCTTATTTTATTCTTTTATATTGTTATTTATTGATGTGTTTTAATTGTCATTGTACAGGCACCTTAGTTTTAGAAAGGTGCCTTTTTATAAATAAAGAATTGATTGATTGATTGATTGATTGATTGATATTATCCCCCAGCCCTCCTTACTGCCTTCTCACATTGCTTACTTACCTTTAGGTAATCTGATATGACTACCCCCAGGTCCCTTTCCATTTTTGTTGTTGTTAGTACTTCTCCCTCTATTGTGTACTCTTCCCCTGAGTTTTTGTTTCCTAGGTGCATTACTTTGAACTTCTTTGCATTGAGTCTAAGCTGCCACACTTTTGACCATTCCTCCAACCTTGCCAAGTCCCTTCTCATCCTTTCCACACCTCCCCTTGTGTATCAACCCTGTTGCAGATCTGTGTGTCATCTGCAAAGAGGCATACTTTTCCTTCCAGTCCCTCCACAATGTCACTTATAAAGACATTAGAGTGGACCAGTCCCAGTACTGAACCCTGTGGTAAAACATGAGAAGGGTGGGATCCTCTTTTACAGGGTGCCATCAGTATGTTCTGACACCCCACCCATGCATGCCCAAACCCATATCATTGAAACAGTTGAAGTCCTCCAGGCCTCTTGTATCCAGCTGTTCCTCTTTCACCGCATGTCCAGATTGGGGGGGGGGCATGCTGAAAACATTGGTCCCTCTGTGATCTGATGATTTCTATACTGGCATGGATCCGATAATTGTCAGTAGAGCTGTGCAGAAGGGGGAAGTCTACTGGTGGAATTCAGACAGAGTGGGAATTCCATATCTGAAATGCTTATACTGTTCAGAAATATTCCACAAAATCCTGACTGTTTTTTTTTATGTAAACCACTGATTAGAATTTCATAGATTATAGAAACAAAACTGTGCGTAAGTTTCCATGGTTTGCTGGAAAGTAAACTGTGGCTTACACAAACTGTGGAACACTAATCTGCATTTATAAAAACCAAAACAAAACTGTGGATTAGTGTTCCACACTCCACTGGTGGAATGCCTCCTTTCTGCTTCTGATAGATTTGTACAGAATTAGTTGGAATTTTCAGAAATTCCATAGAATTCAACTTTACCAGAACTGGAAAATTCCACACAGCAGTAGTTGTCAGTGATGGGAGGGCCTTCACATGGATCCTTCTCCCAGAGTTGCCACAACCTTCCACTTCCTGCCTTGGCAGGCTAGATCACAATGGCCCCTGTTCACGAAGGGGCCAAGTGGCTACATGCCACATATCTGGGGTGCATAGCCACTACATGCCCAATGTACCCCGCACCCCACGTGGCATGCACTAAGGGTGTGTGTGCGCAAGATCAATGCACCTGATCCTCCCGGTGTGCAGACCACATCACGGCAGGGATGGGCTGGGGGCCTGCCAGTACAAGGCACCATGCACATAGCCATGTAGTGTTGGCCACAGGTGTGTGGTGGTGGTGCAGGGTACACCAGAGAGAACCCTGCCATAAGCCCCCTATGCACCCCATGCAGACACAGCAGTCCCCTCCCCGAATGGCTGGAGGCACTCCCCCACCCCCCAGCACAGCATCTCCTACAAGGAACTGGCAGGCACACACCGAGCCAACTTCAATCATGGTTCTGGCAACTCCCCCCACACCAACACGTGGTAGCCCTGAGCCCTTGTGTCCCACAGTTCCTGTGGTAGACCATGTCCCCCCATGTCTGTGGCACCGTCAACCCCTGCCCCACTCCCCAATACCCAATACTGTCTCTCGGTACCCTAGGAATGGCCGGCGGCACATCCCTCCTCTCACCCTCTCATCTGCCGGCTGTTGGACATCCACGGGGCACGCTGCCAATGCATGCCCCACTGAGTGCCCGGTCCAGGCATCCAATTGGATACCTGGCTGGACCCGCGACTCCAACCTCGGCCACCCTGCAGAGTTCTGCATGCCGGGGCTGGGGCCACAGACAGGTGGCGAGGCCGCAGATGCCACTGGTGCGCACCTCTCCAGAGGGTGTGGAGCTCCAGCGAGTGAGATCGTGCCTCTGTTACAAACGTCCCTCCCCAATGTGCATAGGGGCCCGTAATATTAGTGTTACTGTCTCCACAGTAAAAGTCATTTTCTGCTGCTGCAAGCCCTCACAAGGGTTGGGGAGAAAATTGGGGGGAGTTCTTCTAATAGTTTCCAAGTGTGGCCACTGTCTGCCCAGGCAGTCTAAGTCCCAAAACCTCCCACACCTTATAGTACTGCCCCCCCCCACAGCTTGCTGGTGCAAAGGTAGGATCAGAAATGGGGGAGTCTTTATTCACTACCCAGTACTGCCCAAAATCTGACACAGAAAGCAAGGAACTGAAATTGCCACTAATGCCACCTCCACCAATGTAACTGCTTTACACAGACATATCAATATACTATATGAATAGTGCCAGCAGCATAAGGTCTTGTGGTCTGTCAAGTCTGCTCATATTGCAGAGTTCCAAGTGGCAGCTAATGACTCTGCTCCCTCTTCAACTGATGCCCCCTCATTTCTGTTTATTACCCTTTTGGCCCTAATTTTACCTTTTACCCTGTCCCATCCCCTTTTGAAGCCTTCCACTATTTAAGGTGATACTAATTGCTCACAAAGCCCATTCCACTCTGCCACCACCCTCTCGATGAAGAAATGCCTCCTAATTTCTCTCTTGAACCTACCCCCACCAGCTTTAGGCAATGTCCCCTTGTGTTTGTATTTCCACTGAGCCTGAAGAGACACTCCTTGCCCACCCTGTTTATGCCTTTCAAATACTTAGAGGTTTCAGTCATGCCCTTTCTTTTTCTCCTCTCTTCTCCTCTCCTCTCCTCCAAGAGTACATGTTCACGGCTTCCAGCCTTTCCCCATATGTTCTGACCTGCTGACTTTTAACCATCTTTCTCACCCTTCTCTGGACTACCTCCAGCAGGTTAATGTCCATCATTTAACAGCAGGAACTCACAGGCTGTTATGGCAAGTGCTAGTATGCTGGTATCTGTACAAAGAAGTTGCTGCTATGTTGTTGTGCTCTGCTTTTTGTTGTAATTATCAATTTTATCAGTGTGCCAACACAAGGTTGACACCACCACAGTGAACACCAGCACAGTGACAGAAATTGCCTGTTTGTGGCAAGTAGCTGTCCTGGTGCGCAGAAGACACTGGTGGTGCGTTTCCCATTGTAGCACCCCCCACAGTCCAACTCCTACTCGGAATTAGAATCCTAGAGACTGGGGGTCTGTGGAAGGTGGAGCCCCCCACATGGGGCTTCAGGGGGCACAGCCCCCCGATAGTAAGCACCGACATCCCCGGAGCTACAATGCCGATAGCTGGCATGATAGCTGTCGCTGTGGGGGATGTCAGTGCTAGCGCTGTCAAAGCACTATAGTAAAACCAATTTTATCAGCTTTGTTCATGTTATCTTATGTTGTATTGGTAAATTACTATTGTTTTGCAGTATCATGGTGACACTGAATTGTTCATGAATGCAGTTAATCGATGGTCATGAAAGTTCATTAAAATGGTTCATGAACATTCAAGAATTATGCAAGATTATTTATTTATTTGGTTACCAGGTAAGTACATTCATCCAAAGGACCATTTTCAGGCATGACCCGGGCTACATGATGGCACATAAAGCATACAATGCAAAAGTATGAAGAAACAGCAAAACAGAAACAAACACATAAGAAATCCAGCACAGTTACAAATGAATAATGCAAGCATACAAATGGTACAGATACATTCTTCGGAGTAAAACACGAAAGAATGAGAAAGAACAAATTAATGCAAATCACATGAGAAAATCAACACAGCAGCAAATGAAAATGAAAGCTACAAAGTAGTACTGATACACCCTAGAGAATGGGTAACTCCCAAATTAGGTGTGTAGGATACAGCTTACCAATACAGTAGGTGGTCAAGTGTCCACATACAGCTGGGAAAATGAGACAAGATGTATATAGGAGAAATGAGTTACCAAGTTGGTAGATCACGCTGGGTGCATGGGCATAGTGCCAGGCAGATGTGAGTAGATAGGCTGAGCACTACTGCAAGCAGAGGATGAGCAGTGGTGAGCAGAACAGGGATACACCTCCCAGGAAGAGGGATAGTAGGTTGAGGGGGGCAGTGGCAGGGAGACAGAGAAATGGGGATGGGGGCAAAGGGCTACTCTGCTGAACAGGAGCGACTGGCTTCCAGTATAAGCCAGGCTTTGAGGTGGGATTTGAAAGTAAGGTGCATGTCAGATGACCTAAGGGGCTCAGGGATTCTATTCCACATAGAAGTGGGGCTGCTACAGATAAAGCATTATCGCCCATGTTGGTTGAGACTCAAGGGACCTCAAGTGGGGGAACTGAGGATTCAGAGACTTCTGGGTATGGCTCTGACCTTGAGGAGAGATGAGTACAGGGATGCATTACCTCCTCTTAGAGTGTTTTCAACTATGCAGCTGAGTGCATAATCAAAGCGGCCTTGGAGAGGAAGCCAACCATGTGACTTGCGTAGGTCACAGTGATGGGTATAGAATGGAGCCAGGAGAGTGAAGCAACAGACACTATTATAGACTGATGTTAGTCTTGTGTGCAAGGTGGTTGACACACGTGAGTAGATGGGGAAACAGTGGATATATTATAAAATAGTGAGATTCAGTATCCCGAACTCCACTAGACCGAGTTTGGGAGACCGAATTTTGGCATCCTGATGGGGACTAACATTTAATGTGGGGGGCCTTGCCTCCCCCCCATACCCCATTACAAAAATAACCAACTCTGAGGGGGATTGGACCTTGGAGTTGGTAAATGTTATGCAGTGGAATGGTGGGGAGGCACAAATTGTAGTTGCACCGGGAATAGAATGCGGACCCACACGGCCATGCTGGCAGAGCCACTCCAAACCCAACCCTCCGTGCCACGGGAGCAGCTCGGCCAGCACCTCCTTCCTCTCACTACTCATCCTGTAGTGAAACCATGTTTCACCCATGAAAAATCTTCCACACATAATTTTGCACTGTGAAATACAATTTTGCTGTGCAATATTTCTATGGGCATTGGTATTTCTTGATACTGAAGCCAGTTCCATGAGTGTCGTAATTCCAAACTTCAGTATCCTGAATGGATACTGAAACAATAATTGATAATGGGGAGCAGATTACCTTGGACAACAGCTAGGTGGTCCTCAGGGGTCAGATAAAGTTTTAGGCGATAGGCGGCCCCAAGTTTTTGATTAACCCTGCGAATGATGAGGTTAATGTGTTCTGTGAAAGAGTGAAGGAGAAGGGAGAGTCAAGCATTACACCCAATATTTAAAGCAAAATTCTCCAAGGCCGGACAATCGAGAGAGAGAGAGCACAGAGAGTGAAGAGTTGGATTTCAGAATGTTAGCAAGGTATGGTTTAGACCGTAGCAGCATGGCTTTAGTTTTCTTTTCATTAACCAGAAGCAAGTTAGACATGAACCAGTGGTGGGCTGAGTCATTGTTTTGGGTGAGAACAGAGTATATGTTGAATAGGGACTTGTCGCTGTGAAAGAGGATGAAGTCATCCACATACAGGAGTGCCTTACAGTTGAGGCTGTCATTGGGGAGGGAGTTGATAAAGATGGAGAATAACAGGGAGCCCAGAATGGAGCCCTGGGGATGCCTGTGGAGATGGGCAGGGCAGGGGAAATGGCAGGACCTAGGCACACAGATTGGGAGCGGCCTGAGAGGTCTCTCCAAAACCATTCTGAGGTCTCATTAGTGCACCCAATAAGGTAGAGTTTGGTGTAAAGGAGAGAGTGTTTGACCAAGTTAAAAGCCTTGGTCAAGTCTACAAATACAGCACCAGTGATTCTCCCCCAGTTCATATTCCTAAGGATATGGTCAGTAAAGTGCACCAGGGTGGATGTGGTGCTATGGATTTTATGGAACCCATGCTGTTGACTGCACATTAGATTGTGCTTCTCGATATAATTGGATAGTTGGCGGTGGACCGTCTTCTCAAGGAGCTTGCTTAGGTCAGGGAGGATGGAAATTGGCCTATAATTGTCAGAGGAGTGGGGGTCCCCAGCTTTGAATACAAGCAACACCATGGCAGTTTTCCAAGTGTCTGGCGTAGAGGAGGTGGACAGTGCCATATTAAAAATAAATGTGAGTGGTTTGGAGATGGCGGGGGAAAATGAGCTTGAGCAGGGAAGGGGAGAGGCCGTCTATGCCAGGGTTGCCCCTGCTAGGGAGACTCTTAAAGAGCTTGGTGGTATCCTTTTGGGAGATAGCCCTGAAATAGAAAGGGGAGGTGGGGGTAGCAGTGGGAGAGGAGGAAGTGGGCCGGCTACCTGGGCTGGGTCTTGGGCAAGTTTGTTGATTGATAGGTAGCTTATTGAAGTGGGCAGTGAAGTCCATGAATTTCAGGTTGAAGGCCTGGGAAAACTCAGACAGTTAAGTCAGTGGGCCCATGGGGCTGCTCAGTTGTAGTACAGGACTGCTAGTGTGGTAATTGAGTAGGGAGCTGATGGAACCCCAGAATCACTGGGGATTAGCAAGGTTATCCCTCTGGAGGCTGTGGTAGAAATTCCATTTCTGGGACTTGGTCATTTGTTTGTACTGATTACTCAAATGCCTGTATTCATTCCAGAGGGCAGGGAGGGGGTCATTTTATAGGTAGCCCACTTTCTGTCCCTAACTTTCATGAGGGCCAAGAGTTCCTTAAATGTCCTGTGGGCACAGCTACCTTTCACTCTCCTAATAGTAAGTGGCAATTGGTGATCCTGAATCTGCAGAAGGGCATCCATGAGAAAAGTCACAGCCAATGTCACATCTGTTAGAGAGTAGAGTCCCGACCACGTCACAGACCATACATCCTCCAGGAGTTTAAAGGTGTCAGAACAGTTAAAGATGCAGAAAAATAGGTATTTGGGGGTGGGAGGGTCTGGTCTTGGAGGACCAGATGATGTAAGTGGGAGAGTAATCACTGATGGGGTCAGACAAGGTCCCTGCCTGGAGTACCTTGTCTTCTCTGTTTGTGACCACTCAGTCCAGCAGGGAGTGATTTAATGTTCGTGGATTATTCCTGGTAGGGATTGAGATGGTTTTCACCATGTTGTGTTGTTTTAACAGGTTGGCATAGTCAGGTTCCTGGGTGCTTAATCAATTTAGGTTGAAGTCACATAGGAGAATGGTGTCCCTGGATGGAGTGAGTGCACCTAGATAGTACAGAAGGTTCAGTAGGACAGCTGTACCCCCTGACGATGGGCTGTAACAGCACCCTAGGAAATGATTTTTTAGCAAAGCCCAGGGTCATCTCAGAGATGAGCCATTCACTGAGGGAATCCGGGTCAGGGCTGAGGCAGTGGTAGCTGAGAGGGGTTACCTGAGGTATAGGGTGACTCCACCACCCTTCTTTTTCCCAGGTCTATCACAGTGTATCAAGGAGTAGCCAAGTAGTTGGTATGTGGCAGCAGGGATGTGCAGCTTTAACCAATTTTCAGTGAGATCGACGATATGTGGCTTGTGAAGGGATACCCAAGCTTTGAGACCAGAATATTTGGATAGGAGACCACAGATGTTCATATGAGCAATTTTTAATCCCAGGGGACTAACCCAGCTGCTATTAGAAGAGGCAATTTGGATATTTAAAGGGTCCAGGTTGCTTTCCACGTCATGTGCCAGTAATAGCAGAGAAAGCAATGGACAGTAGGGGCATAGCAGCAAAGAGGATGATAGTGAGAGGGAGAGCAAGAAGAAATCAAGTTGCCATCACTTAAGGTTGTTGAGAAAAGTGAGGGTTATGGGGCCAAATGGAGTTTGCTCCCATCTATTAACTCCAGGGGGAGAGTCAACCAGTTAGTGAGTTTCTGAGATGAATGATAGGTACTCTTGATCTAGAACTACTACCGAGGCACATGAATCCACTATCATTAGGGTGCCTAGCAGCAAAGCTGCCCACAGAGGGAGCAGAGCAGATTTAATTGTATGAGTCATAGCTGCTAAAATGCATTTAGTGGTAGTGAAGGCAGTGATAGCCTTGTGGTTAGGGCTGCCGGCTGAGGTGACAAGCAAAGGATAGCCCTGGTTCAAATCCCAAGAGCTCTTACTAAGGAAAGCGTCAGGGATAGTGATGCAAAGATTAAGGAGTGGGGGAGAAGAAAAGATAGAGAGAGATAGGGGGACAGGGTCCTAGCACAGAAGCAGGAGTAACTGTAAATTTGTTTACAGTTGGGAAAAATGGGGGGGGGGGTGAGATTCACTGTTACTTCAGGGGAAGGGCAGGTAAAACTAAGTTGTAGCCTGGGATATGGATGAAAACTGGGTTAATAGGTTCTAGCAGGAATAAAAGAAAGACCACCCCTGGGAGGGAGATTGGATGGGTAGAGCCTAACAGTGCGAGGGTAAAACAAGGAGAAGTAGGCTGGAGGGCAGATAGTCCCAGGCTTCTGGCTGCCCCAAGAACCCAAATTTCAGGGCAGACTGGCACTGCTCCAGCGGTCCTGGGGCTGGGCTTGGTGGAAGGGAGCTGGAGAAAGAACAAAGAAAATACAGTGGTTAAGTACTGTATGCAGGGGAGAGAGAGAAGATAACCTGAGCTCATAAGGAGGGGGGAATCAAGGTAGTCAGGTAGGAAGAACAGCCCTGCTGACCCCCAAACAGCAGAGGTAAAGAAGCAATAATTTCAAGTTCAAATTGAAGCAGAGTCAGAGCCAGTAGTTTCAATATTAAAACAGCACTAAAGTAATAGAATAAAATGCAATTAGGTGATTAGAAATTGCTAACAGCAGACCAATTGGCTTGAAGAGTAGTTTGGAATGCAGGCTAAACATAAAATTGCTAAAATGGCATTAATACAGTGTTAAAAGCAGAGCAACTAGCTGAGGAGCAGTTCAGAATGGTGGCTAAACACAAAATAGTTAATATGGCAATTAATACAGTATGAAATGCAGAGCAACTGAAATTAGCAGAACGGAGAAATATGCAGACTGAAATAAAAAGTTAAAAACACTGAATACTGCAGAATGGCTGGCTACAGTTCAGTTAAAGGGGAGTTTAAAGTCACCCTTTGTGAAATACAATCAGTCCTTGGCACTCCTGAGTTCATGAACATTCATGAACAGTCATGCTTATGACTGTTCATGATTCTTCATGTTTGCAAAGTTCATGAATGTTAATAAACATTTGTGAATGGCCATGTGCATCACTGTTCATGTATGTTCATGATTGCTGATTGTTCATGGATGTTCATGAAAATTCATGAATTGCCTGTTTTTTTTGGTTTTTTTTGGCATGATTGTTCATGAACATTCCAAAAAGTTCATCATTGTTCATCAGTGCATGAACTCTAATTATACATGAATAATGCATATACATAACTGTCCCAGTGGCGTGGAGGGCTGAGGCATCTGTGCCTTACCTCCTGCCATGCTGGTGACCCGTGTTATGTGGTGAATGCGAGTTGCTGGGGGTTAGCCAGGAAGGGAGAGGATAGAGCCTCTGGAGGACTGATCTACGGAGGCTTGGCATTCCTGCATAATGACTGCCCCTGGGTGGAGGACTGAGGGTAGTGCAGGACTGAGGGTGCCAACGAAGGGAGGGTGCTGCGGGACTTCTGCAGTGTGTGAACACTTCCACGTCCGTGCATCGATGTGTGTGCCCCAGCAACGGGGAAAGGGAGAAAATGGAAAAACCGGGGATACAGGCAGGTTACATGATGCCCTGATCAGGGCAGATCGGAACCCTCAGAGAGAAAGCCAAAGTCTTGCCTGCCAGCCCCCCATGGGAGAAAAAGCTATATAGAAAAAAAAAAAGCATATACAAAAAGTACAATTCATGTGCAATTCATAAATTATAGCCACATGTCCAAATTACTGATGAACATTCATGTATATTACACATATTACACTAACATGTGATATATTCCACAAGATGGAATCGGTTGTGGGATGTCCATCTTGTGTAGCTGAGGGACACTTCTCAAGTATCGGAGCTTGTCATGCACTACATAATTTATGTGAACAAGAAATGCAAAGGTAGCCCTTTATGTAAAAATTGCTAACCTAAAATTCATTAAAAGATAGGCACAATGAAATCATTAAACTGTGTATTGGGTACCCAGATGCTGTCTGGTAAGAGACACTTGTTGCTCACACAGTAGAGACTTTTTAACATATAAATTCATGCAGCCCCATTTTAACTCTCTGTATTGCAAGTACAATTTGGTTGCACAGAGCGCTCAATGGATGGCACTGTTGTGGTCATCTTCCAGATGCTTTAGTATAAAATGCCCTCCATGTGTCAATATTGCATTGATTCTCTGGCTGCTTTAGCTCTGGGTGCTTTCATTGTGCCTATTCAAAGGTTGCATTCATCAACCCTAACCCATCCTGCTGTTTCACCTACACACACTAGTTCACCCTGCTGGGTCAAAGCTGCACCCTGGCTCATCTTGCTGATTTCACCTTTACCCTAGCTCACTGCCCAAGTTTGGTGACCCTCTTGATCACTCAGATCTAAATCATAGAAACATAGAGGTTGACAGCAGATAAGGACCGCACGGCCCATCCAGTCTGCCCATTTCTTTTTCTACCTTATAAATGTGCCATCAGCCTTTGCTCTGTCAGTGGCCTATCTATTCATTCTCATCTGTATTGCTCTCTTATGCCTATCCCATGCCTGTTTGAAGCCCTGCACTGTATTCATAGCCACCGCTTCCTGAGGTAGGCCGTTCCATGCATCCACCATTCTTTCTGTGAAAAATTATTTCCTCATATTCCCCCTTAATCAGCCTCCCTCTAATCTCATGCTGTGTCCTCTTGTCCTGCTATTTTTCTTATATTTAAACATGTTAGACTCTTTCATCTTGTTAATGCCCTTAAGGTGTGTGAATGTTTCGATGATATCACCTCTCTCCCTCCTTTCCTCAAGGGTATACCTATTGAGTTCCATTATTCTGTCCTCATATGTCTTGTGATCCAGTCCCTGCACCATTTTGGTTACCCTTCTCTGGACTGCCTCAATTTGGTTAATGTCCTTGTGAAGGTGTAGCCTCCAGTACTGCATGCAGTACTCCAGATGGGGCCTAACCAGTGTCTTGTAAAGAGGGATTATTACCTCCCTCTTACAACTTGTGATACCCCTACTAATACACCCTAAAATCCCTCTTGACTTTCCCTGTGGTCAACTGCAGTGACTGTTAGAAACATAGGACAATATAAAAGGAAGGAAAACAATTTAGAGGATAATGGATGCATGACAGTGACAACATTACTAGACCTCAAAAGCAAAGCATGAGTGCCCTATGGTTGTCATGACAACCTCAAGATGTAAACTCAGTGCTGTTGTTCACTGTTGCACATCCATTTTCTTTCATAGTACATGGGCTACTCTTAACAGAGTTAACAATTTTATATTACCTGAGGCATTTTTATTTACTTACTCATTTTATGACTAGTGTGCCTGAAGCTGAATAGTAATGGGCAGATGTCAATCAACATGATAGGAGGTTTCAAATGAAATGAAAACAGAACATGAACAGTAATTTGAAAAAGTAAACAGTACATTTTCTGGTGGCAGAGATCACTCTTAGATCAGCACAATGAAAGTACATGAAATTAAGTTTTGATAAGACCACAGGAGCCATTGGCGATTGCTCATTTTTGTGCTTACAAGTCACATAGAAAACTGACAAAAAATCAAAATCGAATGATCAGCATGGCTGACAGGGAATGTCAAGCACAAGGGCATTCTGTGTTGTTGTACCCTAGTAGTGACGTACGCAAGATGATACAACAACAGTTTGATATTACTACTAGGGTACAACGACACTGGGAATTCATTGAATCCTATACACAATATCCTTCTCCATATGATGTAATTAGATTTCTTAATTACCTTTGGGGAAAATAGCATAAATTCTGTAAAGCAACAGCGTGGCAAAATGTTACTAGAGTTTCACCTTACGAGGCAGTTCTAAATGTACACCATCAGAATCCTATAGGTGCTTGCACAACACCTGATATTTGGTTTGGGGGACCTTATTCAAACTCTTCTTCGGGGATGATGTTACTCAGTACCTAGTCAGCCTGAACGGTGATCCCACTTAGTGGTGGAGCCAGGTTTGGGAGTGTTTGGGAGCCAGAGGGGACCATTCAGTCAATCACGGGCTCCACAATGGGCACTAAGCAGTGAATAAAGATGGTGGTGGGGCACCACTACTCACACTGGGGCAGCCAGGAGGGGCAACTGCCCCCCAGGCCCCTAGCTCCACCACTTTTATCCACCTACAGTAGATGACAATTAAAACAGTCAGAGCCCTCCATCTTTCCCTCTGTTCTAGTCCCTGATATCTGGTAGTGTAACCTACCTGGCTTGTGACTGCAGGCTGTTCAGTTGATTGGTGATTAGCAGGATGATTAGTATGCTGATGACTGGTATTTACATATGTCTGAAAGGTTGGTTAGCAAGTGGATGATGGGAAGAATGGTTAGCTCTATGGCTCTTTTGGAAAGAGTGAACAATAGTTAACATACTGTAAGTGCTGTCAGGCAGTTCATTCCACTCAACCAAGCCTTAAGGGGCAAATACAAAAGGAGCAATAACTCAGCACTGAGGCTTGCAACCCCCCACAAGCAGAAGACACGTCACTGGCTATAGTAATCAATCCACTCCCCCCATCATATCACAGTAGTTGATGCTATGCCCCACCCCCCACCAGCACCATCATAACATAGCTATGCTGCAACCAAATTCTTAATATGTTTTGTTGGTCCAAGCAGTTGCTAACATCCAGAGGAACACAACCACTAGATCAGACAGCCATTACATTAGTGCACTCAAGCAGCTGTATCACTGTGGGAGGATAGTGGTTGCTGAAATTAGAGGTGAGGGCTGACACGCTGCTTGGATTATAGTACAGGCCTAATTAGAATGATACTGAAAGAACAGGAGAAAGAAATAAAATAAATCATCATAAATAATGAAGCACAAGCAAAAATGTTTGAAATGCATTTTGAATACCAAAATTATAGACAGAGATGGGATTGTACCATCCAACAGTATGATATTAAAATTAGGAGAACAAAAGACAAGAAATCTGAGAGGGAAATAAGGGACTACCTGGAACACAGCATTTTTGAGTAGGGCTAAAAACAAAGAAATAGTATTTCCAGTTTTGTCCCTACGCCCATTATTAGCAGAATAGACAATACAAACACATACACTAGTGGATCAGACAATGAAGGCCCCAATAACACAGAAATGAAGGGTCTTTTTTTAGTACAGAGGGGAGAGGAAGCTACCTCCACCCCTGAACCAACAGGCAATGAGACAACAAACAACATTGGGCAACCTGAGGAGAACTGCACCAATCGAGCTAGTGGCAAAGGTACAGGTACCAACCCAGAACCAAACAGGTTATCCCAGTATACCCGAGGTCCCACAAAAACAACTCCCGAGGCACAGTCCCAGATTCATCAGGTTTCAGGAGGAACAAGGAGGACTATAAGAGGGGCCAGGGGAAGGGGAGGAAATGGAAGAGGCCATATTCGATGGGGTCGATGGAAGTACAGTAGGGGCAGATTCTGTCGATGGGATAACTACATAAATTAAATAAACTTGTAGTTAATTTGTCTGTTTATCCACTGTCTGGGGTAGAAGAAAAAGTTCTCCAAAAAGGTTTGAACTATGTACCAACTAATGACATCAAAGAATTTGACATCATGCTAGATTTGCACAAATTTACTCGAAAATTGGATCTAAAGGTATTTTATAGTGCTAAGACAGAACTGATGCACTTACAACACAACAAGAAAGTGTCTCTACTGTATTAGGAAGTGATATAATGGGAGGAAATGATGCGCATTGTAAGCTACAGTAAAGAAACCTTCAATGTTTATCTCACTAAAAAATCCGGTGGTTATGACTTTTCAAAAAACCTGTGAGAGGAACATTTTGAACTACATACAGCATAAAGAAAAAACACACTTTTTCAATTGCACAAAGGAAGAAAAGGAAGCCCTGAAAAGTTTGACAAATAATGACACCATTGAAATAAAAGCAGCAGACAAAGGAGGAGCAATAGTGGTGTTAGATAAAGTTAAGTATGAGGCAGAAATTTTAATTCAATTGTCTAATGGTGAATTTTATCAGAAACTCCAAGGGGATATGACACCTGTATATAAAAGGGAAACTGATGATTATTTACATGAAGTGTGGACAAATGGGGTTATAACTAAACAGATGTATGAATTTATGACCATGGAGAATCCAATATGAGCCACGACATATGGGCTACCAAAAATTCGCAAGTGCAAGGAGAATCCTCCGCTCGGCCCATAGTGGCGCAGATTGGTTCGATTACAGAACCTGTTGCCCAAGTGGTAGATGAATACATTAAATGTCTAGTGCCCCTATGGGAAACACATGTATAGGATACCACACACATTTTAAATACATTGAATGACCTATATGTAAATGAGAATGACATCTTGGTAGCCCTAGACATCAGTGCTTTGTACACAAATATACTCCATGGGGAGGGGGTTGAAGCCTTGAGAACTGCCCTATATGGTCTGTCGGAATATTCTAATGCATTTATTGTGTGTCTGCTAACACTGACTAAAAAAGTGCTGAATTACAAGAAGTTTGTATTCAAGGAACAATTTTACCTGCAAATTAAGGGAACAGCAATGGGGGCCTCCTTCGCACCTAATTATGCAAATATTTATCTTGCGCAGTGAGAAAAGGAACATATCATGTCAGACCAAAACCCATATCGAGAAAATTTATTTCTGTACTGTCACTTTATTGAGATATTATAATGTTGTGGAGGGGGCCCCAATTAGCTTTCACTGAATTTGTACTTTATTTAGAATCGACTAACGGGAACCTAAAATTCATCAAAAATTGAAAATATGGTAAAAATAATTTTTTTTGTACCTGAGTATTGGAAAGAAAGTCAGGGGAAGGGTGAGCACAAAGCTACATAAAAAAATCTAGTGATAAAAATGCCCTCCTCGCTTTTGATAGTTGCCACCCATTTTTTTAACCAGGGCAGACACACTAAGCTGAAAGCTTGTTTGCGGGTGCAACCTGGGAGCACAAGGAAGTTAAGTGACTTGCTCAGGATCACACAGTAAGCAAGTGGAGGCTGTGGGATTCTATCCCAGGTCACCAGGTTTGCAGGTCAAAGCCTTAAACCACTGCGCTATATCCTAGACACCTTGTCAGGAATATACTTAAGGGACAATTCATGTGGTTAAAAAGGAACACCAGCAATGGGTAGGCTTATGAAAGTGATGTTGAGACACAGGGCTGGATATCCAAAAGGGTTGCACCATGCGCAATAGGGTTGCGCCTGCGCAAGTCCAAAATTGCGCCATTCTGCCATATTCAGCAGGAGGCAGTTACGCCACTGAAAACATGCTGAGCAACAGCGCAATGATAATGAATGCATGTGCAACCGAAGGGGGTGGAACCATGCATAAAGAGTGCAGTGCGATGTTCAAAGACTTGTACAATGCGCAACAGTGGAGCAGGCGGAAATTGCGCCATAGCGGAAATGAACCAAAATAAAAAGGAGCAAGGAAGAGGCGCAAGAACCCTACAGGCAAGCCACATGAGACAGAGGCAGAGACAGGCAAAGGGAAACAGGGAGAAAGAGGGCAGGCCAGGGAAACCACACCACACAAGAGGGGCAAGGGAAGGTGTGTGGGGCCACAGAGAGCAGGGCCAGTAGGTGTACCCGGTGCAGGGGAGGTAGCAGTCAGGACAGCGGGGGGAACAAAGCAACATCAACTGTGGGGGGAACACAAGCCAGGGACATGGACAGTGCCACCTTCCACATGGATGCCATAATGAGGGGGTGAGAAGGCATGCTGCAGGGGGACGTGGCCATGGAAGGGCCCGTCGGCGGTATGCCACCAACAGGCAGTACCGAGCCTCCACCAGCTATGAGCTGTACACAGATTTTGAGATAGTGGGACGGTACCACCTGTACATGGCAATACTGAGGCGGCTCTGTGAGCTGTGCAGTGATGTGATGCAGGCACCCACACGACGGAGTCATGCTCTGTCAGTGGAGACAAAGGTAACAGCCTGCATGTTCTTGCTCACCACGGGTACCTTCCAGAGACCAACAGGGGATACCACAGGCATAACACAGTCAGCCACATCACGCATCCTCACCCAATTCCTCAGCGCACTGCTGCCACATACTGCGGAGTACATCCATTTCCCCAGCACTGTGGCGGAGCGCACAGCAAACATACAGGAGTTCCACAGGGTAGCACGTATGCCTGGCGTGCTAGGGGTGATAGACTGCACCCATGTGGCCATACGCACACCACTTGGCCCTGAGGGGGCCGCCTACATGAATCGGAAGGGATATGCCAGTGTCAACTGCCAGGTGGTGTGTGATGCCAGTGGGCGGATCATCAATGTCTGTGCCACGCACCCTGGGGGAGCACATGATTCCTTGATCTGGCACCAGTCAGCACTGTGCCACTGATTCGAGAGTGGGGACATCCCCACAGGCCATCTAGTGGGTGAGTATGTATGTAGAACTGACATATTGTGGGCAAGGGGGGTTATGGCCAGAGGTGCCATGGGTGTGGCCCACAGGGCTTGGGGCAGTCTGAGCCTGAACAAGACACTAACCTCCACCATCTCCACACAGGTGACAGTGGATACCCACTCCGTCCCTGGCTGCTCACACCCTACCTGCGGCCCATGACCCCATCGCAGCAACGCTTCAATGAGGCACATGCCACCACATAAAACATCATTGAGTGGGTGTTTGGGATGCTGAAGGCACATTTCCGTTGCCTGGACACCTCTGGCGGTGCCCTACAGTATAGCCCCTCAAAGGCCTGTGCGATATTCTTGGCCTGTTGCATCCTGCAAAACATGGCCAAAGACTGTGGGATAGCTGTACAGGTTGAAGTGGGGGACAGCGATGGGGACGATGGTGACGTCGGTGATGATGGGGATGGGCAGCCCCCCCTTGGCCGATGGGACCCCCGACTGATCCGGCTGGCACAGCTGCACCGGGACACCATCACAGAGGAGCACTTCAGCCAACACAGGTAAGTCATGGGGCCATGCACAACCACCAGTGGCTAGGCACAAACCCACAGACACACATGGAACACAACCAGGGTGCGTATGGCAAGGGATGTGGCAGGGCACAGAAGCACACACATACAACCAGGGAAGGGTGAACAGTAACACACCACATGGACGGACACACACACAAGCACACACAATAGGCACAAAGTGCACAGGGGTCAGGTGCAAAACAGAGCCGGAATGCTAACACTAGCAACACACATGTCCACAGGCCACCACATCCACTGACTATCTATGTGCGTGTGTCAGATGCTGGGCACCATTGCACTTTGGTGTACAGCGCAATGCAGGCATCATCATGCACATGTACCTGTGGACAGCAGTCGGGAGGGTGTGCAGGTGGACCGTGTGTCTGCTTGCATGGCTGGGCACCCACCCGTGCACTTCCCACTGAAACACACAATGCACACAGGGCAGCACCAGACAGTGCCTGCACTGGGAGACAGGTCAGTCCTGTGGCACATTGCCACATCTGCCTCAGATGCATGGGTGGCCCTGCCGAGACCCAGCAGCACTGGCAGGCTGACCACGGGCCTCATGGGGTGGCACCGATGGTCCACCAGGGGTTCCACTGTTTGAATGTGACCATGCCTGCACAGGGGTCTGCAGCACACCGAACACACCTGCACCAGGAGTGTGAGAGATGCCCACAGCTGAACCCGGCGTCGACAGGGTGGGTGTTGCACGACGCCGGGAATGGGGAGTGGATAGCGAACTGCGCGTTGTGAGCAACACATGGGCACCTGACTGTGTGACCATTGTGGCCATGACAGCGATGAATGCCTGTGTTTGCCTGTCAATGGCAGCGGTCACATCCTCCCGCAAATGGTCAATCTGGGACAGGATCCTATCAGTGTCCCTGCTGTGTCGCTCCTCGACCCGCTCCAGAGCCACACACAGTGCCTCCACGGACGTTGCAAGCCACATCTGCTGCTGTACTGATGCCTGCAGTAGGCGGGTGTGCTCTTCAAAGAGGTCATCTGACACCTCGGCATCCCATCCATCAGGGTTTGGAAGGGCCTGATGTCCAGCACCCCTTGAGGGTGGGCGCTGCTCACCAGGACCAGGTATGGGCAGGTCCACAGGTGGTGCACAGATGCCACCGCTGAACCCTGAATCCCCAGTCCCAGTGGGCGACTGCTGCTGCTGCCCCTGTGCCTGCTGTGCCCAAGGGATCAGTTGTTCCACCGCCGTGGCTGCAACAGTCCCACTGTCCCGATCAGACACCGGTGCTGCCCCACTGGTGCTGACAGGCACAGCCTGGGACTGTGCTGACACTCTGGCACACATGTCAGAACCAGCCAGGTCCATGGGCGTGAGCTGGCCTGCTGTGTGTCCTTTCCGTGGCACACACATGTCACTGCCCATGACGGTTGTGTCCCCATCATTGGTGCAGGTCTCTCTGCCACAGCCACGGCCACAGCATACTGGTATCCTTGGATGCCAGAATGCTGAGACACAGGAAGGGCCTCCCCCACACCTGTCCCAATGACATCAGTGTGGACAGCCAGGCGGACCCACTGTTGCAATGCTAGACGGCTACCTGTGGAGGTGGATGGTCCCTCCTCCACCTCCAGATGACTATCCACAGTAGACAGGCCCTCCACCGCTGACCCCTGCAGATGTGAAGGATCTGTAACAGAAAGTGAGGTCACGTTAATGTATGTGATCTACCTTGCCCCCCCCGACAGACCATGACTTACCATGCAGTGATGGGCTACCACCTGTCTGGAAGCCACCTCCTGGAATGCCCTCTATGGCACTGTGCTGCATGCTTGCAGCAAGCCTGTCCTCTGCCGGTGTCAGCTGCACCACCTCCGGCTGGTCCCCTCCTGTTGCAGCATGTGCCGCCCTGATGGCAGCCACCTTCTCCTTCACCCTCCTCCTGTCAGTACCCACCTTCTTCTTACACTCCTGCACGGTGCGCTGGTGGCTGCCATGCAGGTTGACGGCACATGCCACCCCCTCTCATGCAGCAGCATTGGTCTGAGGGGTGCCCTGCCGTCCACTGAGCAGTGGCTCCTGATCGAGGTAGGCCTCGAAAAGTGCCTCTGTCTCAGTCTTGGTGAAATTGGGCCTCCTCTTCCACCCACCATCGTTGTCATCCTCACCTGGAACTCGCTCGGTCATTATCCAGCCTGTAAGGATGACAGTGGTTACCTGTGACTGTGCAGTACAAAGCAAGTCCCTGATACCACAGTCCAGAACCCCACACAGCATGCAACTCACCAATAAACTGCAGTAACCGAATATGGCCACTGCAGAACAGTGTTGCATTTTTATAGTGCAATCCATGCAAATTAGGTGAGGATCAACTTTAATGAGATGCAAATCACGCTGCTGCACCTTTGCATGACTGATCGGATGATTTGTATATGACGGCTGAATATCACGCTTTTGCGCTTTGCACAATTGTGTTGAACGTGCTGAGACAATGGCGCAGTTCTGTGGCATGCATAGTACACTGCACTGCACATGCCCAGGTAGCTTACGCAGGCGTCTGCCTTGTTGATGACGTGCTGTGCACGGTAGGCAATTCAGGGCATGGCCACCATTGTGCCAGTGACGCTATGGCAAACGTCACTACATGGCACTGTGGCACAACTGCTCAATAGTTCACTGTGGCGATGGCACACAGGCAACCAATCACACTAGACGCATAGACGTCCGATGCAGCTGTGCGTGGCCTTGCGCCAGAGACCCATGACCCTGTGCCCTACCTTTGGCCCCTTGGCGCTATATGTCTGGCATGGCTGCACCTCTATCGCGCTGTTCGGTTACAGCGTGATAGGAAATGGCGGCGCTGTACCATGCAGCACTTCCATGTGGGGTGCCGCACTGCAGAGCACCATATTGCCTACTATAGCGGTAGAGATGGCACGCAGGAGAGCCCCTCAATGAAGTGCCCTTGAGCTGGCCAACCTTGTGGCTATTGTGGAGCCACACTATGGCCCACTCTTTGGTGAGGAGGCACTGGACAGCGCCAGGATCCAGGTTTGGCAAGAGGTAGCCACTAACCTGGAGGTGGCCACTGGCCGCAGGAAAATGGCAGAACAGTGCAGGCACCGGTACGGGGACCTTAGAAGGAGTGAGCCGGAGCTACTTGCCCATCTGCGGTCGCGTGCCAGGAGGGGCGTGGTGCCTCGTCCAGGTGGGTGATACGCTCACACACTTGTATCGTCCATATGGGTAACACTGTCTTATGTGTCCAGCACATAGGGAGGGATAGTCTAGGGTTGGCTGTGGCGGTGTTTACAGGGTATGGGGGTGTGGGTCTGGCTGGGTGGGTGGGCACACATTGGGGCAGGGGAATTTGCTTTGGGTTTGTACTGATGTGTTTTCCCTTTGTCTCCACAGGTGTGGCCAAGTGGAGGCAGTTGGTGGAGCGGCAGCAGAGGGAGGAGGACGCTGCACAGGGGCATGTCGGGGACCAACCCCAACGCCATCAACGTCCCGATGAGGGTGAGTGCCATGACACCATGATTGCTATTGCATGCTGTGTGACAGGGTGGGAAGCAGGGCATGGCCACCATCCATGGACACCACTGCCATGCACGCAACATGTGACAGTCAGCACTGTCCAGTGGCACTGCATGTCTGGGAGTGCATCAATGGTGGTCCATGCGTGCACTGGGCACATGGTTGTGGCACTGCCTGCACACCGCATAGCCATGTTACTGTACGGCCTTGGTTGTGCTGTGCTTGACATGGGAGGTGGGTGTGTGCAGTGGTACACATGGCTGTTGGTGCCTGGTTGGGCTTGTCTTGTGGACACGGTCACTGTGGGTGGGCGTACACCATCACAGGAGCGTGACAAATGGCTGTATGCCATGCATAATGGGTGGGCTGCAGGGGGATGGACAGTCACACCTATTGACTCTGGTCCCTCGTCCTAGGTGTGCGGATACTCCTGCGGATCCAGCAGGCTGTCCAGGAGCTGCTACAGGTGGGGCAAGAGTTCCTGTCCATATTGAGGGACTTACAGCAGCATGGGGTCAGGAGGAGGAGGAGGCCCAGGCAACAGCCCCAGGCAGAGGAGGATCAGGCTGGACACTGACATCTGCATGACCTGCCTGCAACTACCCCCCTTTGATCAACCCTCACACCCCACCTACCCTTTCCCATATGTTCACCCCTGCCCCTTACCCACCCTCACCTTGTTCCTGTCCCTCCCCCCCACATTTGTACATAGTTGTATATAGTTATGTTTGATATGTTTTTGAATACAAATATTTTGATATGAATACTGTGGTGGTCTCTGATTTGCAGCTGGCTATAGGTGCTCTGCTGCAGTGGTGTGCATGACATCTGGGTTGGTTCAGCCATGGGTATGTGTGTGTGCGTGGGGATGTGTCTCTGGTGTGGGAGTGGCTATCAGTCGGTGTCTGTGTTGTGTGTGTTGTTCCCTGTGCATTGCATTACTGTGTGCAGTGGTCCATGGTGCATGCTCTGTGTCCATTGTGCCCCTGTCAACCCGTCCTTGGCCTGTGCAGCTGACACCCTTGCATGTCTGTGGCCTGCGAGGTCTGCTGCCTTGTCAGTGGTGGCTGTCCCTGCAGGTCATCCACTGTGACCGTCACAATGCTGGGTTGCCTCCTGTCACTGGTGTGGTGCATGTTTGCCTCAGGTGACACTGTGGCCTCCGCAGTTGCTGTCCCACCTCCATGCTGTGGCTTGTGTGTGTTACAGGGACTGTGCACCACTGTCTGTGACTTGTGCTCCACGCATATGCTGGTGGCATATGGGACCACAGTTCATGCACAGGGTGGGTGTCACCCCTGTGCCATGGAGGACTGCAGGCTGTGTGTGCACAGTTTTCATGGGCCCACACTAGGGGCTTGGTTGCCACACTACTGTGTCTCTGTGTTAGTGTCCCCGTGGGTATGGGTGTGTGTTTTCCCCTGCACTGTGTTTCATCTGGTGTGCTGCATGCTTCCACACACCACTGTGGGTGTCTGTGCTGGCTGCTGTGGCACGTGGCGGGTCAGGATGTGTCACTTGTCTACTGTGCAAGGTGCTGTATCAATGGTGGTGGTGTCAGGGGCATGCCCTTTCCCGTGTGGGGTACCTCTTGTGCCGACACATGTTCAGTCTCTCAGCTGTGCCTCAGGGGATTGCATGTTGGCACTGTGTCTGCCATTGTTGCATTGCAGTAGCTGCCACCCACTGCTGGGTGCTCATGGTGGGGTCTGGCTTGTATAGTTCTGTGGTACACGAGGGTTGCAGTGTGACAGTGGGGGTGGTGGTATGCATGGGGTTTTCCTGCAGTGGTGGTCACTGCTCATGGGGAGTGTCTTGGGGTCACGGTGCAGGGTGTGCTGTGCACTGGTGGGGGCTGGTGTGGCATGGGGTGGTCCGCCCTCCTTGTGTTGCAGTCTCAGCTTGCCGGTGGGTGTGCTGGGGCACCATGGCCCATCTGTGCTTTGTTTGCTTGTCCCCAAGGGCCAGTGGATATTCCAGACCTCCCCCAGTGGTGCTGTACTTAGGGTGTGGGGGTGCATTGTCAGTTCTGCTGTGTGTTCCTGTGCCCATCTGTGGCATGGGTGGTGGGCCCCTACCTACCTCCCTGGTTGTGCAGTTACATTTCTCTGCTGCTGGGGGGCTCCCTGCTTGTGCTATGGTGCCTCTGGGCTGCTCAGCTGGGCAGCCCTTGTTGTGCCATAGCGCATCATATCTGCTCAGCTTCCCCTTCCTAGTTGCGCTATGGCGCAGGTTGTGCGATATTCAGATGTTAGCTGTTGACGCAATTTGGCTTGCTCCTTTTTTGAATATCGCGTCTATTGCACATGGGCACAATGGACTTGTGCTTGCTCCTGCTATTGCGCACTTTTTGGGTGCAGTTTGAATATCCAGCCCACTGTGTACAAGATTTTATAATAGGGGCTATGATACAACATATGTTGAGAAAGATAAAAATACAGTGGAACAATATAGTAGAGAGGAACTTTTGAATGGTAATACTAGAAAGAGTACTACCACTAACACTGATTGTGTTAATTTTGTTTCAGAGTATAATCTGCATAGTTATAAAATAAAGGATATTGGCGGCTATTAATTAAGAAAACTGCCTCATTGTTATAGCATTTCATTCCTTTCCTTCTGTTTCATCTTGTTTTACCTGCTATAGGATACTGTTATTAATACATGGATATAGAATGACATGTACTGTACAGGCAGATATATAACCAATGAATAGTAAGTAATATGTGAAATGTGATTCATTGTATGATTGTTTTATACTTTTACAATGCATATATGTATTTATACTGTTTTTAAGCTTTGTCTATATAGTGCCTTGATTTTAAGCTGAACATTAAACATGAATTAAATTGAACTAAATACATAATGAACACCCTGTCATGTCTTTTTGCTTGCTTTTGTTTCTTTATGTCCTAATATCACCATTACTTATCGTTTTTGGTAGTGGGGCCTTTGAGGTTCCAGTCAGTCAGCACAGTTCCTTGGCACAAGGAGTTGCAGGCAGTAGCAAGGGGCCTGCGAGTGTCATGGGCACAATTCTGCTGAATGCTTTGTAATGTTCAAACCCCCCCACAGCATTCTATTCCCCCTCATCAAGTAAGTAACATGGCAAAAACTCCCATCCCCACTCTAGCTCCCTATCAGGTGCATACAATAAATACAATTAAGCAATAATGCACAACAGAGTGTGTGTCATGTTGCGATAACATCACACCTTGGGGGGGTTGAAGCACAAGGTCATAGGCTGAGTGCATTCAACACCTGAGAAGTGATGTTATCTCTCACCACACACACCCTGGAAAGCATCATTGCTATTATACAATGGCTCATTTAAATACTGAATTAAAATCTAGAATAAATAATGTTTAATTCTGTTTTGGGGGGGGCCGGGTCTTTTCGGTGTTGAAGCATATTTTGTAACAAAGAGTTAATTTTACTGTTGGTCCACTAGGTGGAGCTGTTGCTTCTGAGTTGTTTTGTTGAATTCCTTGTCTTTGCTTGACTCTCTGTTGTTCTACCCCTTCCCCAACCAGGAAAAGCTGTTGTGTTTGCTTTAGTTGATGTAATGTTTAAGGGATGAGTGTTTAACTGCTTTAATTTGAATTGGGTAAAGGTGTTTCTAAGCAAAGAAATCCCTGAAGCCCATGATCAAGTGGCATGCGTGCACTCGAAGAGATGAAAATGAAAGTGTAAGCACTGCAGAGCAGGTTTGCTTTCCAGTATATCCACTGCACTTCACAATAGCTTGTATTTGTGCTGACAGTAAGCTTCTGCTGTTGAAATCTGCATCAGTTATGGTGTTATTATTTAAAATGGAATGGAGTGGCGAAGTCTGAGAAAGTGGGTGAGCTCAGTTACAGTAAATCTACTGAGGTACATCTGTGAAGCTGACTAGTGACAGTTTAAAAAAAAGATTTGCTGTTTGCTTAGACTTGGCAGGGGAGTTGTGCACTGCTAAGTCTGGGCATTTGTGGACTGTTAAGACACTTTTTGGGGAGGGCAGCTACATGACACAATGGGGTCTTGGGAGGGAACTGTGTGGAGTAATACAGCATGTGATATTCAGTTATGTGTATGCCTGGGGTTGATACAGTGATGCTGTACTCGCATAACATCACTGTCCCAGGCTCACATTGACCCATCAGAGTTAAGGAAATTTTCTTACCATTGTATAATACATAGTAACTCCTTTCACTCTCTCCTACATAGTACCCCATCCCACCCTTCCCTCAAATGAGGGCATTGCATGCTATTCATCCACATGATAGGGGCCCATGGAAGGAGTAGTTGATAGGGTGTGGATTGCAAAGAATTACAGAGGATGGAAAGCACATTCAGTTATATTCCCTTAGACTCAACCACTTTCATTTGTTTCAGTGCAACATACAGCACTGCAGAAGAAGATTAGGGAGGTGACAAATATTAATTGTACTAACTGGAATATGTAGGGTGAACTAGGATTTGAATTATGTGATGGGAGGAAGAACTGTGAATGCTATAACTAGGGGTATGTGAGTTCGTCTTACAAATGTTTGTAATTTGTTACACAAAGGCAAAATAATCTGTAATAGCTGGTTCCAAACTGTGTCTTGGGGGTGGTTACATAGATCAGCTTTATGGATGGGAGATGTTGGCTAGATCACCAGGGACCACCCCCTACACATACAATAAGTACTGTACACTGGAAATGTTTAAATTTCTATGTGGACAGTGACTAGAGATGGGCAGAAGGGATGGTACCTCATCAGAGTAGCACCCTTCATGCTGCACTACCGTGTCAGTATTGGCTTTTACCTCCCCCAAGTGCATTCATACAATATCCCAAAGTACTCAGTATTCACTGACATATTTAAAAAGAAAGAAAATCCTCCCAGGTGATCAGAGCTAGTCACGGGGCTAACCTCTACCACCCAGTTATTTTCTGGTACATGCAAGTCTGGGTTTTATTTCCAAAACATAGAAACATAGAAACATAGAATTTGATGGCAGATAAGGACCGCTTGGCCCACCCAGTCTGCCCATTTCCCTGCCTAATGGATAAGCTGCAGATCCTTAGTTAACCAGCAGCCTACTTCTTTCTACCCCCAACCCCTAGAATTGCCTTATGGCTGTCCCATGCATGCTTGAATTCAACCACTGTTTTTGACTCCACAACCTCCTCTGGAAGGTCGTTCCATGCATCCACAACCCTCTCTGTGAAAAAATACTTCTTTACATTACCTCTGAGCCCCCCCATCTTCAAATTCTGCCCCTTGTTCTTGCACACCTCTTTTTGAAAGATGCTACCCTCTTCGACTTTGTTGATTCCCTTGAGGTACTTGAAAGTTTCTATCATGTCCCCCTCTCCCTCCTTTCCTCGAGGCTATACATATTAAGCTCCTTTAGTCTCTCTTCATATGTCTTCTGGTGCAGACCCTGCACCATTTTAGTTGCCCTCCTCTGGACAGCTTCCATCTTGTCTATGTCCTTGCTGAGATTGGGTCTCCAGAACTGCACACTGTACTCCAGATGGGGTCTCACCAGCTGTCTGTACAGAGGGATAACAACTTCCTGTTTTCTACTGGTGATGCCTCTCCCTGTGCATCCCAGTATCCCCCCAGCCATCCTTGCTGCCCTCTCACATTGCTTGCCCACCTTTAGGTCATCTTATATGACTACCCCCAGGTCCCTTTCCATTTTTGTTGTTGTCAGTATCTCACCCCCCATTGTGTACTCCATTTGCATACTGTGTGAATCAGAACAAGTCACTTAACCTCCCAGTGCCGATGGGTTGTTCTTGTAAATGGGCCATGTGCCCAGTGAGCATTACCCAATTACCAAAAGAATAAAACAAATTCTGCTCTCCACCCATTCCTGTTTTTTTCCAAACACATCGATTTTGTTTTTGTAGAAAACAAGCACCATTCTGGCATGAGGACTAAACCTTCTGTTTTTAATGACTTCCAATCTCCAAAAAGCAGTTTTTTTAAATTTGGAATCCCTTCCTGATCTATAATGCTAAAGGGCAAAAATGGTGATAATGCACTGATGAGGCAGAGCTACAGGTTTCTCTTTGGTATATACTTGAAATGATATGTTTCCATTTTTAAAATCCAAAGTCATTTGACATTTTTCATGACTAGAGTACTTGGCAGGAATTTTAAATGCTACTTAGATGAGCATTTAAACTAGCTGGATGGGGGGGGACATTAAAACTGAAGGAGACAATAAATGCCCCCCAGAAGATGGTGCATCAGGGATGGAGTGCCCAACAAGAGGAAATCCCCCTAGGGCAGGGCAGAAGAAAGCAAGGATGTGTGACAACACAGAGGAAAAAGGAGGTATAAATCACATAAGCAAGGTAAAGGATAGACGGGGACAAGGAATGGTTAAGGTAATAAACTCTGGCCTATGCCGATAGGGCTGCAGGTAAGGAATTTGACGTAAAAATATTGAAAATTACCAAAGTTACAAGCCTTCATTAGCAAAATGTAATGCATGCCCCTAAATTTGTTGTTTTTGCAATATTAATACACTATTTGTTTCTTTTTATTTATACTTTTTGTGCCCCTGCATCTCTGGCCAAATCCTCCTGCAGAAAAGGGGCCAAATTCAGCAGAAGGGCAGACAGCAAGGAGAACCAGGGATAAATGACAACCAAGGAAGGGGCTGGAGTAGAACAGTGAAGCAGTCTAGGGAGGTCAAATCATGGAAAGCCATGTGTGCAAATGCCAGGAGCCTTAGCAACAAGATGGAAGATCTGAGGCTGTCATGGTATAGTCAGACCTGGACATTGTGGCCATCACTGAAACCTGGTGTAATGATAACCATGACTGGGAGATGGCCATACCTGGCTACAACATATTCAGAAGAGACAGAGCAGGCAGGAAGGAGGAGGAGTGGCACTGTATGTGAAAATGACATAAGGGCCACACAGATCCAGGAGGAACAAAATGGGGGAGATACTGTGGGTTAGCTGGAAAGGAAACTGGGGCCAGCCATCCAGACAGGTGTGGTCTATAGACCACCAGCCCAGGAGGAAGAAACAGATAGGGAGCTGATGATAGCCATCCAAAGGATGGCAGACAAGGGTGAGGTAGTACTGGTTGGAGACTTCAATATACCAGACGTGGACTGGAGCATCCCAGCAGCAGCATCAACTAGGAGCAGATTTATCCTGGACTCCCTTCAGGGTGCCTTCCTCAAGCAACTAGTCATGGAACCAACTCGGCAGAAGGCAATACTGGACCTTGTGCTCACAAACAGGGACAGTGTGATGGGGGTAACAGTGGGGGAGCACCTGGGTAACAGTGACCACCAGTCATTGTGGTTTGAAATCACAGAAAGAGCAGAACCAAACCACACAAAAACACGTATCCTGGATTTTAGGGGGGCAGACTTTGGGAAAATGGGGAGATGCTTGAAAGAGGCATTAAGGGGAATGGGACAGAATCAGGGATTGAGGAACAGTGGGCAGTATTTAAAATGGGGATTATAAGAACAACAGAATTATGCATTAAGCAGGTTAGCAAGAGGAAAAGAAAGAGGAGACCATTATGGTTTCCAAAGAGGTAGCAAAGAAAGTGAAAGCCAAAAAGATTGCATTCAGGCAATACAAAAGACACAGGCAGAAGGGATAGGGAGAAGTACCAGGAAAACAAAGGGAGGCAGGGAAGTCAGTAAAGGGAAGCCAAAGCTCAGACAGAAGAACACATTGCAAAATCAGTGGTTAAGGGACAAAACCTTTTACAGGTACATAAGTGAAAAAAGAAGGACAAAGGGAGGGATAGTGAGACTGAAGGGGAGGATGGGAGCTGCGTGGAGGATGACAAAAGTAAAGCTGACATATTGAACAGGTATTTCTGCTCAGTCTTTACTAAGGAAGAGGGGGTAATGGGTCTGAAGGGAGTAAGGGGTGAGAATGGTGCAGAAATGGACACAAGTCCCTTTACACGAAAGGGTCCTGAAGGAACTGGAAGTAATAAGAGCTGATAAAGCAATGGGGCCAGATGGGGTGCACCCAGGGTCCTTAAAGAACTAAGAGAGGTGGTGGCTGAACTCTGGCTATCCTGTTCAGCCAATCACTGGAAACAGGGAGGTACCCAAAGACTGGAGGACAGCAGATGTAGTCCCCTTATACAAAAGTGGGAACAAAGAGGAAGCAGGAACTACAGACCAGTCAGCCTCACCTCGGTAGTGGGAAAGATCATGGAAGCACTACTGAAGGAGAGATTGGTGGAACATCTGGTTGTCAATGGACTACAGGACCCAAGGCAGCATGGTTTCACCAGGGGAGGTCATGTCAGACCAACCTCATTGAATTTTTGACTGGGTGACTAGGGAGGTGGATCAGGAGGGCAGTGGACATGGCCTATCTGGACTTCAGCAAGGCCTTGACACTGTGCCACATAGAAGACTATTACACAAACTGGTGAATATGGGTGTGGGCAGACAGTTGTGGTGGTAGGTAACTGGCTGGGTGGCAGGACACAGAGGGTGGTGGTAAATGGCTGTCACTCCCACAGAGGGAAGAGTGACCAGTGGGGTACCACAGGGATCAGTGCTGGGATCGGTCCTATTCAACATCTTCATCAGTGACATTGCACAGGATATAGAAGGCAGAATTTCACTGTTTGCTGATGACACAAAGCTCTGTAACAGAGTAGACACACCAGAGGGTGTAGACAGAATGAGAAGGGACCTGCAGAAACTTGAAGAATGGTCAAGGGTTTGGCAGTTGAAATTCAATGCAAAGAAGTGCAAGATAATGCATATGGAGCACAAAAACCCTGGCACAATATATCAGTTGGGGGGTGAGGATATAGCATGCACCAAGCAGGAAAGGGATCTTGGGGTTGTCATCTCTGATGACCCTCAAGGTAGGGAAACAGTGTGACAAGGCATCAGGTAAAGCAAATAGGATGCTGGGATGTATAGGCAGGGCATCACCAGCAGGAAAAGGGAGGTCATAATTCCGCTTATACAAGACACTAGTGAGGCCCCACCTGGAGTACAGTGTACAGTTCTGGAGACCATACCTACGTAAGGACATAGACAGGGTAGAGAAGGTTCAGAGGAGGGCAACAAAGATGGTGCATGGGTTGCATCACAAGTCCTAAGAAGACAGGTTGAAGGAACTGAACATGTACTCCTGGAGGAGAGGAGGAGAGAGGGATATGATAGAGATATACAAGTATCTTACAGAGAGGAACAGGGTGCAGGAAAACACTATTTTAAGCCGAAAAAGATGTTTCAGGACTAGAGGGCATGGGATGAAGTTGAGGGAGGACGATTCAGAGGAAACATGAGAAAGAATTTCTTCACAGAACGGGTGGTGGACAAGTGGAACACCCTGCCAGAGGAAGTGGTGGGGCTGAAACAATCACGGATTTAAGAATGCATGGGATAGACATAAAGGAATTCTAGAGGTCAGGGGTAAGGGGAAATAGACTTCTAGGAAAACAAACTGAACTTACAAGCTCAAATGGGCAGACTAGGTGGGCCATAGGCCCTTATCTGCCGACACTGTCTATGTATCTATGTATCTATGTATCCTGCCATCTTGCCATGACCCATTCCCACTGAGCATCAGTTTATTCCCCGGGCAGGATAATGGGGTGGGCAGCCCCCTACACATCCAGGTGTTGAGGAAGCCTGTTGTGGCAGTGGCACAGAGACTGGCAGTGGCTGAGCTTTTTTCTGCATTTTTGCTGTGTGTTTGGGAGGCATGGTGTGCACTGGCCCAATGGCAGAGCCCTGCCTAGCGTCCTCATGCCTCCTAACCCCCACCGGTTGCACAACCAGTAAGCTGCTCCCATGGTCACCCCGGAGCACTACACTGGGAGGCACAATCCCTCCTCCTTCCCAGAAATGGACAGCATGTGAGTGCCATTCAATCCATCTACCCCCGGCTGACCCTCCAGTCACCCGAGCTTGTTCCTGAACCAAGGTCCCTGGTGCCACAAGTGGTAGTGCTATTGATGTGCCGACTGGCCGTACACCAAATTTTCAACATAGCTTTGTTATGACCCTGCATCATGAATAAGGGCAGAGCAAATGTTCAAAATCTGGCCAGAAGGTAATTTCACACAGGTACTGTGAAATCAACATTCGGGATGCAAATGCACATTTTGTGCAGGAGTTGAAAAATGACATCTGTCACATTCATGAGGTGCTGTAAAGAAATTGTAATGTTGAAAATCTGGGTTAAAAATATTGAATATTACCAAACTTACGAGCCTGCATTTGTAAAATTCAACATAGCCTGATAACTTTTTTGTTTTTAAATATTTTTACACCATATTTTCGAACATAGCATTATTATGTCCCTACCTCATGAACAGTAGCAGAGAAAATGTTCAACTCCTGGCCAAAAGGTGATTTCATGGAGGGACCACAAAATCACCTTTTGGGATATAAAAAAAAAACATTTTAGCCAGGATTTTAAAAATGGCAGTTGCCACATTCATGAGGTGCTATAAAAAGATGGTGTGATGACACATTCACTACTGTATTAACCTCTGGCCACAGGTAGGACTATTCCACACAGAGAGATAGGTGACATCAAGGATTCATTGTTCCTTGCCCTGTGATAACACTTTTTCCAGTTGGGTACTACCAGAGTACAGTACCTTACCTTCCCCAACTAGAGTAGCTAAGCGCTGCCAAGGTTAGGGAATACTGCAACAGACTGACCTGGAGACCGGCAGGAATGTGAGACACTGGCTCTGTAAACAAGGAGACCAACACTTGAATTGTTGAGAAAAAAGGTAAATATTACAGAAAAGTTGAATTAAATACCTGAAATAACAGCCACAAATGGCACACCACACCTTGTGATTAAATGCCAAATAAATACACATAAATTAGCAGTATGTTTATCACTTTACTTTTGTCCCGGCAAGGCAACACCACCCCACTAACCTTCCTGTACTTCTCCCCTTGAGACTGCAGGTACTCACCACCCACCAGCCCTCCAGAACATTCACTTTACACCTGGAGACTGCAGGCACTCACCACCCACCAGCCCTCCAGATAACACACAGGTCCCAGGATAAGTACCCCTACCCCCCGACCTTGAACCCTAAGCTTGTTCACAATTTAGATATAAGGAGTGCAGTGACTACTGGGCCTATTCCTGTGAGCAGTCAGTCCACTGACCCCTTCTGCCAGATACCCTCCCTGGTATCCAATTGCAAAGTTACTCAGCACTAGGATATACCTCAGCCCCAATGCCAATGCCATATGATTCACTTGTCTTAAGGGTGTGCAGTGACTACTGGGCCTAGACCTCCAAAGAGTCAGCTCACTGACTCCTTCTGCCAGATACCCACCATAGTATCCACTCACAAAGTTACTATACTTATCACTATACTTTAAATCATTTGAAAATCACTAGGCATTTCTACACAGTAATTACTGTAAAACAAAACATTCAGGAATTCAGGGTGGACAAGGCAATGGGACATGATGGCATACATCCCAGGGTACTAAAGGAGCTAAGGTGGAACTAGCAGAGCCATTATCAGAACTGTTTAGTTAGTCTCTGAGCACAGGAGAGGTCCCAGAAGACTGGAGAAGGGCTCACGTGATCCCGCTACACAAGAGTGGTAGCAGGGAGGAGGCAGGGAACTACAGACCAGTCAGTCTTACCTCAGTAGTGGGCAAGATTATGGAAAAACTCCTTAAGGAAAAGATAGTGCAACACCTGGATTCCATAGGAGCACAGGATCCAAGACAGCATAGGTTTACTAAAGGAAAGTCCTGTCAAACTAATCTCATAGATTTCTTTGATTGGATAACCAGAGTGGTGGACCAAGGGGGAGCAGTTGATGTTGCCTACCTTGACTTCAGCAAAGCTTTTGATACTATTCCACATAGAAGATTGATTAATAAGCTGGGTGAGCTCGGGGTGGGTCAGATGTTGGTCAACTGGGTGGTAAACTGGTTGACAGGCAGAAAACAGAGAGTGGTGGTAAATGGTATACAGTCAGAAGAGATGCAAGTCACAAGTGGGTATCTCAGGGATCAGTCCTGGGGCCAGTCCCCTTCAATATCTTCATCAGTGACATTGCAGATGGACTGGAGGGTAAGGTTTGTCTGTTTGCAGATGATACCAGGATCTGCAGCAGAGTAGATGATCCAGATGGGGTGGGCAGAATGAGAAGAGATCTGGATAAACTAGCAAAATGGTTGAAAGAGTGGCGACTTGGGTTTAAAGAAAAGAAGTGCAAGATCATGCACATAGGGAAGAGAAACCCTGAAGCCACCTATAGGCTGGGAGGGGAGTTGCTGGCAGTCACAAGGGAAGAAAGAGACTTGGGCATCATCATCACCGATGACCTGAAATCATCCAAGCAGACCACTAAAGCAGTAGGTAAGGCTAAAGGGATGTTGGGGTGTATTAGTAGGGGTATCTCAAGTCAGAAGAGGGAGGTAATAATCCCTCTTTACAAGACACTGGTTAGGCCCCATCTGGAGTACTGCATGCAGTACTGGAGGCCACACCTTCACAAGGACATTAACCAAATTGAGGCAGTCCAGAGAAGGGCAACCAAAATGGTGCAGGGACTGCATCAGAAAACATATGAGGACAGATTAACTGAACTCAATATGTATACCCTAGAGCAAAGGGGGGAGAGTGGTGATATGATCGAAACATTCAAACACCTTAAGGGCATTAACAAGATGAAAGAGTCTAACATGTTTCAATATAAGAAAAATAGCAGGACAAGAGGACACAGTATGAGATTAGAGGGAGGCCAATTAAGGGGTAAAGTGAGAAAGTTGTTTTTCACAGAAAGGGTGGTGGATGCATGGAACAGCCTACCTCAGGAAGTGGTGGATATGAATACAGCGTAGGGCTTCAAACAGGCATGGGATAGGCATAAGGGAGCAATACAGATGAGTATGAATAGATAGGCCATTGACAGAGCAAAGTCCAATGGCACATTCATAAGGTAGAAAAAGAAATAGGCAGACTGGATGGGTCTTGCGGTCCTTATCTGCCATCAACTTCTATGTTTCTATGTTTCTGTGAGTGACAATGGCATAAAACATATTGGATACTGGTACACTAAAAGTTGTGACATTATCCCCCCTCAGTCCTTTCAACGTTCAGTCCTTCAGATGACAAAGTCTCTTTAAATTCAGAAGGGCTGAGGTAAATTCTCTTTAAATCAGTGTCACTTTGACTTTTAAAATAGTCCTCAAACTATCAGTAAGATTTGTACAATACCACACTCCTTTGGGTTTTATTTTTATTTTTAATTATATTTTACTGGTTTTAGCAGCTTGTTATAATACCAAATGCAATACATAGGTACATTCAGAGATAGTACAATGAATAATGATAATAATAGTAATAATAAGCAGACACAGTTAATACATTCAAGGATCTCCAGATCTGTAAAATCTTAAGCATAGTCTGTTTATCTATCGTGGGTCTAGATATCTTGTTAATGCTGAGGAGTATCATGTAAACAATGGAGGTAGGGGGGAAAATAATATATTTCCTATCAAATTCTAGCTCGACTAGAGTCTCCAGTTCCCCTCTTCTCCCCTCAATAGGGTTAAGTACAACACATAGCTTTAAGTATACTAATGTGTATTCAAGAAACAAAGTCCCCATAGTGCCCTAATTGGTACAGCATCCAAATTCTCCATGGATTATCAAAAGCAGACATCCTAGTGTTCATTTTAGCTAAGATCCTTTCTAGGTCATATATTGCATTTATCAGTATTCTCCAAGCCACTTTGGTCAGGATCTGAGTAGTGATTTGTTTGCCACCAGTATTAATAGAGATAACATTTTGAAAAGTGACCCTTGTACTTTGATTTCCACAGGGGGTATTGCTGTCAATAAAAAGGTCGAGGTAAGTATCTCTGGCCTCCCATATATAGCATTTAACTCATCTATGATGTTTTGCCAATATCCGAGTATATATGGACATGACCATATAATATGTTCCATCCCCGCCTCCCTCTGCCCACATCCCCTCCAACATCCCCCATATCTGTGTCCCTTAAATTTAGTCATAATTTCCAGGGTTCTAAAATGCCTTACTCTGGCTTTCCGTGCATATTCCCACCAATACACATTGGAGGAGATTCTGAAGTATAGGGTAGCTGAAATTTTCCATTGCTTCACGTCCAGTTCTGTGTTCATATCCTTTGACCACTTAATTCTAATATAATCTAAAGATATCTTATCATATACCCTCAGTGCTGCATATAAGTTCCCAATAATATGTTCTTGGGTCTGTCCTCTTAAGTGAAATATCACCATCTGGAGTAGGAGAGAGGGGAATCTGGCTACTTCTATTGTAGTTCCTCAAATGGTAACAATGCGTCTCCCAAAATCTCATAAGATTTATATTGATTGTTGGGGAGTTTATACTCTGCTTGCAAACATGAGAATGAGTGAATGCCCATGGGGCCTACTACTTGAAATGTATAACGTAAATCAAAGTTCTCCCAATGAGAAATCGGGATCATACTTAGGTATCTTCTCTCTGATGGAGATAGAACAGTTCTCCACATTTGTATCCAGCTTCTGAGGAATTCTGAGGTGAAGCTCATGAAATTAGAGAATGGGAGACATCTCGGAGGATTCCCTAGTATGTAGGGAGGAACATTCTCCAGTCCACTTAGGCCTACTTCAATGTCTTTCCAATATGTCCTATAACCTGTAGCTACATGTAGTAAAGAAATACGAATGTGGGCTCTCCGGGCATAACTTTTCATATTTGGGAGATTTAGTCCCCCTTGTGCCCTGGATAGCTGTAGTATGGAGTATTTCACTAGAGGCGCTTTACCTCCCCTAATATACTGAGAAATTAACTTATCCCATGTTTGAAAATAGGTATTAGTGGGGAGTGTCAGGAGGGTCTGTAAAAGAAAAGCAGATGGGGTAGCACATTTTGCTGAATTGTTTCAATTCTTGAGAGGATCCCTATAGGAAGAAAAGCCCACTTTGACAGATCCGAGGTAATTTGTTGAGTGATGGGTTCACGTAGTTTATCAGTTCTAAGTGTAACATTTTATATGGTATTTTAATCCACAGGTATCTCATCTCCACCCTAGTCCAGCGGAATGGGAATTTTGTTTTTAAAGCTTGGAACGGTTTAAAGAAATAAGTCAAGAGCTCCATCTTGGTATCATTACTCTTATAGTCCACCAACCCACTAAATATATCAAATTGCATCCAGATTGCTGGGATCAATGTCTCCTGTGAAGTAGGTGTCAGCAGAATGTCATCTGCAACAAGTGTCAATTTATGGGACCCTTCCCCTCCGGGACCCCTTCCATCTGAGCACAAGCCCTAATATTGGCAGCTAAAGGCTCTAAATAAAGTGCAAATAGCATTGGTGATAATGGGCACTTCTGCCTTGTGCCTCTAGATAAGGGAAATGGTGAAGAGAGGGATCCATCTAACTTAGGGTATGCTAAGGGCATATGATACATAGCCTGGATTTGGGAAATAAGTTTATCAGGGAATGCAGACCATTTTAGGGTTGCACAGAGATACGGCCATAGCACTCTATCAAACGCTTTCTCAGAGTCAAGGCCGAGTAGGACAGTTGGCATTTACCTGGAAGATGCATGCTCTATGAGCAAAAGTACTCACGGAACAGCATCATCAGGTTGGCGTTTCATGATGAAACCTACCTGGTCTCCATCTATTAGAGCAGGCAACAAAATTGCCACTCTATCTGCTAATATTGACATAAATAGCTTATAATCACAGTTAAGTTTTGATATTGGTCGATATGAAGCCAATAAGGATGGATCTTTTCTCGGTTAAGGGATAACTACCATTTCTGTATATCTCCATAAGGGTGGGGGTTGTCCTTCTTGAATGTCTGTATAAGTTGCTAATAATGGGAGGGGGGGCTAATAATCTTTGAAATGTATGGCAAAACTCCATTGGGAATTTGTCAGGTCCTGGAGCTTTCTGATACTTGGTGCGCTTGAGGGTATCCCATATTTCTATAGTTGTAATGGGGCATAGTAATCCTTCCACTTGAGCCTGGAACAATCAGGGCACTGGGGAGTTATCCAGGTAGGTGGCCAATTGTTTGGGGGTGGGATGGGTCTCTTCTGTATAAAGTTTCCAGTAAAAATTTGTCATTGCTTGTTTAATCTCACCTGGGTGTAGTAGAAAGCAGCCTGAGACAGGATCTCTAAATTTTATGACCATGTCCTGTGCTTTTGCACCTCGTAGGTGCCTAGTCAGATTTCTGGCTCCTCGGGGTCCTCCTTCATGATGCCTCAATTTTAAATAAAGCAATTGCTGCTCTATTTGCTGATCAACCAACTTCTGTATATTTTGTTTTACCTTAACTAATTCCTCTTTCACTGTACGGTCACCTTGAAGTTGTCTGGTCTGCAAGTGCAGATCTGGAGGCTGTCATGGTGCAGTCAGACCTGGACATTGTGGCCATCACTGAAACCTGGTGTAATGATAACCACGACTGGGAGATGGCTGTTCCTGGCTACAACATATTCAGAAGAGACAGAGCAGGCAGAAAGGGAGGAGGAGTGGCACCGTATGTGAAAAATGACATAAGGGCCACAGAGATCCAGGAGGAACAAAATGGGGGAGAGATACTGTGGGTTAAGCTGGAAAGGAAAATGGGGACAGCCATCCACACAGGTGTGGTCTATAGACCACCAGCCCAGGAGGAAGAAACAGATAGGAGTTGATGCTGGCCATCCAAAGGATGGCAGACAAGGGTGAGGTAGTACTGGTTGGAGACTTCCAATATTCCATACATGGACTGGAGCATCACAGGCAGCATCAACTAGAGAGCAGATTTATCCTGGACTCCTTCAGGGTGCCTTCCTCAAGCAACTGGTCATGGAACCAACTCGGCAGAAGGCAATACTGGATCTTGTGCTCACAAACAGGGACGGTGGATGGGGGTAACAGTGGGGGAGCACCTGGGGAACAGTGACCACCAGTCATTGTGGTTTGAAATCACAGAAAGAGCAGAACCAAACCACACAAAAACACGTATCCTGGATTTTAGGGGGGCAGACTTTGAGAAAATGGGGAGATACTTGAAAGAGGCATTAAGGGGAATGGGACAGGAATCAGAATTTGAGGAACAGTGGGCAGTATTTAAAATGGGGATTACAAGAACAACAGAATTATGCATTAAGCAGGTAAGCAAGAGGAAAGGAAGAGGAGACCATTATGGTTTTCCAAAGAGGTAGCAAAGTGAAAGCCAAAAGATTGCATTCAGGCAATACAAAAGACACAGGCAGAAGGGGATAGGGAGAAGTACCAGGAGAAGCAAAGGGAGGCAGGGAGGTCAGTAAGGGAAGCCAAAGCTCAGACAGAAGAACACATTGCAAAATCAGTGGGTAGAGGGGACAAAACCTTTTACAGGTACATGAGTGAAAAAAGAAAGACAAAGGGAGGGATAGTGAGACTGAAGGGGGAGGATGGGGGCGCATGGAGGATGACAACAGTAAAGCTGACATATTGAACAGGTATTTCTGCTCAGTCTTTACTGAGGAAGAGGAGGGTAATGGGTCTGAAGGGAGTACAAGGGGTGAGAATGGAGCAGAAATGGACACAAGTCCCTTTACACGAGAAAGGGTCCTGAAGGAACTGGAAGTAATAAGAGTTGATAAAGCAATGGGGCCAGATGGGGTGCACCCCAGGGTCCTTAAAGAACTAGAGAGGTGGTGGCTGAACCTCTGGCTATCCTGTTTAGCCGATCACTGGAAACAGGGAGGTACCCAAAGACTGGAGGACAGCAGATGTAGTCCCCTTATACAAAAGTGGGAACAAAGAGGAAGCAGGGAACTACAGACCAGTCAGCCTCACCTCGGTAGTGGGGAAGATCATGGAAGCACTACTGGAGGAGAGATTGGTGGAACATCTGGTTGTCAATGTACTACAGGACCCAAGGCAGCATGGTTTCACCAGGGGGAGGTCATGTCAGACCAACTTTGTTGAATTTTTTGACTGGGTGACTAGGGAGGTGGATCAGAGGAGGGCAGTGGGCATGGCCTATCTGGACTTCAGCAAGGCCTTTGACACTGTGCCACATAGAAGACTATTACACAAACTGGTGAATATGGGTGTGGGCAGGACAGTAGTGTGGTGGGTAGGTAACTGGCTGGGTGGCAGGACACAGAGAGTGGTGGTAAATGGCTGTCACTCCACAGAGGGAAAAGTGACCAGTGGGGTACCACAGGGATCAGTGCTGGGACCAGTCCTATTCAACATCTTCATCAGTGACATTGCGCAGGACCTAGAAGGCAGAATTTCACTGTTTGCTGATGACACAAAGCTCTGTAACAGAGTAGACACACCAGAGGGTGTAGACAGAATGACAAGGGACCTGTAGAAACTTGAAGAATGGTCAGGGGTTTGGCAGTTGAAATTCAATGCAAGGAAGTGCAAGATAATGCATATGGGGCACAAAAACCCTGGCACAATATATCAGTTGGGGGGTGAGGATATAGCATGAGCCAAGCAGGAAAGGGATCTTGGGGTTATCATCTCTGATGACCTCAAGGTAGGGAAACAGTGTGACAAGGCAGCAGGTAAAGCAAATAGGATGCTGGGATGTATAGGCAGGGGCATCACCAGCAGGAAAAGGGAGGTCATAATTCCCTTATACAAGACACTAGTGAGGCCCACCTGGGTGCAGTGTACAGTTCTGGAGACCATACCTATGTAAGGACATAGACAGAGTAGAGAAGGTTCAGAGGAGGGCAACAAAGATGGTGCATGGATTGCATCACAAGTCCTATGAAGACAGGTTGAAGGAACTGAACATGTACTCCCTGGAGGAGAGGAGGGAGAGAGGGGTTATGATAGAGACATACAAGAATCTTACAGGGAGGAACAGGGTGCAGGAATACACTATTTTTAAGCAAAAAAGATGTTCCAGGACTAGAGGGCATGGGACGAAGTTGTTGGGAGGTCGATTCAGAGGAAACATGAGGAAGAATTTCTTCACAGAAAGGGTGGTGGACAAGTGGAATACCCTGCCAGAGGAAGTGGTGGGGGCTGAAACAATCACGGGATTTAAGAATTCATGGGATAGACTTAAAGGAATTCTGGAGGTCAGGGGTAAGGGGCAACAGACTTCTAGGAAAACATAAACTGAACTTACAAGCTCAAATGGGCAGACTGGGTGGGCCATAGGCCCTTATCTGCTGACACTGTCTATGTATCTATGTATCTATGTAACAACTGTGTCTGCAGTTCCGTATATGATTTCTCCCTTAATTTCTTCTTATGAGTGGAGTATCTAATGATTTCTCTTCTTAATACTGTTTTAAGAGTATCTCATCTTATGCTATGAGAGATTTCTGAGGAGTTATTGTCTATTAAAATTTGTGGTATAGCTGCCTGAACCATCTTAATAAATTCTGGATCTTGTAGATGCATAAGATTTAAGCACCAAAAGGAAGCCGCTCTCAGTGGTATAACATCTAATTTTAGATATATAGGAGAGTGATCTGACAAAACAGAGGCTCCCACAGCTATATCCTGGATTAAATCCAGATGTTCACTGGAGGCAAAAAAATAACCCAGTCTAGAAGATGTGCAGGCTTTGGGGGAATGATAGGTATAGAATCTCGTGGAGGGGAAAAAATTGCACCAAATGTCTACCATACCCAGTTTAGGGAGGGTCACTTTAAGGTATTTCTGAAGTGGTGTGGCCCGATGTCTGGAAAGAAAAGGTGTATCTAGTTTAGTATTAAGAGTAACATTCAGGTCCCCACCTATAACGCACATGCCTTGTGAGTGCAGTAAAAGATCATATAAAAACTTACTTATTACCTCGACTGGGGAGCCCGGTTGGAGGTAGACCGAAGCTAGAGTAATGGTAGTGGTATAAAGTTTGCCCACCACAATGGCATAATGCCCTTCCCCATCTATAATCTCCTTTTGGAGGTAGAATGGGATCCCCATTAGGCACCAAGACTGCGGCTCCTCTCCGTCTCCAAGATATGCGAAGAAACTACCATCACCTGGAACCCCCATGCCCTTAATTTAGAGTGTTCAATTTGAGGGAGATGAGTTTCTTTTAAAAGAATGGCATCCTGTTTCTCTTTCTTAAACAGGTTTAATAACCTTCTTCTCTTAACTGGGTTGTAAATATCATTCACATTAAATGAAAGTATTAATGCAGATTTAACCATTGTATTAAAGTGGGTCCCTGTAACTGCTCAGAGAGTCTTATACAGAATATCTAGAATCTCCCCCTATCTGCCACTTCATCTAAACCAGTTCGTCTGTCAAGCCTTGTCCCAAGTCTAATAAGTTGTCCCTTAACAAGTGTCTGCAGGATTCTCCATTTCTTCATATTCAGCATATTGCCCTTAACTCTGCCATTGTATCTTGTAACCAATATCAAACAAAAATCATAACCCGTTGCCAACTGGCAAACCTTAGGTCTGTGACAATCAGTGTGCTCATAATGAACCAACTATTTACATTCAATAAGTACTGAGGTTCAAAGTGAACTTCCAAGGTAGGGGAAATATCTGTCAATTTCCCTGTTATTTCTGGGAACACACAGATGTACGAATGCCTCATACCAGAAAGGGGGTAAATCCGTTGCTCACCTGGCCTCAGTCGACATGTGGATTGATAAGATCCAAATCAAATAAAAGAAAGGAGGAACATATGAAGGAAGGCTGGGAAAAAAAATCTTGAGAATTATCTCTGTAATCACGCCTATTGTGTTAAGCACGCGTACTCACCGCCTGTCTCCCCCAAACAGAAAAAAACATTGCCTTCATAAGTAGAGCCCCCAGGTTTCAAATAAAAAGGAGAAAAGGAGAGAGAGAGGAAAAAAAAAGAGAAAACCCCATAGAGACTTTCATATAATTTAAATGTCTTGCATCATATAGTCTCTCATAGTTCTGGTACTTCCATACTATAACAGGTGCCAATTAAATCCCCAAAACATGGTTCTCAGTCTCCTTAATTAAATTATAATTGGATTATATGAATTCTCTCCAGGAGTCAGGTTGCCGTCATCTTTCAGGCCTAACTCACATTGTTCAGTTTACATTGTATGAGTGGAGTTAGAATCAGTCCCCTGTTTCATTAATAACTTTAATTGTACACCTCCTTAAGATGTGGAAAAGAGAGTGCGCAAACAGGACTAAGAGCGGGTACAACCCTTAGGTGGTGCCATGACAAGTGGCCCAAAAATTACCCAGATAGATAGAGGGTAAACAAATATCTGTTTACAGCCTAGAGTCAGGCCCTCCATCTAGGCCTAGGCAGAAGAAACTCCTACCTAATCACCTCTGCCCTCCTTACCCCATCCCTCCCCCAGGGTACCTCAAGCATACAGTTATGCAGGAGAGTCCAGTTCTTTTTTTTTCAGGTATTCTGGTTGTTCTGGTTATTGTTCCCCATTCTCCTGAATTCAATCAAGCGTTGGTTCGGATCTTGGTCACTGCCTTTATTCTCTTCCCTTCTGTGAAGTTTCCTCTCCCATGTCTGCCATCTCGGAGGCTGGGGCTTCTGATTTGTTAGTGGGTACTCTGGAAACACCAGGCCCTCTTTAAGAAGAGTCTCATGGGCCTCCTCAGCTGTTGTAAATTCGTGTTTCCCCGATGGTAAATGCACAATCAGTTTAACAGGGTAAGGTGTAGTAAATTTCATCCCCTGCACCTTAAGAACTGGCAAAAGAGGGAGGTAGGCTCTGTGGAGTTTCATAGTTTTAGGGGCGTAATCTTGATCTAGATAATAGCAATGTTGACCATGAAATGTTTGTTTCTTATGCCATGCCATTAAGAGGATCTGCTTCTTGACTGCATAACTGCCTAATCGGGCTATGATGGATCTAGGACTAGCCATTGGGGAGGTGGGCCTGGAGGCCAAGGCTCGATGAACCCTCTTAAAATCAAGCACCATATCAGCAGGAAGGCCTAAAGAGGTTTGTAGTAATGTAATAAATTCTTTAATGTTTTCTCCCTCGGCAATACAGTACATGCAGATAGTCTTACGGCGGGCCCAGTTCTCAGCGTCTTCTTGCCAGGAAGCCAATAACTCTTATTGCTCCTGAATTTGCTGAACTAGGCTTTCCATTTCATCTATGTGTTTTTTGTTTGCCGTCACCTGCCGCTCTGTGTGTTCTGCTCATTGTTCGAGCTGAGTAATGTCTCTAAGCATCTCCCCATATAGCTGTTAATATCATCCCAAAAAGCACACAGCTCATTGTAGATCATATCTAATTTGATTTGTTTCTTTGCCTGTGGGAATTTTGGGGTGATGCTGGCAGAGTTTAGATAGATCACAGCAGGCCTAAGGAGCATGCCATCTGTGTCTGTGGCATCTGAATCAGAACGCTCCTCATTTACTGGGCATTCCTCAGACCTTCGTGCCCCTGGGGGCTCTCTCCCTTTGTTTCTCCTCCTGTTCATAATTAAATAGTTTAGATTGATTTAGTAGGCAGAGGTCAATGGAGGTGAAAATGCTGGGGGTTTAGGCGGATCTGATCGTCTACGCAGCCATTAAGTTTGGAGGCGGAACCGTAAATCACTCCTTTGGGTTTTCTGCAGAAATCTGTTTTTGAAATTGCTGAAAAATTATTGAAGGTTTGATATTGGAGGGCCCTCTTGAGTTGGCAGTTTTTTGTTGTTATCAGGAGAAGTGAGGAATTCTTCAGGTTGCAGCTTTTCATCTTCTGTGATGAAAACTTGGCATAACAGCATCATCAGGCACTTGAAGCAACAGACTTTCTATTCTCACCCTGTTCTCACTTACAACCCGTTCTGACTTAAACTGGAATTCAGGTGATCCCCTAATCCTACACTGTATTTAAATAAAGGCTGTCACTATCAGGCTCTATCACTGCATCAGGCCTCTTCAGACAGGACAGGACACCCACTTTGCTTGGGCACCTCCCTTCTAGGTCGCTGTCCCTGCTCAGACTCCCTGCACACTATCTGTACAGCTATTTAACCAAAACTCATTTACATATGCTAATTTGTGGTCACTGAGTGGACACTGACCTGTTCAGAGGCTCAGCACTAATCAAAATAATTTCTGCAGTAGCATAAGCCATAGTGAAATACTCTGTTTTGAAATTCAACTGCCCTTCTCAACATTCTAAGGCTTCACTATTTTTTATAACTTTGAGTCTCATTTTAAAACACTTTTCTTTGTTACAAAAATAAGAACTTTCTTTAAGATTAATCATGTTTTCACTATATTGACTGGACAGCTGTCATCTTTAACTCTCTGTTGAATTTTTGTCTGTACAGAATGACCCTTTGGAAAGCTAATTCACTAAGACTAGCATCTTTATTATTAAACTGAATAAATACTCATTTCTAGGCATTTTCTCTTCACTTTCTATTGAAAACAGGTGTTTCCCCTTTAATTACACTGACCACAGCATTTTTTCACACAGAAATTGAATATTCATTTTTCCCATTCTTAGCTCCACCTCCTGTGTAACTGGCTGCATGGATTTATTTCATTAGGACCCACTCTCTCTTTTAAAGAAGAACTGCACTGAGTCTATATGTATTTTTTCTGATTAGATGCTGTTTTTTAAATACTAGCTCAGATTCCGTTATTTTCCTAACTATACAGGCTTTCTAGTTATCCTAGTGGATGTTTCTGATTTACATGCTGCTGGTAAGCACTATTTTAGAATTATATGATGTAGTTTTTGTCCCTGTTCTACTCTTCTATTGTTGGCATAATGCACCCATGTTCTACTAAAGAACTTAGTGACTGAGTGAAACATAAACTACATCTTATAGTTCTAAAATGGTACTTAACACCAGAGTATAAATCAGAAACACCCACTGAGATTACTAATAGGCCATATACCTGTAACAATAAAAACAAGCATTTGTCAATGACGAATGTTTGCTTGCTGGTATTAGCATTGACAGTGCAGGAGTTAGACAGATGCACAATAGGAATGGCAGTGAAGTACTGGAGTTCACGCCAACCCTACTTCCATCCTGTAGAGATGGACAGGCATTGGGGTAAGTGCTTGGGTCATCGCCCATTACAGGCATGCCATGTCATCTCACCCTATTCTGCAGACAGTGACATGTGTTGAGGTGTGCCTTAGGGTGTTTGGCTTTATAGTCACCCCAATCCATAAGGACATATGCTGAAATGGGTGCAGCATAGGAGAATGAGGTGAAGTCTGGGGCCGAAGAGTCCAAGGTACACCTCATTGCCCGTCACTGGCTGAAGGTTGGGGTGGGATGGCATAAGCAGTTCAGTCGGCAATCCAAAGGCACACCCCAATGCCTGTTAGTCTGTACAGGGTAGGACATTATGGTTAGAAACCCTAACGCAGCGGGCGTTTCTTGCTATTTACACTACAAATTTCCAATATGGCCTTTTTGTGACCCCACCTCATGAAAGCATGTGGGACCTCTTCTCATGAAGAGTGGCAGTGTGATTATGTCAATGTGCCCCGAACATTGACTTCCAACAGCGACATTGCCATGCTGAGCCACATATATGAAAACACAGACGGGCAGGATGTGAAGAATGACAGCTGTACCATCCACAGGTAGGTGTGAAGAGATGGCAATATTGAAAATCTGTACTGGGAATATTAAAAATGCTCACACATCCAAGCCGATGGTACATGGAAACTGCCCAATGCATGCACATTACACAGTCATTTTATGGACGTTCGTCACCAAATTTTCAACATAGGCATTGTAGGACCTCTGCTCATGAACAGTGTCACTGTGATTTCCTTAATGTGTCCCAAGCACTGATGTCCCACAGTAACCACGCTATTCTGCACCAGAAGTGCAAAAACACATGTCGGCCAGGATGTGAAAAATGACAGCTGTACTGTTCACAAGGAGGTGCAGAAAAATGCCAGTGTTGAAAACCTGGAGTGAACATATTACAAATGTGTGAAGTTATGAGTGTTACAGGAAACTGTGCAACACATGCTCATAACACAGTCATTTTATGGACTTTCATCACAAATTTTTTAACACAGGCATTTTAGGACCTGTGCTCTTCAACAGTGTCATTGTGATTTTCTTAATGTGTCCTGAACACTGATTTCCCACAGCGACCGCGCAATTCTGCGCCGGAACTGCAAAACCACATTTAGGCCAGGATGTGAAAAATGACAGCTGTACTGTTCATAAGGAGGTGCATAAAAATGGCAATGTTGAAAATCTGGAGTGAAAATATTGCAAATTGGCAAACTTACGAGTGTGCATAGCAACTGCACAACACTCGCTCATAAAACAGTTATTTTTTTGATTTTCCCACCAAATTTGCAACATAGGCTTTTTGAGAGCCCATCTCATGAACACTGGCACTGTCATTTCATTAATCAGTCCTGAAAGATGATTCCGCACAGTGACCAATAAATCACCTTTAGGGGCCGATTAACGCCATGACAGTGCCAGAATTCATGAGGAAGGGTCCCAAAACTCCCATGTTGAAACTTTGGTGCAAAAATTCCAAAAAATGCCAGAGATATGCGTCAAAGTTGAAAAAAAAAACAACTTATACCATTATACAGCTTACCAGAATTTTCCTCAGTTCGCGGTCTGCTTTGAAGAGTGCAGATGTGCTCCCAGTCCACTGAAGATCATCATGCTGGACTCTGGAGGTAAGTATGGGATGGGGGTGTGTGGGGAGGCAGGGTGCACAGATGGTGGGCATTGGTTGTGGGAGGGGCTGCCGGACTCGACGAGGGACCATTTTTTGCTTTACAAGTACAAAAAAAAAAAGCAAAAGACATCGCAGGACTTTTTTTTTTACAGGGTCATTTCTGGACATTTGGCATGCTGGGGTGGGCTCCGAGCTTGCCAACTGACTGTTGGGGGGGCCAGCTGTAGCTGACAAAGGATTGGGCACCCCTGTCTGCACAAAAGTGGGGGGGGCACAAGAGCCGAGGGGGATTGGGCACCTAATCACTAACTCTCCCTCTACTGTTTCGGAGGGAACTTTAGCCTGACAGGAGTGTGCTCCCCGTTGGCACATCAAAGTGGAAGGGGGGACATAATGCCAATAGGGAGTGGGCTCCCTCGACAGCAAGCCATAGCACCGGGGATGGAAGTCGATGAGGATTGGGGCCCCCATCAGCAAAAACACACTGTTGTGGGGAGGGGCACATGCTGCTAAGGGGAATTGGGCACCCCCTCTGCACTGGGGGTGAATTAATATTGTTTGTGAACATGGCAGCAAGGCACAGCCATGTTCACAAACAATATTAGAGTAGCAATATTCTGTCCACCAATGATGGGTCACTCCCTCATTGCAGCGAATCATTGATGCTGCAATGACTAGATGGCCCCTGATTGCTGCGGCGAAAATGTTACAAGTTGGTGGCACTTCTGGAAGCCAATGTCATCAGCACACTGTGCCTCCATTGGTGCACCATGGCCAAGCCCCCAAATGTAATGCCTCTGTTGGCTGCCACACTGCCCCGCCTCCCGAACCCGCTTCTCTCCGAAGCTGTCACATATTGTTTCTTGTGCATGCGCACAAGCAAACATAAAAATTAAACCAGTACTTAAAAACAGCTTCTACTGGGAAAAAGGACTTATAGATTCAGTGCAGTTCTCATTTAAGGTTAGTGACTCCTCCATTTTATAGTTTTATCACCTAACACTATCTTTATGTTGTGCAGGAAGCTTTAGTCTGTCTCTCTCCCAAGTGTGGTATGATTCTGACTAAAAATGGCTTGGCAGCATGATCTTGAAAAATAGCTTTATGCAGCAAATGTTTTGTGACTGAATACAACTTTCCCCAACAAAGCCTTGCTTCAAACTGTCCATTTTTGCTTGTGTCTATTTATAAAAAGTCTGTGTATTTTTATTAGCTATCCAGGATTTCCTTAGCCCCTTCTGTGGCTTTATTTTATAAAAAAAACATGTGTTTTTACTGTATTTCACTTGTGTGAAGCTGTCGGTTCCCCAGGATTACATCTTTTCCATTTGTCACAAAATGACTCCTGAGTGTGCTCTTCACAGAATATTTGCATACTTGAGCATGTGTGGGACTTCCACTGAGTCCCTGAAAACTGTGCTCCTTTATTTAATATTTATTTATGTGAGCCAGTCCCTAAGCACATATTCCCTAATGCTTGTCATCTGCTCAACTAAATTCAAGGGAAAAATATCTGGCTGATCCTGCCCACAAGAGGAGCACCTTATTGCGTCTCCCTCTTGCACTTTTGAAGAGCAAGATTGCTGCAGGCCGAATCCTGACTTCCGACCAGCATCAGACTGAGGAGAGGATGCCCACAAGCAGACCTGGATATTCCTATACTGAGTGTGCTGCGCTGCACTGTGGAACTGACTCTCAGTCACTCACAGTCCCCGTTCCTCTTACTTTCAGCGTGCTGAGCACCCACAGCTGCCACTCTGCATTTTCCTTTAATTTACATGTACAAAGAAGCTTTATCTATTAGAGGAACAATATTTAAAAAATATAAAAACATTAAAAGTATAGGAGGTAACCCAGGCAGACCGAATTACACCACTGGACCACCAGTGCATGTACTATAGCCAGGGCAATCGGTATACTAGCCCACTGGCCACAAATGACTAAAACTACCATTCTTAAAAATAAAAACTAAATTTTTATATACACAATCTTGCCATTCACTACAAAAATGAATAAACTGCATGTGGATAAGACACGCTAGGGCCAGAAGTCCTTTCCAAGCTTTCCCCCTGTGCTGTATCCACTATTACAATTAATAATATGCGCAGGCTGATTTCTGCTAGCTAATACATTTAAAATTGTTTTTTATTTATTTAATACTATTTTAGATTCTGACTCTGCTTTATATCACTGCAGGGGCCACCCCATACCTAGCTGGCAATTCCTACCTACTCTGGGGCTCAAACCTAAGTCCTTAGCAATTTATTTTTTTAGATAAACTAAAACTAACTGTCTATCCCTGTTCTGCTAGGTGTAACAGTCTCACAAGACTGTTACAATGTCTATGTCATAACCAAAGTTACAAACATGTGTTTGCAAAATTCAAAGCAGGCTCATAACATTGTAGCTTTTAATATTTTTACAAAAAAATATTCAAGATCACTTTCTTATTACCCTGCCTCATAAAAAAAGGCAGAGAAAGTTTCCAACTCCTGCCCGAAAGGTGATTTCACACAGGGACTTCAATATCACCTTTCGGGATGTAAAAAAAATAGTTTGGCCAGGATTTGAAAAATGACAGCTATCACTCTCATGATGTGCTGTAAAGATATGGCTATGCTGTGAATTTGTGGGAAAAATATTGAAAATTTCCAAAGTTACGAGCCTGCATTTGCAAAATTCAACATAGGCTCATAACTTTGTTGTTTTTTAATATTTTAACATAACATTTTCAACATAGCCTTCTTATGAACCTACCTCATGAACATGGGCAAAGAAAATGTTCAACTCCTGCCTGAAAGGTGATTTCACGGGGGGACTGTAAAATCACCTCTCAGGACAGATCTGCCTAATGGCAGTTCAATTGTTCATGAGGTAGGGTCCCAAAGAAGGCATGTTGAAAATTTGGGCCAAAGATATGCAAAAATGCCCAAATTATGCCACTAAGTTCAAAACCCCCTTGAAATACATAGAACTGCACACATGTTTCTTCAGTTCAAGGTTCAGCTTTGAAATGTGAAGACGTGTCTGCAGTCCAGAGAGGTTTATGGTATTGGACTCACAATTGGAAAGTAAGGGCTTGGGGGATGCTGAGTTGGAGGGTCGAGTAGGAGGATCTAACAGTCACAAAAGATATTGATGGACTTTTTTTGGAGGGTTTTATTTAAAAAAAAGAAACCCAGTGATTGTAGATCATAACACTGGGATATTGGGCACCTCCAGTGTCACTCTTCTGTTTCTTGGGGGGTGCTGAAAGGGAAGGTCGGGTGGGGGAATATGGGAAAAAAAGGAGAAGTCTTGATCAGGACACTGGGGGATTGAGCACCTCCATTGTCACTCTTATGTTTCTGGGGGTGGGGTGGCTGAGAGGGAGGGTCAGGGTGGTGGGTATGCATAATATTAGGAAAAAATCTATGAGAGTGCCACTGGGGGAGTAGGCACCCCCAGTGACATGTTATGTTTGTGGGGGGGATGCTAAGAGGGAAAGTTGGGTGGGGGGATATGGATAATTAAAAAAAAAGAAAATAAATGGCAGTCACAACATAGTGCAGCACACTCTGCCATGACCATGATGGTCGCTGCATTACAATACACACTCAGTAGTTCTAGCTCCTGCACAGTAGAGTGCGGTACACAGTGGAATGTTCCATTTTCCACCATGATCGCCAATTGTTTTTCTTCTTTAAAATTAGGAATATGCCCAACAACCAACTCGCCCTCTCAGCACCCACCACCTGACCCCCCCAGAAACATAACTGTGAAACTGGGAGTGCCCAATCCCCCAGTGTCCCGATCAGGATGGCCCAATTTTTTCCAACTAAAAAATAGTGCAGTGCGACTGGAGTGCTCCTCAGACACAGAAGTGACTGTGGAGACACTTCAACATGATGTTCAGTTACAATAAATGCAAGCAATGCAGAGTTCTTTTTGAAAGCAATAGGTCTGCAGGGTTCTGCCCACTACAGCACTAAAAAGGGAAGAGGTGGGTCATGGGAGCTTCACGGAAAAACACAGGTAGAAATTAGGGAAGCAGGGAAGAAGTAAGGTGTAGAGAATAATGTGGGCCAATGTATGGAGTCTTGAAAAAATAATTCCTGACCTGGAAGCTATCATGGTGGAGACTGGCATGGATTTAGTGGTCATAACAGATTTGTGGCACACCAAGCACCATGACTGGGACATGGCCATACTGGGCTACTATCTCTTCAGGAGCGACCGGGCAGGAAGGAGAGGAGGAGGGGTTGTATTATATGCGAGGAAGGGAACCAGGGCCATAGAGGTACAAAATAACCTGGAGGAATAGGAGGGTCTGGAAGTGTCCTGTGTCATATTGGAGACTGCGTCTAGGGGTGCTATTTTTACCAGGGTAGTGTACAAACTTTCAGCACAGATAGAGGAGCTGAATAAGGCCCTTAGGAAAGTCATCTTCTGAATGGCAAACAAGGGAGAGATGCTGCTAGTTAGCAACTTCAATCTGCCAAACGTAGAGTGGAGCCTTCCAACTGCTGCTGTGGCATAGAGTAAGGCCACCCTTGACTCCCTACAAGGGTCTGTTCTCAGGCAGCTAGTGAAAGAACCCAGTAGAGACAAGGCAGTGCTGGAGTTGGTACTTACAAACAGGGACAGCATTGCAGACATCACAGTGGGCAGTCACTTGGATTTCATTAATTACCATATTGTGTGGTTTAACATAAAGACAGAAACAGGGGCAAACCAGATGAAGGTGAAGGTCCTAGACTTTAGAAGAGCAGATTTTAATGAAATGGCAGACTGTCTCAAAAATGGCCTCACGGAAACATTGCCAGGGTAGGGTAGAGGTACTGTGGAGACAAATAAGAGAAGGCATAATTAAACCAACCAACCTCTGCATGAAAAAGTGAGTAAAAGCTAAAGGAACAAGTATTTGTCAATGCCGAATGTTGATTGCGTGGTCCATTGAGCTTGCTTACTGGCCCTGTGTCACTCACTCATTCTGTTTCTCTCAGTGCAGCATACTGCTCTTTTGTACTGGGCTCCTGCCTGCATTGGTACATTTATCTGCCCACAAAGAAATCTGCAGCTGTGTCGGCAGAGCTCTGTTGAGGTGGGTCACTCCCCTTCTCTCACTCGCTCATTCTATTCCTGCTGGTGCTGCAGGTTGCCCTTTGGCAGCTTCTTTTGCCCATGAAGAAATCTGCAGGAATCCTGACACAGGTCCATTGAGCTAGCTCACTCCCCCTCTCTCTTGCTCATTCCATTTCTGCTGGCGCTGCAGGCTGGCCTTTTGTACGGGGCTCCTGCCTTCATTGCCACCTTTTTCTGCCCAGAAACCAATGCACAGCAGTCACGATAGAGGTCTGTTGAGCTCGCTCACTCCACCTCTCTCAATTGCTCATTGTGTTTCTCCTGGCGCCGCTGGCTGCCCTTTTGTACTGGGCTTCTGCCTGCATTGTCACCTTTTTCTGCCTACAAAGAAATCTGCAGCTGTCTTGACAGAGCTCCATTCAAGTCACTCTCTCTGCCTGTCTCACTCGCTCATTCTGTTTCTCCTGGAGCTGCAGGCTGCTCTTTTGTACTGGGCTTCTACCTGCATTGGCACATTTTGCTGCCCACAAAGAAATCTGCAGCTGTTCTGACAGAGCTCCGTTGAGATGGGTCACTCCCCCTCTCTCACTTGCTCATTCTGTTTCTGGTGGCACTACAGGCTGCCCTTTTGTACTGGGTTCCTGCCTCTGTTGGTGGCTTTTTCTGTCCACAAAGAAATCTGCAGCAGTCCTTACACAGGTCCGTTGAGGTACCTCACTTCCCCTCTCTCACTCGCTCATTCCATTTCTGCCGGCGCTGAAAAATGGCCTTTTGTACTGGGCTTCTGCCTGCGTTGCTGCCTATTGCTACCCACAAAGAAATCCACAGCAGTCATGATAGAGCTCCATTGAGCTCGCTCACTCCCCCCCTCTCTCACTCACTCATTATGTTTCTCCCGGTGCTGCAGGCTGCCCTTTTGTACTGGGCTTCTGCCGGTGTTGGCACCTTTTTCTGTCCACAAAGAAATCCGCAGCTGTCCTGACAGAGCTCTGGTGAGGTCGCTCACTTCACCTGTCTCACTCTCTCATTCTGTTTCTCCTTTCACTGCAGGTTGCCATTTTGTAGTGGTCTCCTGCCTCTGTTGGCACCTTTTTCTGCACACAGAAATCTGCGGCAGTCCCGACAGAGCTCCGTTGAGCTCACTCACTCACTCCCCATCTCTCATTCACTTGTTCCATTTCTGTTGGCGCTGCAGGCTGCTCTTTTGTACTGGGCTCCTGCATGCATTGCTGCCTTTTTCTGCTCACAAAGAAATCTGCAGCAGTCCCAACAGAGCTCCATGGAGCTCACTCACTCCCCCTCCCTCACTCACTCATTCTGTGTCTCCTGCTGCTGAAGGCTGCCCTCTTGTACTGGGTTCCTGCCTGCGTTGAATGCTTTGTCTGCCCACAAGGACATGTCCAGCAGTCCCAACACAGCTCCGTTGAGTTTGCTCACTCCCCCCCTCACTCGCTCGTTCCATTTTTGCCAGCACTGCAGGCTGGCCTTTTGTACTGGGCTCCTGCCTGCATTGCCATCTTTTCCTGCCCACAAAGAAATCTGCAGCAGTCACAATAAACCTCCAGTGAGCTCGCTCACTCCCCCTTTCTCACTTGCTTGTTCTTTTTCTTCCAGTGCTGCAGGCTGCCCTTTTGTAATGGGCTCCTGCCTGTGTTGGCATCTTTTCCTGCCCACAAAGAAATCTGCAGCTGTCCCAACAGAGCTCCATTGAGGTCGCTCACTCCTCCTGTCCCACTCGCTCATTCTATTTCTCCTGGCGCTGCAGCTGCCCTTTTGTACTGGGCTCCTGCCTCTGTCGGCATCTTTTTCTGCCCACAAAGAAATCTGCAGCAGTCCTGACAGAGTTCTGTTGGCCTCACTCTCTCCCCCTGTCTCTCTTGCTCATTCTGTTTCTGCCAGCGCTGCAGGCTGCCCTTCTGTACTGGGCTCCTGCCTGAGTTGCCACCCTTTTTCTGCCCACAAAGAAATCCTCTGCAGTCACAATAGAGCTCCGTTGAGCTCGCTCACTCACCCTCTGTCACTCGCTCGTTCTGTTTCTTCCACCACTGCAGGCTGCCCTTTCGAACTCAGCCCCTGCATGCATTGCTGCCTTTTCCTGCCCACAAAGAAATCTGCAGCAGTCCCAACAGAGCCCAGTTGAGCTCACTTACTCCCCCCCCTCCCTCACTCGCTCATTCTGTGTCCCCCGGAGCTACAGGCTGACCTTTTGTACTGGGCTCCTGCCTGCATTGTCACCTTTTCCTCCCCACAAATAAATCCACAGCAGTCCTGACAGAGCTCGGTTGAGCTCGGTCACCCCCCTAATCGCTCGATGCTAATCTGTCCGAAACACTGATTTCTGACAGCGACTGCGGTATCTGCGCCGGAAGTGTGGAAACACATTTTTTTGCCAGGATGTAAAAAATGACTGCTGTACTGTTTATAAGGAGGTGTGAACAAATGCCAATGTTGAAAATCTGGTATGAAAATATTACTAATTTGCAAACATACAAGGGTGCGTGGAACCTGCACAACACACGCTCGTAACACAGTCCTTTTATGGAGTTTCATCAAAAAATTTTTCAACACAGGTATTTTAGGAACTTTGCTCATTAACAGTGTCAGTGTGATTTTCTTAATATGTCCCAAACACTGATTTCCCACAGCAACCGCGCTATTGTTCACTGGAAGAGAGAAAACACATTTCGGCCAGGATGTGAAAAATGACAGCTGCACTGTTCATAAGGAGGTGTGGCAAAATGGCAATGCTGAAAATCTGGAGTGAAAATATTGCGAGGTTACAAGCGTGCATGGAAACTGCGCAATGCACATTCATAACACACTCATTCTATGGACTTTCATCACCGAATTTTCAACATAGGCATTTTAGGACTTCTGCTAATGAACAGTGTCACTGTCATTTTCATAATATGTCCTGAACATGGATTTCCCACAGCGACCACACTATTCTGTGCCATAACTGCGAAAACACATTTCAGACAGGATGTGAAAAATGACAGCTGTACTGTTCATAAGGAGGTGCAGAACAATGGCAATGTTGAAAATCTGGAGTGAAAATATAATTCGTGAACTTATGAGCATGCGTGCAAACTGCGCAACACACGCTCGTAACACAGTCAATTTATGGAGTATCATCACCAAATTTTCAACACAGGCATTTTAGGACCTCTGCTCATGAACAGTGTCACTGTCATTTTTGTAATGTGTCCCAAACACTGATTTCCCATAGTAACAGCACTATTCTGTGCCAGAAATGTGCGAAAACACATTTCAGCCAGGGTGTGAAAAATGACAGCTGTACTGTTCACAAGGAGGTGTGAAAAAATGCCAATGTTGAAAATCTGGGGTGAAAATATTGCAAATTCACGAAGTTAGGAGTGTGCTTAGCAACTGCGCAACACATGCTCATAAAACAGTCATTTTGTGGATTTTTTCCACCAAATTTGCAACATAGGTTTTTTGAGAGCCCACCTCATGAACACTGGCACTGTCATTTCATTAATCAGCCCTGAAACGTGATTCCATGCAGTGACAGCGAAATCACCTTTCCGGGCTGATTAACGCCATGACAGTGATAGAATTCATGAGGAGGGGTTCCAAAAACCCCATGTTGAAAATTTTGTGCCAAAATTCCAAAAAAAGCCTGAGATATGCATCAAAATTGAAAAAACCCTATTTATTCCATTATACAGCTTACCGGCATTTCCTCAGTTCGCAGTTGACTTTGAAGAGTGCAGACATGTTCCCGGTCCACTGAAGATCGTTGTGCCAGACTCCAGAGGTAAGTGTGGGGTGAAGGGGGGTGTGGGGAGGCAGGGTGCAAAGTGGGTGTGTGCAGATTGTGGGAGGGGGGCAGGGAGACCGCCGAGGGACCGTTTCCTTCATTACAGGTAAAAACAAAAACTACACCGTGGGACCATTTTTAATTTTACAGTGGAATGTGGCATGCTGGGGTGGGCTCCCAGCATGCCAATGGACTCTTCTGTTTGGGGGGGCAGCTGTAGTTGATGGGGGATTGGGCACCCCCGTCTGCACACAAGAAAGGATGGGCCGCATTACATTATGCCAATGGGGATTGGGCACCCCCGTTGGCACACAACAAATGGGGGTTGACATGCCAACAGGGATTGGGCACCCCATCGGCAGACAACACGGGGCAAGAGTTACATAATGTAGATGGGGAGTGGGATCCCCCATTGGCAACATAAATGGCATGGCACTGAAACCGATGGGGATTGGGGCCCCCGTCAGCAAACAAACACGGTGGAGGGCACATGCTGCTGAGAGGGATTGGGCACCCCCTTGGCGGGGGGGGGTTAATATTGTTTGAGAACACAGTAGCAACCCTCCACCATGTTCACAAACAACATCAGTGCTTCCAAAGTTCTGCCCTGCAATGATGGGTTGCTCCCTCATTGCAGCAAATGGCTGACACTGCAATAATGGGGCAGCCCCTGATTGCAGCAGCTAAAATGTTAGAAAGTTGTGGCACACTGGCTGAACTAGTGTGAGCAGCAGCATACCACAGCATTGGGGGGAAGCGGGCCAAGCCTTTACAGGCCGTGAGGGCATTGGCCACAACAATGCCATGCCTCCACAACCTGCTTCTGGAGAAAGCTGCTGCAATATGTTTCTTGCACATGCATAGAATCAACATAAACAGAGACCATTAAGGTTCTCTTAGAAAGTGGCCAAGATGCTGAAGGAAAAAGAGTGACATTCAGGAGGTATAAAGAAACACTGAGGGAGGAAGATACTGAGTTATAACAATTAAAACAGAGGTAAGCAAGAAAGGCAGTGAGGGGAAAAAAAGGTGCAAACAGAGGAGAAGACAGTCAAAAGGGTCAATAAAGGGGATAAAACTTTCTTCAGAAACATATTAGAAAAGGAAAGCAAAGGGGGAGGGATAGTGAGGATTAGAATGGCTGAAGGAGCAGACTGCCCAGAAGTGGACCAAGAAATAGCTTCCATCCTGAACACATATTTCTGTTCAGTCTTCACAATGGAGGGGGGGGGGGTGGACCATGAGGGAGTAGCAGGAATAGAGGTGGGGAGGTGGGTACAAATCCATTTTCACAGGATACTTACCAAAAATACTGTTACACTCAGAAACCATTGAAGAAACAATCTCAGCTCTGTGAGCTAGAAAAAAAATAGTTTTATTAAGGTGCAGAATGCAGTGCTCAAAAGCTTATTAGTTTACACAAAAGTTACAGGAGCAGCAGAAGCCACTTGCCACGTCATTCCTGCAGCTGAGAAGGTTGACATGGAGACAGGATGGCAGACTTATTCAACAGTTCATTAGAAACAGGTGTGGTTTTGGAGGACTGGAGAAGAGCTGACATTGTCCCTCTACATAAGAGTGGCACTGGGGAGGAAGATAGCAATTATAGGCTGGTCAGTGGTCAGTCTTATTTTGGTGGTAGGGAAATTAATGGAAACCTTCCTAAAATGAGTATCTTAAAATTCAATGGGCTGGGGCCACCCGGTGGCTCTGCAGGATGTGCTATGCACTCCAGTGCTGGTGACCCAAGGTCATAAGCAAGTTCAGGAAGCTGGTTGTGTGCCCCAAGGTCTGGGGAGGCACTGCTACTTGGCAGTGCTCCAAGCCTTGGGACTGAGAGCATCAGGTTCTGCCACCCTGGCGACCCCTGAGGTGGGGCACAGAATCTCCTCCACAGGGATGTCTGGGCATGATGAGACTTAGATTTGCAGGAGCTGCACCCGACATCAAGGAAGGAGAGTGGGGCAGAAAAACTGGGAGAAAAACACACAAGTCAAGAAGGCTTTGTCAAGGCCTGTCTGCTTGCCCCTTGCCTGCACCATTGCCAAGCAACCTGCCAATACTGAATTATTCTCCATGTGGGCAGGATGGCCCTTTCCCCTTCTGCCCTTACCACAGGGGAAAGCCATGGGGGCTCCTGGAAGGTACTGCTCTGCAATGTCACTTATAAAGACATTAAAAAGGACTGGCCTCAGTACTGAACCCTGCGGTACCCCACTAGTAACCCCGCTTTCTTCACTGTGGACTCCATTTACTATTACCCTCTGTATCCTGTTGTCCAGCCAATGTTTTACCCAGGCTAACACTCTGGGACCCATTCCCAGGCTGGCTAATTTGTTTATTTATCTTTTGTGTGGGATTGTGTCAAATGATACAGCGGCAACACTACCTCCTCCTCCTGCTAGAGATACCCCTCACTATGCACTCCAGCTTCCTACTAGCCCTATCCACCGCTTTCTGACACAGCCGAGCAACTTTGAGGTCATCCAATATGATAACCCCGAGGTTCATTTTCTGCTTAGTGACTTTCTGTACCTCCCCCCAAACTATACTCAGCTGCTTGATTCCTTCATCCGAGGCATATGATTTTGCTTATTTAGTTAACAAACCCAACTGCCATGCTCTTGACCAATCCTCAAGCTGCCCCAAATCCTTGCCTATTCTCTCCACTCCTCCTGAATGTCCACTCTATTGCAGATTTTGTTATCTGCTCAGGGAGATTTGTGCTGGAGGAGGTCAGCAAGGACAGGGCTGAGAAGCCATCTGCCTGCTGGTGGGGGGAAAACAGAATATGGAAAAAAATAAATGAATTCAATGGGCTGCAAGATCACAGGCAGCATGAATTCATGGGGGGCGGTCATGCCCAACAAGTCTGATTTATTTTTTTGACTGGTGTGACCAGGAAAGTAGATTGAACAGTGCAGTGGACACAGCCTAGCTGGACTTTAACAAGGCCTTTGACACTGTGTTGCATAAAGCACTGATAAAGAAATGGAGCTGCTTAGGTGTGGGATCTAGTGGGGTGAACTGGGTTAGAAAATGTTTAATGGACAGATGACAGAGGGTGGTGGTAAATGACATTCTCTGTAATGATCGGAGAGTGACCAGTTGGGTGCCGCAGGACTCAATACTGCAACCTGTTCCTCTTCATTGTCTTCATAAGTGACATTGAAGGAAGACTGGAAGGGAAGGTATGATGTAGAAGGACTGGATGGGATGGCATGACCTTTTGGCAGACGATAACAAAATCTTCAATAGAGTGGATATTCAGGAGGAGTGGAGAGAATAGGCAAGGATTTGGGGCAGCTTGAGTCTCTTGGCATGATCAGTATCTTCCTCCTCTTTGCACAACTGCAGCTTGAGAATGCGAGCATTCCTTGCCCCAGACTTAGTTCTAACTGACCAGAATAAGAAGACCCTCCCTCTTAAAGCAGCAGTGCAATGGAATGGGCAAAACGTGTGACCCTACCATTTTTTTCACTATAAAAGATTCCAGGAATCTTCCAGTTTAATTTGGTGGTACAATTTTCAAATTCAAACAGCATTTGATTATTTTATAAAAGCTGCAATTGATTTTTTTTCTGAATAAAAAAAAAAGATGGCTGCCACATTTTGCACAAAAATAGCATGGTACACCAGGCATGGGTTAGAATAGGAAAAAAAAAGTTTCATGGTGCACAGCATAGGAGATACCTAGACATATACATTTGACAATTATGTTAGTAGTTTTTTTTATAACTGTAGATTAATCTATAGCTTTTCTGGAAAAACATTTTCATTGCATTGTTGCTTCAAAACAGAATATTAGCAAATGGTGGCTTGTCTAATTTCAGTCACTACCTTTCCTCACATGCGCAAGGACCCTGACCACCTTGTAGAACATCCATCTGGATACCTTTCCCCTTGGGAACATCCATAAATCAGTAAATTATCATATCCTCAGAACTCATACCTGTATCACTATGTGGACAACAATCAGTTCATCCTCTGTCTTCAGTGTTTGGCGATGGATCACACTCACTTGACCTGTACTGGAGGCGGGTAAATCACCTTACCTTGACTAACAGAATGGTCCTGCAGTATCACACCAACCCTTCTGCTACTTTTATAATAAAGTTCCATATTAATCCAGCCTTATTATCATTCATCTCAGCATTTTCCTTTCTCCTCTATGGCTGTTTAGTTATATGGCTTGGCAAATTTCATGGATATGGCTTCCATGAAATAAGCACAACATTTCAAAATGTTGACTGAAACACATGAAATTTGATTTAGCATGCTAATACTGTTTTGCAGTGCCTTGTTGATTATAACATGGATCTTTTAAGTAAGAGATTACAAAGTTAGCACACACATCCTTCATTTCATGGTCTTTGAATTGCCAAACTTGGTGACATTGCATTTCTTAGTTTTAAGGTTACAGGTATTAGTAATTTTGCAATTTATGTACAGTACTTCTGATATTTAATTTAAAGATTTCTGAATGATTGACTGATTAAAACTCACCCGCCTTTCTAATTAAAGAACAGAAATCTTGTCACCTTTTAAAATACAGAACCACAGTAAAAAATGAACTGCATTTTAGATGTTTGTGTAATAGGTAGTTTTTAAATAACATTACACAAATTGTCTGATTATGATTCTGTGACTTGTCATATAATTGTATGAATGGTATGTGTATTTAAATGATATGTGTACTCTAACCTTTGTAATAATTTATATTTTGTATAACACAGGTTTGCCTTGTAAATAGAGATTATTTGAGCCCTAATGGCAAAAATTTCTGTATAAATAAATTTTTACTTACTTACTTACTACTTATATTTAGTATGGGACTGCACATGCCAAATTTGTTCAAATTTGGAAAATGTTTTTAAAATTAGATGGAAATAATGAAAATTACATTTTGGTGAAATTACACAACAGTTTGCAGAAGCAGAATCACAAAATTTCCTCCATGTTGCTAGCATAGGTTTAAATTTTGCACAACCCACAATGTCTCTAATATTGGCACTCTTTTCTCAGTCAAAGTAAAATACTTACACAGCAAGGGTTGCATGTAGATGCCAGCATTAGGGTAATGCCAGCACTGAACTGTCTAATAGGTCAACTTTCAAAGAACACCACACCACTGTTTCACCAAGGTTCCTTTCGTTTCACTACTTTGTCTGCTTTGTGCTTCAACTGCAGTAAAGGAATTAATGTAATTTTCTCCATTCCAACTTACCTTGGTTTCTGGAGAACGAGATACCACCCCATCCCTGACTATGAGAGGGTTGGCATTAAGCTGTAACCCAGCCAACTTCTCTCCCATATGTACTAATCATTTAGAACCTTAATCAAACAGCAACACTTCTGTCTTTGCTATATTCAGCATCAACCAGCTGGAGGTCATTCAGTCACTGACAGCAGAAAGGCATCTTTTCAGCAGGTTGACAGCATTTATCTCTCAGGGGTAAATGACAAATATATCTAAGTATCACCTGCATAGCAATGAAAACTCAGACTATATCACTGAATGATCTTTCCCAGGGGCATCACATACATATCCAAAAGCATGGGTGACAAGCTTGAGCCCTGTGGCACCCTGGAGTCAAGGGCAGTAGGGTAGCAAGAAATATTTCTGAGCACTATCTGCTGCACCCTTCTGGAAAGGAAGGACTCACACCACTTCAATACAGTGCCTGAGAGTCCATCAAAGTGTCTCAGTTGAGCTGTTAAAGCTCCATGCTCTAAGGTGTCAAATGCTGACGAGAGATCAGTGAGAACAAAACTTGATCATTCTCCTCTATCTCAAGCTAAGAGAAGGTAATTTTGCACCCTGACAAGTGCTGTTGCTCTACTGTGATACCGTCTGAATACCAAATAAAAACGCTCTTGGATAAAAAATTTCTCCAAATGCATCTCAAGCTGCATTGACGCTACCTTCTCAGTAACCTTCCTCAAAAAGGCAAAATTTAAGGCAGCACTCTAGTTGGAAGGTCCACACTACTGTCATTTTCAGTGCAGTGGGGGAAAATAACCTTCTATAAGGAACAGCAGACAGTGTCCACAATAACTTGAGCCAGGGACCACACCAACAGTCAGGTCAATCCCAGGTCCAGGATGTAGAAAGTGGGCATGGCTCGGAGATACACTGGAGAATTGGTCCAATTGGTACCTTCTGAAAATCACTCCAGACTACAGTATGCCTTTGCTTGGTAAGGACTGGCTAGCACTGGGCCATGACAGACTACTTGGGGATCCCAAATCAAAGGGAGAATATCCTGTCAAGAAAGGAAGATCTGACAAAACTCCACCCACCTTCCTGTAGGCAACACTCCACCAGACTGTAGACAGACTGGATGTAATGATTTATCCATGGTGTATTAGAGCAGAGCGGGTCTGTTTTCCCTGCTGCAGTCACACGTGACAGGAACTCTGCATTTCTAAGGGGTGATGACCCTGATTCTCTTTATAAAGAGCCCTCAGGGTTAGTCTATCTTCCAAAATCCCAATTTCTTCCAAGGGTGCTCCAACCCCACCCCTCCCCCCACACACACACACACACGCACCATGGCCTTCAACTGCCCTAGTGCCTGGCTGGGTGAAATTACCAAACTTTAACTTTGTGGAATTTTCATGAAATTCTGTGAATTTCACAAGCACAAAGGAAATCCAAAAAACTTCTGATCATAGGAGACTCCATGATTCGGGGAGTTGATACCCATCTCCAGCCAGGGGTGATGGTCAGATGTCTCCCAGGTACATCAGCAAGGAGAGACACTGACCGCATTGCTAAAATTGTTCACAAAGCAGGAGAAAACATTGATGTCCTAGTACACATAGGGACTAATGATCTCGCCAGCCAGTCAGTTGTGGAGACCAAGGAACACCTGACTAGGCTGGGTGACAAACTATCATCTATTTCGTCCGGCATCTCCTTCTCTGAGATCCTGCCAGTCTGGGAGAGGGGAGCAGATGGACGGAAGGTCAGAGAAGGGGAGATAGGGGAGCTAAACACGTGGCTCAAGGACTGGTGCCAGGAAAAAGGACACAGATTTGTAGGGAACTGGCAACAGTTCTGGGAGCGAAAGTTCTTTAAATTTGATGGACTGCATCTGACTAAAGAGAGTCAGTGCATTGGGGCAGAAGTTTGACGTCTTTGCAGAATATTTAAACTAGCAAATGGGGAGAGGGGTGCAGCACCCCATACATCGAATGGGAAGAACACCCCTCCCCCCTCAGCTAGTGGTCAAACAGGAATTCAGCGTGTTTGCCGTTCATTTGCATCACCAGGTAAGAAAAAAGGTTTGTCTCCCCATACAATGCACAGGGGTAATGCCAAACTTCACCCAACAACTAACACACCAAAATCTGGCCAATGGAAAATCATGTACACAAATGCTCACAGCCTGGGAAATAAGATCCGAGACCTGCAGGCAATAATGTCAGAGGCTAAACTGGACATAGTAGCATTAGTGAGACGGGCTTCACAGCAACCACACTTGGGAGACTTCAGTACCTGGCTATGTATTGTTCAGAAGAGACCGAGGTGCAAAAGGGGGAGGAGGGCCTGTATGTTAATGAAAATATCAAAGCTACAGAAATTCAGAATACACATAAGGAGCCAGAAGAACTGTGGGTCACCCTGGAAACAGGAAATGGGACAGCCATAAGAACTGGGGTTGTCTACAGGCCCCAGACCAGAGGAGGACATAGACACATTACTGTTAGAAGATATACAAAACATGACAGCTAAAGGAGGTTCTGATAATGGGAGACTTCAACATGCCAGATACAGATTGGTCAATACCAGCAGGAACATCTGCCAGAACTAGACTCATAGTGGATTCTCTGCAGGGGAGGGCCTCAAACAACTGGTACAGCAACCCACAAGAGACAGGGCTATCCTAGATCTAGTACTGACTAACAAAGAAGGATCACAGATCTCCAGGTAGAAGGTCACCTGGGGCCAGTGACCATCACATGGTATGGTTCAATTTGGCTACTACATCTAAATCATCCCATTCCAAGGCAAAATATGGGACTTCAGAGGAGCTGACTTTGGATAAGATGGCCAACAGAGTTAAGATAGCCCTGGCAAAAAGAAACACAGGTGAGGGGTACAGCAAAGTGGGCAAGCATTAAGGATGCAATACTTGAAGCAACATCCCATTGTGTTAGACAGAAAAGGAAGTGCAAAGAAGAAGGAAACCACTTTGGTTCTCAAATACAGTAGCAGAAAGGTCAGAGCCAAAAAGGCTGGCCTTCAGGAAATATAAGGGAACACAGCGGGATGAAGATAGGAGGCATACCAAACTGCCCTAAGGAAGCAGGTAAGGCAGTAAGGCAGGCAAAGTCCAAAACTGAGGAACACTAGTACGAACAGTAAAAGAAGGTGACAAGACTTTCTATAGATACATTAGTGAAAGTAGAAAGTCCAGAGGGGTATTGCTAAGCTTAATGGAGAAAAGGAGCATGTGAGGAGGAGGACCCGTAAAGGCATCTATCCTAAACAGATACTTTTGCTCAGTATTTACTGAAGAGAAGGTAGGGCAGGGCCCACAGCTCAGCATCATGGACACAGGGGAGGGAGGAGAGCACTACTCCCTTCACAAAAGAAAGGGTCCTACAAGAGCTTGCTAAGCTCAGGGTGGATAAGGCAATGGGACCTGATGGCATACATCCCAGGGTACTTAGGAGCTAAAGGAGGAACTAGCAGAGCCATTAGCAGAATTGTTTAGTGAGTCTCTGAGCACAGGAGAGGTCCCAGAAGACTGGAGAAGGGCTCATGTGATCCCGCTCCACAAGAGTGGTAGCAGGGAGGAGGCGGAACTACAGACCGGTCAGTCTTACCTCAGTAGTGGGCAGATTATGGAGGCACTCCTTAAGGAAAGGATAGTGCAACACCTGGAATCCATAGGGCACAGGATCCAAGACAGCATGGGTTTACAAAAGGAAGGTCCTGTCAAACTAATCTCATAGATTTCTTTGACTGGGTAACCAGAGTGGTGGACCAAGGGAAGCAGTTGATGTCGCCTACCTTGACTTCAGCAAAGCTTTTGACACTGTTCCACATAGAAGATTGATAAATAAGCTGGGTAGGCTCGGGTGGGTCAGAAGTTGGTCAACTGGGTGGCAAACTGGTTGACTGGCAGAAAACAGAGAGTGGTGGTAAATGGTATACAGTCAGAAGAGATGCAAGTCACAAGTGGGTACCTCAGGATCAGTCCTGGGGCCAGTCCTATTCAACATCTTCATTAGTGACCTTGCAGATGGACTAGAGGGTAAGGCTTGTCTGATTGCAGATGACACCAAGATCTGCAACAGAGTAGATGAGCCAGATGGGTGGGCAGAATGAGAAGAGATCTGGATAAACTAGCAGAATGGTCAGAAGAGTGGCAACTGGAATTTAATGCAAAGAAGTGCAAAATCATGCACATAGGGAAGAGAAACCTGAAGCCACTTATAGGCTGGGAGGAGTTGCTAGCAGTCACAAAGGAAGAAAGAGACTTGGGCATCATCATCACTGATGACCTAAAATCATCCAGGCAGACCTCTAAAGCAGTAGGTAAGGCTAGGGGGTGTTAGGGTGTATTAGTAGGGGTATCATAAGTTGTAAGAGGGAGGTAATAAACCTCTGTATAAGACATTGGTTAGGCCCCATCTGGAGTATCATGTGCAGTATTGGAGGCCACACCTTCACAAGGACATTAACCAAATTGAGGCAGTCCAGAGAAGGGCAACCAAAATGGTGCAGGGACTGCATCAGAAGACATATGAGGACAGATTAACGGAGCTCAATATGTATACCCTTGAGCAAAGGAGGAGAGAGTGATATGATCGAGGCATTCAAACACCTTAAGGGCATAAACAAGGTGAAAGAGTCTAACATGTTTAAATATAAGAAAATAGCAGGACAAGAGGACACAGCATGAGATTAGAGGAGGCCGATTAAGGGGAATGAGGAAATTCTTTTCACAGAAAGGGTGGTGGATGCATTGAATGGCTTACCACAAAAAGTGGTGGCTATGAATACAGTGCAGGGCTTCAAACAGGCATGGGATAGGCATAAGGGAGCAATACAAATGACTATGAATAGATAGGTCACTGACAGAGCAAAGGCCGATGGCACATTTATAAGGTAGAAAAAGAAATGGGCAGACTGGATGGGCCTTGAGGTCCTTATCTGCCGTCAACTTCTATGTTTCTATGTTTCTATGTCAGAAAAGTTTGTAGAATTATATAAAATTCTTTAACTGGTCATAATGTGCTCAGTGTTATAGCTCAAAATCTGAAATTTTGCACACATTCTATTGGGGTGCAGCTCTAAACAGATACTATGTTTCATGACATTTGGATGAGGGGTGGAGACATCACTGGGGCTCACAGTCTGGCAACTTATTATTCATGTGAGTATTTCTGAAAATAGTTATCGCTTTCTTGAAGAGTCGTAAGAACTGCTAAATAGAAGGGTAATTCGTTATGTAACTTATAAGTTGCAGGAGTTCAAAATTTCACAGTTGAATCATTTGTTAATGTGCAAACGTTTTCAAAATATTTACATATTTATAGTCCACTGCTGTTGCATGTATACACTCAAGATTTGACATGCATACAGTACCAAAGCAAATATGTCCTGGGATCTAATTAAGCTGGATAAATGGGGTTTAGTAGGTTAAAAGTTATTGTGGATACTTTAGAAACTACCAGTTTGTAAAATTTTCTCAAAGATTTGTGGACACACAATAGGTAATGCCAGTAGAAGTCCACTTGTGGAATTTAACTTTTACAAAGCACTTCTCACGACTGAATTACCTTACGTGCACTAGCATAATGGCACTGCAATACCCCCTCAAACGCCCCTGCAACAGTAATGCCCAGAATCATGTTCCATCACATCTAAAGATATTCGGATACTTCTATCACATTGGCCTAACTCACAACTACTTGTTAGGCTTGACATCATCTGGTTATACTTTTTTCAAATAGTAAGAATATACTTTATCTACAGGATTGTTAATGAGTCTGTAGGTAGCACTGTAGAGAAACAATGCAGCATCATGTCACTGAACTCTATTAGTAGCGGGCATACTGCAAGAAGACAGGCTAGTGCACAGTAAGGTCCATGACTATTCTTCAGTATTCACCACAGAAGACTGTGACCTGACACTTGGCATCACTATACTTTTACCATGGAGAATCCAGTGAATGATATCTTATTGCTACTTTACACAGCCTTTACCTATCTCTACAATAGCAATTCAAATATATAACCAGGCAAAATGTATGGACATGACTTCAACAAAAGTTTCACAGCATTCCACAATTTATCAAAAGTTTATGAAATTCAAAGTTAATTATGAATATTATTTCGGAATCTTTGGCAAAAACTTCACATAACTTCGCCAAGTCATATGAGTAGAGACTGGGATACCTCAATATGTATTCACTGGAAGAGAGGAGAGACAGTGAAGATATGATAGAAACCTACAAATATCTAAAGGGCATAAATAGGGTACTGGAAGGTAGCATCTTCCAGAAAAGGAGATGTTCAGGAACAAGGGGACATGACATGAGGTTGGAAGGTGGCGAACTAATGGATAATGTGAGCAAGTATTTCTTCACAGAAAGAGTAGTGGATGCATGGAATAGACTCCCAGCTGAGGAGATGGGGGCAAACACAGTGTGGAAATTCAAAAATGCATAGAACAGGCATAGGAGAACCCTAGCGATAGAAATAAGAAGGTAAAGCCAGAGAGCAAGCAGAGTCTGTGGCTTTTGCAGTAGGTAGGGAAAATGGTCAGACTGGGTGGGCCTAGTGGTCCTTATCTTCCATTAAATTCTATGTTTCTATGTTTGGTTGCTTATAACTTGTCCAGCTTTTGAGCAAAGAGGTTAGAGAGCTGACACACAAAGCCTCTTTTTTTTCTGTTTAGGTTTTTCTCCAGGCTGGCAGTTCGTTTCTCAGAAATATACCCTGTTCACAGGGATATACCCTGATCAGGATAAATTCAGTCATTATTTAGCTAGCTACTGGGTATTTCACCAGCAATTTTCTCTCCAGCCTCTAGAGATTGACTAAGTGGATAACATTTGCTTCACAAATTAATTTGTGAAGATTGTGAAATTCATGAAGTGCGTAGTGCCAACTTTGCAAAGTTTTTACAAAGTGAAGTTGCCCTTTTTCTAGGCAAGTTAACTTAACTTTGCCACTTTTCTAGGAGATTTAGATGGAGTTGCAAGGTGCAGACTTCTCAAAGTAATTCACAAAAGCAAATTTTGCAACTTTGCAGGAACTTTGCCACTGAAGTAAATCTTCGCAACATCTCTACCCACTTTCCCTGATGGAGGTGGTGCCTCTGTCAGACTCATACAACCACAGCTTCCCCTGTGGCAGGAACAAGCTCCTTGGCTCAGCAACAACAGTCACTGTGTTGTTGGAACCCACTGGCAACCCTCCTTGATCAAGATGCACTGTTGAGTGGCAGCTGTCTCAGCCATGGCCCTCCTGATGTGACTTCTTGTGCTTGCTTCTGATCCTTGGTCATCAGCACAGTGGCAAAATGCTCTGCAGCTTGGCCATGCTATATAGCAGGCTTTCCTAGTGCTCTGCGGCAGAATTTTCTGATTTCTGCGGCAGGGCTCCTAGGCTTCTGAAGCAGCATTTTCTGATTTCTGAGGCATGATTTATTCATTTTTGTGGTAGAATGCAACTCTGCCATTGGCTAAAATATGAAGTGATGTCATTCATGACATCACCTACCAAGTGTAGAGGAGGAGCTTCAGGATAAACAAGATGGGTACGGGAGCCTGGCACAATGGAAAAACTATAATTTAAATGAAAATTCACCAAAAACAATTAATTTTGTGGCACTATATAAATTCTGCTGCATGATGCAAATTCTGTGGAAAATTCTGCAACTGCAGAATCACAGAATTACAGGGGCCTTGCTATATACATATATATATATATATATATACACACACACATATATATATATTCATTGCAAAAAACTCCATAAATGCATCAGTTAGGTTTGATGTCACAGTGACAAAAGTTTGGATAGTCCATATTCCTGACATTAGTTATTCTACTCTCCAGAGCCACAAACATTTTGATGGAGTGAGAAGGACTTTGAGAGATGCTGTGATAGTTCATTCCATGATTTTCCCAACAAGGCCCCGGATTACCCACCAAGGGATGGTCTTTCTGTTCTCGGATCTGGTCGATGCAGGGAAATGGGCTACATGTTGGGTTGCAGCCTCCAGACATCACAAAGAAGCTGCTGAATCCAAAGATCCTGATGGAAATAGCTGAATGGAAGGCACTCATAAACAAGTTGGCTGTGTTTCCCTCTGGACTTTCCTGATAAGTGACTCTGTGCTTTGACTGATCCATTCTGCACTTTTTATGCTAAACAGACGTTTAGCTTTTCAGTAAAGTGACTCTACATAATGTCTAATTTTTTCTGCCTAATTGGAACGCTTTAAGTTTAAATCCAAAGGGCTATTTCAAGTCTACTATGATGTTTACATAACTGGGGGTTGAGCCTTATCACACTGCCCATGTTATAATCTTAAGTTAGGAGTATTTACGCTGGGTTTAATGTGAAGGTGAGATTTGTTAAAGGGGTAAAAATACAAGGGAGGGATAAGATATCATAAATGTAGGAGGCTCTTTAAATGAGAAATTCTCAGTTTAGGATTCAAATGTTCAATTGGGAAATGTTGATTGATTCTGCTGCTTAATGTCTAAAGTTTTAGAAGTTGTAATATCACCGTAAGGTATTATCATGGCACCCTAAGACCCTTTTGGGGCTTGTTTCCTTTTATGAGGCTGGACACTGATGGACAATTCTATAATGTTAAGCTAGCCATGTAGCTCATGGGCTGTTTCCCATGGCATATTTAGGATCTTTATTGATAGTAATAAGAAAGGACCCTCACATGATGTATCAAAATATAGTGGATACAATGTTTATATCCTGTATTGTAGGGGACCAATTGTGTTCCCAATGGTCTTAATGTTTGTATGGACTGTTCACTGTATGCATCATAAATATGTTGTAGTGATACATGGGAAAAAAATAAAAATAAAGTTTAAAAAAAAAATAAAATGGGAGAATGGTGGACAAACTTTGAAAAACATACTATATTTTCAGACAACCTGTTAAACGCTAATGCCAGGGTTATGTTCCTAAGGACCTGATTAGGTAAACACAAATGTTGGTGTTTACCAAAGGGCATTATTTTTTGAGTTACAGCATTTTTTGACTCTCACTAACTGAAAACAAGATGGCAGCAGCACAAAAACAAATTCAGGGAGCACGACAACAAAAATGTGATCACAAAAGTTTTCGCAATGCACATATACATTTTCCCATAGGCTATAATGGGACATGGAAAACTTGCATAACCTTTGAAAGGATTAATATTTTTTCACCAGATCTTCAAAGGGCACCAGTTTAACCCAGGCCACATATAGACAGGCAAATCTGAATATACTCAGATGCATTCTTCAGTCCATTATGCCCAACTGAAAAATGCAGAAAAGTTGGTAATTTTCACTTTTTGGATGCTCTACGGTCCTGCAACCATGCATCCGACTGGAACACAACTTTCCAGATCAATAGATCTATGGTCAGAAGCTGCACATGCAAAATTGCAGGCAAATCAGAAATACAGTTGCAAAGTTAATAAAGTGCAAACGTTGGGGTTTAACATAGAAGTGGCCATGCAACCCTAACTATAAACCTAAGAAAATTGGTGATATTCAGTTTTCAAGTTTTGAAGTCATAGGGGCTGAACATTCTGTAGTTTACATAATTGTGAATGTAATGTTAATCTTTCTGATTAGATGCTTTTAACTTAGTCACCATTAAAGATAGAGGTTTAAAATGTGACACCCTTCTGTATGAAGCTTGGTAAAGTCATCATACCACATTAGTCACAATGTGGATGTACACATTTTTAATTAGATGAAAATAACTTAAATCACAACTTTGGTGAAATTTCACAAAATTACATGGCAGCAAAATCAGAATTTCAATAAAATTTCACTGGTGGAAAATACATTTCAATGACTCCAAAGGCAAACCATGAAATCACAGCGTATGACCAGTACAAGAATGAACAGGTGGCCAGCCCAGAAGCTATGAAAGACCAGGAAGTTCCTGCACTCAGAGTGAAAGTATTCAAGCACATTCACAGATTTAGCACAATACAAGCATTTCTTAGCAATATAAAGAACGTGAAGGAGCAGGCTAGCTGTATACCACTACATGCCCTGGCACTTTGAGTACAAACACTCTTCATTAGGGGGTGTGATAGATATTAAATAAATTTCACCTAGCCCTAGGTGGGATACTCTCAGGTGTATACAAAACGGTATGAGGGAATTGAACATGGCAGTGACAGACATGTTATATACCTCCACTACCCTTTCATTCACCTCCATATACACCCTCACCATGATCAAGCACCAGGAGCCTTGAGGGCTCAAGATTCTATTTTGCACAGTATCAGACTAACTGCACAGGAAAGAGTGCTCTTATTGGTGGGGGGGGGGTGCTGATTAAAAAAACTCACAACATGATGTGACCAAGCAATTGGATCAGTCTTGATGTCCTCAGCATCGAGCCCCAGTAGGAAAACCTGATCCAAGATGTGGCCCAGCTGGTGAGTTGCAAAGGTAACAAACTATCTGAGGCCCAACAGATTCATCTGTTGAAGGGATTTCTGACCAGGCACTAAGAAGTTGTCATCAACCCAGACATTGATGTCACCCAATACCAACTTCCTCCGGTAGTGCAATGCCAGGCTTGCGACAAACTCCCCAAATTCGTGGAGAATACCATTCTCACAATCTGAAGGCCAGTATTTAAGAAGGACCTTACTCTCCACACCCTTGCGACCCTTGAAAGCCAAACATTAAAATTACCCAGCTTCCCCACTGTGTATTCTGTGAGCTTCAAACCACATCTAAAACAGATGTCCCCCACACTCCTGCCTCAGGTGCATCATAGAGTAATATGCTGGGATCAACTCCTCCAGTGCTGGGACCGTACAGTTACCTTTGGTAGTTGAAATGTTATTTATTAAGCCACAATAGCCTAATTCTGAAGCAATATGATATTTACAGTGTGGTGCTGCTATATGTAGTGTTAGTACTTTTGAGGGGCCTGAAGGGCAGGAAGGTTGGAATTCTAATTTCCACACAGTGAGCCTTTGGTCACTATGCTATCTGAGCAAACAAACTGTTTCATAGTCCAGTGCACTAACCACTATATTAAACTGCATTCAAAACTAAAATGTGAAATCCCAGTTTACTAAGCATGCAAATTATTATCAAGTATTTCAACTAGGAATGAGTTCAGTTGTCTGACTTGGGATCTTCCTCTGTCGTTACATAAAATTTTTTATGTTGCAGTATGACCCCTGACAAATTCTGTAGTTGACCTTTTCTGAAAATGAAGCAATAATGACACTCAAGGTCTGTTACAGAGGTAGAGTATAATCCTTATGGCTGCTCTGCTTGTCTTTTAGTCTTGTTCATCTTTTTAAAAAGGATTCTAATGGTGAGATTCTCATTTGAGTGGTTCATCAAATCCATGTATTTTTTTCATTTTTACATAACTAGAGCTGTTTATATAGACAGGATAGACAGGATGGGAGAGGTGCCTCATGTCCTTGTATACTTGGGTATGAACAATTTGGCATATCAAAGTCTGTAGGACATTATGTCTAATTTCCAAAGGCTTGGAGTGAGCTGAAGTGGCAGCAACCTCTCTGGCCCTTTCAGAGGTGCTACCAATGTGGTGTAGAGAATATGAATGATTGAGAATGGTGAGGCAGGAGGTACTTAAAGCATTCTATGTCTGGTTGCATTAGTAGTATCGGGAAGAGGGGGATAGATTTATGGTTGACTAGGGAAACTTCTGGAAAGAAGGCTGTTTAAGGGGGATGGCTTTCATTTCAGAGGGGAAGGGACAAGTGCAATCAGGCAGAAGTTTAGTTTAGTTTATTTAATAAAATGCTTTATTTCATTGCAACTCAAGGCACAGTACAAGTGAACAGATTCATATAAAACAATTAAAATACGTAAAATACAATACTAATCAGATTGATTTCCTAAATCAATTAACTCAGTTGGAGGGAAAAGCTTCTCTGTATAAGAATGTCTTCAGCTCCCTTCTGAAGGCATTCACTGATGGGACTTCTCTCAAAGAATGAGGGAATTAATTCCACAGGGTCAGTGCCATAAATGAAAATTTACAGGCACCTGCTGACTTTAAGTGAACCCTGGGAATCACCAAAAGGCCATCTTCAGCTGACCAGAGGGGATGGGATGGGTGGTAGTGCTGTAGGAGGTCTTGCTAGCAGCCAGACCACAGTCCATGCAGAGCCTTATAGGTCAGCAAACCAACCTTGCAGGTGATACGCCACCTAACAGGCATCCAGTGCAGAGAGCGCAGCACAGGTGTAATGTGACATAATCTTGAAAGGCCAGTCCACATCCTGGCAGCCACATTCTGCACCAGTTGCAGGTGGTGAAAATCACCCCCTGATAGCCCCAGGTAGAGGGCATTGCAGTAATCAAGCCATGACATCACAAAAGCATGGACCAGTGATGGCAGATCACTTGGGGTATCAGGTGTTTAATTCTGGTGATGTTTCTAAGGTGATAAAAAGCACTCTGGACCATAATCTGACACCTGAGATTCAAGTGTTAGGCCACAGTCCAGTACAATACCAAGATTCCTCACCCTAACAGAGGTGAGCAACAGGGAGTCCCTGAGCCTAAGCCCAGAAACTTGACCAGGTTGTGCACCAACCCTCAGGCAACTAGGTTCCACCACCAGTACTTCGGTCTTATCCAGTTTTAACCTCAACCATTTGGCCCTCATCCAGTCTTGGATTTCAGGAAAGCACTGACTGAACACTAAGACTGCATCCTGCTGTTAGGGTGCAAAAGACAGATATAGCTATAACTTGATGTTGTATGTAGGCCATCAATTAAACTGAGTGAGAGGAAGGCAGAATCTGGGAATCCCTGAGAAGGACAGGGGACAGGATAAACTTAGCAAACACTCCCCAGAAATGGAAAATTAACTAGGGAAATCTAGTAGTAGGAAAGAACAGGGAACGAAATAGTTGGAGGACAAGGGTAGGGTGGTGGGTCATGACAAACCAGCTAGCAAATGGGGAAATGAATAGAGTGGGAAGGGTGTGGATGGCATTAAGCAGGAAACAGATAGGGGAAGAAGGGAGAGGGGATATGGTGGGTGGATGGAATTGGTCTGCAAAGTGGGTGGATGGAATTGGTCTGCAAAGCACCAGAAGCCTGAATAACAGCATTAATGATCTACAGGCAGTGGTGGCAGAGGCTAAGTTAGACTTGGTGGCCATCACAGAGATGTGGGCCAATAGGAACAAATCTGGTAGCTCCTTTGTACACCTTGTTTAAAAGGATCAGGGGAAAACTTAAAAGTAGGGGGCCCTCTATTTCAGCAAGGGAATAGAGCCTATGGAGGATAGGAAAATCAGGAAGGAGGAGGGGAGTAGAGTGGATCTGGGTTTCGACTTTGACTGTTGGAAAGAAGATCACACACGGGTGATCTATAGATAGCTGGGGCGAAAGGAAGAGAGGGATAAGGAATGGGGGAGGAAATCAAGAGGGTGGGCAATAAAAGGGGACCTAGTGTTATTGGGGGACCTGAACCTTCCAGACAGAAACTGTGATACCCCTTCAGAAAAGACCATCAAGAGTCTGCACTCCTTTGCAGGGCTGCTTACTGGCACAGCTGCTCAGAGGTTCAGCACAGCAGAGCAACATTCTTGACTTGGTACTCTCCAGAAGTGGTGCTGGGGGGGCAGGGAACATTTGAAGTCCAGTGATCACAGTTCTGCGTTGTTTGAGATGGCAGTGGGGAACCCTGGTCTGCCTTCAAGGACAGTGGTTGTGGACCTCAAATGAGCAGATTTTTGCTGGACATGAGAACTGGTTATGGAAAGCTTGGTGGGTATAGGCCACATAGAGGGAGTAGAGGAATATTAGTGTTTGGTCAAGGGGCATTTCTATGGCACCCAAATCTTGTGCAAGGAAGGTCACTAAAAGAATCAAGCACAGGAGGTCAATCTGGTTCTCTAAGGAAGTGAGAGAGGCTGTGAGGGCAACAAAAAAAAGTGTTTATAAGGTACAAGTGGAATAAGGGGGAGAATCACCACTGCAACATGATTATCACAACTTGCAGTCTTGCTTTCACACAAACCATCTCAAAACTGTTTTCATGACTTTCGAGTCTGCTCAGAAACTTGCTAGAATATCCTGTCCACTTGCTATCACTTCCCTAGACAGGACCCCACTAAATGCTATCTCTTTGTACAAATATCTAGGAGTATGGCTCAACCCCCAGTTAAACTTCTCAAATCACATCGATGTCATCACATCGAAGCTCTGCCCTAAGCTAGGCCTACTATACAGAAATTGTGATGCCCTCCCACTACCCGTTAGATGCATTTTATTAGTAAAAATGATTTCTCCAATCTTTGATTATGCTGACATAGTGTATGGCACTGTCCCCTCCTCCTCCTCCTCATTATCCAGGCTTGACTCCCTCCTCTATACTTTTTGCTGCTTTGCTATAAGTTCCCCTCCCAGAACCCTCAACTGCACCCTCCTTTTTTCCCTCAAGATACCACTTCTTTCCCATCATTGCTTCAGCCACTCCATTTCCTTTTATATCCAAATTTTGGTTTGATCTGATCTCCCCTTACCTGCCAGAGAGGCTAATACCAGTTACCATTTTCCCATACCCACTGCGCTCAAGGGACTCCCTTTCCTTCTCCCTCCCCAAACCTTCCTTGTCCACTGGCAAATCCACCTTCACCTACAGACTCCCTTCTTTATGGAACCAACTTCCACCTCTCCAAACTCACCCTCTCACAACTGCTTCAAACACCAAACCCAACAACTTCCACTCCCCTCTTGCACCTGATTCTAGCCACTCAGAGGCCCAGCCTCATGCCAAATGTTTTTGTGGATAGTAATCTAATCCTCAGAATTGTATGATATTATTTGTATAAAGTCCATCTGAATGTACAATACTTCACTGTATAACTTATGCAGCTGTATATTTATCTCATGTATCTATTATGTATTTTCTGCTTTATATCCCTTCCCCCTTCCCTGTGTCACACCTGGAAATGAGCCTCAACTCAGTGTGCATTTCCCTGTTATCAAATGTTTCATGACTATCAGGGCAATAAATAGAGGGTAGGTGGTAGAGTTACTCTATCTCATCTTCAGCACATTCTTCAGTTCAGTGTCACAGAAGAGGCTGCTGAATAAACTGAAAGACTTTGGAGTAGAAAAGGGTTTAGTCGGGTATGTAGGCAACTGGATATGGGTAGGCAACAGAGGGTGGTAGTGAACATGGCCAAGGAGGAGGACAGGGGTCAAAAGCAGGGTGCCACAGAGATTAATCCTGGGACATGTCCTGTTCAATATGTTCCTTAGTGACATACGGGAGGATATCCAGGGCAGGATGTGTCTCTTCCCTGGTGACAAGAAGTTGTGGCAAGGTAGACATTGTGGAAGGAGTGAATAAACTTCAGAAAGCCCTTGGGAAGTTAGAAAGGTGGACAAAGTTCTGGTAGTTGAGATTCAATACCAGGAAGTGCAAAGTGATACACATAGGGAAATGAAACCCACACACTAAATATTGGATGGCAAGGGTTAGGCTGGCCACTACAACAGAGGTGAGGAATCTAGGGATCATTTTCAGTGACTCCCTCAAGCAGACTAGTCAATGTAATAAGGAATACAGTAGGCATCGAGGTTACTGGGGTGTATCAGTAGGGGTTCTGATAGCAAGAGAAACAAAGTGATACTGCCACTATACAGATCTCTGGTGAGGCCTTGCCTGGAATACTTTGCCAATTTCTAGAGCCCTCATCTGAGAAAGGATATAGACAGGCTGGAATCAATGCAGGGAAGAGTCTCCAAAATGATCCAGGACCAGCCTCTGAGGAACAGCTGATGGCCTTAACTATGTACTCACTAGAAACCAGCTGCAAGAGGGGAAATATGATAGAAGAGATATAATAGAAACATATACATCTCTGAGGGCTATAAACAAGGTGCATAGTGGGCTCATTTTTGTTAGAAATAGGGACACAGTTACAGGAGCACATGACTAGAGGCTGGTGGGGGGAGAATTCAGGAGGATGTGAAGAAGTTCTTCATGGAAAGAGTGGTGGAGCTGTGCAACAAATTAACAGTGGGAGTGGTGGGGGTAGGTGATCTAAATGGGTTTAAACACAGCTAGGACAGAGTAGAAGGACTCATCATCCTTAGGGGAAGTAACAATGGAATGAAGGTTGAGGGAGTGGGTCAGAGGGAAACAACCCACGATGATACTGGGTTGGTTGGTGAGGAAGAATAATATAGGTATACTTGACGAACCATCTGTCTCTTTCAGGCAACAGATTCTACCATGTGTTTATATATGTTTCTATTTTAAGATTCTTTTTTATTGATATATATCATATATGTATACCATCATATAACTTCCTATTGAAGAAGTGGCTTGAATTAAAATATTATATTTTGACCCCTGGCTTGTATTGAAAACTCAAACTTTTAACACAGCCCACAGAGGAATAGACTTCAGGGTTATCATTAGTGACAGACTTTAATCCTCCTTCCAGTTTTGTGGAAAACCACCTGTGTGATTCCTCTCCATAAAGGAGATGACCCATTGTTGCCTGGAAACTATCAACCCATCTCCCTCCTTCCCTCACATGCCAGAGTTCAGGAGTCATTAATTTACTCATGATTACTAGACTTCCTCATCTCATCAAACGCACTTTCATCTTACCAATCAGAGTTTTGTAAACATCATTCCATAGTCTCATCTCTCCTACACGTTACAAACTCGGTCCACACAGCTTTGGATGCTGACCATATAACAACAGCTATATATATAGAACTTGTGAAGGCCTTTGATTCTGTCTTGTACACAATCCTCCTGCAAAAACTTCAATCCACAGGTCTAGCATCCCCCTCCATTCTTTGGATTTCTTCCTATCTTATCGGTAGACTGCAAGCAGTATGAATTGGTAATTCCTCCTTCCCCTTACTACCCATCCTGGCAGGCATCCCCCAAGGGTTGATACTTGGTCCAATACTGTTCTTCGTTTTCATTACCAATCTCCCCTCCATCTCTACCCACTCCCAGAGCCATATGTATGCGGATGATACCGTTATCGTCACCTCGGCCGCCTTCACAAATGAAGTTCAGCCACTCCTCCAGAGTGACTTCAATAGTGTCTTGGCTTGGTTTAAACCTCAAGGTAAACCAGAAGAAGAAAGTCTCCATGACATTCATCTCTGTCCAGAAACTCTCAAGGCTCAAGTCCCTACCAGTACTTCACTCTCGGGACAATTCCCTCCTTGAATTGGTACAGGCCCACAAATACCTGAGTGTATTGCTGGATCAGCACCTTAATTTCTCTACACATATTGATTCCTAAATCTCCAAGCTCCATCCCAAATTGGGCTTCCTTTATCAAAACAAAGACTCTTTCACTTTCTCTGTCCCCCTATCTCTCCTGTTCAGCAAGAGCTTATCTCTAAGTTGATTCTACCATCCGTCAACTACACTGACATTGTTTAAAGCTCTGCCCCAGCCACCTCCCACTTGAAACTAGACATCACACTGAATTCCTTCTGTAGATCTGCCTCTAATTCCCCACCCCTTGAGCATCACTGCTCCCTGTACTCCTCTCTCTCTCTCTCTCTCTCTCTCTCCATGGTCCCCCTATCACATAGGAGGTACATTCACTCAATGACCTTCTTGGCCATATTTTGGTTTAACCCTTCCCACCTCTCCTCCAGCCTCAGCCCTGCTCCTACCCCTCTATACTCTCTTCAATCCTGGGATACCCACTCTTTCTCTACTCCCCACCTCACACTATGGCGAGTCAGAATGCCTTCTCCTATCACCTTCTCCTTTCTTGGAACAATCTCTCCCCTGAACTCCATAACACCTCAGCCGACCTGTCACTCCAAAAACTTTTACACTTGCTCCTACCTCCTCCCTGCACCTGTTTCTCTCCCACCTAGGGGTGAGCACTTCACTTACATTATCTCACCCTCGGTATTTGGATGCCTCGACTGTCCCCTCAGACTAGAGAATTTGTCTGTTTATATGTCATTCAAGTTGCACTTAGATACCCCTAATATACACTTATTTATATGTAGTCTCATTATTTACTGTTTGTTCTGCTGCTATACTTCATTACTTGCAAAGAAATGTGTAATATTCTCATGTTGTCTGTAAATGCCTTGCTAGCGTTTTTATAACTTTGTTAGGTGCTACGCACCCCAGGTTGCACCTGGAAATGAGCCCCAGCTTAATGGTGCTTTTTCCTGTCACCAAAAGTTTAAATAAAATAAATACAAATAAATAAAGTGCAATAAGGTCTATGGAAAGGCCAGTAGAGTGCTGGAGTGTATAAGGTGGAGCTTTTCCAGTCAATAAAAGGAGATAATCTCACCTTTGTACAGGTCTCTGTTGAGGATAATAGGCCAGCCTTTCAATGCAGCAGTAGCACTACCACTCGTGATGCTGGAGACCGAGGTTCAGGAACATGCCTGCATCCTTGGAGGGCTAGCCAGGATAAGTAAGATCATGCATCCCACAGGACACTCTCCTTCTTCTCCGGACAGGCAGGGTTCCCACCACCACTGGGCAACTGCCACCTGGGTGTCCTTGGGTGGTGGTGGTGGTGCAGGTGGAGTTTAGTTAGGGAGGGCAGGAGGTGCTGATTGGCTGCAGTAAGGTTGAAGATGCAGACTGTGTTCACACCTGCTCTCAGCCTTTCATCTCTGTGGGGTGGGAAAAAAATGGAAACAGGGAACTTCTGCCAGATGACGGCTTTGCAGTGTCCACAGACTATGCATCTACCATACTGGGCTATCCACTAGTTATTGGATGTAGGGACTTGGGCCAGCCTGAGGGCTGAGCTCAACCATGGGGTGAAAACAACAAAAGCAATGTGATGGATAAAGGCAAGAGCAAAAGTACACAAGGAAAATATAGACCACTCACCAATCAAGGAAAATATAGACCACTCACCAATCACATATATAAAACATAAATATTTATTCTGAACTCATAAGTCAAAACAAAAGCACTCCTAAACATCCACCATCATTTCAAGGTGGTTCACAATAACCCTTCCTCTGGGTGGAAGGTGATTCAGTTTGGCTTAAAATACATCAATGCAGCAGAATATTCAACTCTCTGTTTTGCTTCAGTTGTTTAAAATGTCTTTCATCAGTATTTCAAGTGCAAGGATAGTAAAGGTGCCATGAATGTTTGCTTTCAGCAAATTGTCCTGACAGGAGAAGTTCGCTATTCATTTGGTGGTTTGTCAATCGAGCGTTGTCCCCTAATGTTATTATCTGTGTGTTCACCGGGTGCTCTTTCGGTTCTGCTGTTCAGCTATTGGTTGATTTGTTATTCTATTGAGATTGGTTAAAGAATGGTTTGTTATGATGGGCTAGTTGTGGACCTGCGCTTCTGTACCAAAATTTTAATTGTGCAGAGTACTGGATTGGAGCCTGTCATGCTATTTTTCTCCTTGTAGTGAAGCTGGTGTCATTTTCTGTGGCTAAGATGCTGAAGTTTTTCCATTTCTAGTCAGAGTACTTGTGTGCATTGCCTGGGTGAGTGACATTAAGTTTAATATTCCTTTTTATATCATTTGTATGTCAACTTACCGAATATTATGCAATCTTTTATGTTTTTTCTTTCAGCGTCTGGCCTCAGAGAACATTTTGTTCTGTGAGACACAGATCATCTGTTCTGCTCATTGTCTGAACATGTTGATGTTACAGTGCTGTAATAACATGTTACTCATTTTATTTATTTTTTTAATATTTCAGATCGTGCTCATGAAGGACAGGTTTTGATATTGTCCATCTCATCTGCAGAATGTCAGTGGTGCAGTGATTTGAAATCTCTGTTTTTGTTTCAGTGCTGTAAGCAATCGTGCTTAGTTTAAGTTGCCATTTTTTTTTGTTATTTCTTGATGTAATAGATGCTCGGTATCTATATTTGGTAAACTAATACTACTGTGTAAGCTGCTTCTGCTAGGCTGGTGTCTGTGATGCAAACAGTGTTTTTTGGGGTGTAATCACTGTCTCTAGTAATGGCCCATGTTGCTTGTTAAGTGGGATGCCTGTAGTATGTTTATGTGTGAGTACAGTGTCATGTTACTGGAATAAGCAATGTGTTGACAAGAGCTGTCTTGTGAGGTGAAGTGTATGTTCTGACAGGATTATCCTGTCAAGACAATGTGTATTCTGCAGTATTGCTAGGTGATGCACTTGGTCCAGATACTTTTTCAGACTCAGAAGTATTTACTACTACCTTTTTACACCTGGTAGTATGTTCATCCTAATGGTAGTACTGTCATCCACTGACCCATCTCGTACTCCCCACAACTAAACCAAGTCTCAATTCCACTGGACACCTGCAGTCACTGACTGTCTAATACTGCTGTGGAGTCATACTGTGATCTTATTTTCAACATTGCCATGTTGCAACAGTCCTAACCAGACAGTGAGCAACTCCTGCCCCCACCCCTGTTGTGTTAAGATTAATAAACAAATTACCCATCCTGGGAGTTGGTCCCAGCTTGGCAGCCTGGGTAAAACACTGACTGGACAACAGGACACAGTGGGTAATAGTAAATGGAGCCCACAGTGAAGAAAGGGGGGTTACTAGTGGGGTACCGCAGGGTTCAGTACTTGGGCTGGTCCTTTTTTAATTTCTTTATAAGTGACATTGTAGAGGGACTGGAAGGGAAAGTATATCTCTTTGCAGGTGACACAAAGATCTGCAACAGGGTTGATATGCAAGGTGGGATGGAAAGGATGAAAAGGGGCTTGGCAAGGTTGGAGGAATGGTCAAATGTATGGCAGCTTAGATTCAATGCAAAGAAGTGCAAGGTAATGCTCCTGGGAAACAAAAACCCAGGGGAAGAGTACACAATGGGGGGTGAGATATTGACAACAACAAAAATAGAAAGAGACCAGGGGGTAGTCATATCAGATGACCTAAAGGTGGGCCAGCAATGTGAGAAGGCAGTAAGGAGGGCTGGGTCGATACTGGGATGCATAGGGAGAGGCATCACCAGTAGAAAACGGGAAGTTGTTGGCCCTCTGTACAGACAGTTGGTAAGACCACATCTGGTGTACTATTTAAAGTTCTGAAGACACCATCTCCACAAAGACATAAACAGAGTGGAGGCTGTGCAGAGGAGGGCAACCAAAATTGTGCAGGGTCTGTACCAGAAGACATATGAAGAAAGACTAAAGAAGCTTAAGATGTATAGCCTCGAGGAAAGGAGGGAGAGGGGGGACATGGTAGAAACTTTCAAATACCTCAAGGGAATCAACAAAGTCCAAGAGGGTAGTATCTTTCAGAAAAAGAGATGTGCAAGAACAAGGAGGCACAATTTGAAGATAGATGGGGGTGGCTCAGAGGTAATGTGAGGAAGTGTTTCTTCACAGAGAGGGATGTAGATGCATGGAACGGCCATCCTGAGGATGGCATAGAGTCAAAAACAGTGGGGGAATTCATGAATGCATGGGAAAGACATAAGGCAATTCTAGTGGGGGGTAGGAGGAAGTAGGCTGTTGGTTAACTAGGATCTGCAGCTTATCCGTTAGGTGGGGAAATGGGCAGACTGGGTGGGCCAAGTGTTCCTTATCTGCCATCAAATTCTATGTTTCTATGTTTCTATGTTAATAGTATTGTGGCATGTTTTCTAAGGACAATGCCTGTATGATGTTCTTTGACTGTCTGAAGTCAAGTTTGTGTCTGTCCTCATCTGATGTCCATTGTGGTTACTCAGTACAGTGTGCATGTCATCTTCATGTGCATTTGGAGTATGTGGAAGATAAGCTCTTGTAGTTTGTGTTTGAATGTCACATTGATCTTGTTCTTCAAGGTGTTTGTTAGTATTCACACCAGTACTGTTTTTTGGTACCTTTGGGTATGGTACAGGGTGAGGTAAAAGGCAGCTACATTTAGAACCTACTAAATATTGAACCAGGAAGAGGACAGAGAGGAATACATCAGGACATCCAAAGAAGTGACTATAACAGTAAGGGTAGCCAATGTGTTGAGGTAACTGAGTGTGGTCCAGGGGATCAAGGAAGGTGAAATGTGTTTCTTTATGTATATAAGGGAGACAAGAAACAGTAGGGAGCACATTGATAGGATCCAGAATGGCAGTGGGTGGGTGTGTGGACAAGGGGAAAGAGCAGGCAGAAGTACTCAAGTAGTTCTGTTTGGTATTCACCAAAGAGAAGGATTGTCCTGTATGTAAGTGGAAGGGTCATGTGGGAGTAAGAGTGAAGGAGATCACAGCTGGGGAAGTCACCAAGGAAAGTGCAATGGAGGGTGTTAAGTCTCAGGGTTGACAAGGCACCTGGGCTGGATTTTGATCTTCTGATTGTACTGAGAGAGTTGTTAGTTGTCCTTGTGGGGCTTTTGGTGGACATGTTCAACACCTGTCTGCAAACATGATGTGTTTTCAGGGATTGGAGGGTGGTTCATGTGGTGTTCCTGTATGACAGAGGGCTCAAGAACATATCTTGGAAGTATTTGACAGTTGGCCTAACCTCAGTTGTATTATAGATAATGTAGACTATCCTGAATGAAAGACTGGGAACATTTATGGAGGCTAATAATGTCCAAGATGGCAGCTAACGTGTTTGTCTCTTGCAGATCCTGTAAGACAAACATGGTGGACTTTTTCATTGTGTTACGTGGTCAGTGTGCAAGGATCATGTGGTGGATGTCCTATATTTGGACTTCAGCAAGGCCCTTGATTCTGTACTGCATGATAGGTGGACAAGCAAATTGAGCAACCTGGGAGTGGGGAGGAAACTGTATAGATGGGTCATGAGCTATGTACAGGATAGACAGAAGAAGGTAGTAGTGGGGATTGAGGTATCTTCGCCCATGCCTGTAACAAGTGGGGTACCAGAGGGCTTGGTGCTGGAACCAGTTCTGCTTAATGTTTTAATTGCTGACATTGCAGAAGGTATATAGAGTTATGTCAGTGTCCTCATCGATGATACCAAGATCTGTGTTGAGTTTAAGGGATTGGAAGGAGGTACGGTACTCCTGGAGGATTTTGGAAAAATGGATGAACCGTTTAGTACATGGCAACTTGGGTTGAATGCCAAGAAGTGATAAGTCATGTACTTGGCAGCCATGAAGTCTTGAAACAGTAACTGGTTGGTGGGAGTGCAGTTATCCAGCTCTAAGTAGGACAAGGATGTGGGTGTACTGTTTATAGTGGAAATGACCCAATCAGTCTAGTGCAGGAAGACAGTGGGTAAAGGTCATCAGAATGCTGGTGTGCATTGTGAGGGTAATTACCCCTAAGAAATGGTACTTTATCATGCCTCTTTCTAGATCCCTTGTGAGGCCACACTTACAGCACTGCATGCAGTACTGGTGGCAATACTTGAAAAACAACATCAAGCTATTGGATGTGGTTCAGCAACAGGCAATACAAATTATCTGGTTATTGCGATATAAACTTTATGTGGAGAGGCTGAGAGAGCTACACATGTATTCCCTTGAGAAGAGAAGGGAGAGAGGGGATATGATTCACATCTTTAAGTACATGAGGGGTATGAACAGAGTAAGTATGGGATGTATTTTGCAATTAAAATGTGGAATGGAAACCAGGGGGCACAGTCTGAAGTTGTAAGAAGGCAGATTTAGGAGGAGAAAAGAGGAGGCACCATTTCTCTCAAAGGGTGGTGGCACACTGGAATGTGCTGCCTGGTGAGGTGGTGATATCAGTCTGGACAGTGGGTAGTTTTGAAAGGGGTTGGGACAGGATCAGAGGGATGGTTCAAACCATGTGAGTGCAGTGGGTGTGAGTGAAGAAAAAATGGTTAACATCAATGTGTGGGGGTGAGGTAAGGGTATGGTGGGCAGCTGTAGTGTAACACAGTGAAGTGCTGCACACTCCAGCACAACAGATGGAGCATTAGACCTGTATCTGCTTGGTAATCTCATATGTACATAATGCGTTCCCCTGCTTCAGAGAAAGTAATTGCTCTGTGATGTCATCATGTGCATCTCATTGTGATTCTTGTCATATCTGTTATACTTTAGGTTTTTCTGTGTTTGACATGGATGTTCTCATCCAATCCTTATTCCAGAAGATGCTACATGTTATGTTCCTGTAGCATTCTTTGTCACAAGCACTGAAAAGAAGGAGTAATTGCAGAAGGCCATCCAGTCGCTACATTTAAGAATACCCAATTTCTACCTGAGGTATTCTGAATATATGGCTGTTTCCTTACATACTTATTACAAACTCAAATGGGCAGACTAGGTGGGCCATAGGCCCTTATCTGCCGACACTGTCTATGTATTTAAGTGTTAGTAAGGAAGGTGTAATGCAAACCACTGTTGTCATCCAGTCATCTGACAACACTGAAAAAATAATGAAAGACAAGCTGCATAATTTAATGCAGGATGGGAAAGAATGTTTTTGAAGATAGAATAAAAGATGTGACATCACATATTTTATGCCACGTGGATCATCAAGTGGTGACCCAACATGCACAAGAGTAAATGCCTGTGTTGCACATGTCTCCTTCGAAGTATTAAAAGAGGGGAGTAATATGGTCATGATTATCAGGGAAAAACTGAGTCATACCAGTCATGACATGTCTAACATTCTTGAAAGATGACTTAACGCTGTTGATAAATCTCTGCTGAATCTCATTGAAGTTTGGCTGGCCTTAAACATGAGTAACAGTGAAATCCTTTTATATGCTGCTGAGTGGTCTGAAACGAGCAGTCATCATGATGTGCATGACTGGCGCTATTATCTAACTCCTGATGATATTACAGGAATGTGTCAGAGATGGAATATGTCTAAAAGATTTGACCCTAACAATGCTGCAAGTGTGCATAAACTTGTCCATTCTGCACTTAAGGAGGATGTTGTCTTTTATCAGGCCTTGTCAAGGTTATGGAGATCCCCTTCTGTTGTGCCTGCAGTCTTCCTGGCAGAGGAGGCAGTTGAAACAGTGTATTCAAAATCTAGTTTTTGCCAATGCCACATATGGTGACATAACTGTTTATGGCTATGCATTATGCACCATGCTGATATGAAATGAACATGGTCATGGTGTTCCTGTAGCGTTCTTTGTCACAAGCACTGAAAAGAAGGAATAATTGCAGAAGACCATCCAGTCGCTACATTTAAGAGTACCCAATTTCTACCTGAGGTATTCTGAACATATGGCTGTTTCCTTACATACTTATTGTAGTACTACATTCTGCCCTGTGACGGGAAATGTTCACTTACTGGTTCTTTCGAAATGCTACCTGTATTTATTTTGTTAATTTAGTTATGCAATGTTAGCAATGCCATTTACTCACTTAATCAGTCATTCTGTAACAGCAATAGTGTGTCTATAGTGACTGATTTTTTTTCCCTGCAGTTACTTTAATGTTACACATTGCTTCTTCTGTAAGTATCTTTTTTCTTATCTTACAATATCTTTGTGTTTCTCCTTTAGAGGTTTTATGGTTGATCAGGACTGGTGTTTAATCGGAGCACTACAAGCAGTGTTTCCTTGTTCCAATAGTCTGCTGTGCTGGTTCCATGTTTTACAGGTAAACACTTTTCTTTTTTGTTAAGTCATGTTACTTGAAGCTGGAGTATGTAGGGACAGGATCAAAAATGGTGATCTGGATCAGGAACTTGCTGAGGGGGAGACAGCAAAGGGTGATAGTATGGGGGTAACTCTCATTACTGAGGGTGGTGACAAGTGGGGTACCACAGGGATCTGTGCTGGGACCAGTACTGTTCGGGATTTTCATTGCAGGTATCTGGAATGGGATCCAGAGCAAAATCAGTCTGTTTGCAGATGATACCAAGATGGGAGCTGTGGTAGATGACATGAAGGGGGAAGGGGAGGGATTACAGGAGGACCTGAATATGCTGCAGGAGTGGGCAGATACATGGCAGCTGGGGTTCCACAGCAAGAAGTGCAAGGTTCTGAACTTCGGAGCACTGAACCAGGGGAAGGATTATCACTTAAATGGGGTTCAGTTGGGTCATTTCACAGAAGAGAAGGACCTAGGGGTGATCATAACAGGTAGCATGAACAACTCTGTTCAGTGCAGAAAGGTGGCAGCAAAAGCCAACAAAATGCTGGGGTGTATAGCTAGATGGATCTCCTCCAGAAGTAGGGAGGTTATTCTGCCTCTGTGCAGGTCGCTGGTCAGGCCCCACCTGGAGTACTGCATGCAATACTGGTGCCTGTTCCTGAAGAAGGACACCAGATTATTGGAGGGTGTACAGCATAGAGTTACCAAAATAATCCAGGGATTGGAGGGCAAGCCATATGAGGAAAGGCTGGGGGAGTTGAATACGTACTCTCTGGGAGAGACGAGTGACAGGGGAGATATGGTTGAGACCTTTAAGTACCTGAAGGGAATAAACAAGACTGATACAGAGAGGATTTTCCAGAGGAGAAAAAGGGAGGGACACAAGAGGACACCAACAGAGATTGGAGGGGGGTAGATTCAGGAGAGAGATGAGGAGACATTTTTTCATGGAAAGAGTGGTGGACAAGTGGAACTCCTTGCAGGGTGAGGTAGTGGCCTGGAAGTTGGTAGACAGCTTTAAGAGGGGTTGAGATAGGGTAAGGATAGGATAGGGGAAGAGAGGGGCAGCAGCATTATAAGGTGCTAGCTGCACACTTGAGCAGACTCGATAGACCATGAGACCTGTTTCTGCTGGCATTTTCATATGTTCCTATGTTCATACATAGGAACATATGAATGTGATGGCAGGAAAGGGCCACCAGGCTCACTCAGTCTGCTAAGAGTGCCTAGAGTCCACTGATCTTTTGCTGTAGTCCTTCCCCCCTGTTTCAATAATCCCCTGTGTCTATATCAGGCCCTCTTGACCCCCCCACTGTCTTCTCCCCATGTAATCATTGCTTCAGAGGTATACATCATCAATGTCATGTTTTCATTACTGTTAGGCTGTACAGAGGTGGCTGAAGAAGAAAGACGCCACAGTGTGTGGACCTTCAAATACGGCCTCATGTAATGAAGTCATGAAGGAAATGTACATTTTGAAGAATTGTCACACTGTAAGTATGTGCCTTCCTGAATTTCACTTGAGTTGACTATCAAGTTGCTTGTCACTGTTTTAGCTCTGCATTCCTTCTGCCTGTGAATAATTATCTAATGACTGTTGTGTGATTGCCTCATCATATTGCTTATCTTTATTATTCATTGTCATTTTTATGTTGCTTGCACGCATGTGCAAGAAACATAGTGCCATCATCCGAGTTTTCGGAGGTGTGTCAGCCCCTCTTCCAATGCAGTCAGTGTGTTTGCAGGCACGGCCCCAGTTCCCCAATGCATGCTGCAGCTATCTATGACAGCTCCAAAATGCAGTGGCATACAGTTGAAAGGAGGTTCTACTTCAGTGAGCAGAGCCCCCCACACACACATGCATAAACATGCATATTCGTAGTCACGCTCCCCATGCACACACTGTATGGCCGGCGCAGTGCCCAATCCCCGTTGGCTCCACCCCCACCCCAACAGCTGTCCAGGTGCCATGCTGGGAGCCACCCCAGCACATGGCAACTAACTGTTATAGCAACGGGGTGCCCAATCCCTCGTTGGCTCCAAGGCTGCATGCTCCCCCCCAAAAGCTTTCCCAGTGCCACGCTGGAAGCCCACCCCAGTGTGGCAAATCTTGTTTTGGCTGACGGGGGTGCACAATCCCCCATGGGCTCCACGTCTCCCCAAACAGCTTTTCCTGCTGCCACACTGGGAGCCCACCCCAGTGTGGCAAGCGTCCCGTGTCATCTTCTTAAAAAAAAAAAAAAATGTGAATAAAAAAACAGTCCCTCATAGTCTCCCTGCCTCCTTCCCACAACCCCACACCCACCCACTGTGCAGCCTGCCTCCCACACCCCCACCCCATACCTACCGGAGCTCGTGCAAGATCATCGGACCGGGAACACGTCTGCACTCTTCAAAGCCGACCAGGAATTGAGGAAATGCTGGTAAGCTGTATAATGGGATAGAAAGGTTTTTTCAACTTTGTTGCATATCTCAGGCATTTTGGGGAATTTTGGCCTCAAATTTTCAACATGGGGTTTTGGGGACCCCTCCTCATGATTTCTTGCACTGTCATGGCGTTAATCGGGCCCGAAGGGTGATTTTGCAGTCACTGCGTGAAATCACCTTTCAGGACCGATTAATGAAAAGACACTGCCAGTGTTCATAAGGTGGGCTCTCAAAAAGCCTATGTTGAAAATTTGGTGAAAAAATTCCTAAAAATGACTGTTTTACGAGTGTGCATTGCACAGCTCCTACGCACGCTTGTAAGTTCACAAATTTTTAATATTTTCACTCCAGATTTTCAACATTGCCATTTTACCACACCTCCTTATTAGCAGTACAGCTGTCATTTTCATATCCTGCCCAAAACGTGTTTCCGCCAATGTAGCGCACAATGGCGCAGTTGAAAAGGAACATGTATGACACATTAAGAAAATCACAGTGACACTGTTCATTAGCAGAGGTCTTAAAATGGCTATGTTGAAAATTTGGTGAAAAAATTCCTAAAATGACTGTTTTACGTGCGTATGCAGTTCCTACGCATGCTCGTGAAGTTTTAATTTTCAATATTTTCAATCCAGATTTTCAACATTGCTACTCTTTTACCACACCTCCTTATGAGCAGTATAGCTGTCATTTTTCATATCTGCCCAAAACGTGTTTCCGTACATGTAGCGCACAATGGCGCAGTCGGTGTGTGAAATCAATGTATGGGACACATTAAGAAAATCACAGTGACACTGTTCATTAGCAGAGGTCTTAAAATGGCTATGTTGAAAATTTGGTGAAAAATTCTAAAATGACTGTTTTATTTAGTGTGCTGCAGTTCCTACGCATGCTCGTAAGTTTGTGAATTTTCAATATTTTCAATCCAGATTTTCAACATTGCCATTTTACCACACCTCCTTATGAGCAGTACAGCTGTCATTTTTCATATCCTGCCCAAAACGTGTTTCCGCCCATGTAGCGCACAATGGCACAGTCGGTGTGTGAACTCAATGTATGGGACACATTAAGAAAATCCCAGTGATACTGTTCATGAGCAGAGGTCTTAAAATGGCTGTGTTGAAAATTTGGTGAAAAAATTCCTAAAAATGACATTTTATAAGTGCTATAGGTTCCTACGACTGTAGAATTCGCTTAATTTTCAATATTTGCACTCCAATGACTTCCAAATACCTAAACAGCACATAGAAGCAAGCAACATTCTGCATTGACAAATGCTTGTTATTATAATCTGTTACTGATTGGTCAGTTTTAGTACATATGTTGCTAATAAGTCATTCATCACTATACAGATGTTGAAGTACAGTAAGGGTGAGTTTTCTTTTGTTGGTAATAGTAACACAAGCACACTAATACCAATAATGATGGTTTTCGTGTTTTGGGGGTAACCTCTTGGTATTAAACTACTTTTTCAGTGTATCTTGCCATGCACATAGTGCATCATAGTTACTGCAGATTCCTGAATTATTGGCAGCCACTATTAAATGACAATTGACAATACTTTTACAGTACTGTTTAACATCATTTAATGTCACTGGCTCAGTACATGCCCCTCTGTCACTTGGTACAAGTCATACTGATGATGTGCTCTTTGAGAGTATTGCCATGTAATTGAAAGGTATACTGCCAGTGCTGTAACAGTTTACTGTTTTCTTATTAGGTGTGTCCCTTTACTACTCCCATACTTGTGCCATGTTTCATCTCCATATGATCCTGAAAATGAATTTCGTGCCATCCAGTTACAGTGTCTGAAGGATAATATTCTTTTTGTTCTCCACAGTGTGACTTACATTAGTCTGCTGTATGAAAAATGGTTCTCAAGGTTTTCATGGGCCTGTATACCCTAATAGTGACACTCCACCCACTGCTTGTTTCTTCCACTGTCCAGTTTTGTCACTGATACATGATTGGACTGCTTGACAGAAAATGTTGGCATACTTTTTTCTTTATGAGATGGTGTCATAGGTACTGTCTTTGCTCACCATGCTATTCTGCTATTTGACACTTTGCTAGGAAGAATTTGAAAATGAGGTCATCGCAATGACACAGAAATCCTTTCCTCCACTGGTTTTGATCTATCTTCAGAAGAACTGGGTGCCCTGTGGTAAAATGTGGTCCAACTTTGGCAGAAGATTTTATTATGAGGATTCAGAAATCAAGAACATTTCTGAAAGGTATCTGTCATGAGTCATTTTCATTATACAAGGCATGCAGTGACACTAATTCAGTAATGCATATTAAGATGTGTATCATACAAATACAAATACCTATTTATGTAGAAATTGTTGTCGCTTAACGTCAGTAAGTACCTCAATATGCTATTATGTAACTCTTCTCCCCCCCAGTGCTTGCTGTGCACCTCTGCCTAGGTGTTTTCCATTCCTGCTGTCACACTGTGTTATGCCTGTACACCATGCTCTATGAATAACTTCTCCCTCATATTTCTCGTGCGCCTTCCCTTGTCACATTTTTTACTGTGAAAGCCTTGCAACTGATATGCATGTATATGGATATGCTTTCTTCATCCTGATGATGTGCACCTTTCAAATTTGCTGATGCTTCTACAACATGTGCCCCAGATTTTCTTCTGTTGTGGATATTGTTTCATTAATGTCTTCATCCTATAAACTTTGCCCACTTTAAGGTAGCCATGTACCATGTGCTGTTATTCTGTAAGGTACCACCTGCTGTCTCCATGTGAATGTGTTGCTGGCACCTTCATAGCTGTAGACAGTAGCCCATGGGTGTGTGTCATTCTTCAGCAATGTAACTCCTCTTCTCTTTCTGTATATTCTTGTGTACGCACTCTAAGAACATGCATGCCTTCATAATATCAGATTAGTTAAAAACAAAATACCAATTTCACCCCCCCAAAGACATTGCACATATTAGTATTTAAACAATTTAATGGCCTATTGGCTTTACTTACTTTAAACTCCATGTAAAAAAGGGGGTCGTCTTATTTTTCAGATTGGAATTCCAAAGTGAGCAAGCTATACCACCACTTCATGGTGGGACCCTTTCGGTATAGTCCCTACACTAGCTCATTAACTCTGAAATGCCTGTAGTGGCTACTCATAAATATAGAGTGCTGTCTGGATTGGCCCAAAATACATTGTCTAATTGGCTCCTTAAACAAGGTACTTCCACCCAGGAACATTTCTGATAGGGGGTGCTACTGGTGTGTGGTAAATAACAGTTTCAAGCAAAATACCAGTGCACAACCCCCCCCCCAAAGACATTGCACATATTAGTATTTAAACAATTTAATGGCCTATGCCTAATGTCAGATTACTCTGATTGGTTTAGTTGCCTTCATGAGACACCATTACTATGATTCTGCATGTCTCATTAGTGGTGTTTCTCACTTTACTCACAGTGCTCACGTAGCCATGATACAACTGTCTTAAACAAAATACTTTACTTTTTAAAAATATGTTCGGTGAAGAACACATGTGAAAAACATCACCTTTGACCAGACTTTTGCATACTCTCTCTTATGTTACTCCCTCCATACCACAAAGTCTGTTTCAGTTGTATTAACTGTATGGGATACTGTTTCTGCTATTGTCAAAGAAGTTATATTGGTCTTTGTAGCTCTTCATTAATGTCAGTAACACAGACCTTGAATTGGATGGGCCCAGTACTCAGCTGGGAGGGATCTTGCTCCTCTCAATGGTAAAGCTCAAGTACTCCACCCAGTCAGTGGTGTTGTCTGACCCCTTTGTCACACACTTACAATGTCCTGATCTAGTGCCACACTGTCTTCTTTCTGTATCACTCTGTGTTTTACAATCTTGTTGAAGGCATTTTTGCATTTCTGGTATGCACTGACTACAGTCTTTCCTTGTTTTGCTAACATGCATATGTATTACAAGGTTGCTATGGTTACTTCTTAGCATCTACCCCCTTGTCATAAAAAAAATATAATGCATCACTGAAAATGTAGCCGATGATCCTCTATTTCGTGGCTTATACCCTGATATTACCTGTTAAGAGGCACAGGCTGACAGTTGTTTAAGTTAATGATTCTATAATAAACTGCATAATTTGTGTATTCTGTTGCCTGTTTTGCTTGTTGTTACACTATTTCTTCTTCCGTCTCTGCAGGTTTTTCCATATTCTGAAGTATCATTTTATGAAAGGCAACAGCAACCATTGTCTGGATGACTTTCCGTATCTGTTGTTTAATAAAATCTTGACCTACTTTACATACTTGGACATGCTACAGCAGTCTGGTCATGTGAAAAATGATCACTTTCAGAAAAATGCAGAAGTAAAGATCACTGCTGAGGAAATGATCAAGTAGAATTGGGACCAACAAATTTACTGGCTCTCTGACTTTGTTGCTGAGGTGCCAATTCATTCAGTGTTAAATATAAAATATACTGTCATAATCCATGAATATATGTGTGATTGTGTTGTTGGTGGGATTGGGCAGAAAGATAAACATTTGACATTGCTGGAATTTATATTACAAAGAGGAGAACTTGGAGAATAGGCATGCAGCACCCTGTTCAAAAAGGTGACCCAGTATCTGTATGATACTAAGAGCTTTGCACTGGAAGGCAGACAGTTGAGAGTGACAAGTCCCTTCAGTGGATTGACTAGTGTTGTCGATGTCTTGCTACAGAGATGCACATGTATTGCCAGTAGTTTTGGGGTCACTTGAGCCTGTATTCATTTGATGCATATGGTCAAGGACTCTGCTGAACCTGATGCTGACTTGGAACCCATGGACTTACCTGAACCTGATGCCAACTTGGTACCCCTGGACTTACCACAACCAGAACTGGAATCCAACAGGTGGGTAAATAAGAGCAACTCCAGAAAAAATAACCAAAGATAAAAGTTGCAATAGCAATGTATTTAAGCCAAAGTAAATATGACCAGGTACCCCTACGCTTCAGTATGCTAGCCTTAAAGGGGGTATGTCTTAGTGAAACAACAGACTCATATATATATATATATATATATATATATATATATATATTTATGCAATAGGTGTGAGACCAAAAGCCATTGAATAAATCCATTTATTTCCACATATGTGGAATAAATCTAACTACTATATTTATCCCACATATGTGGATAAATGCAAACTGTCAATCAAAGCTTTTTGTTCACTTTTTGACAAACAAATGTGAATAACTTTAAAACGAAAATGATAGCATAGTACTGTGAGCACGAAAAATGTTCTGGACAAAAATATCTACAAAATGAGTGGTGTTTCATTTATAGATACCTTTTAGTTTTTTTATAATTAGCAAAAACAGCAAAAATCCTATTTTCTTTCACTTTTCAGACAAACAAATATAAATAACTTTAAAATGAAAAATGATAACATGGTATTTGAGCACGAAAAATGTTCAGCATAAAAATATCTACAAAATGAATGGTGTTTCATTCAGAGATACCTTTTAGTTTTTCAAAATTAGCAAAAACAGCATAAAATTCAGTTTTCTTTTCACTTTTCGACAAACAAATGTGAATCACTTTAAAACTAAAAATGATAGCATGGTACTATGAGCATAAAAATGTTCAGCATGAAAATATCTACAAAATGAGTGGCATTTCATTAATAAACACTTTTAGTTTTTTTATAATTAGCAAAAACAGCATAAAATTAAATTTTGTTTCACTTTTCATCAAACAAATGTGAATAACTTTAAAACAAAAAGGTAGCATGATACTGTCACCATGACATTTGTTCAGCAAGAAGTTCTCTACAAAATGAGTGGTGTTTCATTTAATAGCAACCACTCCTAGGCGGACATGCACCAGGAAAGTTAACCAAAGGTCCCAGAAAGTCCCAGAAATTACCATTTAAAAAAAAACATAAACAGTCAAAACCAAATGTTCCACACTGATAAAGAAGCATCCCTATTGCATAAATGAAATATACAATGGTGAGCTGTCAGATATGATTTATCTACACTTGTACTGTTTGACCTCGGACACCTCACTCGTGCTTACGCCACTGTAGAGTTCCCGAGGTCAAACAGCACTTGTAGATAAATCATTTATCTGACAGCTCACTATTGTATATCCTATATATATATATATATATATATATATATATATATATATATAAATGAAAGAATGACATCATCAAAGGATGACAGCAATACATTGCATAAATCTGTGTTCTAATTAGTGTTACAAAAGCACATATGTATATACACTTGAAAAAAGCTAGAGCTAAAATAATACATTTAGGTGAATCAGAAAACGAAATTAGAAAACTATAATGTCTCTGCAGACCTCAAGATTCAGTCTAACCATCCGGTAAGTTACATCAGTGTCTCTACTCTGAGAAGGTGATGAAATAAAACTTACTACTAGTATAGAGTTCCTTAAAAAAAAAATTTTTAATTTCCTAGTTTAAGGACTGGTCTGACATTATTCATTACAAATGTATAAACATTTGAGGTAGTTCTAATATTTAAAGTATATTAAGACACCATTATTAGGCTAACAAAAATGGAGAAGCTAAGTCTGCAGTAAATACATGACTAAACATTTAGAAAAATACTTAGAAAAAATACAGATAGAAATTGATACAAGTAAGGGGCGGGAGGAAAGGGGGAAGGGAACGAAAGAGATGAAGGGAGGGAAGGAGAGAAAGAAGCACTAGAACAGGGAAAAATGTCCTAGTGTGATCACCCTAAAGCAACTGTGTGGGAGAAGGAACTATTTATTTGGCTGGGAATCTACAGACATTCATTCTCCAGTATTCCTGTGAAAAAGGGAGAAACAAGAATGAAACAGTTTAATTTTTTTCCCATATGTAAACAAGTATTTCTAATACATAATACAATTTCAACTTCAAGTCTTCTTTTAACTTTTCTTGTTTTTCAAAAAAGGTTTTAGATTCCATTGATCATTTAAACCATCAGGTTTCACTGTCCCTAATCTGTAGATACATCTGCTTTCTTTTTTAGCAATTCATAGGTTCTATCACCCCTATACTTAAAGGGTTGTTGCCAGTCAATTCCCATAAACTTCAGGCTTTATGGGTCTGAATTATGTTTTTGAAAAAAATGTAGACATACAGGGGAGTCAGTTTTTACATTAATTATATTTCTGACATGCTCCTGGATTCTATGCATGAGTGCTCTGATTGTGAGCTCTGATTGTTCTCTCTATGTACATTTGTTTGCATCCATGCCACAAAATATAGATTGCAAATGATGTGTCGCAATTAATGAAATCTTTCATCTTGTGTTTTTGTTTTTTTGTAAGATGTGTGAATTTAGTCCATGTATTGCAATAACTGCAAATATTGCACCTCTGACATGTGAAGCTTCCTATTGGTTTAGTTCTTAGTTATGTACATTTGGCTGGTTCAGTCAATCTGCTCTGAACTAGCTTTTCTTTTAAATTAGGCCCACTTGAAAAGGTGATATGTGTTTTTTCTCCCACAGCTTCCCTCACATTTCTATCAGAGTGCAAGATGTACCAGTTTCTATATATTACATTCCCTATTTGGCCTGACCAATTATTATGTTCAGTGACAAATGTGACACAATTTGTGTCAGTAGGTGAATCCTTCATTTTCTCTTTAAGTAACTCCTCCCTTCTCATACCATATGACTTGTTCATAGCTTGTGTAAGTAAATTCTCCCTATAGCCTCTTTCGGTAAATTTACTTCTTAGTTCTTCTGCTTGGGCCCAGAAGTCAGAATCTTCCTTGCAGTTCCTCTGCAGATGTAAAAACTGTCCATACGGGATCGAGTCTTTCAGATTTTTGGGGTATGCACTGTCAGCCCTGAGTAAATTATTAGTGGCCGTGGGCTTCCTATAGTTTTTTGTGGTTATAGGTCCTTCAGGGAAAGTGGGTCTTTTTATGGTGAGATCTAAGAATTCTATCTTGTCTGGGTCAGTTTTGTGTGTGAACTTCATGTTGATGTCATTGCTGTGAGCCATTCTACAAATAAATCTGCCTCCAACATGTTTCCTCCCACACAACCAGAATATCATCAATAAAGTGGGTCCACAGAGTTATTTTTTCTAGGAAGGATTTGTGCTCTGTAATACAGAAATTTCTTCCCACATACCTAGAAATAGATTTGTCTATGATCGTGCCATACAGGCCCCCATAGCTGTCCCCCAAATGTGTCTGTAATTATTTCCTAGAAATTCAAAATGGTTGTGAGTCAGAATTAAATGGATGGTTGACAGAATGAAATTATCAAGAATATCCTCTGTAGTATCCCCTCTCTCTGGGTAGTATCTACAGGCATTTATTCCTTGTTCATGCTATATGCGTGTATAGAGAGAGTCAGCATCAGTCATCAGCCATATCATTCTGTCTGTCCACTGTACATATTTCAATTTGTTCATGACATATGTAGTATCTTTTGTGTAAGATTCTAACTTTATTGCCTGTTTATGTAAAAAGAAATCTACAAAATTGCCCAGTTTTTCTGTAATAGACCCTATTAAGGAAATAATAGGTCTCCCGGGGGATCCCTTATGTCCTTATGTATTTTTGGTTGAATGTAATAGCAGGGTATGAGGGGATTTTCATTCCACAGATATTTCAATTATCCTTCTGTTATATCCCCTCTTCTTACTGCCTCCTGTAACAAAAGGTTAAGTTCAACTCTATATTTACTCATGGGATTCTGCTTAAGTTTTTCATAGTGAGAAATATCATTCAGTAGTTTAAACACAATATTAAATAATTTAAACAATCACGGTAGTAAGTGTGGCAAACACCAACATGGAGGTGTCGATAGGGAGAAGGGCAGGGGTAAATGGAGAAAGTGACAAAGGCAAGAAGGACAGGGATGGGGCAAGAGGGGGTAAGGCCATCAGGAAATGGAGGGTAATGAGTACCAATGCCCGTAGTCTGGGCAACAAGCTCCTTGAGCTGGTGGCCTTAATGGAAGAGGGATGCCTGGATATTGTAGCAGTCACAGAAACATGGTACACAGAGAACCATGACTGGGATGTTAACATACCAGGGTACATAACCTAAGAGAGATAGGCAGGGAGAAGAGGGGAGGAGTAGCTCTCTATGTAAAGGAAGGGATAAAAGCAACTGAACAAAGAGTAAACATGGAGGAGAAGGCACTGTGGGTCACCTTGGAGACTGGAAAGGGCACCACAATCCGCACAGGGTTGTGTACAGATCCCCATGTCAGGGGAAGGAATGGACAAGGATATGATGGAAGGCATTCTTAGAATGGCAGAGAAGGGAGATACTGTTGATGGGAGACCTGAATATGCCAGATGTTAACTGGAGCACATTTGCTGCAGCAACATCCAAGAGCAGGGCCATTCTTGATGCCCTACAGGTGGCAGGCATTAGACAGCTAGTTTCGAACCCACTTCGTGAGGGAGCAATCTTAGACCCGTGACTCTCAAACGGGGGCAGTGAGAGGATCTCAGATCTAGAAGTGGGTTGCCATCTGGGGACAAGTGACCATCAAACAGTGTGGTTCACGTTAAACTCAGCTACAGAGTCAAGCCATACAAAAGTGAGGGTACTGGACTTTAGGAGGGCTGACTTTGCAAGATGGGAGAGTGCCTCAGAAAAGCACTAGCAAACAGGCTAGAAGGAGTGTGGAGCAACAATGGGGAATTATCAAACTGCCATCACAGAGGCAACAAGCCTTTGTGTGAAGCAAATAAACAAATCAAAATGAAAGAAAAAGCCACTATGGTTCTCAAGAGAGGTGGCTGTGAAAGTCAGGAAGAAAAAGATAGCATTCCAGAAGTATAAGGAAACACAGAAGGAGCAGGACAGAGAGCTGTACCAGTTAAGGCAGAAAGAAGCAGGGAGGGAAGTCAGAATAGCAAAGGCCTAAACTGAGGAAAAGATAGCCAACTCAGTTAAGAAGGGGGATAAAACCTTTTATAGGTACATCAGCTAGCGTAGAAAGACAAAGGGAGGGATAGTGAGGCTGAATAGAATAAACGGTGGGTGAGCAGAGGGAACAGTGAAAGCAGGAATACTGAACGAATATTTCTGCTCAGTATTCACAAAGAGGAGGGGAAGTGCCTAATCCAATTAACAGAAGCACTCTTGATAGGGGGTCGATCCCAGTCCTTTCACAGAAGAAAGGGTTCTGCAAAAACTCCTAAAACTGAAGGTGGACAAAGCAATGGGTCCTGATGGAATTCACCCCAGAATTCTAAAAAATTAAGGAAGAACTAGTAAAACCACTGTCTACTCTTTTTAATAAATCATGGGAGGATGGTGTGGTACCCGAGGACTGGAGGAAGGTGGATGTGATTCCCCTTCACAAAAGTGGGACCAAGACAGAGGCAGGAAACTACAGACCTGTCAGTCTGACCTCTGTGGTAAGGAAAGTGATGGAGTCACTTCTGAAGGAAAGAATAGTTGAGTACCTAGAGGTCAGTGGAGCACAGGATCCAAGGCAGCATGGGTTCACAGCGGGAAGGTCATGTCAGGAGATCTAATAGATTTCTTTGACTGGGTGACCAAGTAGTAGATCAGGAGGGGCTGTGACATGGCCTACCTAGACTTTAGCAAGGCATTTGACACAGTCCCACACAAAAGATTATTAGTCAAATTAACCAGCCTGGGAGTGGGTCCCAGGGTGGTAGCCTGAATAAAACATTGGCTGGACAACAGGACACAGAAGGTAATTGTAAATGGAGTCCACTCTGAAGAAAGAGGCGGTTACTAGTGGGGTACCGAGGGTTCAGTATTGGGTCCAGTCCTTTTAATGTCTTCATCAGTGGCATTGCAGAGGGACTGGAAGGAAAAGTATGCCTTTTGCAGATGACACAAAGATCTGCAACGGGGTTGATACACAGGAGGCGGAAAGGATGAAAAGGACTTGGCAAGGTTGGAGGAATGGTCTGACGTATGGCAGCTAGGATTCAATGCAAAAAAGTGCAAAATAATGCACCTGGGAAACAAGAACCCAGGGGAAGAATACACAATGGGTGGGGAGGTAGTAACAACAACAAAACAGGAAAGGGACCTGGGGTAATCATATCAGATGACCTTAAGGTTAGCAAGCAATGTGAGAAGGCAGTAGGGAGGGCCGGGGTATACTGGGATGTATGGGAGAGGCATCAGCAGCAGAAAACAGGAAGTTGTTATCCCTCTGTACAGACAGTTGGTGAGACCCCATCTGAATACTGTGTCCAGTTCTGGAGACCCCATCTCCGCAAGGACATAGACAGGATAGAGGCAGTCCAGAGGAGGGCAACTAAAATGGTGCAGGGTCTGCAAGAGTAGCTCGATGAGGAGAGACTAAAGGAGCTTAATATGTATACCCTTGAGGAAAGAAGGAGAGGGGGACATGATAGAAACTTTCAAGTACCTCAAGGGAATCAACAAAGTCCAAGAGGGTAGCATCTTTTAGAAAAGAGACTTGCAAGAACAAGGGACACAATTTAAAAGATAGAAGGAGGGCGGTTCAGGGCAATGTGAGAAGTATTATTTCACAGAGAGGGTAGGATGCATGGAACAGCCTTCCTGAGGAAGTTGTGGAGTCTAAAACTGTGGGAGAATTCAAGAATGCATGGGACAGACATAAGGCAATTCTTGTGGAGGGCAGGAAGATATAGGCTGTTGGTTAAATAGGATCTGCGGCCTATCCTGTAGGTAGGGAAATGGGCAGACTAGATGGGCCTAGCGGTCCTTATCTGCCATCAAAGTCTATGTTTCTATGTTTCTTAGTGTAATGTATGTAGTGTATGTAGTGTAAGACAATATTCCCACCCTTATCAGCAGATTTTATCACTGTTCCCTCATCTGATTGTAGCTCTTTAAAAGCTTTCATTTCTTGTACAGTTAAATTTATATCTCCGGGCTGCCCTGCTTTCTCTGTAATTTGTTCAATTTCTTTAAGAACAACCCTTTCAAATGTAGAAATCACAGAGTTAACTACATTTGGCATAAAGTCAGAAGTGGGAGAGAATAGTGTTTTTCTCTGTGTTTTGATGTCACACTGGATACTTACATCGCTGGGACTCAAACCCATAGATCTCACCAGGCCCCTTTCAATCAGTTTGATTATATAGTCAATGTCTTCTTCAATGCTCTATGCCTCATTTTCCAAGTCTAGGGGTTGTCTACAAAATTCATGGTATCCTGCTCCAGTGAGGTATCTATGAAGCCCATGGTGTTAGTGGTATTTTCAGTCCCTGCTCTTCTAGAAAAAAAAGACTTTCAACTTCAATTTTTGAAAAAGTTTATAAAGATCAATCTGAATCTGAAAGGGATATATATGTGAGCCTGTTGCTTCACTAAGCCATACCCCCTTTGAAGGCTAGCAGGCTGAAGTGCAAGGGTTCCTGTCCATATTTACTTTGTTTTAAATAAATTGCTATTACAGCATTTATCATTGGTTATTTTGTCTGGAGTTGCTCTTATTTACCCACCTGTTGAATTGTACAGGGGTTTGCTACCTCTGTAAGAGCACCCCCTCATTAGTGGTGTGCTGATTTGCTTTTGTTTTGTTTTGAACTTTTGCTACAGGAAGCAGCAGCACAAGGAGAAGCAGAATTTCCATGCTACAATTTCCAGAGGGAAAGGACTGTACTACAGTAGAAAAATGATTGCCAGATACGGACCAGGAGGCTTTTTTCAAAACTTCTTTGTGGCTGGAGAGTTGTAAACACTTCCCCCGTGAGATACCAACAGAACAATATGCCAGTAGGAGATGTGGGGGAGGACACCATCTCGGAGTTTGATAGGGAGCATACAGAAACTTGGGCAGCAAGGAGAAGCAAAGCCTGTGACAAACTGAGAATCAGAGAAGATTCAGCATTCATTCCAGGTGATATCAAAACAGCTTTTGTTAAACTTGAGAAGTTACTCTAAAAAAAAAGCTTGATATCTCACATAATATAATTACACTAGAACAATACCCTGGCAAAGGATAAGCACTACAAGGGCTTAGAATTATTATTGTTTCCTCTTCTGGCTTTGATAATTTCCCATTTAAAGAGAAATGGCTTGCTGCTGCTCTTTTATGTTCTAAAACATTTGTTGAATTACTGATAAAAGCAGATGTACAGAAACATGCAGAACTAGATACAGAAATTGATACAATTAAAAGGGAAGTCCTTGTGTTTAAAGAAACAGCAGCATTTAAAGAATTGGACACATTTATGAAAGAGAGACTTGTTAAGTATGAAAACGAATTAGTCATTAAAAAACAAAAGAAACTAGTCAGAGACCAAGAAGACTATGATAATGGATGGATCATGTGATGCTGTGAATGGAACAGCAGCTCGGAGAGCCCATCTCCTCCCCAGCTCTGCCTTACTGAGAAAATTTAACAGTAACTACTGTGTTGATCCCAAAAGTACATCTGCTACACAGCTCCCAACAACTTCCTGAACCTGGTATAAAACAGGCAAAAGCGGTTGCAGCAGTGGCCAGGAGAAAAAAATGAAACAAGAATCAGGCCTACTTAAGAATGGAGGCAGAGATGTGCCAGGCACCTCCCCCGCACACACTGCCGCAAACACCAGAGAAGAATTCCAAATGGGCCAAAGGACAGCCCGGGGCAGCTACTAAAGTGGGCTCACCATTGACTACTGGACCACCAACCACCCCTCTCACGGAGCAGAAATTCTTAGAAGAACTAAATCCCTTTCGAGTAGTGATCCAGGAACTTACCTCAGAAATGAAGGCTATGAGAACAGAACTTTCTGATACTAATCGAGCGATCAAAGATGTTGCAGCCAGGACGGCGTTGTTGGAGGAATGGAGGGCAACAGTTGACTCTGAGCTCCCGGCACTGCGTCAAAGATTGAATAAGATGGAGGTTAAGTTGGAGGACCTGGAGGGCCGTAGCCACCAAAATAATATCCTCATATTCTGCCTCCCGGAGGATTCAGAAGGAGTGACCCCGATCACTTTCCTGCAATGGCTGCTAACTAAAATAGCGGGCCCCTCGCCTAATAACACCACCTATGTGATCGAGAGGACCCATCGCTCACTTAGATCTAAACCGGCTATTGGGCAAGCACCAAGGCCCTCGATCTTAAAATTTCTTAACTACCTAGATAAAGTGCATGTGCTGGGAAAGGTTAGGAGCCTTCAGGAAATTCTATGGGAGGGACAGAAGCTGAGATTTGCCCAAGACTTCCCAGCAACCATAAGGCAACGAAGGACAGCCTACCACCCCCACTGTTACAAAATTAATCGCTGCCAGCATCAAATTCAAAGTTCAGTATCCATCCAAACTATCAGTGTACTATCAAAATTCTTGGAGGAGTTTTGATACAGCTGAGCAAGCTCAGGTGGAATTGGCAGGGTTGTTTCCAGATCTGTTCAAGCTACACTGAATTTACTGCTAGTTACAGTGTTTAGTGAGCAGACAACTGAGACAAATGGTGTTGAATATGGATCTAATTAATAAACATTGGTTTCAGTAAAACTTTGCTACGGTTCTGGATCTTCTTGAGATATGGCAGACTGATGAGGGCTTATAGTGAAAGGGAAAGACCGCATTAACTGCAGAAAATGAGCAAGAACTGGCTTTAATCTCGAGTCTGTTCCCCCTCCCCTGGTTCTTGGGCTCTCACTCCTTCTAGAAGATGAAAAAGCAGGGAAAGGAAGAGATAGAATAACTGGGAAGGATATAACACCCATGGATTTATTAGTCTTTTTGTGTCAAGGCTTCAATATGCTGTACTGCCACTTTTTGTACTGCCCTAATGACATTCATATTTACCGTCACAAGAGGGCGCTCAAAGTCTGCAGATCGATTGGACTCCTTAAACTGCTTTATTTTCGTTTTCGTCTGGTGAACTGCATTTTTTGATAGGAACTGCCCCGTATCACGAAGATCAGAAGGTTGACTGTGCTGTTCCTGAACTAGGAGGAAATATTTTTCCCCCTTTTTTTTTTCTTTTTTTCAGCAATTCTTGTTTCTTCTTCTCCCTTCTCCCCCTCCCCATAAGTCACGATGCTGCAGGGGCACCCTGCTACGCTAAGATAACATTATTAGAAGCAAGTACTGGAACAATGCAGATGGACTAAAGGGACAGAAGAAGGGTTGGGGGACAGAAAATTAAGAGGGTTCTAATGCTGTTCTTAACAAGGTTGACATTAGGGGATTTGCTTGTAGTGTCTTATAGCATCATTGTCTACCCCCCTGTCTCCCCTTTTTTTTACATATGCTACATTACCATTGTGTGGAGCTGGGGAGGAAAAGGGGTAGATCTGGATACTGCAATTTCAAGAAGGGGGTTGCAAACCAGGATGAAGGGAGGGGGGAGTATGCAGCCTTTGGGTGGGGGGCTCCCCGGGCCTTCCCCAGGCCTGACGTCTTGGTGGCCTGGGATTACTCAATATAATATGACCGAGGGATGGCCCCGGGAGAGCCTCTACCAAATGGCTATGTACAGGGGAAGGGGGATGTACAGCAGAGGGAAGGGGAGGGAGAAGCGGGGGCTTAAAAGGGAATGGAGGGTGGGTGGGATCAGGTATGCAGCACAACAGCCTTTTCAAGAGGTCTATCCCAAGGACAATCTGAGCAATGCTAAAACTGTTGGAGTAAAGCTAGATAACCCAGTAAAAAAAATGCTAAAAAGGTGACTTCATATAAAATATGTTCATGGAATATTAAAGGGTCTCCGTCTCAGGCTAAACGTGCAAAAGTATTGTTGCATCTTTGTAACCTTGGCATTGACATAGTGTTTCTCCAGGAAACCCATTTGCCTCCTTCCCAGGTCTCACAATTAAGAAGATCCTGGGTTGGCCAGGCCTCTGGGAGTGGACTGGATACTCGGAAGGGAAGGGTTGCCATTCTCGTAGCAAGAAGAGTCCCGTTTAGACTTACAGACACCATAGTAGACTCTCAGCATAGATACATTTTGATTAGGGCCCTATTGGGTCAAACTGAGGTAGCGCTTGGTTCCATATATGGCCCCAATATGGAGGACACATCCTTTTTTGTTTCTCTCATGAATGACCTTACCCCATGGTCCCATTTTCCCACACTGCTAGGAGGAGATAGGAACCTTGTTTACTATAATATTATGGATCACTCTCCAAGTCGTTCTCCATCTCTCTCCTCAGCGCAGGTTGCCATCAGAGAAATGATGGACTCCTTTGGATTAATTGACCCTTGGAGGGCCCTTTACCCTCACCAGAAAGAATATTCGTTGCACTCTATTCCACACAACTCATTCTCTCGCTTAGATTACTTTCTTGTAGACGTGGGACATCTCTCAGCTATAACAACCTGTAATTATCTCCCCAAGGTGATCTCAGATCACCATCCCACTTTACTAAGTTGGAACCTGGGCCCACCTATATCTAGGGACAAGGTTTGGAGATTTAACTGTCAATTATTTCGATCAGAATATCTGAAGAACCAATTGGCCGGATTCATTTCAAAATTTATTGAGATTAATGCCCCCTCCATGACCAAGACAGACATGCTATGGGGTGCCTTAAAAAGTACAGTTAGAGGAGAGAAAATTCGCAAGACAATGGTTAAAAAAAAAAACAACCTCGAAAGTCGCTTCTGCTCTGTTGAGGGATATCAGGGACATGGAGATGTCACTCTCCCCGAACTCCACAAAGGATCCGTTTAAAGACCTAGAAGTTTTAAGGGATCGCTATAACTCAATTCTGACTGAACATGTAGAGTACCTTTTTATACGCTCTAAGATTAAGTATTTTGATCAGGGTGACAAAGCAGGAAAACGTTTGGCTTTGAGACTTAAGGCGCAGGCCTCGCATTGAATGGTTCCCAGTAATCAAAACTCTGTAGGACAAATAGCTACTTCCCCAAGAGAAATTACTAACTGTTTTCAAGAGTATTACAAAACTTTGTACTTCCATACCTCCCATTCTTTTTGCCCAGCAGTATTGGAACAATTCTTGCAGCCAATACAACTCCCACAACTCAATACATCCCAAGTAAACTTGCTTAAAGCCCCAATTTCTCAGGATGAGCTAACACAGGCTCTTGACTCCCTCCCCACAGACAAATCACCAGGCCCAGATGGATTCACAGTAGAGTTCTACAAACTTTTCAAAGAACAAACTGGGCCTATGCTTTTAGATACCTACAACTATATGTTTGAGCATGGTATTACTGACCCTACCCTATTTAAGGCCACTATTGTGGTTATCCCAAAACCTGATAGGGACCCTCTTCAGGTCACAAATTATCGTCCGATATCATTAATTAACATTGATATAAACATACTGGCAAAAATTATGGCCATTAGGCTATCCAAGGTTTGGCAAAGCCTAATAAGCTGTGAACAGGTTGGCTTTGTAGCTGGTAGGGTCTCGTCCGATCACATGCGCAAGTTGACATACTTGATCTCTGCATCCAGGGACTCCCGAATTCCAGCTGCCTTGGTGTCCCTGGATGCAGAGAAAGCATTTGATAGAGTCTCCTGGGAATATTTATTCCATTTGTTACAACTTTACAATATCCCAAAACAGTACATACAATGGGTCAAGATATTATATACTTGTCCCTCAGCACGTATACTCTGCAATGGGCATCTATCTCATCCCTTTAAGTTACAACAAGGAACAAGAAAGGGGTGCCCACTTTTCCCCCTTCCTGTTTGACTTATATCTGGAACCACTCATTAGACGTATTAAACTATCCCCAAATATTTCCGGTGTCTCTATTTGGCCCACACAATACAAAATCTCGGTCTATGCCAATAATATTTTACTTCACATAACTCACCCTTCAAAATCGACTCCTGCCGCTCTCGAAATTATCAAAACGTTTGGGACCTTTTCTAATTACAAACTCAATATCAAAAAAACAGAAGTGATGCACTTAAATGTTCATACATTCCAGGCTGAAATTGCTCACTTTGGATTCCGCTGGACCAGAGATAAGCTAAAATACCTAGGCATATATCTTTCCATTCAGAAACCAGGATGAAACAATACAACTTGGACAAGATTCTTACATGAATCAAATGGATCTCTCCGCCGGGCCATGTTGCCGCTAACTCTTTGGGGACGTGTTAATGTTCTGAAAATGAACATCCTCATGCGAATTCTGTACCCCTTACAGATGATACAATCTTTCCTACCCAAAGCATGGTTTACCCAGGTCAACAAAATCATGTCTAACTTTCTGTGGGGTGGGAAGACATCTTGTCGGGCTCTCTTTAAACTGCAGAGGAGTAAGAATAAAGGGGGCTTACAACTCCCGGACTTGTTCCTTTATCAGTTCTCCATTGTTTGTTCTGTCCTAGCATACTGGATGAAGGACAGTTCCTGTAAGGACAGTGTTCATAATATTCCCTTGTGGTACCAAATTGAGCAAAGTTTACTCTCTCCACACAACATATCTCTCAAGGCTCTCATTTTCTCCCCTCTCAAGAACTTGCCTAAAGCTCTCAAAGCCACAACTATGGAAACAACACTTCGAGTACATTCCCAAATGTATAACTTTTTGCAGATATCTCTGGTAAAGGATGTTTCCCAGCCTATATGTGCTAACCCCAATTTCAAAATAGGGGGATGGCCCCTCTCGAACAGTTTCTGGCCGGGTAACACCCAACTGAGAGTGGTAGACTTACTTCATGAACACACACTGATATCTTTTCAAGTAGCCAGCTCACAGTTTAACCTCCCTAAAACTTTCTGTTTTAAATACCTCCAATTGCAACATATGCTCCTAAGACACTTTGGACCAGGATACTGGACACGGTATCTAAACGGCCCTCTTTTACAGGCTATCTCTAACTTACCTTCCTCTCACCTCATCTCCCACTTCTATTGTCTCTTAAGGAAGGCCATAGATGAAAAGCAAGGTGTGCCACATTATGTCTAGAGCCAAGTACTACCTCCAAACACCTTAGCTCCTCGTTCATGGCCAAAAATTTGGTCATAATTGTACCAGGATGTGAAATGGATCAGATACCGCATCTTACAGTTTTATGTTATACATGATTTATACTATACCCCAGCTAAGCTTTATCAGATGGGGAAAATTTCCTCAAATGTATGTTCATGCTGTAAGCAAAGGCCTGGCACTCTGTTGCATATATTGTGGGAATACAATAAGGTCACACCTTTCTGGGATAGTATCAAGTCCAACTTAGACCCACTTTTAGGGTTAGCTGATGCGTTCAAGCCAGAAATTTGTATAATAGGAGACTATGGCAAAGTTCTAAGTGGCACCCAACGAAAATATATGACGCTAATATCAGTGTGTGCAAAAAAAGTGATTATGCACCACTGGTTAGACCAAAACATCCCTATATATACGGAATGGCTAAAAGAGATACTATTTGCTTTGCAGGCCAAGAACACGATTGCTCACATTGCACAGAGATCACAATACTATCCAAAAATATGGGCACCTTTACATACTCTGCTGACTATTTAGTGGTTTAAGGATACCAAATAAGTAACTAAGGCAAGAAGGGGACAGCACTACTAGAGAGATATGACTTCATTAAAGAAGATCCCCCCCCGACCACCTTGCCTGGACTAAAGGGAATGATGGACATTGTTGCTGCATACCTGAAAGGGAGGGAAAGGGAGGGGGGTCTGGGGAGGGGGAGGTAGGAAGAGGAATATGAAGGGTATGTGTAGTTAGCTGAGACTGTAATATCTGAACACAACTGAGACCATGTATACGATATATACGTTACAAGACTTTGTATTGTAACAGGACCCTAGCATAGAACATTGTTCAAACTGAATGTATGTGTCAAGCTAATGTCAAATGTATTAGTTAAATGATATCTTAACTCTTCCTACAAATGAGTAACATATATTTAATTTGAAAAAAAAAGAAGACTATGATAATGATCGTGTTTTGAATTGGAATAGGAAGGGGAACTACAGAAGCCGGAGCAGAAGCAGAAGTAGAAGCAGATCAAGAGTCCATTTTGAAGAAGGGGACAATGATAACAGAAACAGAGATCATAGTTATTTTTTAGACTGAGGACAGACTGCACCAGACACAGGGGAAAGAAATATAGGAGAACCAGGAGAAGCACGAAAGGAGGCAAACGCTACTCAAAACAAAAGGAAAACCAGGGGTCGGGGCAAGAGCTCCAAATGGTCAACATATCTGGGAAAGAACTCACTGAAGCACAGATTACATTATTGAAACACGCACTGTCCTTTGTCCTGACACCCTCTTTAAACCACTTTTAGATCCAGGTTGATCTTTATAAACTTTTTCAAAAATTGAAGTTAAATGCCTTTTTTTCTAAAAGAGCAGGGACTGAAAATACCACGAACACAATGGGCTTCATAGAGACCTCACTGGAGCAGGGTACCATGAATTTTGTAGACAACCCCCTAGACTTGGAAGATGAGGCACACAGTATTGAAGAAGACATCGACTATATAATCAAAATGATTGAAGGGGGCCTGGTGAGATCTATGAGTTTGAGTCCCACTGATGAAAGTATCCAGTGTGACATCAAAACACAGGGAAAAACACTATTCTCTCCCATTTCTGACTTTATGCCAAATGTAGTTAACTCCATGATTTCCACATTTGAAAGGGTTGTTCTTAAAGAAATAGAACAAATTACAGAGAAAGCAGGGCAGCCCATAGATAGAAATTTAACTGTACAAGAAATGAAAGCTCTTAAAGAGATACAATCAGATGAGGGAATAGTGATAAAATCTGCTGATAAGGGTGGGAGTATTGTCTTACTGAGTAAAGAACATTACATTAACATTGTGTTAAAACTGCTGAATGATACTTCTAACCATGAGATACTTAAGCAGAATCCCATGAGTAAATATAAAGTTGAACTTAACCTTTTGTTACAGGAGGCAGTAAGAAGAGGGGATATAACAGAAAGAGAATTGAGATTTCTGTGGAGTGAAAATCCCCTCGTACCCTGCTATTACATTCAACCAAAAATACATAAGGACGTACTGTAAGGGATCCTCTTGGGAGACCTATTATTTCCTCAATAGGGTCTATTACAGAAAAACTGGACAATTTTATAGATTTCTTTTTACAAAAAGAGATAAAGTTAGAATCTTACATGAAAGAAACTACACATGTCATGAACAAATTGAAAGATGTACAGTGGACAGACAGAATGATATGGCTGATGACTGATGCTGTCTCCTCTATATACACGCATACAGCATGAACAAGGAATAAATGCCTGTAGATACTACCCAGAGAGAGGGGATACTACAGAGGATATTCTTGATAATTTCATTCTGTCAACCATCCATTTAATTCTGACTCACAACCATTTTGAATTTCTAGGAAATAATTACAGACACATTTGGGGGACAGCTATGGGGGCCTGTATGGCACGATCATAGACAAATCTATTTCTAGGTATGTGGGAAGAAATTTCTGTATTACAGAGCACAAATCCCTTCCTAGAAAAAATAACTCTGTGGACCCACTTTATTGATGATATTCTGGTTGTGTGGGAGGGGAAACATGTTGGAGGCAGATTTATTTGTAGAATGGCTCAACAGCAATGACATCAACATGAAGTTCACACACAAAACTGACCCAGACAAGATAGAATTCTTAGATCTCACCATAAAAAGACCCACTTTCCCTGAAGGACCTATAACCAAAAAAACTATAGGAAGCCCACGGCCACTAATAATTTACTCAGGGCTGACAGTGCATACCCCAAAAATCTGAAAGACTCGATCCCGTATGGACAGTTTTTACATCTGCAGAGGAACTGCAAGGAAGATTCTGACTTCTGGGCCCAAGCAGAAGAACTAAGAAGTAAATTTACCGAAAGAGGCTATAGGGAGAATTTACTTACACAAGCTATGAACAAGTCATATGGTATGAGAAGGGAGGAGTTACTTAAAGAGAAAATGAAGGATTCACCTACTAACACTAATTGTGTCACATTTGTCACTGAACATAATAATTGGTCAGGCCAAATAGGCAATGTAATATACAGAAACTGCCACATCTTGCACTCTGTTAGGAATCAGAGGGAAGCTGTGGGAGAATAACCACATATCACCTTTTCAAGGGGATCTAATTTAAAAGAAAAGCTAGTTCCCAGCAGATTGACTGAACCAGCCAAGAGTACATGGCTAAGCATTAAACCAATAGGAAGCTTCAAATGTCAGAGGTGCAACATTTGCAGTTATTGCAATACAGGGTCTGAATTCACACATCCTGCAAATAAACAAAAACATGAGATGAATGATTTCATTAATTGCAACACATCATTTGTAATCTATATTTTGTGGCATGGATGCAAGAAATGTACATAGGAAGAACAATCAGAGCACTCAAGCAGAGAATCCAGGAACATGTCAGAAACATAATATAAAAACTGACATCCCTGTCGGTGTACATTTTTTTTTTCAAAAACATAATTCAGACTCAAAAAGCCTGAAGTTTATGGGAATTGACTGGCAACAACCCCTTAAGTATGCGGTGATAGAACCTATGAATTGCTACAAAAGAAAGCAGATGGATCTACAGGTTAGGGACAGTGAAACCTGTTGGGTTAAAAAATCAATGGGATCTAAAACCCTTTTTGAAAGACAAGAAAAGATAAGGCTTGGAGTTGAAATTGTATTATGTATTAGAAATACTTGTTTACATATGGGAAAAAACTAAACTGTTTCATTCTTGTTTCTCTCTTTTTCACAGGAATACTGGAGAATGAATGTCTGTAGATCCCCAATCAAATAAATGGTTCCTTTTCCCACACTGTGGATGGAAGTTGCTTTAGGGTGATCACACTAGGACATTTTTCCCTGTTCTAGTGCTTCTTTCTCTCCTTCCCTCCCTTCATCTCTTTCGTTCCCCTTCCCCTTTCCTCCCGCCCCTTACTTGTATCAATTTCTAGCTGTATTTTTCCTAAGTATTTTTTCTAAATGTTTAGTCATGTATTTACTGCAGACTTAGCTTCTCTGTTTTTGTTAGCCTAATAAAGGTGTCTCTATATGCTTCAAATATTAGAAATACCTCAAATGTTTATACATTTATAATGAATAATGTCAGACGAGTCCTTAAACTAGGACATTTAAAAAACATTTTTCAAGGAACTGTATACTAGTAGAATATTTTATTTTATTACCTTCTCAGAGTAGAGAGACTAATTCAACTTACTGGATGGTTAGACTGAATATTGAGGTCTGCAGAGACATTGGGCCGGATATTCAAACTGCGCTATTTTGTGGCGCAAGCCCTTGCGCTGCACAAAATAGTTGCGCAGGGGTGTGGCCGGAGCGATATTCAAAGGAGTTGTGCTCATTGAGCCACCCTCGAATATCACCTGCCACAACCACTGTGCATGGCGCAGTGGAACTTGCACCACCGCAAGTGGTCAGAGTGGAGCATTCAACTTGTGGTGGCGCAAGTACCATTGCGCCATGCGCAAATTCCGATATTCAAAAGGTGACATGCAAATGGGGCCATAATTCATGCAAGGCACAGGGGGGGCCATTTGCATGTGTTTATGGACCCATTTGCATGCCATTAGCATGCAGGTGCGCCGATCACCGAGGACTTGCACCTGGCGCCATGCTAGGCAGCAGCTATCGGGGACCGATGCCCCCTGTGGCCCGATCGTGGGCAAATGTGCATAAAATCCCCCCTCCCCCCGACTGGCCCGATCATGGGCAAAAGCATCAAAATCCCCCCTCTCCCAACTGGCCCGATCACGGGCATAAGCTTACATCACCCCCACCTAGCCCGATCGCGGGCAGCAAAGTGTCCCCGAAACATATCCCTGGTGGTCCAGTGGACCGCTAAGCCCGATCGCGGGCTGAAGAGTTGTAAAGCCCTCCCGAATGTATCCCTGGTAGCGTCAGTGGAAGCCCGATCGCGGGCTGAAGAATTGTAACCACCCCGAACATATCCCTGGTGGTCCAGTGGACCGATAAGCCCGATCGCCCGGCCGCATAATGTGTCAAAACCCCCCACACCCAAGACCATATCCCTGGTGATCTAGTGTGCCCCACCCCACCCACGAAGCCCCACCACCCGCTCCCCGCAGCTGGCGGTCGGCAGCATGCCACCTGCCACTGCCACCCGCCGCCCGCCCACTGACTGCCCGGTGAGGGCTGCACGCCCATTGGTGCAGAGTAGAGGCCAATGGGCATGCAGCCATGCATACCGTACAAGACAATCCAGATATGTGAATGAATGAATTCATTCACATATCTGACTGCCTTATAATATCGGCTGCACCAGTGGCTCTTCTCTGCCCAATGGTACAAGATTAATGTCACTTTGTTCCATGTGCATTCTTTGAAAGCAAGACTACGTGCTGAATCATCATGTCTGGTGTAGGGGTATAAGTGACTATTCTACAGTCTTGCTCTATCTGGAATGAGTTCTTATTTGTCTTACAAGTGATGCTTGTCATTGTTGTGCAAGTATTCTCCTTTACCCGGAACACTTACTTGGTTGAATTATTGTTTGTTATGCTGTGTATCATAACTACTTTATGTTCAAAAAGAGGAGCACTCAGTGTCTTGTCCTCATTCTTTATTTGACTGTCTGCCTTGTAAGGCTGTGCCCTTTTCCTATCTTGATACAAAGTTTCAGTTGCAGAGTGCCACAGATGAATGAATATGCTCATGTGTATACTCCAAGATGAATCCTGCCTCCTGCTGTGTAAATCTTGCATCGTGGACTGCATGAATTGAACTTTTGCTGATTGTCAGACAATTTTGTGTACCATAGCTTACAGCTGTGAAAGTAATTACAAGTGTTACAGAAATTGAGTGCTGTTCCAATAGCATACTGTTATCATAAGGGAAGGTAATTAGTTGGAGTTTGGGGGATGGGGACAAATACAGTACTTTTATCTCCCATCTTAGTTTACCAGCATATATCTTAGTCAAACTATTTTACCATGCCAGCACTGGTACTACTTTTCCACATTTTGCCAGGAGCACAAGGCAAAGTGCAAGCTGGCATTGTACTTAGTGGCCCACCCAGAAGTTACCTCACCCTGTGATGTAAAGTACTCATAGTGTCATGCTCCCTAACTGTGGTGATATCCAGTTTCATTTCTGAAGTCATGTTTCTTAATTTTTCATTAGTGTTTCTATGTTGTACACATATTACTCATACTAATCCAGGGAGATTTCTTCTCAGTTGTGCAACTGTTCCAAAAAGACAAAATTGTTTAGAACTTTTGTTATGAATTTAGGAAATGTAATGTCTTGGTATCTCACATATGTTTTTCAAATATTTCAAATCAGATATGTCTTGTAATCATGGATTCATCCCTAATGACATGCAATATGCTGTAGTACGAGCACAGTTTATGTATCTGAATGCATATGTGTCACCTATCCAACAATGCTTTATTGTGATGTAGATTTTGCAGTGTTTTACATGCTTGAATACAATCACCTGTGAGTTCATGTTTGGTGACAACACTGTAGGTCAACTGTCAAGGTAATGTCTTAAAATGTTCCTACTGTCTTGTAGAATGGCTATATGTGCCATATCATCATATTGACAAAAACTTTATGTTGCAGATACTGATTTGCAAGCTTTTGGATGTTTATTTGTCATGTGTGACCATTCCCTATCACCATCTCAGCAGCAGATGGTTAATAGTCATAGTGGTATTTCTAAATTTTACAGTTATACACATAGCAATTGAAAACCATAACTACTTACAAGTACCACACATCAGCTATTTTACATCTGCCCTAAGCTTAACCACCTCTTCAGCTGACACCTTTGAGTTCTGCATGTACAAATGTGAATCTGTGAGCCACTTTGGATGTTTCACTAGAAAGGGCCATGTGATGACCTTTGCATAAGTATATGAGGAATAATTGTGAAATGCTCTTGCAGTTACATGAACCAATGCAGACAGCTACTCTACCGGTCTTCCCATGTGTATACCTCATAGAAATGACATGAGTGTCACTGAATCATTCCCTTTCTGCACATAACAGTGACATTACATTTGCCCATATCTCTGGCAGCAAAAGCATTGCACAGACAGAATAACAGAGAACAGTCATTACTGAACTGGTCGATTGATAACCATTGCAGACCTCTCTTCTGATTTCACAACAAGGTGCCCTTGCTTGCTAGCATATGCCAACAGGGACATACTTAGTCAGGTGAGGACAATGTCCCTGCAAGGACAAATGATGTCTTTCTAGGATAAAATGTACCTATACAGGACATTGTCCTACCAGGGAATTAAAGTATTGGACAGGACAATGTTCCTGCAGGGGCCAACCTCATCCTGCAAGCACACAATCCTGACAGGACCAACCTGTAGCCTGCTAGGATGTTGTCCTCAAAGGTGAAATGGTCTCCAGCAGGACAATGTCCCTGCAGTGATTTACTTGTCCTGCAATGACAGTATACTGACATGGGTCACCCGTTAACCTACCAGTGCATTGTCTTGGTGAGAAAGGGGCTGGGTGAATAATGTTCCATCAGGGCCATATACTGTCCTGCAGGACAAAATTCTTTCAGGGCACCCTTTGCCCTCACAGGACATTTCCTTGCAGAAAGATATGATTCCTGGCAGGAATATCTCCTTCAAGGATGTCACTGACAGGACAAATGATGTCCTGTCTGGTACATATGAATCTCTGGAAGGACAAATACCATTCTGTAAGTCAGAATGGAGGACTCAGGAGTGCTGTTGTGTTGACATACATTTTAACTTCATGAAAGGTACAAGTCGTGAATGTATATTCATTACAACATTTGTAAACTTACAATAGAGAGTACTTTAACCCCCTGTTTCATCAAATCATCACCTTCTTTGGATACATGTATGCATGGAGATTCAACAATACAGAATGGTGAAGAGGCCAGATGTCACATCTGCCACTGTGAGATTGTCCTTGGGGGGGATTGGAGGACATGTCACTTTAAGCACAATGAAAACATGGTGGGGCTTACGTCAGGATGACAACCTCAGCGTGTCATGATAATATGCATGCAATGATATGCATGAAGTGCTCAGTAGAGAGAGCTGTATGACATGCTGTCACCTACTCTTTTGTGGTGTATCACAATGTATCATGCATTCTGGCAAGTGGTGTCTTACACCATGTGCCTGCCATGCAATGATGTAGTGCATGCCACCCTGTATTGCCAATTGTTGTTACTGTGGCTGTGGTGTTGTTGATGGCACAGGCAGTATGACTTAAGTCATGGTAACAATCATGGGTGCAGTATGCTGTGTCATACAGATGTGCTGAGTAACTGCATACACTGTACTATAACTCAGACAATCTTACTGTTGAATTCAGTGGTACAAAGAGACAGAATATCAGAAGCCAAATTTAAATTGCAAAGTCCAGTTTTATTATCTCAAACAGGGTGGTACAAACCCTAGCCCCCACCCAAGCACCAGGCATCATTGTACCATGCAGCATGTCCAGTCTCCAACAAAGCAGTGCAGACTTTTCTTCCCCTTCATACATGTAATGTTCACTGTTGGATAAACATAGTCAGTTATGTATGCTGTCTTTCAAACTCAATTGAAAAGTATTCAACAATTGGTCTTATAAACAGGAACCTACATATACAACCTTCATTCAGCATCTGGCAATTGCCATTTTCTCACAAAGTAGCACTGATCATCATGTTACTATGTTAATGGCAACCCCAACTATATCATAACCTATGATGTGTAATGGCTGACCCTGTTAATGGTAAATGGCACATTATGAGTACCTGGTACCATTGACAGGGTATTTCCCCTCCGGAAAGCTGGTCATTGTGTGTGACCATTTCAGAGTATTGAACTTGAAGTAACATGCACCTGCAAACTGTATATCACTTGTCAGTCACTAAATGTAGCCATCCTGCATGTGCCAGTGCCAGTGTAACTCTGTAATTCTGCAGCCCAACAACATGCATTAGCATCATCACATACAATGGCAAAGCACATTTAGGGTTAGTTGATAAGCATCAGTATTGGAATGTAACTTCACACAACCAAATGGGAGTTAAGCATAGTCACTGGACTACAGACATGGAACGAGGCATATGAAGGACACTGTTTGCTGCCCAGCACCCATATATGTTGTAAAATCATACATTGAATAACATTTTTTAATACAAGTGCAATTGCAACATAACGATCATGATTATGGTTTACGGTCTTGTAATTCACAGTTGCAGGTGGCTTTGGCATGATTATCAATTAACGTTCAAACCTTGTGTTGCTGATTGTAACCCACTCCAGTAGCAGTTGCAGGCATGAAATCACAAACAACATGCCATGGTAAATCTTTGGAAAACATATGAATTGCCTTTATTTACTTATCACCTACCTTATTGAAGGCCAGCAAACAGTTATATCATTATGTCAACGATCAGTGGTGTGTGTCACATCAGGGAGCTGATATGCACATGGCATGAGCTGTCATGCAGCTGACACATACCAAGTTGTAGGGCTGCTGAATATAGTCCCACAGTACAACACTGTGTAATGAACTGCTCAAAAGTGCATGTACTGTCTCACCAAAAGATCACATGTGGTCACCGAGGATAACACCATTATGCCGGTGTTAAGTTTTATATCAGGCAAACACTCCACCACACCAGTGTCAGGCCTAATACTTAAGTGTTTCACTTAACAGATGCCAAACTCACATTAATGCAGCATGCCTCTTTTTCCTCGGTCAACCAATTGGATGCCATAACTACATTACTTGCTCTATCTCCTGTAGGAATTCAGGAAGTGTTGTAGCTCATGGACAAAGTCAGTGAACCACGAACTTAGTAGTTTTGAGCTGTGGGGCAGCTTGTCCAGTGTGTGCTAAGCATACACATCTTGACATGTACTGGTAACACTGACATTTGAAAGACACAGTGTTGCAGTAGCAGAGAAGCATGTTATGATGCACAACCAAGTATATCTTTAACCTAATGACATTTTTAAGAGAACAGATCTTGTCTGTTACCCTGGGCAGTAGCTTATGTACATGATCAAAACGGAAAGTAGTATGTCATCCTTTCTGCACACAAATATTATTATTCTCATAACCAGTAAAGTGATCTTGTGGCACCTGCCACCCGAGAGGTATGTCTTGAAGTCAGACACATGATTGAAGCAGACAAAATGTTATGCTCCACCTTGGAGACAAACAGTAAACCACATAAAGAAGCACCGACCCCCCCCCCACCGTATCACCAAAGAGATATGTCTTGAAGTCAGACACATTTTTGCAGTACACAAAATGTTATGCTTCACCCTGGAGACAAGCAATAAACCACATAGAGAAACACTGACCCCCCCACGGTACCACCCAAGAGGTATGTCTTGAAGTCAGACACAAGATTGAGGTAGAAAAATTGTTATGCTCCATTTCAGAGACAAGCAGTAAAATACATAAAGAAACCAAAAAGCAATCTCCCCGACCCTACCAAGCCCAGCCTATATGTCCACAGTTCAGACTGTCTGGAGGGAATGTTTTAAGCCAATGGCACATTATAGTACACAACCACAGTTAACTTGAAAAGATAATGAATCTTTCCAAATAATAACTGTAAAGTCATAGTACCATGGTGTCTCGTGGTGAAAGTCTCTAGTGCTTAACTGCACATATTTTGCTCTAAACAAGTTCTGTATAACATGATCCTGTCCAATGGAAACACACATTGATTGTCTGATACATTGAAAATGAGACACAGTACAGATAGTGTTCATGACACATCACAAATCAACAGTCTCTTCAGGGTCACAACTCAGAAAAGCTCCACAAAGCTCTGACACAGACATGGAATATGTGATGATTGCAGAACACTCTCTCAGTATCCCATGAAACATTGTAAGGTGATATTTGAAGTATAGTCTTCCTAGCCCATGGATGAATAGATCATATCGATCAATGGAAGGGGACTGCTGCAATATCCTCAGCAGAGATTCAGTGACAGCTCTGTGAAACAAAAAGAAGGATCATGAGAAGATTGTTCAGTACCTTGTCTCATGATGTGAGAAACTGAATAAGAATGACAGGCTATAGTTTATCATGTACAGAAGTGAAATAACAAAAGATATGATTGTCACAGGGTCAATGACATCATGGACTGGTACACATTGCCATAAACAACATGTTGCTTTCTAAGAGGGGGTGGGCAAACATCACCAGGGGAGACATATCAGTATTGTTACCACCAGTGGTATGTTCATCACTAAACATGTTGGAGTACCTCAGTGTGTTACTCCTCCAATTTCAATGACCACATACAATGTTAGAATCAATAAACCACCCATATAACCCTATAAAACAGCAGGGCATGGGACTCTTGACAAGCAATGCATAAAGCAAAGGCTACTATGATGCAAGTGCCTTGCAGTAGTAGGCCATGAAGCATTGCTCACATGCACTGCTTGTGCAGAATGATATGTCTTGTCATGGAACGTGAAGGCACTGACATTTGTAATTGTTGCACAGCAGCATGACCCAGGTAAACATACACAGTACAAGACTATTTAAAAATGTACCCTGAAATCTTTCTTGTATAGAGTTGTACCACAACACTAGGCAGCAAACTTGCGATTACATGGTTTCTGTACTTCAGATTCCCATGGTGTCACAGTAATGAATGCAAAGGCTATGTTTTCACTACTTCTCCTCCTGGTTTTGAGCATAGGTGAGTTTTGAAACAACCATGGGGGAAGAAGCACAAAAGATGTTAGTGACACAACCACAGGAGGAGGAGGAGGAGAGCACACAGATAGGTAATGGTACCCATTAGGCAGTCACAGGGTCAGACGAGTAACACATTTTGCAATCACCACATGAACATTACTAAGAAGCGAGATGAACCTAGCTGAGCTCCTGACAGAAATTATGCAGGCCATGGACTTTTGAATACAATAACATGCTGCTTTTTGGTTGGTCACTACCAGTGGACACTCCACGCTGTTCACTGTCTAGCCCACCCTGCTTGCCGGAAGTAAGACTCCAATTGTTTTGTCCTAAAAATCATCATGTCCCACAAATGCAGGCAGGGGAACTGCATTGTTATGAACCAATCAGTTTGAATACCCCTTGTAAAAGATGCCTAGTCACACCATTACATACCCAAGTGTAACACTAAAAAGAAAAAAAAAACATTTACAGGTAATGCTCCTAAAGTAAGGAACCACCTCCTGCCAGCTCGCAGGAAGCCCAAACTCAAGATTGTGCTAGCAAGCACAGTAGAGGATTTCAAACATGCCTGGGAGAGGCAGAGAGGAACATTTGAGGTGGGAAGAAGGGGGGAGTAGCTGCTGAACAGGCCACAAAGTCGTATAAGGTTAGGGCAGACTAGATGTACCTGGTGGACCTTATCTAACAATAATTATTCTATGTTTCTAAACCCACCACAGTGTAAAGAAGAAAGTCTGTGATGTTCATGCAAATTCTGAACTACGTTTCCATTGTGTGTTAAAATGAATTTATGTGCCTGGCCCTCCGAGTGGTTGCCATGGCACCTGACTATGTGTGTGTGTCCTGCTCCACAAAGGTATACGTAAAGCAATCTTCCCTCGTGCTCATGCACTATCTTTGTAATATTATTAATGGCAAGCCCATGCAGGGAGTCTGCCTCTGCAGATCTATTGACTATAGCAGTGTAAGCTTCAGTTTTATAGGGCTGCCATGCTTCACAAGCTGCTGCATCTGTTGTTACCTGTATAATTTTCATAGAAATTACAGTTCATACTGTCACCAGAGCTCTGCTTTGTATTCACAGTTGTTTGCTCTCCAATAATATGTCACCTCCGGTGTCAGTAGAGAAAATAGTAAGTTTTGCTGCATGGTGCACCTACCCCTTCTCCAAAAAGGAAGTACATAAGTAAAGCAGTAAAGTAATCAGTGAAAATTGCAGAAAGCATATACCTAAACTTTGAAATTGGAGTATTTCTGCAACTGAACATTGCATTTCCTAGAGGGAGACATCAGTGGTCCATGTGGAATTCAACTGCATGCCTGGTAACAGACATGAAAAGTTCAATGTTTACAAAACACGTATTTGTAACAATAGGTCATCGGTATGATGTGGCAAAAGTACAGCAACAGAGACTATGCAGTAGTACAAGACATGTTTGGAACTTACTGAGCACTCTTTATTCTGAACACGTCCTCCTGCTTCTCACCAGTGCAGTTTGATAGGCATTCTTCCATGTTCTTCAGAGGGAAAAACTTGATAGCATCTTCTATTATGGCTTGTACCAGATCTTTGACTTCACCTATGGACTCAACAAAAACATCAATTAATACACAGTACAACATGTGTGAGCATGGCAGCAGTCTGTACACAGAGTCAAGGAGCGTACCGTCATGTCTAAATTGAGTGATAGAGACATTAACACCCAGGCACTGCAACAGAGAAACATCAAACATAATGAATAAGGGAATGGTGTGTAATTTATGAAGAACAAATACGGCACAGTATTTATGTACTGTATTTTTGGCATTTCCATGTTCATGAAATAACAGCTATTCCCATACTACTGTACAATACTTTTCAAGTTGACACTTTAAAGGGGAAATAAACATTGCAGGGGTGACTCAAATTGTGAAAACCCATGAAAAGATATTTCAAACGAGGCAATGGACTTCCTTGTAGGTGTCAGGAGTCCTGTGATATGACTAATTAATCTGTAAATCAAAATAAGGCAGCAGCCATTTTAAAACAGGACGTGATGTCACTGAGGGGCAAGCTGCATGTTGTTAATTACAGCTTGCCCCTCGGTGGCATCCTTGTTGATCTCATGATTCAATGAAAAGTCTGCTTCCTTGTTTTAATTTACAGATGATTTAGATATTCATATCTCTGGACTCCTGACACCTACAGCTAAGCCCAGTACCTCATTTGAAACATCTTTTTGTGAGTTTTCACAATTTGAATGACTCCTGCAATGTTTACGTCCCCTTTAAGGTACCATTTTTGATACTCATATAGACAGAAACAAAAGCACCCATTTTTCTTTTGCCTGTTACATATATATCATCTTATTAATGCAATAAACCATGATCAGGTATGGGGCTGTAGGGATTGAGTTTATACGTCGGATGCTGTGAGCACAGTCTTGTGGCAGCATTATGAGTGTCAAAATACATGAGGTGCAGCTCACTTGACTATAACATGATACTTAGTTGTGGCTTATTGGTTATTTGTTTCACACTTCTTCAAAAGTTATGTTAACAGCATACTGCTAAACATTTTATTCAAAATATATTTCACCCTGTAGTGTGGGTTTTTCATTGAATTACCCCATCATGCTGTGTAGTCAGCTACGCAGATAACCAATATCATGGCACCACAGTTCTCATAAACCAACAGACAGTACAACACACTGCAGTATGCAGCAATTACACTGGCCCCCAGACTTCAGACTCACTGAGGGGGCAACCCACAACATTTGTTTAACCTATGCTCAGGAAGTCACCCCTTACCTACGTAAATAGTGTCAGCATTCACGTACACAAGCTGCATGACTCCACTGCCAGCACAGGTACACATACAAGTATGACAAACCGACAACCAGGGTTGGCTAGTCATTACTCAGTACAAAGTATTAATCAGTGACCCACACCTCCAGCTGTGTACCATGACATTGTAACACCCAGAAAACCTGACACTTCCTATATCACAGGACAGAACAGAAGATCCTTTGAAGATGAACGATGGCTTGAAGCACACGAGCACCAAAGAAAATAAGAGACAATGTTCGATCACTGACATCAACATAAGTCCTGTCAACTTTTAGTGTGAGATCAGGGCTCATGGGCACTTCACATGACAAAGTTGATGCTCTTAACAAATCACATTGATTTACATAGCCAGTGGATCATACCTTCACAAAGGAGAGTCAGATGACTTTTCTTCGCCTGTCAGCCATAAAGCTTGATCCCCAAATCCGGCAGGTGGTGACAAAATGGTGATGTCTTAGATTTATCTTGACAGGCATATGACATCAGCAGGGATAGACCCATTCTCTATGGACTTCAAGCATGCCTATTTATTTTGGCATATGATACTGGATACTAATGTGGTGTATTAGCCAGATCCAGCAAGCTTTTCACTTCACAGAACACTATAGGAGAAAAAGCAATACAGGAAATGTAAGTAGGTTTCAATTTACATTGACAATCACAGTGTTGCTGTTAAACTCAAATATGTGGTCCTAAGTCCTTCCTCCTAGCCATTCCCCCAATGTCACTCTTGCACATCCTACCATGAAGTGTATTAACACACAATACCTACAAGCACAGAAAAAGCAACAATTATGAAAAGCATTACTCAGCAGCGCACAGCGATGCTGTGTAGTGTGGCTTCATCCATCTATAGGACCATGTGAAACATGTATAGCACAGCATTTCAGCTGAAGTCCACAGATAACATTTCTTGTTAAAGAAAACAGTAAGCCCCTGTAATGGTTTACCTATGCAGACTCGACGACACTGTTGTCAAGGTTTGGCATAGCATGATCCCTAATGTCAACAGGCAAAATTTCACCTGTCAGACATTGGGATGTTTCTATCGGGGGGCTCAGCCCCCCTTCTTCAGGATTCTTAACTCCAAGTTGGAGTTAAATCAAAGGGGAAGGGGGAAAAGTCAGTGAAAGGGTGAAATTATTCCCATAGGTCCCACACAGTGACAAGTTCAAAACTTGCCAAAATTGTCACTGTGGAGGGTTTCGCCATCAGGGTGACGACTTTCAGTCAGCATGCCCCCTGTAACATCTCCATGAAAGCAACATTAACATTTTGGGGATGTCTACAGGTGTTCACTTGAAGGAAGAAGACTTACAGAATAGAGAAATACATCAATGTAACAATTGAGGGTTACAGGGTAACTCACGTAACAGCTGTCAGTGCTGTTGTCATGTGAAGTCAGACATCAGTTTTGTGATAGTAGTCAGCATTGCGTACAGTATAGGTAACAACCTGACCACACTTACAAAACATATTGCTAATGCTACAGTGCAGACAATCACAAGCACAGAGCTTAATGGAAAAGAAGGAGAGAAAGTAAACCAAAAGGGAAACAAATGAAACAATAGTGCACTGGAAGAAAAAAAAATCATACATTGAAATCATTATCACAAACAGTGTACTGTTACTGCTTTCATGCCATCACAGAACCATGCCACAGTTCCCCACAGGAGACCAGAGGACCAAATATGGTAAGACTGATGAGCATCCTTACTTACTCCACTAACTGATGAAAAAATATATGCAAGTTAATTGTCGGTACCACAAATTCTCAATGACTGTGCAACAAACATATTATATGTTCAATAATGTACACCACATCATCATACAAAATGGATGTCGACATTTCTCAAGTTATCAGAAGGAATTCGTGCCTGAATATTCATCACAGTGTGCACAAGTTCATTTCATGCTTGCATGTGAAGTCAACATGCTGCATTGCATGGACAAACCTGCTTCACCAGTGTGTCATGGTATGTTCCGTCCTGTACTTTCAGATGAGCTTCCAGCAGCTGATGCCTCAAAATGTGTGTCACAATTGGCTTGTTTACGCTCTTCTCACTGAGCTTTAAAAGCAACAGGTCTGTTTGGGTATGTCTGCCTTGGTGTGCTTCCAGGGGTACTTGGAGTGGGAGATGGCTCATAATCAGGGTTGCAACCTGCATCCTCATCATCTTCAGAAGAAGCATATGCATCTTGTACTGTGTGCTGTGGTGTACTCACAGCAGTTGTTGAAGTATACGGAAAGTCATTATCACAGTGACACTCACCTTCATGGTCAGAATGATCATCAGTAATGCTGTGCAATGCTGTGTTTGGTGTAATATTTTGAGTTGCAGTTGTAGTAGGCTGTGGATCATCCTCGTAGAGGCTGTCTCTTTCAAGCTATGCTTCACCACCATTGTCAGCCAGAGCACATCTCTTGGGTGATGCATTTACAATTTTGGTTATAGTAGCTAGTTGTGCAGAGAGATGAATACGGCAAGCAGCAGCATCGGCATCACTGTCAGCACCACCATCACCACATGTGCTGTCTACTGTACGGCATGGTGTACTTGCCTGTGACCAGAAAAGATATGGAGATTGCAAGAATGCATTGGGCTGCACGTCATACTGTGCTGCACAATCACCAACGTCAGCAGGACATCCAGTTTGCTATGTGTTGCATGATTCATTTCCAAGTGGCCTAGAATCAGGCACTGGTTCCTCCATTCAGTCTCTGTCTCTTTCATACTGTCCCTCACATTGATCTTCACCTGCAGCATCTCTGCTTTCTACTGTTTTTCCACTTGTAATTGCAGGTGTACTTGAGGAAGGGGATGTTTCACAAAGTTCTGCACAAAGTTCTTCACGATCTAATTCAGAGCCAGCCTCACCCACAGCAGATATTGTTTCTCCTACATTTCTTGGTGTCCTTCCAGACTCACTTGAAAGAGGCCTTGCTTCATCCACTTGATCACAGTGACTTGCATATGGAAGTTCCCAGTCAGCATTAGCAGCTGCACATGTGCTTAGTACTTTCTTCCTTAGATTAGTCAGAGGTTTGCTTCTAGTGGCAGGTGATTCACACACTCGTTCATGCCTTCTCTGTTGGTCAGCCTCACAGTCATCTTCACACACAGCTCACCTCTTGCGTAGTGAATTAACAACTGTGCTGATACAGACATGTGTTCTTGTCCTCCATCAGGCTGTATTTCATCTTGCAGTTCATGGTTGGCATAAAGAGCAGCACACCTGGACCATTGCGTCTTGCACGGTGTACTTACAGCACTTCTTGAAAGACATGATTGTTCACAGAATGTATGACTGTCTGCCTCATGATGTTCTGGATGATCATGCTGATCAAATAGCAGCGTATCTGCTTCAGAACCCACATCAGCATCAACCGCACGATGCACCACTAAATCAGTGGCAGGGTGACCCTGACAATTGGACTACAACTACCCATCACTGTGTGGTGTGTTCTCAAAGTGAGCAACTGCTCCCTGTACAGTGGAAACATGTAAATCTCTGCCACCCTCAGCATTGCATCTTGATATTTGCTATTCCAGCCTAGAAAGATCCTTCACTGGAGATACAGTCATGGAGCCACTTATCATGCAATTAAAAAACATAGTTAATAGACCTTCCTGTGAATCAGATTGCTGCTCCGTAAGGATAAACAATGTTTCAGTGTTGTCAAAATGGTTGAGTCCTGAAACCCCCCAAAAAAGAACAGGAATGACAGGGCCTATCTAACTCAGACTTACTTAACTTCCTCGCATAAACCTTTGAGACATACATAACATCACAGACATTTTGTGCCAACAGAATATGGAAGCAGAGTTCACCAGCACAGACATGTTAATATATCACATTACAGACCCCTGTATAGGTACAGCACTGAGGGCATTTGATCGTTAATATCACAATAACACATTTGTTGATGCAGCGATAATAACACTGATAAGAAAGCATGGCTATGTATTCAAAGATGCTGCAAGTAGTAATTGAGGTGTAAGACAATATTGAAGTACATTCATCTAAGAACTTGGCAAAACACTACATGTTCAATATGGCAGGTAGCAGCAGGTCAAAACCAATAAGAGTAAGTTAGCAGACAGAAGGGACACACAAAAATAATTATACCTCTCCCTGTGCACGCCACCTCTATTTGCTTTTCCCACCACCTTGCTGCATTGGGTGCCTGCTTTAAGGTTGTCTGTGATTATGACTCTGATATCTTTCTGCTGTTCAATTGCCTTCAATCCCCCCACCTCCAGTGTGTAATTTGTTTCTAGGTTAGTCCAACCTGTGTGCATCACAGTATATTTTTTAATGCTAAATTATAGGTGGCATGCTTCCAAATACCCCTCCAGCAACCATATGTGTTTCATCATAGTCTGCACTCCCTCTGGGGTGCCCAATCTAGTGAAGATCTTCATATCATCTGCAAATTAGCAGACCTTCCCCCATACCCTACACTATATCACTGATGTTGATGTTAAACAGAATGAGCCCCAGCACCAACCCCTCAGGTACTCCACTCATCCCACCTACATCCCCGGAATATGCCACCCAGAATGCATAAACATAAACTTAGTATTCACAGACTATTGTTCAACAGTGTTGAGCCTGTTAATACAAAATGATAACATGATACAACAGAACAAAATGTAGAGTAGCACTGGTAAGATACACAATCCCCTGTCAATGGCAGTGCAGTGTTTGTATAATTCATTATCAATAAAATAAATAACATGACACACTACCTGAGCAATGGAATCAGTGACAGTGGTGGCACCTTTTACATCATTGCCTTTTTGCTTTTTAGCTGTGGGACAGAGAACATATTAGTCGCACAAAGCTGCACAATAACTTTTCCATATTATGGTTGGAAAGGTCATTTCATGTTTTGTGGTCCATATCACCTACAGACCTAATCATTACATGCAAACCATACATATAATTATGAACACAGGTACAGAAATGTACATTTTGAATATGGAAACTCATGTGGAAGGAGGCAGTATAGCACAGTGGTTTAAGGCTCTGTGCTGCAAACCTGGAGACCTGGGTTTGAATCCCACAGCCCCCATTTGCTTACTGTGTAACACTGAGCAAGACAGTTAACTTCCTTGTGCTCCCGGGTTGCACCTGTAAACAAGCTTTCAGCTTAATGTGTCTCTCCTGGTAAAAAAAAAAAAATGTGTACATTAACAAGATGTCAATCCTAAAGCACCGTGTACATGTCCTTACAAGAAAAAGTGCTGATAACCTCCTATGACATGAACATTAATTCACATACTTGACATTAACAGAGTGTGATCACAAAAAAGGGGACATAACAAACACAAGCTAGTACCCATTATAAATTGGTTGACATTACAAGTGTTGGAGTCCATGCAGCACTGACCATTTCTTAACAATTCATCAATGTAGACAACTATAGTTCTTATTGCAGCAATATGGTGACATTGTGAATTACTACTATGCAATATGACCAACCATTTATTAGTAGCCAGGTAAGCAGTTGTACATCAATGGACAACAGGACAGATAACTAGAAGTTATATATATTAGCAATAGAAAGAGATACTTATCCATTTTCATTTGGGAGGAAGTCCTTGAACCACGAGGCATAATTGGATAATGACTTCAACACTCTGCAAATAATCATACAGCTTCAATGAAGGACATTAATGCACACATCAATCAAGGTTTTCATTGTTGTTGTGTGGAGACATAAACAGGCACTTCAAAGAGGTAATCAATGAAGTGAACTACACAGACATCAAAGTACATTATGAAGTAATGAAATATGATAATGACATCCATGGTACAGCACACAATCATCTATATAAATATCATGCCAGCAACACAGATGTCAGGACAGTAATGACCCTAGTGCATCATGCTGCAGAGATTTACATGGTCATAAGAGTAGTGTTGGTACTGCTGAACATGTAATAGTGCACCTAACAGCTGCCATGGAACATTTACCACTTGTAAAAGTCACAGCTAACAACTGAAAGGATACTGTACACTTAATGGACACATCTTACTGTGTAAAATCAGACATGGCTTAACACAGCTGTAATACTTTAACATGAACTATGAATCACTTCCCAGATGTCTGGACTGCCTGGAAGTTTACAAATTCAGATGGAACTGTTTCAGTTTATTACTGCTGTCAGGTAATCATTGCCCTTGATTTCTATTACATTTCTAATATTGTGTAGAGACAGACTATATGAAATATCACAACATATTTTTTATTATAAAATGCTCACTCATTGGCAGTTTAGTCAGTGCGCAGTGCCTGCACCAGATCTGTATCAGGATTGGAGGAGGTAAGAACCAGGCTGGAAAGCACTACATGGATGGGGGCAATCGGCAACATGGGTTGGGGAATACAATTATTTTTTGATATTTAGTATGCTTTACTACCAGCCATAGTAAAACAGGTTCTACCCCTAGTACACAACCAGTTCCACAGCTTACATGCAGTGAAGATCTGATCCCAGGCTTGCCTCTGGCAAGGAGGGTCCATCAGTCAAGCCAACACCTGTTCACTGCAACTCGGGTATTCTGGTGGATATCCCCACAGTTGGACCTCCCCCTTCACTTTTCACCCAGAGCAGGGACAAGAGACCAGGATGAGCTGGCAGAAACTAGTCTATCCACTGACAAGCAGAGCCAAAGGTCCAGTCAGATGTGGGGCATCATAGAGTGAAATGGCAACTGTGTTTTTTTGGACAGCAATAGATTGCACAGAGTGTGAGGTGTGCAATAATGTGCAACAGCCCCTGTCACTCACCCTCACCCTGATCAGAGACAGCTGCATTGATAATCACAGCCTCTGCCAGGTATCTGTAAACCAGTAAAAACTCTTCAACCCTACCCCCAGAGAAGGACTGCAGTCCCCAGGATGCTCAATGTTTCCCTCCATGGCAAGACCTCTGACTCCAGAATCCATTTCTGAACCCCGAATGTGGGCATCACAAGTGGACACCTTGCCGCTGCACCACCATGCCAGACAGGGGTGAAAATTATTATTTTAAAACCAGGCAAAAACCAGGCAACATTGGGGATCAGAGATCTGGATGGGGGGCACTCCACAGCCTGAGACAGATGATAAAAATCAATATTTGTCAATGGGGCAAGATCAGAGAACGGGGGGGGGCACTATACTGCCAACATGGAGTATTTACAATGGTAAGGATTGGGACACATGAAGGATAGGGATGGAGTGGCACTCGACTGCCAATAAGGAGTCTGTACAATTCTTAAAATAGGGAAACATTGAAGATAGGGTGGGGGGATACAGAACAAACAGACAGGGTGGCATAGCTGTCATATGGGTAACATCAGAAATTGGGAGGGGGGCCCACCTCCCTTAGCACATTGATACAAACATGCATTTCTCGAAGAGGAGAACTTTGTAACGACCCTTCGACCAACCCTTGCTGGTGTAATGGTACTTATAATTTCTCCATCAAGGAGATTTCTAAGAATCATATTCATAGGGCTGTTGCAATTTGCATCTGCCACGTGCCCCCTAGGAACTTATTGCAGCCCATTTCTGAGCATGGAGATGCCACAAGCCCCATTACAGGTAAACAGCCTGTGGTTCACGCAGGCTATTGTTGAGAATCACTCATGGTGCATGTTTAGGTGCAATGAGCAGTTGTGAACTTCTTTGTGGTACAACCCCTTGTGCAGTCCTGGGGGCACTGAGAATCAAGTACCAAAAGTACACAATTGTTGAAAGTACATTTAACACAATGTCCATAAGAAGAGATATGATAACTAAAAAAAAAGGACGGTAGCACCTTTACCATCCTTGCTGTGAAGACACATGAAAGACAGACACAACCCACATCAGTACAGCACAAAACAAATAATAAACAAGCATGGTTCACAAGTACCTCACTGGCAAAGACAAACTAGTAAGACAACAAAAAATTAGAACAATACAGCAAACACAGACACCTAACTTAACAGTGAAGATAGAGCAGGACATGCACAAACAATGTACACTTTCTGTATACCTGTGGGAAATAAAGTAACAATTCATTACCATCATTGTCACAGCACAACAGAATGATACACATTCAGTATAACATCCATTAACAGATACTGCACACCTAAGGGAAAAAAAAGTCTTGCTACTTAGGGAAACACAGAACACATAAAGGTAACAAAAGGACAATAAAACACATGACATCATCTCCCTAAAAAGAAAGATTATGCAAGACACAACACATTCCAGTTACAAGCAAAATTACTAGAAGCAAACCCATGCACCACGCACCACTGAATGTTAACTTACCTGGTAAATTTCTAAGACATGTAAAAGTATTAATTCACTCTATAACATTGGAACGTAAGGTTAAAAAAATAGTAATAGCATTGAGAAATGGCAACAGTAAAACAGAATTTCTTTACATTGTGGAACAATGCCCGACCCAGTGGCGCACAGGGATGAGGCGCTATGACTTACCACGCATCACGACAGTGACATAGATTCAGGAATGACCTGGGGTTGTTGGTGAGCCAGCATGGAGGGGAGGAGCATAATTGAACAGCCTAATAGCAGCTCTCCTGTCCTAGGAGTTCATTGCCCACCCATGGTTCCTCTAACACAGTGTGGAGGTGCAATGGCAGTGTAGCTGGGAGTGGGCAGCAAGTACTGGTAGGTGCCACGCAACACAGCGTGTGTTTGCTGCCACATGGATGCATATGCATCTGAGAAGGAGCAGGGAGAAAAGTGGGGAAAATCAGGCATAAAAAGATAAAACAAAATAGTAGCACAATTACTGTAAGATGGAGAATGTATACAAGAACTAAACTACTGTGCCATGCCAAGCAACGCCACCACCAAAACACAATTATTGGTATTTCAAAGTGTTTTCTACAAAAGCACTTTACATCTTGTTGATACAGGTCAATAAAAATACATTTTTCCAGCAGACCATACTAAATCCTGCCAGGACAAAGCTGTCAGGAAATAGACATTGTAAAAAGGCACTTTACTTATTAAAAAAGAATAATGGAGCAAAAAACCACAGAGCATACTAAAAACTAATTTACATTAACTTCAAATTACCATAACTTGCAGCTACACAAATAAACATTTTGCTGTACCACAGCACCATTTCTTAATTACAGGATAATTATCTTTTCACAGAACAAAATGTGGATTTCCTGCAGGACAGCTCCCCAAAGGAAAAAAAAACAAACATTTTCTATTATACTACACAGTGGTAAGCATACCAAAAATAACAATTTTCACAAATACACATTACTTTATAACAGTTGTGGTTACACTACACAGTTCCTCAGGGACAGAAGTTTCTCTGGCCAAAAAAACGTGTGGTCCTAACATGGAGGACAATGCCCAACTGACACATAGTACTACAACTTGGATAGTTTAGCCCAATAAACAATACATACAGCAAAATTTCCAAATAAATAAGCAGCATCAACAAGCCATGTTAAATCATGCCTGGGCAAAGCGCTCAGCAAATATACGTTGTGAAAAGGCACGTTACTTCTTCCAATAATTTAATCGTGGAACAAAAGCACAGTGACATTGTAAAGTAATTTACATTAACTTCGAAGTACCATAACTTGCAGCTACATGAATAAATGTTTTGGTACACACCACAACTCCATTTCTCGATTACATGATAATTACATTTTCAAAGAACAAAACAGCGATTTCCAGCAGGACAACTACTCAAAGGAAGAAATATTTTGCTACTATACCACACAATAGTAAGCATACGAAAAAGAATAATTTTGAAAAAATATACATCACTTTATAACAGTAAAGGTTACACTATGCAATTCCTTAGGGAGTGAAGTTTCTCTGGCCAAAAAAACACATGCTCCTAACATGTGCCACAGAATTCTCCATAAAGCAAGAGGAACTACATGGAGGACAATGCCCAACCAACAAGTACTCTTTCAAGTTGTGCAGTTAAGGCCAATAAAGAACACTAAATATTGCAAAAGTTACAAATAAATGAACATCATGTTTTTTCCACAGGACCGTTACAATTCGCACAATAAAACAGTTGCTTACACATCACAGCTCACAAATCAAAGAAAAAGCATTCTGGTACTTTAAAATTCAATATTTTTCTATTTTTACAAAATAATTCACCATATAAACACTGTACAACACAAACTCTTTTAGACAATTTTAAAATATGTCACCTCTATTAAGACCAACCAAAATAATCATCTGCTTTTCAGAAAGGAAGGCTCACAGTGCCAAGAGGACAGTGATGCTTTTAAAATATGCCCAAACCAAGATATTAGTTCCAGCAAAAATAATTAGATAACACTAATGCTTTCATCTGTACGTTCAGAATCAGACAAAATAAAATTACTTCACATCAACATGATGATACAGAAGCCCATTGTGAACCAAAAATAAAACTAGATGCAAAAACTGCTGCGAGCCAAAGTCATTTAACATGGTTCAGTACTTCACATGATGCAATATAACATGGAAATCATGCAAAATTCAAAATTAATACCCCATGTGAAATTCTTCTTTTAAAAATTCAGAACAGTCACACCAAAAACACCTGCAAAAATGAAGGTTAAAAACCAAAAAAATGAAATAGAAACACATCATGAAGCATAGCGGTAATTCCAAAAAACATACCAATAAAAGAAGCCATCTTGTGCAGAAAAGAAATTCTGAAGCCAAACAACTGACTTTTACAGCCAGCTCTGGAATGTGTCTCTCCTGCAAGGTAAAACAGCCACTAGAACAATAAGCGGGAGCAACAGCACACAGTACAAAGCACATGCTATTGTACTTGCCACAGCCAATCACTGTCCAGGTTAGAATACTGACAGTTCAACAGCCAAGAACTGCAGCTTACCTCAGACGGGCTGCAGGCAGGCACAGTCATAATATGGCAACCAATCAGGTCACAGAATGGCTTTGTTCCGTTAGGACAATTTGCTGACAGCAAAAGTTCATGGCACCTTTACTATCCTTGCATTTCAAGTAGGCTTTTTATTTCTTTCAAGGTTCATAACTCACTTTGATCCCTGCTCTCCCCAGACAGTTAAATACTGTGGTGCATTGACTGTCGGATGTTTAGGGTGCTTTTGCTTTGGCTTATAACTTCAGAATAATATTTATGTTTTGTATATATTATTGGTGAGTGGTCAATATCTCCTACAGTATGTGTACTTTGGGTATTTGAGGGCCTTCATAGGACATTACTACTCCTTCATTTGAGTTTACTTTTTTCCTAGGGAGGATCTGGAATTTCCTTTGTGGATAAAGGTAAGACTCAGGAAAAAGTGTGAGTGATAGGCTTGGTATGCTGCAGGGTCCTGAGTGGGCCATAGGCCAGATGAAGTAAGGTGCACTAATAAAATAATAAATAAAAATAAAAAGTACTACATACTGTACGCAAAGCCCCAGCTTATAAAGTCCTGGGAAAGATTGGGGATGGTCCAGCCAAGGAAGACAAAATTACAGTATGCATAGCAAGAAGGGAAAATGTACAAAAAAAGGCTGCAAAGCCTTAATATGAACTCCTTGGAGATCAGGGAAGAGTGAAGGGGATATGATAGAGACAAGCTTCTAAATTGTGTAAATAGGGAGGGATGGTCAAAGTTTTTTACAGTAAATGGTCATTTATCTATCAGGGGACATAACTGCAAATTGTTAGGCAGTATGTTCAAGCAGGATGTGAGGCAGTACTTCTTCACAAAGGGGTGGTGGGCAATTGGAATAGCTTATCCAGTGTTGTAGTGAATGCTACCTCCATTACTGGGCTCAAGGTTGGTTGGGACTAGGCCACCTGTCATTTTTTTTTACCTGGTAACCTTGTAATACAGTTTTCTGGGTTTCTATGCAGTAATCCAGTTTTACTCAGTGCTGGGCAGGTTTTTGAGCCACTTTGAGTGCTCACATATTTCTGAAACAAATTTTGTCATATCACTCATTGTTTCAACTGCATGTCCAGGTTACAAACAAGTTCTGTTGTCAATATTAGGGCTGGGCGGACTGTTCCATCTTAAATCTGGACCCCCAGATTGAACCCTAAATCCACAGACCCAGATAAATATGAACTTCACCACAGAAGTCCGGTTCCGGGTCCATGGAAAGCAGGGATTTTTTTCTGCATGCCTGGCACCCCACAGAGGAGGGTAAGGAGGAATAGACGGTGCCAGGTGGAACAAAAAAGACTGAGAAGAAGAGTAGAGCTAAGCCTAGGAGCAGGAGGACAGCACATCACAGTCACGTGTGGTGGAGATCTGAGCACAGGCTGCAACTGCTGTGGTCAGTCAGTCAGTGACTCTCAGGTCATCTGTCTGTCTTGTTCTCAGAGTGGAGATCAACTTAGGTAAATAGTACCTCACAAACTTCCTGCCTCCTGTAACCTATCTTTTGTGGGTTTGGAACATATATTGAATACCAGAAACATAGAAACATAGACTTTGATGATAGATAAGGACTGCTTGGCCAACCCAGTCTGCCCATTTCCCTATCTATTGAATAAGCTGCAGATCCTAGTTAACCAACAACCTACTTCTTCCTAGCCACCACTATAATTGCCTTATGTCTGTCCCATGCATTCTTGAATTCCCCCACTCTTTGTAACCCCACAACCTCCTCAGGAAGGCCATTCTATGTGTCCACCACCCTTTCTGTGAAAAAAAATTCTTCCTCAAGTTGCCCCTAAGCCATCCCTTCTCTATCTTCAAATTGTGCCCCCTTGTTCTTGCACATCTCTTTTTCTGAAAGATGCTACTGCCTTTGACTTTGTTGATTCCCTTGAGGTACTTAAAGTTTCTATCATGTCCCCGCTCTCCCTCCTTTCCTCAAGGGTATACATATTAAGCTTCTTTAGTCTCTCTTTGTATGGTTTCTGGTACAGACCCAGCATCATTTTAGTTGCCCTACTCTGGACTGCCTCCATTCTGTCTATATCCTTATGGAGATGGGGTCCCCAGAACTGCACACAGTACTCCAGATGGGGTCTCACCAACTGTCTGTACAGAGGGATGGCAACGTTCTGTTTTATACTGGTGATGCCTCTCCCTATGCATCCCAGTATTCCCCCCAGCCCTTCTTTCTGCCTTCTCACACTGCCTGCCTACCTTTAGGTCATCTGATATGACTACCCCAGGTCCCTTTCCATTTTTGTTGTTGTTAGTACCTCCCCCATTCTGTACTCTTGCCCTGGGATTTGTTTCCCAGGTGCATTACTTCACACTTCTTTGCACTGAATCTAAGCTGCCATACTTTTGACCATTCCTCCAACCTTGCCAAGTCTCTTCTCATCCAGAAAGAGTGGAGAGGAGAGTTGTGTACAGGCCCAGGGCAAGGGCAGGCTGGCAAAATAAATCATTGCCTTGTGCCAAAGGAGAAAGTTAGAGAGAGACTACTGGGGCCAAAGAGAAATGTTATAGTTACAGAAATCACAAATAAAATTTATTCTTGGCCTCATTGTGACTGGTTGTGTGTGTACAGGGCAAGGGCAGGCTGGCAAAATAAATCTTTGACTTGTACCACCATCCAGAGGAGAAAAAGAGGGAGAGAGACTTTTAGAGGTTAAAGAGAAATATTACAGTCACAAAAATCACAAATAAAGTTTATTCTTGGCACCAGTGTGGCTGTGTGTGTACACAGGGCAAGAGCAAGCTGGCAAAATAAATATTTGACTTGTGCCACCATCCAGAGGAGAAAGAGAGAGAAAGGTAGACAGAGAGAGAGAGAGAGAGAGAGAGGGAGAGAGAGAGAGAGAAAGAGAGCGAGAGACTACTGGGGATAAAAGAGAAATTCTACAGTCACAGAAATCACAAATAAATAAATGAATCTTGGCTTTAGTATGGCTGTGCAGTGTGTGTACACTGTACAGGGAAGCAGGCAGGCAAAATAGTGCTTGCATCTGTCTGTAGGTCTCTATCTCTCTCTCTCTCTCTCTCTCTCTCTCTCTATCTCCAAGCACACTCACTTCATGGGCCTGAGCAGGATATGCTACCAGTATAACCCAGTCATGAAGCAGCTAGCAGTTATTGCTTTTATTTAGAGTCAAAAAATCATCAGCTCCACAAACATGCATGTCAATATATAATCCAAGATCAAAGCAAAAAAAACCAAAGGCACTGCAGGTAATGACTGTAAATTTATTGAAAACAGTAAAATTGCAAGGCCACCTTGCAGTACAGAAATCCAAACCCCGACCAGTTTCACATTACTCGTGTGTCAATTTTACTGTTTTCAATAAATTTACAGTCATTACCTGTGGTGCCTTTGTTTTTTTGCATTGCTATAATTTAGCAGTTTTACTGTAATTTTTATATAAATCATGCATTAAATTATTTCCTTTTGGCCTCTGTGTTGAATATGAACGACTCTGGCCACTTTTATGCACTTTATCACATTTTTTCAATTGTTTATGAAAAATCAGAACTAATCAGAACAAATCAGAACTCCACCATGTTCCGGTTCTTATTTAATAAGTGGCAGAACTTCACTGAGTTCTCGCAGCCCTAGTCAACATATCCCTATGTTTATGAAAGCAGTCAACCTGGGAGGTGTGAGGTGTGGCCATTAAGACCATTAAGACCATTAGCAGTTACTTAACCTAATCTTTTCCACTCTACATATTGAAGTGGCATAGCAGTAAAACTGGGCAAAAAGCCTGCCCCCACCTTTTGTAACAATAAAAGATCCTGTTGTCTTCCACTTTCATTTGCTTGTAAACTTTTCATCCCTAACAGACTTTAGGCATTTTAAATGTTTTTAATTATTTTATTTTCCTTAAGAAAAAGTATGGTAATTTCTTTGACTTTGAAATAGTAATGTGGACATAAAAAGGAAATGGAGCCAGAAAAATATATTACATCCACATAACAGAAAATAATTTCTTTACTATGTGTAATTATATACCACGTATACTATTGTATGCTATTCACAGTATATCTCTTGTGTTCCCCCAGATCATATCTGTAAATTAGATTTATTTTTATCTCTGTATGTTTATCTGGTAAATCAATGTAAATAACTAACTAACTAAATAAATAAATAACTAGGAAGTACCTAGGAAAGTAACTTGAACAGGTACAGTATGTTAGCATTTTTTTCACATTTAGTAAGCTTTATTGCATTTGCCATTCAACAAGCAGTATACAAAACACCATTACTTAGCATGCTTCGAGACAATACTCCAGTAACACAGATCCATTATACCATTATTGCAGATCAATATCCAATATTTGGCGCCTTAAAAAAGAGTAAATTATGTTACTATTAAGAAGTTAATGGTGCAAGAAACAAAAAAAAAAAAAAAACCCAGTGACCCCCCCAACCCTATCTTCCCCATATCCTCCCTCCACCCCCAGTTTCCTTCACCACCCGGGAGAAAACAATTAAAGAAAAAAGAAAGGAAGAGGGAACAGAAAGGGAAACCTCCACCTAGTTCCAACTATGTTCCATATATTTTGGGGTATGTTCATCGAGTCTGTAATATGGGTTATTTTAGCTGGGACAACTGATGCCCCTTGGATTCAACTCCAAGGAGCCAAGGCAGTCCTATTTGTAGGTATGGGAAGTGTTAGATGCATAGTAGGGTTTGCAGAAGGGCCCAGATCTTCTGATATTTTTTACTATTTTTGGAAATGCTCGCTAAGAGGTGTTCTGCTTGTAGGGCGAAGAGGATTTCTTGATGCCATTCTGTGTACATGGGAGTCTGCTGGTCCAGCCAGTGATATAATATCACTTTCTTAGCACATAAAGAGATTAACATCATATGTTTCCTTTGGTTTCCAACAAGGATGTTCCCTGAGTCCCCTGGGATACAAATCTCTGGTTGAAAAGCCTTTTGTAGTCCTAATAATAGGTTGAGTCTAGAGCGGATACTTTCCCAGAGGGGGGATGCCTTATCACATTCCCACAGAATGTGAAACAGTGTGCCCCGCTGGGTCCCACACCTGGTTCACAAATCTGACTGAAGCTTACCCATTTTACAAAGCTTTACAGGGGTGTAATACAGATCCTGTAATATCTGAAATTGAAGCAAACTATAATGGTCCCACCTAACATCCTTGTATAGCCTTTTCCAGATTTGAGACCATTGTTGGGGGACCATGGAAATTGGGGGGGAGTATTCTGTCCCATATGTAGTGGGGAGTGCCTTCTAGGTCCATAATTATTTTATGCAGCTCTTTATAGTAAAAGGAAATTAGGTGAGAGATGGGCCTCATTTGTAGCGTACTAAGAATGGGGCCAGTCATGTGGTGGTCCCATGGGCCATTGCCAAAATGCCTTGTTAAAACCTGGGAAATTTGAAGATATTTAAAGTAGAAGGTAACAGGCAAGTTATATTTTGCCATTATCTCTGGGAATGTTAACAACTTATAATTCTCTGTTATGTCTATAACCTTTTTCCCCCTTCCACCCACCCAAAACAAATGATTGATAACCCTTCCTCCAATTTTAAAGTTGGGATTACCTAAAATAAGCTGTGAAGAATCCTTTTCCAAGGAACATCTTGTAGTACTATTTAATTGTTTATGGGTATGAAGGGTTCTTATAATGGGAGTGGTTTTAAGTTGTTCTGGAACCTTGTTAAGAGAAAGATATGGTAATGTCCTGATATCTATGCCAGCTGAGGCACAGAGCAACTTCTCTGTCTGCAACCATAATAGGGCATAAGGTTCCAAGCCAGAGTTAGGGGCAGAAATCAGCCATTGCGAGACAACTGAACAATTAATGGCAAGGTAGTAAAGATATATATTGGGGACTTGTAGGCCACCTAGTGCTTTTGGTCTCTGTAGTTTAAACAACACCCTACGAGGGGTTTTATTTTTTCAGATGAATTTGGATATAATGCCATGAACATGACTGAACCAGGCCTTAGGAAGATATTGGTGACACAATTGAAGGGGGTACAATAACCGGGGTAGAACATTCATTTAACAGTATTAATTCACCCCCACAAGGAAATGGGGAGTAGTGCCCAACGGTTCAGGTCAGTTTTAATTTGTGTTACTAGCTGGTATAAATTATATTGCTTCATTTTGGAGTTAGATTGCGATAAATATATGTCCTGGTACCTCATTTTATCTTTTATCCAGGAGAGCCCAAGATGTTGAATGTCAGCTTTTAAGGTCTGATTATTTAGAGGCATGACCTCTGTCTTGGACAAGTTTAACTTATAGTTAGATAGACGCCCAAATTCCTGAATAATGTCCAATGTAGCCCATATAGATTTAGATGGGTGGGTGACATGAAGTAAGATATCATCTGCATACACTGATATTTTATATTGGAGATGATGAATGGGGATACCAGTAACTAGGGTGGATGTGTTTATTTTCCTGATTAAGGGCTCTAGAAATAAATTAAACAAATAAGGGGAAAGTGGGCATCCTTGGCGGGTGCCCTGTTGTAATGTAATGGGAGGGGAAAGAACTCCATTACAGAAAATGCGGGCTGACGGGTGGGAATAAAGGACTTTAATCCATTGCATTAATTGCGCTGGGATAAGCTATTTGGGGAGTAAATTAAATAGGTAGTCCCATGACACTCGGTCAAAGGCTTTTTCTGCATCCAGGGACACCAAAACCGATGGTGTATTGGAATCCCTGGATGCAGAAATGAGATAAAAAATGTTACACAGATGATCCGCCGATAGGCGTCCAGCCACAAATCCCACTTGTTCGGGACTTAACAGGATCTGCCATATTTGAGCCAATCGGTTAGCTAAGATTTTTGCTAGAATCTTCAAATCAACATTTATAAGGGAAATTGGGTAATAATTTGACAGCATTGTGGGGTCCTTTTCTGGTTTTGGAAGAACCACAATAGTGGCAGAAGTAAAACTGTGATCTGAAATGCCATGTTTGTAAACACAATTATAGAGATCAAGAAGTTTAGGGCCTAATTGGGCTTTAAATGATTTGTAGAAATTGGGTGTGTAGCCATCAGGACCTGGCGCTTTGTCTACTGAGAGTGTATCAATGGCTTTGTAGACTTCATTTAATGTCAAAGGAGCTTGCAGAATGGAAATTTGCTGCTGAGACAGTCTTGGGAGATCTATACCTTGAAGAAATTGGCCTAATTCGGCATGTTTAAAAAGGTATGGGAGAGCGTCAATAAAGCGATTGGTAGTAAGTTTTGAAACAGGAGACAATGTCCCTGGGAGAGGTGTGAAGGGTAGCTGAGGCATCTTGTACAGTTAAAACAATTCTGTCTGCCACCTGTGCCCTGATACTCATTGCGAGCAATTTCCCAGCTTTGTCTTCTTGGTCAAAGTAGGTGGTTTTAGAACGTAAGAGGAGGTGCTCAACTCTGTCGCTGAGAAGGGTATTATATTGAAAGCGAAGGCTCTCTAGTTTTTCCAGGTCTACTGGGTTGGAATAAATGGTGAGGGATTGTTCTAGTGGTCTAATTTGTTGTAGTAGTTGGGAGGATTCTTGGGAGATTTTCTTTTTTTCTGATTGAGGCTAGACGGATGACCTCTCCTCTTAATGAACATTTCAATGCCCCCATAGTATGCCCAGTTTTGGCATAGTAGGGGCATTGTGTTCATAAAAATTCTTTATAAAACTTTTAAGCTGCCCTCTTAGATAATCAGATTTTAGTAATTGAGAGTTGAACCTCCAGACCTTGTCATGGACCGTCGAGTTAGTTAATAACCATTGCAGGAGAGTTGGGTGATGATCCGATATCACTTTTGCTAGGTAATCACAGGCTTGAACCCCTGGTAGGTGCTCAATCCCCAACAAAAAGTAGTCAATTCTCGACAGTGTGTTGTGAGGCAGGGAGTGAAATGAGTAATCCTTTGTTGAAGGAAAGAGAGTCCTCCAGGGGTCCACTAGACCCAAGGAATCCATCATTTCCCTCAGCGCCAGTTGTGTGGGGGTAAGGGAGGAATGTCTTGAGTTGGAACTATCTAGTAGATTGCTAAAAACTAGATTCCAGTTCCTGCCAATTAGCACTGGAAGGGTAGACCAGGGAGCCAGGCTAGTCATTAAATTAGTAAAGAATTGCTGGTCATCCCCCACCAGACCATAAACAGAACCCAGTATCAGCTCCATGTGGACCAGAATAGCTCTGAGCAAAATGTATCTTCCCTGGGGATTGACTACTGAGTGTAACAATTTAAAAGGTACCCTTCGTGCTATCAGCACAGCCACGCCGCATTTGTGCATGTCCAACCCCGCCCCCAGCACTGTGCCCACCCATGTTCGTCTTAGGTTGGAAACCTGCGTTATGGGTAGATGTGTCTCTTGAAAGAAAGCCACATCGACATTATGCTTGTGGAGATGCAAGAGGATCTTGCCTCTTTTAGTGGGGGATTGTGCACCTTTGACATTCCATGAACAAAACTTTAAAGGTACTACCATGCCCAATTATTGGTTACCTTAAGGCACTTCATAGGAAAAACATCCACATACCTGTAATTTTAAGTTCCCCCATATTTTTCAACATCAATGCCTGGTGGTGAATGATGTGAGTCCCTTTTCCCATTCCCCTTCCCTAATGCAAACTCCAATACCCCAACGATTATAGTCATTTGGCATATCTACTATTATTAGAAATACAAGGACATTTATAAACATACAAGATGTACAGAATACTATTACTAGGTAAAAAGACCCACTAATCCCCTTTCCCATACCCCTTAACCATTTCTGCCTTCCCATAACAGGGTATTTAACATCCTTAGTATGCTGTCTAAATACCTGGGCCCTTACATTTAGTAATCCCAAAAACATAATTATTACAGCCCATAAAAAACAGGCTGTTTCACCTGCTATGGTACCCCCCCACCCTGTGCCGGAACATGGTGCACTGGTTAGACTGCAATGATCTCCAGACCTTGTCGCCTGCCCCAGCCCCCAACCAAAATCATACAACTCACATATTAAGGTATTGCCTTGATTAATTAGTACAGTTGGTGATACATTAAGCCCTAGAACTCACAAGTTTGGTTCAGGAGGGAGAGAAGAAGGAAAAAAAAAAAAACGCTTAAAAAAAAAACAGGCCCCCATCTGAATTATTTTCCTGCCCATTAGTCTGAACAGACAGTCTAAACTTAACTATGTATGTTCCTGATTGCCCCTGAAGTGAATTAGGAAGGGAAAGAAATGGGGAAAGGAAAGAGGGGGAATTTCCCTTTAAGCTGTCCCATTGAGATGTTAAAACATAAATGTAAAAGTTAATTTGCTCAAGCAAAAAAGTAAAACAAGGCCATGTACGCCTGATGGGAGACTTCTGTCCGCTTGAGTTTAATTGAAGGAAGCGGAGCTATCACACATCGTTCCCACAGTAAAAGGAAAAGCAGAGGCCATGTAGAAAGGCACAAATCCAAAAGAACTGGCTTTCTTCAACGAAAGGCTTGTCAGCTTGTTTACATCTAGTCAAGAGTCCCTCCTGATAAGTGTCGAGGAATCACAGATTGTCCATCGCTCAGACTTGCTACTAATTAAATTATTAGGGTGCATGAATTGCTCACAGCTTCTCCTCCTCAAAGTCGCGGCCTTTGTCACTCTCTTGTGGTTATTTACTGGAGGTGATCCCAATTAACCAACCGAAACGTCCTCCCATTCAAATGAAAGGAGTAAAAAAATTGTATCCAGGGGGATCCTCTTCCAATGACCTCAATGGGAGGTAAATAAATTGGGGAGCAGAGACTGTAGATCTAAGTTGGCTTGCTGTGCTGTGTCATAAGAGAGCCATTTTCCCACATACAACACTGACAGGCGAGATGGGTACTGTACCCTGTACTTAATCCCTGCAGCAATTAATTTTGAAACAAGGGGATGGTACTCTGATCTCCTCTGTCTCACTGTGGCTGGCAAATCCTGCACAAATCTCAAGGGATGGTCTTCCCATGATACCTGCTGAAGGCTTTTTACATGTTCAAGAATATGTATTTTATCCAAAAAATTGAGGCATTTAATGATCATTGGCCTTGGGGGTTTACCAGCTGTTGGTTTGGGACATAACAAACGGTGAGCCCTCTCTATTATGTAGGAGGTATTATTGGGAGAAGGGCCAGCAATTTTTGTGAGCATTTTTTTTCAGAATGTAATGGATGTAGAGTTCTCAGCATCCTCTGGAAGGCCGAAAATAATTATATTGTTCCTGCGGCTTTGGCCTTCCAGATCCTCCAGTTTAGCTTCGATTTTATGTAGCCGCTGCCTCATATTGCTTACCTCAGGTTCCATCCTGTCTTTCCAACTTTCCAGGGACGTAGTACAGACTGCGACATCTGAGATAGCCCGGTTTGTATCCGAGAGTTCCCCCCTGAGTGATCTAATTTCTCCAGTGATCTCTTGCAGTGCCTTCTTGAATGGCTTTAATTCCTCCATAAACTTTTGCTCCGAGAGCGGGGTCAGCATTTGTAAAGTTACATTAGAGGCAGTGGATTTCGATGAGCTCCCAGAAAGACCCTTCGCTCGTTTCAGCCCTTTCTCCGGGGTCTGTGGGGGCGTGTGTCTGGGTAAAGCCTGGCGCATCTCAGTCTCCATATTTCTGGTAGGCCCCGATATCAGAGACAGACACTTGAGAATTATTTTCTCGCTACCCGCCGTTCAAACTGCTTTCCAGCAGCGCCAGGCACTTTCAGGAGCACACTCCACAAGTAGACAGGCAGAAATCAATGCTAAATAACCATTTTTAATGCTGTTTATGGGAGTTGGAGTGGGAGTTCGGCCCAAGAGCTGCACGTCTCACGGATGCATCACATGATCTTTCGCATTGAGCAGTATGTTAGCATTTTTGTTGAACTGCCGCTTTAAGTGTTGTCTTTTACTGACATAAGAAATTGCTGTGGAGGAGGAGCAATGCACAATCAGTTGTAAAAAGGATTGGGGCTAGGGGTGGAGTTTATGATCCGGTTTTTGCCTCATCCAAAAGTGGAAACTGTGGTTGGGACAGATTCAAGTGGATGGCGGAGGGACTGGAGGGGGCAACTGGGGGAGATCGGGGTGGGCACAACGATGAGCTGAACTACAGCCCATCAGCCTAGGACAGGTATTTGCAACAGGTAAGGGAAGGAAAAGTTTATTTATATGGCACCCAGTCCCTGGGGCTCTGGAAGCCTCACATAAAATAGGTAGGTTAATACACAAAAGCACATCACATATAGCATGCATAAGTATTTAAAATAATAGAAACAATTCTAAAATGACTAAAATAAAAGCTAGTAGTGGTCAATCACCTTCATCAGGGAAGGCCAAACAAAACAGATGAGCCTTTAGACCCTTTTTAAAACTCTTGACTGTTGGGACCTCCCTAACACAAGCTGGAAAGGAGTTCCAGAGGGCTAGTCCAGTGACAAAAAGGGCACGGTTGCTGGGCATTTTGAATCTGACCCTTGGAACAGCAAGGAGTCCCCTGGTCAAGGAGCACAGGGAGTGGACTCAGGTGGTAAATTTCAGGAGATCAGGGAGATAGCCAAGGCTCAGTCCATTTAGGGCCTTATAGGTGAGCAAGCCCACCTTGAAGATGATTCTCCACCAGACAGGCAGCCAGTGCAGAGCCGGCAGGACCAGGGTCACATGACTGGACCTAGACAGGCCCACCAGCAACCTAGCCACTGCATTCTACACCAGCTGCAGCTGGCGGAGGGTCCCTCCAGCGACCACAAAGTATAGAGTATTATAGTAATCAAGCCTCAACATGACAAAGGCATGGACCAGTGAAGGTAAGTCTTCAGGCGGAACTAGGGGCTTAATCCTGGTGATATTCCATAAGTGGTAAAATCAACTTTGGACCACAGATGACACTTGAACTTCAAGTGTCAATCTGTTGTCCAGGATAATGCCAAGATTCTGCACCCTAAGGTAGGCCATCAACAGAGCAGGTCCCATGAACAATCCTGTAGCCACCCCAGAGGCACAACCATCTTGCCCACGACCCTGCTCAATCACCAGGACCTCTATCTTGTCAGGGTTCAGAAGCAACAAGTTGGAGGACATCCAGTCATCGATGTCAGTCAGGCAGTTGTTAATCACGTCCATGGCTTCGTGTGTTCCAGGGGCAAAGGACATATAAAGTTGAGTATATCTGCATATTAGTGAAAACCCACACTGTAACTCCTAATGAGCTCTTCCTGGGGCAGCATGTACACTGCAAATAACATCAGCAAGAAGATTGAGCCTTGAGACACTCCGCATTGCAAGAGCTTCGGGAAGGAGGAGAAATTCTCCATCAACACCCGCTGCCTTTCTGCCAGAGAGATAGAACTCAAACCAGCTGATGACAGTACCAGTGAGTCCACAATATTCTCAAAGGTGATCAAGAAGCACACAGTATCAAATGCTGAAAAGAGATTGAGGAGCACAAGAAATTACCTGCCTCTTCTATCTCTAGCCCTGAGGAGGTCATTTTGCACACTAACTAATGCCATTTCAGAGCTGTGCCTGGCCCTGGAACTAGACTGGAATGGCTCACAGATATCAAAGGACATGAGTTGCTACTCGAGCAGCTGCACCATTTTCTCAACAACCTTGCCTAAAAAGGACAGGATGGAGATCGGACAGCAATTTGCCACGACATCAGGGTCGAGAGATGGCTTCTTCAAGAGAGGCCTCATCATAGCCTCTTTCAAAGCATCAGGAAAGACTCCCTCTGACATTGAGAACTGGACAATCCCAGCAAACACTGGGCCAATGGTCCCAACACATCTCATCAAGAAACAAGTTGTGGCTGGGTCCAGTTCACAATAAGTGTGCCTGAGCTTCGAGATCACCTCAATGACCTCGACTACCTCCACTGATTTCAACTCACTGCAGACAAATGGAGTGCCTCTGTTTACCCTGGACTGACCACTGTGAGGCAGAACTTGCCTCACTGACTGGATCCCTGACTGGATGGAAGACACTGTCAGAGAAGAACTGAGCTAACTCCTCACACAAAACAATGGAAAAAGCTTTTTTCGGCTGTAGACAGACTGGATGTAAAAGTCTGTCCACAGTCTGAAAAAGCTGATGTGGTCTGTTCTTCCCTTCAACAATCTCCCTGGACAGGAACTCTGCCTTTTTACAGTTGATTGCCCCTTGGTACTCATAATAATAAGTGTGTAAGGCCATTCTGCCCTCCTCCTACCAGGTTCTCTGCCAGCAATGCTCCAACTTCGACCCCTGATCATCATTGCCTTGAGATCCCCATCAAACCAAGGGGATCTCAAGTGAAGATATCTGGTTTGTATATGGACCTGTATGAGGCATTGAGAGCCTTGGATACCACCTTATTATAGGTGGCCACTACCTTGCCCATGCCAGCCACATGTGCAGCATCTACACTAGATAAATCAGCTACCGCCAGCAGTCCTTCTGGAGACAATCCCTTCAAAGGGTGATAGCTAATCATCTCAACAGTGGAGTGACTTTCAGGGGAGGCCCCAAACAAGAACTTCACAATGCAATGATCAGAAAAAAATGACCAGATCAGTCTTGAGGTTGGTCAACACAAGTCCCAGTGAGAACACCTGGTCCAACATGTGGCCATAGTGATGGGTCGCAGAAGTAACTACTTGTGACAGGCCCAGTGATGACATCGACTGGAAGAGGTCATGACCAAATTACGAGGCTTTATCGTTGACCCAGGCATTGAAGTACCCCAGAATCAGCCATCTGGGGGACTCCAGCACCTTGCTGATGACGAAGCCCACGACCTCCTGTAGGAAATCTCTCCCTGACCCTGGAGGGCAGTAAATGAGGAGAATCCTGCAGCCTGCACCTGGACCCCCACACACTGCCACACATTCAAAGGACCTGGCCAACCCCACTGGGTGCATGGTGAAGCCCAAGCTGGATCTAAAACAGACGGTCACCCCTCCACCCCTGCATTACCTCCTCGGGCAGTGCACTATGGAGTACCCAGTGGGGATGGCCGCCTTCAAGCCTGGCCCAGCATCATCTCTCAACCAGTTCTCCATAATGCAAGCCAGATCAACCAAGGAAATCAAATCCATCATAGTTGCAGTCTTGTTCCTAATCAATATAGCATTCCACAGCATGGCCCAAAGTGGACTGGTAGATGCTGCAGCCCCTTCCCCCCCCCCACTACCTGCCCACTAGGAATGGTGGAAACTTTGGGGACAGAGAACAAACATATCTGGCCTCTCTCTAGGATCCATCTAGATAACAGGATGCGGTTTATACTGTATGTAGGATTTTGCAGCATAGCAGATAGACCTGGCATATTTTACTGACTCTTACATTTCATGTGTATATGTCTCTATCCTGGATTTGATCAAGTACATACATGGTAGCCTGTTTTATAGCAAAACTAAACATAAATGTCAGCACATTTGAGCCACAAGAAAAAAAAAACAATGTCCTTACCAAAGACATTCACTACTAAATATGCAACATATTGCTGGGAGGGACATAGACAAATGAGTATATCACTTAATATGGCAGATATATAGGACAAGTATTCTCTCTCAATGATAGCATCCATCCAGCTAATTAAAATGGTTTATCCTTATTAGATATCTTGCTTTACAGACAATACATTTGTTAAAACCTTTCCTGTTTAATTGTTTAATGTTTGCTGTATCATCACCAGCAAATGCAGTTTGTACAAGTCTCAGATTTAGGCCTTGACAGCCTTGGCAGATCCCTCCCTGCCTGTCTGCCTTCCTGGGGCCTCAAAAGCTCAATACTTGTGGCATTGCTCTAATTTCAAATACTGAACAAAAAGGATGTGTCGAGATGCCAGCTCATCACAAGCTCAAAATGTAAAAGGATCAATACACGTGCACGTCAGTGGAGTCTCTGCTCTTTACTGCTTGATCACAGCAACCAATCAAAATGCAGAACTCTTCTGTTGTTGAAAGTATGTCCCACATATCCATATTATCTTCCACTCAACAGTCCAGTCTTGCCTCAACAGACCTGTCTAAATCAATACAGTCCTTTCTAAGTCTTGAGTGCCAAAAGAAGTGGCATAAAATATAAGTGATCTGTACAGGGCCTTGGTAAGTGTAATCATTAGAGGTGATTACATCAATTGATTATTCACTTACTATGGATTGACCTTACTGCACCTTGGTGAGCTAATCCTGCCATTCAGGAGTCAATTAATGTGCAGAAACTAATAAGAGTTGTTCAACGTCTGCTTCCAGGCTAGCAGATTGTTACTGTATGTACAGTATAAGAGCAAAAGATAAGTGTACGTGTCTTGTAAATTTTTCATAATGATAAGTAAATATACTGTACACACACAAAAAAAAAGACAGAGAAAAGAGCCTCATTTTTACTGTTAGACTCAGGGTTAAAGCAAATGTCAAGAGTAGCACCACACAGGTTTTAGTCAAGTTCTAGACTGTAATACACACGAGCTGAGAAATAAGTCTGGAAAGGTCAATGACTTTCTTATCATTTTCTCCAAAAGGTCAATGTTTTCCTTTTCCTTCAAAGCTGCTCTGTCTATTCTGTATCTGCGAGGATCTGGATTGATTATTCCAAAAAACATTGCAAATTCTACCAGAACAAACGTTTATGAAATTCGCCTATCAAAACCCATCAGGCTGATGGAATTACAGTTTGGTCCTGCATTGCTTAGCGATGTCTCCATACGGTTGTATTTTGTATTAAGTAGACACTGACTCCTGCTATTTTTATACATTTTAGTGGAATGAGGTATTACTTGCTACCAAACACTTTCTCTGTGTTATGCACAGGATGTTAGTGGTACAGGGAAAATACTTACTTTGTTGTTTCCAATGAAGCCATCTCTGAATACAAATTAATCATTGGCTATAACTGACAAACTTGAAGTTGTTGTTCTGTGTGGGTGAAGATGAGTATCTTTCGGAAGATGCAGAAAATCAACTCAGGTGGAACCTGTCTTCGATCAATAAAACTGCTTGTAAGCATTGCAGTGTCTCTAATGATTTTACATGGGATGCTCCATGGTAGTCATCTTTATTTATCTGCCTTCCTCACAACACACGCTCCATATATATGCATTGCATCACCAGCTTGCACTGGTAGTGACAGAGCACCAAATATCTCCTTGGTGGCAATATTACATATGTTGCTATATTCCCCTTTATTAAAACAAAATAGCTTTTTGAAAAATATCTTTAACTTTTGTGCTGTGGTAAACACATAGAATCCAAACACCTGTACAATTCTGTTTATAGTAAAGCCGTTAGGCAATATACAGCACACCACATAGCCCTTCAGTTGTATTTCTATTATTACTGTTTTTCTACCACTTAACCCATTCATTCTCAAGTTCTTCCACCTGATAATCTTGATAACCAGTGCTCCTGTGACCAATAACGTAGGTAAGTGACTGCTTTCAGTCAGTGTCAATGAGGCTATATGAATGTCCAGTGAGGTGTGTGTGTGTGGGGGTGGCAGGGTTTTAAATGCCTGGCATGCAGTATATGTTTTCATTCCCAAGACATCAAGCTCCTTACCTCTGGGACATGACTGGTACATTGCCATTTCAGTTATGTGATTTGGACAGGTCAAATGAGAACCCCCCCCCCCCCAATGTGGCACTATAATGCAAAGTCACTACACCACTGGGCAGACACAACACTTCAGTTTTAAAGGACTATGAATAGATATGTGCATTTTCTTTCCACATGCAAAATTAAATTAGTGAAAAATATACATATATATTTTATTCACGGAATATAAAATAGTGTTTGAAAAATTTAATTAAATACTGCCATGCACAAAGTCCTCAAGTCATGGGGAAAAAGAACCCAAACCACAATGATTTTTTTCTCTTCTTCATATGAAAAAAGTAAATATTTGTTTTAGCACTGTCATGAAGTCACAGAAGAAACATCAAGGGCCAGATATTCATAATAGCGCAATGAGCGCCAAACTTTGCACCGTGCTTTGCGATTGCTTGGGAGCACAGAGATGCCATATTCAGCTGAATAGTGCACTGGGGCTATTCAACTGAATAATGGGCCATGTTGGCACAGCGCTTAGTCATGTAGCACTACTCTGACATTTATCCAAAGTACACTGCCAGAATGGATAGTGCTGGAGCGCTATTTGCAATATTCAAAGGGGACCATGCAAATGAGCCCTTTGGGCATGCAAGGAGCTAAGGGGCCATTTGCATGCCCTTTATGAGCTCATTTGCATAGGCAGTGAGGAAGGATAGTGAAGCGCCACCCCCTTATTGCTTGATCCCAGAGTGGTGTAGATATCCCTGGTTCCTAGTGCCCTCCGCCCCTCCGATCACCAGCCCATAAGAATGGTAAGGCATCCCTGATGATAGTGCCCCCACTTTACCTGACAGTCCTTAAGAATGATAAGGCATCTCTGATACTAGTGGTTCCCCCTCCCTCTGATCACCAGCCTGTAGGATACTTAACAACCATCCCTGGCAACTAGCAGCCCCCCTCGGCACTGAACACCTATTACCCCAGTCACCTTACCAGTACCCAGGGTGCCACGGGTGCATTTGGCAATTGGCTTAGCCCTCCTCACATCTCTTTGGCCAGCCACTGTATGTCCAAGCAGGGAGTGTGCCCCTTGTTTATAGGACAGTGTGACGTGCCATGTCCTATAAATAAAAGGTGTGTTCCCTGTCTGGGCATATGGTGGCCAGCCAAGGAGGTGTAAGGAAGTCTGCAATGGTCATTGTATGTACCCATGGCAGCAAAGGTAATGGTAAGGTGACTGGGGGGTGGGTGTTCAGTGCTGCAGAGGCAACCAGACACCAGGGAGGGTTGTCAAGTGTCCTACAGGCTGGTGATCAGAGGGTAGTACCACAAGCACCAGAGATGCCTCATCATTCTTATGGGCTGGTGATCAGGGGAACCTCTAGCACCAGGGATGCTTTATCATTCCTGTGGGCTGGTGATCATGGGGAGACTGCTTCAGACCACAGAGGGTGGGTGTGCTCTTCCAGCAGCCAACCAGCTAGGTGGCTGCATTACTTCCAGCAGCCACTGTGATTGCCCGGAGTAAGCTGTGTTTGGTTTGGCTGTATGCGTACTGTGCAAAAGGAATGCGCTAAATCTTTTTGCACAGCGCAAGGCTGCTGAATATGGGGTAGCATGGCTATCCATGGCCATGTTCCCCCCCTTGCACACACGCATAATTATGTTTTGTGTGGGTGCTAACCCTCTTTGCATGTGAAAAAGCCCTTTTTTTTTTACTTTGGGACACCTTGCCCCATTTTTACCCACTCCTGTACACCCTCAGTGCTCCACTCATTCAGGCACTGCTCATGTCCCTTCTAGGTCTGCTACCATGATGTCTGTCCTTAGAGTGCCCGGTTACTCCTTACCTCCTCCTACTCGTGTAGCACCTGCACAGCGGAGATCTGCCCATGGGTTCTGGACCTGGATGGCTGTTTGGAGTGGCCGTCATCTAGGCTCACTGAGGCTTTTTCCACTTTTCTGTGGTTCCCAGTCCTCTGGGATGTTGGCGCAAGGATGTATGTCCAGAGAGGAGATGTGCTGGTGCACGCCTTCTCCCAAGTGCCTGACAGCATCCCCCCTCCCCGACTCCAGTGAACGGAGCCACCAGAACCCAGGAGAGCCCATGCTTCTGCTGGCTCTTTCGGGATGCAGGTACACAAGGCACCCCTGGTAATCCTCCCCAGAGGGAGGAGATCATCCTTTGGGATGCTTTATCCTCCCTCCCTCTGCCGACCCCACCGACCCTAGTCCGTTCCCGAACCAAGGTGGCCGGTGCAGCGTGAGGTGTGGCATCCAGCGCCTCAACCTTCAGTGCCACTGGGCTGAAAAAAAGCCCTTTTTGTTTATGAGGATCCAGCGCAAATCCCAGTTTGCTTAGGCAAAGTCATATTAGCACCCATGCAAACTTTTCAACATTGGACCCCACATTACAGAAAAAGCTTTCAATGCACTGAAATTGCTGACTTTACAGAATGTGGAATTTTGTGAACTTTTTCTGCATTTAGCATGCTTTGGTGGAAGTGAAATGTTAAGAATTTCACATGGTTCTGTTTATGAACTGCCAAACCACTTTTGGTTCTAGACCTCAGTTGTAAACTTGTTTCTAGAGCGGGTGGCTGTACAGTAACTTCAAACAGTCTAATGGAATCAAGAAAAGCTCAGATGACACTTGTATCCTTGTTATCTATATTGTAACCAAATAAGGCATGGCGTACAATATTATGAATACTATTCATTGTTTCTCGACATTCTCTATAGGTTACTTATTTGACTTTTTTTTTAAAAGCGCACAAGAGCACTGCTACATTTTCAAGGATATCCCAAATAGAAACAGAAACTGGAATGTACTCTTATATAGATTCCTTCTGTTTCTGCCATACACCTTTCCTCAATTATTTGAATAGCATAAGATTTTGATAAGGATGTTTTGCTTACATTCACCCCCTCCCCAACACACACTTTCCTGGATTCTGTTCCTACCTTTCCAAGTCACTTCCCCTTCATAATCCTTGCCACACCAGAGGCTCTAAATCTCAACTCCTGCAGGTCCTTTTCTGCTGTACCACTCAGGGACAAAGATCATTTGCACATAGGGTCCCTATCTGGTTGAATGGTCTCATCAGGGACATCTCCTTGCAAACCAAGATTGGTGCTTTCAAATCCAAGCTCTGACCACTGCTCTCAGCTTCAAGCTCTTGTGACTGTCTCCTTTAATCTGTTCTTCTTACCATGACCAATCTCTTGTCATAATTCCTAACAACTTAGCACTTGTGTTATTAACCTTAATACCTCCCACTTCCTTCCCCCCCTCCTCCTCCTCCCTCCCTAGCTCCCTCCCCTGTCATGATTATTTCCTCCACCCATCCCCCCCCACCACACACTGTGTGTACGGACGATGCCTCTGGGTGCTATTGACCTAAGTGTTTGCTTACCATGTTCTTGTAACTCTGTGTATCCTGACAATGCCTCTGGGTGATGTTGACCTAAATGTATGCATTCCGATTCATGTAACTGACTGATTACCATTTATCCTGGCTTTTTTGCTTAATTGTCCTGTTTGTATTGTTTATCTACTGATGTGAAACCTTTGTAAAAGAGCTCTCAGCTCAAAGGCATTTGTAGTCCTGCACTCAAATAAATAAAAATAAAAAAAGTACTAGTAAAGGCATAGGATGACAGCTGTACTGTTTCCTCTAAGCTTGCTTTAACTGAAATTTGTCCTGAATAAAGTTTGGGTTCAGTACTTTGATCAATACTAGGAGTCATCAAGTTCCTTTTTTTTTAATAGTTGGCACCCCAAAATACTATACAGTAGTTGTTGCTCTTTATTTACAGTGAATAGCATTGTTATTAGGCATGGGTTACCCAATGTGTAGCCGGGTCAGGTAGTGTGGGTACTGTCTATTTTTTGGCTGGGTAGAGAAGTTTGGGTAATGTACTACCCTATCCAACATAACAATGTAATTTTTGGGTCGGGTATTTTGAGATAGGTAATCATACCTCTCAACCTCCCTCATGACAAATCAGGGACGAGGCTTAAAATGATCAGGGACAAACGACCAAAATCAGGGACACATCTGAAAAAATAGTAATATTAGTTCCAGAAGCTGTGTGCAACATTGTTCTTAGTATCTTAGTATGAATAACATTTTCTTAATGAGAACTAGACTGTAACACCAATGACTGGCATTATTTTGTGATTCAAATCCCTACTCTTCAGTGACAGAAATGGCAAATTTAAGAGGGACAGAAGAAATTTCTGAGGCAAAATCAGGGATATCCCTGAAAATCAGGGACAGTTGAGAGGTACGTAGGTAATGAGTAATTAGGGCAGGCAGGACTTCCAGGCTGGAAACAGGCATTAAAAAGGCAGCCTGTGGAGTCATTCATGGAGTTTACAGCAGAATAGGAGCACATGACACTGGGCTGACACCTGATTGGTCAGTGGTGTCTAAAGGGCTGTGCTCCATCTGCTGTGAGCCTGTTTGGTACAGAATCTGACTGAAGCAGCTCCGTGGGCACTCATTCTACAGCAGAAATCACAGTCACAGCATATTAAAGTCAAGACATCTTTGAAAGTTGAATAAATCAATAGAAATTAAAACCTACACTATGTAGGAGCAAAGGGAGAAATAGTGGGGGACACTGAAATGATCTCATCTCAGCCAGGGGAAGGGGGATCAGCCTCAGTCAAAGAGTCAAGTGCATTGTCAGTGGCTCTGCAGGTTGCACACTCACCTCTAAGGCCAGAAGATCAGAAGTCTGTGGGTTCTATCCGAACACCAGGTAACTGGGTTAAATCCCAATACTGACACTATAGTGCAGCATGACGGGGTGCTGCACTTCTGAGGTGCTGACATTTGGATGAGACGTTAAACTGAGGTCCCATCTGCCTGTTCTGGTGGATGTTAAAGATCCCATGACACTTTTCAAAAAGAGTAGGGGAAGTTTTTATTTAAAACCAAAAATATACTACATGTTTCATTTCACAAAAAGTTTTACATTTTCATTTGCCCAATATACAGTTACACACAACCCATCTATTTACCCTATACAATCAATATTTTTCCACTGCAGATTATGCATTTCTTCCCCATAAGCTTTACATTCATTTTGGTAAATTTCATCCACTTCTGCTTGGATTTTAAAAAGTAAATCATTTATTGTAACCTCTTGATTTTGAATAAATCTTTGACATCCTACCTGCCAAACAGACCATTTTAACACTAACAAAATTACAGAGATAGTATGCTTTTTCCATTTCTCCCAAACTTTAGTCAATTGTCCATATATCAAAATCTCATATGTCATTTCTTTAAAGCTTTCCATCCTCCAGAACTGTGATAACATTTCTCAGAATGAATTTATAAAACCACATTCAAAGAACATATACATCACTGTTTCCTCCTGATTATTACAGTTTTTATCCAAGCAAGTTCTTTCTTCTAATTTTTTATGTTTATAATTCCCTCTGACATTCAGCTTTCCATGATCGCATATCCATTCTGTTTCTCTCATCTTTTTTGCAATTTTTTCTCTAGTGTTGCTTCTGAGATCAAAACTGTATTTACTTTTGGATTTACGTTAAAGAATGGAGTTTCATAATAGTTCTGTTTTACAATTTCTTTATAGGCCTGTTTCCTATTTTTTGTTTGTAATTAATCCACTGTTATTTTCCACTGAGTTAGGTATTTCCTACTAGTACTGATGTAATCTGGAAGCTTTTTTTGATTGTGTATGTTCCCTCTTTTCCCAAAGTTACTTTAAAGAATATCACCCCATTATTTAACCAAGGGCATCCAAATTTTTCCTTCAGACTGTATAATAGGCCTTATGTTTGCATAGACGAAAATATTTGAAAAGAAACTACAGGTTGTATCATATTTAGTCCTCCTTCAGAGATAGGCCTGTAAGTATGCTCTCTTTTAACTGGGTTCAGCCTACTTCCCACAAAAACTGGAAGAAAATACCTAATATTTTTGTTTGCATTTGAAAGGGAATTGGAAAGATATAAGCAATATATAAAAAGATTGGAACAATAAATGTTTTTAACATATAAATTATTTTTCCTTTTGTCATATTCCAAGCTTTCCATCTATTCATTTTTTTTCTGGGCTTTCTTAAACTTTCTTTCCCAATTCCCCTGCATTGGATCTTGCCCACTAAATACCACCCTAAGATTTTTATATTGTCATGTACTATTTCTATACTTCCCTGTTATCTTTTATCTATTTTCCCTAAAGACAGTATTTTACTTTTTCTTTTATTAATAGAAATTCCTGTGTATTGTTTTTTTTTTTTCAAATGCCTCAATCATATGTTCCCCAGAGCACTGATCTTTAACAAATATTATACAATCATTAGCGTATGCACTTTTCTTGGTATAGTGGTGTTTTGCCAAGTAATGGCCTTTATATTCTCCTCTTTTTCAATTATTTTAAACATTGGATCTAGACAAAACACATAAAGCAATGGGCTCAGAGGGCAGCCCCGTTGCACGGCATTATGAATATACATTGGGATCCCCATGTCCCTGTTTATCAAAGGGCACACCTGATCATCTTTATATAAAGCTTTCATCAGTCTAATAAATTCTTCTGGGATATTATATATTTTTTCAGAACTTCCCACATATATCTATGCTAGACTGCATCAGAAGCAGCCTCTTGATCTATAACATAGAGAAAACCATCTAACTCTTCTTTCTTCCCTTTGTAATTAATTCTCTCATATATATATATATAGATATATATATATATATATATATATATATATCTATATATATATATATATATCTATATATATATATATAAAGCTTTGTCTCATTTCACTCACTGGTATTGCACATGTTTGTGTTTGTAATATTAATTTTTGAACATACTCAACCAATCTACTATTTATAATCTTGGCTAGTATTTTATAATCTGCTGTCAGCAGACGTATAGACCTCCAGTTTTTAATATCTGTCTCATTCACCCTTTTTGTGTAAAAAAAATAGTAATACTCTGTTTCATGCTGTCTGTTGAAGTTCCTTTTTGAAATATATACTTATAAACTACTGTTAGTATTGGGGTTAAAAAATCTTCAAACTTTTTATTTAAAAAAAATTAGGAAACCCATCTATCCCTGGGGTGGTGTTATTAGTTAGTGAACCTATTGCATTTCTGACTTCTGTTTCTTTAATAGGCTCTCTTAATAAGTTTGCCTCATTTTCACTTATTTTCAGTAAGACTGTCTTCTCCTGTATTTCATTTGAAATCTCTTCCTTATCTTTTTGAAATTTATATCTCAAGTGCTCTTGTGCAATACATTTCATATTACCAATGTCTGAGAACTTTTCCTCATTCTTATCTACTAGTTCATATGTTATTCTATTCATTAACCTATCTTTATTGCTGTCAAAAGGATTTGTCTGGGATTTTGTCCCTTGGGTGCCACTTTTTTGTTCCATTATCATAGATTTTATTCTATTATATTGGTATTCCCAAATTTGGTTTTTAATATTGTAAATTATATCTGAGAGATCTCTTCCTGCATCATGTTGCCTTGACATTTCTTTATGTAATCAAGCTCTTAAACTTAAGTATTTTTGATACTTTGATCCTTCTTTTTTGTGATTTTAAAATCATGACCTGTTTTATGTCCTACTTTGTATCCTCCCACCAATCTGTAATATCTTCATGGAAATCTAATACGGTCTCCCTAGCAACTAAAATATCTTTTATTTGGTTAATAACTGGTTCCTTTGTGTTCATTCTCCAATATCCACTTCCAAAGGTAACATTATTTTGTAAATCTATTTGAAGTGCTACCACCATATGATCAGATGTTTCAATAGGTAAAACTGTTTTGTTTCTAATTTTGACTGCTTTGGCACAAACCAATAATCAATCCTTGGTGATAATCTGCCCTTAAAATCAATGGACTCTGATGGCTTCCTTTGGATTTTGTTTGCATCTTCCATTTGTGTGCTTGTTAGTATTTTTTTCAGCTGATCGAAATCACAAAAAACTTTATCTGTTTTTCTACCAGTCTTTTTTTGTTAACCCACAATTGAAATCTCTTCCCCACATAGTCAATTTTGAGGCATGCAAAAAAAGGTTATATTAGAGCCATTACCTTATTTCTTTCTACTTTTTTGGAGGGTTATAAATCACTATCAATCTTACTGTAATTTCTTTAACCACTGCATGTAGTACCATTGCCCTACCGGGTACAATATCTATTATTTTAAGGATTTTAACATTGGATGTCCCAAAAACAATGCCTACACCTGAACACCTTTCTTCACCTATTGACCAAATTGATGGTCCCCATCTCCAATCCTTTTGAGTTTGGTTTACCTCTGGAATTGTATGCAGCCTGGTATCTTGAAGAAATATTACTTCTCTTTTTAAATCACTTAAAATAGAAAAGGCTACTAGCCTCTTAGATTTATTCTTAATACTATTTACATTACATGTAATGCAATTTAATGAGGCCAATTTAAAAGTTTGTTAGGAATTTCTATTTTTCTTCCTCTTTTTGAAGCTTGTGTGCCCATGGTTTCATCTTCTGAGAAGTCCTCATTTTCTGAGTGGGTAGAAAGCATAGAGTTGGTGTCCTCATCCACAGTAGCACATTCCTTATCTTGTAAAATAGTATATTTATTAGAGAGTTGCAATATGTTCCTTTTTTCTTTTTTGGTTCATGTCCATCTTGGTAGTATGTACTGTAGTTCTCTTTTTTTACCTAGTTGCCATGGTGAATTTTCCTTCCTCATTTTTTGAAGCCATACTTTCTTTAACATCCATTTGTTCCAGCCCAGTGGCACTGAGGGCTGAGGCACTGGATGGCACACCTCGCTCCATGCTGGTGACCCTGGTTTAGGAACAGACTTGGGTCACCAGGGGTTGACAGGGGTGGAGAGGGTTTGAGTGTCCATGGACTGCTCTCCCTTCCTGGGAGAGGGGGGCTACCAGCTGCCAGCACTCTAGTAACCTCTGGAGGAGGCTGGGGTGGTGCACTGCCACTGCAGGGAAGGGGTGAGCTTGGGGCATGGTGCTGAGATGGAGCACATGCAGACATGTGTGCGCTTCCTGCATTGGCATCATTGCATGCCCCAGCACACACTAAGCCAGAAAAGTGGAAAAGCATGGCAAGCGTTCGCGGCGGCTTGATGGCCGTCTGAGGAAACACCTGGCCTCGGGGGCACCACTGCCCGATACTGAATCCTGTGTCAGTAGGCAGTGAGGGGTACTCCCTGCTGCCCTGCTGTGGGGTGCAAGCCATGGGGGTAAATGGTGGTGGGGGCTTCATTGGGAAGGACCGGACGGTGGTCAGAGATGGACGGATGCCAGGATGTGAAAGCATACTGAAGGGCCACACAGGTAAAAAGAATAAACAAACAAACAAAAAAAAGCATCTATTTGTTATTGTCTACTAATCTTTGCCTGCTCCTCCATTATGTTTGCTTTTTCTTGATACGTGTCTTTTAGTTTAGCGGGGGGAACAGCTGGAACCTGACAGTATGGCTCCCTACTTTCTTTCAGACATTTGTCTCTTACTTCCTTTGCTTCTGCAATTATTTTCCCTTTTTTTTTCCTTCTGAACTACATCTAAATACACATCTTGTTCTGCTTTTTTAGCTAGGTCAGGGCTGTTGTGTGAGGCCAAGGGGCAGTTACTAAATCTATTTCCTTTTTCCTCACATTAACTGCATTTTATTGGGTTTTTATGAGCAACGTTGTAATGCCCAATCATCCCACACAATCCACACTTTATTTTTTCACAGGCACTGCTCAAATGACCTTTCTCGATGCACCTGTAGTATGCATGGGGCTGTCCTGCACAAAATGCAACCCCTCTGTCCCCCCAAAAAGAAATTAGGCAAATGTTGAATTTCCCCATTCTGTTGTTAAGGTAACTTTGAATCTCCAACCACCTGTCCATATGCTTTCTTCATTAAGAATTGGTTCTGGAGGTCCATTTACAGTACATTTTTTGCTTTAGCCAGAAAGAGATATCCACAACATTCACTCCTGCATTTTTAAAAAAATACTGTAACTACTTTAAATGCTGGCTTAGTTAAGGGTATTGCAATGAAGTCTCTCAGCAAAGGAGTATTCTTAAGCTGATGATATAATTTCTAGAACTTTTCCAACTCTACCGGGTGCTAAAACTAATATCATATGTATCACCTGGTGAATGAATTAGAGCGTACATTTCATAAGCGGAATATTTCGTACTATTCTTTAGCAGTTGTCTCCCAATAAATAGTCCATCTGGGGTATCTGGTGCTGCTCCTGTGTACTTCAACCTTACCACATTCCTCCTTTTTGCCATCTCAGACAGCCTTTTTTCTTCATCTGGAAATAACGTTTCTCTCACAATTCCCCCCAAAAACATTTTCCAATCTAGGTTTTTCATTTTCACTCTGTTCTTTTTCTGTTCGTAATGTTTTTTCTTCTGGTTCCATAGATATGTCTAGATCTTCTTCCACTAAACCTTCTATTTCCTTCATATTATTTTCTCCTTCTGTCATTTTTAATGTTGGTGCACTTGTGCAGCCAACACATTGCAGTAGTGCAGCTTTGGAGGCATGATCACTGTTGGGCGAATGAAGGGCACACACCAATATGTGCATCCCTCATTCCCCAATCAGCCTGCATGCTGGCACCACACCATGCATACATAGTGTGGCAAGCATGTCTAAGAAAAGGTCTGCTGCAATCTGAGCAAAGCTCATCAGATGCAGCGGACCTTCCCTTGATGTGCTTACCGACATTATGATAATGGCGGCACACTGGCCACCAAACTGCCGACTTTGGGGGTGCCTAATCCCCCTGTCAGTTTACCCTGCCCCCTATGTATGTGCCAATGGGGGAGCCCACTCCCCATCAAAATAAAGCACCCCCCATTTGTTATATGCTGAGGGGGGTGCCCAATCCCCTTGGTTCTCACCCCTCCACTTTCCTTGTGTGCCAACGGGGGAGCCCAGTCCCCATCAGCATAAAGAACCCCCATTGTTAAATGCCAAGGGGGTGCCCAATCCCCCTTGGCTCTGCCCTCCACTTTCTTTGTGTGCCTACGCGGGTGCCCAATCCCTGTCGGCATAAATTCCTCCCCCCCTTGTGTTGTGTGCTGATGAGGGTGCCCAATCCCCCGTCAGCTACAGAATCCCCACAAACAGTTAGGTGGCATGCTGGGATCCCACCCCATCATGCCAAATCCCCTAAAAAAAAAAACTGTCCCGCGATGTTTAACTTTTTTTACCTGTAAAACGAAAACTGTCCCTCGTAGTCTCCCTGCCCCCACCTGCACCCACCCTCTGTGCACACTGCCTCCCCACACCCACCTCACCCCATACTTACCTCCGGAGACCAGCACGATGCTCTTCGGTGGACCGGGAACACGTCTGCACTCTTCAAAGCCGACTGTGAACTGAAGAAATGCTGGAAAGCTGCATAATGGAATAAATAGGGTTTTTTCAACTTTGATGCATGTCTCAGGCATTTTTTCGGAATTTTGGAACCAAATTTTCAACATGGGGTTTTTGGGACCTCTCCTCATGAATTGTGTCACTGTCATGGTGTTATTCCATCCCGAGAGGTGATTTCACAGTCACTGCATGGAATCACCTTTCAGGACAGAGTAACAAAATGACAGTGCCACTGTTCATGAGGGGGGCTCTCAAAAAGCTTATGTTGCAAATTTGGGGGGAAAAATCCAAAAAATGACTGTTTTTTGGGTGTGTATTGCAAAGTTACTATGCACGCTCATAAGTTAGCGAATTTGCAATATTTTCACACCAGATTCTCAACACTGGCATTTTACCACACCTTCTTGTGAACTGTATAGCTGTCATTTTTTACATCCTGGCCAAAATGTGTGTTCGCACTTCCAGCGCAGAATAGCGCAGTCACTGTGGGAAATCAGTGTTCGTGACACATTACAAAAATGACAGTGACACTGTTCATGAACAGAGGTCCTAAAATGCCTGTGTTGAAACTTTGGTGACAATACTCCATAAAATGACTGTGTTACATGCATGCATTGCACAGTTTGAACGCATGCTCAGAAGTTCACAAGTGCATAATATTTTCACTACAGATTTTCAACAGTGCCATTGTTCTGCACCTCCTAATGAACAGTACAGCTGTCATTTTTCACATCCTGACCCAAATCTGTTTTTGCAGTTCCAGCACAAAATAACGCAGTTGCTGTGGAAAGTCTGTGTTGGAGACACATTATTAAAATGACAGTGACACTGTTCATTAGCAGATGTCCTAAAATGCCTATGTTGAAAATTTGGGGATGAAAGTCAATAAAATGAGTGTTTTACGAGCATGCATTGTGCAGTTTGCATGCACACTAGTGACTTTGTAAATTTGTAATAGTTTCACTCCAGCTGTTCATCACTGGAATTTTTCTACACCTCCTTATGAACAGTACAGCTGGCTGAAATGTGTTTTCGCACATCCAGTGAAGAATTGCACGATCACTGTGTGAAATCAGTTTTTGGGACAGTCTGAGGAAATGACGGTGATGCTGTTTTGGAGCAGAGGTCTTGAAATTCCTATGTTGAAAATTTGATGCTGAAAGTCCATAAAATGACTGTGTTGCAAGTGTGCATTGTGCAGTTTCCACGCACCCTTGTAACTTCTTAAATCTACAATATTTTCATGCCACATTTCCACCACTAGCATTTGTGCACACCTCCTTGTCAACAGTCCAGCTGCCATTTTTCACAGCCTGCCCAAAACGCGTTTCTGCAGCTGTGGCACACAATGGCGTACTCGCTGTGGAAAATCACCTTTTGGGACATGTTAACAAAATAACAGTGCTCTGCATCTCTAGCTCCTCCACTGCCACAGCCAATGCCAGCCTGATAACATTCAACATTGACAAATGCTTGTTTCCTCTATTTCTTGTCTTTGCAGAGTTTGCCTTTCCTCCTCAAGGGTTCCCCCTTATCCTGTATTTTACTTTCTCCTTTATTACTTTCTCTTAACCAAGGATTTTCAGTCCCTAACCCTTCTGTAGAAGTGCTGGGCCTATTTGGGTCCCATCCTGTCCCGTCTTCTGTTCTTTTCCAACTGGCCTTTAGAGGTGTGTCTGCCACCCAGTCTGGAGTATCTTTAAATTCTATTGTTGCCTCATTTACATCTCCTTCTTTTTTATAATTTTGTGGGCCCCCATTATTCATTTCTGATTCAGAGTCCTGTAGTGTACTGACATTTTTTGGGTGTACTTTGTTGTCTAATATTACAACCTTTTTCCTCCTTTGTTTCCAGTCGTTAAGCCATTCTTAGGCCACGCTGTTTCTGACTTTTTGTGGCCATCCCAATCGAGACTTTCCTATTGCTTTCTTTTGGATCATACTTCTTTTCTTTAACTGCTTACTGACCCTCGGCCGCAGCTCCCTTTGATGTTGTTACATTAGCCACAGACAGCTGTTTTTGACAAACCTCCGCCCTGTCAGCATTTTCTACATTATGCAGCCCATCAATTTGATTAATAATTTCCTGCTTTTTAGACTGAAAAATCTATTCTTCTTCTTCTTTTAGCTTTACTAATAAATGTTCTCTATTTGTCTGGGACTTATCCGCACTCTCTGTCGCCATGGAAAGTTCACTCTCTGCTTCCATTTCAGCTGTCTTCATTTCTGGTTGAGCACCACTCACTCACCGGCTCCGTACCATGTTAGCTTATAGCTACTGTCTCCAGTATGCATTGTTTCTGTGCCATGGTCTCTAGCCATACAGAAGCAGGGGGGCAGATGTGCTCCCCAGCCTCCCACACATCTGTCCTCTCTCCGCACTACACTGAGACTGACATCAGTCAGTACTCTGACCTGGATCTCCCACTGGCTGAGTAGGGGAATTTCCCCAGTGTCCTGGCCAAATTTCCCCCACTCACCAAAAATACCACCAACAGCTTAAAAATCTGATTTAATTTTAGTTGGCATCCATTGGTATCCCCCCTCCTTGGGACGAGGTTGAAAACAGGCAAAAGACTGTCTGGTCAACAAAAACTAAATATAATAAAATAAAGGAGGTGGTGCTGGGGAGAGACCAGAGAAGCAGCAAGGTGGGCGGAGACATATAAAAAACACAGAAGGCAGCTGGTTTGAAATTAAAAGTTGAAATATTACACTGTTTGTTAGATGCCCCTGAGCACATGCCATTTATTACTGTGACATAGTCAAACTGTCTCTGCAGCAGCTAAATCCTTTTACTGCTGTATTACACTCTTTGTGAAGTGCCCCTGAGGCCTGAGCCATGTCATTTTTTACTGTGACATAGTCAGCTATACTGTCTGTCACTGAAGCAGTTAAGTCCTTTTAGAGCTATATTACATTTTTTGTGAGGTGCCGCCGAGACCCAAGCCTTGTCATTTTTTTGTTCAAATTTACTAAACTTTATTGGGTTTTACCAGAACAGGTTTACAGTGAAGTACAAACAGTACACAAATTGAAACAATTATACACAGTGACCAGAATAAACAATATACCAGGTAACCAGCACAAATACAACTGTCTGACCAGAATAATTATCGGCCACCTGTCTGGTTCCCCCAAAAAAGACCCCCTTCCCTCCCCAACCTTCCCTGAACCCTCCCCTTCTCCAGAATTTCAACAAAACCTGACATATATAGGATGAGACATGGTGAGATTAGGATTACTCCTCAGAGTTAAAAGATTGAATGAGATGCAATTGGTCATTCAGAATATGGCTCATAGCATCAGCAAGGTGTAAAGGGGTTCCCAGGTTCTGGAATATCTCTTTTTGTGGTCTGACATATGCGTTATATTACGATCTGCCTGTAAGGCAAAGAGAATTTTCTGGTAACATTCCCTATAGGTAGGAAGATGGGAATGACACCAGTGCCATAGTATGATTTTCTTAGCACATGCTGCAAACAAGGCTATTGTGAGGTTTCTGTATATCTATGGGGCCACCATGGCAATCCCCCAAAGTGCAGATTTCAGGTGTAAACTTTTGATTTAGCCCCAATAATGGATTTTCTGTCACTTGATGTCATCCCAAAATGGTGTTACCTTTTCACATTCCCACAAAATGTGTAATAGATTGCCTGTTCCTTCTGGCACTGGGTACAGAGATCTGATGCTAGCCTGCCATGCGATATAACTTAATTGGGGTATGATGCATGTTGTGTATTATCTGAAATTGAATTAGAATGTAGCAGTCCCATTTAATATATTTATAAGTAGCTCTCCAGACACATGCTCAGTCATGGGAGCCATGTGGGGAGGGAAGGGAGTGATCCCAGGGTTAAAAAAAAGAGAGTTCCCTCTCCGCTAGAGCCTCTCAAAGTCAAGCATGGTAGTAAGCCACCATATGAGAAGAAGGTGCCAATGAGACCCACAGAAACCCATTGAAGCACTGTGTCTCCATACAACCAGATACACTGCCTATTCTCAAAGTGATGCAACAGCATATGTCTAATCTGGTAATACCGAAAGGACAGGGATGTGGGCCAGTTAAATTTAGACTTGGACCCTGAGAAAGTAAAAAGCTTGCCAGCTTGTATCAGATGTTCCACCAGGATATAATCAATGAATGGCCAGGTCTGCTGGTCCAGGGTCTTATCTGCTATTCTTAAATTGGGATTTCCAAGAATAGGTTGGAAAGTGTCCAAGCTGGAGTCTAATTTTAACAAGGAATATAACTGGCTGTGAGCATAAAGGGAATTGCCTATGGGAGTATCTCGTAAGGGGTGGGGAACGATTTTTGTGAGCACATATAACAAAGTCCGGGGGTCCAAGTTATAAGAGAAGCATAAGACATGTTCCAGATCTAACCAATGGGGTACATTGATTTGATCACCAACAGGATGGGACCAGAAAAGCTATCTGGAGCAGTGGATCACCAGATAATAAATGTATATATTGGGAACCTGAAGCCCACAAGCTTCACTTGTCTTCATCAACTTGTCCAGGACCCACCAAGGCAGCTTCCAGTTCCAAAGAAACCTAGAAAGAGCCTTTTAATGTGGTGAAACCATGTTTGGGGTAATATTGGGGTAAACATTGTAAAGAGATATAAAAGCCTGGGAAGAATATTCATTTTGAGTATATTTATGCAGCTCCACAGGATCAAGGTCAACAAGGACCATCGATCCAAATCAACCATGATTTGAGACAAAATACGGCCAATGTTCAATTGCCTTATTTTGGTCAAGTCAACACTAAGGTATATCCCCAGATAGTGAAGCCTGTCTCTGAGACAGAGAAGTCTGAGATGTTCGGCACTCATCTGTGTGGTAGTTTTGTTCATAGGCATCACTTCAGTCTTGTTTTGATTTAGTTTATAATTGGAGATAGCACCAAACTGGAAAACAATCTCTAACATGGCTGCCAGTGAGACAGCAGGGTTACATGGAGTAGGATGTCATCTGCATAAATGGATAATTTTGTATGGCCCAAGGGAATACCATGAACACAGGGAGGTACATGTATCTTTCTAATTAGGGGTTCAAGTTACAAATTAAATGCAAAAGAGGAGAGAGGGCAGCCCTGATGTGTTCCCTGTTACAAAGGAAAGGACTCTGCGAGTACCCCATTGCAGAGGATACCTGCTGAAGACTGGTTGTAGAGCACCATGACCCAGGTAATAAAATCAGGGGAGATATTTTACTTCGGGAGAAGATTGAAGAGGTAATGCTACAAAACTCTGTCGAATGCCTTTTCCACATCCAGGGAAGCCAGAACTGAGGGTGTTTCATTTATTTTATTTATTGAAAAGTTTCAACAGGAAAGGCACACTGAACAATATAAAATTGCTCATCTCACGGAGCATCCTGGGGAAAGGGGAACATGGGAGCACAGAAATTAAAAGCACATTTCCATGCAGTATTATAGAATAATATATATACACAATAATCAACAACACATTTCCAAAGGTAATATAAAACAGAGAAGCAACAGAGTAAAAAAATAAAAATACATCAGTTAGAAGCAATGGATAATCATTGGGATTTGATGCAAGAGGAGAAATTAACAGCACTGTAGACTTAATACATACAATGGGGACAAGGAAGTGCAATAAAGTACACTGGTTTCTCCTCAAGTTAAGTGCTAGGCTGGGAAAGGGGATGGGGACGCCATAGGGGAAATTAGAAGGAGTGAGGAACCAGTGGGGAAATTAGGAGCAGCTGCAGAATGGAAAAAGGAAGTTGAGGAGGGAAGTCAAGATGGACCACAGGGAGGAAGAATGCCAGATCTGATGAGGCATTGAGTTCCAGAGCTTAGGGATCCTATAGTAGAATGACGATTGGCCTGTAAAGGTGGTGTGCTGTGGTATAGCTAGGGTGTGGGAGTCACTGGATTTGAGGGAGAGAGGAGCAGTGCATCAGGAGGACAGCGAGGAGGCAAGGTAAGGGAAAAGCATATCAAACCAGAATTCAGAGACAAAATTTATGCAGTGGGCTAAATGGCAATTTTCCAGGGAAAGAAATGCTAGAGAGTGATATAAATCACAGTAGTGGTTAAAGGAAGGGGCATCTAGAGTAAAATGATAGAAAGCATTGATAAGGGTGCCCAATCTGGTTATGGATGACTTTGGTACGGCACTGTAGACTACATCACAGTAGTCAAAGATGGGTAGCATCATTATTTGGACACTCTTCCACCTGGCCAGCAGAGGTAGGCAGCTTTGGTTCCTGTAAAGTGCACCTAATTTGGGGTGCAGCTTTTTCAGGATGGAGTTTATGTGTCCAGTGAAGTTTAGGTGCTGGTCTAGCCAGATCCCGAGATACCTAAAGGAGGAGGTGTCCTCCAGAGTAGAACCATCAAGGCTGTGGAAGGAGGGCAATTTAGTTAGCCTAGAGAATCTCTACCTAGTGCCAAAGGTCATATAGATTGTTTTCTTGGTGTTGAGAAAAAGCTGATGGGAGCTTTCTCAAATTAATGCTGAAGTGTGGAAGTGACATCAGTTGGCGAATGGCCAAAGTTGAAAAGGACAGTATTGCCAGCATACATATGGATGGAGGAAGAGGTCCACACTGACAGGAGGTAATTAAGGAATATGGAGACTAGAAGGCTGCCAAGGACAAAGCCTTGGGGTACGCCAGCATTAATCTGGAGTTGGGGGGGTGGAATCAACAGTTTTGACTGACTGTGTCTGGCCTGTTAGGTAGGAGCTAAACCAGTTTGAGGCTGAATCAGACAGGCCAGCAGATCACAAATTATCTAGGAGGAGAGGGTGGGAGACAGTGTCAAAAGCCTTTGCAAGGTCAACAAATATCAGAGATGTGATTAGACCACTGTCCATACCTGAGAGTATGGAATCGGTGAGCCTAAGTAAGGAAGTGGTAGTGGAGTGATCTTTCCTAAAACCAGATTGGTAGGGAGTAAAACAGGCAGTCGGAGAGGTAAGAGGAGAGTTGGGAGAGGACCAGGTGTTCCTGAAGCTTAGCAAGAATAGGTAAGAGAGAGATTGGCTGATAGGTCTCAGGCATAGAAGGGTCACCTCCCTTGGGTAGAGAGAGAACCATAGCATGCTTCTTTGGGTCAGGGATGGAGGCCAGCAAGAAGGAAATATTTAGTAAGACAGAAAGTGGTGAACAAATGGCATTGGCATGAGCAGAGAGGAAGAGAAGTTTGGGGTCAAGGCCATCAGGTGAGGAACCCTTAGATGGGTTGAGAATGTTGAGAGCATTTAAAGTATCATAAGGTGAGACTGGAGAGAAGGAGAAGAGGTAGCTAGGGAGGGTGCTTGGATGTGAGTTATTATGGACAGACATGACTGGTTGGATAGGAGGAAGAGCAGCTAGTAAAGCAGCAGCACATGAGGTAAAGTAAGAGTTGAATTCAGTGGCAACTGAGAGGTGGGCAGACATAAGGGCATTATTGACATAGATGAGTGGAGTTTGGGATTTAAATGGGGGAGAGAAGAGGGAGTTAATAACTTTTCAAAATGTTGATGGGGTAAGTATGTTAGCATCAAAGGTGGATCTAAAGTATTCGGTCTTAGCCAGCCTTGTAGCAGGCACTTCAGAGGGCTCAAAATCTGTCATGGTTAGCATTTAATTTAGAGATTTTACGAGCCTTCCAAGACCGGTCTCGAGCTGTCATACATGCCATCAGTTACAGTGTGATCCATGAGAGGTGGTTTCCTCATACTCGAGTGCGCTTAAAGGGTGAGTGCTTGTTCCAGATGTTAAGAAAGTGACCTTGGAAATAGTCCAGGGCTTTATTAACTGTTGCAGCAGAGGAAACAGGAGACCAGTCAGTGTGAGCTAGATCATATAGGAGGTGGGTAAGGTCTAGGGACTTATATTAGTGGACAAGCAATGTTTTATGCGGGGCTTTTGGGCGGTGGACTTTGAGGACCAACTAGATCATATGATGGTCACTGAGTGCATTTGGGAGGAAGCCTGATTTGATAACTCTGTGGACATGTGAGGTTCGGGCTCAATTGATTACTGAGTGGTTGCCTGACTTAGTATTTAGTTGGGTTGGCTCATGGATCAATTGTGTTAAGTTAAGGGCCGCAGTGTTGTTACGCAGCTTGGATAGGGAGGGGTCAGGCCAGTTTTGGTTAAAGTTGGCTAGTATATAGAGTTCACCATTTGACGTGAGGGTAGAAATTTGAGAGAGAAGATTAGAGGCAATAGTAGGGGAGAGGCCTGGGCAACAGTAAATCCCAGCAACATAGATTAGTATTGAGTAAGGCATGTAGAGCATGAGGACAAGGGCTTTGTAAGCTGTGGGGACCAATACAGATAGGACAGAGGTAGAATGAATGGAGGATGAAGTGTAAAGAGCTATGCCACTGCCCTTATCTGTGCGGTCTTGCCAGGTGATATTGTAGCCAGGGATGTGTGTACTGGGATCGAGTATTTTATCATTTAACCAGGTTTCGGTTATTATGAGGTGTTCGGGGCCAGTGATAGTGCTAGGGGTTGAAGCAGTACTAGTTTAGATAGTAGACTTCTTATGTTAAGGCAGAGGATTTTAAGACCATGAGGGAGGGTTGTCGTGTTGGAGGTTGGGGAGGGCATGTGTGGGAGAGGGTCCGCCTGCAATTTTTAATAAAGGGAGGCCAGGATTAGGGTTTATATCCCTGGCGGAGAGTAACAGAAGTGAGATGATTATAAAGTGGAGCTTTGAACATTTGTGCCATGACTTAGATGTGACCGGGCTATAGGGGGTAGATGGATGGTAAGAGGAAGTGAAGCAGATAGATAGGGAGCACAGGAATGCATAGGAGTTAGGGACAGAAGAGAGGGAGGGAGGCACAGGGTAGAAAAGTATGGTGAGTTCAAAGTTGGAGGAATGGAGTGGGGAATCCCAACATCAGGATCAAAGGGGTGAAATTAGAGGAAGAGAATAAGAAGGTGGGGTTACTGAGGGTTTATTTAAGAGGTTTGAAAGGGTAGGAAGTGTGGGAAGAAGTGAGACAGTAAGGAGAGTAAGGAGAAGTAGGCAGTTTATTTGTAAAGTCAGCATTCTGTGATATGCGAGGGCCAGGCAAGAAGGTTTATTTATTTATTTATTTTTTGCAGATGACTTGGAGTGGATAGGAAAACGTAATTTGGTAATGCCTAGTTAAGTGACAAGTCTAGATAAGGTGGAGTAGAAATCGTAAGTAGAACCTAGTTTAAAGTCAGGTGATGTGTCAGAAAGATAGAGAGATTCTTGGCCTTTGAGTAGTGCTGGCTTAGGAACAGCGTCTTCAAGTGGTAGAGATGTACTGTATAATTTGCAAATGGAAAAGTGGGTAGATTGGGAGCCAGGGGAAGAAAGGAGACAAAAGAATTCCATAATGAGGTGAGAAATTAAGGGTGCTTAGCAGCCAGGGAGGGAGAGAGAGAATGGTCCGGGAGTGGATGATATTAGGTACCAGCAGAGTCGCCAGTACACAGAGGAAAGGCAAGTGGAGGTGGGGTTGCAGAAGGGGAAAACAGCGATTCAGCAATTAGACAAAGCAGTTTTAACTTTAGACTTCGTTAATATTTAAATAGCTTAAGGCAGAAAAAACAATCCAAAAATGGCTATAGTTCCCTACTCTAACAATTCAAATTCAGCAGTGGGTACATTAGGCTGATTACAGATTCAGTTGCAGAGGTTAGGAAAAGAAAATAAATTTAGGCAGCAGAGAGATGAGCTCCAGGAGAAGGCACCAGGCAGTTCAAATCTAGAGATGCATTGAATTTAAATTCTGATTGTGAAGTGAATGCGAAGTGGGCACTTTGCGCTGCAGCGGAGTGGGCAATGCAAAGTGCTCACTCCGCCTTGTCATTACCACTTCACATTAAGGCAGAATGGTAATGCAAAGTAAGGCAAAGTCATAGTTTTTAATGGACTTCGCGCTCCTCATTACAATTCTAAGTGATCCACTTGGTGTTTCAGATTTGGCAGAAACCCCCCCTCCCCCCACACACACACATCACATGGCTTACAGTACTGTAAGTCACATGCTTTTTAGCCAGGCAGGAAGGAAGTGAGTCATACAAGCAGACACTTTTACTTTCTCCAGTGCAGATGGAGAGAGAGAGGAGTGTGTTTTGTGACTGCTGATACTTTGAGATCTGAGCGAGGAGGAGAGTTAAACTTTGATACTAACCCAACAGCTTTTTTAAAAGCTACATTTTTTTGTCTTTTTCTGTACTTTTTTTACTTAATTTGTTCTTTCTGTAAATGTTATTTTTTTTACCTTTATAAGTAGTTAGTTGTTTGTCTGTGTCTGTGTGACTGTGTGTGTGTTGTGTGACAGTGTGAGAAGTGATTGCTTGGACTGAGGGAGCACAGTACGAGAGATGGACCAGGGTGAGGGAATGTCTGGGAAGGGGCAGCTCTGACAGAGCATGGTAGTAAGCGTCATACCATGCGCATACGTGGGGGGCATGGGCACCCATTCCTGTTGGACCGCTCAAAACTTGTGAGTGTCTCTCCCCCCCCCCCCGGAAGCAGGACCAGCACCGCCTCCTAACTCTGAGGCAGTTGAACCACCACCACCAAGTCCAGCACCAGGTCCACTGGAGCAGGATGTTCCTATTCACCGTGACCAGCCAGCTGCCAGTTCATCTGGCCCTCCCCTGCTTGTGCCTGGTCCTCCCCACACCTCCACAGTTTGGAAGTTTTTTGACTGTGTTGGGGGGGCATCAGTGTCGTCAAGTGCTGCCTATGTGAGGTGGAGGTGTGCCGTGGACCCTGGAGGACTCACTGGGGACTGGGGGCCAGCGCCAGTTGGAGTGGCAGGCTGCCACAGAACGGACCATACCTGCACCTGCTGGACATTCTGTGGCAGAGGTTGCAGCTGTGCATGGTGGCATCCCTAGGAAGAAGAGGGCCACTGCAGCACCTGCTGCTCCACCAGCACCCCCACTCCCACCACCACCACCAGCAGGTCAGCTTTTAGAATGTGTGGTCCCCAGAGAACAGTGTGTGACACAGGCTGACTTGGCAGTTCTCTGGAGTGCTGTCGAGGAGAACAATGACAGGTTGAGTATTGTGGAGCAGCGGCTGGATCCCATAGAGGGACATCAGCTGCAAATTATGTCCATGCTGGAACTGCTGCCGGATCACCATGTGATCCCACAATAGTTTTGTTTCCTAACACCATGTGCCCCCCACACCTTCCTTGCTATGTCATAAAATGTATTGCTCCACCATCCCCAACCCTTGTATGCAATTTTGCCCTTTTTTTGTTGCCTTCCGTATGCGTGACACTTTGTATTCTGGCCCCCCTTCCTTCTGCTTTGTGTCTGTGTGTGTGTGTCAAGTGTCTGTGTGTGCTGTTTTGGTGAGTCATTTTTCTGCATCACCAAAATGCATCTGTCTTGTGTCCAGAAAATTGACAAGTGGTAACAAAGTGAAATGTGAGCGTTACTGCACATACAAAGTCCCCCAGAATTAATGGTGCACTCAGTCATGTGCGCAGTGGTCACACTGTAGTCTGAAGATTTTTTCTGCATGCCCAAAATGCATCTGTCTTGTGTCCAGAAAATTGACAAGTGGTAACAAACTGAAATGTGAGCATTACAGCACATACAAAGTCCCCTAGAATTAATGGCACACTCAGTCATGCATGCAGTGGTCACACAGACTACCCAGATTTTTTTCTGCTTGCCCAAAATGCATCTGTCTTGTGTCCAGAAAATTGACAAGTGGTAAAAAAGTGAAATGTGAGCTTGACAGTGCATACAAAGTCCCCCAGAATTAATGGCACACTCAGACATGTGCACGTGGTCATACTGTAGTCTCTAGATTTTTTCTGCATGCCCAAAATGCATCTGACTTGTGTCCAGAAAATTGACAAGTGGTAACAAAGTGAAATGTGAGCTTTACAGCACATACAAAGTCCCCAAGAATTAATGGTGTACTCAGTCATGTGCACGTGGTCGCAATGTAGTCACCATATGTTTTCTGCATGCCCAAAATGCATCTGTCTTGAGGTCCAGAAAATTGACAAGTGGTAACAAAGTGAAATGTGAGCTTTACAGCACATGCAAAGTCTCCCAGAATTAATGGTGCCCTCATTCATGAGTGCAGTGGTCACACAGAGTCCCCAGATTTTTTCTGCATGCCCAAAATGCATCTGTCTTGTGTCCAGAAAATTGACAAGTGGTAACAAAGTGAAATGTGAGCATTACAGCACATACAAAGTCCCTCAGAATTAATGGCACACTCAGTCATGAGCACATGGTCACACTGTCGTCTCCAGATTTTTTCTGCATGCCCAAAATGCATCTGACTTGTGTCCAGAAAATTGACAAGTGGTAACAAAGTGAAATATGAGCTGTTCAGCACATACAAAGTCCCCCAGAATTAATGGTGCACCCAGTCATGCGCACAGTGGTCGCACAGAGTCCCCAGATTTTTCTGCATGTCCAAAATGCATCTGTCTTGTGTCCAGAAAATTGACAAGTGGTAACAAAGGGAAATGTAAGCTTTACAGCACATACAAAGTCCCTCAGAATTAATGGCACACTCAGTCATGAGCACATGGTCACACTGTCATCTCCAGATTTTTTCTGCATGCCCAAAATGCATCTGACTTGTGTCCAGAAAATTGACAAGTAGTAACAAAGTGAAATATGAGCTGTTCAGCACATACAAAGTCCCCCAGAATTAATGGAGCACCCAGTCATGCGCACAGTGGTCGCACAGAGTCCCCAGATTTTTCTGCATGCCCAAAATGCATCTGTCTTGTTTCCAGAAAATTGACAAGTGGTAACAAATTGAAATGTGAGCATTACAGCACATACAAAGTCCCCCAGAATTAAAGGCACACTCAGTCATGCATGCAGTGGTCACACAGAGCCCCAGATTTTTTCTGCTTGCCCAAAATGCATCTGTCTTGTGTTCAGAAAATTGACAAGTGGTAACAAAGGGAAATGTAAGCTTTACAGCACATACAAAGTCCCCCAGAATTAATGGCCCACTCAGACATGTGCACGTGGTCACACTGTAGTCTCTAGATTTTTTCTTCATGCCCAAAATGCATCTGACTTGTGTCCAGAAAATTGACAAGTGGTAACAAAGTGAAATGTGAGCATTACAGCACATACAAAGTCCCCCAGAATTAAAGGCACAATCAGTCATGCACGCAGTGGTCACACAGAGTCCCCAGATTTTTTCTGCTTGCCCAAAATGCATCTGTCTTGTGTTCAGAAAATTGACAAGTGGTAACAAAGTGAAATGTGAGCTTTATAGCACATACAAAGTACCCCAGAATTAATGGCACACTCAGTCATGTGCACGTTGGTCGCACTGTAGTTTCCAGATTTTTTCTGCATGCCCAAAATGCATCTGTCTTGTGTCCAGAAAACTGACAAGTGGTAACAAAGTGAAATGTGAGCTTTACAACACATACAAAGTCCCCCAGAATTAAAGGCGGACTCAGTCATGCACGCAGTGGTCACACAGAGTCCCCAGATTTTTTCTGTTTGCCCAAAATGCATCTGTCTTGTGTTCAGAAAATTGACAAATGGTAACGAAGTGAAATGTGAGTGTTACAGCACATGCAAAGTCTCCAGAATTAATGGTGCACTCAGTCATGTGCTGCCAGTGGTCAATAGTCTCCAGATGTTTTCTGCATGCCCCAAATGCATCTGTCTTGTGTCCAGAAAATTTACAAGTGGTAACAAAGTGAAATGTGAGCTTTACAGTACATACAAACTCCCCAGAATTAATGGCGCACTCAGTCATGCGCACGTGGTCGCACTGTAGTCTCCAGATTTTTTCTGCATGCCCAAAATGCATCTGTCTTGTGTCCAGAAAATTGACAAGTGGTAACAAAGTGAAATGTGAGCTTTACAGCACATACAAAGTCCCCCAGAATTAATGATGCACTCAGTCATGCGCAGATGGTCGCACTGTCATCTCCAGATTTTTTCTGCATGCCCAAAATGCATCTGACTTGTGTCCAGAAAATTGACAAGTGGTAACAAAGTGAAATGTGAGCATTACAGCACTTACAAAGTCCCCCAGAATTAAAGGCACACTCTGTCATGCACGCAGTGGTCACACAGAGTCCCCAGATTTTTTCTGCTTGCCCAAAATGCATCTGTCTTCTGTTCAGAGAATTGACACGTGGTAACAAAGTGAAATGTGAGCTTTATAGCACATACAAAGTCCCCCAGAATTAATGGCACACTCAGTCATGTGCACGTGGTCGCACTGTAGTTTCCAGATTTTTTCTGCATGCCCAAAATACATCAGTCTTGTGTGCAGAAAATTGACATGTGGTAACAAAGTGAAATGTGAGCTTTACAGTACATACGAACTATCCCAGAATGAATGGCGCACTCAGTCATGTGCATGTGGTCGCACTGTAGTCTCCAGATTTTTTCTGCATGCCCAAAATGTATCTGTCTTGTGTCCAGAAAATTGCCAAGTGGTAACAAAGTGAAATGTGAGCATTACAGCACATACAAAGTCCCCCAGAATTAATGGCGCACTCAGTCATGTTCTCGTGGTCATACTGTCGTCTCCAGATTTTTTCTGCATGCCCAAAATGCATCTGTCTTGTGTACAAAAAATTGACAAGTGGTAACAAAGTGAAATGTGAGCTTTACAGCACATACAAAGTCCCCCAGAATTAATGATGGACTCAGTCATGCGCAGATGGTCGCACTGTCATCTCCAGATTTTTTCTGCATTCCCAAAATGCATCTGTCTTGTGTCCAGAAAATTGACAAGTGGTAACAAAGTGAAATATGAGCTGTTCAGCACATACAAAGTCCCCCAGAATTAATGGTGCACCCAGTCATGCGCACAGTGGTCTCACAGAGTCCCCAGATTTTTCTGCATGCCCAAAATGCATCTGTCTTGTTTCCAGAAAATTGACAAGTGGTAACAAAATGAAATGTGAGCATTACAGCACATACAAAGTCCCCCAGAATTAAAGGCACACTCAGTCATGCATGCAGTGGTCACACAGAGCCCCAGATTTTTTCTGCTTGCCCAAAATGCATCTGTCTTGTGTTCAGAAAATTGACAAGTGGTAACAAAGTGAAATATGAGTGTTACAGCACATGCAAAGTCTCCAGAATTAATGGTGCACTCAGTCATGAGCACAGTGGTCACACTGTAGTCTCCAGATGTTTTCTGCATGCCCAAAATGCATCTGTCTTATGTCCAGAAAATTGACAAGTGGTAACAAAGTGAAATGTGAGCCTTACAGCACAAACAAAGACCCCCAGAATTAATGGCGCACTCAGTCATGCGGCAGTGGTCGCACAGAGTCCCCAGATTTTTACTGCATTCCCAAAATGCATCTGTCTTGTGTCCAGAAAATTGACAAGTGGTAACAAAGGGAAATGTAAGCTTTACAGCACATACAAAGTCCCCCAGAATTAATGGCCCACTCAGACATGTGCACGTGGTCACACTGTAGTCTCTAGATTTTTTCTTCATGCCCAAAATGCATCTGACTTGTGTCCAAAAATTGACAAGTGGTAACAAAGTGAAATGTGAGCTTTACAACACATACAAAGTCCCCCAGAATTAAAGGCACAATCAGTCATGCACGCAGTGGTCACACAGAGTCCCCAGATTTTTTCTGCTTGCCCAAAATGCATCTGTCTTGTGTTCAGAAAATTGACAAGTGGTAACAAAGTGAAATGTGAGCTTTATAGCACATACAAAGTACCCCAGAATTAATGGCACACTCAGTCATGTGCACGTGGTCGCACTGTAGTTTCCAGATTTTTTCTGCATGCCCAAAATGCATCTGTCTTGTGTCCAGAAAACTGACAAGTGGTAACAAAGTGAAATGTGAGCGTTACAGTACATACGAACTATCCCAGAATGAATGGCGCACTCAGTCATGCGCACGTGGTCGCACTGTAGTCTCCAGATTTTTTCTGCATGCCCAAAATGCATCTGTCTTGTGTCCAGAAAATTGACAAGTGGTAACAAAGTGAAATGTGAGCTTTACAGCACATACAAAGTCCCCCAGAATTAATGGTGCACTCAGTCATGTGCACGTGGTTGCACTGTAGTCACTATATTTTTTCTGCATGCCGAAAATACATCTGTCTTGTGTCCAGAAAACTGACAAGTGGTAACAAAGTGAAATGTGAGCTTTACAACACATACAAAGTCCCCCAGAATTAAAGGCGCACTCAGTCATGCACGCAGTGGTCACACAGAGTCCCCAGATTTTTTCTGTTTGCCCAAAATGCATCTGTCTTGTGTTCAGAAAATTGACAAATGGTAACGAAGTGAAATGTGAGTGTTACAGCACATGCAAAGTCTCCAGAATTAATGGTGCACTCAGTCATGTGCGCAGTGGTCACACTGTAGTCTCCAGATGTTTTCTGCATGCCCCAAATGCATCTGTCTTGTGTCCAGAAAATTTACAAGTGGTAACAAAGTGAAATGTGAGCTTTACAGTACATACAAACTCTCCAGAATTAATGGCGCACTCAGTCATGCGCACGTGGTCGCACTGTAGTCTCCAGATTTTTTCTGCATGCCCAAAATGCATCTGTCTTGTGTCCAGAAAATTGACAAGTGGTAACAAAGTGAATGTGAGCTTTACAGCACACAAAGTCCCCAGAATTAATGATGCACTCAGTCATGCAGATGGTCGACTGTCATCTCCAGATTTTTCTGCATGCCCAAAATGCATCTGACTTGTGTCCAGAAAATTGACAAGTGGTAACAAAGTGAAATTGAGCATTACAGCACTTACAAAGTCCCCAGAATTAAAGGCACACTCTGTCATGCACGCAGTGGTCACACAGAGTCCCCAGATTTTTCTGCTTGCCCAAAATGCATCTGTCTTCTGTTCAGAGAATTGACAAGTGGTAACAAGTGAAATGTGAGCTTTATAGCACATACAAAGTCCCCAGAATTAATGGCACACTCAGTCATGTACGTGTCCACTGTAGTTTCAGATTTTTTCTGCATGCCCAAAATACATCAGTCTTGTGTGCAGAAATTGACATGTGGTAACAAAGTGAAATGTGAGCTTTACAGTACATACGAACTATCCCAGAATGAATGGCGCACTCAGTCATGTGCATGTGGTCGCACTGTAGTCTCCAGATTTTTTCTGCATGCCCAAAATGTATCTGTCTTGTGTCCAGAAAATTGCCAAGTGGTAACAAAGTGAAATGTGAGCATTACAGCACATACAAAGTCCCCCAGAATTAATGGCGCACTCAGTCATGTTCTCGTGGTCATACTGTCGTCTCCAGATTTTTTCTGCATGCCCAAAATGCATCTGTCTTGTGTACAAAAAATTGACAAGTGGTAACAAAGTGAATTGTGAGCTTTACAGCACATACAAAGTCCCCCAGAATTAATGATGCACTCAGTCATGCGCAGATGGTCGCACTGTCATCTCCAGATTTTTTCTGCATGCCCAAAATGCATCTGACTTGTGTCCAGAAAATTGACAAGTGGTAACAAAGTGAAATGTGAGCATTACAGCACTTACAAAGTCCCCCAGAATTAAAGGCACACTCTGTCATGCACGCAGTGGTCACACAGAGTCCCCAGATTTTTTCTGCTTGCCCAAAATGCATCTGTCTTCTGTTCAGAGAATTGACAAGTGGTAACAAAGTGAAATGTGAGCTTTATAGCACATACAAAGTCCCCCAGAATTAATGGCACACTCAGTCATGTTCTCGTGGTCATACTGTCGTCTCCAGATTTTTTCTGCATGCCCAAAATGCATCTGTCTTGTGTACAAAAAATTGACAAGTGGTAACAATGTGAAATGTGAGCTTTACAGCACTTACAAAGTCCCCCAGAATTAATGATGCACTCAGTCATGTGCACGTGGTCGCACTGTAGTCACTATATTTTTTCTGCATGCCCAAAATGCATCTGTATTGTGTCCAGAAAACTGACAAGTGGTAACTAAGTGAAATGTGAGGTTTACAACACATACAAAGTCCCCCAGAATTAATGGCACACTCTGTCATGTGCACGTGGTCGCACTGTAGTCTCCAGATTTTTTCTGCATGCCCAAAATGCATCTGTCTTGTGTCCAGAAAATTTCCAAGTGGTAACAAAGTGAAATGTGAGCATTACAGTACATACAAAGTCCCCCAGAATTAAAGACGCACTCAGTCATGCACGCAGTGGTCACACAGAGTCCCCAGATTTTTTCTGCTTGCCCAAAATGCATCTGTCTTGTGTTCAGAAAATTGACAAGTGGTAACAAAGTGAAATGTGAGTGTTAAAGCACATGCAAAGTCTCCAGAATTAATGGTGCACTCAGTCATGCGCACGTGGTCACACTGTAGTCTCCAGATTTTTTCTGCATGCCCAAAATGCATCTGTCTTGTGTCCAGAAAACTGACAAGTGGTAACAAAGTGAAATGTGAGCTTTACAGCACGTATGAAATCCCCCAGAATTAATGGCGCACTCAGTCATGTGCACGTGGTCACACTGTAGTCTCCAGATTTTTTCTGTAACCCCAAAATGCATTTGTCTTGTGTCCAGAAAATTGACAAGTGGTAACAACATGAAATGTGAGTGTTACAGCACATACAAAGTCCCACTGAATAAAATAATGACCGTGAGTGAACTGTTGCTGATCGAATGTGTGCTGCGATTCCAGCAAATGCAATGTGGTCATCTCAACCGAATGGAAAGGTGCCCATTGTCTATACACTAATAGAAGCCTTGGTGATTTGAGATATATATATATATATATATATATATATATATATATATTTATATGTGTGTATTTTGTAGGTGGGGGGTTGACATGGACATGTTCTCATTGTATTGTTTTGTATCACAGGTCACAGATACTGTTGGTGTGCACATTCCAGTGCTCAATGAGAACTTTTTGTGTAGAAATTTGAAATGGACAACTCTCAAGCAAATGAAGGTAAGTATTTTTTGGGGGGTGTGGGGGGAGCATATTTGTAGGTTTGTCTCTAATGTTTTCTTATTTGGTTATTTCTTCACAGATTTCATCTGCATCCTTCTCGAGTCTGGTTGTTAATGATGGTCATGGTCATGGAATGAAACAACTTCTGCTTGTTGCATGTCTTCCCTAGCCTGGGGGGAGGCCTGATGTTGAAGTACTTCTTCAGATAAGGCCACTTTGACACAATAACAAAACATCTGGAAGTTTCCTAAAAAAGCAATGAATGGCTTCTTACAGCTTGATTGTAATTTGTCCCTGGTTCTCAATCCCAAGTCAAGTTACATTTCAAACCCACATCTTGTCAAGTAACACAACCTGCGTGCAACTTTTTCAACACTGTCATGGTCATGGCTGCACAGCTGCAAGTTCAGAATACAGTGCATGATATCTTATAGAAATAGTTTTGGTGACGTACCCGTCACATAGTTTATGAATCGCACTTAGTCGCATTTGCTGCAGTCTTTCAAAAAAAATTTAATGAATGAAATAAAATCTTGATATTTACCAGTATGGATTTCAAATAGGTATTCCATAGGTTCCTGTGTATGGTGCAGCTGCAGTACCATTCATACTGATTTTCAATGAAGGAGAGTTTTTTTGTTAACCTGTAACAAAACAAAATAAGTTTACCGTATGTGTTTGACCATTGCAGGTCAGAAAAGCTACAGAAAACAAAATATACAGCTAAAGGAAGTTAAATTGCATAAAAAACATTAGTGCACATTCTCACTTTATAGTTTAAATATTAAGAAGCTTTGTGCCTGTGGCTGATGGATGTGGTCTCCTGTTCGACTCCCTCTGCCTTGGCATGGTAAATGCAAATGTAATGGGGAAATATTGCCTGAATGACACTGGTGGTGGGTGCTGGTCTGCTGGACTGGTGGTGATAGCTGCAGCACATGATGACATTCTCTGTTATATCTTCCTGCATCTGGTGGTGGTAGCAGCGCCTAACATCAGTCCTGGTGGTGGTGGTGGTGGTGGTGGTGCGGGAGGACGGATAAACTCATGCTTAGTGCTGGCAGTGGTTAACAACAGTCCTGGTGGAGTTGGTGGTGGTCCAGGGGGTGGACAAACTCATACTCAGTGGTGGCAGTGACTAACATCAGTCCCGGTGGTGGTGGTGGTGGTGCGGGAGGACGGATAAACTCATGCTTAGTGCTGGCAGTGGTTAACAACAGTCCTGGTGGAGTTGGTGGTGGTCCAGGGGGTGGACAAACTTATTCTCTGTGGTGGCAGTGGCTAACATCAGTCCTGGTGGTGGTGGTCCAAGGAGGTGGAAATAAACTCATGCTCAGTGGTGGCGGCGGCTAACATTAGTCCCGGTGGTGGTGGTGGTCTGGGAAGGGCAGCCAAACTCATGCTCAGTGGTGGCAGTGGTTAACAACAGTCCTGGTGGAGGTGGTGGTCCATGGGGCAGACAAACTCATGCTTAGTGGTGGTGGTGACTAGCATCAGTCCCGGTGGTGATGGTAGTCCAAGGGGGTGGACAAACTCATGCTCAGTGGTGGCAGTGACTAACATCAGTTTTGATGGTGGTGGTGGTCCGGGGGGGTGGACAAACTCATGCTCAGTGGTGGCAGTGGCTAACATCAGTCCCAGTGGTGGTGGTCTGGGGGGATGGATAAACTCATGCTCAGTGGTGGCAGTGGCTAACATCAATCCCGGTGGAGGTCCGGGGGGCAGACAAACTCATGCTCAGTGGTGGCAGTGGTTAACATCAGTCCCAGTGGTGGTGGTCCGGGAGGGTGGACAAACTCATGTTGAGTTTTGGAAGTGGCTAACATCAGTCCCAATGGTGGTGGTGGTCTGGGAGGCAGACAAACTTATTCTCAGTGGTGGCAGTGGCTAACATCACTCCCGGTGATGGTGGTAGTCCAGGGGGTGGACAAACTCATGCTCAGTGGTGGCAGTGGCTAACATCAGTCCCTGTGGTGGTGGTCTGAATCCAGGGGGGCACACCACATTTTAACAACTTCAGTTAAAACCTGCCAACATTAACCACATCTTCATCCTCATAAAGAAAGCTGCCCTCACAGTCATCTATGATGGAAGTCTGACCACTGGGAAATTCTTTCTCCATTGTGTCATCATGTACATCAGTGGTGGGCCATTTCATGCTGCCACTGCCAGTGCCATCAGTATGGTCCATTTCCACATCACCAAAACAACATAACTAGGCTGGGGTACAAATTCCAAGGTTGCAGTCTGTGCTGGTATGTGCCTCTCTTTCATTTTTATGAATGTTAGCAAACTAACATTTGCAGGAGAGAGGTTTGTCTGACGATCCCTGAATATTGCACCTGCTGAGCTCAATACCCTCTCAACACTTACACTGGAGGGTGGGCTTGTGAGGTACTTCAGTGCCACTGCAGTCAGCTCTGGCCATTCACTGACTTTCCACTCCAGTACAAAAGAGGATCATCAGTTATTGTCATATGCCTGTTTTCAGACAAATATGACTCAACCTTTCTTTGTGCTGCATTAAGTCCTGTGGTGGATGCATCATCCTGTTTTCCAGAATCATTTATTTTACAAATCCCCACTTGGGATAAAGCCTCCCAAAGCGGGTTGACACCAGCCACTTTGGATGACAGACCACCTGCAACTGCAGTCCCCTTCCCCTTGTGGGATATGCTTGATGGTCCTCTAGGTACACCTTCAGCTGGATTATGCTGCTGAGGTTTGCTGACCTTGGCACATGACTGCTGTGTCTCATGAACCAAGCGCACCAGTTGGCAACTGATATTTTTTACCTGTTCAGGCCCTCCCTCCAGTACTGATGCAATTCCACGTTTGTATCGTGGGTCCAGCATTGTTGCTATGGCAAAGTTGTCACTTCGCTGAATGCTTAAAATGTGATGATTCTGGTCAAATACCATCAGCCTGTGTTGCAGCAACACACTGCTAGCACTGTCTCCGGCAACATCAAGGCCATGCTATACATTCACTAATGTCTGCCTCAGCACCCACAGCAGTGGAATTGATTGGCTAATGGAGGCAGACTCACCACTCACTGCCTGTGTGGTATGTTCAAAAGGATGCAAAATTGTTATTACAGAGTCCATGAGGTGCCACTGTTCAGTCATCAAAGACATGGAGGCCCCAGAACTGTCATGGCTGGTGTGCATCACAAAATATTCTGAGATGGCTTTGTATTGTTCATACTACCTCTCTGCCATGTATAAAATGGAGTTCCATCTGGTGACAACTTTCAGCTTCAAGCGGTGATGAGGGAGGCTATTTTGCATCTGCAACTGCGGCAGTTGGTCACGGGCCTTTGCAGATTGTGAAAAGTGAGAGCAAATACGGTGTACAGCAGTCAGAATTTCCTATACATCAGGGTGCTGCAGAAAGTCCTGCACCACAAGATTTAAACAATGGGCCATGCATGGAACACGAAAAAAATCACCATTAGTGATGCATTTCATCACATTTGACCCATTGTCACTTGCTATGAACCCAGCTCTCAGGGACAGGGGTTCAGCCACTTGCCAATTTCAGTCAGTACCATGTCCAATATGTTTTCACCAATGTGCGAACAGGTCACATTGTGCATAGCAATTGTTACATGCTGTCGAATTGGTGGAAAATTGCTACCATGACAATCCACTTTACTGCACTGATTATTCACACTACCAACATCACAAACAACCCCCAGCACCTGTGCCCAGTGTGCAGTTATACACAAATATGAACTTCCCGCTGTTTTGCCACTTGTCCACATATCCATACTTAAATGGATGAATGGGTAGGAGGAATGTTGAAGGTCATGTCTTACTGAGTTGGACACAGTATGGCACAACTCGGGGACAGCATGGGTAGAAAAGTACGTCCTGGATGGGACTTTCCATTTCGGACAGGCATGTGCAGCAAACAGCCAGAACCCAGAATTCTCCACAAAGGAGAAGGGCAAAATATCAATTGCCAGCATTTCAGCTACAGCAGCATTAACTTCATGTGGCACTGTATGATTGGGGGGTACTTCAGCTTATGCGCAAAAGCACTCTGTAACGTGGGCTGACAAATATTTTACACAGGGTGTGATGACAAATGGTTCTGCTCTGTGATGAATGGCATTGGCAGGGGGTGGAGTGTGGACGTTTGATGAAGACGGTTGCACAGGTGATGATGACAAACCCAGAAATGCAGTTATTTTGCCAGATTTGCCAACTGGGGTTGATGTAACACTTGCACTAGACATACTGCATTCACCACCACCACCAAAACTGCTACTCCCACCAGCACTGGACAACATTTCAAAACCATTATGCTCCTCCACCTCATCATGCCTGTAGTAATCCTCTGCTCTTATTTCCTCACTACTGCACATGTTTAATTTCCTAATGGACTTAACACTCATGGAAGGGGATAACATGCTCGTTATGGTTGCTGACGAGGGTGAAAGCCCCACTGTGAAATTAGCTGCCATCTTGTGCTGGATCCACAGTGCCATGTGCCTATTCTTAAAGGGAAACACTGGGAAAGGCACAGCTTTACCCAGGCACTACAAAAATGCCTGATTAGTGCTTTCAGACAGTAACATTTTTTAACAAATTACTCTAATTGATTTTTTAGTGATTTAAACAGTGGCCTTCAACTTTCACTTTCTGCTGCTGACAGCCACCATTTCATGAGTAGCAGAGAGCTTCCTGAGCTCACTTTATGCTAATATGTCCCGTCAACCAATAGCTGAGGTCAAACAGATATATTCGCATACAGTGAGCTCAGGAAGCTCACTGCTGCTCATGAAATGGCTACTGCCAGCAACAGGAAGTGGAATTTGTGGGTAGCTGTTCTAAATCATTAAATAAAGTTATTACTGTCTGAAAGCAGTAATTGAGAGTTTTGCAGTGTCTGAGGAAAGCTTTGTCTTTTCTATTGTTTCCCTTTAAGATGTGTATGCTGTCCTCCTGTGCCCAGATGGCTCCCTTTTTTACCTCGACTCACACGCACATGGCAGTCCTGGCAGATTGCAACTGCCTCATCATTTGCATCTTGAACAAAAAAATCCCAAACAAGGGATTGTGATGCTGTACTTTAAACATGTCCGTAATGCTGCTTATTGAACTCTGTTCTTTTAAGCACTAAAGTGTGGGGGGGGGGGGGCTATGTGATGTTTTGGACACTGCACATCTGGACTGAAACTGACCACCACAATTACCTATCATTAGTACTGGGTCATCATCATCATCAACTGAAACTGGTAAATCACAAGTTTTTACATGGGGGGGGATTAATGCAAACAGACTCAGACACAGCAACCTTGAATTTATTTTTCTCCAGTTCCCAACTGGGGTCAATAACATCATCATCATATTCATCAACATCACACACATCCACATCTTCTGCTTAGATGCTGGCATGTGGACTGCATGTTCCAACCACAGCAACATCATTGTCATAATCACATTCATCATCACCATCACCATCAACACCACCATCACCTGATATTTTTTCACCGCACTGTGAATCACTGCAAGGAAAATGAGTCACCTGAACCATGGTGGAGGAAATGTCACATTGCATGCTATCATTGACATGATTATCAGAATCCTCAGATTCAGTTACTGAGATGTTACTGGGAAGCATGACATCATCTACACTGCCACTCACTTGCACTGCTTCACACTCCGCTATATTTTTGGATACGGTACACTGGTCAGAATTCGAACTTGAAGCAGCAATAATCATACTACCACCACCAGCAACTGCACTAATACCATCAGCTGGGAAAACATCATCTCCTCCAACTATGAGTGAAGCTACTGATTGAGCTGTAAAAAACATTGCAGGAGAAATACTTTTCCTCACATCGGCAATGCACTTCTGTGTCTACATACTACCATGCCCACAGACTGTCTTAACGGCAGCAGTACCATGGCGAGAACCAGCTTTGCTTGCACATCTCTCTGTGGGCATTTTGGGGGATCAACAACAATATTCTAAACAAATTTAGAGTTTGGTACATTCACTCTCTGATTGGGGGGATGCTGGATATGCAGCCAAAAAAACAACTGTGGCTTCAGCAACAGATAGACAGTCATGCAAATTCACAAGTGAAAATACCTTCAGTAACCAGTGGTGCTGAGGTCACAAACAATCCAATCTGGAAAAAAATTCCTTTTGCCACTGGCGGTGGGGGGGAGCACTGACTGCAGATTTTTACGGCAGTACAAGCAGCAAAACAAAGAACAGATACCATGTTCGCAGTACAAAATCAGGCAGCTGCAGTGGATAGCAGGTTCACACTGCTGTGCCTGCAAGTACACTGTGGCACAATAAAAGGTGTATTATTTGATGTCACGCAACACCACACACACACACACGCACACAGAACAGTTTGTCTACAATGGTGAATGAGTAATGCGTAGCAAATTGAAAATTTCAGTAATATGCCACGTATTGTAAGCAACCTGAAATTATGAACTGCTGTACCAGATCCACACAACACACAATCCACAAAAACATTTTAGCAATTACTGACAATATAACAGTGTACATTAACACAGTCAGTTATATAACAAAAATATAACCAAAAACAAAGAAATCCCTATTTCTCCAACTTAAATCTACCTATACCACAGATACGCCCCTCCCCCAAAGCACACTTTCACTGTCTTTTACAACACACACTCAATGTTGTACATTAACATTCAAAATCCACACACAAACAAAAATGCTTGATGATAGCACAGGAGGGTTTTCTACAATTGATGAACTAAAGTTTGAGCCCCCCAAAAAACTCAAAAATGCTTTTCTAACAGCTTTTAGAAGGTTTGAATCACAGACAGCTCTCAGAGTACACTGTCTCCTACATCTTCCTACACACACTACCCCAAACTGAGGCTGTGCAGATAAATATAGAGCCCATGTGACCTGAAATCCCATGAATCACTGCAAAATTCACCTTTGGAGCTTAAAAACAAGGCAAAGTGAGGTGAAGTGCATTGTCTTCAATGCACTTCACCTTAAAATTTGGTGGAGTAGTGGTCTGGAAGGCAGAGTAATGTAAAGTCATTGTTTTCAATGGACTTAACGTTACTCATTAAAACGTGAAGTACTCTGCTTCGCATTGTGGAGTACTCCATGAATCCGCCTTTACTCCACTAATCACTTCGCAGAGTGGATTGAGCCCACTTTGCCCACCACTGTTCAAATTCACAGGAGTTGAAGCCAAACAGGGAGAGACAGAGTGCTGAATTGGCCTATAGTCGACCCAGTTCAGGAACCATCCACCAACTGAGTTCACGGCAGCAAGCCGGGATGGAGCTGCTTTCCCAAAGCAAACCTGGATCCTTGCCCTTGAGGGCAGGCTGGGGAGCACCCTGTGGCCAGCTGTGTTCAGTGCCAGACTGCTAATGCAGAAGATAGAGCCCGCTCAGGAAAATCCTGAAGAGAGATGGGAGAAATCAGCTTAAATGCACTGACAGAACAAAGGCCTCAGAGCTTGGAAGATGGGGCAAAAAAGGAGATAAAAGAATTCAGTAACAAGATGAGAAATTAAGTGTGTTTAGTTAGCCAGGGAGAGAGAGACTGGTTCTGGGAGTGGCTAGTATTAGGCACCTGTAGCGTCGCCAGTATACAGAGGAAAGGCAAGCCGGGGGGGGGGGTTGCAGAAGGGGGAAACAATGATTCAGCAATTAGACAAAGCAGTTTTTAACTTAAGACTTTGTTAATATTTAAATAGCTTAAGGCAGAAAAAAACACTCCAAAAATGGCTATAGTTTCCCATTCTAACAATTCAAATTCAACAGTGGGTACGTTAGGCTGATTACAGATTCAGTTGCAGAGGCTAGGAAAAGAAAAGAAATTTAGGCAACAGAGAGAAGAGCTCCAGTGAAAGGTGCTAGGCAGTTCAAATCCCAAGGAGCTGAAGCCAGTCAGGGAGAGACAGAGTGCTGAATCAGCCTGTAGTAGACTCAGTTCAGCCACCATCCATCAACTGAGTTCATGACCAGCAAGTCAGGCTGGAGCTGCTTTCCCGTAGCATACCTGGATCCTTGCACTTGAGGGCAGGCTAGGGAATGCCCTGTGGATGGCTGTGTTCAGCGTCAGACTGCTAGTGCACAAGATGGATCCCACTCAGGAAAATCCTGAAGAGAGAAGGAGAGAAGGGAGAAATCAGCTTAAATGCACCAACAGGACAAAGACCTCAGAGTTTGGGAGGCAGGGGAAGGAAGGAGACAAAAGAATTCAGTAACAAGGTGAGAGATTAAGGGTGCTTAGTTAGCCATGGAGGAAGAGAATGGCTCCGGGAGTGGCTAGTATTAGGTACCAGCAGTGTCACCAGTATACAGAGGATAGGCAAGTGGAAGGGAGGTTGCAAAAGGGGGAAATAGCGATTCAGCAATTAGACAAAGCAGTTTTTAACTTCAGACTTTGTTAATATTTAAATAGCTTAATGCAGAAAAAAAACACTCAAAAAATGGCTGTAGTTCCCAACTCTAACAATTCAAATTCAGTAGTGGGTACATTAGGCTGATGACAGGTTCAGTTGCAGAAGTTAGAAAAAGAGAGATGAGTTCAAGGGGAAGGCTCCAGGCAGTTCAAATCCCCAGGAGCCAAAGCCAATCAGGGTGATACGGAGTGCTGAATTGTCTGTAGTTGGCTCAATTCAGGCACCATCCACCAATTGAGTTCATGGCTAGCAAGCAAGGCTGGAGCTGCTTTCCTGAAGTGTACCTGAATCCTTGCTCTTGAGGGCAGCTGGGAAGTGTCCTACAGCTGGCTGTGTTCAGGACCGGACCGCTAGCAGAGAAGATGGTGTTCAGTCAGGGCAATCCTGGATCCTGGCTCTTGAGGGTGGGCTGGGGAGCACCCTGCAGCTGGCTGTGTTCAGCGCTGGACTGCTACCGCAGAAGATGGAGCCTGTTCAGGGCTATCCTGGATCCTTGCTCTTGAGGGCAGGCTAGGGAGCACCCTCTGGTTGGCTGTGTTCAGCGCCGGACGGCTAGTGCAGAACATGGAACCCACTCAGGAAGATCCTGGATCCTTGCTCCTGACGGCGGGCTGGGGAGTGTCCCTGCTGCTGGCTGTGTTCAGCGCTGAACTGCTAGTGCAGAAAATGGAGCCCACTCAGGACAATCCTGGATCCTTGCTCTTGAGGGCAAGCTGGGGAGCACCCTGCAACCAACTGTGTTCATCACCGGACTGCTAATGCAGAAGATGGAGCCCACTCAGGGCTATCCTTGATCCTTGCTCTTGAGTACTGGCTGGGGAATGCCCTGCAGCTGGCTGTGCTCAGTGCTGGACCACTTCCAGAAAAGATGGAGCCTGCTCAGGACAATCCTGGATCCTTGCTTTTGAGGGCAGGCTAGGGAGCACCCTGCTGCCAGCTGTGTTGCGGATTCCCTGGACATGGAAATGAGATGCAACAGTTTGCATAGATGATCAGTAGATAGCCACCCTGAAACAAATCCCACCTGTTCTCTGCTGAGAAGGCAATCCCATACCAAATTAAGCCTAGTAGCCAGAATCTTGGCTAAGATTTTGAGATCTACATTAATTAGAGATACGGGCCGATAATTAAATACCACCGAGTGATCTTTCCCTGTCTTAGGTAGGACCACAATGGTGGTTGCTGAGAGGGACAAATCTGACAAGACATGGGAGAAAACATATTTAAAGAGATTTAGAAGATATGGTGCTAATAACTCTTTGTACTTCTTATAAAAATTTGAGAAGAAGCCATACGGGCCAGGGAACTTGTCAAGAGGAAGGGAGTCTAGTGTTGCGTAAACTTGCATAAGAGCTATAGGAGCTTTGAACAAATCAGCCTGGGCCTCATTCAACATAGGTAACTCTAGATCATGAAGGAAATCCTCGAACAGGGTGGCGTCATATGGGGTTTGAGGTGCTGCATACAGTGAGCTATAAAAAGCTTGAAACTGGTACACAATGTCTCTGGGGGAGGTGACAAGAGAACCAGAATCTAATTTAAGGGATGGTACAACTCTATCAGCTAGTTGTGTACAGAGACATAGGGCAAGGTGCTTCCCAGCTTTCTCTCCCTGATCAAAATATTTCACCTTGGTTTTGAGGAAGAGATGTGTGCCCTTTTCCCCTAGAAAAGAGTTATATACAGCTTGAAGAGCCTCGATATGCTCTAAATCTGACTGCGGGGAAGACAGAGAGATGTTCCTTTTAGCAGTCCTAATCTGTTGCAGAAGGGAAGAAGCTATCTGAAAAGTTTGCCTTTTCTGTATAGCAGCCAGGTGAATAATTTCACCCCGGAGGGCACATTTAAAGGAACCCCAAAGGACATCTAGCTTAAGCATGGTGGGATCGATGGTGATAAAAAAGTGGAGATGAAAAAGGAGATCCGGCAGCTACCTCTGGGAAGTGCAGTAATGGTTATTGAGGTACCAGATCTTGTCGTGGTTCACCAATGAGACTAGGGTAGCCTGTAGCACTATGGGGTAGTGATAAGAAATTACTTAAGCGACATAGTGACAAAGAGCAACACCTGGCAGGGCTTCTAGCCTAAGTAAGAAAAAGTCAAGGTGGGAAAAGGATTTATGGAGAAGAAAGTAGAAGGAATATTCCTTTATAGTCAGATGAAGGATCCTCCAGGGATCCACCAACCCAAGGGAATCCATAAGGTCCCTTAGGGCTAGTTGACTGGATGAGAGGGCCTGGCTACACTTCACTGTTCTATTTAGGTCCTTATCCAGGACTGTATTCCAGTCTCCAGTGATGGTCATGGGGAGATTAGCTCATGAGGACAAAAGAGAGATAAATTGGGAGAAGAAAGAGGGGTCCTCTGTAGTGGGTCCATAAACAGAACCCAGCACAACCTTGAGGTGCCCCAAAAGGGCCCTTAATAGGATATAATGCCCTTGAGGGTCCTTCACCTCCTGTAAGAGATGACATGAGATGGCGCGTGTTACTAGAATGGCCACTCCCCTTTTGCAGAAATCCACCCCATAACTGAAAACCTGCCCAACTCATGATCATTGAAGGGACAGCACCTGGGATGGGGGAATATGGGTTTCTTGGAGAAAGGCCACATCCACCTGCAACTTTCAAAGATGGAGCAAAACTTTGTAAAGTTTGGTGTGGGACTGGGCCTCTTTTATATTCCATGAACAATAGGTGATGTTATGAGCCATGACTCCCCAGGATCAGGAAGACCAGGAAGAATAACAGGTAATACCTGGGACACGGACCAAATATATTGAGAAACAAAGTGATTCAATTCTGGAGAAGTCCCACCCCCACCCCACAAAGTTGTCCCTTGCCCACACCCACAAACTATAGAACAACCCCCAACAAATGTTCCCCCAATGACCCTCCCCACATACCAACAAGTGAACAAGAACATGAACATTAATAACAGTAACAGAGCCAAAAATGACCCCACCCCCAATATCTTCCCCTAGAAATATATGACCCTTTGTATCCTGAACAATAAAAACTATAATAACAAGAGCAGGACCAGAGTACCCTCCCTGCCCCAACCACCCCCCACTCAACAGTGTAAAACTTATTTAGCTGGTGCATGACGTACTCGCCAACCATATCATGCCCAGCCATCTGACCCTTCCCCCATCCACTCATTAAAACATGCAAAACATCAGTCTCTACTGTGACAATAGGTTAATTCAACTGGTAACATGGAAATTTCAATATCAAAATTTGCAGTAACATATATAGGCAGCCTGAAACAAATTAGAAACATAGAAACATAGAAGTTGATGGCAGATAAGGACCGCAAGGCCCATCCAGTCTACCCATTTCTTTTTCTACCTTATGAATATGCCATTCATAAGGTACAAAAAAACAAAGGTCCCCCTGACACCCCCTCCCTCGACAAGAGTAGCCTGTTCAGTCATCAAAATATGAGGGGAGTGGCACAGATCACATAAAGGAGGATAGATTGTCCTGAACAGTTCAGAAATATAAAAAACAAACAAACAAAAAAAATGCATACCCAGCACCCAGCCCATCAAAAGGCAAAAAAAAAACCCTAGGAAAAAGAAATCAGGGGACACAGCAAATAAACAGAAGTAGCACCACCAATATTGATTAGAGGATAATAGCAGCCAGGAGGGTCAAGGCTTAGGGCACAGGCAGGACCCCCCCAGATACCAGCAAACAGAGAGGGGGTATTGGCCCATAATAAAGCCCTGCATTACCTTTTGACTCATTGGTAGCTCCATGGTGCACCTAAAGTAACTGTCCAAATGTAGCAGTCTGATAGAACCCAGGAAGGGCTGTTATACTGTGATGTAATCCACTATGCTGTCTGTGTCTGCAGCACTTAAATCCTTTTATGGCTGTATGACAGTGTTTTTTTAGGTCCCCCGAGGCCCAAGTCTTGTCATTTACTTTTGTGACATATTTAGCTATACTGTCTGTCTCTGGAGCAGATAAATTCTTTTATGACTGTATTACACTGTTTGTTAGGTGTCCCCAAGGGCTTAGCCCTGTCATTTATTATAGTGACATAGTCAGTTACACCGTCTGTCTCTGCAGGAGCAGATGGACACACTCCTGTGATCTGTACAAGTCTACTGAATGGTTGCCATTTGACGCTCATCTTAGGTACCATTCATGCCTCCTGGCAAAGACAATTCACCTTGGACAAGCCCCTCCCTGTCTGCTCAGCCTCATCCAACCCACCTTGCTGGTCAGAATCTCCCATAGTACTACTGGAACCTCCCTTCTAGCCCCCCACTGTTGAACCTCCCTTGGTCAAATAGCCTTTTTTCACAGAGCCCCCCTTTGGCTCAATGGCATCCCCCCACTTCTCAGTCTACCTGGAGCCCAGAATTGGCCCCTTCAAGACTAGTTTCAAAGCTCTTTTGCTAGAATCCTCAGACTAAGACTGTCCCTAACCCTCTCCTTCCTCCTGCTCCCCCCATATGTTGGGGCTTTGTAGTATAACTCCACCTCATAAATGGATATTTTTTATTAAACTGTCTAACTCATCCAGTGGCTATGACTAGTCCCTTGGCCACTCCTACCACCTATGTCATGCCCTTCACACTCTGCCCAATCCTCACACATTGATTGTTCAAAAGCAAATGAACACATCATGTTCTAAATGCTTCCTGTTTCAAAGCCTGACCCCCAATCCCCTAATAGGCTTTTTCTGAAGCATGGGTCCCCTTCTGATGCTATTCATGATTTTGCAGGTCACTTGTACAAATCCATTTCTGTCATACACAGTTGTCTGCTCCCTAACTTACAGCAAAGCCAGTTAGCACAATCACAGAAACATGGCCATACACAATGATGACAGGGAAAAGAGCAATGGTCCATCCAAGCTGCCCTTAACACCCTATCATACTCCAAGACCTTTTGGCAATATGGGGGTTTTGTCTATAGTATCCATTCCCTTGCTCCCTGTCTTACTACTATCCATCTGAGTAACTACTAAGTTTTTAGCTCTTTCTCAACTGTCCAGTCATCTGATAAAGTAAAAGTTGAGATGCCATTGACGGGGTTAACTGATAACATTAGAAGACTGATTGGTCAGTTGGAGGTTTCAGTTTACAGAACCTAGAACAGCCAGGCTTTCTTTTAGCTATGACTGTAGCAAACACTAATTGAGTCTCATGCTGCTCATTAACCTTGACTGCTTTCTGTTATGGTTTATTCAGTAGTGCTCAGCTCCAAGTATTGCTGACTGTTGCTTGTGTGAGAAGATATACGTCAGGAACTTCATCGATCTATATCAGAAATGATTATTTTTTCTGCATATTAATCACATTAATTACAAATTATTTGAGCCACTTTATTCCAAAGGAAGACCAAATATATTTACTTGGGAAAGTATGCTGTAAATGATTTTCCTATAAATCTAAAGAAAAACTACTTTAGCTGATATAATCTCCAATTTTGCTGGCACACCATTTGAACTGTTTATGACTGTTATCCAGCATAACAATATATTTAGTGTATCATCACATTACTTGTTTTCAGAATAAATTACTTCATAACTATAATTTTTATTAATATCAAGTATCATAATCATGAATCATGTATACAGTACCACAGATGACTGTTTAAATTACTAGTGATAAGCTGATAAAGTGTTTAATACTATCCCATATGTTTGCTTTTAGTTCTAATGTTCACTAGTGTTTAATCTTGGATGATCACTCTCTAAAACATATGATATAGACACAAAATTCACATATTTCTATCTTTCTGATTGCTTGAAATATGAACCACTGTCCCCTTTCCCTCAGTCTGTTGAATACCATAATAATTGCTGATACTGAAAGCAGCAGTATTGTGAAAATATTTTATATACTCTTGTTGCCAGATAGTACAGCCAAAAATGTCAATATACCTTTTTCTTTTCATTTTAGTTTATTCCTGAACTGAAATATGTGGGTTTGAAGATTTTAGACATAGTAGTAGTTGTTAATTTTTAAAGCACATTTCCCAGTCTCAGATTATATTACATTAAATGGTACAATCTACTGGAAAATCTGTCTCTCGGCCATTTAGAACGCAAAGCTGCCATCCTGTTATGTAAGCAATAAGACATGACAGGGTGTGCATTATGATGATATAATTGCATGCCTCAGATGCATTGTGAGGCTCGAGGCACAGCTGAGTGTCATTAAACATACCCAAGAATTGCAATTATATGTAAAATAATAAATGGGGTAGTATGTATAACCCTGACAGCAAAACTCAAGTGGGTTATATAAGCATCCAATACTGAGGAGTGTGTAAAATTTGAATTTTACACACTACCCCATGTCTTGTTTTATATAATTGCTGGGTAATATTTTCTCACCTGAAAACACAACTCAGGAACTTGTGAAAACATTGATTGCAAGTCTGTTTACTGGGCACTGATTGGAAGTGTGTGTGCAAGGGAGTTAATGTGCGCATGCATGGAGTGAGGGGAACCTGGAATGTGTTTGCTGATATAACCAGCTGGTTATAATGGAAAGTTATATCTGGGTTTCCTTATAAGAGGAAATGCTTCCAGGTTATTGTGTCATCATAATGGCACATACCAGAGTGTCGTACTGCAATTATAAAATGGCATTTAAATGTTTGACTTAAAATGAATTAACATAAGGATCTTCCATAAGACCCTGGAATTTTGATACAAGGCTCTAGTCTTTTGCTGCAAACGCAGTATGAGTTACTGTATATGCTAGACATTTCATTGATTTAGCAATGACTATGGCAAAAAGAGCATTGCTGCAACACTGTAGGATATTAATTCACTCTCATATTCCAAGTAGTTATGTTTACTGATTGAATGTGCAAGGTTAGAGACACTTCATTATGTACTGGAAAATAGACTTGACTATTACAGTAGTCTTTGGTTGCCCCTCACTGTTTTTTGAATGATTCTCAAAAACATGTATAAGATCAGAATGGGAGGGGGGGTTGATGGAGTGGTAGCAGGGACAGAGCACAGATATTGGATTATGATGCTATAAACACATTTGGTTTGCTAAAGATCGAGACAATTCTTGTGTCTTGATCCATATGTCAGAAATGCTTAATAGATCTGACCCCCCCCTCCCAAAAAAATCAATTTTGACTTTAAAGATGAATAATAGTCCATATTCTGGTCAGGATGATACTTAAAACAGCAAAATACAATGAAAAACATATGTGGCACACATTTGTATAAGAAAAAAAAATTACCACATTGGAATATTACCATATTTGCATTTCAAATAAATACAGGTGTAGTATATTTATGGAAATTTGTCCAACATGTTTAGACTTTTCAGGTTGCTTTTTAGGCTGGTATATTCATGTATGAATCAAATATATGCGTGTTTATGAATTCAAGACTGCATTGAAGCAGTTTGGGTCTTCCTCAGACTATACAAGTATGTTTTTCCACTCTTTCCATTTGTTTATTTTGTATTATTGCCTTCTTTCTTCATCCTGCTTCTTTTTGTCTGTCTTTCTCCACATTTACCATATGGAATATTTACCATGGAACACAGGGATTCAAATCTCTGTACAATTCCACTGGTAAAATATTCTTCTCCCAACATACCGTATACACACACACACACACACAGAACAAAGGCCTCATATGGATCCAGAGCCTTAATTTTATCTCTATCAGTGTATGCAGCTGAGATTTCCCTGATAAGCAGATAAAGATAGGAGCAGGATTATTCATTGTCACAATTAAACACTGGCAATGAAACAATAAACAATACTTAATGTTTCTAATTTGTTTACATGTGTAAGTAGAGTGTGATGATCAGGGAAATAACATTGCTTTATTTATTTTGTTATTTACTGTAGTTTTATTTTTAGGGCCTAGTTAAAAATAAGAAATACACAATCAGACATGCACCCACAATGCAAAGCATCATGGCTTGCATATGCAAATCACCACAGAATATTATGCTGGTTCAACTTTAAGCAGAAATGCATGGTGCTAAAAGGCCTCTCACACAGTTTGCAAAGGGTGCCAACAGAAGACATAGACATGTGTTTTGTCCTACCAGGACTCATCAGTATGCCTCGTCTGTTTGACACCCCAGTGGAATGAACCAGCTACCCTAAGATGGTCTATCTGGGTTATGTTGTGGTGAACCCAATTCAAACAAGAAACAATTTAAAAGACAAAGAACCTCTGTGTGCAAGCACTGAGGAAATGGTTACCCCATAGGACATTTGGCTGGGAAGCCAAGATTCAAAGAAATACAAAATCAGACATGCACCCACAATGCAAAGTATCATGGGCTGCATATGCAAATCACCACAAAATATTCTGCTAGTTCAACTTTAAGCAGAAATTCATGGTGCTAAAAGGCCTCTCTCACAGTTTGCAAAGGGTGCCAACAGAAGATATAGACACATGTTTCGTCCTACCAGGACTCATCAGTATGCCTCGTCTGTTTGACACCCCAGTGGAATGAACCAGCTACCCTAAGATGGTCTATCTGGGTTATGTTGTGTTCTATGAGAGGCCTTTTGGCACCATGCATTTCTGCTTAAAACTGAACCAGCATAATATTCAGCTAGTAATAGAAAAGGTTCAGAGAAGGGCAACAAAGATGGTGCAGGGAATGCGAGGGAAACCATATGAGACTAGATTAATAGAATTACATCTGTATCCACTAGAGTTTAGAAGAGAGAGAGGAGACATGATAGAGGCATTCAAGTACATGAAGGGGATAAATAAAGTGAGGGAAGGAAGTATATTTAAAAAGAAAGTCAGAGTTAAAACAAGAGGTCATACTTTAAGATTGAAAGGAGGAAGATTTAAAGGTAATTTATGGGGGTGTTATTTCACTGAGAAGGTGGTTGAACCCTGAAACAGATTTCCTGAGGAGGTGGTAGATGTAAAAATAGTGGAGGTATTCAAGAGAGTGTGGGATAGACATAATGGGTTGGTTAGAGGACAGAGGATAGGCTTCTTGTGCACAAGTGATAGTAAGGGATGGTGGAGATTGGCAGACTGGATGGGACAGCATGATCCTTTTCTGCTGACACATTACTATGATACTATGACACTTCCCATGCCACCCGTTTTCACTGTATGACACTGGGTAACCCACCCTCAGTACTGTCAAACATAACACCAACAGTGGAGTGCCTAATCCTCAGAGTTGGTAACTGAAATAATCAAAACTGTCCCTCATAGTTTTTTTTAATTTTTGTACACCCTGTAGAAAAGAAAAATGTCCATCGATGCCTGTTGTGGCTGCTGGAATACTGCTGCCATTAACATCCCCCCTCCCGACCCTCCCACTCAGCACCGCACCCACCACTCCACCCCTTAGTTTTACCTTTCTGACACTGGGGTCCACAATCCCCTGTTCTGGTTAGTGCCCCCCACCTTGCCTGTTTTCAGTGCATGACACTGGGGATCTCACCCCCGGTGCTGCCAAACATAGACTGACACTGGGGTGCCCATTCACCAGTGTTGGTACCTGATATGATGAAAAAGTCCTTCAATCCCTCCCTACTGTTCTTTTTTAATTTTCCAACACTAGGGTGCTCGATACCTGGTGCCAGCTAGTTCTCCTTATCCCACCCATTTTCACTGTGTGACATTGGGTAGCTACCCCCGCAGCCAAACATAACAGGAGTGCCTACTCCTCAGTGTTGGTACCTGAAATAATCAAAACTGTACCTCATGTGTTTTTTTATACACCCTGTAAAAAGGAAAAACATCCATTGATGTCTGCTGTTGCTGCCAGCATACCACCACTGTTACCCTCTCCCCACCTAGACTTCCCACTCAGCACCCAGCGCCCCACACACCCAACCCCACCCTTTATTTTTACCTTTTTGACACTGGGTTGCCCAATACCCTGTGCCAGCTAGTATCCCTCACCCTGTCTGTTTTCACTGTTCGTCAAAAGGGAGCCCACCCCTGGTGCTGCCAAACATTCACCAACACTGGGTGCCCAATCACCAGTATCAGTACCTAAAATAAAGAAAACTGTCCCTCATAATCATTTTTGTTTGTTTGTTTGTTTTATACACCCTGTAACAAAGATAACTGTCCATCAATGTCAGTTGCCACTGCCGGCACACCACCACCATTACCCTCCCCCACCTGACCATCCCACTCACGACCCACCACTACCCCCCCACCCCTTACTTACCTACCTACTGGGGGTTTGATGGCATAATCGTCTCTGGACTGGAGATATATCATCACTGTTCATCACCAGACTGGGAACTGTGGAAATCAGATACAGTCCAGTGTATTTTAATGGGTTGAAGTTGTCCTCATAACTTGGTCAATTTTTAATATTTTGCCCCAAATTTTAAGCATTGCCTTTTTAGGACCCCATCTCATGAACAATGACAGTGAAATTATGCAAATTATTACTGAAAGGTGATTTTGCGGTCACTGCATGAAATCACCTTTCAGGCAAGATTTGAAAATTTTCTCCACACTTGCTCATGAGGTGGAGTCATATGAAGGCTATGTTGAAAATTTGAGGTAAAAATATAAAAAAAAACCTGCAAAGTTATGACTGTATGTTGAAATTGCTTCAATGCATGCTTGTAGCTAAGGTAATGTTTAATATTTTGACTCCGAATTTTTAACAGAGTAATTTTTCACACCACCTCATATGTAATTTTTAAAATCCTGGCCAAAATGTGTTTTCACTTGTTTTGGGGCATGAAATGGCATGAAGTGACTTTTCTGGCAGGATTTGAAAATATTCTCCCCCTTCTTCATGAGGTGGCGTCACAAGAAGGCTACATGGTATCATAAGAAGTCAATGCTGAATATCTGGGTTCAAAACATTTTTTAAAAACATAATGATATGAGCATACACTGACATTTTTCAACACACACTTGTAACTTTGATCATTTTGAATATTTTGTTCTAAAACCTTCAACACAGCCACTTTTTGCACACCACCTCATGAATGTGACAGCTATTTTTCAAATCCTGGTCAAAATGTGATTTTGCTCTTGTGACATAAAATCACCATTGGGCAGGATTTGAAAATTTCCTCTGCCCTTGTTCAAGAGGTGGGATCATAAGAAAGCTATATTGCAAACTGGGGTAAAAATATTAAAAACCAAAAAAGTTATGAGCGTACATTGAAATTGTTCAATGTAGCTGGACCGGTGGCACTAAGGGTTGAGACGCTGGAGGCCACACCTCACACTACGCTGGTGAACTGAGTTCGGGAGTGAGCTTGGACCACTGTGGGTCAGCAGGGGAGGGAGAGGATAGAGCATCTAATAACAGCTCTTCTCTCCCGGGGGCAGGTGGGCATGTTGTCCCACTCCATGGCTGCCTTCTGGTGGAGGCCAAGGGCAGTGCCAAAGCAAGGGAGACCAGAGGCATGGCATCGTGATGCACATGCCTCCATGCATGCACATTGATGGCTGCGAGGGAGAGCAAACAGAAAAACAGAAAACACAGCAGCTGCAGGCTACATGAAGTCCCTACCAGCACACTGGTGCTGCTGCCTCAGGACTGCCTGTATAGCCTGATCCGGATATGTGTCATGGGAGGGGGAGGAAGCCCTCCCCCCCTCCTGCCTTACCATGCAGGGTAATCTGTGGGGGACCTATGGCTCGGGGTACCAGGGGAGTGGTAACTGGGAGTCTAGAGGTGGACTGATTCCCCACCTGCAGGCCGAGGAGGATAAACAAATAAAAAAATAAAAATACGTTTTTCAGTGCATGCTTGAAACTTTGGTAATTTTCAGTTGTTTCAACCCAAACTTTTAAACTAGCCACTTTTTCTTCCACCTCATGAATGTGACAGCTGTTATGTTTCAATCCTGGCCTAAATTTGCTATCAGACTTGTGATGCAAAATGACATTTTCGCCACTATTTTCTAAATTACACCTGTCATGTTCAGAAAGAGTGATAATAAACAGGCTAAGTTGAAAATGTTGATTTACAATGTGAAAAAAAAATAAGCTATGAAAAAATGTAGAATTGTTGCAATGTTTGCTCATAATGTTATTTTTGCACATTTTGGACCCTAATGTTCAACAAATCCCTTGTTTTGCCCCACCTGAACATGACAGGTGTCATTTTTCAAATCTTCTCCATAACTTGCTTTCACCATTGCATTGTGAAATCACCTTTTGGATGGAATTTTAAAAAATTCCACCCATCTTGATCATAACGTCATGTCATAAAAAGATTGCTGGAAATTGGAGGTCAAAATGTGGGAGCCACTAAAAATTAGATATTGCCTCTCAGCTGGCCTATCATGGGTAAATACAATATAAAAATGTGTAAAAGCAGGACACCACTGAAAATGACATATTGCATATAATCTGGTCTATCCTGGGTAAATACATAGTAAAAATATGTAGAAGCAGGACCCAGTACAACACCAATGTAAGTGGTGATTATTCAGCACTGACAAATGCCTGTTTCTTCATGGTAAAGTACTCAGCCAATCTGCGCTTAAAGGAAGAAACAGTGTTGTCTAATATTGCCTTATCTTACATTGCCCACCACTCATTCTGTGAAGTAGTTCTTCCAAAATGTTTGGTAAATCTTCCTTCTTTCATTGAAATTGAGTGTCACCTTGTCATTGTGCAATCCCTGGATCAGATATGCAGCCATGTGACCAACTCAGCTACTGCCATAACATTTTCCTCTCATTTGATGGCTGACACCATAAAATGTGACTTCCTTGAGTAATATACTAAAATGTGACTTCCTTGAGTAATATACAAACAGTCCACTTCCCCATCTGCAGCTTATACTTATTGCCCACTAGAGGCCCCTGCTCTAGTCAGTCCTGAAGCTTACAGAATCCACTGCTGCTGAAGCAGACTATCCTTACTTAATTCTTCTCAGCAAGCCAGGCCTTGATGTGCTCTTGTATGGCTTCCCTCCACCCAATCTCCTATTTGAAACTTCTCACTCCTCTTCTTCCTACTTGCTTATATCCCTATCCTTCAAATGTCTTACCTAGGAAATCCTCCAGGCAATTCCCCTGCAATTTTTTTTCCACTTCCACTTTATTTTTTTCAATTTTTTCTCCTGCACCCCAGGGCCACAGTGTGCACATGCGTGTACGTGTGTGGAGGTGCATGTACATGCCAGGATCTGGTGGCCCCTTCCACCCCATCCCTGATGTTTTGCTACTGCACCATGCCACCCACATGCTCACAGGACCCCCCACCCAGTGGGAGCAGGACTACGGACGGGGGTGCATCCACCCCTTTGGAGGGGAGAACCATGGCTCAATCCTGCTCTAACACACCCTCCAAGCCAGCACCCTGGTGACCCGAGGTCATTCCCAAACATGGGTCACCGGCGTAGCACAAGGTAAGGTGACAGCACCTCAGCCCTCTGCACTACTGGACTGGCCTCCTACAATTTTAACAGTACAGAATTTGAATACCTCCCTACCAAGTGCAAGCACTTCCTCTCCCTATTACCTCAATGTAACTCACTCCTCAACAATACCTTATGCCTCTCTTACTTGTGCCCCCTCCTATTTTGCCATATTGACCTCCCTAACTATTCATGACTCCTGCACTTCCCACCATCCTATCCTATATACATCCTCCTCCATGAAGACCTGGTACAAAAGCCCAAAGCTTCACTATATAATTATCACTCTCCTCTTCTTAACTGCCGAGAATATAAACCCTAACCCTGGCCCCCCTCCCACCACCTCAAAACCTCCAACTCTACCATGCTCAGTCGCCTCAGCCCCTAACAAGCTTAGCCTCCCACATGGCCTCAAAATACTCCACCTCAACATTAGGAACCTTCTTCCTAAACTTGTTTTGCTACAACCCCTCATTCTAACCTTGCCCCTGATTTCCTTATTTTATCTGAAATCTGGCTCAACAACAAGATCCAGGATCCTTTCTTATCCATACTAGGTTATAATATCACCAGACAAGACCAAACTGGTAAGGGAGGAGGTGTAGCAATATACATTGCCTCCGACATCCAGTTCATCACCATCCTAAACACCTCGGTCCCTGCAGATTATGAAGCTCTTACCCTAAATCTCACCCTCCCACACTTAATCTCAATCTACATGGCAGGGATATACTACCACCCAGGACTACTGTCTTCTACTGCTACAACTCTCCTCACAGAGTTCTCTACACTCTCATCTAAAGGGGAGTAGTATATCCTAGGCAATTTTAACTTAAATTTGCCTGATGCCTCCCTAAGCAAATCACGTAACATCATCTCTGCCCTTATTCTAACATAATTTATTACAGAACCAACTCGCCTTGACCCCAAAACTGGTAATCACTCAAACATTAACTGGGCCCTCACCACCCATAACCACAGAGTCACTAATTCCAGTCTCCTCCCAGACTCACTAAGTGATCATCATGTGATCTACCTGGGCCACAAAATGCATTGTCCAATAGTGCCCCATAAACTAATCATAACTCTCATATAAGTCCCTTGACCTCTCTTGTCTACACCAGGATCTGCACCAAACAGATTGGTCACCTCTCTACACATCCTGCTCAGTTAATGATGCTCTGGACTTCTTCCAGAATCATTTTCTTGACGTCTGCAATATGCATGCTCCTTTTAAATGCACCAGGGTATGTGACAACCACCTCCTCTGGATCACACCAGCACTATTGGCATGTTTGTGTGCATGCGCCCGTGCATGGAAGGTACTTAAGGCCACACAATCCCAAGCCATTCACGACCGGTACCAGGTTGTAAAAAAATCCTGCTCAAAAACAACCTACCTTGCAAAATCAGAATACATTTGCTCTACTTTTGAAGCCAACCTAAGCACGCCCTCCAAATTTTGGAAAGTGGTTCATTCCATATTCTCCTCCTCCATTGAAACCACAAACCCCCTAATTAATGGAAATAATGAACTAACCTCTGACCACACACACTCGTGGTAGCAGCTTTTAACCAATACTTTACCTCGTGTGCCTCCGACCTTCTTACTTTTCTCCCTCCTACCCCTGACCTTAATAATTCCTCCTCAAACCCCAAATGTCCAAATAATTTCACCTTTGCCCCAGTCACTTACACAGACACTTTAAATGCACTGCTAGCACTCAATCCATCTAAGGGCTCCTCCCTAGATGGCCTTGACCCAAAGCTCCTATTCGTATTTGCCTATGCCATTACTTCTCCGCTTTCTGCTCTACTAAACCTATCTTTCTCATCTGACATGGTTCTCCTTTGCTGGAAACACTCAGTAGTAATCCACCTACCTAAGGAAGGGGATCCCTCCTCCCCAGGGAACTACAGGCCCATATCTCTCCTCTCAATACTGGCCAAGCTCCAGGAACACTTAGTCCTTTTCCAACTTTCCACCTTCTTCTCTGACTCTGCCTTTTTCACCTCTTACCAGTCTGTTTTCAGAAAAGATCCCTCTACCACCACATCCCTGCTTAGTCTCACTGACTCCATACACACAGGTATGGATGATGGACAAATAACCTCATCTATCTTTGTCGACCTAGCTAAGGCCTTCTTCACTGTCTCCCACCCACTCATGCTAAACTATCTGGTGAAGGCAAGGCTGTCTGCCTCAGCCTGTAGATGGTTCAGCTCCTATCTACTAAATAGGAGACAGTCAGTCAAAATTGGCAATTCCACTTCCTCTCCACTCCCAATAAAAACAGGTGTGCCTCAAAGTGCAGTCCTTGGCCCCCTGCTATTCTCCATTTTCCTGACCGATCTCCTGTCAGTTTGTACCTCCTGCTCTATTGATATGTATGCTAATGATACAGTCCTTTTCTTGTCTGGCACCTCTCCTTCTGATGTCACTTCCAAATTTCAGCTGGACTTTGAGAAAGTTCAGCACTGACTAAGCTCCCATCAGGTTTTCTTAAATGCAAAGAAAATAGTCTCCATGACCTTTGGCACAAGACAGAGACTCTCTAGTCTACCTAAATTGCCCTCTTTCTACACTGTAGATGGTAATACTCTAGAGGACACTATCTCTTTTATATATATATTGGGGTCTGGCTTGACCAGCACCTCAACTTTTCTGAACACATAGACTCCATTCTGAAAAAAATGCACCCCAAATGAGGCATGCTGTACAGAAACCAAAGCTGTCTACCCCTACCAGCTAGGTGTGAACTTGTCCAGAAAATGATTATACCCATCTCTGACTACTGAAATGTAGTATATAGTGCTACTCCACCAACTTCTCTATCCAGATTGGACATGCTCTTTAATGCCTTCTGTCGCTTCACCCTCGATGCCTCTCCACTCAGTCACCACTTCTCTCTCTGTCAATCACTTGGCTTTCCCTCTCTGGCTAACAGGTACCTTGCTCACTGTATGAAATTCGCTTCAAAATTCTGGTTTGCTTTCTTACCCCTTTACCTAGCAGCCATCATTGCCCCATGTCCACAAGTACCCCTTCCCCTCTGAGCTAGCAACTCTCGCAACTTGGCTATCCCACGCTGCTCCACTTCTATAGGCCAATCTGCCTTTTTGTATAGATTTCTAAAGTTAGGAACTCTCTGCCTTATAAAAATTAGGCACTCCTCCTCCTCTTGTTCTATCTCAACCTCCCTCAATAATTTCCTCCAACCTGCCTGCAACTGCTACTAGCCCTCCTCTCACTCTCCTCTCCCAGTGCCATTTTGGCTCTCAGTTGTTAATGAAAAATAGTCCTAAGTGGGTTTTTTGTAAGTTATCTCTCTGCACAATAGCATATAAGCTACGGGCACTTATGTACATAAGTATACAAGTTGTTGACAGCATTTGTACCTAATCTAGATAAGTGATCCCTAGTCCTTGCTCCATGTCAGGCCACACAGTGGCCAACTTGAATTATACCCCATGTACTTGTTTTATTTTGCAATAAGCCTTACCTGTATGTTTTAAATGTTGTCCTATTTACTGTGGACTGTGGAGCAGATCACCAAGGTCTCATGTATTTTACTAATTTGCTGTGTTTTGTGTAATACTATGTACTTCTATCTTTTCCCTCCCATGGTACGCTCAGTGAGATGAGCAATTTTAAATTGTTCAGTGTGCCTTTCCTGGTGAAACTTTTCAATAAGTAAATAAATAAACCTATCTTTGCAGCAGAGGGGCTAGCATAGCCCAGGGATATCCACTTTGTCTAGGTGTAAGGTGACATGCTTGCCATAGGGTTCACTGTAATATCAGAATATTGTACATGTCAGAGGGCTGACTAGGCTATGCGCTGCCATGTCAATGTCCAGAACACAATCCGGTAAGAGTAAGGAGCTAGTTATATAAATTTTTATTCCATGATTTGGGGTGGGGCAGTGTCAAGGAGTCCAGGTCCAGGATAACTAAGTGTGCCCCCCTCCAGTGCACCTGCTCCATTCTTTCAATATAGAAGATAGATCAGTGTTCAGTTCTTAGCATCATCAAAGACACAGCTGCTCTGCTTCCTCCATCCTGACCAAATGCCTGCTTATGAGTCTATTTTATATGCTAAATAGAGTTGATGCATTGAATGTAGGAATGGCTCAGCTATCCTCGAATCTTAGACACTGCCCTCCCAAATCATGGTTCAGGGGCAAGAGGAACTGCAACTGAAATTAAGGCACATTGAGGGCCTTGAGGGGTGGGTTATGAGGGAATGAGTTTTACAAGGCTGCTGGGTCTAGGCTTAGTATCAGAGAGGCATTGAGATTTCACATTTTTGAATGGGAAGGGGAGGGAGTGGAGATAACAGAGTTAACCTCTTATGCCAAAGTCAAGGATAGAGACTAGCAAACTGAACTAGCACTGACACTATGAGAGAAATGTCAAATGTATGTGAACCTACTTTTAAAATCAAGTTTGAAATATATTACTTTATTGGCAGTCTCTCACTTGAGTTCATCAGTGGTCTGTGTGGGCAATATAGGGTCACATATTTTCAGGTCACATTTGAACTTGAATTTTGGGCCTGGTTCACTATTTCGGCTAAAAGCCAGCCTGTTATTTATGTAGGTTGGAAATGCCGATTTAGTTTTACTGCAAGCTTTTTCATATAATTTCTACTGTTCAAAGATATGTAGAGATTTGCTTGTTTTTGCAAAGTCCAGTGAAAGGATACATGGTAACTTTAAACTGTATTTATTATTTAGTTAGTTTGTTAGTTAGTTAGTTAGCTAGTTAGTTATTTCAAAGTTTGGAAATACACCTTTGAACAGAAATGCTCATTTACAAAGGTTCCTCGTCAGAATAACAATTTGTTTACATCATGTCAAAGACATTATTAAAAACTGATTAACAAAGGCTGGACAATACTGATTCAGTGATATAAAACAGAATGGGTAACATAAGTACCATTTTGGCAATACAGAGTGAACAAAAGTTAACCTTCAACAGGTCAAATAATACAAAGCATAACATAGGCACTAGGAGCTATACAAAGGTAGCAGCCCATCTAGGCATTGTCAGAGGTTGTTTAGGAACAGACGAGATAAGTGGCACTGAATATGAATATTGTTTAGCAACAGACAAGATAAGTGGCACTGAATATGCATAAACAAGTACATTATAAGTATTATAAGTTTTGCTCAGTAGAGAGTCATGAAACACTAGTGCCAAATAACGTTTCTTGTTACAGACCCAATGTATGTTAAAATGTAATGAATTAGAACAGGGTTCAAAACGTTTTCATTGACACAGGCAAAAACATGCTTACCGAATGTGCCTAGCTGAAATGTAAGCACAATTCAGTTTACCTGTCTAAATGTCTGCTTTATAAATTGTATTATATAAAAATAAAACCATTTTGTAGGCCTGCCTGTTGACGCAGTGGTAGTGCTACTGTACCACACTTGCAATGCCAGAAACCCAGGTTCAGGAAAGACCCAGGGTCGTCGAGGGCCATATGGATGGGAGGAGGATTATGCACATTTTGTATAACATGCCTAGTTGTCCCATACTTATCTTAGCTGATTGCATCCAATTCTGCAGCATGCTGCAGCAGTTACTGCAGTAAATGATGCATTTTCAATGGGAATTTGTCCCTTTTGCCATGTAGGAAACTGTGACACTTCACTTCATCCTGGTGGGCTTCACTGTATTTTCACCCCCAGCCTAGCTAATTTGTATAATAACCAGGAGTGCAGGTTTACATTTAGAGCTATTAATAGTCTGCAAAATCACAGTCAGTGGAGATATTGATAATTTACCATATTTCATTGATTACTAGCCACCCTTGAACACTAGCCACCCTCATTTATTAGTCACACTGCATTTTAAATAAGTGTAATACCTCAATTATCGGCTGCAGACAGCAATTGATGAAATCAATGGTACCGATTGCATGGTGTTGGCTTTACTGCTGTGTATGTTACTGGTACACATGCTGGTATTAACAGCAACAACAGCAGTGCAAACTTGTACAGTATCTGTTTATTTATTAAAGCATAGTGATGCCCTCCAAAGCAATGATATGGCTAGCAGCAACAAAAAAATTATAAACTATGACACCAGCCACGTGGTTTCAGCATTCAACAGTGCAAACTTGTACCATATGTGTTTATTTAATATGGGTATGTTCATGAAAATGTTGTACCAAACTGTGACATGAAGGGTCATTTTTCAAATGCAGGGCAGACCATTTTTTTTTAGCATTTCAACACACTGTCACCCCACTGTGAACTATGCACTGTGTTGTGAGATAACTCACTTTCAAATGACCAAGAAAAACACATGTCAGTGTTCTGAGTGTACCAGCGGACACCAAGCCTACGTTCTGAATGTAACGGCGGACACCAAGCATGCGTTCTGAATGTACCAGTGGACACCAAACAGGGACAAAGAGAACAAACAACAGTGTAAGTTCATAAATGTTTGCTAATTGTGCTCAGTATTATGGACAGGGAATTACATATTCATGCGTAAGAGAAACAGCAAGAAAAAGTCAAAAGAAAAGAAATAAACCTCGAAAAGTATCATCAACAAGTGATATTGTCCAACAGTTTACAATGTCTCAATCCCAGCTCCGGAGCTTTTCGATTTGGTTGCAATCTTTTGCAGTTCGTCCGTGCATTTTGAAACATTCCTTCTCCCACAGATGTACAGGTCCATGAAAAAGTTCGGATCTGTCTGACCATGTCAGTGTCCTGGTATCGTGGCCATGTGAAGCACCCATATGCACGCTGATGAAGGAATTGTACAGCTTAAGGTACATTGCAGCTCATTGAATGAAAGAACTCATCCAAGAAAAAATTTTTTGGAGTAGTATACTGCATAGAATTTGTCCAGCTGTACATTGTCATGATTTAATTTCTTTTTTACCGGTGCACAGCCAGTGTGCACAATGGGGGCAGAAGTGGTAGAGGCCATTACTGAAGTGCAGGGATCAGAAGGCGGCTGCACAGTGTCTGGAGCAGAAACGGGGTCCTCTGCTGAAGTGCAGGGAGCAGAAGAAGGCTGCACAGTGTCTGGAGCACAAACGGGGTCCATTGCTGAAGTGCAGGGAGCAGAAGGTGGCTGCACAGTGTCTGAAACAGAAACGGGGTCCATTGCTGAAGTGCAGGGAGAAGAAGAAGGCTGCACAGTGTCTGGAGCACAAATGAGGTCCATTGCTGAAGTGTAGGGAGCAGAAGAAGACTGCACAGTGTCTGGAGCAGAAACGGGGTCCACTGCTGAAGTGCAGGGAGCAGAAGAGGGGTCTATCACTATAGTACCTGGGACAGATGAGGGATCAGTAGTGCTGCAAACAGTGGGGGTGTCCATCTCTGTGGTGTAGTGATCAGCAGAGTGGTCAGTCTTTTTTGTGCATGGAGCATCAGAGGGTTCAGTCACTGGTGTTGCGTGAACAATGTTCACATGGGCAGGTATCTGCTCAGTCTGATCAGTACAGTGGTATGATAATTTGAGCCCCCGTGTTGTCCATGGGCCCACATGCTCAAAGTTCTCACATGGGCCATCATTATTTTGGCAATGTACACAGAAACATGATAAGTCTCTGCTGGCAACACCTTCAGCCACAGATCTCACACTCTGGATCCATCTTGTTCCAGGAACCGCTCGTACATCTGGTCCTTTTGGCCTTCATATGCTTCTTGCAGATACCCAGAAGAAAGTCCTTTTTTTTGTGTAGGCACATGTCACTTATATTTTCCATTGTAAGATTATCACGGGAGAATATGAAAAGCTCATATGCTGTCGAAATTACTGCCGGTCATGCTTGCACTGCTTTGGCTGCCTTTGATTTGACAACGGCACTCTCACCATCGGAGGGGCCTTTCCCGTGACGTGAGCCAAACTCTGATGGAGCCATTGAAATGCCATAAAATGACCATTTGGATTTATATTGGCTAGCACAGCCATCTGAAAAATGTACCTCCTTTGTAATGTTTAAGTGCCTAGTGTTCATGAGGTCTGCATTGGCCATCTTCACGAAGTGACGAACAGCATGGTGATCATGTGTAAGGTCCTCGGAGATAAATACAATTGTTTCTTTGATGCTGTTGGTGCAATGAGAACAGTTGTAATAGGTTACTATTGGGTGCACTGTAGCCTGCTCATGGTGCCAGTGGCAGGACTGGATTTCATCTTGGTACTTGCAGGCATAGTTTTCTGCAAAGTCTAGCACCATTATGACCCAGCCTTGTGGTATGTCTGACTTAATTAACCTGAATTGTTGTTGTTGCCATGCTGCCACATGTAGGTGATGACCCAGAAACTGTATGTTTTCCTTGAGGCTCTCAACTAGCTCTCGTAGTTTGTCTTTTGCTATTCAGCACTTTCCTGGTTGTTTTGGTTTCAATGCCATCAGTTGTTTTTTCAGAGTGATACTTCCCACTGGTACCATCTCACTAGATCTGCCCCATGTAGCCTCAACAGTTCCTCTACCTTCTTTTCTATTCCATGTACTGAGCAGTTGTCACACACCTTGGCCACACAGTCTCTCCTGAAGAACATTTGACTGCCTTCTCCTTCCTTCAGACACATTGTCAGCTCCACAGCATCATATATATTTGGTATTTTGCACTCAGTAATTCTGTAACAATCAGCCATGCAGCTTATTGTGCGTATCTTTAATGTGGCATTTTTGCAGTACTCGCAAAGGCACTGGACAAGGTTTTGTTCGCAGGCCAGTTTAATATGGGGTGGTCTCAGACTGTTAAATTTAGTTACCCCGATGTTACAGTCTGGATTTTCTTTACGAAATTGAGCATGCAGTGCATTGAGTGGTTTTGATAGGTAGGCTTTGGCACACTGTAGTTGTTTCAAAAATGCCTTCTTGTGAGGCATAGGGGTTGCAGAGTCTTCATAAAAGTTTTTTACTTTGGTGACTGTTTCCAAAGGCAGTGCTGCTTTGTGTGTAGGTTTCATACTTTTCTTCCGTGCATGCTAAATTATGAGTGTTGTCCAGCTGATCCCAAAAGCTGTGCTGGCCTTGCGTAGCATTCTATATTTTTCAACACAAGAACTGCTCCAACCCATTCGCGTTTTTTCTTTGGACCGCTCTTGGCCTTTTCCTTAAGGACTTCCACCAGCTTCTGTTCCAAATTTCCATGGCATGTTAAGTTTTCTCGTCTTTTTGCCAGTGCATCCAGCTTTGCTAATGAGCATGAGGATATCAGGTATCGACAGTACATGCAAAATGGGTGGGTGACCTTGGTAGGGCGATCGCCCCTCTGAAGTGCCTTCCGGCAGCACTTCTGAGCGTGGGTCCAGAACAGTGGCTGTATCAGTAGTAGCACTTAATTTTGCTTGCACTCTGAAGTGGCGCTACTGTGGTTGTCTGTAATTTTCTTGTTGCTTCTTGTATTTTGTCATCTGCTTTCATTAATCCTCCGTTTCTTCTGTGCTGACAGTGATTGACATTGCTGTCTTTTTTGTTCCCGCCACTTCTCTCTTTTCTGCTGCTTTTTTTGTTCATCTCCTCTGGTGGTTGGTTTATTGGGTGCTGTATGCTTACTGTTTTGCTCCTCCAATTTCTTCAGTTTTTGACTTCCCTGTACAGCTGCATTCTCTCCCTGGACTTTGCGTTGTAGTCTTGGCACTTCTCCTCATCCAGGTTATCCCGGTAGGACTGTGATCAAGCTCTGTAGGTTTCCAGATATGCTGCATAACATTCAGGATCTTTTTTAATCCTATCTCGGAATTGTTGACTTCTCTTCATTCCAGAAATGGGATTGGGCAAGCTTCTTTGTCCAGCATTGATCAAAGATTCTGCAGACCCACATGGTCTTCGTCTGGTGCGATATTCCATTATTCAAACCTTAATAAATAAAATTAGAATGTTTTAGGCATTGGTCAGACAATGACGTCCTCTTATTAGCCGATATAGGATGTATTACAGTGGGCACCATTTCCTCAATCCAGAGGTGAGAAAAAGGAAAGCATGCATCAGTTGCTTCACAACACTTGAAACAACTGAAAGAAGGAACTACATCCATGGTAGAAGGTGAAGTGATGGAACAAGAGAACACATCAGTTTATAAGATGACGAGATGAAACCAGAGAACACATCAGGAGTGTACAAGATGAAGTGATGGAACGAGAGAACACATCAGTTTATAAGATGATGAGATGAAACCAGAGAACACATCAGGAGTGTACAAGATGAAGTGACGGAATGAGAGAACACATCAGGAGTGTACAAGATAAACAATGACCAATACTGAGATAATTTTATTATGTCAAGCACCATTATAAAATGGGTCAAAAAATGCCTTAAATTGATTGGATGAAAGGACCTAAAGTCTTGTCCTTATCAGCCAATATGCCAGTCAGCAAACAATTTGGCCACCACTGACTACACACTGCATGGTCACAAAACGGCTGAAGGTGAGACAGCAGACAAAGACCTGCTCAGCACCCAGCCATGTTGAGACCATGCAGTCGGTGATTTAGAAATTGTACTGATGTCAGCACCCACCTAAAAGCATAGAACTATACACAGCAAGCCACGGATTTAGCAAACAAAACATTTTTGTAGGAAGCAGGCTAAGTAATACTTCTCCACACAACCCCCCCAACACACCCCACATGGTTTTAACATAGCCGAAGGTGAAGCAGCAAACAAGGCCTGCTCAGCATCCAGCCATGTTGAGACCATGCTGTGGGTGGTTTTAGCGAACAACATTTCTGTAGCAGGCAGACCAAGCTATACTCCCCCCCCAACCACACACTGCATGGTCACAAAATGGCTGAAGGTGAGCCAGCAGACAAAGACCTGCTCAGCATCCAGCCATGTTGAGACCATGCGGTCGGTGATTTAGAAATTGTACTGATGTCAGCACCCACCTAAAAGCATAGAACTATACACAGCAAGCCACGGATTTAGCAAACAAAACATTTTTGTAGCAGGCAGACTGAGCTATACTCCGCCCCCCCCAACCACACACTGCATGGTCACAAAATGGCTGAAGGTGAGCCAGCAGACAAAGGCCTGCTCAGCATCCAGCCATGCTGAGACCGTGCGGTCGGTGATTTAGAAATTGTACTGATGTCAGCACCCACCTAAAAGCATAGAACAATACACAGCAAGACACGGATTTAGCAAATAAAACATTTTTGTAGGAAGCAGGCTGAGTAATACTTCTCCACACAACCCCCCCAACACACCCCACATGGTATTAACATAGCCGAAGGTGAAGCGGCAAACAAGGCCTGCTCAGCATCCAGCCATGCTGAGACCATGCAGTGGGTGGTTTTAGCAAACAACATTTCTGTAGCAGGCAGACCGAGCTATACTCCCCCCCCCCCAACCACACACTGCATGGTCACAAAATGGCTGAAGGTGAGCCAGCAGACAAAGGCCTGCTCAGCATCCAGCCATGTTGAGACCATGCGGTCGGTGATTTAGAAATTGTACTGATGTCAGCACCCACCTAAAAGCATAGAACTATACACAGCAAGCCACAGATTTAGTAAACAAAACATTTTTGTAGGAAACAGTCCGAGTAATACTTCTCCACAAACCCCCCCCAACACACTCCACATGGTTTTAACATAGCCAAAGGTGAAGCAGCAAACAAGGCCTGCTCAGCTTCCAGCCATGTTAACCCCATGAGGTGGCAGGCAGACCGAGCTATACCCCCCATTCATCACTGCATGGTCACAAATGGCTGAAGGTGAGCCCTGCTCAGCACCCAGCCATGTTGAGACCATGCAGTTGGTATGTACAGATTGTACTGATGTTGAGACCATGTCTGACGCTCAGAACCAAAACCATAGAAATTAATTAAAAGCAAGCTAAGCTTAAAATTTAAAACATTTCTTGCACCTAAAATCAGAAATACACAGCAATCAATACATTTTCATAGCAGGCAATACTTCTTTATCTCCCCCCAACCACACACTGCATGGTCACAAAATGGCCGACGGTGAGCCCTGCTCAGCACCCAGCCATGTTGAGACCATGCGGTCGGTGATGTAAAAATTGTACTGATGTCAGCATCCAGTCATGCAGTGGTACAAAAATGCACCAAAAACAAACCAGCTCAAAAAAATGTCTTTGTCTAACTACGAATGCTGGCACATAAACGATACAAACCACAAAAACAAATACAAAATGTAGCTAACAAAATGGATGCCAACACACACACACACACACACACACACACACACACACACACACACAGCCACCCACACCCACACCATGGGACCCCACAAAAACAAGGGACACATATTTCCCCCCAAATCCCAGACCTGCAAACACCCACAGAAAGCTTACCTTGTGCAGCCAGCTCCCCTTTCATTGCCCAGATCTCCATTTAACCAGCAACCATAATCAGAAGCATTTCCAAAAAAAAAAGTAAGCTGCCAAAACAGAAATGCAGAAACACAAACGTTTTGCCCAGTACTCTGATCAGTCAGGGCTTCTAAATAAGCACAGTACTGTACCTCACCATGGAAAGCAGGAGCCCCATTAAATCAGAAGTGCACCACAGGCTTAATGTAGGGGTCATAATTTAAAACTGCACCTCAGGCTGCAAAGAGTAGGAGCCCAATTAATTGAGAACTGCACCTCAGGCTGGAAATAAGGGCTCCATTAAACCGCACTTTGGGGAACAATGTTAGAACATCTCTGCCGTTATGAGCATACCTGGACTCCAGATTCTAACCTCCACGCTGTTCTAAATGTACTCGGATGCCACAAGCAGAGCTAGAAATGTACCGCGGACACCACACACAGCTGACTCTGAACATACCAAGACAGGGCTTGCGGTAGTGTCCGCGGAGCACTAAATCGCATTTTAAGCTGCCAGGAATCGAAGTAGGCATCATTTCTCTCTGTGCCCACGCTGCTTCAACTTATACTATCAAAGCAAGCTGATCTCCTAGCCAGAAAACACATGGAGAAGAATACCCCTTACCTTACAAGCGTTAGTGCGTTAGTAAGCAAAACATTTTTGTAGGAAACAGGCCGAGTAATACTTCTCCACACTTTGCTTTGTTTTGTTCTGAGCGCACCGAGGCTGCTGAAGCACAGACACGAACACTGTCTTTAGAAAAAAAATTACTGCCAAGGGCCAGAAGCCTTGAAGGAGCAGATTTTATACCCCCCACAAGACACGTTTCCATTGGGAAAAATGAGAGCACCAAGGGGATCAGGTGACCAATGGGGTGGTAGGGGGCTGTTCTGAATGTACTCAGCTAGTGGAAGGACATGATTGGTTGGGGGCTTGGGACAGATGACATCACAGAAAAGGGTAAACAGCAGGCAAGATGTTGTACCTGACATTAAAGCAAGAGCAGCAATGGTAACACACAGGGACAAAAAGAACCAGGATACATTATATATATAATATATGATTATTGGGTCATGTTCTGAATGTACCACCTGAGGACACCAGATGGTACATTCAGAACACATTTTGGAGGTACTTCAAACCATAAAGTAATGGGGAACACAACAAAGGGAGATAAAAAAAAAGACAGAACAGCATCTAGACTGTATAAAGCAAACTTTATTTAAAGTGAAACATGGCAGAAATGTCAGAAAACCCACAACCCAAACCTATAGGGTTTCCATGTCACAATTTAGTATAGGAAAAACAGCAAGAAAATGGGGTTAGACAATAAAAAATACACTTTTTGAGCAGCTGCAGACCACGCATTTATTATATGTATCTCTACATACAGCAAGACATAAAACAGCATTGTATGCATTATTTCTTCTTTTTGTCCTCACTTTATATCATACTATCCACATTTCAGTGGCACTGGTACAAGGTTTTCATGAACACACCCATATAGCAGACTGACACTCTCAAAAGCAGTGATACAGCTAGCTACAATATATCTATATATATATATATATATATATATATATATATATATACACACACATATACATACACACACACATATATATATACATCTATATATATATATATATATATATACACAGATCTGTAACAGAGTTGATACACAAGGGGGATAGAAAGGATGAGAAGGGACTTGGCAAGGTTGGTGGAATGGTCAGACATATGACAACTTAGATTCAATGCAAAGAAGTGCAAAGCAATGCACCTGGGAAACAAAAAACCCAGGAGAATAGCAGGGGAGGTACTAACAACAACAAAAATGGAAAAGAACCTTGGAGTAGTCATATCAGTTGACTTAAAGGTTGGTAAGCAATGTGAGAAGTCAGTAAGGAGAGCCAGGGGGATACTGGGATGCATAGGAATGGGCATCACAAGTAGAAAAAAGGAAGTGGTTATCCCTCTGTACAGACAGTTGGTGAGACCCCTCCTAGATTACTGTGTGCAGCATTGGGGACCTCATTTACACAAGGACATAGACAGGATGGAAGCAGTCCAGAGAAGGGCAACTAAAATGGTGCAGGGTCTGCATCAGAAACCATATGAAGAGAGACTGCGAGAGCTTAATATGTACACCCTTGATGAAAGGAGGGACAGGGGGGACATGATAGAAACGTTCAAGTACCTCAAGGGAATCAACAACAAATTCTGCTTATCTTGGACGTTACTTCACAAGAGTTTGAATACTGCATTTTGGGTGTCCCTTGGGGTTAGCTGGATTGACTACTAGTATTTTGGGACAGAAACTATTTTTAAATAATTTAAATAATTTACTGGTGCATAGGATTTTGTGATAGTTAAACTATTTTTAAATAAGTTATTGTGGTTAAGGAGTTGTCATAGCAAAACCTGCAGTGTGAATTGAAACACAGACAGCCTCAGGTGCAGGAAATTGTTTCCCTCATTGTTTTCAGACCACAAAGTGTTGTATTGGATCGGGAAAGGTTGCATCATAACCATTGTCAACCAATTGCCCTGGGTGGAGACTTGATAAGATTACTATAAGCTACTGGTGGCTGCAATATTTAGAGAAACAAAGCACATCTTCTTGACCTTGAAGGACGCTACTTCTTTATTCAGCTGTGAGCTGTATGGGAAATTCTATATTGCACTTGATATCTGCAACAACGTGCACTTTTGCTCAATTCTGTGGGAGGTGAAACTAACTACTTTTGGTAATTGCTTTTTATTTACATATTTATTTAGTTTTTAACCAAGAAGGTTAAACTCCGTTTATTTTGTGAGTAACTTCAGAAGAATTTAAATACTGAATTTGGGTAGACCCCTGGAGGTAGCTAGATTGTCTACTAGGATGTTCTGTCAGTTAAACTATTTTTAAATAAATTACAGGTGGCTGAGGAGTTGAAAAAGGAGCTTGCAAGCTCTGCTTATCTTGGAAGTAACTTCACAAGGGTTTGAATACTGCATTTTGGTTGTCCCTTGGGGGTAGCTGGATTGACTACAAGGATTATGGGACAGAAACTATTTTTAAATAACTTACTGGTGCATAGGAGTTTGTGATAGTTAAACTATTTTTAAATAAGTTACTGGAGGTTAGTTAAATTACCATAAAGGGCAGTACTCACCAGGGTAGTGGAGCAGTGGTGTATTTGATTGTTTCTTACAGTCACCTGTGGTTGTGGACTACCCACTCCCCCTTCCCCACACCCCACCCCCGGGCATGGCATTTCCTTTATAGTCAAAGTTCTGACATCAGTTCCTCAACAGGTCTTGGGGCAGAACTGTCATATTCATAATAACCCATCACAGTGCATAAAGGGTAAGTACACACCACCAAAAAAAAATAATATATGTATCTATATATATATTACATATTGTATATTATAAGGGAGAGGGACATGTGGGGAGTGATGCAATGCACTGGCTGTGGGGCAGCAGTTTTCCAGGAGACATTCTGGAAACTGCTTTGCTGTCCAATTTGCAGGCAACTGTCAGCTCTGAGGGAGGAGATTACCCACCTCCAGGCTGAACTAGCAAGGACTAAGGAGGCCTCCCCCACCCAAAGAGTACCACTGCCACAACCACTGCCTCAGAGGTTACCAAGTATGAAGAGCTATTGGACCACAGTGGGTTCTGGGAGGGTGCGGGTGGTGGAACAGAGGTGAAGCCCCATAGTTGTACATCTACACAAATCATATGCCAGTCTGGCAGAGCAAGATTCCTTTATGATGGCACCCTCAGTGGAGACCAAGAAGAATGCTGAGGACATCCAAAAGGGAGACCCACAAAAGGGTGGCAAGCGACTCCACAGGGGAAGGAAACAGCTTCTGATAGGAGCGCAATTGTTAGGGGGGTAAAACTGGGGAAGGGAGAGGAGAGGGAAGTAAGGTGCCTGCCTGGTGCCATGGCTTGGAGGGACAAGAAGCGAATCCTCAGGATTGCAGAAACAGCATAACAGGACAGGGAACTAGATATCATTGTCCAACTTGGGACAAATGACCTAGCTAGGCAAGGAATCAGTGCAGTGCAGGATGAATTTGTGGAGTTGGGGAGGAGCTTCAGACAGGTAGCAATCGCGGTTACCTTCTCAGAGGTACTGCCAGTCCATGGCAGGGGTGAGGCCAGGGTACTGCACACCATGCAGTTTAATGAATGGTTGCAAAACTGGTGCAGAGCACAGGGCTTTGGCTTCATTGGGAACTGGGAATACACCTGGAGAGTGAAGGTCTATACTGGCACGATGGTCTGCATCTGTCCATGAAGGAAACCAAGCTCCTACGTGACAGGTTTAAATGCTTCCTTAGCAAGCTTTTAAACTAGCCAATAGGGGAGGTGCTGATAAGAGGCAGGAAATTTCAAGCCTCCCCCCACAAAACATGGCAGGTAGTAAGATAAACACTGAGGTACAGAGCTCAACAGAGGGCAGGAAGGGGGTAAATGGAAAAATAGACAAGGGCAATAAGAGCAGGGATGGGGGAAAAAAAGGATAAAGCCAACATTAAATGGAGGGCAATGAGTACCAATGCCCGTAGTCTGGGAAACAAGCTTGATCTAGTAGCCCTGATGGAAGATGAACAATTGATATTGTGGCAGTCACAGAAACATGGTACATGGAGAACCATGACTGGGATGTCAACATACTGGGGTACACAGTCTACAGAAGGGACAGGGAGGGTAAAGAGGAGGTGGAGTAGCTCTATACATAAGGGAAGGGATCAAAGCTACAGAACTAAAAAGTAAAGGGGGAATTCAAGAGGCACTGTGGGTCACCTTGGAGACAGGGAATAGCATCACAGTCTGCACAGGGGTTGTATACAGACCCCCGTCTCAAAGGGAGGAAATGGACAAGAAAATGATAGAGGATATTCTCAAAATGGCTGAAAAAGGGGAGATACTGTTGATGGGGGACCTGAATATGCCAAATGTTAACTGAATGACATGTACTGCAGGCACATCCAAGAGCAGGGTCATTCTTGATGCCCTGCAGGGGGCAGGTCTTAGACAGCTAGTGTTGGAACCCACTCGGGAGGGAGCAATACTAGACCTGGTACTCTCAAATGGAGAGAGGATCGTAAATTTAGAAGTCAGTAGACATCTGGGAACAAGTGACCACTGCTCAGTGTGCTTCACAATAAGCACAACCATGGAGACAAGCCATACAAGAACAAGGATACTGGACTTTAGAAAGGCTGACTTTGGCAAAATGGGTGAACACCTGAGGAATGCACTAGCAAATGGCCAAAAAGGAGGGGTGGAAGAACAAAGGAGAAAAATCAAAACTGCTATCGTAGAGGCAACAAGCCTTTGTGTGAAACAAATAAAGAAAAAAAGCAGAGTAAAAAACCACTATGGTTTTCAAAAGAGGTGTCAGGGAAGGTTAAGGAGAAAAAGGCTGCATTCAAAAAGTATAAGGAATCATTGAAGGAGCATGACAGGGAACTGTATCAATTAAAGCAGAAAAAAGTGGGGCAGGCAGTCAGAATAGCAAAGGCCCATACCAAGGAAAAAATAGCAACTCAGTTAACTCATTCAGGCCTAGATACACCTGTAGGTGGCATCTGAAAGCATAGCCACTCAGGCACTCAGGACAATAACGCCTGTAGACATACTCTGATGACTTTCACTCAGGCCTAGAAACGTCTGAGGAAGTCAGCAGTTTTTACCTAAATATTAAACAAACCAAATTGCTTAAAATTGATTGCATAGCACCGTTAGAAAGGTAATTTTACGCTGAACAATTTTGCTGCTGATACTTTGTGTCTATCATGTATACTTTAGGAGTTATTCGCATTTGTTTAAGGTATGGTGTGAATGGCTGACATTTGTCACTCAAGCCTCAACTAAGCACCTTGAATAAATCAGTTTTTTGGTATTTCAGCTAATATAAAATAACAAATAAATTGATTACAATTGATTGCATAACATCATTGGATAAGTAATGTTATGCTGAACAACTTTGTCACTGGTACTTTGCGTGTAGCACTTATGGTTCTAGAGGTATTCACATTTGTTTGTGTCATGCTGATTATGGCTTGATTTTGATTAGAAAGGCCCAGGATGCAGTGCTAGGAGTATACAGGGCACAAGTGGTGGAAGTCTCAAAGAGCTCTTATGGCATGAATGAATTAAGAAGGGGATAAAACATTTCATAGGTACATTAGGGAGCATAGAAAGGTTAAGGGAGGAATAGTGAAGATTAACAAAGGAGAGGGGAGGTGGGCAGAGGGAGACAGTGAAAAGGCAGAGATACTGAATGAATACTTTTGCTCAGTATTCACAAAAGAAGATGAGGATGAGTTACCTAAACCAGGCAATAGAAGCACTCTGGGTAGAGGGGTTGACACCAGTCCATTTACAGAAGAAAGAATCCTGAAACAACTCCTTAAACTCAAGGTGGACAAAGCAATGGTGCCTGACGGCATTCACCCCAGAATCCTAAAAGAACTAAGGGAGGACCTAGTATCACCACTGACCACATTTTTTAACAAATCATGGGAGGATGGGGTGGTACCTGAGGACTGGAGGAGGGCATATGTGATTCCCCTTCACAAAAGTGGGAGCAAGGCAGAAGCAGGAAACTACAGACCTGTAAGTTTGACCTCAGTGGTAGGGAAAACGATGGAATCACTTCTGAAAGAAAAAATTGTTGAGTACCTAGAGCCCAGCGGGGCACCTGACCCAAAGCAGCATGGATTTACAGCAGGAAGGTCATGTCAGATGAATCTAATTGATTTCTTTGACTGAGTGACCAAAGTAATAGACCAGGGAGGGACTATGGATATGGCCTACCTAGACTTTAGCAAGGCATTTGACACAGTCCACACAAAAGACTAATAATTAAGTTAGCCAGCCTGGGAGTGGGTTCCAGGATGGTAGCCTGGGTAGCAAACTGGCTGCACAACAGGACACAAAATGTAATAATGAATGGAACACATTCCGAAGAAAGGGGGGTTACTAGTGGAGTACCTCAGGGCTCAGTACTGGGTCCAGTCCTCTTTAGCATCTTTATAGATGACATTGCAGAGGGTCTGGATGGAAAGCTATGGCTCTTTGCAGATGACAAAAAGATCTGTAACAGAGTTGTTACACGGGGGGGGTAGAAAGGATGAGAAGGGACTTGGCAAGGTTGGAGGAATGGTCAGACATATGGCAACTTAGATTCAACGCAAGGAAGTGCAAAGTAATGCACCTGGGAAACAAAAACCCAGGAGAAGAGTACACAATAGCAGGGGAGGTACTAACAACAACAAAAATAGAAAGGGACTTGGGTGTAGTCATACCAGATGACCTAAAGGTGGGTAAGCAATGTGAGAAGTCAGTAAGGATGTGAGAAGTCAGTAAGGAGAGCCAGGGGGATACTGGGATGCATAGGAAGGGGCATCACAAGTAGAAAAAGGGAAGTGGTTATCCCTCTGTACAGACAGTTGGTGAGACCCCATCTGGAATACTGTGTGCAGTTTTGGAGACCCCATCTATGCAAGGACATAGACAGGATGGAAGCAGTCCAGAGGAGGGCAACTAAAATGGGTAGGGTCTGCATCAGAAACCATATGAAGAGAGACTGGGAGAGCTTAATATGTATACCCTTAATGAAAGGAGGGCAGGGGACATGATAGAAACTTCAAGTACCTCAAGGGAATCAATAAAGTCCAGGAGGGTAGCATCTTTCAGAAAAGAGATGTAAGAACAAGGGGGCACAATTTAAAGATAGAGGGGATGGCTCAGAGGTAATGTGAGGAAATATTTTTCACGGAGAGAGTGGTGGATGCATGGAACTGCCTTCCTGGGGAGGTTAGGTCTAAAACAGTGGGGGAATTCAAACATGCACGGGACAGACATAAGGCAATTGTAGTGGGGTGTTGCAGGAAGTAGGCTGTTGGTTAATTAGAATCTGCAGCTTATCCAATAGGAAGGGAAATAGGCAGACTGGGTGGACCAAGTGGTCCTTATCTGCTGTCAAAGTCTACGTTTCTATGTTGCTATAGATATATGGGATATATGATGGCAGGAGTGGAATATGGAAAAGATGTTCACTCCTGCAGAGTGAGCTCTAGATATTTCACAAGTGCTATTTATACCATGGGAGTGGAAGCTCCTCTATTACATTTTGTTTTATCTTTGTTTGGTGTGTTCATTTGTAGTGTGTGTGTGTGTGTGTGTGTGTGTGTGTGTGTGTGTGTGTGTGTGACTAGGTATGAATGGTGTGTCTCTTAGATCTGTAACTGGTTATTTGCTGTTTGTGTGTTTGCTGATTGAATGTTGTTGTTTGTGGTGTGCTGTCTGATTGGGTCATTTGTTTGTGAGGGTGGGAATGTGTTTTAGGCTTGGGAAGAGCAGGACTGTGAGCTTCATTACTCAGGTTTACTTTTAAGTTGCTTCCTGACTTTTTTGGTGTTTTGTGGTAATTTCGGATTGTTTTGCTACAATTTTTATGTGGTCTACTTTGCTTTCACTGTTTATGTTAAGAGACACCACTTCACTTTTATTAGTGGCTCTGCTACATGCTGATTTACGTTTCCTGTAATAGCTTTGTTTCCTGTCCGTGGTGTGCAATGGCGACTGATGGAAAAACAGAAAACTTAGGTAAAAAACATTGCTTGCACTGATGACAGGTAAAGGAGAACATTAATATTGTTGTCTGTTGTGAGAGTTGTTCCAAACAGTTGCTCTTCAGTTCTGATTCAGACAAGAGTTGTTGTGCACAGTTCACAGACTGCGTCTGTGAGTTGTGCCAGAACAGTTGTAAAATGTACTTTGATTCAGATGTTCGGTTTATGTTTTGGATACCTTATTTTAAGTGCTTTTTGTGATCTGTAGTATGGCAGGTCTGCATATTTTTGTATTAGAGGCATTAAGGCAGTAAGTAGAGAGGAATAGTTAGTGGCAGTAATGGGTATACAAAGAAGGAGGAAGTTGATATCAGCAGAGTAGGTATAAATGGTATTTATTTTAACTCTGCTGATGTCTGCTTCATTTATTTCACTGCAGTGAAAATAACACAGTTTATTGTCATCTTGGAGCTCCCACCCCCGTGGTATAAATATATATATAATATGACATGTCGTTTTCTGTCCAGTCTTGATTTGGTTTCAGACTCTGCAGGACAAAGTAAAACAAAAAAAAAGTTTGTTTGCTGAACAGCTTGATGATCAACTAAATATCCTTAAGATTTCTGGTAAATGTGCTTCACTTGTTTTAGTTATAGTTACACAATTACCTTAATCAAGCTCATCAGCTGAGTAAGTTTTGCCCTCTGAATCCTGTCCAGGTTCCTCTGCATCAAACATCAGTTTGGATAACTCCACTGCGGCTGTGTCTGTGCTGCTTTTAGTCTTGGTGTTTTTTTAAATCACTTTGTCACTAGCTTCGCAAGCTGGCCCCACAGGTTTAGTGCAGTGTATCTCATCAATGTTAGTACTGGTGATACCACATGACTTCAAGGACTTAACAATGATGTCCATGCTCTCTGCTCCCCTCTCTTCCTTCACCCACAGTGCTGTCGGTGTCTTGCTAGCAGCTACTGGATTACCCACTTAAATCATCTATCGCTCCTCATTGACTAGCCAGTTGTCATACAGCTCTCTGTATTGTTGTTTAAAGGCCCCATTCTATAATACATCTATAGGCTGCAATAACTTTGTACATCTTACTGGGATGGCTGCTATTGTTGTTCAAGTTTGATTAACCTTAAGTTTAATTGAGGGGCAGGTGTGATGCTTGAATGTGTCTCAAACCAACAACTGCTAAGAGAAGCTCAACCCACCTTATACAAGATTGAACCAGGTGTGGGTTAGCTCTTCATTCATCCACCCATTTTTAGATGCAGCAATTACTACATCAGGTATGCTTGCCAGCTCTTTAGGAATGTGCTTGCCTTTGATAACAGTAAAGAGGGGAAACTTGCAGCCATCTACCATTGCAGCCAGACATACAGTGAACCTTTGTTTTTTGTGTCCAGTAGTCATTAGAGGAACAGATTTAACATCCTTAAGGTCCACAGTCTTTTCACTGGACATGTCCGCTAATACAGCTTTCTCACCAATGTCTTCTATGGATGAGACACTGATGTTGTGAGATGTTATGTTCCGGCAGCAAAAACACATAAAGTCTATAATTTTTAGTCTATAATCAGTGGGTAGACACTGGCCAACCATTGTTTTCTGCTGAATTGTGAACCCCGAACAATCCACCCACCCACCCATAGTTAACTTTAAAAGTCGGATCAAAAATTGATGTGGAAGCTTTCAGGACGCTCACCTTTTGGGTCACCCACAGATGTTTCTCTCACTGCAAGGCAATCCAATCAGCTAGTTTAGCCTCCTGATCAGAATATGCTGATTTTTGACCACCATTATCAAGTCTGGGTTTCTTTTTGTTGCTGCCTTTTAGGTTATGTAATGTTCAGAAAGCTTTACCTCTAATTTTTCCAGCTTTCCCTGCTAGTCACAGACCTGCTTTTCATCAGTATTGAGGTCAGCAACAACTGGCTGATTGCCCTCCTTAAGAGCACAATGAGCAGCATGCACCTTAAATTCTAGTTTGTATTTCTTTTGTTTCTTGCTCATTTTTGTTCCTTCACAAACTCACAACTCGCAACTCTGTTTCCATCTGTAGTAACCCTGGTCTGCATCTGACTTCATGATGTACTTATAGGACATCAATCAAAGTTGGAGGAGCTGTAGTTTATTAGCGGTCACCCTCAATTAGTTGCCACCCTTGATTATTAGCTACAGCCACAAAATAATTAGTTGATTACTAGCCACGGCTGATAATCAATGAAATGCAGTATTGCCAAAATGGGAGGTTTTCTGGATTCTCATTCTTGGGACTTGTGCATTCTTTGGATTGAATTACTCTTTTGAATTGGCACTATGTATAAAGTAATACTGCCTGCTGTGTTTGCAGCTATTTTTGCCTTGGTATTTAGGCTTGTCTTGAGCTCTAAGTGGGTTTCTTAAAATTGGTAATTAAGTAATTAAGTATTTAAGGATTCTTTTCTTATAATAACATCTTTATTAAACAAGGAACAAAGTATATAATTCCAAAGCAGCTTATATACAAAATAAAGAATGTAATCTGAAAAATAATAATATGCACCACTTCAACAACTAATGAACAATAAGCAATAAACCAAGAACTATTAACACTAACCTGAAATATTTCAAGCAGTGGGGTAATACTATAAAATCAAGTAGGCAGCATGTAAGGCTTTAAGGAGAGTATCATAATCCCAATAATAAAATAAGCACAATTCTAAAACAAGCATTTGTCAATGCCGAACGTTTGCTTGCAGGTATTTGCAGTGGTATTTGGCACTTGGACATGGCTTAAAAAAATCAGCGACAAAGAAGTACAAGCATTTGTCAATGCCGAATGTTGCTTGCTTCTATGTGCTGTTTAGGTATTTGGAAGTCATTGGAGTGAAAATATTGAAAATTCGCGAACTTACGAGCGCATGCGTAGGAACTGCGCAATGCACGCTTGCAAAACAGTCATTTTTAGGAATTTTTTCACCAAATTTTCAACATAGCCATTTTAAGATCTCTGCTCATGAACAGTGACACTGTGATTTTCTTAATGTGTCCCATACATTGAGTTCACACACCGACTGTGCCATTGTGCACTACATGGGCGGAAACACCGTTTTGGGCAAGATGTGAAAAATGACAGCTGCACTGCTTATAAGGAGGTGTGGTAAAATGGCATTGTTGAAAATCTGGAGTGAAAATATTGAAAATTCGCAAACTTACAAGTGTGCATAGGAACTTAGGAACATAGAAACATAGAAGTTGAAGGCAGATAAGGACCTCAAGGCCCATCCAGTCTACCCATTTATTTTTCTACCTTATAAATGTGCCATCGGCCTTTGCTCTGTCAGTGGCCTATCTATTCATAGTCATTTGTATTGCTCCCTTATGCCTATCCCATGCCTGTTTGAAGCCCTGCACTGTATTCATAGCCACCACTTTTTGTGGTAAGCCATTCCATGCATCCACCACCCTTTCTGTGAAAAAGAATTTCCTCACATTCCCCCTTAATCAGCCTCCCTCTAATCTCATGCTGTGTCCTCTTGTCCTGCTATTTTTCTTATATTTAAACATGTTAGACTCTTTCATCTTGTTTATGCCCTTAAGGTGTTTGAATGCCTAGATCATATCATCTCTCCTCCTTTGCTCAAGGGTATACATATTGAGCTCCGTTAATCTGTCCTCAATGTCTTCTGATGCAGTCCCTGCACCATCTTGGTTGCCCTTCTCTGGACTGCCTCAATTTGGTTAATGTCCTTGTGAAGGTGTGGCCTCCAATACTGCACACAGTACTCCAGATGGGGCTAACTAGTGTCTTGTACAGAGGATTATTACCTCCCTCTTACGACTTGTGATACCCTACTAATACACCCCTAACACCCCTAGCTCTTACCTACTGTGCAACCACACTGGTAAAACAGTCATTTTAGGAATTTTTTCACCAAATTTTCAACACAGTCATTTTAAGACCTCTGCTCATGAACAGTGTCACTGTGATTTTCTTAATGTGTCCCATACATTGAGTTCACACACCGACTGCACCATTATAGCGCTACATGGCGGAAACATGTTTTGGGCAGGATGCAAAATGACAGCTGTACTGCTCATGAGGAGGTGGTAAAATGGCAATGTTGAAAATCTGGAGGAAAATATTGAAAATTTGCAACCATAAGCTGCGCATGAGGAACCAGAACGCACTATAAAACAGTAATTTTAGAATTTTTCACCAAATTTTCAACATAGCCATTTTAAGACCTCTGCTCATGAACAGTGTCACTGTGATTTCTTTAATGTGTCCCATACATTGATTTCGCGACACTGACTGCGCCATTGTGCACTACATGGGCGGAAACACATTTTGGGTGAGATGTGAAAATGACAGCTGTACTACTCATAAGAAGGTGTGGTAAAATGGCAATGTTGAAAATCTGGAGTGAAAATATTGAAAATTCATGAAACTTACGAGCCTCTGCGTAGGAACTGTACAATGCTGCATCTCATTAAAACAGTCATTTTAGGAATTTTCCACCAAATTTTCAAAATAAGCTTTTTGAGAGCCCACCTTATGAACACTGGCACTGTCATTTCATTAATCAGGCCCGAAAGGTGATTTTGTGCAGTGACTGCGAAATCACCCTTTGGGCCCAAATAATGCCATGACAGTGACAGAATTCATGAGAAGGGGTCCCAAAAACCCCATGTTGAAAATTTGGTGCAAAAATTCAAAAAAATGCCTGAGATATGCAACAAAGTTGAAAAAACCCTTCTAGGCCATTACACAGCTTACCGGCATTTCCTCAGTTCGCGGTCGGCTTTGAAGAGTGCAGACGTGTTCCAGTCCAGCGATGATCGCGCTACCGAGCCCGGAGGCATAGTGAGGGGTGGGGAGGCAGGGTGCAGTGGGTGGGTGCGGGTTGTGGGAGGGGTGGGAGACAGCAATGGAATGTTTTCTTTTACAGTTTTTTTTTACTCAGGCGACACGGGACATTTGCCACGCTGGGGTGGGCTCCAAGCGTGGCAGCAGAAACTGTTTGGGGATGTGGAGCTAACGGGATTGGGCACCTGTCCAGCAGATGGCCTTGCGTTGCCACGCTGGGTGGGCTCCCAGCATGGCACCAAAGATTTGGGGGCGTGATGCGCTGTTATACACACAGCAGTGGTTTTCTTTGAAGAGAAGACCACCGCTGTCACACACAGCACTGCATCAATTGGTGCAGGACTACCATGCCTGCTCAATGGAGCAGGGGATTGCACAGGACAGGCACACCTCCAAAGTGTCCCATTCTCCCAAGACGTTCCTTGCGCATGCGTGCAAGCGAACGTAAAAAATGACGAAATACCAAAAAATAAGGTTAGCAACCACAGAATAACACAAGCAATAGAGAATCCAGGATGGGAAGTATTTAAGGATTCTGAAATTAAATACTTTTACAAAATATGCCCTCATCTCATGCTTTTCCTCCCTACCGCCCCTCCTCACAGCATCAGGTGAAGTACTCTTGTTAGGTGACTATAATCTAGACTGGCTCACCCCCACCTCCAAGTCCACCACCACTAAAACAGAGGCTCTCAACCTCACCCAACTAATGACCGAGCCCACCAGCTACAATCCTCACTCTCCAAATCACTCCCTAATTGACTGGGTCCTCATCTCCCATCCTCATAGAATATCCACCACTGGTGTAACGGATGCAGCCTTAAGTGACCACTATATCACTCATTGCACCAGGAAAATCAAACTCCACAAATCTGCCACCAAATACATTAATATCCATCCTCTAAACTCACTAAACTCCAATGCTTTCCTGAATGACCAGATGCATGCTGACTGGAACCCAGTCTTCTTTGCACCAGACGTTGACTCATCCCTGGCTGGATTCTTTTGAATTTTTACCCAGGTCTGCAACTCTCACACCCCTATGGTAAGAGCAAGGGTCAAAAAACAACATCACCCATGGGTCTCTGCCACAGTAATTTCCCTCTGTAAAGCCTGTGTAAACATGGGTAGTAAGGAAGTCCAGCACAGTGTCAGGATGCTAAATAAAATAAGTATTTATTCATACAATGGAAATAAACAAAAGTTGACTGGTTTCATGAAAAGAAAATAATCATAAACAAGAAGACATCAAATAAAGGCATAATGGTTCAATATAACTTCACATGGAAACAAAATCCCACCTGGAAAAGAGCTAGGGGTCTGATAGAGTCAGCACCCTATCACCAACTAACTAAATGCTACCAAACCTGGTCCTTTTATACAGGACTAGGATCAGGTGATCAATTAAGGTTCCACCCCTTTTTATAATTAAAGACTAAAAATCTTCCAGAACATTTATTTTTCAGTTTAGAATTAAAGAAAACCTACAACAGGTTGTTAGAAACACGAAAACATAAGCTAGTAGTAATAATAATAAGGCAAATCCTTTCTCTGTGTGCAATTCCAAACAGTCAGGCTCCTCCCATCACTTATGACTATAAACTAACTGTGAAGATGGCTGCATGGCCCTATAGCAGAGTCAGAGGGATGGAGGAGAATGTTGGCTGCAAGAAATGCTAAAATAGGTAAAGCAATATTTTCTAGCACAGCAGTACAAGTTTTCTTTTACCTAAAACATAGCATACAAAGCATAAGACTGTTAATTTACAGGAGTCTCTTTTCAGTAAGAAATGTGTTGTTTTAAAATGAAACAAAACAACAAAATGGGCTGCAAAAGACTGAGGAGACAAACATGCTCATTTTCAGTCAATCACTCAGAGAATAGCAAGCACCAAGCAGCCTCATTTTAGCACTGGACTTTAAACTGCAGGTAACATTAACTGAAGAACCAAACTACAGGTTACCTTGTGCACACATTCAATTTTGTTTAGAAAACTATCTCTGCAGTTCATTTTGCTAGGAGGGCATCAGAAATAGCCAGAAAGATACTCAGCTTGTCTTTCATTTCACCCTGCAGTTTCAACTCCTAAGCTACACAAGAAGGCAAATAAGGGCTATTTTCATGGGTTTGTCCTAGCGAAATGTTAGGACAAACAAGTGCATTTTGAAAAATGGACTCCACGGGAGTGCAGATGAACCACCACACATTCGCGCAGACGATCGTGTGCACAGTCACACAGACAATTGTGCGCACCTTCATGCAGGTGGAATGCGCACAATTGAGTGGCGCTATGCGCCAATAATGATTTATACATGTAATCAGGGGTACAATGCAAATGTGGACGAGCAAAACAAAGTGAAAGGAGGAAAGAAAACAGGGATACATAGAACAACTACAGGTGGCCTTCCTGATAGTTGGGGAACATAGGGGAAAGAAATAGAATAGCACAAGACAAAGAATTACAGTTGCAACAGATTTGTTTTAAAGACAGAGCGTGCTCATTCCAGGATACACACAGCCCCTATTACATCCTGCAATAAGGCCTGGTTGACCTTTAAATCCACACAGACCCCCTCAATCAAGGCAGGCAAACAAAACTTCCAGAAATGTCTGTACCAAGGCCATAAGATGATCAAAAGCTAATTACTTTAGGTCCCATATAAACTCTACTCATCCTTCCTCCTTCTGGAAGGCGGTCCACTCCCTCACTGATCCCCCCACAAACTACCACACCTAACCTGAAGCTTAATGCCCAAACAATTTCTGACCCTGTCAGAACAGCTGAAACCCTGAACAATTTCTTCACCAAATGTTTCTTCATCTGGGACAATGACGGATAGTGCGTCCCCCTTGGTAAACCATACTAAGCATACAGAGACCACTCAGATCCCTTGTACCTGTAATACACAAAGGCAGGTTTTTGTTTTGGTGGATTCGATCATCAAGAATGTAGATAAGGCCATATGCAAACCTGATAAGGAAAACCGTACATGCTCCAGCTTTAGAGGTGCCAAGATAGCTAACATATCAAGCATGGTACATAATATCCTAGATAATAGTGACCCCGATCCATTGGTTGTTCTACATGTTGGTACAAATGATTTTCTGTGCTCTTGTTTAATGGATATCAAACAAGATATCGTGGCTCTCTCAAACATATTGGTGGACATGGGGTGCGAAATAGCCTTCTCTGAAATCTTACCAGTCCTGAGAGCTTCTGATGCACTTAATAATGTTATACATAAATTCAATAACTGGCTCCACATAAGATGCCTGAAACAAGCTGAAGCATGTATCACCCACTGGGGAAGAATTTGTTGGTAGGCCAGAGCTCCTTTCTTGGGATGGCCTCCATTTGAGCCATATAGGAAATCAATTATTGGCAGAACATATATTGAAATACATCTCTGAGCATTTAAACTGCTTGATTTGGGGGAGAGACTACTCCCTCCCTCCCTCCCTGAAGCTATTGGCTAAAGCATATTGGAATAACAAGTTAAAACAACTGAAATATTTATATTTCAATGCTGGAAGACTCAATAATAAAATAGATGAGCTGAAGGTTCTACTTGCAGTGGAGAATATTGATGCAATTTTGATTTCTGAAATCTGGGGTGATGATAAAACATCTTCGGATATGTCAATACCTGAGTATATGTATTATAAACAAAACAGACAAAATAAAAAGGAATGCAGAGTCTCCATATTTCTTAGAGAATACTTCCAGTCAGTTGACATTTCGAATTACATTAGGTCCCTTGATAGTCCATTTGAGTCACTATGGATTAAGGTGTTGTTAAATAATAAATATATTAATGAAAGAACTAAAATTAGTATGCACTTTAGGGGATACTATTCTTGCAGGGGATTTCAACTTAGGTGAAATTGACTGGAAGGGGCAATCAGCTACTTCATGTACAGGGAAAAAACTACTTAGTATTTGCCAACAGTGTAACCGTATACAAAGGGTAGAATTACCAACTTGGGGCCAAAACATCTTGGATCTTGTCATCCATAGTACAAATCTGAAACTAAATAACCTAATAAATCTCTCACCAATTGGGAACAGTGACCATTGTTTCATTAGGTTTGAAACAGAACATAGAATAGCTTCATCGAAACATAATTCTAAAATATATGTGTATGAAAAAGCTGACATCATAAACATTAAATCCAGCTTAGACAGTGTGGACTGGCAGAAAACTATAACTAAGTTAAAAAAATTCCACAAATAAGTACCAGCCTAAATCGATGAATACGTCAATAAAAAGTCTTTTTAAGAAAAATAAAAACAAGTGGTATGTAGCATATTTAAAATACCAAACATCATCAAATTGGAGTCTATATCAGAATATTCAAAAAAATTGTAAACAATTGTATCAGAAAAGCAAAAAAAGTACTGGGAGATCAAATTAGCTGCAAATGCAAGGAAGGATAGTAGCAAATCCTTCTTTGCATATATAGATTCCCTTAGGAAACCCACTTGTCAAGTTGGTCCCATTCAAGTAGATGACTCCTGTGTTCATGATCCTCTTGATATGGTAAACCTATTTAATACAAATGATTGTAAGTTATTTTCTAATACTCAGTCAGTAGATATGATCAAAGACTCCATAGGTTGTAATATCTCCTTAATGGAATCTGAAGTCCATGCAAAGTTGATAACCCAAAAAGGGAGATTTAGCGTATCTCCAGATGACATATCAGGTCACCTTCTGTACTTGCTGGTGGACTGTTTGTATTTACCTCTAAAAATACTTTATGAACAGTGTATTAATCAAAATTTTGTTCCAGAACCCTGGAAAACTGCATATGTGATTCCGATCCACAAAAAAGGACCAACATATTGTTGGGAAAATTATAGATCCATAAGCTTAATCTCTCCAATGTGCAAAATTATGGAAGGTTTAATAAAAGATAAGGTTACCCTCTCCCTGTCTGACTTAGATTTTGAACAACATGGTTGTAAAAAGGGCCTTAACTGCTTAACAAATTTATTATGCTTTTATGAGAAATGCAGTTTTCAGCTTGACAATAGAATCCCATATGATATAATCTACATTGATTTTAGTAAGGCATTTGACTTATTCCCCCATTGGGCACTACTACAAAAACTCATCTCTGTCGATATTGATCATACTACAGTAAGATGGATATCACAATGGTTAACTGACTGAACGCAGTGAGTTTTGATTAATGGGCAGCTCTCTAGCTTGGGGCTGGTTACAAATGGGGTGCCACAGGGCTCTCTTCTGTGCCCCTGCCTTTTTCAGATTTTCATAGGCAATATAACTAATAACTGTTACTCAAACACCATTAAATATGCAGGTGATATTAAAATCAGTGGACTATGTTCCAGTTCTGAGCAGATTGTATCCATCCAAAATGATCTGGATAATATCACGAAATGGATTGATACTTGGGGGATGAAACTGAATCATGAAAAATGCAGGATTATGCACCTTGGTCTGAACAACCCCTCCCATGATTACATATTAAACAATAGAGTGCTGACCAGTACTAATATGGAGAAAGATTTAGCGGTTTTGGTATCTGTTGATTTTTTGCCAGTATCACAAATTAATTCTGCTATACTTAAGGCCAACTTGATTATTTGGTCTATCAAGAGAAATATAAAATCTAGAGAATGAAACTTATTAATGCCCTTATACAGGGCCTACATTTATCCACACCTGGATTTTTCTTCCCCAATATGGTGCCCCTTCATGAAACAGGATATTTTACAATTGGAGAGAGTGCAAAGATGTTTTACTAAACTTGTGTGTGGGTTACACAATATGTCATATCAAACTAGGCTGGATTCATTGAAATTAATGCCCCTCACAACACGAAGGTTAAGAGGGAATCTCCTTCTCATGTACGATATTATGCAAGATCCGTACTTACTGACTAAATTAGGACTGGTGTTTAAAGATATTGATCACAACCTCAGAGGCCCCCCCCCTTCCAGGTTCAATATAGGAAATTCAATTTAAAGCAAAGGAAATGTTTTTACTCCTTACGTATCACCAAACCCTGGTATGCCTTACCAATCGAGGTGATTACTAGCAGCTCTATGTCTATGTTTAAATCCAGACTGGACAAATCAATCCTTTCTAGTACTCTTCTTAGTTATTATTAGATTCAAGGAGCAATTACGGGCCTTGTGCCCTCTGGCTTCTACTCAATCTTAGTATGAATCTTAGTATGAATCACCTGTGCCCTGCCAGATCAACCCATACCCACCTACCTAGGTTCTAAAATGATCCCCCAATACTTCTCACCCCAACCTCAATGTCTGAAGTCCTAAACACCCTAAACTTCTTAAACATCTCAAAATCCAGCTCAGATGGCATCCACCCCAGACTTCTGCATATATCTGCTCCTGCAATTGTTCTCCCCCCTCATTTTCATTCTAAATCTTTCCTTCTCCTTAGGCAGGGTATCACAAGCATGGAAATCAGTGTTTGTGTTACATCTCCTCACAATGGTGGCAATCCCTCAGTACCTGGCAACTACCAGCCAATCTGCCTCCTCCCAGTTCCTGCCAAATTGCAAGAAGCCTTAGTAAAGTCTAGACCGACTGACTTCCTCACTTCCACCAATTTCCTCTCCCCATACCAATCTGGGTTCAGAAAACACCATTCCACTTTATCCTCCCTCCTTCAAGTCACAGGACACATCCAGTCCACAGCTGATCAAGGTCAACTTACAGTTGTGATCTTAGTGGACCTGGCTAAGGCCTTTGACTCAGTCTCTCACCACCTGCTCCTAGGCAAACTCATGAAGGCCAGACTCATCCCCTTCTGCCATCCAGTGGTTTAGATCCTACCTTAAGAACAGGCTCCAGTCTGTCAAGAATGCTAACTCCACTTCTCCCCCGCTCCCCATACTCACAGTTGCCCCCAAGGATTGATTCTCGGCCCCATTCTGTTCTCCATATTTATTAAAAATCTTCCATCTGTTTGCTCTAGATCCTTCATCCAAATGTATGTGGATGACACCCTCCTTTTCTCATCTGGCCTGGTACTTAGTGACATTCAGTCAATAGTACAACATGACTATCACAGCATGCAATCTTTGTTCCATGCAAACCAACTCAAAATAAACACATCCAAAACTGTTTCCATGATGCTCGGATTGGCTCAAAAACTTGCTAGAGCACCCTGTCCCTCTGCTAGCTCCTCATTAGATGGAACCACACTAAACGCAGTCTCTTCTTTCAAATATTTAGGAGTGTGGTTCGACCCCAAGTTAACTTCTCGATCCACATTGATTCCATCATTTTGAAGGTTTGCCCCAAGCTTGGATCGCTATACAGATTAAGAAACTCCATCCATCAACCAGTAAGACATACATTATTAACCAAAATGATCACCCCCTTATTTGACTATGCTGACATAGTGTTTTGCACTGCCCATACTCCTCACTAACGAGGCTCGACTCCCTTCTCTACACCTTCTGTCATTTTGCCACAAACTCCCCCACCAGAACACATCACTGCAATCTTCTCTCTGTCCTCAATATACCACCCCATTCCACCATCATGTCACTCACTCCATCTCCTTTATATCCAAATTCTGGTTCAACCTGCTCCCCTCTTACCTGTCAGACAGTCTTGCCCCAGCGGCCACATCACCATACATGCTGAACTCAAGGGACTCCTGTTCCTTCTCCCTCACCGTAACCTCCATGTCCACTGGCAGCTCTGCTTTCTCCTACAGGCTTTCCTCACTATGGAACAAATGACCACCATTCCAAAGAAACTTGCTTCTCATAGCTCCATCAAATATCACATTTGCCAGTTTACATCCTCTGCCTGTTTCTAGCCTTCCCCAACATACATCCCCACTGCCCACAATGTAAAACTACCTTCTGTATTTCATATATCCTGAATTTATATACATCCAATTGAAATGCTTTTTTTTTGCCTCACTATAACAGCACCCTCTAGGAATTCTCCCATGGCCTCATTATGAACCAGTGTACAAAGAGTTCTGTCATTTTACATTCCTCTGCATAATTATTATGAATTCTGTAATATGATATTTCTTCATTTCTTATGTAACTATTTATGTATTTTATTGTTCTCATATTTTCCTGTATCCTTTGTCTCCAGGTCACACCTAGAAATTAGCCTCTGCTCAATGTATCTTTTCTGATTACCAAATGTTTAAATAGATAAATAAATAAATAAATAAATAAATAAATAAATAAATAAATAAATATAATGTTTTGTGGAGAATCCAGAGGTGGAGTACAAAATGGGGGAGAGATACTTGCAATGACCAAGCAGGAAAGAGCCCAGGGAGTAATCATATCAGATGACCTGAAGGTAGCCATACAATGTAACAAAGTGATCAGGAGATCTAGTGGGATGCTGGGGTGTATAGGTAGGGGTTTCACCAGCAGGAAGAGAGAAGCGGTATTTTCCCTATATAAGTCATTTGTGAGTCTGCATCTGAAGTACTGTGTCCAGTTTTTAAGACCACATTTCAGGAAAGACATAGACAGAGTGGAGGTGGTCCAGAAGAGGGCTACCAAGATGATACATGGTCTGCATCAAAAGCCCTATGAGGACAGGCTAAAGGAACTTAAAATGTACACATTGGATAAGAGGAGGGAGGGGGGATATTATCAAGACATTTAAATATCTCATGGGGTGAATAAGGTTCAGGTGAGGGGTATTTTTCAGAGGAAAAGGTTCTCTAGAACAAGAGGACACGGTACAGTATGAAGCTGGAGGAGGGCAGGTTCCGGAGAGATGTGAGGAAGCACTGTAGTTCTTCACAGAGAGGGTGGTGGATGCCTGGAACAGTCTTCTAGTGGAGGTAGTGGGGCGAAAACAGTGGTGGGATTCAAAAAATAAATCAATCAATCACTTTATTTAACCAGGCATAAACACCATTGAGCAAGCTCAAAAAAAAAAGCTTGGGACAGGCCCAGAGAATCATAAGGAAAAGAAAGGGAGTGGAAGAAATAGTGCCATGGACCAAGAAGGGTCTGCAGGGAAAGCTATTCACAATGAAAATGGGTAGATTGGGTGGGCCAGGTGTTTCTATGTTGTGATTATTGAACAATAATATGGTAATTATTTTTATTGTGTTTTATATTCAAATTGCTCCATGGGTCTTTCATTGTTAATATGATCAGCAGGATAACAATAAAAGGTTATCAGATGTAACCTAATGTGATCAAATAATGCTATTATATTTTTACATAGTTTAGAGACCGACTGAGCTTCTTGATGCTGTAAATATGTATATTTATTTATTTTATTTTATGCACTTGTTTCAGTTCACTGTGGTAGCATTTATTGCATAGGGCGATGGGCTGGTTTTTTGCTGACTCAGGTTTATGATATTATAATAACATATTTATGGTGGGTGGGCACTTCTTTTTGTATGCCTTTTGATAAAGAACAGCAGTCCAAAACATGTCAAGGAATTGTTTTTATTTTAGTGCCACTGATTAATAATAAAAACAGCACTTTTTTGTACACTACATTGGAGCGGTGTCTTTACTTAAAATAGGTCATGAGTGTTGGATTTTTTGTGGATTTGCCAATTAACCACAGACCACTAGATATCTCCAGCTAAAATGGGAACGCCAGATAGCCAGGGCAGGGCATATGTGAATATCCTAAACAGTAGCAAACAAGAATCACTGGGAATAAGGTAACACCTTTTTCCATTCTAACACAGTCTATATGCGACAATCTAATATGTTCCTAGCTACTCACAAGTGGTATAGAAAAGTTGGTGCTTTCCTGGGAAGGAGTACTGAACAGATAGGTAAACGCAGATAAATGGCAGTTGATAAAAGACTATAAACAGGTTTCACCATCCCAATGGCTCATGACCTTTTTTTTTGTTTGCTTCAATTTTTCCCCTCCTTGGCTGCCTGAACTGCTCCCCTACCTTGTCCTCACATCCTGCTCTGGGGACATCCATCCACTGACCGCACCCTGACTCCTGAGGCCCCCCCCACAGTGGGGCCACAGGAGCCCCCAACTCCCTGCGGAACACGGATCCAGGTGGATGCTGCCGTGAAACTGGAGATGGCCATCAAGCCACTCACATCAGGTGCCATTTTTCCTGTTTTTCAGTGTCCTCTTTCAGTGCATGCTCAGACAGTGCTTTCAGTCTCCACTGGGAGCCATTGCTGAGCAATGCATCCCCCTATACCACCCCAAAGAGGAGAGCAGTCCTCTGGATGCTCAATTCTCTCCTCCCCCCTTACTGACCCCCAGACCTGAGTCCATTCCCGAACCCAGGTCACCGGCATGGGTGGGGTAAGGCACCAGTGCCTCAACCCTCTGCACCACTGGGCCAGCCGTCATGACCTGTATTGATCAGAGACTGTCCAAGCTAACAGATGCTATGATACTTCGTTGCCATGGATGTCTAACATGACATCTGGACTGTGAAAGTGGCCCACAAGGAGCAGGTGTGATTGCCCACTGATTAAAAGTCCATGCTGCTGGGAGAGGGGAAGTATTCAGACCTTTAGATAAGGCCATAGGGCATCTTCCCTTAAGAGAATATTGGTTCAGGCCTACCTGAATTCCAGAGCTCCTACAAAGTGGTTGCATAATCTCAGGGTTCTGCAACTACCACTGTCAGTTTATGGTTTACTAAGAAGTACACAGATGTTACAACAGTTGACTATGAACTAAACAAAGGTCAACCCTGGAGCTAGGCTCCAGAGCTGGACACTGCTGAATCGTCTACAGTCAAGGTTTGCTCAGACATCATGACTACTTATCCCCAGGTGGGTAAGCAGTTACACAATAAGATATGTCACAGAGATCACTGTGTTAGCATAGTTCTGTGTTAATGGTGTAACCAAGGTACTAGTTATAGTGTAAGTTAGCAAAGCTCTAGAGTAAGGTGGAAAACATGTACACAGAGTTAACAGAAAAAAAGTTGTTTTGCTATGGTGCCTTACCACAGTATAGTGCTGTTAAATACTGAAAGAATACCTTTGTGTTTTATCCTAGGTGAAATTGCTAGTGGTAGGCCTAATAAGGTATCACCTACACTAATACAGCCAGTCTGAAACCTGCATGTCACCTGTCTTCATGGGACAGTCAGGGGATGCTAGAGAGAAAATTCAAGATGGTTAAAGTGCCGTTGATGTTATATTTTGCACATAATATGTTGCAGTTTTGAAATTGTGCAAGGAAGGAATATTAATATGTTGTACTAAGACTAGAATGTACATGGAAACATCAATGGCAACAACTGGAATGTTAGAATGTAATAGATGTCTAGAGCATGTTACAGATCACTATAGGCTAAATAATGCTCTGAATGAATTAAAACATTTAAGAGAAGTCTTAAACCTGGAGCATACTTATGGAATTAATACTGCTAAAGCAAACAACACCAACTACATCAAACCCTATTACCAGTATAAAAAAACTAACATTGGAAACAGCAAATGGTGAAACAGATCAGCAAGACACAAATTGTCAAAAAAAAAAGTAAAGATGCACCAAACACTAACAATATGGAGTGGTTTTCAATTACACAAGGTCAAGCTATAAAAAAGGGGAGGAGGACAATCAGCTTGACTGAAATTCCAATTCAAAATAGATATAATCTCTTAGTAGATAATCAAAGCATGGAGTCAGTAACCCAACAAGTAGAAACAGAAGAAGCGGATATGATACTGTTGGGGGGACTCAAACACTAGGAAATGTGATTCAGTGGTGTGTAATTCCAACGAAGGAAAAAGGATGTTGTTATGTTATCCTGGGGCAAAAATGACAGATGTACAAATATACCACAAGTTGTAAAAAAGACAAACAACCAGATTGTTACTATACATGTGGTTACCAATGATGTAGGATTTCAACATGAAAAGGATATCTGTTATAATTTAATCAATATAGCTAAGGAAATTAAACATAAGGGTGCAGTAGTAGTCATTTCAGGAATCCTTCCAGTGTCAGGTGCAGTACAAGAGAAGAATCAGTCAATCAAAAGAATAAACACAAGACATAACAATTGGTGTAATAAAGAAGGTTTCTTTTTTGTAGCTTCATGGGACCAGTTTAATGGAAATCACTATTTGTACAGTAGAGATGGATTACATTTAAATAATGATGGTGCCAAAGTCCTGGAAAAACTAATAAAAACAAAAATGGAATCAGTATATTTAAACTGATACAGAAGAGGGATAGGGTTATAGTAGTAAAACAATACACAAAAAGACCAAACAAAATAGGAGAGCAATGAATAATGAACCTATTAAATATTTACTATGTAATGCAAGAAGTCTTAATAAGAAATTGGATGAATTACATAGCAGACTTCTAACAGACAAAATCAATATAGCAATGCTAACTGAAACATGGTGGGGTGGAAATGATACCTGGAATAAAAGTATTCCAGGGTATTAAAATTATAAGACAGTTAAGAAAAATAAGAATGGAGGTGGAATTGTAATTTGTGTAAAATAGCAATTAAATATAATGGACATTTCATCAAAAATAAAGATGCATTCAACCTCAACAGAAACACTATGGTTAAAAATACAAGGGGCCCATAGGGAGACCATGTTTTAGGATTATGCTACAGGCCACCAAAAACAGCTGAAAATATACTGTAAATCAAGAAATATTGGAAGAAATAACCAGAGCCATGGAAACAAATAACATGATCCTGGTAGGAGATTTCAATTACCCAGATGTAAATTGGGGTAACAGTATGACTACATGTAAACAGACTAAATCCTTTTAGGAAATGTGTGCTGAAAACAATCTAATACAACATATTAAAACACTGACAAGACTAGGAAATATTTTAGATTTAGTACTTACTTCTGAAAAAAAAATATATATATATATAAACAAGTGAGAAATTTTGGCACCTTTGGGAAATAGTGATCATGCTTGTGTCACTTTTTCAACAGTGAATAGTAATGCCTGTGTCACTTTTTCAACAGTGAATAGTAACAAACATCAAAAGGGATGTACAGAAATCTATTTATATAAGACAGCAAATGTTGTGGGAGTTAATGAGGATATTAATAATATTGACTGGAACTCAGTATTACAAAAACAAAACAGTTAATGAAGGATGGGAATGTATTAAGGAAACCATATATTCTGTAATTCAAAAACACATAAGATGTGTTAACAAATATAACAAAAACAAAAAAGAAACTAGATGGCTTCATAAAGGCATTCTGTCAATAATAAAAAAGAAAAACAAAGCATACAAAACAGTATTAATGAAAACTGGCAAGCTTTTAAAAATATCCAAAAACAATGTAAAAACAAAATAAATAAAGCAAACTGGAGGTCTGAGGAAAAGCTTGCCATGTCTGCAAATAAAACAAACAGTAAACTATTTTATGGATACATTAATTCATTAAAGAAAAAAAATTCAGAATTAACAACTATAATGGTAAATGAAGAGATAATAACTGACCCATGTAGCATAGCAGAAAAAAAATACTTCTTATTTCTGCTCAATTTATAACCCTTCAAAAACTGAAATATATACTAATAAAAACAATACTACTGGTGACAAGCATGAAATCCCATTAGAAGATATCATTACACAGATAGACAGATTATAAGACCACAGTGCACCAGATTTAGACAATATTACCACCGTTATGTTAAAGCTGATGAAAACTAGCATCAGTGTCCCATTAAAAATACTTTTTGAGAGTTCATTAAATTCAGGCATCATACCTATTGAATGGAAAGTAGCTAAGGTCACACCAGTTTATAAAAAGGGCTGCAAAATGAATATGGGAAATTACAGGCTTATAAACCTTACCTGTGTACCATGCAAAATCTTGGAACATATAATAAAGGAGAAAATTGTCACTCAGCTAGATAAAATACCAACATTTGACAGTAAACAACAAGGTTTCAAGCGTGGAAGATCATGCACAACAAATCTGATTTGTTTTTTTGAATATATAAGTCGTCATTTAGACAAGGGCAAGAAAATGGATGTCCTGTTGTTGGACTTTAGTAGAGCGTTTGATTCTGTACCACACTGGGCAGTAACAGAAACTAAATAAATATGGAATTGGCATGCATATAATTACTTGGATAAATGAGTGGCTCAAATTCAGAACTCAGAAAGTCTCTATAAGGGGTTATATGTTGGAGATGGGGAAGGTGACCAGTGGGGTGCTGCAGGGGTCGGTGCTGGGACCAGTAATTTTTTCCAATTTTTTATTGAAGATTTAGAAGACAATGGCCCAAATATTCAAACTGTGCTCAAAACTGGCACAACAGAAGGAGCAAGCACAAACCAGTTGCGCAAATGCTCAACAGGTGCGATATTCAAACATAGAGCAGAGCAAATTGCGCAAGCAACCAATGTCTGAATATCGCACATACTGCGCCATCGCGCAACCAGGAAGGAGAAGCTGAGCCAAAATGTTGCGCTATGGCACAACCAGGGAAGCTCAGCTGAGCATTCCAGCTGCCATAGCGCAAGCACAGCCCCCAGAGCAATGGAACTGCACATCCAGGGAGGCAGGCTGGGCCCACCGCCAGCCATGCCACACATGGGCACAGGAACACACTGCAGAACCCACACCACACCTGCACACCCCAAGAACAGCATCACTGGGGGTGGGACAGATGATCTACCTGCCCATGGGGACAAGCCAACAAAGCATAGCAGAGCCATGACACCCCAGCACAACCACTGGCAGGCTGAGAGTGCCACACACAGGGGGTTGACAACCACAGTGCACATCAGCCCCCCATATGCACAGCACACCCTGCACTGTGACCCCAAGACACCACCCATGTGTAGACTGGCACTGCAGGAAACCATGCAGTCCCCCAGTACTGGCCAGCCCCATGCAACACAGAAGCCTACAAGCCAGACACACCCTGTGCACCCAGCAGTGGGTGGCAGCAGACAGCAAGACCAACAGAAAGTCAATGCCATGCTGGTGATACCTCCCCATGCACACACACACACACACACACACACACACACACACACACACGCACACACACCCAGGACCAGACTACCCCAGATGGCATGTACACACCTGCAACTGAGCACCCATAGCCAGCTGCAAATCAGAGACCAACACAGTATTCATATATCAAAATAGAAATGCATATTGAACATTAAATAACAACAACAATAGAAACTATTTACAAGGGGGGGACGGGTACAAGGAAGGGGTGTTCAAGGGGGAGGGATTAAAAACTTGGAGAGGGAAGGCAGGGTGGTAGGGATGGGAGAAGTGGGAAGGGAAGAAAATCAGTCTTCCGCCAGACGCCCGTCCTCTGCCTGCTGTCTGCCAGTTCAATGCCGCCTCCTCCGCAGGCCATGGCAGTGTATGGACCTCAGGATGGCCTGGTCATCACTGACCATCTGTCTGATGGCCCGGACATCCCTGGACATGCGCTGAAGTACCTCGAGACCTAGGAAAATGGGAACACAGTCAATGGCTGTGACTGACCACAACCCTGAACACCACCCAACCTGCAAGCCATATAGCCCAATGTCCCGCACCTGTGATGGCATGCACCCACCCACAGTGAACATGCACATGGCCATCACAAACAGGCGGCACCAGCTATGCGCACCACCACCCACACATACTGCCCACATCAATCACAGTACAAACTTGGCTGGCAAGTGATGTGGCAACGTGGTGCGATGCCAGTTACACAGCCATGTGCCCAGTGCATGCCTGGACCACCAGTGATGCATACACAGATGTGCTGTGATACTGCACTGTGATGCATGTCACCTGTGTCGTGCCTACATACATGGATACATAGACAGTGTCGGTAGATAAGGGCCTATGGGCCACCCAGTCTGGCCATTTGACCTTGTAAGTTCACTCTGTTTTCCTATAAGTCTGTTGCACCTTACCCCTGACCACAAGAATTCCTGTATGGCCATCCCATGCATTCTTAAATCCCGTGACCAAGTCAGCCCCCACCACTTCCTCTGGCAGGGTGTTCCACTTATCCACCACCCGTTCTGTGAAGAAATTCTTTCTCATGTTTCCTCTGAATTGTCCCCCCTCCAACTTCATCCCATGCCCTCTAGTCCTGGAACATCTGTTACGCTGAAAAATAGTGTTGTCCTGCACTCTGTTCCCCCCTGTAAGATACTTGTATGTCCCCATCATATCCCCCTCTCCCTCCCTCCCTCCTCCAGGGAGTACATGTTCAGTTCCTTCAACCTGTCTTCATAGGACTTGTGATGCAATCCATGCACCATCTGTGTTGCCCTCCTCTGAACCCTCTCTACCCAGTCCATGTCCATACGTAGGTATGGTCTCCTGAACTGTACACTGTACTCCAGTGTGGGGCCTCACTAGTGTCTTGTATAGTGGAATTATGACCTCCCCTTTGGTTGTGTTGTGCATGGCTGGTGGTCTTGCCCCCCCCAGCATGCAATAGCATCCATGAAGTAATGATACTCACACTCCTCCAGCAGCTGGGTCTACTGCTGCTGCTGATGCTGCTGCTGCTGCTGCGGTTGAGGCACAACACCCCCTGGCACCGGGGCCCTGGCACGGCCCACCTCACCCTCACCCGGCATCCTCAAAATCTGGCCTGTGGGAGACATATGTTGAGACAAACATCAGTGTGACTCAAAAGCAGAGTGTCCCCTGCCCCAGTGAGAGTGCCTGCCCACACAGCCATAACCATCCATCGCACAGCTGCACACACTGACACAGCCAACCGTGTCCGAGCCGGCACCTATGCACAGCCACCCAAGCACACACACACCCCTACAGAGAATATAGGTGCATAGATGGTACACTCACCTGGCCTAGGCACCACGCCCCACCTGGCATGTGAACGCAGCCGTCAAGAGTTCCGGCTCCCTCCGGCGGAGGTCACCGTACCGGTGCTGGCACTGCTCAGCAGACCGCCCCGCCAGTGACCTCCACCAGGTCGGTGGCCACTTGCTGCCACACGTGGGTCCTAGGCATGGTGAGGGGGGCCTCACCATACAGTGCCTCACAGTGGGGCTCCACCAGGGCCATCAGGTTGGCCACTTCAAGCTGGTTCCAGGACACCACCCTCCTCCTAGCCATGGCACCAACTTTACAGCAGGCAATATGGTGCCCTGCTGTGCCGTGACCCCACGTGGAGTTGTTGCGCAATAGACCACCACAGGCTCCAATTGCACTGTTCGAACAGCGCCGTCACTTTACATGGCGCTGTCACAAGACAGCGCAATAGGGACGTACACATGGCATGCGAACAGTGCCAGACGGCAGAGGGCAGAGGGCATACACAAGGTCACGGCAATGACGCAAGGCTACGCACAGCGCCATAGGATGTATAGGCATCCTGCGCGACTGCCAAGCTGAGCACCAGTGCCACAGTGGACTATCGCGCAGTAGTGCCACAGCCCCATATAGTGCCCAGTGCTGTAGCGCCACTGGCACAATGGTGGCCATGGCCTGAATCGCCTATCATGCTCAGCAGGTCTGCAGCGCGATAGACGCATACGTAAGCTGTCTGGGCATGCACAATGCAGTGTAGCACGCAGCCACAAACCTGCGCCATTGGCTCAGCCGGACCTTCCGTATTGCAAAGCGCAAATACGCGATATTCAGCCGACATATGCAAATCATTCGATCAGCTATCCAAAGGCGAGTATGCCGATTAGCATGTCATTAAAGTAGCGCCACACCTCATTTGCATGTGTTGCACTATAAAAATGCGACAGTGGGTTGTGCTGGCCAGATTTGGTTACTGCAGGTGAGAGGTGAGTTACATGCTGTGTGATGCTCAGGACAATGCTCATGGGCAGGGGTGCCGGAGGATGATAAAGGCTGAGGGGGCTGAGCATGAAAAGGACAAAGGGCACCCTTTCTATCAGTATCTGCCATGCGGAGAGGAAACGTGGGGGGCTTCCGCATCCCCCCAGGCCGGCAGCTATGCTCATGGGGAAATGCTGTCGACTGCACAGTGACAGGTGTCCACTTCCACCCATACAGATCACCATGACTGACCAGAGCCAAGCTAAGGGTGTGGACAGCGGGCGTAGGAGGAGGCCAAACTTCACCGCGGCAGAGACAGAGGCCCTCTTCCAGGCCTACCTGGAGGATAAGCCACTATTGAGTGGACAGAGGGGCACCCCTCAGGAGCGTGCAGCTGCATGGGAGGGGGTAGCTCGGGCCGTCAACCTGCACGGAAGCCACCAGCGCTCCATGCAGGAATGCAGGAAGAAGATGGGGACTGACCGCAGGAGGCTGAAGGAGAAGGTGGCAGCCTTCAGGGCAGCATGTGCTGGCACTGGTGGGGGCCCACCAGTGGTGTTGCAGCTGACCCCTACAGAGGAGACACTGGTCATGGCCATGCAGCCAAGTGCCATTGCAGGCGTACCAGGCGGAGGATTCCAGACAGGTGGAAGCACATCACTGCACAGTATGACATGGTGGTGTTGTTGGGGGGGCTGTTGTTCACATGCACTCACATGTACTCTCTTTCTGTTACAGATCCTGTTCGTCTGCAGGAGACGGTGGTGGTGGTGGGTCCAGACAGTGAGGCAGACCTGCTGGACGTGGAGGAGGGACCATCCACCTCCACCACCAGCCTGCAGGCACTGCAGCAGCATGCACGCTGGGCCTACAACTCCAGTGTCAGTGATACGGGTGCAGGGGGTGCACAGCCTGTGTCACAGCAGTCTGGCATGCAGGTATGCCAGCATGCTGTGCCTATGGCAGTGGCACACACCTGCACCATTGATGATAGCAGGCCTGCAATGGCAGTGATAGGTGTGTGTCCCATGACGGACACATGGCAGGCCAGCACGTGCCCCTGGGCCTTCCTGGTTCACACCTGTGTACCAGCATGCTGGCACAGTCCCAGGCTGTGCCTGTCAGCACCAGTGGGCAGCACCGTGGCTGTGCAGGTGTCTGGCACTGTTGTCAGCATGGAGGTGGAACAGGTGGACCTGGGGGCTCAGCAGTTGAGGGCAGCAGCAGTCGCACACCAGGTCTGGGGTACAGTGTCAATCAGTGGCACATGTCCACCGCTCATTGATCCGCTTATACCTGGTCCTGGTGAACAGCACCACCTCAAGGGGTGCTGTGCACCAGGACCATCCACACCCTGGGGTCACGAGGCCATTGGGGCAGAGTACCCTGGATGCGCACCCGCCTGCTGCAGGACTCAGTACAGCTGCAGGGCGGGTTGCAAGGTCCGTGGAGGCACCGTCTGTGTCCGGGTGGAGGGCATAGCAGGAGGTGCTCGGACCGAGCCGAGCTGGTCCTTATGCGGACGGATGTGACCGCTGCCATTGACAGGCTGACCCAGGCAGTGGTCTCTGTGGCGGACACATTGGCCACACTGTCAGGTGCCCCTGTACCACACACCCACACAGTGCGCCTCCACTCCCCATTCCCGGCGCATGCACACACCAGGCCTGTCGATGCCGGGTTCTGCTGTGGCATCCTGAGCACCCCTGGTGCAAGTTTGTTTGGCAGGATGCGACCCCGTGCGGCAAGGTCGTTCGCGCAGTGGGACCCCTGGTGGTGCACCAGCGCCACCCGATGTGGCCCCTGCTCAGCCTGCCAGTGCTGCTGGGACACGGCGGGGCTGCCCATGCATCCATGGTGGCCGTGGAACAGTGCTACCTGACTGAGCTGTCTCCCAGTGCAGGCCCTGTCTGGTGCTGCCCTGTGTGCAATGTGTGTCATGGTGGGCAGTGCACTGCTGGGTGCTCTGCTCACACGCTGACACACAGACCACCTGCACTTCCTCCCAACTGCTGTCCACAGGTGCGTAGCATGATGATGCCTGCATTGCACTGTACACCAAGGCAGCACATGTGCCCAGGTCCTGACACATGTATGTGGACAGTCCAGGTGGTGGGGGTGGTTGTGGTGCTGTGTGTTGGCAATGTCATTTCCGCAGTGCCGTGCTGCTGCCCATGTACGCTGCCTGGTGTGTGTGTGTGTCCATATGAGTGCTCACCCCTCTCTGATGGTGTGTTAGTATGCCTGGAACCGTCAACTCCCCTGACCTTCATGCACGGTGTGTTCCCCCATGTGCCTGTGGTTTGCGCATGGACAGTGTTGCCTGCACATGTCCCCTTGACTTACCTGTATTGGGCATAGTGCTCTTCTGCAATGGTGTCCCAGTGCAGCTGGGCCTGCCGGGTCAGTCGGGGGTCCCTCCATCCTAGGGGGGGCTGTTAATCACCCACATCACCGGCGCCACTGGCGTCCCCATCGCTGTCCCCCTCTTGGACCTGTACGGCTATCCCATGGTCTTTGGCCATGTTGTGCAGGATGCAACAGGCCAGGAATATCCCCCAGCCCTTGGAGGTTGTACTGTGGAGCTCTGGCCGGAGGTGTCTAGGCATCGGAAGCGGCCTTGAGCATCCCAACACCCGCCTATGATCAGTTACGTGGTTGCGCATGTGCCTCATTGAAACATAGCTGCGCTTGGGGTCGGGGGCGCCGTACGGTGTGAGCAGCCAGGGACGGAGGGTATCCGCAGTCACCTGTGTGGAGATAGTGGAGATCAGTGTCATGTCAGGTCCATATTGCCCATATCCTTGTGTGCCACTACCATGGCACCTGTGTCATTCCCACCCTTGCACAGAGTTTGCATTCCATACGTGTGTACTCACCCACTAGATGACCCGTGGGGATGTACCCACTCTCGAATCGATGTCACAGTGCAGACTGGTGCCATATGAAGGCATCATGTGCTCCGCCGGGGTGTGTGGCACAGACATTGATAATGCGCCCAGTGGCATCACACACCACCTGGCAGTTGACACTGGAAAAGCCCTTTCAGTTCCGATAAGCCTGGCCGTCGGGGCCAGGTGGCGTACGAATGGCCACATGGGTGCAGTCTATGGCCCCTAGCACTCCAGGCATACGTGCTACCCTGTGGAACTCCTGCATGTTTGTTGTACGCTCTGCCGCGGTGCTGGGGAACTGGATGTACTCCTCAGCATGAGGCAGCAGTGCGCTGAGGAATTGGGTGAGGATGCGTGATGTGGCCGACTGTGTAATGCCTGTGGTGTCCCCTGTCGGCCTCTGGAAGGTGCCCGTGGTGAGCAGGCACATGCAGGCTGTCACCTTGGTCTCCACGGACAGAGCATGACTCGCGTGAGGGTGCCTGCATCACATCACTGCACAGCTCGCGAGGGCCATCTCAGTATTGCTCTGTTCAGGCGGCACCGCCCACAATCCGAGTCTGCTGTACAGCCTCAAGCTGCCGCGGCACGATACTGCCTGTCGGGGCATATCACGAATGGGCCCCTCCGCTGCCACGCCCCTGCAGCATGGTGTCTCACCCTCATTACAGCTTCCATGTGGAAGCTGACACTGTCCATCTCCCTGGCTTCTGCCCCCGGCTGCTGTTCCTGTGTTACCCCGCTGCCCCCACTGCTGCTTCCACTGCACCGGCACCCCACTGGCCCTCTGTCCTCCTGGACCCACTGTCCCTCTCTGCCCTTAGTCCTGTCTCCTTCTCTCTCTCTCTCCCCAGTTTGTGGCCTGCTAGGGTTCTTGCGCTTCCTTGAGCCTTTTTATTTTGGCTCAAATCCGGTCACCTGCGCAACTTCCGGCTAGAGCCACTCTTGCGCATTGCGCAGGTGTTCGGATATCGCATTGCGCACTTTATGCATGGACCCGCCCCCTTCGGTTGCGCATGCCTTCATTTCCATTGCGCTGTTGCTCAGCATGTTTTCGGTGGCGCAACTGACCCCTTCTGAATATCGCAGAATGGCGCATTTTTGGAGTTGCGCACGTGCAACCCTGTTGCGCATGGTGCAACCCTTTTGAATATCTGGGCCAATGTCCAAAATTATATAGTAAAGTATGCAGATGATGCTAAATTGGGAGAGCCATGTAAAACAATGGATCAGATTAAGTCAATCCAGGCATAGACTCAATAGCCAAAAGGTCAAATAAATGGGGAGTGACTTTGAACATAGACAAATGCAGAATCCTGCATATGGGTAATCAGAACACAGAGACACAATACTTATTACGAAACCAAGTAAAAAAATGAAAGACAGTGGAAAGAGATCTTGGTGTTCTAATCGATAACAGGTTAAATTATAAAGATCATTGCATAAATGTTGTGGCTAGGGCCAACAGAACAACTGGGGCTTTTAAAAGGAATATCAGGAGTAGAAGTAGGGAGGTGATGATGCCCTTGTATTTGTCATACATGAGATCACAGCTGGATTATGCTACCCAGATTTAGAACCCATATACAATAAGGCAGATCAACAGGGTGGAACAGGTCCAGTGCAGATTTGCCAAGTCTATTAGGACATGCAGACATATGTCTTATACCTTAAGATTAAAACATTTAAATCTGCATGGTTTGGAATTGAGAAGGCAAAGAGGAGACATGCTATTCTATTTTAATATAATGAATGACATACACTTAACAACAGAATTAAATATTGAGTATAAAAATATTAATTCTATTACAAGAGGGCATCTGCTGCAGGTAAAAATAAATAATTTTAGGACTAAAAAAGGAAATATTTTTTCACACAGAGAGCAGCTAGCCTTTGGAATAAACTTCGAGTGTATTATTGTTAGTAAAAATAGAGAGATATTTAAAAAGAGCCTGGATAATTACATTTCTAAGAATGGAAATATGAGATATTACAATGACTCCTAAAGGAGCTAGATGTTGGGTCGTGGCCTCTTTTTGCTCCTAAAATCTTACAGTAAGTGAAATCTTAAGTGAACTGTTTTCAGTAATACATGTCATTAATATCAAGTTTGTATTGCTTGCAGTTGGTTGTTATGAAGATGATTTTAATGTCTTAATGATTCCAGGAGAGTGCATAGGCGGGTAATATAGGATCACAGACAGTATCTGTTAAGAGCCAGCCTGTCATTTCTATAGGTTGGAAATTCCTGTACAGTTTTTCTGCAAAATTTTTCATATAATTTCCACTGTTCAAGGATATGTAGATATATTCTTGCTTTTGCAAAGTCCAGTATAATGATACAGTCAGACCTGGTTAATCCATGCCTTGTTAATCCATATGTCTGACTATCTGAATGAAAAACACTGCATACAGATTTTTTATTGGGCTATTGACCTCTTTATTATTACTGTCTGGTTACTACATAGATTTGTATTATGTAACAAAATTGGCAAACACAAATGTGTATGGATTAACCACGTCTGACTGTACAATGTCATTTTAAACCTTGTCTAGGAACAGGCGAGATAAGTGGTGCTGAATATGCATAAACAAGGACATCACATGTATTGTCAGTTTTGCTCAGTGGAAGTTTATGAAACACTATGCCCCCTAGCATTTCATAATTCTAAACTAGTGTGTGTTAAAATGTCATGAATTAGGACAGAGTTCAAAACATTTTTGTTGACTTAGGCAAAAACATACTTATCAAATCTTCCTAGCTGAAATGGAAGCAAAATTTAGCTTAGCCATCTTAATGTTGATGATGTGAGATTAAAAGTGTTTGCTCTGTAAAATATACTGTATAAAATGGACCATTTCCCAATAGAGTTTATGGTATGTCTGAACAATACCACCAAGATGGTGTTTTAGTGTCTAATACCATCAAGATATGTGGTATTTCGTAATATCTAATGTCATCAGCTATGCTGGTTTAAATATCCAGCACCATCATGATGGTATTTTCAACATCTGATACCATAGTCACGTCATTAACAGCAGCAAGTCTGTCTACAGCAACTCAAAGTTGCAACTCAAAGTTACAGGACCTCAGGAGAAAGACAACATGCAGAATCCTGTGCCATCTACCATACCTCATAATCATGATGTGACACATTATTCAGGAACAAGACTCCCTGCAACTCCAAACTTCTACACCGGATCAGACCATTGAGGGACAGAATGCAAGGAAGTATCACTTACCCAACATGGACCACATAAAATCATCAGGTGTTCATCAGTGACTGCAAGCCTTTGCCAAATAAACTCCCCATCTAATGTATCATCTTTGGCAAGAGACTAAAAGGGCTGGGAGTGAGATTTTACCTGGGGGTTGCAGGTTCATCGAGAGACTAATGTGTGTGAACTGTGATAAATAGTATACTGGAGTGTGCATACACCTACAGTAGCTTTCAATGTTATGTGATGTCTTCCTCAGAGCTCAATATGTGAGGATGGGGAGGAGTTGGGGGGTTGGTTTGAACCTTTGCCAGTTTGATGGGTTCAGATATAGCCCCAAAGGTTTGCTAGAGTCTGCAAGAATGAAAGCACTGAAGGTCTTGGGTGGAATCAAACATGCAGCTGTATTAGGAAGGAAGGACAACGAGAAAGACAGAAAAAGAGAAAGAAAGGGAGAAATAGGGAATGCATCTGTCATCCCTTAGAAAATCTTTGTACTAAAGATGTTGTCAATGGAAGCAGTCTGTTGTTCAACTAAAACTGTGAAAAAATCATTGTACGATTAACCTTTTCACACCAAGTGTCAGACTGTAACAACCTTCCTAGGCTATCAATAAGGTAGAGACAAGATGCCGTCTCTTCTAGATCTGAGACTTAAAGAATCAGTACTGTATTTGTCAGTGGAAAAAAAAGTATGTCATTTTTATTTTGGCTTGCCGCCCTTGTGCGCAAGTCAACATCATGGGACAGTGCAGATTTGGAGGTGCAGCCACTGTTGGGCTAATGCAGGGCACACATCAGTAGGTGCGTCCCTCATTCCCCAATCAGCCTGCATGCCGATGCCACACCATGCATGCTAATGTGGTGAGCACATCTAATGAAATGTCTGCTGCAATCCAAGCAAAGCTCGTCAGACGCAGCGGACCCTTCCTGCCTGCTTGCCACATTAGCAGCATGGCGGCTGACTTCGGGGGTGCCAAATCCCCCAGCCGGCTTTTCTGTGGCTGCACAGATTTGCCGACGGAGAGCCCACTCCCCGTCGGCATACAGCAGCCCCCCCCATTTCCTATATGCTGAGGGGGGTGCCCTATCCCCCTTCGTTCTTGCCTTCCCCCCACTTTCATTGTGTGCTGACGGGGGAGCCCACTCCCCGTCAGCATAAATCAGCCCCTCTACGTTTCTTATATGCTGAAGGGGGTGCCCAATCAGCTCTTGCCTCCACCCCGGCTGTCATTGTGTGCTGACAGGGTGCCCAATTCCCTGCATAAATCTACCCCCCCATTGTCTGCCAACGAGGGTGTCCAATCCCCCGTCAGCTGCAGCAACCCCCCAAAACAGTTAGGTGGCAAGCTGGGAGCACACCCCAGCATGCCAAGTTTCCTGAAAAGAAAAAACTGTCCCGCGATGTTAGTTTTTTTTTCTCTTCCCTGTAACAAAAAAGGTCTCTCGTAGTCTCCTGCCCCCCACCAGCACCCACCCACTGCGCACCCTGCCTCCCAACACCCTCCTCACCCCATACTTACCTCCGGAGTCCAGCGCGATGATCTTCGGTGGACCGGGAACACGTCTGCACTCTTCAAAGCCGACCACGAACTGAGGAAATGCCGGTAAGCTGTATAATGGAATAGGGTTTTTTCAACTTTGCTGCATATCTCAGGCATTTGTTGGAATTTTGGCACCAAATTTTCATCATGGGGTTTTTGGGGCCCCTCCTCATGAATTCTATCACTGTCATGGCATTAATCGGCCTTGAAAGGTGATTTCACAGTCACTGCATGAAATCACCTTTCAGGGCCCATTAACAAAATGACATTGACAGTGTTCATGAGGTGGCCTCTCAAAAAGCCTATGTTCCAAATTTGGTGGAAAAAAATCCAACAAATGCCTGTTTTATGAGCGTGCATTGCGCAGTTGCTACGCAGGCTCATAACTTTGCGCATTCGCAATATTTTAACACCAGATTTTCAGCATTGTCATTTTTGTACACCACCTTGTGAACAATACAGCTGTCATTTTCCACATCTTGCCCGAAATGTGTTTCCGCACTTCCGGCACACAATAGCGCAGTCGCTGTGAGAAATCAGTGTTTGGGCCAGATTATGAAAATGACAGTGACACAGTTCATGAGTAGATGTCCTAAAATGCCTATGTTGAAAATTTGGTGATGATACTCCATAAAATGACTGTGTTATGAGCGTGCATTGGCAGATTGCACGTACGCTCGTACCGTCATGCATTTGTGATATTTTCACTCCAGATTTTCAACATTGCCATTTTTTTGTACCTCCTCATGAAAAGTACAGCTGACATTTTTCACATCCTGTGCAGAATGTGTTTTTGCACCTGTGGCGCCAAATGGCACAGTCGCTGTGCAAAAATCACCTTTCGGCTAACGAACTGATAGTGCCACGGTTCATGAGGTAGGGCCACAAAAAGTCCATGTTGAAATATTGGAGTGAAAATGCCTCAGACAGTAGGGTTTCCAACCGTAACACCCTACCCTGTAGAGACTGACAGGTGTCAGGGGTGTGACTTGGGATTGTTGGACATAATGCTCATGCCATTCCACCCCCACCCCCACCCTGCAGCCAGCGACGATCATCAAGTGCCTTGGCACTTTGGCTCCAAAGTTCACCCCACCATCCTATACTGCACCCATCTCAGTGTATTTCTTTATGGAATGGGGTGAGTGTAAAGCCCGAAGACCCCAATGCACACCGCAACACTTGTCGGTGTCTGCAGGATAAGGAGAGGTGAAATAGCATGAGCATTATGGCCAACACCCAAAGGGACACCCTAGTGCCTGTCAGTCTCTGCAGCATGGGGGTGGGTTGGCATCAGTTCAAAACTTCACTGCCATTCCTATTATGCATATCTCTAACTCCTTCACTACCAATACCAATGCCAGCAAGCCAACATTCGGCATTGACAACTGCTTGTTAGAAACATTATAGTCTTGGTCAACCCATCAGTATATTCATTTTACATTTCATTGACCTGAGATATGGAGTTTTGAAGTTTTTAAAAGTCTCCGGTCTCTTGCCATCTCCACAATGAATAACTTAAACATCATGGTGTGGTATTGTGCTATTTTCCATAAACAAATGTGTGCTATCTTCCTCTTAAAACATCTAAAGCATGAACCCATCATGCTGTGTCAAAAATTAACCTCAACGGAAAGAATTTTAACAGTTGCTATTGGCCATCATTAATGATTTGAGGCATTAATTATAAAATTATTTACAAGAGCTGTTTTAAAAACATCAAAGAGAAATAAAAAAGCAATTTATGAGGAATCGTAGGGTCTCAGAATACAATATTGCTATAAAAAAACTATGTGATGAAATTTTTTGCTAACAAATATTGCTTCTTTTAGGTAACCATCAACCTAATTTAAGCAGCAGCTGTTGTTAGTTGGAAAAGAAATTCAACATATAAGGGTGCAGATTCAAAATTCATGAGCATTCAAAGGGCTGTGTTCACACTGATGTGCACAAGGCACAAAGGAGGTTGCACATCAGAAATTACATGCCATGTGCTATGCTGCCAAAGAGACTGTAAGGCAAGTACATAAAAGGCATTAACAAGGTACAGGTGCAGGAACTTTTTCACTTCAAGATGGGCTCCAGGTCCAGGAGACTTGACCTCAGGCTGCAAGGAGGGAGGTTCTGTACCAACACCAGGAAGTTTTTTTTTCACAGAAAGAGTGGTGGATGCCTGGAACAGCCTGCCCCAAGAGGTTGTGGGGGGTCAACACTGTGGGGGATTCAAGAATACATGGGATAGACACAAGGAAGCCCTGACTACAAAGGGCAACTAGAATGTTAAAATAGGTCTAAAACAAATGGGCAGACTAGATGGACATAGCGGTCTCCTTCTGCCATCAACTTCTATGTTTCTATGTTTCTATATATTCTGTTAGCATACAGAGCAACAAAGCTTGTGCAGTTTCCTGGCCGAAAAAGTTGGCTGCGGTGAGCCACTTAAAGCCACTACAAAAAAGGCAGTGAGTTTGCACGGCATCAGCACCATGGTGTATAAATGATAACCTGCAATATTCGAATGTTATTGTAAATACGAATGTCATTACCCAACATGCAGGGCACTCAGAGGTGCTTACCATGTCATTATGGCCATCATTTATGCCCCTTATGATCAGTGTTTTCTCTGCGCAGCTGCTGTAGCCTATTCTAGTAATTAAGGGTTCAAGTCAATAAATATGATTACCTCTATTCATTTTACAGATCTCTTCCACTTAGAATGCCTTTCGACTTTACATAATAGATTCATACTGAGGATGTATTAGGTTGATGTTTGCACATGATTCTGATGGTAATCAACACAGCAACATAACAATATTTTACATTTTTTCACTGTGGATGGGGGAAGGGAGCAGAAATGTTTAAACATTTCTGAACAATATACTTCATCTTCATTCAGGACTTCAATAAAACGAAAAGGCAAGTGTGTACAATATGTTAATGTTATGCTAGGAATGTATTATTACTAACAAAAACAAAATAAAAACCCTCTTTGATGACATTTTTTACCAACTAGCAATTTTTATGGTTGCATAGTGAGACCTATGCTGACATATTGCTGATACAGAGAGAAAAGAGCTCTGGAAGCATGTGACTGGATACCGACTGCACCACAGCTGTCTCCTTACACCAAGTGGATTTGAAGCACATCTCTCCACATCCTCTCTCTCTGCTACAGTGTACATCCTTCCTCTCTTCCTCCCAACCACACTATTTTCTTGCTCTCGACCCCAGTGCCTGCCCTTGTTGTCAACTGATTACCTGGCTTAGGTGCTTGTTTCAGCATTTCCACCAATACTGCCATTGTAGACTCGACCATCCCATTGCTTACATACCCACACCTTACAAAGTTAGTTTGCTGCAGAAAATCAGAAAAATAAGTATAACTCTGATGTTCAATTAGAATTTGTTTAGTACAGGAAAATATCCTGTGTTGGTTATTTGTTCTAATTTTATTACTGACTGGCAGCAATAGTGGTGGTTTAATAGGAGTTATAATTGTTGGCAAAACTGCAACATTTTCTGGAAACAAGTTATTTGCTGTTGAAAGCAAATCTGATAACAGAACTTTAGAACTGCCCAGTGTCTGTTGTTCCATCAGGGCTTGTGGACACTCTGTGATCTGTGTTAAAGGCAGCTTTTTTTTTTATATAGAAGCTTTTAACTTTGGGAGGCATGTAGTAAGGAGATTTCCTCTTTGCAGACCTGGGTTTATAAACCTGAAATTTCTCCAAAATGGCATAAGTGCTACTAAAGCCATACGCCTAAACTACAACTATATGGGCCATTTCAACAACCAAGCGATTGTAATGCCAGAACCCTCACGAGTAGAGGGGACCACAGATGTTGGCTCCTTGTATCAACCTTTTCTTTTTGTTACTAATGCTTTTGGATGCCCTCTTTCTCTTCACTCCCAACCCCTGCCTCTGGCCTCCTGGATTGAGCTATCCCATCCTGCTATGGTTTTGGCCTCCCAGATGGGGAAAGAGAAGGCTCATTCCTCCCCACCAATCAACTCTAGTGTTGGGCCACTTCATTTTGGGCACTGGCTCCAGGCTAGGGAGCAGTGCCATTTTCCTGGTTTTTTTCCTCCCATCCCTGAGAACAGCAGCATGCAGTGGGGTCAAAGGAGATGGCATACACTGAAATGTGACACCACTCCAGACCTCTTCCAATGTCCTCCACTCCCATGTGGCACCTCCAGCTGCACCTCCATCCATATGCACCCAAGTGGCAGTGTTGCAGTGGAAGCAGCATCTCACCCTACTCAGAGGAGGAGAGTGTCCCTAGGATGCTCAGTCCTCCCCCCCCAGTCAGTCCTCCAGTGATCCAGGCTCATTCCTGAACCTGGATCACTGGGGTCACAAGTGGTAGTGCTACCACTGCAATGGTGGGCCAGCATATCAACCTTTTTATTAGTTTATCAGCTTTTTGTATTTGCCAGTGCAGCAAGTGGCATTTATGATTTGAAGAGCCCACATTTGGAAAACTGGCACATTGAAATCGGCAGAGCCGTGGAGGAAATTTAAAGTTAAAGTTTAATGTTCATAAGCCCGAAAGCACTGCAGGTAGGTTTTTCAGGTCCTGAAGAACTTGTTAGCTTTTTATGTTAATCGATGTAGCGAACAGCATTGTACTTTAAAGAAACTGGATTCAGAAAGCCCAAACATAAAAATCAGCACAGCACAGGAGCAAGGATTCTTTCAATATTAAAAGAAATAGATCAGTTCGCGTATTGGTCCTTGTAAGAACAGATCCAGAAGCAAATGGTTTGATACCTTTTATTGGACCAACATAGATGTTTATTTTTGTAACATCTATGTTGGTCCAATAAAAGGTATCAAATCATTTGCTTCTGGATCTGTTCAATATAAAAATGCCATAAAAATGGGCAGCATGATCGAGAACAAGACCTTTTATTTTATCTTTCAGCCTTCTTTCAATGTAAAAGAAACTTTTTAAAAGCAGGCAGCAGAGTGGAGTTGAAGCACATCATTGTGTAAATCTGTCCTTGTCATTTCCATTCACTACAGTGCACTTCCTTCCTCCCTCCCTCTCTCCTCGGCTGCACTATTTTCTTACTCCCGACCCTGCTGTCTGCTTTTATAAAGTTGCTTTTATATTGAAAGAAGACTATAAGATAAAATAAATGTTCTTGTTTCTGACTCCACTGTCTGCTTTTATAAATTTACTTTTAGGGGAAACTGTTTAACCTAGAAAGGCACACTAAACCAGAACTTGTTTACAGGTGCAAAAGAATTGAAAGAAGACTGTAAGATAAAGTAAAACCATCCTATTCTATGCTTTGTGTTGTAAAACTCTTTACCTATAGCATGGCATTGTAATAAATACTACAGCTTGTGCCTCTCAGTTATGAAAATCAAAGTTTTAGTTGCAACCAATATGACCTATAAGTTAGACAAATGAATACCCTAATCCTTTAAGTTATTTGTTGAGCAAAGCTTTTAGCTGAAAATGCTTAGCCTGTCATCACAGACTAAAGCTGGATAAAAATGGTCTCAGTTTTGTTCAAAGCCAGACAAGTTGTCTAAGCAAGTCTTTCTGTATGACATTTTTTGTGCGTGAGCCAAGCAGATAAGAAAAGGCATTGCTCTGTGAGACAACTACATTGATATGCTTGTTAAACACAGTGGGCTTAGTCTATGAAATATTCCAGAAGGGTCTGGACATCTGTGAACAGATATCAATAATCCAATTATCTTTTCTTCTGCAAGTGGTTTTAAAACTCCATTGGCTGTTGCTGTCTGATTAAACTAATTGCCTAAATACACTTTTAAGTTATTTGGGTGAGAGCAGAACAAAAACTTGTTTTAGCAATATTGGAATATATCAGCACCAAACATTAGTAATCAATAATTGTTTTTCAAAAAAATGGCAAGGAAATAATGTATATTAATTTTAATTTTAGAATATCTGTTTTGGAAATTCTCAGTAAGCCAAAGCCTTTCCTGCTACATCATGGAAGCACAAGGTGGTTAAGTGCTTTGATCTGGATCACATGTTATGCTGGAGGCAGCTGTGGGATTTAAATCCACCTCTGCTGATTCCCAGACTCACAGATTGGGATTTTAACATCCATGATATTCTGCCTCCAACTCAGCTGCCATGAAGGCATGGCATTTCACTTAAAGCCACTGAAATGCTAAGGAATGGGGTTGACACGCAAGAGCATTTTCTCCTTTATAAACTAATCACTTTTAATTTTTAATTTGGTTGTTTACAGATATCTGCCAAGTTATTCTCAAGGTAATAATAAGTGTGAATCTTCTTGGTATGATAGCATTTTTATGGCAATGGGCAAGTCATACTTTAAAAAAGTGAAAGGCGAAGGCTGGGCCTCATCAATTCTTTTCATTATTTATGGACATAACTTTTTCATGGATCAAGTATATATTTGGTTTGACCCCAAGAAGCGGTTGCTGACCTAAACCCATAGTTCTAGGAGTGGTATATGGTTCACATATCCACAGCCTGGCAGTACCACTGATAGTTGATGATTGGCCAGACATCATTAAGCTAAGCTCCTCCCACCACCTGAGTGGCTGTGTCCCCTGATTCTGCCCTGTGACATCATATCTTGTATGCTGGAAGCAAGATCAGATGCCACTTGAGAGGGGAGGCTGGGTTGGTTTTGTAGATGTGAACCATATACTGTACCACTCCTAGAACTATGGTTACAAGTGAGTAACATTTTCTTTTAGTAGTGTGGAAATGGTTCACTTATCCACACTCTGGCAGACTCCTAGCAGTTCTCTGGGAGGAGGGGGCAAGGCATTTGCCCCCAGTTGCTGAACAGGGAGATTGGAGAACCATGGTCCCAAAATTCACATCCTGGCATGACTCAAGGTCTTTGCAGTTGTGGGACATGAAGGTGTATGGTGACTTCCAAGTAGCAGCCCTACAGATTTCCTGTATCAGGATCATCTTGGAAACAGCCAACAAGGCAGCGGTGCGTTTGGTGGAATGGGCCCTAACCCCAATGAAAGACTACTGACCAGCCAACCTATAGCAGAGATCAATGCAAAATGTGATACACCTTGCAATCGTCCAATTTGTTGCCAGTCTGCCAGGCCTGGCTTCAGTGTAGATAACAAACAGCTGGTGAGCCTGTCCCCTAATTCTAGCCATGTGCTCTATATAGTAGGACAGTGTTCTCCCCAGGTCCAGAATATGGAGCCTGCAGTTGGCCTCTGAAGAGCGGTTGGTAAAGTATACCATTACAGTAAGTTAATCACCTGGTTAAGGTGAAACTCCAATACCACCTTCAGGAGGAACTTCAGGTTGGGGTTAAGGATGACTTTGTCCCCGTGGAAGACATGGTAGGAAAACTCCACTGAGAGTGCCTGGAGCTCCCCAATCCTAATGGCAAATGGGATGGCCACCAGGAAGGCCATCTTCCACAACAGGTGTGATAACTCACATCTGTGCACTGACTCAAAATGCTTGCTCATAAACATACCCAGGACCAGCAGTAAGTCAGAATGTAGAGGTAGATCATGCATCAAAGGGGAAAAGTGGTCAAGACCCCTGAAAAAAGATCCCAACTACCTTCTCCTGGGCCACCACTGGCATACTGGCCTATGCCTAGTAGACAAAGATGGCTGCCAGATGCATCTTAAGGGTCATCGCTTGCAGTCTTAGCTGGGAAGGGGACCAGAGATAGTCCAAGATGCTAGCCACTGGGCAGGCAAGGGGATCAAGCTTCTTGTCCTGGAACCATATGAAAAATCTCTTTCATTTGAAGGCATAGCACCTATGAGTCAACTCCTTTCTGAATGCCTCCACCATGTGGAGGACATCCTCAAATAGACCCAAAGCTTGGAAATCTAGTCACTCAGGAACCAGGTTGTGAGGTGCAGTGACTAAAGGCCTGGGTGGAGAACCATCCCATGAAGTCTGGTCAGAAGGCCATGGTGGAGAGGTTACCACCATGGAGGCCTGCTGCTAAGGCTGAGGAGGATTGGGTACCAGAACTGCCTTGGACAGTCTGGAGCTATCAGAATCATCTGCACATAGTCCTTTCTGACCTTGACCAGAAGTGTGCGGATGAAGGGGGAGGGAGGAAAGGCATACACGAGGCCCAGGGCCCAGGGCCCAGGGTCCAAGACCTCATGAAGGCATCCCCCATCAGTTTCTTGGACTGTGGGAGGGGTGGATGGGCACAAAACTGCCTCAGTTTGGCATTCTCCCAGGAGGCAAACAGGTACACAGAGGGTATGCACCACAGGGAGAACAGGTGGTTAACCACCTGCTGATTCAGAGACTACTCATGCAACATCTTTCCTACTCAGCTGATAGAATCTGCCAGCTCATTGTTCACCCCTACAATGTGAATCACCAGAATATCAGTATCCAGGTTGTGCAAGGAGGTCCAGGTACAAAGGGCCTCTGATGCAAGAGTAGGGAGTGTGTGTCACCCTGTCTGTTAAGGTAAAACATGGTTGTGCTCTTGTTCAATGTTCATCCAGACTTGAGCAACCTGACCCCTGATTAGTGGTGCAACCAATCGCACTACATTGAGCTCCAGCAGATTTATGAGGTGACAGGACACCCTGGGAAACCAGAACTGTGGCTCATGTGGTCCCCACGTGTGCTCCGAATGTTATCAGAGACGCACCGATCATCAGCGTGACAGACGGCTCTGGCCAGACAAATGGGATTCCTTACTCCAAATGTTCCAGGACCAGACACCAGAGGGTGGTGTCCCAAGTCAGCTGGGTCATTGTGATCAGCTGATCCAGGTGACCTAGGTACAGGGACCACTGGTGGCCGAGCTCCCACTTAAAGGGGCACATCTACCTGTGGGCCCAATTGATCATACTGCTGCAGGATACCATGTACCCCAGCAGCCAAAGGAAATTCCAGGCAGGTTGCAAGAGACCAACCTGAAATGATCAGGAAAAGGAGGTAAGATCCTGTGCCAGGTCCACTGGGAGGCAGGTCTTGGCCTGCAGTGTCTAATTCTGCCCCAATGAATGTGATTGACTCCTTTGGTATCTGTTCAGACTTGTATGGGTTGACCAAGAGGCCCAAGTCTCTGCAGATGTGGACAGCCAGGGCTGTGGATCTCACCATGGCCTCTCTGGATGGACCAGCAATCAGCCAGTCATCCAAGTTAGGGTAAACTCTGACCCAGAGGCCCCATAGGTGGGCTTCCACCACTGCCATGCACTCGATAAAGACCCTGGATCTGAGAAGAGGCTGAATGGCATGACCTTGAACTGATACAGGACCCATTCCACCTGGAACTGGAGGTAGGGGTGTTGGGACCTGTAAACAGCAATATGGAAGAATATGTCCCGGAGGTCCATGGAACCGAACTACATGTTCTGCTCCAGGGTGGTATAATCTGGCTCAGAAAGAACATCTGGACCTTGTGCTTCCATATATACTGGTTGAGATTGTGAAGATCCAGTATGGGGTGTTAGCAGCACATCTATTTCACACCAGGAAGTGCCTGGATATGTAATCCTGATCAGACAGGGTGTCCAGGTGATGGGCTCTGGCTCCTTTCACAAGGAGCTGAGCAATGTCCTCCCTGAGGGTAGATGTGTCCTGAAATACTCCAGACTCTCAAGGTGCATGGAGGTGGTAGGGCAGGGGAGCTTTGAAATCAAGGGACATTCCTCTGCCTACTATATCCACACCCACTTGTCCATTGTGATAGTGGACCTATGTGGCAAGAAAAACATAGCCTGCCTCTGATGAGAACAGTGGTCAGGAACAAGGCAGGTTGAGGGATGGCACTCCCAACCCATCACTGGAAAGATCTGAGGGGGCACCATTGGCTACTGCTAGAAGAGCACCACAAATCCTGACCACCCTTTTTGGAGCTTGACACCCCAGACCTCTTGAAGCATCAAGTCTGGAACTGCCCCTACTGGGGCTGCTGCCTGGGATGCTATGACTGAAAGTTCCAGTATTGAAAATCTGATTTCTTCAGTTTTTTCTACAGGTACCTCTGGGATGAAGTCACGGAGTCTAGGGTGGAAACAGGGTTCTCAATCCTTGTGAGATGTGCTTCCACCCAGGGCCAAAGAGGTTGGTGCCCAGAAAGGGGACATTCACTAACCTCTGTTGGGTATCCACCATGAAAGTGGACAATTGCAGCCAGGCCCTCCAATGGGGAGTCACGTGATGCGCTGCAGGGACTAGATGTGTATCCTGAGCTCTCTGGCCCCTGCGGCTCTAAATAAGTCTTAATTTCTATAAAACTGCCTATTCTTGGAGCATATTGTGTCTTTACCAAATCCTAATAGTGGACCGAATCAAATTTGGCAGCTTTTGGAATTTCTACAGGGCAAAACATGGATGCCAAAATTTGGGTGCCACCCGAGACATACCCAGCTGTAGACTCTGGAATGGGACAAGGCTGCTAAGAAAAGCAAACCACAGGCCACCGAGGTGGGACACCCTGTCTCCACCCCATCAGCACTCATGGTGGAACACATTCTCCAAGAACTCTCACCTAAGAAGGAAGCACTTCAACTACTTACTGAGGAGCTGAAAACCCTCTGAATCTCCACAGAGTCACTGGCACACCAAGTCAGGGATAATGAAGCACAAATCAGCTCTCTAGATGACTGGAGAGGCCAACTAAAACTTGATGTCTCTGCACTCCGCCATGAGGTTAGTAAATTGAAAGACCAGCTCAAGGATCTTGATGGCAGGAGCCACCTGAGCAATGTAGTGGTATTGGGGCTACCCGAGTGGGTGGAGGGTCCCAATTCCATGTTATTTGCCCAGATGCTGTGTGAGAAGCTGGTGGGACCCTCTTCCAGTGGATCCTCTTACATGCTCAAATGGGCACACAGGGCCCTGAGAGTAATGCCCCAGGACAGCGGTCGCCCACATCCCGTCATATTTAAATTTCTTAATTATCTCGACCGGCAGCATTTGCTCAACAACGTTTGAGAGCTGCAAGCTATTACTTGGGAGGGCTCGTTGCTTCCGGATTGCCCAGGACCTGCCAACAACCATTAGAAAACAATAGGCAGAGTACCACCCTCTAGTAACCAAGTTGATTGCTGCAAATATTAAATTTTGTATGGTGTATCCAACTAGTCTCCACCTCATGCATAACAGAGTCACTTGGAACTATGACACAGCTGACCTCGCATGAAGGATCTTCCCTTGCTAGTCTCTGATCTCTTCAAGCCTGCCTGAAAGATCATGCTGATTCTCCTCAGGAACTCAAGACTAGCTGGTTAATGGCAGTCATCAGTTAGAGACATAACCTGCTCGTACGGGGATATTTCTTTGAGTTTTTGCCCTATTGGTAACTGACCAGCTGCTGCTATGTTGAATTATGGGGCTGTTTTTTTTATTTGTTTAAAATGTTGTTATTAAACAGTTGGAGATCCCTGGACCTAACATGTGAAATATTCATGACAGTTTCTTCTCCTGGTGCAAGTTCTGCATGGCAATACACCGGCCCTGGACTTCTGTATGGATAATCGGCTTGATTTTCACAAGTTGACTATTAGAGACTTTCGATGTGCGGATTGTGTTTTACTCTTGTTATTTGCCGGTCTGGCTGCAGTTCATTTGTGATTTTGGTACTTTTCTCCTCTTTTTTGGGAGAACTTTCTAGACCTTTTGGTAGCCGGGTCTCTGTCTGCATGAGTCAGACCTCCAGTTAACATATTTTCTTTACTTAGCATGGGTACAAGATACCATATTTGAATTGTTTATGATGAGTTTGTGATCTTTCTAAGTGCTATTTTTAAGTATTACAGTCTGTCAATATGGTCAAGTTTTAGAATGAGCAATGGGGGAGGGAGAGAGCTAGGAGGGGACTATATTATTAAAAGCTCTTTGGCAAAGGTGGTTAAACTGCTGATTTGTATATAGTTACACATGTTTCATGACTTAATGGGTCAGGGGGGATGGGGAAGCTCTATGGGGTTGAGTATCTGCACACATTATGGACCAAGAAGGTTATGGAGTATGGTCACTAGGACCGGGGGACATATTTCTTCTGTTATTTTCTTTAGTTGCATGGTGTCTGGTTGGGAATCTTATTTTTGATTTTGGGGGGGCATGTATAACTGTTGTTCTTGATTTGGTTAATGTGGTGTTTGGGGGGTGAAGGGTAGAACTGGAGCAGAATCAGTTCAGGGGCTTTTCTCGAACACAAGACAGGGCAGTCTCCCTGTATTCTCTCTTACATAGAAACATAGAAACATAGAATTTGACTGCAGATAAGGACCGCTTGGCCCACCCAGTCTGCCCATTTCCCTACCTGATGGATAAGCTGCAGATCCTAGTTAACCAGCAGCCTACTTCTTCCTACCCCAACCCCCTAGAATTGCCTCATGACTGTCCCATGCATGCTTGAATTCCACCAGTGTTTGTGACTCCACAACCTCCTCTAGAAGGCCGTTCCATACATCCACCACCCTCTCTGTGAAAAAATACTTCCTTAAATTACCTCTGAGCCACCTCCCTTCTATCTTCAAATTGTGCCCCCTTGTTCTTGCACACCTCTTTTTTTGAAAGATGCTACCCTCTTGGACTTTGTTGATTCCCTTGAGGTACTTGAAAGTTTCTATCATGTCCCTCTCTCCCTCCTTTCCTCGAGGCTATACATGTTAAGCTCCTTAAGTCTCTCTTCATATGTCTTCCGGTGCAGACCCTGCACCATTTTAGTTGCCCTCCTCTGGACAGCTTCCATCCTGTCTATGTCTTTGTGGAGATTGGGTCTCCAGAACTGCACGCAGTACTCCAGATGGGGTCTCACTAGCTGTCTGTACAGAGGGATAATAACTTCCTGTTTTCTACTGGTGATTCCTCTCCCTATGCATCCCAGTATCCCCCCAGCCCTCCTTGCTGCCCTCTCACATTGCTTGCCCACCTTTAGGTCACCTGATATGACTACCCCCAGGTCCCTTTCCATTTGATCCATTTGTGTCCATGACTGTGCCCTTTAGATTTATTTCTTGGAACATTAAAGGGGCCCAGGATAACCAGAAGAGAGCCATGGTATTGAAGCACCTTAAAAAACTCCAACCGGGGTGGTATTTCTCCATGAGACAAATATGCGCAAGGAAGAGATCTTATTCTTCCAGAGAAAATGGGTGGGTCAGGCTTTTGGGTTGGGGTATAGCAGGAAGAAAGGTGGGGTATCTATTTTGACCTATAGATGGATCCCCTTTAGTATGATGCAGGAACGCTGGGACAGTGATGGGCATTTCCTACTACTTCATGGATGCCTGGGTCTCACAGAAGTTTTATTGGGTACTATATATGGCCCCAACAAAGATTCTCCCCACTTTTTTTCTGACTTGATGATGCAACTGGAACCCCACACCCATCTTCCCATTTTCCTGGGGGCAACTGAAATTTGGTCCTTCAAACAGATTTGTACTAGTCTGGTACCTGTAGGAAGGGCCTCTCCCCAGGACAATGAGGATTAAGAGAGCTTATGGACAACATGGGGTTGGTGGACCCATGGCACACACTTCTCTCAACTACTCGCCAATATACTTTTGAATCTATTCCTCACTCTTCTCATTCCCGAATCGATTTCTTTTTGGTCAGCAAAGATAGCCTATCCGGACTTTTGGAGTGTTCTATTCAGCCCTCGGTTATTTCTGACCATTTTTCTCTGATGATGGACCACATCATTTGTGGGTGGGAAGTCCATAATAAGACTTGGAGCCTTGACCCCTACCTACTTAAGGACCCAGATTCCCTGGCAGCCACCCAAGCCTATCTCAGAAGTTTTTTCCAGGATAATGAGGGATAAGTTGTGGCCCTGGATATGATGTGGGCTGCCACCAAGTGTGTGATGAGAGGTGAATGCATCATACTGGCTACCATGGCAAAAAATGCTGGGCTAAGAAGCTAGATGATCTCTTATCACAGATCTGCAAGGCTGAACACTCTGACCTCCAAGACTAATGCAGCCACCTGGTCTCGTCTGAATTCCCTAAGGGTGCAATATTATGGGTTGCTGGCTGAAAAGGCATATTAAGCTTTACAGCGCACAAAGATGCACTATCTAGAATTTGGAGAAAGAGCTGGAACGCTCCTAGCTCTCTGCTTACAGCAGGTAGATTTTCTAAAAGCAATACCCAGTCTCCAGCCTACACTTGGAGGTGAAGTTCGTACCCATCTGTGAGATATCCACTTTCCACACCTACTACAGCTCCTTCTATAGTCAGGAATCTTCATCTTTGAGTCTCATGCAGAGGACTGAAGCATATTCAGACCCACTCCACCTTTCTTGTTTACTGAACCAACATGACCTCTTAAAAGTGCCTGTAACCCTACTAGAGGTCTGACAGGTCATTGAACACCTCCTGAAAGATAAGGCTCCTGGGCCAGATGGTTTTCTTAATATTTTTTACACTGCTTGTATAGATATTAGTCCCCTTCCTAACCCACCTTTTCAACTACCTGCTTTTTTCATGTCTCACTGAGTCTTCTCTCACTCAGGCTTTGATTTCCATTATACTTAAGCCAGGGAAGAACACATTGCTACCAGGCAGCTAATATCCCATTTCCTTGCTTAATTCTAACTTAAAAATATTGTCCAAGATTCTTGCTAACCAGCTGCTTCAGGTTTGGGATGGATTAATATCTCCAATGCAGGTTGGTTTCATGGTGGACCAACACTCCAATGACCATGTACAAAAGCTGCTCTATCTCATTTCCACATCTGCGGACAGCAGGACACCAGCAGCTCTGGTCTCCCTAGATGTGGAAAAAGCTTTTGACAGGGTCTCTTGGCCTTTCTGCTTTGCAGCCCTCCAAAAATTTGTATTCCCTTCTAATTTCTGTAACTGGGTAAAGATCTTATACTGTAACCCAACAGCCAGAATTACATGTAATAGAGTTATGTCTGCTCCAGTGGTGCTTTGACGTGGGGGCAGGGGTGCCCACTTTCCCCTTTCTTGTTCAGTTTTGATCTGGAATCTCTTCTGCAGAGAATCCAACAGAACTCAGATGTCTGAGGGAACTCGGTAGGAGAGACCCAATTACAAATTATCCATCTACACAGATGATCTCCTGCTCCATGTTGAATTTTCCCTGACATCGATTCTCGTGGCTTTAAGGGAAATTCAGCAATTCTCCACAGTGGAGGGCTACAAGCTTCACCTGGACAAAAACTCAGGTATTACCACTGAACATTCACATCACCAAGCAACAGATTCTTGACCTAGGCTTATGTTGAGAATCCAATGCCATTACTTACCTAGGAATCCATATCAACCTAGCCCTCTATGAGCAATTAAAGCAGAATTTTTTTTTCTTTCCAGTTCCCCCCACCTGCCAGAGGTTTTGGCCCCCACCCTGCTTGCCGCCCATATGCCCAGGCTTACTCCCTGGGTGCGGCCTCCAGGAGGGTGCCCCCTCTCCAAGGTAAAGGGTCTCTTATCTGTTGTTTCCACTATTTATATGTTTTGAGTAGCTGCATCAAAGTTATTTGTAACAAATAATAGTGATCATTTGGATATATTTTTTTATCCAAATGACCTTTAGTTTATTAGAAGTTTTTCCATGATGAACTTTTTCACTTACACCTTATTTATTATCACATACACAACAATTGGTGTAATTGTTTAACAGCCAGTTGTTTGACTGTTATGTGACTTAACTATTAAGAATTAAATATACTTGAGAATTTATTCAAGTTTTAGGAGGGGAATGGTTAAATTATTATTAAAATGAAAATAAATGTTTAATAAAATGTTTAAAGAAGATAACTTGAAATACGATATTTATAATTATTTAAATGAGAGACATGCACTATTCTTGCACACTCTATTGCGTCTGACCCAGTCACATCCTCATAATTAGGAAATTGTCCTTTTAATAAAGAGTTGAATGGGTGCCTGGTTTTAGTGACACGAGAGAGTGTGCAATTTAGATTATGTGTTTTCTTATCTAATCTGGTAACTACTGATTGATACTGGTGTTTAATTAATTACACTTGGGTTATATACTATATATAGGGTGAGATTATATTGTGAGCCATGCCTCTGAGGAAGAGGTATTCTTACCTAGAAGCGCCGGGCTGGTCAGATGTGTGTTGGATCTAATGTATAATATATTTTGTGAATTGTAAGGTACTATGGCTTTTTGTACCATGATTATTGAAAAATTATAAAAGGCACAGTATACACATTTTTCAGAGACCTATTGAGTGCTGGCGTCATTTTAATCTCAGTAAAGGGTCTCTTGCCCTGGCTTACCCCTAGGGCAGGACCCTCCTGGTGGACATAGGTTGCAGCAGAAGCAGCAGCGGAGGTGGGGGCATCATGAACGGCACCAGCTTTTTTTGTATGCTAATTTTTGGAGATCTCTGGGGGCGGGGACATGCAATGATGCCAGTGTCCACCCCACCCCCCTTGCATGAGGCCCTGACAGTTGCAGTACCCCCAGCCTCCACCAGAGGTCTGCAATGCGCCAGACACTCTTCCCCCCTTCCACTCTAGAAGAAGAGCGATCCCTGGGATGGTCAATCCTTTTACTCCCTGCCAGCCCACTGACTCCCTAGTCCATCTGCGAACCCGGGATATCATTGCCACAAGCAGACACCTTGCTGCTACGCCAGCAGGCTGGCACTATTGAAGCAGAATTTTAACACCCTTGTTGCAAGTAATCAAAGTGGGACCTGCAGCGAAGGATGGCCCTCGCTTTGTCTCTCTGGGGAAGGGTCAATGTCATCCAAATTAATATTTTACCCTGTATTCTCTACCTGATGAGTATGCTTGGCTTGTTTCTTCCCAAGGTGTGGTTCACCTGTCTTCAGAGCCTAATCATGGACTTTCTTTGGAAGAAGAGGGCCACCCACTGAGCCTATTTCAAGTTAACACTTACCAAGGAGAGAGGCACCTTATGATTGTCCAGCTTTTTTTAATTATTGTGCCCTGCATTGAAGTAAGCTATTCTAGTGGGGCCCCCCTCCAGTTGTCCCCTTGGACTCAGCTTACTGCCCTCTCTGGCGCGTATTAGAGGTGCAGCTGTGTAAAAAACATGGCCTCCAACTTGGCAGTTTGTTATATCTTAAACCCTCCTTCTTACCTTCACAATTATACAAAACCCCTCTGATGTGGTCTCTTAAAGCCCTAGAACTAATTATGTACATATTTAAGGGTCAACTGGAGCAGGGACCTGTCACAACCAGTATAGGGGAATTCTAACATTTGAATAGCCAATCACCCCATCCCAATCAACTTCTGTCTGCAACTCCGGAATGTCTCACTAGATGCTCTAATAGAGGAGGATAAACTGTGCTCAGCTGCAATGGCACAGCAGACTATTTTATCCCATTATCCCTTCAAGCATCTCCAACATTCCAGAGTGCTCACCAGTCACTTGGATGTGGCCCCCTGACCACTGAACATCATTCTATCCTGTCTGATTTATTAGCGATAACAAAACAGTCCCACTCCATTTCCAAGTTTTATACTCAACTTCAAGCCAAAGACTCTGGTGGTCTAGCTGGTGAATGTTATACTGGAAACAGGTGTTGAGTTTACAATTGAACCCCAAAGCTTGGCTAACACTTTAGAGGAGACTGTATAAATTTATTAATTCAATTCAATTCAATTCAATTCATGTTTATTTATAAAGCGCCTTTCAAAATCAAGGCGCTATACATAATAATAAAATAAGAAACCAACATTAAACAATCAAACTATAAAGAAAAAGCCAAATTAAAAGATATGTTTTTAAAGCAATTTTAAAACTGTCAACGGTCGGGCATTCTCTCAACCAATGAGGTAGAGAATTCCACAGGGTAGGAGCTGAAAAGGCAAAACGCGAGATCCTGACAACTTCAAAGCGGACCCTGGGAATCTCTAGCAATCCCTCATTGGCAGAGCAGAGGCGGAGGGACAATAAGGAACAGAAGATCTTTCAGGTAACCGGTCCCTGATGATGTAGGGCTTTAAAGGTTAGTAAACCAACCTTAAAGGTGATTTGCCACCGCACAGGCAGCCAGTGCAGTTCACGAAGCACAGGCATAATATGACTGGTTCTTGGAGTCCCAGTCAAAAGCCTGGCTGCAGCGTTCTGCACCAGCTGCAGGCGGCGGATATCAATCCCTGGTAGCCCTAAGTATAGGGAATTACAGTAGTCCAAACGGGTGGTAACAAAGGCGTGAACCAAAGTCGGAAGGTCCTCCTGTGGAATCAGATGTTTCACCCGGGCGATATTCCTCGGATGGTAAAAAGAGGATTTGACAACAGCTGACACCTGTGATTTCAGGGTCAGACCGTCATCAAAATAACGCTCAGATTTCGCACCTGTCGAGGCTAGAGAAGCGTACCCCACCAAGTAATAAGCCTGTTGGATGTCCCACACCCAAACCCCTCCCAGGATGACCTGGGCCCACAACCAATACCTCGGTCTTATCCGGATTAAGTTTTAACCAGCTCGAACTCATCCAAATTCTGATCTCATCCAGGCTGTTGTTAAGTACGGAGAGTGCATCACTCTGATCGGGGAGAAACGATAGATACAGCTGAGTATCATCTGCATAGCAGTGAAAACTCAAGCTGTATCTCCTGATGATTTAAACACGATAGATATCTCCCTAGCTCAATTTTGTATTTTACATAACATGTATTATACCCCTCAAAGGTTACAAAGCATGAGTAGGAGAGCCTCGGCAGACTGTTCCCATTGTAGACAGGGTGAGGGCTCTCTTAGACACATTCTTTGGAATTGTGCAAAGCTGGCACCCTTTTGGACTGCCATTCAAACCTCCCATGATGCCTTCTTGGGGCTAGACTCTTTCTTTACCTCTCAGGTCTGTCTTGTCGGGCATTATCCAGAGGAGCTTTTCAGACCTCATAGGGCCCATATGACTTTGATTTCAATTACTGCTAAGATGGTACTTCTTTACCACTTGTTAGATGATTCTGTGCCATCATACAGAGAACAGCACCAATACATTTTACAAGCCCTGGCTACTGAGAAGCATACTGCTTTCTGACAAGACAGATATGAAAAGTATTGGGATCAATGGGATCTCCTAGAAGCCCTTCTATCCTAATTACTGATTCTCCAGTTGAAGGCCACTGGGAATGGTACTCTGCCCTGTTGGTGGGTGTACTGATAGATGTCCCCATCTTTTATTTTGTGGGAACATTTGCTTGTGCTCCGGCTAGGGGAAGGATGAGGGTGTGGGGGAAGGGGGTTTGGGAGTTTATATGTATGGAATGTTACTGTGGTTGTTGCATTTACTTTTGAATATATGTCTTTCCATTGGTCTTGTTGTTTTTTCTCATTATTTGGAAAATTTCAAAAAAGCATAATTATTTTGAAAAAAAAAGCCAGGCCCTCCGATGCATGGAGACAACTGCTACCACTGCAAGGACGCACAAGTCGTCCATGTCCAAGGCTGTCTGGAGCTGGTATTTAACCAGTGCTTGATTGTGGTCTCTGATGATTTCCACCACCACCTGTTGCTCTGGGTGGCGGTGAGGGAGGATCATGTCAAACATACTCATCATGGAACAACTATAATTGACCATCATAATGGCATAGCTAGCCTGCCAGAGACTCAAGGTAGCTACAGCATACACCTCAGTCTTATGGGACTCCTTGTCTGGGAGCCTGTCCACATTCCCCTGGTGTCCTGACTTATGGAACACTGAGTCAGTAAGCAGCCTTTCTGTTGAGGGGTAATCAGAGAACCCTGAAAGGGAGCCAGTACGGACTGCATATTTATAGATCATAAGGACAGAGGGTGTCAGGCAGGAGGCTGTATGCTGCCAAAGCTTCTGGGCTGATCAAAAGATGGCCTCAGTCACTAGAAAGCCAACCTTGGGAAATTCGCCCTGGTCCAAAATGTCATAAAACAGTACTTGGCTGTCAGCAGGACTGGTTTCAATTGGACATCTGTGGACTCAGCAATAAAGTGAAGCAGCACACCAAACATTACCAATCCCTGATCAGGGCAGGATCCTTACCTGCATCCCAGTTGAAGAGTGAAGCCCTTAAAAGGACATGGACTCTAGGTCTGAGTCATCCCTGATGACTCCACAAAGATGGCTGTTGGCTGTGTTTTGCCCTGGACCTCCTGCGACTCATCACCTGTGGTGATCCTCATGGACAACCAGCCTGGCAAGCTGGGAACTGAATGGATGGCTTCCTTGTTCTGGATGTCAGTCAGTGACTGGTGTCGGGGTAACAGCTCAATTGTGACCTGTGAAGACACGGGTGTTGGAAGCATCCATGGGGTCTGGGCTGTCAGGGTAATCACTGGCAGCTGTCAGAGCACCATTGGTCCTGGAGTAGAGCCCTGCCCTGCCCCACAATGGCCCATTGTTACAAAAGAAGGAACTCCTCATTGCACCAACACATTTAGTGCTGGTGCCTCAGCTCACCTGAGGCTAAGGAGGATGAGGAGCACTGTAGGCGGTGACTCCTGGTTGAGCTGGATCAAGACTGTAGACACCTTGACCGTGACCTCAACCATCAACCACCCACTCAATGGCAAGAAGGGTCATCCTGGTGCTGGTAGTAAATCACATGCCAGCCCACATTTAACAGCATGGTGGTGGAAGACTCAACCTTGGTTGAAGGCTTGTCCTGATCCAGACTGAGTGGGGTCACCAGTCTAACCATATTCTTATGGGTCAGTACCAGGAGCAGCATGGTCTGCAAAACTGAATCTTCAGCTTGTCTTCCAACAGTTCTACCAGGTCAAGTAAGATTTAGGCCAGCTGGTTGACCAAAGTTGAAGTCGACTGACTCAATGGTGAAATTGAGGAGCCCTTGACCAGCCAACCTGTCCCTCTACCAAAGTGTGCTTGACAGCTGCCGAGCAGTCAGGCAAGTCTAGAGACCAGGAGGGCTGAGATCTCTCCCTATCCCATGACTGTCAATGGTGGTGGGAAGACTTCTTGGATTTTGTCTTTGACTGGGAGTTGTGGAGGGCAGGGCTCTCCCCCATTGTCTGGAAGATCCAGCACAATTCATGGAACTTGCCCATGAAGGCCCCTTCAATGCTGGGCCTAGGTGGAAACAGTGCCAAGGCTGAGGAGGTGTCTGTTGTAGCTACTGCCACACCTGCCTCAAAGGTAGCAAGCTGTGCTGCAGATCCAGCAGCCACTGAGGCCTTTTGCCACCCTTTGAGTGATCTTTTGGCTCCCATTCCAAAAGCTGTCCCAGCACAATCCAGAGCTTCCTTTCCTCAAAGGACACATGGAGCATAGACTGGCAAAGGCTGCACCCAGTCACACTGTGTTGCCCACCCAGGCAGTACATGCTCATGTCATGCAGATCAGTGACTGACATTTTCTGGCAGCACCAAACACATAATTTAAATCCTGGCTTCTTGCCATCCAGTGGGAAACTGCAAAAAGCACTAAAGAACTCCAAAATAACTGTTCGCCAATGGTGCAGAGAAATCCTAAACAGAACATGAAGGAGGTGACCTGTTTGTCCAGATGAAATAAAGATCTGATGTCATGTGATGGACTCAGGGGATTTATCTGCTTGGGTGGTGGGAGGAACTTAGCTTAAAGATGCCCAGCCAATCATCACCTTCTTGCAGAACTGCCAGAGTGTGGCTAAGTGAACCATATCCATGCCCTTAGAATAAATAATTTTTATTTTATTTCTATGAAACAAAACATGCAAATGTCTACATGTCCCAGATCACAATAAAAATTAATAATAATGTCTGAACGAGAAAGATTGACTTGAAGGAGCAGTCAACTTTTGTTTATCCTGCCTCTTTTTGGTGTGATCAAGACATTTATTTAAATTTCATGGGAAGTGCATAAAGGCAAATAAACTGATTTAAACAGGAAGAAAGGGAGACATGCAAAATGTCTAGTTAAGCTCAAGTGGTTGAAAAAGTTCAGTCTGTGTGTTGAAAGTATGAGTTTTATGGTGCATCAGTATACCACATTAGGATCACTATGGTAATGGAGGAAGCAATAACAAACTGCCTGCAAAGCAGGCACACTCCATTTAAGACAGTCTATTAAGATACATTGTCACTGACCTTTGGTTCATGCTAGCTTAATACAGTCAGTCTACTCTCTATCAGAAGTTTCTGAACACAACACAGGTTTACTGAAAAGAGGTAAGTACTTATCTACAGTCTATCGGCATAATGATTTTTAAATTGATTCTATACAAATTTTGTTTTCTTTGAAATGTACTGACGATGTAATAACATGAACAAGTTAGAATTTGACTATTTTATAATTCAACAATCATTTTAAAGTTTTCTTTCACTTTTCCAGAGAACACTGTGCCCATCTGCCTTTCTTTCTTTCTTTCTTTCTTTCTTTCTTTCTTTCTTTCTTTCTTTCTTTCTTTCTTTCTTTCCTCCTTTCTTCCTTTCTTTCTATCTTTTTTTGTTTACCAGGAGAGACACACTAAGCTGAAAGCTTTTTTACAAGTGCAACCTGGGAGCATAAGGAAGTTAAGTGACTTGCTCAGGGTCACACAGTATACAAGTGGGGTCTGTGGGATTCAAACCTAGGTCTCCAGTTTTGCAGCTCAGAGCTTTAAAGAGGACCTTCACCAGTCCTTTTGTCTTTCATGCATAAATTACCCCTTCTTGCATTGATTCTAGAATTGTATTTCATTACCCTCTGCTGCAGTTAGTTTTTATGTTTGCTTGCACGCATGTACAAGAAACATAGTGCCACCATATGAGTTTTCCTAGGTGTGCCACCACTGCTTCCAATGCCCTGATCCTTTTTGCAGACATGGCCATACCGCACCACAAAGGATGTCCAAGCTGTCTATGACAGCAGTTCAGACGCAGTGGCATACAGTTGAAGGAAAATGACCGCTACAATCAGCGGTACTAATGTGTTGGCAATTTGCATACTGTGGTAGGCAGTATGCAAATTGCCTACACATCACCACTGCTGATTGTAGCAGCTGTCAACCCATATTATCATGTACTACAGGTCTGAAACTGAGAACAAATACTCTGTGGAGTTCTCAAAACAAATATCTGTCCCCACCCACCCACTGGACGGCCATCAGGCAGCATCCCCACAGCTCCCACAGTACATAGTTCAGTACAGAGTCCAAACATATGCAACAGAGTAAACAAAATGCATGCAGCATGACAGCGATAACTAAAAAATATAAATACAGTATTACTAAAACCAACGTGCAACAAATCTAAATGCATTGTGCAGTGCTTGTTTTTCTAGCCTGACAGCTTACAGTATCTGTGTGCCTCTCCCAGCTTTCCTCTCACAGCCAGAGTTTTCACAAGACTGCTGAGCTCCATTCTCACCACTCTGCCAATTACAAAATGAAAGAACACATTACATTCCATTTTAAAAGTGAAGTAGAGGGTTGGTCCTGTAACTTTTTTTCTTCCCTGAGAGCGCTGTGATTTTTTTTTCTTCAGCTTGTAGTGACAGCCTCTTTATATTACCTTGGGTATAAGGACAAAGCTCTGTGATCATCTTTGTTTGGTGGGTGTGTGCTGTTGCTGTTAGCGAGTACTTGCAAAAAAGTGTGAGGGAGAAGCTGAAAAGGTTTTTGCTGCTCATAACATAATGCGATTTTTGCATGCACCTGACAGATTTGTCATTCCTTTTGTTATAGACTGTACCTTGGAGGAGGGGACAGCACCCCCAAAAAGTTATTCGTGACTGCTGTATAAAAGTAAGCAACAACCCCGGGGAGAGCCATGATAAGCAACAACTTCAAGCCTGGCAACAAGCACCACTACCAGCAGGTCATGGAGGATGAGATGCCAGCCACAGAGAAGGACCTGGCTGAGGATGCACCCTGGAAGGAGATCCAGTGGAACACATTCATGTGCTGGTGCAATGAACACCTGAAATGCATCATCAAGCACATCGGCAACCTACAGTGTGACCGAACTGATGGCCTGTGCCTCATCGCACTGCTTGAGGTGCTGAGCCAGATGAAGATGTACCAGAAGTACCACACTTGCCCCAATGTCTGGCAGATGAAGCTCGAGAATGTGTCTGTGGCTCTTGAGTTCCTCGAGAGGGAGCACATCTAGCTCGCCTCCATAGGCAGGTCATTCTGTCTGTCCCTCTGTCTGTCTGCTGTCAAAAGATTGTTGAAAGAAGGTTACGGGGGACCCTACCTTTAAGGATAATGGTTGACAGAGGATGAGGTTGGGGCAGTGGATGCCTACCTATGATTAAAAATGAGAGAACCCTGATCCACCCACACCTGTGAGGATACTGAAGGGGTATGCCTCATTGGCAAGCCTTTAAACTAGTCAAGGGGGGAGGCACTGATAAGCAGCAGGAAAATCCCAGCCTCCCCCTACAAAATAGGGTACTAAATGAGAAAAAGACCAAGGTAGAAAGGTCAGTGGGGGTTGCCACTACAGAAGGTAAAGCCATCAAAAAATGGAGATCAATGAGTACCAATGCCCATAGTCTGGGTAACAAGCTTCCTGAATTAGTGGCCTTGATGGAGAAGGAAGATCTGGATATCGTGGCAGTCACAGAAACATGGTACACACAGAACCATGACTGGGACGTAAACATACCAGGATACACTATCTACAGAAGGGACAGGGAGGGTAAAAGAGGAGGAGGAGTAGCTCTCTACATAAGAGAAGAAATCAAAGCAACAGAACAAAAGGGTAAACAAGGAGGAGAAGAAGCACTGTTGGCCAATTTGGAGGCAGGCAATGGCACCACAATCTGCACAGGGGTTGTATACAGGCCCCCCTCTCAGGGGGAGGAAATGGACAAGGAAATGATAGAAAGTATACTTAGAATGGCAGATAAAGGGGAGATATTGCTGATGGGTGTTCTGAATATTCCAGATGTTAACTGGAGTGCAGTTGCAGCAGCCACTTCTAAGAGTGGGGTTATTCTAGATGCCCTACAGGAGGCATGCCTTAGACAACTAGTATTGGAGCCCACTCAAGAGGGAGCAATCTTAGACCTGGTTCTCTCAAATGGAGATGAAGAGAGGATCACAGATGTAGAAGTGGGTAGCCATCTGGGAACAGACCATCCGAACAGTATGGTTCACAATAAACACAGCAATAGAGTCAAGCCATACAAAGACAAAGGTACTGGATTTTAGGAGGGCTGACTTTACAAAATGAGTGAGTGCCTAAGGAATGCACTAGCAAATGGGCAGGAAGGAGGGTGGAAAACAATGGGGAATAATAAAACTGACATCACAGAGGTAACAAGCCTTTGTGTAAAGCAAATAAACAAAACGAAACGAGGTAAGAAACCACTATGGTTCTCAAGGAAGTGGCAGTGAAGGTTCAAGAGAAAAAGCATTCGGAAGTACAAGGAATCACAGAAGAAACAGGACAGAGAACTGTATCAGTCAAAGCAAAAGGAAGCTGGAAAGGCAGTCAGAACAGCAAAGGCCCAAACCGAGGAAAGATAGCCAACTCAGTTAAGAAGGGATAAAACCTTTTATAGGTACATCAGGGAGGCGAAGGAAGACCAAGGGAGGGATGAGTGAGAGCTTAATAAAGGGAGGGAGGGTGGGCAGAGGGTGACTGTGAAAAGGCAGAGATACTAAACAAATATTTTTGCTCAGTATTTACAAAGGAAGAGGGGGAGGTACCTAAAACAAACAGTAGAAACACTCTGGATACAGAAGTTGATACCAGCCCATTTACAGAAGAAAGGGTTCTGAAAGAGCTCTTAAAACTGATGTTGGACAAAGCAATGGGGCCTGATGGGATTCATCCCAGAATTCTAAAAGAACTAAGGGTAGAACTAGTGACACCACTGACTACCCTCTTTAACAAATCATGGGAAGATGGGGTGGTACCTGAGGACTGGAGGAGGGCAGATGTGATTCCCCTTCACAAAAGTGGAGCAAGGCAGAAGCAGGAAACCACATACCTGTTAGTTTAACCTCAGTGGTAGGGAAAATGATGGAATCACTTCTGAAGGAAAGAATTGTTGCCTATCTAGAGACCAGAGGCACAGGACCCAAGGCAGCATGGATTCACAGCGGAAGGTCATGCCAGACAAATCTGATAGATTTCTTTGACTGGGTGACCAAAGTAGTTGATCAGGAAGGGGCTGTGGACATGGCCTACCTAGACTTTAGCAAGGCATTTGACACAGTCCCACACAAAAGATTAATATACAAGTTAGCCAGCCTGGGAGTGGGTCCCAAGATGACAGCCTGGGTAAAGAATTGGCTGGAGAATAGGACACAGAGAGCACCTGGGAAACAAAAACCCAGGGGAAGAGTACACAATGGCTGGTGAGATACTAACAACAACAAAAATGGAAAGGGACCTGGGGGTAGTCATATCAGATGACCTAAAGGTGGGCAAGCAATGTGAGAGGGCAGCAAGGAGGGCTGGGGGGATACTGGGATGCATAGGGAGAGGCATCACCAGTAGAAAACAAGAAGTTATTATCCCTCTGTACAGACAGCTGGTGAGACCACATCTGGAGTACTGCGTGCAGTTCTGAAGACCCACTCTCCACAAAGACATAGACAGGATGGAAGCTGTCTAGAGGAGGGCAACTAAAATGGTGCAGGGTCTGCACCAGAAGACATATGAAGAGAGACTTAAGGAGCTTAATATGTATAGCCTCGAGGAAAGGAGGGAGAGGGGGGACATGATAGAAACTTTCAAGTACCTCAAGGGAATCAACAAAGTCCAAGAGGGTAGCATCTTTCAAAAAAAGAGGTGTGCAAGAACAAGGGGCACAATTTGAAGATAGAGAGGGGGCAGCTCAGAGGTAATTTAAGGAAGTATTTTTTCACAGAGAGGGTTGTGGATGTATGGAACAGCCTTCCAGAGGAGGCTGTGGAGTCAAAAACAGTGGTGGAATTCAAGCATGCATGGGACAGTCATAAGGCAATTCTAGGGGGTGGGGGTAGGAAGAAGTAGGCTGCTGGTTAACTAGGATCTGCAGCTTATCCATCAGGTAGGGAAATGGGCAGACTGGGTGGGCCAAGTGGTCCTTATCTGCCATCAAATTCTATGTTTCTATGTTTCTATGTATGGACACCTGTTTGTGGGGAGAAGAGATGTAGAGCTTGGGTGACCTCATACCTGTAAAGACCTTGATGTAAGAGTCACTTTCCAGTCTATTTTATATTTTTATTACTTGAAAGTAGCCATTCAATGCCAATTTACATAAAGCGGGTAAAGGAGGACTGGGCATTTCAGTTTGTCACATGCCCATCTGCCTTCCCTCCAAGCTCACTTATAGCTGGAAAAGGACATAAAAGCACACATTTGTTTCCAGGATTCTTCAGCCTGAACACAAGATATTTTAAACCATTTGGGAACGCAAAGTGGGAAAAATTATGCAAACATAGACTGTAAACTATTGTACTATGTGAACTGGCTTCCTTACACAACACTGGCTTGTCTCTCCAAAACACAAAGTTCAGCTCAGTTATGGATCAAACATAAAACTGTAATAACATACAAAGCTCCCGCTTTGTGGAAGTCATATCCATAACATCATACATCTTCTCCTTGAAATAAAAAAAAATATATATATATATATATATATATGTATATATGTGTGTGTGTGTATATATATATATATATATATATATATATATATATATATATAGTTCTATGTAGACTATAAACCTTAGCGTTATCTGATCCATGGAATCATATGTGGGAGTCAGAACATCCTTTTTTAAAAAGAATGATCCTTTGAGGGAAATTATAATTCAGTTCATACATTTCAAAAATGATTTTCAGGTTCATTCATTCATTCATTCACTGGACTAGAGCCCTGCTCTGATGAAACTCACCAGCGGAGTAGGTGATGAAAAGGTTTGTGTGGAATATAACAGCTTCTTGAAGTAAACAGTTGTCTTATAGCAAAGGGATGACCACATGTGCAAAGTTGTAAAGCAAATACATGTACAACAAATCTGTCATATATTCAGGGAATTCGATGATATCCTAAAAAAGACTTTGAAAACATTAGCACAAGGTAGGTTTCCTATTTCAGTGGAATGACAGGCATCCTCCTTCCCACTGATTTAAGAGTATTCGCTGGAATCTGAGTTTCCATTATATCCACAAAGGACAAGATTGCCCAGCAGTGCAAAGACTTTGTACCAACAAATGATAGATAGCTAGACAGAGATAGACAGACAGATAGACAGACAGACATGTGTATGTACCAAATCCTATTCATTTAACATTTTTATCTCCTTTAGGCACCCAGTTGGCACATAACACGAAAGCAAGCAGTTGTACAAAGCCATGCGGAATACATTTTTCAAACATTCTGACTTAACTAAACACAGAACTCTGGTACCATAAAAGAGATAACAGAAAAAAAAAAGATGCTAGGAAGCACACGTATGTGTTCCAAGAAGTATCACAGCAACTAATATTAAGACAGCAATAAGCACGCATGCACAATGATGTGTAGTATATGCAACCCAAGCAAAAGGGACATAATGTAAATGTGCACAGTTGTGCCATTATCTGTACTGTACACCAAAAAAAGAAATACAGAAGCTTTATAACCCATTTAGAAAGGAATATACATGTGATCACTCAAATGTGCCATAATACTGTTTGTCATACCCACTGGGAAAGGGACATAAGTAATTACATGTACCATATGCAATATATATATATGTATAGGCAGAATGTGGGAAAATGTGGGCAACAACTGGTCCTCAACGCACGAATCAACAAAGGAGAAGATACAAATTCAGGACATTGTGGAAACAACTGTTTTTATTCAGCAAAGTTTAGTTTTGATTTAGCGCCATAGATCCCTGGGGCTTTCTGCTTTAAAGCCCGTGTTTATTGCTGTAACTTTGGTTCTCATACCCAGGACCTCCGGGATAAGTGAATATTGCTAAATGGAACTTATTCCTGATACAATGGACACAAACTACAAAAACAAAAGCCCGAGTTGAACTATACATTTTTTGCTTTGAGTAGCACCTTAGGAATGGCAAACCCTTCTTTATGTGGCATATGTAAATTTGCAGGCAGTGTCCCATTTTATGGATTATTTATTTTATTTGCTTTACTATAAGTGACCAAGTTAGAGACCCTTTTTGGCCATACCTCACAGTAGGCAGTACCATACAACACGCATACAGTATTATGCACCATTGTGCAAGAGCGATTATCACGGGATTTAAGAATGCATGGTATAGACATAAAGGAATTCTGGAGGTCAGGGGTAAGGGGCAACAGACTTCTAGGAAAACATAAACTGAACTTACAAGCTCAAATGGGCAGACTGGGTGGGCCATAGGCCCTTATCTGCCGACACTGCCTATGTATCTATGTATCATACACTGGGCAAAATTATATTAGAAAGCACGGAGAGAAGGACACAAGTAAGCACCCACATATTTAACATGATATATTTATGACATCAAAACCTACCCAAATTAGACGGGTTATCTTAACCATTTGACAGTCACTTAATCCTAGGTGGAAACTTCATGTTCCATCTCTCTCTCTCTCTCTCTCTCTCTCTCTCTCTCTCCCCTCTCTCTCTCCCCTCCCCTCCCTCCCGTATCCTTTCCCTCTCCTCTCTCTCTACAATGTGCAGGATTATAGCAAAATGCACAGAGAAGGACACAAGTAAGCATCCACACCCATATGTTTCATGATGTACATATTATATCAAAACCTACAGAAAGTAAACAGGTCTTTTGAAGAAATTCTCTTGACTGCTTGATAGTCTCTTAATCCCAGATGAAACCTTTATGCTCTCTCCCTCCCTCTCTCTCTGTCTCCCACGCCCCCCCTCCCAATTCATGCCGATGGTGGAAATGCAACTTTTACTGTATTTCCCACTGGCATTTTCAACTATTGATAATTAAACAATTGCTCAAATGGAAGAGTTACACAATCATTTCTAATTGGTAAACAAATCAGACATGTTCCAATTTTAAATTAAGGCATAACTATGTCATAAAAAAACTTCACTCAGGACTAGTTGTGACCACAGACGATGAAAATAAAAGTACAGGGAGGGAAATGTTTGTTTTGTGTTAAGTAAAATCCCAACATTTTCAGTAGTATTACACAGAATATGCTGCGATTGCTTACTTTTAATAATAAATTACCCAGGTGTGAATGGCATGGCACAGGAAGACAAAAGCAACAATATATTACTACTGGTGTCAAATCTAGAGGACTAGTTTATCAGGATATGAAGTATGGAGCAAGCAAGCCTCGCAACTCAACCAGACCTTGCAGTTGCATAAGAAAAGAACCAGTGCTACGACGCTGTTTCTGACAAGTCGTTTATTTTTAAACATTACCATTTTCCCACTGCCTTTTTTTATCAACCTTCTTCCTTCTCACAGTCTTTAGTTTATAGGAAAAAAACATTTTAAGTCAGTGCTACAGCTCAGGTACCCCCATCATCACATCTTTGCGGCATCAGCCCCAGCATATTTGCACAATTTCAACAACTTGGTCTTGGGCAAAGAAAATATCAGCTGTCAGCTGTGCCTTAAAAAATTTTTTGACTTGTGCAGGAGATTGTAGAATAAAAGATGTAGCACCCACTCAAAGTTGTAAACCAACATCTCATCTGTTATGTTACCATGGTGACATCAGGGAAAATTGAATATTCAGTCCCACACAGATTGTGTGTGGGCAAAGTGTACACTTTACCTTCGCTTTGGTAATGATGGATTCTGAGTCAGAATTTTTTTTTTGGTTTTGTTATAGTGGCTACTGAGTTCTCTATCTAGTTTCCTTACTGATGTTTTCTGCAGCACTACACAGAATAAAAACATTTCATAGGCAGCACAACTTCTCATTGTCTACCATCTGTTTGACTTTGACAGCCAGACTACAAGACAGTACTGTTTTTCTGGAGACTCACAGGATGTAAAATAAATAATTATGGTAGGACTTGAACATTATAAGATGTCATGCACTGTATATAGCAATTTTGATATTGAAATAGTTCTCTGAAGAAGTCAATGTTGGCGATGGTTTTGAAAGGGAGTTGACGGATTCCTTTAAGCAATGTGGCTTGTGCCTCGTACAGTGCTACATTCTCGTCTCCCCATGTCACCCCGAAAGGACATGTCCTCCCCAACATTTCTATCCCTGCCTGTGCCATCCCTTCTGTCCCACCCCTATATATTTCAGGCTAAACAAAAGCAAAAATGCACCCACTATGCTGACTGAAAGCATTGTCTGCTGAATAGCTGATCAATCGTACAGCAGTAAACATTAACTTTGCAGACCAGAGCTGCGAGTACTTACTTTTAATAATAAAATACCCAGGTGTGAATGGCATGGCACAAGGAGATAAAAGCAGCAATATATTTCTATTGATGTCAAACCTAGAGAAATAGTTTATCAGGATATGAAGTGTGGAGCAAACAAGCCCGGAAGCTCAACCAGACTTTGCAGTTGTATAAGAAAAGAACCAGTGCTGTAACTCTGTTTCTGACAGTCATTTATTTTTAAACATTACCATTTTCACACTGCCTTTTTATCAGTCTTCTCCCTTTTCACAGTCTTTAGTTTATGCTAAAAAAAATTCAGACATTAAGCCAGTGCTACAGCCTAGGTAAGCCTCTAAATGGGTTGACCTCAGGGTCAATCTTTATTTTATTGTGTCAAAAAGTAACTTACTGGTGTTATATTGTCATGACACTAAATTAAGCCCTTTTATCTTGAAGCCTGATTGCCTCAGCACTCAGAAGCAAAGGAATGTCAGCCTTGTAAATAGTCTGACAGTAAACTTCCAGTAAACATATGTGTTGCAGGAGGCATGTTGGTAACACTGCTGGTATATACCCCCCTCCCCAGCCCCATGTCTGTATAACATTCTCAGCACAACACTTTGTTGAGCCCCTAAACTTTTGAGTTGAAGATGATGTTTTGTTTAAAAAAAAATCAGAAACAAGTGAACAAGTAACACAAAATAATGTAACATATTAACATTTTTGCTTCAGATTTGTGACACTAAACTAAATATCCATGTGTTATTTTATGTCTTGTATTCAGTGTTATAACATGCATAGATCTCAATATTTAGGTTGCTAATGTCAAATAAGTATGTGATTCTGATTGGTTACTGTGCATTTAACCGACGCTACTTTGATGAAGTCCTCCCCAAAAAATTAAGACACCTTGATTTTGAGAACTGAAATATACATTTAAGTCAAATTTGTATAACTGATACATAAAAAATGAAGCACCAATATATACATACTGATCAATAGAATGCTGTTATTGCATCTACATGTATAAATGGCATTTACATTTGGTCTTACAGGGCAGTACTTTGATACTGCCAGAGGATGAAATGGGAAGTAAACAAAGCTTTAGCTGTTCAAAGACCAGCTGTAAGAGTCTTTCCTCATAAACAGTACAGCTGACATTTTTTACATTCTGCCGAAAAAGTGTTTCCACACCTGTGGCACCAAATGGTGTAGTTGCTGTGTGAAATCACCTTTCAGGATTGAGTAATGAAATGATAATGCCACTGTTCACAAGGTGGGGTCCCAAAAAGCCCATTGTGAAAATTTGGAGTGAAAATGCCAACAAACGCCCGGGACGTTAAGGTTTCCAACCATAATGCTCACCCTGTAGAGACTGACTGGCATCAGGAGTGTGACTTGAGTTCATTGGCCATGATGCTCATGGCATTCTACCCCCACCCTACAACCACTAACAGGCATCAAGGTGTGCCTTGGGATCTTCAGCCCTAAAGTTCACCCCATTCTCTTATACTGCACCCATCTCAGCTTATTTCCTTATGAAATGGGTTGAGCATAAGAGCCAATGACCCCAAAGCACATCACAACACCTGTAGGTGTCTGCAGCATGGGGTGAGGTGGAATGGCATAAATGTTATGGCCACGACCAAAGGCACCCCCCTATGCCTTTCAGCCTCTGCATGGTGGGGGTGGGGGTGGACGTTAGTTCATAGGTTTCATAGTTTTTTCAAGCTATGTACACTTACGGCCTTAATGCTTGCCTTGTTAAATCTATGTTAAAATGGTTTTATTTCTCTAGTACTTATCCAGATCAAGTCTGAAGGAGTCCATTGTCTTACTCATTACCACTTCTTTTGGCAAACTATTCCACAGCTGAACTCCTCTCTGGCTAAACCAGTTTTTCCTCTTCAAGGTTCTCCACTTATCTTGTACTAATTGCAACTTATGCCTCCTTGGTTCATGTAGGTAGTTCTTTTTAACCCCAAGTCCCAAGTCCTGCCTTACTTGTTCATCCTGAAGGGCCCTGTATATCATACACATATCTCCCCTTATTCTACGATATTACAATGTGTATAGTCCTAAATTGTGTAGTCTCTCTTGATATGATGCATAACACTGGCCTGTAATTCTCTTTGTGGCCCTATGCTGTACCCCCTCCAATCTTCTAATGTTAGCCGTTTTGTAAGGGGACCAAACCTGGGCACAGTACTTGAGATGCGGCCTTGCCAGTGCCTGGTACAGGGGCAGAATCACCTTGCTATCTCTGCTACCAATGTGTCATAGCATACAATTTAATGCTTGGTTAGTCTTTTTGACAATAATACTACAGTGCTTACTGAATTGTAGGTCACTAGTTATTTTCACCCCCAGGTCTCTTTCCTCCATAGTCTGATGGAGCTGAACTTCTCCCAGATTGTACTCAATTTTGCTGTTCTTGTTTCCCAAGTGCATTACTGCACGCTTGTTGAAATTAAGTTCTAACTTATACCGATATGCCCACTGAATCAGCATATCTAGTGTTTTCTGTACGTTATTCTGGTCTGCTCTACTGTTCACAATACCTCCAATTCTGTAGTCATCTGCTAACTTACTCAACCAAATGTTAGGGAAACTGCATTTGATTGAGGAGACATACAAATTAAATAAACATGGGCCCAAAACGGAACCCTGCAGGACTCCACTTGTGCCTGCCTCCCAATTTGTCAATACCCCTCTGACAGTAACCCTCTGCCTTCTATCATTCAACCATGCTTCCACCCATTTCACTATACTTGTTGGTAACCCTGTGCTGGTTAGTACCTCAGTTAGTTCCTTATTTTTTGGACTTGTTACATTTTTGGGCTGGCTACCCTTTCGCTACAGCACCATCTCATTTCATTCCTGATTGCAGCACATTTGTGTGGTTTCAAATAGTTCCTTATGTAGCAGTTTATCGAATGCCTTGGAAAAATCCAAAAATATGATGTTCACTGCATCCCCTGTGTCTAAGGCCTTATTTGCTATTTTGTAAAAGGTTAGCATGTTTGTCTGGCATGATCTTGTTTTCATAAAGTCATGTTGGGTTGGATCTGTTAAATTATGTAAGGTCAAGTGGGACAGAATATAATCCTTTAAAATTCCTTCAAATGACTTCCCTACTACAGAAATTAAACTAACTGGTCTGAAATTCTCAGGTTTTGTAGTAGGGCCTTTCTTCAATAATGGTACCACTATTGCTTCCCTCCAACCCTGTACCACTATTCCCTGGTCTAAGAATTTTTGAAATAAGTGTGTGTCAGTGGTGGAGTCAGGCTAACAGCCAATTCCCTAAGCACTCGTGGGGGTGGCCCCTGGGAATTGTTAATATCAATATTTTTCAATCTTTCTAATACATCTGTAGGATCTATTAATACATGACTAACCTGAGAACTTAACTTATTTTTAGTTCTTGTGCCAGTGTCTTTAAAAAATACTGAACTGAAATATGAATTTTGCATGTAAGCCAGTTCCTTAGTATTAGTTACACGTTCACCCAGTTCATTGCTATAAAGACCTATATTGCTGCGTCCTTTCTTTTTACCATTTATATATATGTGTAAAATGCTTTATAATTGTCCTTCACTCTTGTAGCCAAACTAAATTCATAGTCTGCTTTGGCTTTCTTTATTTCCTTCTTTAGCTGCCTAACCTTTCCCCTATACATCAGCCATCCTTCCTGGTTATCTTTTTTATTTACTAGTTTGAAGATTTTATCCTTCTCTCTAACCATTTTTTTAATTCTAGAATTAAACCAACCTTTACTATTATTTTTCTTACCATATTTGTTCATACTTGGTATATATTTTTGCACTCCCATCATGATTTTCATAGTCAGGATTTCCCACATTCTGTCTTCTGATAGATTAGAAAACTCAGTTTCCCAGTCCCAAGCAGCCATTTCTGCTCTTAAACCAGAGAAATTCGCTTTGTTAAAATTGAGCTTATGTGTTAGACCTATGACACAATTTGCACTTGATTCACCTGTCCTCCTAAAGAACACTTTACAGTGATCACTGTTCCCTAAGGGACTACCCAGCATAATATTACTTATTTTAGTCCCCATGTTAGTTAGGAGCATGTCCAATATGTTATAACCCCTACTTGCTGACATCACTTTCTGTTCCACCCCAATTTGATCAAGTACTTCAAGGAATTTCCTTTTTATGCTTGATTTCCCCTTCCGTTTCAGTCAGTCTATTTCAGGCATATTAAAGTCCCCTGTCAAGAATATACTGCATCCTCTGCTGGGTCTAAGTTGGAAATATAGTCTAATAGACGTTCATCCTCCTGTTTAGTCATAGAAGGAGGCTTGTACACTAATCCCAACCTAGTTTTTGATTGAGACTTATGCACTATTTTTATCCACAACAGTTCCACATTCTCCAAGTGCAGCAGTTCCTGCTCACTGTTTATAGTGTCTTTTATATATATAGCAACTCCCTCTCCTCTCCTATGGGGGTCTAGATCTTGAATATCATTTGTATCCTGTGATGTTCTTTTCCCAAGGATCTACAGTACTTCATTCCACCATGTTTCAGTCACCTGTGCTATATCTATACTGTTTGATTTTAACATGTGCTGGAATTCATCAAATTTGTTTGGTAAGCTCCTTGCATTTAATAACACTATATTCCAACCCTTGCATATTTTTCCTATTGTGTCCATGTCATTTGTTGTCCTCATGTCTGCAAGTGCCTGCCCCTCTCCTTCCAGTTTAAATAAAACTGTATTACCTTATTAATTTTGGTCCCTAGTTTTCTAGTTCCTGCTCTATTTAGTTGCAACCCATCATGTTTGAAAATAGCTTTGTTTAAAGAATGTCCTGGTATTATCCATAAATCTGATATTTCTAGCCACACATAAGGAGCATAACCATTTATTTATTTGATTTATGGCCCAATTGTTGTATTCATTTGGCCCCTGCACTGGAAGAATCCCTGAAATTATGTGCTCACCCCCCACTGATTGGATTTTATCTGCTATATTCATAAAGCCTTCCGGTATAACTTCCACTTTGTTTTTTCCTATGTCGTTAGTCCCCATATGTAGTATAACTAAGGGTTCATACATGTTTTCCATTAGGCCATCCAGTAGTTTTTCTAAATCTGTCACTTTTTCCCCAGGTGGCTTGCTATCTGTCACATACGTTTTCCTGTTCTTGCAAACTACCTCATCAGTCCCTTTAGTAACTGAGTCCCCGATTACAGGAATGTCTCTATCTTTTATTTCCCTTTGACTCAGACTGTCAGCTGCTGCAGTTTGCAAAACTTGTTTATCTATAATGCTTTCCGGCTGTTGTAGCTCATTTAATTCTCCTACTTTGATTGATTCCTCACCCTCAATCCCATCCGTTATTTGTTTTCAACTGTCTGTCTCTATTTCAGGTGTTTTGCTTAGGGTCGCATACCTATTGCAGAGTTATAGGGGCTCACCCTGGTGTATACTCCCCTTTCTTTTTTTTAGTTTTTTCATTGTTCACTACTAACAGCAATTCCTTGTCCTTTTTTGCTTGATACAGATTTCTTCCTTCCTATTATACTGCTAGGAGTACTAGTTGCTACACCTTCCTCGTGTACTGTGAGACTATCTGACATAGAATCTATAAACTTCTCTAACTCTCCTATCTCCTTTTTCACTTCCAGTCTCTTTAGTAACATTTTAATTTCCTCCTGTAGTGTTCCAACAGCAGACAATTGTTGCATCTGAACTGCTGCTCCTTATCCCCCTCAGTATACATTTTACATAGCATACATTGTCTCTGCAGCTTTTGGTTTTTCCCCTACCATTCCTATTATGCATCTTTCTAATTCCTGCACTAGCAATGCCAATGCCAGCAAGCAAACATTCGGCATTGACAAATGCTTGTTGCATTCTAAGCTGCTGAAAACTGCAGGGTGTACCTAAGCTTCTACAGCAAGCCTGGTGTTGCTGTGTGCCCAGGGTTGTACTGCTGACATCACTGTAGGGCAGAGTCAATTTCACACAAAAAAAAAAACATACTGACAAGGCATTTGGATTTTGGCATACTGCATTGCTAACAGTGTGCCTTGGGGAAGGGGGAACATAGTATATACATTGACTACTGGTAGGTTTCCATTGCAACACTGTTGCAACTGCATGGTACTGCACAGTGAGTCACTCCTCTATCCTATAGTGATATCATGAGGAGCTAGCAGCCCAGTAGCTGAACAGCAAAGGCAAGTGCAGAAGGGCTCAAAAACAAATCCAAATTATGGAAGACAGAGTAAACCTTGGCCAAAAACAACAAATGCACACACCCTTTCAGGTCTAGTAATGCATATAATGACTATAAGCTGTATCATTTTGGGCCATCATGAAAATTCCTCTTTAAACCACTGCACTACACTGCCTCCTATCTATCTATCTATCTATCTATCTATCTATCTATCTATCTGTCTGTCTATCTATCTATCTATCGATCTATCATTTATCTGTTTTTTTTTCTGAAGTTTGGTTATGATATAAAATAACACTCAGTTTTGGCTGTCGAATATGGAGGTAATTTAAACAGCACTGATCAGCTGATCTCTACCAACAAGAGGCACTCACTTGACAAAATAAATCAAGAGTTTGGCTCTTAAAAAAATGAAGTGTGTTTACAAATGTATTAAGCTAGTTCTCAGTTACTGGATGATTAAACTCCCCCAACTAACTTGAATGACCTCACCAGGCATGCAGTGCAGTAATATGGATGGGGAGGGCAGTAGGCTGAGAACTGGCTTTCTTTGCAAGTAGGTTAGGAGGCTGGGTTCTAGTAATTGTCTTGTTTATTTTATCCAAGTACCTGAATAAATAGGGGAAAAACAAACATGACCAAAAATAACCAAACAGTCAAGCCCTCTTTAGTGCTAGTCCTTGTGGTTGAACAATATGGATGGTCTGGGTTCTATTGAGCTAAGAAGGTTTTGAAATGGAATCTATTGTCTGATAATAATAAAAAAAAATCCTTGATTGTCGTCCTAACAAAACTGGATGAACATGAAAGGCTCTTTGTCAGTGATTTGTTCTCCTCTCTGTCCAGCTTACCATCTCCTTTATCCCTAGTCCACTTCTAAAGAGACACGGTTTTGACTTTAATCAATAATTTGAGGAATGTAATGAGTACAAGAGTATTGCATTGCTAAACAAAATCTGTGCAGGGTCTAGTAGTGAAATTGCATTTTTATGTGTGACAAAGTCCAATACCTGTGTGACAAAGTCCAATACCATTGGTCCTATTTTGAGATTGTTCATGAGCCATCATTTATAGGTATGTGAAGTTTAAAAGCTTTCATCTTGGGGGGCATGGCTCAGCATTTAATGAAGATGGCTGCTTGACTCATTCGGTCTGTTTCGGTGATGAACTTTGGCATGTTAAAATAATGTTTTGCTGGGACTAAATGATAAGTAAATAATGAATATCCGAATCAGAGGTTGAAGTCAACGCAATCTGTGTTTCAAAATAGCGAGTAGATTCATGTAGTCCTTACAAATGTAAAAGAAGCAGCTCTAGGCCAACCTATACCTCTCAATTGTACCACATTATGAAGAGTGGTCCTCATTTTACTTCACAAAAGCTCCCTGTTCCACTTTGTGAGGACTTTTCTCACATTCAGTATTAACATTTTAAACAAAAATCTATAGTAAATGATGCAAAAAATATACTATTCAATTAATAATAAACTCTCTGAACATAAATGCAAACATTTTAACAGCATTCTGAGCTTCCTAGGAAAAGATTTGATTAAGTGTTCCACATTTTGCTCATTTGTTTCACATTTTGAAAGGTAATGTTCCACATTTGGGGGTTAAAATGTTGAGGAGTATGGGCCGACCACAAGGGTGCACTCCCAAGCACTGACCTGGAATAAAGAATGGAACTATGAGGGAAATTTAAAACATAGGATGAGAGCAGAAAATAGAATAATATTTTAACTTTTTCATTGCACCAGAGCATAAATACCAGACCTACCACTTAGACTATCCACATTCCTGTTAAGTTTATACCACCCTGAATTTACACTAATAGGTAGTAACGGATGAAGATAATGTCACTGAATCTAGTCACAAAGCAGCATGGCAGAACAGAAGATCAGATCCCTGGACAGCCAAATGGCAGAACAACTGGCATATATTACTCATATACTGGAATCATTGACCTCAGATATGGCAGTAATAAAAACGGTGGTGGCAGGGACCACAGAGGATAATAAACAATTGCAGGACAAAATGAATGTGTCAAAACAGCACCCAAATGAGCTGGAAATACAACAGCATGCAATTTTGAGAAGGTTGGAGGAGCAGGATTTGAAGCTGCACAGGCTGTGGAACAGGGCGGAGGATCAAGAGAAACAGGCTGCAGGAATAATATAAGGATCTTGTGCATCCCTGAGGGCATGGAGGGTGTAAATATGGAAAATGTCCACAATTACTTTATTCCACTGCTGATGGCACCCAGATGGAGGGGGCTGGTTGAAGTAGAAAGGGAACATAGAACTAGGAGACAGGATGCCACACCAGGAATCCTCCCCATCTGATAATTGCATATATCCTGAAATACTCTATAAAGGAAAAAATCCTCAGATCCACAAGGGAGATGGGGGAGATGTCCTGAAATGGGGCCAAAATACCTCTCTATAGAGACTTCTCCCAGGAAGTCGCTGCCAAAAGAAAAGCATATGGGCCAATAAAAGCTTCCCTCAGAGATATAGAGTGGCAATACCAATTTTTTTTTTAAATTATCTTTCCCTCCTGGTTGCAGTCCACGGGGCCTCTCTCAGTCATCCAGCTGGATCCTGCCCTTCCTGGAGTCCTCCTGTCTAAGGCTCCTCTCTCCTCCCCCTTGTCCCACATCTGGCACCCCCAGCTTAACCCCTCTGGGGTGGGGCTGTCCCTCTTCTTTGGGCACACTTACTCATAGACTCCGACTGTAGGTGAGAGCCCCGGTGAAGGAACCTGAAAGGCCAGACAGGATGGACCCGGCTGTGGGCATGGGGGCTGGTGCCATTGCCTACCCCGTGGACCAGGGTTTTCCTTGTTCTGACCTCTCTCCCCTCCATGTGTGGTGAATGACCCAATGGCAACCCTGCCTTGCATTGGCCATGCTGATCATGTGCTGCCCTACATGATGCAGTGTCCTTAGATCTCCACCAGGGGCCGCTGGTATGTTGGACCATCCCAACCCTCCCTCCCCAGGGAGGAGAGCACCTCAATGGGTGCTCAATCCTCAACCCAACCCTGCCAATCCCCGGTGCCTGAGCTGGCTCCCAAACTCGGGTCGCTGGCATAGAGTGAGCTGTGGCATCCAGAGCCTCAACCCTCAGCACTACCGGGCTGGCCTCCAATACCATTTTAAAGGACTGACCAGCCTATGAGTGACAAAAGATAGACAGAATTTTGGGGGGAATCACCCCAAGACATCAGTAAGTGGCTCTCCATACATGGGATGAGCAGACCCAAAAGCACTACAACACCCAGAAGGCTCTCTGAGCAGGGTGATCAAAATAAAGGGCACAGGATTGGACAAGTGGCTCATCAGCAAATGATGGCTCACAATCACAAAAAAGCAACAGCAACTATAATGGCTCCTGCAGTTGTGAATCCCTCACAGAGCAGGCAAGAATTGGCAGCCTCAACAAATGGGACCTTGGAAGACAAGGCACAGAATCATCTCAGAGACACAGGAGAAGACCCGAAGCCCACGTCTACAATGACAGAAGCACAGATCCAGGAGCAGAGAAAACCACAGGGGGAAGGAGCAGTACTTGTCCACCTCTCCACCAGCTAAACTCCCTCGCAATGATTCCAGCACCAGCAGCAGCAGAGAGGAACTGATTGACCTACAACCTACTGAGACAGAGAAATGCCTTGCCACATCCTTGAATGGGACATGGGCTGATCTATTAGAGGAGGACAGAGCTACACACATGAACAGTGAAATTTCTGCAGCAGCAGGACCACCCATGCACCCAAGGGACAGAACGTTTGTGGAGGTCATGGCGACCTGCACAAGATGACAAGCACAAATTTGACTTGAGGCGCTCACAAACTATAATCCGAGAAAGAGAGTGGGAAGCTTTCCGGCCTGAAGATCATTTAATTTCACTTTCTGGGACTGTTTGTTGTTCTGGACACCCCCTGGATACCATCTGGAAGGTTTGTGGAGTTCCGGATTTGGTTTGGGTCAGACGGCTTTGACTTTTCTGTCGGTCGCCTTCCGCGATTAACTTAGCTGATTTATTTCGCTGGGATTTAGGGCCTGAAGAGCCCACTATTTCCATGTCGCTCTGAATTTTGATGAGGATTGGAATGGAGTTATATAGGATGGTTTGCCTTCTCTTCCTTTTTACTTATATTTAACCTTACACTATCTGACTTGGTCTAGGTTGTAATTACCTTAGCTTTCAGAGTGCTGAAAGGCCTTGGCTGTACAAGGTTTAAATCTGGTTGTGTAACTCTGTCTGTTAATTATATTCCTGATAGGTGTCTTGACTTGGAGCTTTTGCTACCCTGCAGGGGTTTGGGGGGTATTTTTGGTCAGGGAGCTGGCTGGAGTACCCCACCCTCCTTGAGTTTTGAGGACTGCCACTTTTGCGGTACTCCTCAGGACCCTTTGGTTAGGGTAGTTTTGGTCTCCTTTGGGGATTACCTGTTGGGAAAATTATGGGCATGAGTTAAACTGATTTATCTGACCAAAATTCTTCAGACTTTGAATTATTCTGGTGAATCTTCAGACTCCTCCTGCTTTATTCCCATTTGTTCCTGCTTGATATGGACATACTAATTTTATGGACTTTGTATTGGTTTGATTTGTTTTACTTTTGAGTTTTTTGATTACAGCTCTTGGACACGGGGGGGTGAGAGGTCTTTGTGTCCTTAGCTTTTAGTTTTGTTTTTTTCTTCTGTGAGGCTAGAACAAATTTCATCCTCTCCTAGTTGTGAGAGAACTTGTGTGGAGTTTTGTTCTTGGCCCTTCGCTGTTTATCCTATAAGGGCTAGGCAGTGAGAGTGCCTTGACCCTTTCCTCTCCTGGTGGTGAGAGCAATCCGGGTGGGGGTAAACAGGTTAGGTTTAGAGTTTCTTTTCTTTTTTAAGCTTATTCTTATGTCGTTGTTTAAACTGATTTTAATTGTTTGTTGTGGGTTTTGGCTTTTATTTAGTTTTAACATGTGTTGGCCTTCAGCTCCCACGGTGGTGTGCTATTCATCCTCCTCTCTTCATGCCCTCCGCCCCTTTGTTACTCCTCCTCTACTTTTTGATATTTACCAGCACTGTAGGGCTCTGCGGATTGCCCGTAGGAGAGGAGGGGGGGTTGTCGAACAGGGGTGGATGAATGAGCGGGTCCATCATGTCGGGGCAGTCAGGACCAGGGCGCCCTGCGTGATGGAATCCAGATCGAGGTTCTCCTTGTCTGGTAGCCATACCAAGGGCCCCACAGAAACTAGTGGGCAGATAGGCTTGACAACCCCTGAAGTTTGTCCAACTCGGGTGGTGTTATGCAATGCCAGGTCTGTTAGGAATAAGACCGCTATTATTGCCGATCTTGCTGATTCGGCTGATCTGGCTTGCATCACCGAGACCTGGCTGGATAAAAACTCTGGCCCCACTTTGGGGCCATGATTCAGCGGTGCTAGGTGATACACCGCCAGTTGGACCGCGGGGGTAAGGGGTTGCAGTCTGTTTCAAGATGGAATTGGGTCTCACGAATGTGGCAGTCGGTGAGACTGGGTCTTCCGAGTGTACAGTCGTAGCAGGTGTAGGCGTTCGAATCGTCCTCATCTACCGTCCACCCGGTGATGGGAGACGCTTCTTACAGGAAGTAGTAGACTTCTTGTCGACATGTCATTTGAGTCGCCCAGGTTGATGGTCCTGGGTGACTTCAACGCCTGGGTCGACGATGAACTCTCAAATTTGGGTAACGACTTCCTCCAATTGATGTCTTCTATGGGCCTCACACAGGTGGTTTCCACTGCAACGCACAAATCTGGACACTCTTTAGATCTAGTCTTCCTTCTAGGGATCAACGCATTTGACATGGGGGTGGAACCAGTCGCTTGGTCTGATCACCACATCGTGAGGTTCAATTTTTGCACCCCCCTGAGAAGACCAGCCTCTGTGGAGATGGTCAGGTACCGCCCATTATGGAATGTTACTCCACAAGGTCTAGCGGCAGTCCTTGACCTCTCATCCTTCAGTTCGGTGAGCAGTAGTCCAGAAGCACTAGTGTCGGCCTATAATAAGGCCGTCACAACGGCACTGGATTCTATTGCTCCTGTTCGTGAGCACCCCAGATCACTTTGCACCAGAGTCCCATGGTTTGATGGGACCCTGAGGGAGATGCGGAGACAGGGGCAAAGGTTAGAGCGTCGCTGGCGCAGGTCCACCCTTGATGCCAACCACTCTAGATTGATAGAACATTATGTTAACTATCACTTTGCAATCACCCATAAGATGGCAGAATTCCTGTCCAGGGAGATTGCAGTTGCTCAGAATCGACTGGCTCAGCTGTTCCAAACTGTTGACAGACTGTGCAACCCAGCCTGCCTGCATGTTCGGAAAGCTTTTTCGCAAGTAGAGTGCGATGAGCTCGCTCAATTCTTTGCAGCTAAAGTAGCCGACATCAGGAAGAACCTGGGTCCGGCAAGCTCTATGGGTGAAGCCTCTGGTCAGCATGAGATGACAGTGCCTCATTTCTCCTGGAGTTCCTTTCGACGACCTGAGTTCGTGGACATTATGAGGATCATCCATTCTATGCACCCCACAAGTTGTGGTTTGGATCCTGGTCCGACTCCCCCCTTATTTTGGGTTGTTTGGATACCATTGGTCCGGTCCTGGCGCAAATAGTCTGGTGCTCCTTGGAATCGGGTGAGTTTCCCTGCTCCTTGAAAGAGGCTGTGGTAACTCCTCTTTTGAAAAAAGCTTCCTTGGACCCGGACTCTTATTCTAGCTATCGACCTATCTCTAACCTTCCCTTTATTGGGAAGGTTATCGAGAAGGTCGTAGCGAGTCAATTGGATGACCATTTAACCATCCATAATGTCTACGAATCCTTCCAGTGGGGCTTCTGTAAAAGACAGCACCGAGACTGCGCTGGTTCGGGTGTTAAATGATCTTCTGATGGCGAGGGATCAGAAGAGATGCTCCATTATTGTTCTTCTTGATCTCTCTGCAGCCTTTGAGACAGTGGACCACATGGTGCTGTTAGCTCGTCTGGGGCATATTTGTGGAATGTCTGGAACCGTTTTGCAATGGTTCATGTCATTCCTTACCGGGAGATCACAGAGAGTTGTATCGGGGATTTTTTCCTCTGATCCAATCTCTCTGTTATGTGGAGTGCCCCCAGAGATCCGTGCTGTCGCCCATGTTGTTTGCAGTGTACATGCTGCCCCTCGGAGGTATCATTAGATGATATGGGCTGAGGTTTCACTGCTATGCGGATGACACCCAGCTCTGTCTGTCCTTTGCACCCGACCAGGATGGAGCTCTCTCGGTATTTAACAGCTGTCTGAGGGAGATCCAAGACTGGATGGATTCTAGTTGGCTAAAGTTGAACTCGGAGAAAACAGAGGTGCTGGTGGTGGATCCTGGTGGTCGGGTGGTGAGGCCGGATTTCGGTACTCCGTCTGGAATTATTCTTGGTGGAGTACCTTTGCTGTCCTCAGAACAGGTGCGTAGCCTTGGATTTATTCTTGACGATAAGCTGACTCTTAAAGTTCAGGTGTCTGCTGTTGTCAAGACTTCCTTTTATCATCTTAGGAACATAGCCAGGGTGAAGTATCTTGTTCCGTCTGACTCCCTGCCTACTTTGGTTCATGCCATTGTATCCTCATGCTTAGACTATTGCAATGCCCTGTACTTTGGGCTTTCCGGGGTTGAAATCCATTGCCTGCAGCTGGTGCAGAACGCTGCAGCCCGGGTTTTGACTGAGACAAGTCATTTTTGTCACATCACTCCCATGCTGCGTGAACTGCACTGGCTGCCTGTGCGGTGGCGGATCACCTTTAAAGTAATTTTGTTGACTTTTAAAGCTCTTCACAACCAGGGTCCAGCCTACCTGAAAGACCTCCTTGTACCTTACTGCCCTGACCGATCACTCTGCTCAGCCGACATGGGGTTGTTAGAGATCCCGAGAGTGAGTTTGAAATCCTCTGGCAGCAGAGCATTTTCATTTGCTGCACCCACTCTTTGGAACTCTCTACCATGTCGGCTATGGCAGTGCACCTCCGTGGAACTCTTTAAAAAAGAGCTGAAAACTTATCTGTGGAGCATGGCTTTCTAGATAATTAATTATTTATTAACGCTCTGGATTTTATTATTACATATTTTATCTTGTGGTATGCTGATTTTATGTATATGTTTGTGTATGTAATGATTGAATTGTTAAATTGTTCAGCACCTTGATATGTTGAAAGGTGCTATATAAATAAAATTATTATTATTATTATTATTATAATCAACTGGGAGATGCCATGATGCCTTTTTTCCTTTCACAAGTCTGGAGGTAAGGGGTAAAATGTAAAATGCCAAGGGTAATATTGTCTCTTGTTTTCTCTCACTCTCTAAACCCTATAGATGCATACTGTGTAGAAGGACCAGGACAAGATATTGGGGTAAGGGAAGAAAAAGGGGTCTCTTTCTATTAATCTGGAGGGGGGAATACACAAGCTGACACAGTAGTCTGGGATGAGGGCCTATGGTAATACACAGCCTAAAATTGCCAAAGCAGAGGAATTTGAGGGTTGCCCCCCCACAACCCAGTTTTGGCCTTCACCCCTCCGAGTTGTACAGAGTCTGCCTCCCCGCTAGCTTACAGAGGGCAGCCAATAGAAGCTATCCTGCATTGTACCCTCCTCCCCTCTGAAACCATTGAGAGGCCCACCTGGTAGGGCACTATGGTACTAAAAGGGGCAAAAGAAAATGTTAAACAACACAGCCAAGATAAGTAGCAGGATTGGGGAGCCAAAGGGGCATCTTAGCAGCCAGAAGTTGCTACAAGATATGAATTATAAGGCAGCTGCCCTCAGTCAAGGGGGAAGGGGGAAGGAGTGGACAAACATGGATACCAGAAGGGGAAATAAGGTGGCGTACCCCTCACCACCACCCCATCACCTCAGTCTATCCCCCAAACCATCAGACTTCTCCCAACAGGGAATACCACCAAGAGAGGGAGGGGTGTGTGAAGGGGGATGACCTGAGAGGCCAGATATGTTCAGAGAAAGCCTATACTGAAAGGACTAAACTAAGAATGGATGCACAAACTAGCACCTCTCCCAGGCACAGGGGAAGAGGGAACTATGTAGCACAGATGAGACAGCAGTTTATAGCACATCTGGAGAGTTCAGGCTTAAATGGAAATACCATTTCACAGGAAGCAAAATCTCCCCAGAGGGCACCTTGAAGGTGAGACAGTAACCAAAGAATCATACTTTGGAACCCCTGTGTGGGGTACTGTCACTCACTTCAAGAGGGGCTTTAGTGTATTCACCAGTTGCCAATAGGGCAGTACCACAAGTAAAAGATTTTTTCTGTTTTTCCATTTTACTTTTCTTGTCTCACTGCATAGAGTTGGTTAGTTTAAGAGGAAAAAGCAGGGGTGTATGTTACCCACACACTATCTCATAGTAGTTTCAATGTGGGGTAGGAGGCTCCTCCCCACATGTACACCTCGACTGGAAAAAGGGCTACTGGGCAGAAGGAGGGCACAAGTTTGTAATTGCATACAGTTCTGTTTTAAGAAGTGCTCCTCACTGTGTTTTGCTCCCTACCCCAGCACAGGTTAGAGACAGAAACTTCAGCAGAAAATGTGCTCATTCTTTACTGGGCATGCACCCACTAGAGGCCAGGAATTGTAAGCAGCACCAGAGTAGGCAACTAACACCAGCAGAAGAGAAAAAGGTAAGCGGTATTAGGGTGTTTAGATTTAGTATTTGGAATGTCCAACAACATGGAGAAGGGGATGAGGTGTCTGCTGGAATGTGAAGGGGCTCAACCACCCCATCAAACGTACTAAGGTTCTACAATATCTAAAATCCATGCAGACAGACATCACCTTAATCCAGGAGATACACCTCATAGCCAGGGCAGTTCACTGGCTAAAGAAGACGTGGATAGATAAAGTGATATACAATTCGTCCACAACCAAAACCAAGGGTGTGGCTATACTGGTACACACAGTTTGTCTGCGGGGGGAGGAATGGCTGAAAACAGATGAGCAGGGGAGGTGGGTGGTGACAAGGTTATCTTTAACAGGGGACAAAGTGATAGTGGTGAACATTTAAGCACCAAATCAAGATGACCAAGAGTTCTTCAAACAATTAGGGCAGGCAATTGTAGAGGCGAAAGAGAGCATGGAGGACACCCCAATAATAATGGGAGGAGATTTTAATTTGGTAAGAGACATTTTTCTGGACAAATCAAAGCCAACCCCTGACTTGCACCCAAAGGGCAAAGAGACTTTACTTGGAGTGAAAGCAGAATGGGGATTAATAGATGCCTGGTGGAGGGACAATCCCAGAGGCAGGGATTACTCCTTCTTTTCCCCAGTCCACAGCATATACAGTAGAATAGATTTCTGGATGGTGAATGGGGCTGCTACCCACGGGGTCAGGGAGGTGACCATAGACACAATAATTATCTCAGACCATGCCCCATTAGGGATGACTTACCATGCAGAAGGGATACAATCCGCTTTCACAAGGTGGCAGTTTAATTCAGTGCTACTAAAGGATCCTGGATAAGAGAACAGGCCAAGAGTTACTTCAACATAAATACCAGTGGGGAAGTAGGACCGGGCACAGTCTGGGAGGCATGTAAAGTGTACCTGAGAGAGTGCATAATTTCTTACACTGCTTCTAGTAATAAAAGTGGAGAGCATAGACAGCAGAGCTCACTCAAAATCTGGCAGCGTTGGAATTGCAATTTAAACAAATCTGTACCCCATCTCCCAAACTCCTCTCTCCCAAGGCCTTGGAAAAAGTGGTGGCCTCTCAAATCTCTGACTACCTCTCCACCTACAATGTCCTTTGTCCTGAGCAGAATGGCTTCCGAGTGGGCCACAGTACCAACACAGCCCTCCTAGAGTTCTCCAACTTTCTCCACTCCTCCTTAGACACTGGTTCTGTGGCTGGTGCTGTCCTCATTGACCTCTAGAAAGCTTTTGACACTGTCTCCCACCCCCTCCTTCTTGATGCCCTTAGTCTCTCTGGTTTTGCTGCTGGGCCTATCTCCTGGTGCACCAGTTATCTGTCTGACTGCTCACTGCGTGTAAAAATTAATGGGACCTACTCAGACATCTGTCCCATCTTTTCTGGGGTTCCCCAGGGCTCCATTCTGGGCCCCTTACTATTCTCCCTTTACCTTAACACCCTTCCATGCTCTTGCTCGGGGAACATTCTATTGTACGCTGATGATGCAGTCATCTTTGCCTCAAGTCGTAACCCTACTGCCCTCCAGGACTCGCTGCAGAAGTCCTTCACTGAAGCCGAGGGCTGGTTCAAGGAACATAGATTGGTGATAAATCTTAAAAAAACAAAAACCATGTTCTTCACTCATCCCCAAAACAAGTCCTGCAACTTCAAACTCCTCATTCACTCTGGGTCCTCATTCCCACTTGAACAAGTTTGCTCCTATAAATACCTAGGGATCCATTTTGACCCCTCCCTCTCCTTCCATGGACACATCGCTGCCCTAGCCACCACTATTATCCGATTGGGCATCTTACATCGTTATAAACACTGCCTCCCCCTGGAGAGCTCTTCGACTTCATGATCACCTCCTATCCTGTCCCTAGTGGACTACGGACTGCGTGTATGGTGCTGCTGATCAGACCGCACTCATAAAATTCGTGACTACTCTGAATAAGGCCTGCAGGTTAATTACTGGAGCACCTAGGATGACACACACCTGTTCTACTGTATGCTAAAGCACTGGTACTTGATCTCGAATGAGCCTCAAATATCTTACCTGTACCCTACAGAAAAGACCTTCCTTGGGCTTTCCCACCAGGATTGACCACCACCATACGCCGCTCTGTCCCACTAGTTCATACTGGACCTCTGGGAAAACCTCTCTTGTTATCCCTAGAGCTAGGACCTCTCATGGCCAAAGAGCCTTCAGCTTTAGGGCCCCCTCCTGGTTCAACACACTGCCCCCCCTCCATCTCCGAAGCTCCAACTATATCATGCTTCAAAACTTCCTTACGTAACCACCTTATTAACACCCGATGCTGTAATTGCCACTAGTCAAAGCCGTACTCAATACTTATGACAAAGCTTATTACTAAGCTGCTAAGAATTACATAACTCTGGTATTGTTTGCATCCATCCTACCTGTACCAGCTTGTTTGTATCTATGTCTTAATTTTACTGTTATACTTATGTGTTGTTCTGCTATACTGTGTATTTTGGTTTGTCTTACTGTGACAAGGTACCTTTGTAAATGAGCCTATGGCTCAAAGGTTTTCCAAACTGCTGTTTAAATAAAATAAAATAAAATAAAATAAAATAAAAAAAAAAAACTTATAATGCAGATCACAGGATTAAAATACAGGATAAACACAATAGTGTAGAGGAAGGCTGAATGGAATTTGATGAGGGCAAAACACAAATTCTTGGAAGCAGGGGATAAAGGGGGAAAACTGCTGGCCTACCAAATCAGGAAACAAAAATCAGAGTCACAAATATTAGCGCTATGGTGATCGATGGTCGGATAGTGACCAAACCTGATGAGGTAAATGAAGTGATGAAAAATTTCTATCAAAATCTGTACTGTCCCCCACCCCCATTGAAGGAGGCTTCCACAAACACTGGGACGTCCACCTTTTTAGAACAGGTTACCCTTCCCAGTCTCAGTCCCACAGCAGTAGAGACCTTGGATAGGCTGATAACATTAGAAGAGGTCAGAACAACCCTGACAAGTCTAGCAAAAGGGAAGGCACCGGGAACAGATGGCATACCAGTGGAGTTATATCAATTCCTTAAAGAAGAGGTCTCAAACCCACTATTAGAAGCTCTCTGCCAGGAAAAGTTCCAAGAGTGTTGCCCCCATCCACAATGAAGGAGGCCATCATAACCTTGTTGCCCAAAAAATCTACAGACCCTCTTGAATGTTCTAGTTTTTGACCCATCTCCTTAATCTCGGTAGACACTAAAATAGTAGCAAAAATATTAGCTACCTGTTTAGAAAGTGCACTACCAGAAGTTATTCATACACCCCAGGCAGGCTTTAGTAGGGGCAGGACAGGAGCAGACAACATTTGCAGTGTACTGAACCTTAAATCAATTCAATTCAATTCAACTTTATTTTCTAAAAAGCTCTATTCACAGGTGATCAGAGTGCTTGTACAATATTCAATAAAGTTCAAGTTAAAATATCTATAAAATTAAAACATTACAGCTACAATCATTCATACAAAATCAAGGAAAAACAAAATTTAAAAAGATGGGTTTTCAGTGCAGTTTTGAAACTATCTATGGTCAGGCACTCCCTAACCCAATGAGGTAGAGAATTACATGGTGTGGGAGCAACAAATGCGAATGCCCATGCCCCAGAGGTCTTCAGACACACCCCTGAAATTTCTAGCAATCCCTTGTTGGCAGAGCGGAGTGGCAGAGGGGGTGGTAAGGACACAGAAGCTCTGGCAGGTAACATGGTCACTGTCCATGTAGGGTTTTATAGGTCAGCAAGTCGACCTTGAAGGTGATCCACCATTGAATAGGCAGCCAGTGCAGGCCACACAGCACAGGCATGACATGGCATGAGCAAGGAAACCCTGTCAACAGCCTGGCTGTAGTGTTCTGCACCAGCTGCAAGCGGTGGATATCAACCCCTAGTAGACCTTGGTACAGGGAGTTGTAGTAGTCAAAGCGGGAGGTTACAAAGGATTGCCTCCCACTCCTTGGCCCCCATGGTAGCTTTGGCCATAGACTTCTGCAAGGCATATTTTTCTGTAGAGTGGGAGTATCTACACTCAGTCCTTACAAAAAAAAACAAAGGAGCTCGCACTAGGACGGGGTGCCATGGAAAACTAAAAGTCAAAAACACAAATCCAAGCACTCACCACCACAAAAGAACTTGGCCCAGAAGGGAAACATTTTAAAAGGATTTATTGAATTGCCTTACACGTTTCTGGTACCACTGGACCCTGTATCTAAGGCTAAATGAGGAAGGAAAAAACACACACATTTATAACCCTAGAATAGATCACATGACAAATTACATCAATTAAAAAACACAAATAAAATGTGTCTAACAATGAAGCAGTACTACATTCCTCCATGGAATTCTATATATCTAACAGGCAGAACACTAATTACTTCAAACATTCAATGAATAAAAACAGCAGTACTAGTTTAACAATTATACATCATTAGAAAACTACATTCCTCAATGGAATTCAATATATCTAACAGGCAGAACACTAATTACTTCAAACATTCAATGAATAAAAACAGCAGTACTAGTTTAACAATTATACATCATTAGAAAACTACATTCCTCAATGGAATTCAATATATCTAAAAGGCAGAACACTAATTACTTCAAACATTCAATGAATAAAAACAGCAGTACTAGTTTAACAATTATACATCATTAGAAAACTACATTCCTCCATGGAATTCTATATATCTAACAGGCAGAACACTAATTACTTCAAACATTCAATGAATAAAAACAGCAGTACTAGTTTAACAATTATACATCATTAGAAAACTACATTCCTCAATGGAATTCAATATATCTAACAGGCAGAACACTAATTACTTCAAACATTCAATGAATAAAACAGCAGTACTAGTTTAACAATTATACATCATTAGAAAACTACATTCCTCAATGGAATTCAATATATCTAACAGGCAGAACACTAATTACTTCAAACATTCAATGAATAAAAACAGCAGTACTAGTTTAACAATTATACATCATTAGAAAACTACATTCCTCAATGGAATTCAATATATCTAACAGGCAGAACACTAATTACTTCAAACATTCAATGAATAAAAACAGCAGTACTAGTTTAACAATTATACATCATTAGAAAACTACATTCCTCAAATGGAATTCAATATATCTAACAGGCAGAACACTAATTACTTCAAACATTCAATGAATAAAAACAGCAGTACTAGTTTAACAATTATACAGCATTAGAAAACTACATTCCTCCATGGAATTCAGTATATCTAACAGGCAGAACACTAATTACTTCAAACATTCAATGAATAAAAATAAACAGCAGTACTAGTTTAACAATTATACATCATTAGAAAACACATCAAATCAAACATGTCTAATAATGATATCATTAGTACCTAAAGTCCAAATAAAGGGAAAGGAACATGGGGGATTTACAAAAAAGGGGAAGAAAAACCAGCTTCACTTTCTCAATAGACTAACGTCTTTCTTCTAAAAAAGGCTTTAGATCAAAATTACCATTTAAACCTGGACTAATAGTTGCTTTTAATTGCAAAATCCAAAAAAGCTTCTCTTTTAAGAATCAAATTTCTATAATTACCCCAACTAGGTTTCTGAGATACTTTATCAATAGCCATATACTTAAAAAAATGTTTACACTTATTGTTTTTACATGCTAAAATATGTGCTGCTGTGGCATAAAGTAAATCTTCTCTTAATATAGCCCGTTGGTGCTCACCAACTCTAATCTTGAAACTCCTTTCGGTTTTCCCCACATAAAAGGCATTACACGAGCAGGTTGCCAGATAAATCACACCACTCGTGTTACTAGATGTAAATTGTCTAATTGTAAATTCCCCTTGTATTGTTAATGGTTGAAAAAGTTTTACCATTATTCACAACATCACAATAAATGCAATTATTACATTTAAAGCAACCAAAGGGTTGTATTAGCCATGTATTTGTTTGTGTATCAACAAAATGGCTATGTACAAGAGTATCTTTTAGACTAGCTGCCTTTCTAAATGTAATTCTTGGTGACTGATCTGCTATATTGTCAAGATTTTTTTTCCGCTAATTGAACCCTCCAATGTTTACTTATAACCTCAGAAAAAAACTTTGCATGTGACGAATAAGTTTTAACAACATTAAACCGTGTATCATGTGTATTATTCACACTTGATGGCCGTAATAATGTATTTCTGTCTGTATTCATTGCCTTTTCTCTTGCTTGTGAAATATTTGTACTACTATAACCCCTCTCCTTAAACCTTGCTTCCATTACATCTGCATTCATCACAAAACTATTATCCGTACTGCAATTTCTTTTAACTCTTAAAAATTCACCTTTAGGGATATTTTTAATCGTATGGACTGGATGACAACTAGAAGCCATCAAAACAGTATTAGCATCTACATTTTTTTGAAAAATGTCTGTTTCAAAACTACCATTTGCCGTTCTCATTATAGAAATATCCAAATATGGAAAGTCGATCATTAGCTATATTAAAAATAAAACGCAGATGGTCATTTGTAGAATGTAAAAAACTAATAAATTCTTGAAATTCAGATTGAGTTCCTTTCCATAACAAAATTATATCATCTATAAAACGCTTCCATAAAACAATTTTATTGAGAAATGGATTAATTACTGAATAAATAAATTCTCTTTCCCACAGTCCAATGTATAGATTAGCTACTGAAGGTGCACAAGTTGCTCCCATGGCTGTCCCTTTAATTTGCTTGTAAACAGACTGATTAAACAAAAAATACATTGAAAGTTAAAAATTATTCCATCAATTTTAAAAGAAAATCTATAGGTGGTCCGTTGTAACTTGGGTCACTATTTAGAAAAAATGCCATAGCAACTAAAGCACCATTATGGAGAACATTAGAATATAAAGATTCTATTTCCAAAGAGATTAACAAAATGTCACTCTCCACATGTAAAGTGCTCAAAAGATTTAAAACATCCCTAGTGTCTTTTAAATAAGAGGGCAATTTTTCTACATACATTCGTAAGAAAGAATCCAAATAACGAGAGAGAGGCTCAGTCAGGGACCCCACCCCACTAGTAATTAGACGTCCAGGAGGGTCTATCAAAGTTTTATGTACTTTCGGTAACAAATAAAATGTAGCCATAATAGGATGGTCTTTAGTTAAAAAATCCCTGACATGCTTAGTAATATGTCCTTCCATATATACATTATTTATTCTTTCATCGATAATACTTTTAAATTCCCATGTTGGATTATAATCTCATTTAATGTAAAAATTCTTGTCCACAAGTTGTCTCTGAACTTCTCTCAAGTAATCTTTTTTTTATCCATAATGACTACAGATCCACCCTTATCTGCCTGTTTGATAACAATAGAAGATTCTTGTTGTAAAACTTTTATAGCATTTCTTTCATCTACAGTTAAATTATCAAATCCATTATGGGACAAATTGTCAAGCAAATTATTCAAATCTCGCTCTACTAGCTGGCGAAAAATGTTAACGGCTGAACATGAAGGGGGACAAAAGGTGGAGTTTGGTCGACAGGTATCTAAAGGCAAATCTAACATGGAATTCTGATTATCACCATAAAAAGCACGTAAATTCAGCTTTCTACCTAACTGACTAACATCAATCAGCACCTGTATCTTATCAATTGGTGTAGTAGGAACAAAATTTAAACCTTTACAGAGTAAGGTCCTTTCAGATTCAGATAAATTATAGCTTGAAAGGTTAATAACTTTCATATCTGACACAGTAGTCTCTCCAACAGAAGAATTGGGGCTTACCCCCTCCTCCCCCTCCGGAATGGTCTCTGATTCGGATACCTCTGTCTGTATCCTTGGTAATAAATGTTGTCTCCTCCCCGTCTCCCCCTTCGTGTTCTCTTTCTCTTCCTTCTTCTCTCTGAAAAGTTATTCTTGGACTCCGTCGGCTGGAAGTTCTGTTGATTGGGGGTAATGTTCCAAAATAGGAGGAGGAGGGCCCGATGTTGTGGAAAAATCCTTGTTGTCCCATAGTACGCTGGTGTTCTATTTTCTCCTCTAAAAAGGACCATGATTATCAGAAATATTTTCTTCACTTTCAGCTTCACTATTATCCGTATCTGAAATCAAAGGACACATTCTTTTTAAAATTCCTTTGAGTTTATTGTCTCTCAACTTCCATGTATACACTCAACCTGTTTCATAGTCTCCCTTGTCCCTTATAAACTTGGTTTGTTTAATTCTTTTAAATCAACATCCAGTTTATGTATTGTATTTTTTAACTTGCTGTTTAAACTGTTCAACTCATCCATCTCATTCTGACACAGTTGTAGAACCTCTGCTTCATATTGCTTTAGGTCTTCTTTTATACCACAGTCTTGTTCCTTTAAAAAGGTTATAATTAAACCAATAAGTTTAAAACTAGCTTCCGATAAAATGTTTTCCCATTCTTGCAGGAATTTACTGTTATCTTGACCATATGCAGGTTTAAGGTCTAAAGCGTAAGCCTTGTGGAGTGCGTTTTACCTGTATGTAAGCTTCCATGTTCGTTTTTGTCCAGTAGATCCTATGACGTTGTAAAGTTAATTTCTCAAGTTTCCGGTAGGTTTCCTTCAAAGACAAAGCTTGAGGATTAATTAAAACTGAGTCCACTTCATTCAGAAGGAAAGGATTTGTAACACCCACTGCTCGCAGTAGATCATCCACAAAGCTAACAGGTTGATTTATCTCCTGTGTCCTTGTTTCAAAAATTAAGTTTGGAGTTTCTTCAAACGACATGGTTGAAATGTTGCATTTAAACGTAAAGAGACCAGAGTGGTTTTAAACAAACTACTTGCTTGTAACCTGTGCGATTAAAGCTCCAAAATCAAATACAAAAACCACAAAGGAACTCGCACTAGGATGGTGTGCCATGGAAAACTAAAAGTCAAAAACACAATCCAGGCACTCACCACCACAAAAGAACTTGGCCCAGAAGGGAAACATTTTAAAATTATTTATTGAATTGCCTGATGCGTTCTGGTCCCACTGGACCCTTTATCAAAGGCTAAATGAGGCAGAAAAAAACACACACTTATATAACCCTAGAATAGATCACATGACAAACTACATCAATTAAAAAACACAAATAAAATGTGTCTAACAATGAAGCAGAACTACTATCCTCCATGGAATTCTATATATCTAACAGGCAGAACACTAATTACTTCAAACATTCAATGAATAAAAATAAACAGCAGTACTAGTTTAACATCTATACATCATTAGAAAACACATCAAATCAAACATGCCTAATAATGATATCACTAGTACCTAAAATCCAAATGCAAGGGAAAGGAACATAGAGGGGGGGGGGATTTACAAAAAAGGGGAAGAAAAACCAGCTTCACTTTCTCAATAGACTAACGTCTTTCTTCTAAAAAAGGCTTTAGATCAAAATTACCATTTAAACCTGGACTAATAGTTGCTTTTAATTGCAAAATCCAAAAAGCTTCTCTTTTATGAATCAAATTTCTATAATTACCCAAACTAGGTTTCCGAGAAACTTTATCAATAGCCATATACTTAAAAAAATGTTTACACTTATTGTTTTTACATGCTAAAATATGTGCTGCTGTGGCATAAAGTAAATCTTCTCTTAATATAGCCCGTTGGTACTCACCAACTCTAATCTTGAAACTCCTTTCGGTTTTCCCCACATAAAAGGCATTACACGAGCAGGTTGCCAGATAAATCACACCACTCGTGTTACAAGATGTAAATTGTCTAATTGTAAATTCCCTTGTATTGTTAATGGTTGAAAAAGTTTTACCATTATTCACGACATCACAATAAATGCAATTATTACATTTAAAGCAACCAAAGGGTTGTATTAGCCATGTATTTGTTTGTGTATCTACAAAATCGGCTATGTACAAGACTATCTTTTAGACTAGCTGCCTTTCTAAATGTAATTCTTGGTGACTGATCTGCTATATTGTCAAGATTTTTTTTCCGCTAATTGAACCCTCCAGTGTTTACTTATAACCTCAGAAAAAACTTTGCATGTAATGAATAAGTTTTAACAACATTAAACCGTGTATCATGTGTATTATCACATTGATGGCGTAATAATGTATTTCTGTCTGTATTCAATGCCTTTTCTCTTGCTTGTAAATATTTGTACTACTATAACCCTCTCTAAACCTTGCTTCCATTACATCTGCATTCATCACAAAACTATTATCCATACTGCAATTTCTTTTAACTCTTAAAAATTCACCTTTAGGGATATTTTAATCGTATGGACTGGATGACAACTAGAAGCCATCAAAACAGTATTAGCATCTACATTTTTCGAAAAATGTCTGTTTCAAAACTACCATTTGCCGTTCTCATTATAGAAATATCAAATATGGAAGTCGATCATTAGCTATATTAAAAATAAAGCATGATGGTCATTTGTAGAATGTAAAAACTAATAAATTCTTGAAATTCAGATTGAGTTCCTTTCCATAACAAAATTATATCATCTATAAAACGCTTCCATAAAACAATTTTATTGAGAAATGGATTAATTACTGAATAAATAAATTCTCTTTCCCACAGTCCAATGTATAGATTAGCTACTGAAGGTGCACAAGTTGCTCCCATGGCTGTCCCTTTAATTTGCTTGTAAACAGACTGATTAAACAAAAATACATTGAAAGTTAAAAATTATTCCATCAATTTTAAAAGAAAATCTATAGGTGGTCCGTTGTAACTTGGGTCACTATTTAGAAAAAATGCCATAGCAACTAAAGCACCATTATGGAGAACATTAGAATATAAAGATTCTATTTCCAAAGAGATTAACAAAATGTCACTCTCCACATGTAAAGTGCTCAAAAGATTTAAAACATCCCTAGTGTCTTTTAAATAAGAGGGCAATTTTTCTACATACATTAGTGAAAGAATCAAATAACGAGAGAGGCTCAGTCAGGGACCCCACCCCACTAGTAATTTAGGCGTCCAGGAGGGTCTATCAAAGTTTTATGTACTTTCGTAACAAATAAAATGTAGCCATAATAGGATGGTCTTTAGTTAAAAAATCCCTGACATGCTTAGTAATATGTCCTTCCATATATACATTATTTATTCTTTCATCGATAATACTTTTAAATTCCCATGTTGGATTATAATCTCATTTAATGTAAAAATTCTTGTCCCCAAGTTGTCTCTGAACTTCTCTCAAGTAATCTTTTTTATCCATAATGACTACAGATCCACCCTTATCTGCCTGTTTGATAACAATAGAAGATTCTTGTTGTAAAACTTTATAGCATTTCTTTCATCTACAGTTAAATTATCAAATCCATTATGGGACAAATTGTCAAGCAAATTATTCAAATCTCGCTCTACTAGCTGGCGAAAAATGTTAAATGGCTGAACATGAAGGGGGACAAAAGGTGGAGTTTCGTCGACAGGTATCTAAAGGCAAATCTAACATGGAATTCTGACTATCACCATAAAAAGCACGTAAATTCAGCTTTCTACCTAACAGACTAACATCAATCAGCGCCTGTATCTTATCAATTGGTGTAGTAGGAAAAAAATTTAAACCTTTACAGAGTAAGGTCCTTTTCAGATTCAGATAAATTATAGCTTGAAAGGTTAATAACTTTCATATCTGACACAGTAGTCTCTCCAACAGAAGAATTGGGGCTTACCTCCCTCCTCCCCCGAATGGTCTCCGATTAGGATACCTCTGTCTGTATCCTTGGTAATAAATGTTGTCTCCTCCCCGTCTCCTCCTTCGTGTTCTTTCTCTTCCTTCTTCTCTCTGAAAAGTTATTCTTGGACTCTCGCGACTGGAAGTTCTGTTGATTGGGGGTAATGTTCCAAAATAGGAGGAGGAGGCCCCGATGTTGTGGAAAAAATCCTTGTTGTCCCATAGTACGCTGGTGTTCTATTTTCTCCTCTAAAAAAGGACCATGATTATCAGAAATATTTTCTTCACTTTCAGCTTCACTATTATCCGTACTGAAATCAAAGGACACATTCTTTTTTAAAATTCCTTTGAGTTTATTGTCTCTCAACTTCCATGTATACACTCAACCTGTTTCATAGTCTCCCTTGTCCCTTATAAACTTGGTTTGTTTAATTCTTTTTAAATCAACATCCAGTTTATGTATTGTATTTTAACTTGCTGTTTAAACTGTTCAACTCCATCCATCTCATTCTGACACAGTTGTAGAACCTCTGCTTCATATTTCTTTAGGTCTTCTTTTATACCACAGTCTTGTTCCTTTAAAAGGTTATAATTAAACCAATAAGTTTAAACTAGCTTCGATAAAATGTTTTCCCATTCTTGCAGGAATTTACTGTTATCTTGACCATATGCAGGTTTAAGGTCTAAGCGTAAGCCTTGTGGACGTTTTACCTGTATGTAAGCTCCATGTTAGTTTTGTCCAGTAGATCCCTGTAGCGTTGTAAAGTTAATTTCTCCAAGTTTCCGGTAGGTTCCTTCAAAAGACAAAGCTGAGGATCAATTAAAACTGAGTCCACTTCATTCAGAAGGAAAGATTTGTAACACCCACTGCTCGGGCAGTAGATCATCCACAAAGCTAACAGGTTGATTTATCTCCTGTGTCCTTGTTTCAAAATTAAGTTTGGAGTTTCTTCAAGCGACATGGTTGAAATGTTGCATTTAAACGTAAGAGACCAGAGTGGTTTTAACAAACTACTTGCTTGTAACCTGTGCGATTAAAGCTCCAAAATCAAATACAAAAACCACAAAGGAACTGCACTAGGATGGTGTGCCATGGAAAACTAAAAGTCAAAACACAAATCCAGGCACTCACCACCACAAAAAGAACTTACCAGAAGGGAAACATTTTAAAATTATTTATTGAATTGCCTGATGTTCTGGTCCCATGGACCCTTTATCAAAGGCTAAATGAGGCAGAAAAAACACACACTTATATAACCCTAGAATAGATCAAGACAAATCTACATCAATTAAAAACACAAATAAAATGTGTCTAACAATGAAGCAGAACTACTATCACCATGGAATTCTATATCTAACAGGCAGAACACTAATTACTTCAAACATTTCAATGAATAAAATAAACAGCAGTACTAGTTTAATATCTATACATCATTAGAAAACACATCAAATCAAACATGCCTAATAATGATATCACTAGTACCTAAAATCCAAATGCAAGGAAAGGAACATAGAGGGGGGATTTACAAAAGGGGAAGAAAACCAGCTTCACTTTCTCAATAGACTAACGTCTTTCTTCTAAAAAAGGCTTTAGATCAAAATTACCATTTCAAACCCTGGACTCAATAGTTGTCTTAATTGCAAATCAAAAAGCTTCTCTTTATGAATCAAATTTCTATAATTACCCAAACTAGGTTTCCTAGATACTTTATCAATAGCCATATACTTAAAAAAATGTTTACACTTATTGTTTTTTATGCTAAAATATGTGCTGCTGTGGCATAAAATATTCTTTCTTAATATAGCCCGTGGTACTCACCAACTCTAATCTTGAAACTCCTTCGGTTTTCCCCACTATTAAAGTTGCATTACACGAGCAGGTTGCTATGATAAATCACACCACTCGTAGCTACAAGATGTAAATTGTCTAATTGTAAATTCCTTGTATTGTTAATGGTTGAAAAAGTTTTACCATTATTCACGACATCACAATAAATGCAATTATTACATTTAAAAACAACCAAGTTGTATTAGCCATGTATTTGTTTGTGATCTACAAAATGGCTATGTACAAGACTATCTTTAGACTAGCTGCCTTTCTAAATGTAATTCTTGGTGACTGATCTGCATATATTGTCAAAGATTTTTTCCGCTAATTGAACCTCCAGTGTTTACTTATAACCTCAGAAAAAACTTTGTATGTGACGAATAAGTTTTAAATAACATTAAACCGTGTATCATGTGTATTATTCACACTTGATGGCCGTAATAATGTATTTCTGTCTGTATTCAATGCCTTTCTCTTGCTTGTGAAATATTTGTACTACTATAACCCTCTCCTCTAAACCTCTGCTTCCATTACATCTGCATTCATCACAAAACTACATATCCGTGACTGCATTTTTTAACTCTAAAATTCACTTAGGGATATTTTAATCGTATGGACTGGATGACAACCAGAAGCCATCAAAACAGTATTAGCATCTACATTTTTTTGAAAAATGTCTGTTTCAAATCTACCATTTGCCGTTTCATTATAGAAATATCCAAATATGGAAGTCGATCATTAGCTATATTAAAATAAAAGCATGATGGTCATTTGTAGAATGTAAAAACTAATAAATTCTTGAAATTCAGATGGAGTTCCTTTCTCATAACAAAAATTATATCATCTATAAAACGCCCAATAAAACAATTTTATTGAGAAATGGATTAATTGCTGAATAAATAAATTTCTTTCCACAGTCCAACGATAGATTAGAATACTGAAGGTGCAATAAGCTGTTCCCATGGCTGTCCCTTTAATCGCTTGAAAACAGACTCATTAAAAATTAAAACACATTGAAAGTTAAAATTATTCCATCAATTTTAAAGAAAATCTATAGGTGGTCCGCTGTAACTTGGGTCACTATTTAGAAAAATGCCATAGCAACTAAAGCAACCATTATGGAGAACATTAGAATATAAAGACTATATCAAAGAGATTAACAAAATGTCACTCTCCATGTAAAGTGCTCAAAGATTTAAAACATCCTAGTGTCTTTTAAATAAGAGGGCAATTTTCTACATACATTCTGTAAGAAAGAATCCAAATAACGAGAGAGGGGCTCAGTCAGGGACCCCACCCCACTAGTAATTAGACATCCAGGAGGGTCTATCAAAGTTTTATGTACTTTCGCAACAAATAAAATGTAGCCATAATAGGATGGTCTTTGAAGAAAAATCCCGACATGCTTAAAGTAACAGGTTCCTCCATATTATACATTATTTATTCTTTCATCGATAATACTTTTTAAATTCCCATGTTGGATTATAATCTCATTAATGTAAAATACTTGTCCACAAGTTGTCTCTGAACTTCTCTCAAGTAATCTTTTTATCCATAATGACTACAGATCCAATCCTTATCTGCCTGTTTGATAACAATAGAAGATTCTTGTTGTAAAACTTTATAGCATTTCTTTTCATCTACAGAAAATTATCAAATCCATTATGGGACAAATTGTCAAGCAAATTATTCAAATTCAGCTCTACTAGCTGGACGAAAATTTTAATGCGCCAGAACATGAAGGGACAAAAGGTGGAGTTTTGGTCGACAGGTATCTAAAGGCAAATCTAACATGGAATTCTGATTATCAACATAAAAAGCAATAATTCAGCTTTCTACCTAACAGACTAACACCAATCAGCGCTGTATCTGATCAATTGGTGAAGTAAGAACAAATTTAAACCTTACAGAGTAAGGTCCTTTCAGATTCAGATAAATTATAGCTTGAAAGGTTAATAACTTTCATATCTGACACAGTAGTCTCTCCAACAGAAGAATTGGGGCTTACCCCTCCTCTCCCCTCGGAATGGTCTCGATTCGGATACCTCTGTCTGTATCCTTAGTAATAAATGTTGTCTCCTCCCCGTCTCCCCGCCGTGTTCTCTTTCTCTTCCTTCTTCTCTCTGAAAAGTTAATCTTAGACTCCGGTCATGCTGAAGTTCTGTTGATTGGGGAGGTAATGTTCCAAAATAGGAGGAGGAGGGCCCATGTTGTGGAAAAATCCTAGCTGTCCCAGAGTACGCTGGTGTTCTATTTTCTCCTCTAAAAAGGACCACGATTATCAGAAACATTTCTTTCACTTTCTCACTACACTAATATCCGCACTGAAACTCAAAAGGGACACATTCTTTTTAAAAATTCCTCTGTGTTTATTGTCTCAACTCCTTTGTACATACACTCAACCTGTTTCATAGTCTCCTTGTCCATTATAAACTTGGTTTGTTTAATTCTTTTAAATCAACATCCAGTTTATGTATTGTATTTTTAACTTGCTGTTTAAACTGTTCATCCTCATCCATTTCATTCTGACACAATTGTAGAACCTCTGCTTATATTGCTTTAGGTCTTCTTTTTATACCACAGTCTTGTTCGCTTTAAAAAGGTTATAATTAAACCAATAAGTTTTAAAACTGGCTTCGATAAAATGTTTTCCCATTCTTGCATGAATTTACTGTTATCTTGACCATATGCAGGTTTAAGGTCCAAGCGTAGCCCCTGCGGAGTGCGCTTTTACCTGGTATGTAAGCCTCAACGTTTTTGTCCAGTAGATCCAACGACGCTATAGTAAAGCACTTCTAAGCTTCGCAGGTCTTCTAAAAGTCAAAGCTTGAGGATTAATTAAAAAACTGAGTCCACTTCTATTCAGAAGGAAAGGATTTGTAACACCCACTGCTCGCAGTAGATCATCCAAAAGCTAACTAGGTTGATTTATCTCCTGTGTTCTTGTTTCAAAATTAAGTTTGAAGTTGCTTCAAATGACATGGTTGAAATGTTGCAGTAAACGTAAAGAGACCAGAGAGTGGTTTTAAACAAACCACTTGCTTGTAACCTGTGCAATTAAAGCTCCAAAATCAAATACAAAACCAATAAAGGAACTAGCACTAGGACGGAAAATATGGAAAACTAAAAGTCAAAACACAAACCAGGCACTCACCACCACAAAGAACTTGTCTAGAAGGGAAACATTTAAAGGATTTATTGAATTGCCCCATTGCGCTTCTGGTCCCACTGGACCCTTTATCAAAGGCTAAAATGAGGAAAAAACACACACAGATACAACCCTATAATAGATCACATGACAAACACATCAATTAAAAACACAAATAAAATGTGTCAAACAGTGAAGCAGTACTACATTCCTCCATGGAATTCTATAAATCTAACAGGCAGAACACTAATTACTTCAAACATTCAATGAATAAAAATAAACAGCAGTACTAGTTTAACAACTATACATCCTTAGAAAACACATCGAATCAAACATGTCTAATAATGATATCATTAGTACCTCAAAGTCCAAATGCAAGGGAAAGAAATATAGAAGGGGGATTTACAAAATGGGAAGAAAAACCAGCTTCACTTTCTCAATAGACTAACGCCTTTCTTTCTAAAAAGGCTTTAGATCAAAATTACCATTTAAACCTGACTAATAGTTACTTTTAATTGCAAAATCCAAAAGCTTCTCTTTTAAGAATCAAATTTATAATTACCCCAACTAGGTTTCAGATACTTTATCAATAGCCATATAATTAAAAAAAAAATGTTTACACTTTATTGTTTTTTACATGCTAAAAATATGTGCTGCTGCTGTGCATAAAGTAAATCTTCTCTTAATAATAGATGAATGTTGGTGCTCACCAGCTCTAATCTTGAAACTCCTTTCTGTTTTCCCCACAAAAGGCATATACACGAGCAGGTTGCCAGATAAATCACACCACTCGCTTTACAAGATGTAAATTGCCTAATTGTAAATTTCTTTGTATTGCTTAATGGTTGAAAAAGTTTTACCATTATTCATTTACATCACAATAAATGCAATTATTACATTTAAAGCAACCAATGGGTTGTATTAGCCATGTATTTGTTTGTGTATCAACAAAATGGCTATGTACAAGACTATCTTTTTAGACTAGCTGCCTTTCTAAATGTAATTCTGGGTGACTGATCTGCTATATTGTCAAGATTTTTCCGCTAATAGAACCTCCTGTGTTTACTTATAACCTCAGAAAAAACTTTGCATGTAAGAATAAGTTTTAAATAACATTAAACCGTATCATGTATATTATTCACATTTGATGGCCGTAATAATGTATTTCTGCCTGTATTCATTGCCTTTTCTTCGCTTTCAGAAATATTTGTACTACTATAACCCTCTCCTTAAACCTTGCTTCCCATTACATCTGCATTTATCACAAAACTGTTATCCGTACTGCAATTTCTTTTAACTTTAAAATTCACCTTGGATATTTTTAATCGATGGACTGGATGACAACTAGAAGCCATCAAAACAGTATTACCATCTACATTTTTTCGAAAAATGTCTGTTTCAAAACCACCATTTGCCGTCTCTATTATAGAAACATCCAAATATGGAAGTCGCATCATTAGCTATATTAAAATAAACAGCAGATGGTCATTTGTAGAATGTAAAAAAACTAATAAATTCTTGAAATTCAGATTGAGTTCCTTTCCATAACAAAATTATATCATCTATAAAACGCTTCCATAAAACAATTTTAGCTGGAAAATGGATTAATTGCTGAATAAATAAAATTTTCTTTCCACAGTCCATCGTGAGATTAGCTACTGAAGGTGCACAATTTGCTCCCCATGGCTGTCCCTTTAATTTAACTGGAAAACAGACTGATTAAACAAAAAAACATTGAAAGTTAAATTATTCCATCAATTTTAAAAGAAAATCTATAGGTGGTCCGTTGTAACTTGGGTCACTATTTAGAAAAAATGCCATAGCAATAAAAAAGCAACCATTATGGAGAACATTAGAATATAAAGATTCTATTTCCAAAGAGATTAACAAATGTCACTCTCCACGTGTAAGTGCTCAAAAGATTTAAAACATCCCTAGTGTCTTTTAAAAAGAGAGCAATTTTTCTACATACATTAAAGAAGAAAGAATCCATACAATCTAGAGAAAGGCTCAGTCAGGGACCCCACCTAGTAATCGGACCGACCCAGGAGGGTCTATCAAAAGTTTTATGTACTGCAACAAATAAAACGAGCTATACAGGATGGTCTTTAGTTAAAACTCCTGACATGCTTAGTAATATGTCCTTCCATATATTCATTATTTATTCTTTCATTGATAATACTAAAACCTATGTTGGATTATAACTCATTTAATGTAAAACTTCTTGTCCCCAAGTTGTCTCTGAACTTCTCTCAAGTAATCTTTTTATCCATAGTCGACTACATATCCACCCTTATCTGCCTGTTTGATAACAATAGAAGAATCTTGTTGTAAAACTTAATAGCATTTTCATCTAATTAAATTATCAAATCCATTATGGACAAATGTCAAGCAAATTATTCAAATTCCCACCCCAACGGCGAAAAATATTAAGACTGAACATGAAGGTAGACAAAAGGAGTTTAGTAAACGGTATCTAAAGGCAAATCTAACATGGAATTCTGATTATCACCATAAAAAGCACGTAAATTCAGCTTTCTACCCAACAGACTAACATCAATCAGCCTGTATCTTATCAATTGGTGTAGGGTAAAATTTAAACCTTTACAAGTACTCTCAATTCAGATAAATTATAGCTTGAAAGGTTAATAACTTTCATTGACACAGAAGTCTCTCAACAGAAGAATTGGGGCTTACCTCCTCCCTCCGAATAGACTCGATTCGATACTCTGTCTGTATCATGGTAATAATGTTATCTCCTCCCCGCCACCCCTTTGTGTTCTCTTTCTTCCTTCTCTTCTGTAAAGTTAATCTTGGACTCTGTCACGGCTAGAATTCTGTTGATTGGGGTAATTCAAATAGGAGGAGGGCCCCATGTTAAAAATCCATGTTGTCCCAGAGTACACTGGTTCTATTTTCCCAAAAGGACCAGATTATCAAATATTTTCTTCACTTTCAACTTCACTAATATCCGTACTGAAATCAAGGTCACATTTTTTAAAATTCTTTGTGTTTATTGTCTCAGCTCCATGTATACACTCAACCTGTTTCATAGTCTCCTTGTTCCTATAACTTATTCTGTTTAATTCTTTTTAACCAACATCCAGTTTATGTATTGTATTACAACGCTGTTTAAACTGTTCAACTCATCCATCGACCTGACACAATTGTAGAACTCATAACATATTGCTTCCACCTTCTTTTTACACCAGATCAGTTCATTTAAAGGTTATAATTAAACAAATAAGTTTAAACTAGCTTCCGATAAAATGTTTCCCATTCTTGCATGAATTTCTATTATCTTGACCATATGCAGGTTTATATGCATGAAGCCTCGTGGGTGCTTTTACCTGCAATGTAGCTTCCATGTTCGTTTTTGTCAGTAGATCTCAACACTGTAGTTAATTTCAAGTTCGTAGGTTTCTTCAAAACGAAGCTTGAGGATTAATTAAAACTGAGTCCATCATTCAAAAGGAAAGGATTTGTAACACCCGCAACAAACAGATCATCCAAAAGCTAACAGGTTGATTTATTCTGTGTCCTTGTTTCAAAAATAGTTTGAGTTGCTTCAAACAACATGGTTGAAAATGTTGCAGGGAAAAAAGAGACGTGGTGTTAAACAAACTACCTTGTAACCAAGCGATTAAACTCCAAAATCAAATACAAAACCACAAAAGAACTAGCACTAGACGGTGCCATGGAAAACTAAAGTCAAAACACAAATCCAGCACTCACCACCACAAAGAACCTAGCCAGAAGGGAAACATTTAAAGGATTTAGTGAATTGCCCATGATTTCTGTCCCACTGGACCCTTTATCGAGCCAAAAAAGGCAAAAAACACAATATATAACCCTATATTAATCACATGAAATTACATCAATTAAAAACACAAATAAAATGTGTCTAACAATAAGCAGAAATACATCTCCTGAATTTATATCTAACAGGCAGAAGCGAATTACTTCAAACATTCAATGAATAAAATAAACAGCAGTACTAGTTTAACAACTATACATCATTAGAAAACACATCAAATCAAACATGTCTAATAATGATATCAGTACCCTAAGTCAAATGCAAGGAAAGGAACATAGAAGGATTTACCAAAAAGGAGAAAAAACCAGCTTCACTTTCTCAATAACTAACGCCTTTCTTCTAAAGGCTTTATCTCAAAATTACATTTAAACTGGACTAATAGTTGCTTTAATTGCAAAAATCCATAACTTTCTTTTAGAATCAAATTTATAATTACCCAAGTAGGTTTCGAGATACTTATCAATAGCCATATTCTTAAAATAATGTTTAAACTTATTGTTTATGCTAAAAATATGTGCTGTGGCATAAATAAATCTTCTCTCATAACCGCTGGTGCTCATCAACTCTAATCTTGAAACCCTTCGGTTTTCCCCACATAAAAGGCATTACACGAGCAGGTTGCCAGATAAATCACACCACTCGTTACAAGATGTAAATTGTCTAATTGTAAATTTTGTATTGTTAATGTTGAAAAGTTTACCATTATACATAACATAAATGCAAGTATTACATTTAAAACAACAAGCACAGATTAGCCATGTATTGTTTCGTATCAAAAAATGGCTATACAAGACTATCTTTAGACTAATACCTTTCTAAATGTAATTCTTGGTGACTGATCTGCGATATTGTCAAGATTTGTTTCAAACTGAACCCTCAATGTTTACTTATAACCCAGAAAAAAAACTTTGCATGTGACGAATGTTTTAACAACACAAAACTGTGTATCACTTTATTATTCACCTTGATCACGAATAATGTATTTCGTCATATTCATTGCCTTTCTGCTTTGAAATATTTGTACCACTATAACCCTCTCCTTAAACTTGCTTCCATTACATCTGCATTCATCACAAAACTATTATCCGCATTTCTTTTAACTCTAAAAATTCACCTTTAAGGATATTTTAATCGTATAGACTGGATGACAACGAAAAGATCAAAACAGTATATAATCTACACATTATGAAAATGCCTGTTTCAAAACACCATTGCCGTTTGTTATAGTAATCAAAGCCCAAATCGATCATTAGCTATATTAAAATAAAAGCAGGTGGTCATTTTGTAGAATGTAAAAACTAAATTCTTGAAATTCAGATTGAGTTCCTTTCATAACAAAATTATATCATCTATAAAAGCTTCCATAAAACAATTTTATTGAGAAATGGATTAACTGTGAATAAATAAATTCTCTTCCCACAGTCCAACGTATAGATTAGCTACTGAAGGTGCACAAGTTGCTCCATGGCTGTCCAATTTGTTTAACAGACTGATTAAACAAAATACATTGAAAGTTAAAAATTATCCATCAATTTTAAAGAAAATCTATGGAGTCCTCGCAACTTGGGTCACTACTGAAAAAAATTCATAACTAATGCACCAATATAAGAACATGAATAAAGATTCTATATCCAAAGATTAACAAATGTCACTTCCACATGTAAAGTGCTCAAAAGATTTAAAACATCCATAAGTCTTTAGCCAAGAGGCACTAAACATTCGAAGAAAGAACGAAAATAACGAGAGGTCAGTCAGGACCAACCCACTAGTAATCGACATCAGGAGGGTCATCAAAGTTTATGTACTTTGTTAACAAATATGTAGCCTTAATAGGATGGTATTTAGTTAAAAATCCCTGACATGCTTAATATATGTCCTTCCATATATACATTATTTATTTTCATCACAATACTTTTGAATTCCATGTTGGATTATAATCTAATTTAATGTAAAATTTTGTCCCCAGTTGTCTCTGAACTTCTCAGTAATCTTTTATCATACGACTACAGATCACCCTTATCTGCCTGTTTGATAACAATAGAAGATTCTTAAGCAAAACTTTTATAGCATTTCTTTCATCTAATTAAATATCAAATCCATTATGGGACAAATTGTCACAAATTATTCAGATCTCGCTCTACTAGCTGGCAAAATAATTGACCGAACATGAAGGGGACAAAAGGTGGAGTTTGGTCGACAGGTATCTAAAGGCAAATCTAAATGGAATTCGATTACTGCAAAAAAACAAAATTCAGCTTTACCCAACAGACTAACATCAATCAGCACCTTATCTTATCAATTGGTGTACGAACAATTTAAACCTTTGAAGTAAGGTCCTTTCAATTCAGATAAATTATAGCTCGAAAGGTTAATGACTTTCGATGACACAGTAATCTCTCCAACAGAAAAATTGGGGCTTATCTCCTCCCACTCCGAATAGTTCCATTCAGATACCTCTGTCTGTATCCTTGGCAATAAATGTCTCCTCCGTTTCCCTCTTCATTCTCTTATAACCATACTTCCTCTGAAGTTAACTTGGACTCCATGTGCTGCAAGTTCTCGTCGATTAGGGGAAATCTAAAATAGGAGGAGGAGGGCCCCATGTTGTGGAAAAAACTTCTGTCCCAAATACACTGTGTTCTATTTTTCCCAAAAGGACCATGACATCAGAAATATTTTCTCACTTCAGCTTCACTGAAACCCGACTGAAATCAAAAAAAAAAATCTTTTTTAAAATTCTCGTAATTGTCTCTCAACCTCCATAATACACTCAACCTGTTTCATAATCTCCTTGTCCCTTATAAACTTGGTTTGTTTAATTTTTAAATCAACATCAGTTTATGTATTGTATTGCAACTTGCTGATTAAACTGTTCAACTCATCCATTTCATTCTGACACTAGAACCTTACTATATTGCTTTAGGTCTTCTTTATACCAAGTCTTGTTCCTTTAAAAGGACAATTAAACCAATAATTTAAAACAGCTTCGATAAAATGTTTTCCCATTCTTGTGAATTTGCCATTATCTTGACCATATGCAGGTTTAAAGGTCTAAGCATAAAAGCCTATAAATTAGTGTGTTTTACCTGTGTAAGCTTCCATGCGTTTTTGTCCAGTAGATCTACGACGTTGTAAATCATTTCTCAAGATCCGATAAGTTGCTAAAGACAACGAGGATTAATAAAACTGAGTCCACTTCATTCAGAAGGAAAGGATTTGTAACATAAACTGCTAAGTAGATCATCCACAAAATAACAGATTTATCTCTGTGTCCTTGTTTCAAATGAAGTTTGAGTTGCACAACGACAAGGTTGAAATTTTGCAGGTAAATGAAGAGACCAGACTGGTTTAAACAACCACTAGCTGTAACCTGTGCGAGAAAAGCTCCAAAATCAAATAGAAAAACCACAAAGGAACTCGCACTAGGACGCAAAGCCATGGAAACTAAAGTCAAAAAACACAAATCCAGGCACTCACCAAGAACTTGAGGAAACATTTAAAAGGATTTATTGAACGCCTGATGCGCTTCTGGTCCTCTGGACCCTTTATCAAAAACTAAATGGGCAGAAAACACACATATATAAACCTAGAACAGATCACATGACAAATTACATCAATTAAAAACACAAATAAAATGTGTCTAACAATGAAGCTGTCCTATTCCTCCTAGAATTCTATATCTAGGTAGAACATAATTACTTCAAACATTCAATGAATAAAATAAACTGCAGTACTAGTTCAACAACTATACATCATAAGAAAACACATCAATCAAACATGTCTAATAATGATATCAATAAAACCAAAAGTCCAAATGAGAAAGGAACATAGATGGGGATTTACAAAAGGGAGAAAACCACTTCACTTTCAATAGACTAACGTCTTTCTTCTAAAAACTTTAGATCAAATTACCATTTAAACCTGACCAATAGTTGCTTTAAGTGCAAAATCAAAAAAGCTTCTTGAATCAAATTTCTATAATTACCCAACTAGGTTTCAGATACTTTATCAATAGCCATATACTTAAAAAATGTATACACTTATTGTTTTTACATGCTAAAATATGACCACTGTGGAACAAAGTAAATCTTCTTAATATAAAACGTTGGTGCTCACCAGCTCTAATCTTGAAACTCCTCGGGTTTCCCCACATAAAGGCATTACCACAGGTTGCCAGATAAATCACCACTAGTGTTACAAGATGTAAATGCCTAATTGTAAATTTTGTACGTTAATGGTTGAAAATTTTACCATTATTCACACATCACAACAAATGCAATTATTGCATTTAAAGCAACAATGGGTTGTATGCATGTAATTGTTTGTGTATCAACAATGGCTATGTACAAGACCATCTTTAGACTACTGCCTTCTAAATGTAATTCTTGGTGACTGATCTGCTATATTGTCAAGATTTTTTCAGCTAATAGAAACCTCCTAAGTTTACTTATAACCTCAGAAAAACTTTGCATGTAACGAAATAAGTTTAACAACACAAACCATGTATAATGTGTATTATTCACTCTTGATGGTCAATGTATTTCTGTCTGTATTCATTGCCTTTACTCTTGTTTGTGAAATATTTGACTACTATAACCTCTCCTTAAACCTTGCTTCCTACATCTGCATTCATCACAAACTATTATCCGTACTGCAATTTCTTAACTCTTAAAATTCACCTTAGGATATTTTTATCGTATGGACTGATGACAACTAAAGCCATCAAAACAGTATTACCATCTACATTTTTCTAAATGTCTGTTTCAAAAACCACCATTTGCCGTTCTTATTAGTAATATCAAATATGGAAGTCGATCATGGCTATATTAAAAAATAAAAGCAGATGGTCATTTATAGAATGTAAAACTAATAAATTCTGAAATTCAGATTGAGTTCTTTCATAACAAAATTATATCATCTATAAAACTTCCATAAAACAATATTTTGACAATGGATTAATTGCCGAATAAATAAATTCTTTTCCACAGTCCAACGTATAGATAGCTACTGAAGGTGCACAACAGCTCTATGGCTGTCCCTTTAATTTGCCGAAACAGACTGATTAAACAAAAATACATTGAAGTTAAAAATTATTCCATCAATTTTAAAGAAAATCTATAGGTGTCCGTTGTAACTGGGTCACTATTTAGAAAAATGCCATAGCAACAAAAGCACCATTATGGAAAACATTAGAATATAAAGATTCTATTCCAAAGAGACCAACAAAAATCTCCACATGTAAAGGTTCAAAGATTTAAACATCCTAGTGTCTAATCTTCTTCTAAAAGGCCTTTAGATCAAAGTTACCATTTAAACCTGGACTAATGTTGCTTTTAATTGCAAAATCAAAAGCTTCTTTTTGAATCAAATTTTATAATTACCTCAACTAGTTTCCTAGATACTTATCAATAGCCATATACTTAAAAAATGTTTACATAATGTTTTACATGCTAAATATGTGCTGTGGCATAGTAAATCTTCTTAATAAAATGTTGGTGCTCACCATTTAATCTTTGAACTCTTTCGTTTTCCCCACATAAGGCATTACTTGAGCAGGTTGCCAGATAAATCACACCTTCGTGTTACTAGATAAATTGTCTAATTGTAAATTCCTGTATTGTTAATGGTTGTGCAGTTTACCATTATTCGACATCACAATAAATGCAATTATTACATTTAAAGCAACCAAAGTTTTTATTAGCCATGTATTTGTTGTGTATCAACAAATGGTATGTACAAGACTATCTTTTAGACTAGCGCTTTCTAAATGTAATTCTTGGTGACTGATTTATTGTCAGATTTTTTTCCGCTTATTGAACCTCCTGTGTTTACTTATAACCTCAGAAAAATACTTTGCATGACGATAATTTAACAATATTAAACCGTATCCTGTGTCTTCTTCACTTGATGGCGTAATAATGTATTTCTGTTCTATTCATTGTGTTTTTCTCTTGCTTTCAGAAATATTTGTACTATTAACCCTCTCCTTAAACCTTTGCTTCCATTATATCTGCATTCATCACAAAACTATTATCCATACTGCAATTTCTTTTTAACTCTTAAAATTCACCTTTAGGGATATTTTTAATTGTATGGACTGAATGACAACTAGAAGCCATCAAAACAGTATTACCATCTACATTTTTTCGAAAAATGTCTGTTTCAAAACTACCATTTGCCGTTCTCATTATAGAAATATCCAAATATGGAAGTCGATCATTAGCTATATTAAAAATAAAACGCAGATGGTCATTTGTAGAATGTAAAAAACGAATATATTCTTGAAATTCAGATTGAGTTCCTTTCCATAACAAAATTATATCATCTATAAAACGCTCTATAAAACAATTTTATTGAGAAATGGATTAATTGCTGAATAAATAAATTCTTCTTTCCCACAGTCCAACATATATAGATTAGCTTACTGAAGGTGCATAAGTTGCTCCCATGGCTGTCCCTTTAATTTGCGTTGTAAACAGACTGATTAAACCAAAAATACATTGAAAGTTAAAAATTATTCCATCAATTTTAAAAGAAAAATCTATTTTGTGGTCCGTTGTAACTTTGGGTCACTATTTAGAAAAATGCCATAGCAACTAAAGCACCATTATGGGAGAACATTAGAATATAAAGATTCTATATCCAAAGAGATTAACAAATGTCACTCTCACATGTAAAGTGCTCAAAAGATTAAAACATCCATAGTGTCTTTTTAATAAGAGGGCAATTTTTCTACATATTCGTAGAAATAATCCAAATAACGAGAGAGAGGCTCAGTCAGGACCCCACCCACTAGTAATTGGACGTCCAGGAGGGTCTATCAAAGTTTTATGTACTGCAACAAATAAAATGTAGCCATAATAATATGGTCTTGAAGTTAAAAATACCTGACATGCTTAGTAATATGTCCTTCCATATATATATATTTATTCTTTCATCGATAATACTTTTAAATTCATGTTGGATTATAATCTAATTTAATGTAAAATTCTTGTCCCCAAGTTGTCTCTAAACTTCTCTCAATAATCATTTTTATCCATAATGACCAGATCCACCCTTATCTGCCTGTTTGATAACAATAGAAGATTCTTGTTGTAAAACTTTATAGCATTTCTCTTTTTCATCTACAGTTAAATTATCAAATCCATTATGGGACAAATTGTCACAAATTATTCAAATCTCGCTTACTAAGCTGGCTTAAAATGTTAACTGGGTTGAACATGAAGGGGACAAAAGGTGGGAGTTTGGCTCTATAGGTATCTAAAGGCAAATCAATATGGAATTCTGATTATCACCATAAAAAGCATAAATTAGCTTTCTACCCAACAGACTAACATCAATCAGCCGTATCTTATCAATTGGTGTAGTAGGAACAAAATTTAAACCTTTACAGAGTAAGGTCCTTTCAGATTCAGATAAATTATAGCTTGAAAGGTTAATAATTTCATATCTGACACAGTAGTTCTCCAACAGAAGAATTGGGCCATCCTCTCCTCCCTCCGAATGGTCTCGATCGATACCTCTGTCTGGTATCCTGTAATAGTCGCTGTCTCCTCCCGCCTCCCTTCGTGTTCTCTTCTCTTCCTTTTCTCTTCTGGTGTTAATCTGGACTCACGGGTAGCTGGAAGTTCTGTTGATTGGGGGTAATGTTCCAAAATAGGAGGAGGAGGGCCCCGTTGTTGTAGAAAAAACTTGTTGTCCCAGAGTACGCTATGTTCTATTTTCCTCTAAAAGGACCAACGATTATCAGAAATATTTTCTTCACTTTCAGCTTCACTAATATCCGTACTGAAATCATAGGACACATTCTTTTTTAAATTTCCTTTGTGTTTATTGTCTCTCAACTTCCATGTATACACTCAACCTGTTTCATAGTCTCCCTTGTCCCTTATAAACTTGGTATGTTTAATTCTTTTTAAATCAACATCCAGTTTATGTATTGTATTTTTTAACTTGCTGTTTAAACTGTTCAACTCATCCATTTCATTCTGACACAATTGTAGAACCTCTGCTTCATATTGCTTTAGGTCTTCTTTTTATACCACAGTCTTGTTCCTTGGTGTTGCTATACTAAACCACAAGTTTAAAACTAGCTTCCTATAAAATGTTTTCCCATTCTTGCATGAATTTACTGTTATCTTGACCATATGCAGATTTAAGGTCTAAACATTAGCCCTCGTGGAGTGCATTCTTACCCGTATGTAAGCTTCTCCATGTTCGTTTTTGTCCAGTAGATCCTACGATGTTGTTAAGTTAATTTCTCAAGTTTCAGTAGGTTTCCTTCAAAGACAAAGCTTGAGCATTAATTAAAACTGAGTCCACTTCATTCAGAAGGAAAGGATTTGTAACACCCACTGCTCGCAGTAGATCACCCACAAAGCTAACAGGTTGATTTATCTCCTGTGTCCTTGTTTCAAAAATTAAGTTTGGAGTTGCTTCAAATGACATGATTGAAATGTTGCAGTTAAACGTAAAGAGACCAGAGTGGTTTTAAACAAACTACTTGCTTGTAACCTGTGCGATTAAAGCTCCAAAATCAAATACAAAAACCACAACGGAACTCGCACTAGGACGGTGTGCCATGGAAAACTAAAAGTCAAAAACACAAATCCAGGTACTCACCAACACAAAAGAACTTGGCTCAGAAAGGAAACATTTTAAAAGGAGTTATTTAATTGCCTGATGCGTTTCTGGTCCCACTGGACCCTTTATCAAAGGCTAAATGAGGCAGAAAAAAACACACACATATATAAACCTAGAATAGATCACATGACAAATTATTATATCAATTAAAAAACACAAATAAAATGTGTTCAATAATGAAACAGTACATTCTCCATAGAATTCTCTATATATCTAACAGGCAGAACACTAATTACTTCAAACATTCAATGAATAAAATAAACAGCAGTACTAGTTTAACAACTATACATCATTAGAAACACATCAAATCAAACATATCTAATAATGATATCATTATTAGTACCTAAGGTCCAAATGCAAGGAAAGGAACATAGAAGGGGGATTTCTACAAAAGTGTAAGAAAAACCAGCTTCACTATTCTCAATAGACTAACGTCTTTCTTCTAAAAGGCTTTAGAATCAAAATTACCATTTAAACCTGACTATTAGTTGCTTTTAATTGCAAAATCAAAAAGCTTTTAAAGAATCAAATTTCTATAATTACCTTAACTAGGTTTCCAGATACTTTATCAATAGCCATATACTTAAAAAAAATGTTTACACTCTTAATGTTTTTACATGCTAAAATATGTGCTGCTGTGGCATAAAGTAAATCTTCTCTTAATATAGAATGTTGGTGCTCACCAGCTCTAATCTTGAAACCTTCTCGGTTCTTTCCTCACAAGGCATTACACGAAAGCAGGTTGCCAGGATAAATCACACCACCGTGTTACTAGATATAAATTGTCTCAATTGTAAATTTCTTGTATTGTTAATGGTTGAAAAAGTTTTACCATTATTCACGATATCACAATAAATGCAATTATTACATTTAAAGCAACTAAAGGGGTTGTATTAATAGCATGTATTTGTTTGTGTATCAACAAAATGGCTATGTACAAGACTATCTTTTAGACTAGCTGCCTTCTAAATGTAATTCTGGTGACTGATCTGCTATATTGTCAAGATTTTTTCCGCTAATTGAACCCTCCAATGTTTACTTATAACTCAGAAAAAACTTTGCATGTGATTTAATAAGTTTTAACAACATTAAACCGTGTATCATGTATTATTCACACTTGATGGCCGTAATAATGTATTTCTGTCTGTATTCATTGCCTTTCTCTGCTTGTGAAATATTTGTACTACTATAACCCTCTCCTTAAACCTTTGCTTCCATTACATCTGCATTCATCACAAAAACTATTATCCGTTACTGACTTTCTTTTAACTCTTCAAAATTCACCTTTAGGATATTTTTAATCGTATGGACTGATGACAACTCAAGCCATCAAAAACAGTATTACCATCTACATTTTTTCGAAAATGTCTGTTTCAAAACTACCATTTGTCCGCTCTCATTTTAGAAATATCCAAATATGGAAGTTTCCATCATTAGCTATATTAAAATAAAACGCAGATGGTCTTTTAGAATGTAAAAACTAATAAATTCTTGAAATTCAGATTGAGTTCCTTTCCATAACAAAATTATATCATCTATAAAACGCTTCCATAAAACAATTTTATTGAGAAATGGATTAATTGGTTGAATAAATAAATTTCTTCCCACAGTCCAACGTGATAGATTAGCTACTGAAGGTGCACAAGTTGCTCCCATGGCTATCCTTTAATTTGCTTGTAAACAGACTGATTAAACAAAAACACATTGAAAGTTAAAAATAATTCCATCAATTTTAAAAGAAAATCTATAGGTGTTCCGTTGTAACTTGGGTCACTATTTAGATAAAATGCCATAGCAACTAAAGCACCATTATGGAGAACATTAGAATATAAAGATTCTATATCCAAAGAGATTAAGAAAATGTCACTCTCCACATGTAAAGTGCTCAAAATATTTCAAACGTCCCTAGTGTCTTTTAAATAAAAGGGCAATTTTTCTACATACATTCGTAAGAAAGAACCCAAATAACGAGAGAGAGGCTCAATCAGGGACCCCACCCCACTAGTAATGGGACATCCAGGAGGGTCTATCAAAGTTTTATGTACTTTCGGTAACAAATAAAATGTAGCCATAATAGGATGGTTCTTAGTTAAAAATCCCTGACATGCTTTAGTAATATGTCCTTCCCACATATTAGTTACTATTTATTTTCATCGAGCAATACTTAAATTCCCATGTTGGATTATATTCTAATTTAATGTAAAAAATTTTGTCCCCAAGTTGTCTCTGAACTTCTCTCAAGTAATATTTTTATCCATAATGACTACAGATCCACTCCTTTCTGCCTGTTTGATAACAATAGAAGATCTTGTTGTATGTAAACTTTATAGCATTTCTTTTCATCAACAGTTAAATTATCAAATCCATTATGGGACAAATTGTCAAGCAAATTATTCAAATCTCACTCTACTAGCTGGCAAAAATGTTAACGGCTGAACATGAAGGGGGACAGAGGTGGAGTTTGGTCGACAGGTATCTAAAGGCAAATCTAACATGGAATTCTGATTATCACCTATAAAAGCACGAATTCAGCTTTCACCTAACATACTAACATCAATCAGCGCCTGTATCTTATCAATTGGTAGTGAGAAACAAAAATTTAAACCTTTCAGAGTAAGGTCCTTTCAGATTCAGATAAATTATAGCTTGAAGAAGTTAATAACTTTTATATATCGATACAGTAGTCTCTCAACAGAAGAATTAGGCTTACCTCCTCCCCTCCGGAATGGTCTCCATTCGGATACCTCTGTCTGTATCCTTGGTAATAAATGTTGTCTCTCCGCCTCCCCTTCGTGGTCTCTTTCTTCCTTCTTCTGAAAAGTTAATCTGACCGCTGCTGCTGAAAGTTCTGTTGATTGGGGGTAATGTTCCAAAATAGGAGGAGGAGGACCCCGATGTTGTGGAAAAAATCTTGTTGTCCCAGAGCACGCTGGTGTTCTATTTTCTCCTCTAAAAGGACCACAATTATCAGAAATATTTTCTTCACTTTCTAGCTTCACTAATATCCGTATTGAATTCAAAGGACATTCTTTTTAAAATTCCTTTGTGTTTATTGTCTCAACTTCCATGTATACTCAACCTGTTTCATAGTCTCCCTTGTCCCTTATAAACTTGGTTTGTTTAATCTTTTAAATCATCATTTAGTTTATGTATTGTATTTTTTAACTTGCTGTTTAAACTGTTCAACTCATCCATTTCATTCTGACACAATTGTAGAACCTCTCTTCATATTGCTTTACTGCCTTTTATGCCACAGTTCTTGTTCCTTTAAAAAGGTTATAATTAAACCAAAAGTTTAAAACTATCTTCCAATAAAATGTTTTCCCATTCTTGCATGAATTTACTGTTATCTTGACCATATGCAGGTTTAAGGTCTAAGCGTCAAGTCTCGTGGAGTTGCGCTTTTACCTGTATGTAAGCTTCCATGTTGCGTTTTTGTCCAGTAGATCCTACGACGTTGTAAAGTTAATTTCTAAGTTTCTGGTAGGTTTCCTTCAAAGACAAAGCTTGAGGATTAATTAAAACTGAGTCCACTTTATTCAGAAGGAAAGGATTTGTAACATCAACTGCTGCTGAGAGATCATCCACAAAAGCTAACAGGTTGATTTATCTCCTGTGTCCTTGTTTCAAAAATTAAGTTTGGGTTGCTTACCCACATGGTTGAAATGTTGCAGGTAAACTGAAGAGACCACAGTGGTTTTAAACAAACTACTTGCTTGTAACCTGTGCGATTAAAGCTCCAAAATCAAATAGAAAAACCACAAAGGAACTCGCACTAGGACGGTGTGCCATGGAAAACTAAAAGTCAAAAACACAAATCCAGGCACTCACCACCACAAAAGAACTTGGCCCAGAAGGGAAACATTTTAAAAGGATTTATTGAATTGCCTGATGCATTTCTGGTCCCACTGGACCCTTTATCAAAGGCTAAATGAGGCAGAAAAAAACACACACACATATAAACCTAGAATAGATCACATGACAAATTACATCAATTAAAAAACACAAATAAAATGTGTCTAACAATGAAGCAGTACTACATTCCTCCATGGAATTCTATATATCTAACAGGCAGAACACTAATTACTTCAAACATTCAATGAATAAAAATAAACAGCAGTACTAGTTTAACAACTATACATCATTAGAAAACACATCAAATCAAACATGTCTAATAATGATATCATTAGTACCTAAAGTCCAAATGCAAGGGAAAGGAACATAGAAGGGGGGATTTATGAAAGGAAGAAAACCAGCTTCACTTTCTCAATAGACTTCAACATCTTTCTTCTAAAAAGGCTTTCGATTAAATTACCATTTAAACCTGGACTAATAGTTGCTTTTAATTGCAAAATCCAAAAAGCTTCTCTTTTAAGAATCAAATTTCTATAATTACCCCAACTAGGTTTCCGAGATACTTTATCAATAGCCATATACTTAAAAAAATGTTTACACTTATTGTTTTTACATGCTAAAATATGTGCTGCTGTGGCATAAAGTAAATCTTCTCTTAATATAGAACGTTGGTGCTCACCAACTCTAATCTTGAAACTCCTTTCGGTTTTCCCCACATAAAAGGCATTACATGAGCAGGTTGCCAGATAAATCACACCACTCGTGTTACAAGATGTAAATTGTCTAATTGTAAATTCCCTTGTATTGCTAATATTTGAAAAAGTTTTACCATTATTCACAACATCACAATAAATAGCAATTATTACATTTAAAGCAAATCAAAGGTTGTATTAGCTATGTATTTGTTTGTGTATCAGCAAATGGCTATGTACAAGACTATCTTTTAGACTAGCTGCCTTTCTAAATGTAATTTTTGGCGATTGATCTGCTATATTGTCAAGATTTTTTCCGCTAATTGAACCTCCAATGTTTACTTATAACCTCAGAAAACACTTCATGTGACTTAATAAATTTTAACAACATTAAACCGTGTATCATGTGTATTATTCACACTTGATGGCCGTGAATAATGTATTTCTGTCTGTATTCATTGCCTTTTTCACTTGCTTGTGAACTATTTGTACTACTATAACCCTCTCTCAACCTTGCTTCCATTACATCTGCATTCATCACAAAACTATTATCCATACTGCAATTTCTTTTAACTCTTAAAAATTCACCTTTAGGATATTTTTTAATTGTATGGACTGAATGACAACTAGAAGCCATCAAAACAGTATTACCATCTACATTTTTCTAAAAATGTCTGTTTCAAAACTACCATTTGCCGTTCTCATTATAGAAATATCCAAATATGGAAGTTCGATCATTAGCTATATTAAAATAAAACGCTAGATGGTCATTTGTAGAATGTAAAAACTAATATATTCTTGAAATTCAGATTGAGTTCCTTTTCCATAACAAAATTATATCATCTATAAAACGCTCCATAAAACAATTTATTGGAGAAATGGATTAATTGTTGAATAAATAAATTCTCTTCCCACAGTCCAACATATAGATTAGCTACTGAAGGTGCACAAGTTGCTCCCATGGCTGTCCCTTTAATTTGCTTGTAAACAGACTGATTAAACAAAAATACATTGAAAGTTAAAAATTATTCCATCAATTTTAAAAGAAAATCTATATGTGGTCCGTTGTAACTTGGGTCACTATTTAGAAAAAATGCCATAGCAACTAAAGCACCATTATGGAGAACATTAGAATATAAAGATTCTATATCCAAAGAGATTAACAAAATGTCACTCTCCACATGTAAAGTGCTCAAAAGATTAAAAACATCCATAGTGTCTTTTTAATAAGAGGGCAATTTTTCTACATACATTCGTAAGAAATAATCCAAATAACGAGAGAGAGGCTCAGTCAGGGACCCCACCCCACTAGTAATTGGACGTCCAGGAGGGTCTATCAAAGTTTTTATGTACTGTAACAACAAATGTAGCTATAATAATGGTGGTCTTTAGTTAAAAATACCTGACATGCTTAGTAATATGTCCTTCCATATATTCATTATTTATTCTTTCATCGATAATACTTTTTAAATTCCATGTTGGATTATAATCTAATTTAATGTAAAAATTCTTGTCCCAAGTTGTCTCTTAAACTCTCTCAAGTAATCATTTTTATCCATAATGACTACAGATCCACCCTTATCTGCCTGTTTGATAACAATAGAAGATTCTTGTTGTAAAACTTTTTATAGCATTTCTTTCATCTACAGTTAAATTATCAAATCCATTATGGGACAAATTGTCAAGCTAAATTATTCAAATCTGGCCTACTAGCTGGCTAAAATGTTAATGGGTTGAACATGAAGGGGGGACAAAAGGTGGAGTTTGGCCTGACGGTATCTAAAGGCAAATCAACATGGAATTCTGATTATCACCATAAAATCACGTAAATTCAGCTTTCTACCTAACTGACTAACATCAATCAGCGCCTGTATCTTATCAATTGGTGTAGTAGGAACAAAATTTAAACCTTTACACAGTAAGGTCCTCAGATTCAGATAAATTATAGCTTGAAAGGTTAATAACTTTCATATCTGACACAGTAGTCTCTCCAACAGAAGAATTGGGCTTACCTCCTCCTCCCTCTGAATGGTCTCGATTCGGATACCTCTGTCTGTATCCTTGGTAATAAATGTTGTCTCCTCCCCGTCTCCCTTCGTGTTCTCTTCTTCCTGCTTCTCTCTGAAAAGTTAATCTTGACTCCGTCGTGGCTGGAAGTTCTGTTGATTGGGGGTAATGTTCCAAAATAGGAGGAGAGGGCCCTGATGTTGTGGAAAAATCTTTTTTGTCCCAGTATATGCTGGTGTTCTATTTTTCCTCTAAAAAGGACCATGATTATCAAATATTTTCTTCACTTTCAGCTTCTCTAATATCCGTACTGAAATCAAGACACATTCTTTTTTAAAATTCCTTTGTGGTTTATTGTCTCCTCTTCCATGTATACACTCAACCTATTTTCTTAGCCTCCTTGTCCTTTATAAACTTGGGTTTGTCTTTTTAAATCAATATTCAGTTTATGTATTGTATTTTTAACTTGCTGTTTAAACTTGTTCAACTCATCCATTTCATTCTGACACAATTGTAGAACCCTCTGCTTCATATTGTTTTAGGTCTCTTTTATACCACAGTCTTGTTCCTTTTAAAAGGTTATAATTAAACCAATAGTTTAAAACAAGCTTCGATAAAATGTTTTCCCATTCTTGCATGAATTTACTGTTATCTTGACCATATGCAGGTTTAAGGTCTAAGCGTAAGCCTCGTGGAGTGCTTACCTGTACTGTAAGCTTCCATGTTTGTTTTGTCCAGTAGATCCTACGACGTTGTAAAGTTAATTTCAAGTTTCCGTAGGTTTCCTTCAAAGACAAAGCTTGAGGATTAATTAAACTGAGTCCACTTCATTCAGAAGGAAAGGATTTGTAACAACCACTGCTCGCAGTAGATCATCCACAAAGCTAACAGGTTGATTTATCTCCTGTGTCCTTGTTTACAAAATTAAGTTTGAGTTGCTTTCAACGACATGGTTGAAATGTTGCAGGTAAACATAAGAGACCAGAGTGGTTTTAAACAAACTACTTGCTTGTAACCATGTGCATTAAAGCTCCAAAATCAAATAGAAAAACCACAAAGGAACTCGCACTAGGACGGTGTGCCATGGAAAACTAAAAGTCAAAAACACAAATCCAGGCACTTACCACCACAAAAGAACTTGGCCCAGAAGGGAAACATTTTAAAAGGATTTATTGAATTGCCTGATGCGTTTCTGGTCCCACTGGACCCTTTATCAAAGGCTAAATGAGGCAGAAAAAAACACACACATATATAACCCTAGAATAGATCACATGACAAATTACATCAATTAAAAAACACAAATAAAATGTGTCTAATAATGAAGCAGTACTACATTACTCCATGGAATTCTATATCTAACAGGCAGAACACTAATTGCTTCAAACATTTGGTTGAATAAAAATAAACAGCAGTAATTAGTTTAACAACTATACATCATTAGAAACACATCAAATCAAACATGTTCTAATAATGATATCATTAGTACCTAAAGTCCAAATGCAAGGAATAAACATGATGGGGATTTACAAAAAGGGAAGAAACCAGCTTCACTTTCTCAATAGACTAACGCTTTCTTCTAAAATGGCTTTTAGATCAAAATTACCATTTAAACTCTGGACTAATAGTTGCTTTTAATTGCAAAATCCAAAAGCTTCTTTAAGAATCAAATTTCTATAATTACTCCCAACTAGGTTTCGAGATACTTATCAATAGCCATATACAAAAAATGTTTACACTTATTGTTTTACATGCTGAAAATATGTGTGCTGCTGTGGTATAAAGTAAATCTTCTCTTAATATAGAATGTTGGTGCTCACCAGCTCTAATCTTGAAACTCCTTTCGGTTTTCCCCACATAAAAGGCATTACACGAGCAGGTTGCCAGATAAATCACACCACTCGTGTTACTAGATGTAAATTGTCTAATTGTAAATTCCCTTGTATTGTTAATGGTTGAAAAAGTTTTACCATTATTCACAACATCACAATAAATGCAATTCTTACATTTAAAGCAACCAAAGGGTTGTATTAGCCATGTATTTGTTTGTGTATCAACAAAATGGCTATGTACAAGACTATCTTTTAGACTATCTGCCTTTCTAAATGTAATTCTTGGTAACTGATCTGCTATATTGTCAAGATTTTTTCCGCTCATTGAACCCTCCATGTTTACTTTATAACCTCTGGGAAAAAACTTCTTGCATGTGACTTAATTAGTTTAACAACATTAAACCGTGTATCATGTGTATTATTCACACTTGATGGGCGATAATAATGTATTTCTGTCTGTATTCATTGCCATTTCTCTTGCTTGTGAAATATTTGTTCTACTACAACCCTCTCCTTAAACCTTGCTTCCATTACATCTGCATTCATCACAAAACTATTATCCGTACTGCATTTTCTTTTAATCTTAAAATTCACCTTTGGGATATTTTTATCGTATGGACTGGATGACAACTAGAAGCCATCAAAACAGTATTAGCATCTACATTTTTTCGAAAAATGTCTGTTTCAAAACTACCATTTGTCGTTCTCATTATAGAAATATCCAAATATGGAAGTCGATCATTAGCTATATTAAAAATAAAACGCAGATGGTCATTTGTAGAATGTAAAAAACTAATAAATTCTTGAAATTCAGATTGAGTTCCTTTCCATAACAAAATTATATCATCTATAAAACGCTTCCATAAAACAATTTTATTGAGAAATGGATTAATTGCTGAATAAATAAATTCTCTTTCCCACAGTCCAACGTGATAGATTAGCTACTGAAGGTGCACAAGTTGCTCCCATGGCTGTCCCTTTAATTTGCTTGAACAGACTGATTAAACAAAAATACATTGAAAGTTAAAATTATTCCATCAATTTTAAAAGAAAATCTATAGGTGGTCCTTGTAACTTGGGTTACTATTTAGAAAAATGCCATAGCAACTAAAGCACCATTATGGGAGAACATTAGAATATAAAGATTCTATATCCAAAGAGATTAACAAAATGTCACTCTCACATGTAAAGTGCTCAAAAGATTTAAAATATCCTAGTGTCTTTAAATAAGAGGGCAATTTTTTCTACATACATTCGTAAGAAAGAATCCAAATAACGAGAGAGAGGCTCAGTCAGGGACCCCACCCACTAGTAATCAGACGTCCAGGAGGGTCTATCAAAAGTTTTATGTACTTTCGTAACAAATAAAATGTAGCCATAATAGGATGGTCTTTAGTTAAAAATCCCTGACATGCTTAGTAATATGTCCTTCCATATATATATTATTTATTCTTTCATCGATAATACTTTTAAATTCCCATGTTGGATTATAATCTAATTTAATGTAAAATTCTTGTCCCCAAGTTGTCTCTGAACTTTCCTCATGTAATCTTTTTATCCATAATGACTACAGATCCACCCTTATCTGCCTGTTTGATAACAATAGAAGATTCTTGTTGTAAAACTTTTATAGCATTTCTTTCATCTACAGTTAAATTATCAAATCCATTATGGGACAAATTGTCAAGCAAATTATTCAAATCTTGCCTACTAGCTGGCGAAAAATGTTAACGGCTGAACATGAAGGGGACAAAAGGTGGAGTTTTGGTCGACTAGGTATCTAAAGGCAAATCAAACATGGAATTTTGATTATCACCATAAAGCACGTAAATTCAGCTTTCTACTAACAGACTAACATCAATCAGTGCCTGTATCTTGTCAATTGTGTAGTAGAACAAAATTTAAACCTTTACACAGTAAGGTCCTTTCAGATTCAGATAAATTATAGCTTGAAAGGTTAATAACTTACATATCTGACACAGTAGTCTCTCCAACAGATGAATTGGGGCTTACCTCCTCCTCCCTCCGAATGGTCTCCGATTCAATACCTCTGTCTGTATCCTTGGTAATAAATGTTGTCTCCTCCCGCCTCCCCCTTCGTGTTCTCTTTCTCTTCCTTCTTCTCTCTGAAAGTTAATCTTGACCCTTCAGCTGGAAGTTCTGTTGATTGGGGGGTAATGTTCCAAAATAGGAGGAGGAGGGCCCTATGTTGTGGAAAAACTTTGTTGTCTCAGAGTACGCTGGTGTTCTATTTTCCTCAAAAAGGACCACGATTATCAGAAATATTTTCTTCCTTTCAGCTTCACTAATATCCGCACTGAAATCAAAGGACACATTTGTTTTAAAATTCCTTTGTGTTTATTGTCTCAACTTCCATGTTTACACTCAACCTGTTTCATAGTCTCCTTGTCCCTTATAAACTTGGTTTGTTTAATTTTTTATATCAACATCCAGTTTATGTATTGTATTTTTAACTTGCTGTTTAAACTGTTCAACTCATCCATTTCATTCTGACACAATTGTAGAACCTCTGCTTCATGTTGCTTACGCCTCTTCTTTTATACCATGAGTCTTGTTCCTTTAAAAAGGTTATACATTAAACCAATAAGTTTAGAACTAGCTTCCGATAAATGTTTTCCCATTCTTGCATGAATTTACTGTTATCTTGACCATATGTAGGTTTAAGGTCTAAGCTTAAGCCTCGTGGAGTGCTTTTACCTGTATAGTAAGCTTCCCATGTTCGTTTTGTCCAGTAGATCCTACGACGTTGTAAAGTTAATTTCTCAAGTTTCTGTAGAGGTTTCCTTCAAAGACAAAGCTTGAGGATTAATTAAACTGAGTCCACTTCATTCAGAAGGAAAGGATTTGTAACACCCACTGCTCGCAGTAGATCATCCACAAAGCTAACTGTTTGATTTATCTCCTGTGTCCTTGTTACAAAAATTAAGTTTGGAGTTGCTTCCAACGACATGGTTGAAATGTTGCAGGTAAACATAAAGAGACCAGAGTAGTTTTAAACAAACTACTTGCTTGTAACCTGTGTGATTAAAGCTCCAAAATCAAATACAAAAACCACAAAGGAACTCGCACTAGGATGGTGTGCCATGGAAAACTAAAAGTCAAAAACACAAATCCAGGCACTCACCACCACAAAAGAACTTGGCCCAGAAGGAAACATTTTAAAAGTTATTTATTGAATTGCCTGATGCGTTTGGTCCCACTGGACCCTTTTATCAAAGGCTAAATGAGGCAGAAAAAAACACACACATATATAACCCTAGAATAGATCACATGACAAATTACATCAATTAAAAAACACAAATAAAATGTGTTTAACAATGAAGCAGTACTACATTCCTCCATGGAATTATATATATCTAACAGGCAGAACACTAATTACTGCAAACATTCAACGAATAAAAATAAACAGCAGTACTAGTTTAACAATTATACATCATTAGAAAACACATCAAATCAAACATGTCTAATAATGATATCATTAGTACCTAAAGTCCAAATGCAAGGGAAAGGAACATAGAAGTGGGGGGGGGATTTACAAAAAAGGGGAAGACAAACCAGCTTCACTTTCTCAATAGACTAAAGTCTTTCTTCTAAAAAAGGCTATAGATCAAAATTACCATTTAAACCTGGACTAATGGTTGCTTTTAATTGCAAAATCCAAAAAGCTTCTCTTTTAAGAATCAAATTTTTTGGGGGGGTCACATGATGCGCCGGGAAGCGTAGTGGACGTCTGCGGGGCTCGCTCTCACTTAAATAATAAAATTTAAAAATTTCTAGACCTCTCTGCAACCTCTAACTCATTTCAATAGCCTCAGGAGGGAAAGGGGAACTAATTAGATGAGGACTTATGGGTTTCAGCAAGAATGGACGAAATGGGAATGAAGCTGGAGCTCAAGGCTAAACGGCCCCGATGCAGCTCTTCCCCGGCAGCTCTTCCGGACGACTTAACACCAGCCCGCATCTACGGAGATCTGACCACAATAAAAGATGCCCTCTTTAAACTAATCGAGGACGTAGCAGACTTTAAGCCTGCTTTAACTCAATTAGCATGACGAGTCACTGACGTAGAAGCTCGGGTATCCTCATTGGAGCGCAGTGTAGACAAACAAGGCCCTGCTACGATTGAACTAAGGAGGTCTGTGGCAAAACTAGAGGATCGCCTTGAAGACCTCGAAGGCAGGAATCACAGAAATAATCTAGTTCTACTTGGTCTGCCAGAAGGGGAGGAAGGACCTAACATGATTGTATTTCTACAGAAAATGTTGAAAAAAACAATAGGCCCTTCAGCTAATGGACCTGAATATATCATTGAAAGGGGGCACTAGGGCTCTAAAAGCAAACCTCCTCCAGACCTCCGGGCCTATAATTTTAAACTCCTGAACTACCTTGATCGAGAACAGATACTGAAGGAGGCAAGAAAGGTCTCGGCAATCCTCTGGGAGGGCAAGAGACTTCGTCTAGTACCGGATCTAACTATTAAAAGCAGGATGGCGAGGGCCAGTTTTCGGCCTATTACATCCAAGGTTTGGGCTGCAGGAATTAAGCACTGCATGCTATACCCTGCTAAACTGGAAGTTACCCATAAGGAAGGGAAGAAGCTGTTCGAGACACCAGAAGAAGCCTTGAAGGTGCTAAAGGACTTATTTCCGGACCTTTTCCACAAAACCTGAAAAGCGTGGCTGCTGGAATAGCTTCTAGTATATTTTGAATACTTGGACTGAATATACTACAGTATAATCTGGATATATTTCCGAGTACTTAAATGCCGGACTTTTAAAGGCTATTAAGCTTATGTTCTCATTTTCCCTCTCATCCTTTGTGTTCCTCTTCCCCTCCATCCTCTTCCCCCCTCCCCTCCCCCTCCCCCCAGTTTTTCTATTCTTTCCAGTTCCTATACCTTTCCATAGTTGCTAGGTTGTCATTTTTCTGGGCTAAATAAGAGGTAATGGGACTAGTACGCCTAGTGAATACTTCTTAAGGCATTATTTACCATGCCCAGAGGAGGGCGAAATGGTGTTCCCTGTTAATGGGTTCTCGGGGATGTGCCCAGAGCAGTGTTTCTGGTAGATGGTGGTTATGCTGCAGTGGACAATGGGCACTTCACGTGTAATAGTCTCCTCAGTTAACCTGTGGTGAATGAAAGACACTGCAGTTAAGACTAAGGGGACTTGTTCCTCAACCAGGCTACTTGACCCTCCCTCCTTCTCTTTTGAGGAGTTGAACGGGAACATTATTCATCCATTAATTGTTTGACTTGTTGGTTATTATTACTTAACAGGCTAGGCCCATTTTTTGAGTTCTAAAATAATTTGTTATGGGTCTGATTAGAAGAACCTGATGATAGTGTTCAACCTAGCTGTAATTTTCTAGCATTTTAGGGCTACTACTCTCAATAGATACTTATCAAACTAATAGAGAGCTACGGAGTAGGTCCTAATTCTAGGTTCTGTTGTTGACTCTTTTGTAGCTAGTTAGATAGACTGAAGCGAGTACATTTCATCTGAGTAGTATATTAAAATGTTATTCATGATTGTTATTTTAATTTTAGACCTCGTGGAGAGAGGTTAATTAACCAACCCTTCTTTAGGTAGTGAGAGGCCCCACCTTCAGAGCGTGCCATGGTCCAGCAGATTGGAGGCAGCCTGGGGCTGGGGTTAAGTTTAGTTATAGCGATTTGGGGAAGTGGGTGGGTTTGGACAGCAGAGAATATTTTTTTCTTTTATTTTTTGGATAAGTTGGGGTTATTGGGGGGGGGTCTGGCAGCCCAACAGTTTAAGTGTTATTTTTTATTACTCGTTATATGGTTTCGGAGCTGAATATAATTTCCTGGAACATAAAAGGGGGAAGGGACAACAAGAAGAGGCACATCGTCCTTAACCATCTGGCGCGTTTTAATCCCTCAATTGTTTTTTTGCAGGAGACACATATGACATCCGAACAATTTCCCTTTCTTAAAAAGAGATGGGTGGGCCAAGTTTTTGGGGCAGGATTTTCCACATGTAAAAGGGGGGTGGCTGTTTTAGTGGCCAAAAGTGTTCCCTTTTCACCAATAGAGGTGATCTCGGACCCAGAGGGTAGGTACACCCTTGTGGTGGGTAAACTAGCCGGTGCAAATGTAGTGTTAGGCTCTATTTATGGGCCTAACCAGGAATCTCCCTCTTTTTTTATGCAGTTGGCGGTTCTCCTCGTGCCTCTAGCTGATAAACCATTAATTTTAGGTGGGGACTGGAATTTGGTCCAATCCAATTGCCTGGACCGTTCATGGTCTAAAGACTCTCGTCCATCCTCCGCACAGACAGCAATGTTTGAGTTTATGACTTCGATAGGTTTGTCTGACCCATGGCGTGTAAATAACCCTAAGACTAGGGAATATACCTTCTTCTCCCCAGTCCATAAAAGCTATTCTCGAATAGACTATTTTTTAGTAAGCCACCAACTACTCCCTCTGGTTCACGAGGTCACTATTTCTGGTCGGGTAATTTCCGATCATTCTCCTGTTGGCCTCCGATGCCATCCACTTTCCCTGCCACCTAGATCATATTCGTGGTCTCTTAACAATCACCTACTTTAAGACTCTTCCTTGCTTGAGAAATTCAGAATTTTTATGCTCCAAGCTATTGAAGAGAACTGGGGATCTCTTCATGCAGTTGACCGAGTGTGGGCAGCGCTGAAGGCCACATGGAGAGGTGAATTCATCAGATTGGTGACAATCCACAAAAAGAAAATTACACGTTCAGCAGTGGACTGCTTGAATAGAATTAGGACTTTAGATGCCATAGACGGAGATCTAAGATCTCCCTCCCAGGAGCAAAAACTTGCTTCACTAAGAGCTTGGTATGAGACAACCATGAAAGAGAAGGTAGAAAGATCTGCTTCCAATTTGAGGGCTTCTTACATAGGACAAGGTAGTAAAGCTGGGAAGATGTTGGCCTGGCAGTTGAAAAGAAGAGCAGCGGCAAGATGGGTTGCTTCCTTAAAACATCCCCTGACAGGCAATATAATCTCGGGCCCCAAGGATATTTTGAATGTTTTTGTTGGCTTCTACAAGAACCTACATGCGAGTGAGCCATTACCATCAGAGGCGCTTTTCAGAATGAGAGAGTTTCTTACAGACATGCCCTTTCCTCAACTCCCCCCGGACCTCAGTTGTATTTTAGAGGCCCCCCTTAAGCTTGAAGAAATTTCATAATCCATTGATGCTTTGAAACTTGACAAAGCACCGGGCCCAGATGGATTTACTGCTTTGTTCTATAAGACCTTTAAAGAGACCCTGATCCTGTTATTACGACAGTTGTTTACCTTTTGGTGTGAGGAAGGGATCAAGGATCATTCTCTTTTTGAGGCAAGGATTATTATTCTGCCAAAACCAGATAAATCCCCGGACCTTGTGATGAACTATAGGCCAATATCTTTATTAAATATTGATGTTAAAATTTTTGCTAAGATTTTAGCCAATAGGTTAAAATCAGTATGGATGGGGCTACTAAGTCCAGAGAAAGTCGGGTTTGTGGCAGGCCGCTCATCGGCAGACCACTTTAGAAAGTTGTTTTACTTAATACACGAATCCACGAGCCCGGACAAAGAAGCCTCTCTGGTTGCTTTAGACACGGAGAAGGCATTCGATAGCGTGGATTGGGAGTTTATGTTTGAGGTGCTCTCTAAATTTGGCATCCCAGACAATTTTCTGGGCTATATCAGGGTTTTGTATACATGCCCCTCGGCGAGGATTTCTTCTAATAACCTGATATCATCTCCCTTCAGATTAATGCGTGGAACCCGACAAGGGTGCCCCCTTTCACCATATCTATTTAATTTATACTTGGAGCCCCTTATCAGAGCAATCAAGAAGGATACTGGTATCCAAGGGGTACGTATTAAGAATGATGAATTCAAGGTGTCCGCTTTTGCAGACGACTTACTAATCCATATATGGTATAGCCAGTTCTCTCTCCCACGGTTGTTTTCCACTATCTCGTGATTTTCAGTGTTTTCTGGCTATAAGCTGAATAAGAGTAAAACGTTAGTCTACCCACTATCCCCTCACTTACAACAAACTTGGTGTTCTTCTCTGGGCCTGAGCTGGCAGACGAGCTTCCTTCCATATTTAGGTATTAAAGTTTCGAAAGACTTAACACAATTATACGATTTGAATTTCAAACCCCTCCTTAAATTGATTAGAGATGACCTCGGCAGGTGGACCAAACTTTCACTTTCCTTTTGGGGAAGGGTTAACACAATTAAAATGATGATCTTGCCGAAAATTTCCTATTATCTTTTTAACCTTAACGTACACCTTCCAAAGTCTTTTTTCAACCTTTGTCATAAATATTGTACTGACTTTATTTGGAACGGTAAACCTCCCCACCGGGCCTACCGGAAGCTCACCCGACGTAGAGAAGAAGGAGGCCTGCAGTTGCCCGATTTTTACATTTATTATTTAGCAAGCCATATGGCAAGGTCGACTCAATGGGCGTCTGAAATCCTGGCATCCTCAGCAAGCGGTGCCTTAGATGAGATGATGGCCCAAACTGTTAATTTGGATCTAGAGGCTCTCCTCTTCTCTCCCTGGCATAGAATCCCATCTAAACTTAAAGACACCCCACTTGGATGAGATATTAAAGCCCTTCATCAACTTTATTCGAGTTTAAAAATCTCTTTTAAAAAAGATTTGTCACAACCTCTTGTTAATAACCCGAACATACTAATTGGCAATCGACCAATAAGAAGTAGAGTAGGTAATTCCTCTAATAAACTAAGAATTGTCGACTTTGTGTCGGGTGGATACCCGGTTTCCTTTTCAGAACTGATGAGGAAGTTTACAGTAGATCCCAAGGATAGATTTCGGCTATATCAAATCCGAAACTGCGTTTGTTCATTTTTGAAAGGTGGACAAGGGCAGGAGCAGGCAGGAAGCTTGATAGCGAAGATAAAAGTCCTCGCCTTATCTAACAAAGCGATATTTAAAATTTACAAATTTATCCTCTCTTCAAGAGAGTCCAAGGCCTCTCCTGCCCCGCATCAGTGGAAAGTGAACTTGCCCTTAAATTGGCCAGAAGAGACCTGGATAAGAGTCTGGCAGGATCTATATAACTGTATTAAGCAAGACAGACTAAGAGGCCTACAATTCAACATTTTGCACAACCTGTACCTTTCTCCGGCTAAACTTTCACGCATATATAAAAATAGATCCCCTAAATGCCAGGATTGTGGCAATCCCTGGGCTACTACCTTACACAAACTTTGGGAGTGCCCCAAGGTAACCAAATTCTGGGATTTTATCCGTTTATGGATGGCCCCTCTCTGTGATGTACTGGCATATTTTAATCTCGAGACCTGCATTCTTGGTAATTTCACTCATATTTCGTCCATAGCTCACAAATGCCAGTTAGCATTAATAACCTTAGTGGCCAAGTTGTTACTTCTTGCCATTGGTGTAGAGAAGGTATACCCTCATGCAAAGAATGGTGGATGCCTTTCTGGAGGCCTTGAATGCAGAAAGAGTTGTGGCTTCTATCTTTAACTCAGGAGAAAATTTGATAAATGTTGGGGCAACATATATCGACGTCTAAAGGTCAACATGGTTAGTAGTACAACTACCACATAGTTCAGCACCGATATTCAAAAATAGGTGACTTAACTTTTCCTTATATTATCAGAGGTTAAGGAAGTGAAGGGGCCTAGGGAACGATTATTCCCTTCTCCCACGCAGTTTAGTCCATCTTTCCTCCCTTTTTATCTGTTCTGCCTTTTCTTTACTATCACATATTTCCAAACCGCCCTACTAATCCTTTCTTTAATTACTATCCCGTCTCCATTCTTACATCTAGGGCGGGTCTAAAGGGATCATCACTTTGGGGTGCACTCTTTCTTATCTTTTTATAGTGATCCCTATGGAACCCTGATTCTATTTTAACACCCCTTTATTTGTTGGGCTGCCAGATCTAGTGGGTGGGGGTTCGGGGGCTGGGTGGATTTCCTTTTTTATTTTTCTCTTATATCTCTTTGTATTATATTCCACCGTATGTACCAATGTAAGAGATGTAGTGGGTTGGGTGATGATGTGTAATGTTTGTTATTATTGAAATAAAGTACAGTTATTTGCAAAAAAAAAAAAAAGAATCAAATTTTTATAATTACCCCCCCTAGGGTATCGGTTTAATTATAACCTTTTTAAAGGAACAAGACTGTGGTATAAAAGAAGACCTAAAGCAATATGAAGCAGAGGTTCTACAACTGTGTCAGAATGAAATGGATGAGTTGAACAGTTTAAACAGCAAGTTAAAAAACACAATACATAAACTGGATGTTGATTTAAAAAGAATTAAACAAACCAAGTTTATAAGGGACAAGGGAGACTATGAAACAGGTCGAGTGTATACATGGAAGTTGAGAGACAATAAACACAAAGGAATTTTAAAAAAAGAATATGTCCTTTGATTTCAGTACGGATATTAGTGAAGCTGAAAGTGAAGAAAATATTTCTGATAATCGTGGTCCTTTTTTAGAGGAGAAAATAGAACACCAGCGTACTCTGGGACAACAAGGATTTTTTTCCACAACATCGGGACCCTCCTCCTCCTATTTTGGAACATTACCCCCCCCAATCAACAGAACTTCAGCCGCGACGGAGTCCAAGATTAACTTTTCAGAGAGAAGATGGAAGAGAAAGAGAACACGAAGGGGGTGATGGGGGAGGAGAGGACATTTATTACCAAGGATACAGACAGAGGTATCTGAATCGGAGACCATTCCGGAGGGGGAGGAGGAGGTAAGCCCCAATTCTTCTGTTGGAGAGACTGCTGTGTCAGATATGAAAGTTATTAACCTTTCAAGCTATAATTTATCTGAATCTGAAAGGACCTTACTCTGTAAAGCTTTAAATTTTGTTCCTACTACACCAATTGATTACCCGGTTAACAAAAACTAAATAAATAAATAAAATAAATAATATACAGACGCTGATTGATGTTAGTCTGTTATGTAGAAAGCTGAATCATGTGCTTTTTATGGTGATAATCAGAATTCCATGTTAGATTTGCCTTTAGATACCTGTCGACCAAACTTCACCTTTTGTCCCCCTTCATGTTCAGCCGTTAACATTTTTCGCCAGCTAGTAGAGCGAGATTTGAATAATTTGCTTGACAATTTGCCCCATAATGGATTTGATAATTTAACTGTAGATGAAAGAAATGCTATAAAAGTTTTACAACAAGAATCTTCTATTGTTATCAAACAGGCAGATAAGGGTGGATCTGTAGTCATTATGGATAAAAAGGATTACTTGAGAGAAGTTCAGAGACAACTTGGGGACAAGAATTTTTACATTAAATTAGATTATAATCCAGCATGGGAATTTAAAAGTATTAGCAATGAAAGAATAAATAATGTATATATGGAATGACATATTACTAAGCATGTCAGGGATTTTTTAACTAAAGACCATCCTATTATGGCTACATTTTATTTGTTACCGAAAGTAAATAAAACTTTGATAGACCCTCCTGGACATCCGATTATTAGTGGGGTGGGGTCCCTGACTGAGCCTCTCTCTCATTATTTGGATTCTTTCTTACGAATGTATGTAGAAAAATTGCCCTCTTATTTAAAAGACACTAGGGATGTTTTAAATCTTTTGAGCACTTTACATGTGGAGAGTGACATTTTGTTAATCTCTTTGGATATAGAATCTTTATATTCTAATGTTCCTCATAATGGTGCTTTAGATGCTATGGCATTTTTTCTAAATAGTGACCCAAGTTACAACGGACCACCTAAAGATTTTCTTTTAAAATTGATGGAATATGTTTTAACTTTCAATGTATTTTTGTTTAATCAGTCTGTTTACAAGCAAATTAAAGGGACAGCCATGGGAGCAACTTGTGCACCTTCAGTAGCTAATCTATACATTGGACTGTGGGAAAGAGAATTTATTTATTCAGCAATTAATCCATTTCTCAATAAAATTGTTTTATGGAAGCATTTTATAGATGATATAATTTTGTTATGGAAAGGAACTCATTCTAATTTCAAGAATTTATTAGTTTTTTACATTCTACAAATGACCATCTGCGTTTTATTTTTAATATAGCTAATGATCGACTTCCATATTTGGATATTTCTATAATGAAAATGGCAAATGGTAGTTTTGAAACAGACATTTTTCGAAAAAATGTAGATGGTAATACTGTTTTGATGGCTTCTAGTTGTCATCCAGTCCATACAATTAAAAATATCCCTAAAGTTGAATTTTTAAGAGTTAAAAGAAATTGCAGTACGGATAATAGTTTTGTGATGAATGCAGATGTAATGGAAGCAAGGTTTAAGGAGAGGGGTTTGGTAGTACAAATATTTCACAAGCAAGAGAAAAGGCAATGAATACAGACAGAAATACATTATTATGGCCATCAAGTGTGAATAATACACATGATACACGGTTTAATGTTGTTACAACTTATTCGTCATATGCAAAGTTTTTTTCTGAGGTTATAAGTAAACGCTGGAGGGTTCTATTAGTGGAAAAAATTCTTGAGAATATAGCAGAACAGTCACCAAGAATTGCATTTAGAAAGGCAGCTAGTCTAAAAGATAGTCTTGTACATAGCCATTTTGTAGATACACAAACAAATACATGGTTAATACAACCCTTTGGTTGCTTTAAATGTAATAATTGCATTTATTGTGATGTTGTGAATAATGGTAAAACTTTTTCAACCATTAACAATACAAGGGAATTTACAATTAGACAATTTACATCTTGTAACACGAGTGGTGTGATTTATCTGGCAGCCTGCTCGTGTAATGCCTTTCATGTGGGGAAAACCGAAAGGAGTTTCAAGATTAGAGTTGGTGAGCACCAACGGGCTATATTAAGAGAAGATTTACTTTATGCCACAGCAGCACATATTTTAGCATGTAAAAATGATAAGTGTAAACATTTTTTTAAGTATATGGCTATTGATAAAGTATCTTGGAAACCTGGGGGGGGGTAATTATAGAAATTTGAGTCTTAAAAGAGAAGCTTTTTGGATTTTGCAATTAAAAGCAACTATTAGTCCAGGTTTAAATGGTAATTTTGATCTAAAGCCTTTTTTAGAAGAAAGACGTTAGTCTATTGAGAAAGTGAAGCTGGTTTTTCTTCCCTTTTTTGTAAATCCCCCCCCCTTCTATGTTCCTTTCCCTTGCATTTGGACTTTAGGTACTAATGATATCATTATTAGACATGTTTGATTTGATGTGTTTTCTAATTATGTATAATTGTTAAACTAGTACTGCTGTTTATTTTTATTCATTGAATGTTTGAAGTAATTAGTGTTCTGCCTGTTAGATATATTGAATTCCATGGAGGAATGTAGTTTTCTAATGATGTATAATTGTTAAACTAGTACTGCTGTTTTTATTCATTGAATGTTTGAAGTAATTAGTGTTCTGCCTGTTACATATATTGAATTCCATGGAGGAATGTAGTTTTCTAATGTTGTATAATTGTTAAACTAGTACTGCTGATTTTATTCATTGAATGTTTGAAGTAATTAGTGTTCTGCCTGTTAGATATATAGAATTCCATGGAGGAATGTAGTACTGCTTCATTGTTAGACACATTTTATTTGTGTTTTTTAATTGATGTAATTTGTCATGTGATCTATTCTGGGGTTATATATGTGTGTGTTTTTTTCTGCCTCATTTAGCCTTTGATAAAGGGTCCAGTGGGACCAGAAATGCATCAGGCAATTCAATAAATCCTTTTAAAATGTTTCCCTTCTGGGCCAAGTTCTTTTGTGGTGGTGAGTGCCTGGATTTGTGTTTTTGACTCAGTCCTTACAGCCTATGGGTTTGGACCATCCTTCAGCGGGTGGATATGTGCTCTATATAATGCCCCCATGGCCAGATTCCTGACCAGCAAGAACATATCAGACCTTTTGCACTGCAGAAAGGGAGAAGTCAGTGTTGCCCCCTGTCTCATCTTCTTTTTCTACTGGCCCTGGACCCCTTATCTAGGAAAATCATGCAGACCCAGGAAACCCGATGCATAGAGGTACATGGAAAACAATATATGGTCAGCACTTATGCAGATGATCTGCTATTACTGGTGTCTACTTGAGCAAATCCTTCACCCTCTATTTGATACACTTAGTGAATTTGCCACCCACTCGGGCCAACAAACTAATCAGAAGAAGACCACCATATCTCTCCTAAGTTTAGCCTGTACCCAGGAAAGTATACAGCACATCCCAGTGGTTTGGGCCCCAGGGGGCTTCACAGACTAAATACCATCTGCCCAGAACAGAGTTCTGGAGATTTCTTCAAATAAGGGAAGCAATAAATGAACTGAAACCGAATTGAAAGAGGATGCTGGGAACCTCCACAAAGGAGACCCACAGGAGGGTGGCATGGGATCCCACAGGGAAAGGAAACAACTCTTGGTGGGGGAAAATCATTAGAGAGGTAGAACTGGGGGAGGGAGGAGAGAGGGAAGTAAGGTGCCTACCTAGCACCATGGCATGGAAGGACAGGAAGCGAATCCTCAGGATAGCAGGAGTAACTGTAGGGGATGGATGTCATTGTCCACCTAGAGACAAATGACCTAGCTGGGAATAGGATCAGAGCTGTAAAGGAGGAGTTTGTGGAGTTGGGGAGGGGCCTTAGACAAGTAGCATGCAGGGTAAGCTTCTCGAAGGTGCTGTCTGTCTAGGGAATGGGTGAGGCTAGGGTACTATGCACCCTGGAAGTCAATGAATGGTTGAAAAACTGGTGCAGAGCACAGGGTTTTGGCTTCATTGGGGACTGGGGGTTGACCTTGAGGGAAACAGGCCTATACTGGCATGATGGTCTGCATCTGTGCAGAAGGGGAAACAGGACCCTAGGTGATAGGTTTAAATGCTTCATTGGCAAGCTTTAAATCTACCCAAGGGAGGAGTCACTGAAATGAAGCAGGGAATCCCCAGCCTCCCCCCACAAAACGGGGTAGTTAGCAAGGTTAACACCAAGGTAGAGCTGTCAATGGGGGCAAGGCAGTGGTAAAAGGAGAAAAAGGCAAAGGCAATAAGTACAGGGATGGGGCTAAAAGTGTTAAGGCCATCAGAAAAATGGAGGGTAATGAGTACCAATGCTTATAGTCTGGGTAACAGGCTTCCTGAATGAGTGGCCTTGATGGAAAAGTGACACCTAGATATCATGGCAGTCACAGAAACCTGGTACCCAGAGAACCATGACTGGGTTGTCAGCCTACCAGGATCCACAACATACAGGAGGGACAAGGAGGGTAAAAGAGGAGGAGGAGGAGTAGCTCTCTGCATAAGGGAAGGGATCAAAGCAATGGAATTAAAGGGTAAACAGGGAGGAGAGGAGGCACTGTGGGTCACCTTGGGGACTGGAAATGGCACCACAATCCACACAGGGGTTATATATATATACCCCCATCTCAGGGGGTTGACATGGACAAGGAAATGATAAGAGGCATCCTTAGAATGGCAGAAAAAGGTGAGATATTGTTGATGGAGGACCTAAATATGCCAGATGTCAACAGGATCATATTTGCTACAGCCACATCCAAGAGCAGAGTCATTCTCGATGCCCTAGAGGAGGCATGCCTCAGGCTGCTTGTGTTGGAACCCCTTCAGAAGGGAGTAGTCTTAGACCTGGTAATCTCAAATGGGGATGGTGACAGGGTCTCAGTTTTAGAAGTGGGTAACCATCTGGGAACAAACAACCACCAGACAGTGTGTGGTTCACAATAAACAGTCATAGAGACAAGCCATACAAAAGCAAGGGTACTGGACTTTCAGAGGGCTGACTTTGGCAGAATGGGTGAGTGCTTAAGGAATGCATTAACAAAAGGGCAGGAAGGAGGGAGTGGAGGAACAATGGGGCAAAATCAAAACTGCCATCACAGAGACAACAAGCCTTTGTGTGAAGCAAATAAAAAAAAGATGGTAAAAATACTATGGTTCTCAAAGAGGTGGCTGGGAAGGTTAGGGAGAAAAATATAGCATTCAGAAAGTATAAGGAATCACAGAAGGAGCAGGAAAGAGAACTCTATCATTTAAAGCAAAAGGATGAGGGGAAGGCAGTCAGAATAGCAAAGGACTGAACTGAGGAAAATATATCCAACTCAGTTAAGAAGGGGGATAAAACCTTTTATAGGCACATTAGTGAGCGAAGAAAGCCCAAGGGAAGGATAGTGAGGCTTAATAAAGGGAAAGGGGGTGGGCAGAGGGCGACACTGAAAAGGTAGAGATACAGAATGAATACTTTTGTTCTGTATTCACAAAAGAAGAGGAGGGCAATGTACCTAAATCAAACAATAGAAGCACTCTGGATGGGGGGGAGGGCAGTACCAGTCCATTCACAGAAGAAGGGGTCCTGAAAAAACTCCTAAAACTCAAGGTGGACAAGGCAATGGGGCCTGATGGGATTCACCTAAGAATTCCAAAAGAACTAAGGGGAGAACTAGTGACATCACTGACTACACTTTTTAACAAATCATGTGAGGATGGTGTGGTACCTGATGACTGGAGGAAGGTGGATGTGATTCCACGTCACATAAGTGGGAGCAAGGCAGAGGCAGGAAACTACAGACCTGTTAGTTTGACCTCAGTGGTAGGGAAAATGATGGAATCACTTCTGAAAGAAAGAATTGTTGAGTACCTAGAGGCCAACGGGGCATAGAACCCAAGACAGCATGGATTCGCATTGGGAAGGTCATGTCAGATGAATCTAATAGATTCCTTTGACTGGGTGACCAAAGTAGTAGATCAGGGAGGAGTTGTGGACATGGCCTACCTGGACTTTAGCAATGCATTAGACACAGTTCCACACAACAGATTAATAAACAAGTTAGCCAGCCTGTGAGTGGGTTCCAGGGTGGTAGCCTATGTAAAAAATTGACTGGACAACAGGACGCAGAGGGTTATAGTAAATGGAGTCCACTCCGAAGAAAGGGCAGTTACTAGCAAGGTACCACGGGGTTCAGTTTTGAGGCCGGTCCTCTTTAATGTCTTTATAAGTGACATTGCAGAGGGACTGGAAGGAAAAGAATGCCTCTTTGCAGATGACACAAAGATCTGCAACAGGGTTGTTGATACACAAGGGGTGGTGGAAAGGATGAGAAGGCACTTGGCAAGGTTGGAGGCATGGTCAAAAGCATGGCAGCTTAGATTCTATGCAAAGAAGTACAAAGTAATGCACCTGGAAACAAAAACCCAGGGGAAGAGTACACAATGGGGTGGAGTACTAACAACAACAAAAATGGAAAGGGACCCTGGGGGTAGTCATATCAGACAACCTAAAGGTAGGCAGGCAATGTGAGAAGGCAGTAAGGAGGGCTGGGAGGATACTGGGGTGCATAGGGAGAGGCATCACCGGTAGAAAACAGGAAGTTGTCATCCCTCTGTACAGACAGTTGGTGCGACCCCATTTGGAATACTGTGTACAGTTCTGGAGATCCCATCTCCGCAAGGACATAGACAGGATGGAGGCAGTCTAGAGGAGGGCAACTAAAATGGTGTAGGGTCTGCGCCAGAAACCAAATTGAGAGACTAAAGAAACTTTTCATGAACACCATTCTCTCCATTAAGAAACAGCTGATCTCTGTAGACAAAACCATTCTAAGACAGATTTCCTGCAGTGAACAGCCCCACATAGCCTTCCTTTTATTAAGCACTGCATCCAACAACTTAACTCCACTCCCTTTCAATTCCTCAAGGACACCAAATCTGGCAAACTCTCTCCCAACAGATCAACAACCAACATGAGCTCTTGAGTCAGACACAGCCTAACAATTTAATATTTTGTAGTCCTCCGGATTCCCCCTGACATGAAATGAGTGATCTCTTCTTAGCAAGGGCCTCTCTTTTGTGACCACACCCACACATCTGGATGCACCTAAGGTTCAAGTTGGTCCGCAGCACTTCTATCACAGAATATGACTTACAGCTCATTTTTCTAATGAGACTCCTCTTCCTGCAGATGATGACAGTATTACCAGTATAATCAATGACATCAATCCCCAGTGTAGTGCATGGACCCCCCCCCCCCACCAGGACGTTTTGCTGATGTTGATTATTTTGTTAACCAATGCATGGAAAACACCACTAACTTTAAGTTTCATTGCAGGCATGACAACTCTAACCTGACAACTGGTGAGCTTGCAGCCCTCAGATCTCTGCAGTGCAGGAATGACATTGTTATTAAACCAGCTGATAAGGGGGGGGATGCAGTTGTGGTCTGGCAAAAGGAGCTATACATCACTGAAGTCACAGAGCAACTCTCTGACACCAGGTTTTAGTCTTCTCTTCCCCATGACCCCACTGCTGACTATCAGACTGAGGTTACCACCACCATCACCTCTGCTATTGAAAACAAAGAGCTCCCTGCTCAGCTAAGAAACTCATAGTTCAGCATCCTTGGGCATCCAGCTTTACCTGCTTCCCAAAATCCACAAAACATGTAACCCTGGATGCCCCATTGTGTCTGTCTGCTCCTGCCCCACATCCCACATCTCTGCATTTTTGGACAGCCTCATGAGACCACTTCATTGAATACCTGCCCTCCTACATTAAGGACACTAACCATTCTCTCCAGTTATTTGACAGGTTCAGATTCAGTGGCTCCCATCAGCTCATCTTCACCATGTACATCAAGTCTCTATACACAGTGATCTCCCACAATGATGGCCTGACAGCTTTGCAGCATTTTATGAATAAGCGTGACATCCAGCAGCCACCCACACACATACTTACCAGTCTGGCAAAACTTGTTCTTGAAGAGCTAGTGTACTGCCTAAAACTAATATTAGCTTTTAAAGCAGGCAACCATTACCTTTTATATCTGAGGTACTTTTTCTTTTCCATTTGTTTAATTAGATGATTGTTTACCTGATGTTAGTAGGTGTGATGTGTGGAACACCTAGTCTGGCAGCTGACATATCTTGCTGTACTGTCCCACACTACATCATCAGCATTGTGACCTCACTGACTGTGACATCACTGCTACTTAGGAACAGCAAGTGAGGGATGGCCAGGTCATTCAATGCTGCTGATGTAGTGTGTGGAAGTAGAGTTAGATATGTCAGCTACCAGGCTAAAAGCTGTTTCATACATCCAGCACAATAGTATAACAAAGAATACTTTCTGATGAGCAAAAGAAAAAATAAAAATATTTCATAAATGAAAAGTTACAACTGACTACTATTTAAAATTTGTATTATTTTCCTGGCTACCTGTTTTGGCTGCAGTAGCTCTTTAAACTCAATGTTTTTTCTTTTAATAACAGTTTTTTCAGCAGGTCAGAGGATTCGCTATGGGTACCAAGATGGGACACAGCTTTGCTAATCTGTTTGTGGATTGGGTGGAGGAACAGTTTTTTCTCTCATTCACAGGTACTGTGGCTGAACTCTACAAACACTACATAGATGACTATGTGGGGGCTACCTCCTGCTCCAGAGAGACCCTTCAAATCTTCTTGGACAAGTTTACCATTGCCCATCCTTCCCTTCTGGCAGTATAGCGCAGAGGTTTATGGCTCTGAGCTGCAAACCTGGAGACCTGGGATTGAATCCCACAGTCCCCACTTGCATACTGTGTGACTCTGAGCAAGTGACTTAACTTCCTTGTGCTCCCAGGTAGCACCTGGAAACAAGCTTCAGCTTAGTGTGCCTTTCCTGGTTAAACAATTTCCCCTTTCCCTTTCTGTACACTGTTGAAATATTTTCCTCTGTTCTGCCTTTTCTGGTTATTAAACTGTCAGTGCAGAACACTGGTCTGGGGACATCAGTTTGTTACAAACCCACTGACTCACACAGTTTCATCCTCCACAGCATCTTCCATCCTAACCATGTCAAGAATAGCCTGCCACATTCAGTTTCTTAGACTTCACAGGTTATACAGTGAAGATGATGATTTTGCTGAGCAGGCCCAAATAATGCATGTTTTTTTTTATTAACAGTGGATACCCTAAAAGCACATTGGACAGAGCACTCTCCCAGGTCAGTAACATGCCCTGTAATCTTGACTCCCGTAGGAAGGATACTGTCATTTAAGAACAACAACAAATTCCACCAGTGCTTTCCTTCCATCAGAGTACACCTTCTCTCCCCAGGATCATCACCAGTAACTTTCCTATTTTGCAAACTGACCCCAAAATTGGTGTTTCCTTTTCAGAACCACCTATTGCCTCCTACCACAGACCACCCAACCTGTGAAATCTCCAGATAAGAAGCAGCCTACCTACACCTAACAGTTTCTCCCTACCGGGTACCAAACTTTGCAAAAGAACTCGCTGTTACACCTGCAAATTTATTTCTAGTGTGACTGAAATTCAGGGTCCCACAGGTGTTTTTCACATCACCAAGGAGTTCTCATGCACTTCCACCAATGTGGTATATTGAATTCTTGGCAAGAAGTGTGCAGCTATTTACATTGGAGAAACTGGGAGACGCCTTGCTGACCATTTCAGGGAACACTACATGGCAGTCAGGAATGGAGACACTGATAAACTCAAAATATCCCACTTTATCTCCAGGGCACAGTGTCAATGATCTTTCTGTTTGTGTCCTTCAGCAGGGCTTCTGGGATTCTGACCATAGAAAAAACATGGAACCCAAGCTGATCATCTGCCTTGGCTTCCAGCAGTCCTCCGGTTTAAATGCTAGACTTATTTTCTACTAATATCTTTCGGCCGCCCCTTATTTTCCATTTCGTCTGTTTGTAACTGTACACATCTATTTTCATTTTCCACAGATGTCTCCTTCTATGTGTCCTTCCAGCTCATTTGTCACCTTTCAGCCTTCTTATTAGGGCCTGTTAATTAGTCCCCACTTGGGGACTTCTCTAGCTCATTTACTGCTATTATGCCTTGTCACTCCCATCATCGCCTTTTTGTTTTCCAAATTCTGTCTTTATTCTGCCATTTAACATTTCTTCTCCCATAGCCTCCCCTTTTTTCTTTATATATCTATATTTATATATATATATATATATATATATATATATATATATATATATATTCCTTTTTACCTCAGCTCTACTCTAACTTTGCTTTTTCGCTTTTAGATATTTCCTAAAGAAGACCTATGGTCGAAATGTCTATTTTGAATTCTATTTTCTATTTTCAGCATGCATTAATATATAACCATTTTGTTTTGCTTTTAGACCACATGCTGACGCAGCACCTTGTTTTTGTTTTTACATTTTGTGTACTACATTTGCTGCCACCCACTATGCCTACTCTGAAATATTTTCTCAATTCTATCAGATGCTCCTTCATTTCATCTATGTCTGCACTCCCTTCTCATACTTCTAAGTCTTTGCATGAATTATTTTCTGTCATTTTCTCTAAGACTAAACTCTGCCGTCTCTTACTGTTTCTTTCCAAATGCTGCAACCTGGGCATTATTCTTCAAGGTTTCTGTTTGACATGCCACCATTGTTCATTTGGGTCTGAAATACATGTTTCCTCCACTAATAAGCTTTTGAAAACTTTCTCTAGGAAACTTATCATGAACACCATTTTCTCCATTAAGAAACAGCTGATCTCTGAAGACAAAACCATCCTAAGGCAAAAAGATTTCTTGTAGCGAACAGCCCCACATATCCTTCCGTTTATTTAGCACTGCATACAACAACTTAACTCCACTCTCTTTCAATTCCTCAAGGACACCAGATCTGCCAAACTCCAGTCTCTCTCTCCCAACAGATTAGCAACCAACATGAGCCCTCGAGTCAGTCACAACCTAACAATTTGGTATTTTGTATCCCTCCAGATCTCCCCAGACACAAGATGAGTGATCTCTCTTTAGCAAGGGTCCCTCTTTTTGTGCCCGCACCCAGACATCTTGATGTACCCCAGGTTCAAGTTGATCTGCAAAGCTTCTATCGCAGAATATGACTTACAGCTCATTTTTCTAATGAGACTCCTCTTCCTGCAGATGATGACAGTACTACCAGTATAATCAATAACATCAATCCCCAACATAATGCATGGACCCCCCAGGACATTTTGCTGATGTTGATTATTTTGTTAACCAATGCATGGAAAACACCACTAACTTCAATTTTCATTGCAGGCATGACAACACTAACCTAACAATTGGTGAGCTTGCAGCCTTCAGATCTCTGCAATGAAAGAATGACATTGTTATTAAACCAGCTGATAAAGTGGGTGCTATTGTGGTCTGGCAAAAAGGAGCTATACATCTCTGAAGCCACACCGCAACTATCCGACACCTCATAGTTCAGCATCCTTGGGCATCCAGTTTTACCTCCTTCCCAAAATCCACAAAACAGATAGCCTTGGATGTCCCATAGTGTCTGTCTGCTCCTGTCCCACATCCCACATCTCTGCATTTTTGGACAGCCTCATGAGACTACTCGTTGAATCCCTGTCCTCCTATCTTAAAGACACTAACCATTCTCTCCAGTTATTTGACATGTTCAGATTCAGTGGCACCCATCAGCTCATCTTCACCATGTACATCAAATCTCTATGCACACTGATCCCCCACAATGATGGCCTGACAGCTTTGCAGCACTTTCTGAATAAGAGTGACATTGAGCAGCCACCCACACACACACACGTACCCATCTGGCAGAACTTGTTCTTAAACTCAGTGCTTTTTCTTTTAATAACAGTTTTTTTCAGCATGCCAGTGGAGTTGCCATGGATACCAAGTTGGGTCCAAGCTTTGCCAATCTGTTTGTGGGTTGGGTGGAGGAACAGTTTTTTCTTGCATTCACAGAGACTGTGCCTGAACTCTACAAACACTACATAGATGATTGTGTGGGAGTTACCTCCTGCTCCAGAGAGACCCTTCAAATCTTCTTGGACAAGTTTACCACAGCCCATCCTTCCCTTCTGTACACTGTTGAAGTAGTTTCCTCTACACTGCCTTTTCTGGATATCAAACTGTCAGTGCAGAAAACTGGTCTGAAGACATCAGTTTATTACAAACCCACTGACTCACACAGTTTCTTCCTCCACAGCTCCTTCCATCCCAAACATGTCAAGAATGATCTACCATATTCAGTTTCTTAGACTAGGCAGGTTATGCAGTGAAGATGATGATTTTGCTGAGCAGGCCCAAATAATGCATAATTTTTTATTAACAGTGGATAGCCTAAAAGCACATTGGACAGAGCACTCTTCCAGGTCAGTAACATGCCCCTTAATCTTGAACCCATAGGAAGGATACTGTCATGCAAGAAAAATGATGAATTCCACTAGTGCTTCCCTTCCATTAGAGTACACCTTCTCTTCACAGGATCATCACCAGTAACTTTCCTATTTTGCAAACTGACCCCGACATTGGTGCTTCCTTTACACAACCACCTATTACCTCCTACTGCCAACAACCCAACCTGCTAAATCTCCTAGTAAGAGGCAGCCTACCTACTCCTAACAGTTCCTCGCAATCAGGTATCAAACCTTAGCAACAGAACTTTCTGTTACACCTGCAAATGTATTTCTAGTATGACTGAAATTTGGGGGCCCACAGGTGTTTTTCACATCACCAAGGAGTTCTCATGCACTTCCACTAATGTAGTATATTGTATTTTTTGCAGGAAGTGTGCAACCATTTACATCATAGAAACTGGTAGATGCCTTGTTCACCATTTCAGGGAACACTACAGGGCAATCAGGAACGGAGACACTAATAAAAACTGGTGGATATGAATACAGTGCAGGGCTTCAAACAGGCATGGGATAGGCATAAGGGAGCAATACAGAGAAGTATGAATATATAGGCCATTGACAGGCACATTCGTAAGATAGAAACAATGGACAGACTGGATATGCCTTGCGGTCCTTATCTGCCATCACCTTCTATGTTTCTATGTAAACCCATAGTATTCCATTTTATCTCCAGGTACCACAGAATCAATGATCTTTCTGTTTGTGTTCTTCAGCAGCACTTCAGGGATTCTCACTTTCTACATATGTCTCCATCTATGTCTCTTTCCCTCACATTTGTCTCCTTTCAGCCTTCTTACTAGGCCCACTTGGGGACTTCTCTACCTCATTCACTGCTATTATGCCTTGTCACTCCCATCGTCACCTTTTTGCCTTTTTGTTTTCCTAATTCTGTCTTTATCTTGCCATTTATCACTTCTTCTCCCAGAGCCTCACCCTTTTTTCTTTCATATATATATATATATATATATATATAATATGTCTATCTATCTATCTATGTATTCTGTATTTTATCTCTCATCTACACTAACTTTGCTTTTTCTCTTTTAGATATTTCCTGAAGATGACCTATGGTTGAAACGTCAATTTTTTACTCTATTTTCTATTTTCAGTGTGCATTTAATATAACCATTTTGTTTTGCTTAAAGAAGCTTAATATGTATACCCTCAAGGAAAGGAGGGAGAGGGGGGACATGATAGAAACTTTCAAGTACCTCAAGGGAATCAAAAAAGTCCAAGAGGATTACAACTTTCAGAAAAAGAGATGTGCAAGAACAAGGGGGCACAGTTTGAACACAGAGGGGGGGGGGTTGGCTCAGGGGCAATGTGAGGAAGTATTTTTTCACATAGGATTCATGGAATGGCCTTCCTGAAGTGGTCATGGGGTGAAAAACAGTAGGGGGAATTCAATAATGCATGGGACAGACATAAAACAATTCCAGTGGGGGGTAGGAGGAAGCAGGCTGTTGGTTAACTAGGATCTGCACCTTATCCAATAGGTAGGGAAATGGGCAGACTGCATGAGCCAAGTGGCCTTTATCTACCGTCAAAGTCTATGTTTCTATATTTCTACGAAAGAGGTCAATGGGGTCTCTTGGAGGTGGCTGAACCATGTACACAGGCCTGGCATGTAAAAAGGGATAGCAGGGAGAATCTACAGGCAGATCTGAGGTGCTCAACCAACTCACTTAGACAAATATAGAAGTCAGATGGCTAGGCACCTGCAATTTGGAAATCCCCATGCTAGACTGTGAAAAATGCATTAAAGGGGCACACCTAGCCTATAAAGACACAAAAGGGCAATTGATGCAACAAAAAATTTTGTTGAGGTGGTACTGCACACCCTTAGCACTGCATAACATGGGGGTCCTACTGCACTCTGACTGCTGAAAATGCTTGGCATCCAACGATGACCTAGTACACATTCTGTGGCTATGCCCACTCTATAACATTTTTGCGATGGGGTGCTAGATGACTGTTCCAGGATGTTAGTTAGCATAGTGCCCCCAAACCCAGCCAACATAGTGTTGGGTGACATCTCTGGGATAGGTACAGGGACCATTCACCAAAGAATTGGCCTGCGACAGTCTGTTAGAGGCAAAAAGAGCTATATTGACAAAATGGATCCCACCAGACCCCCCCCCATACCTTGTTATGTGGCATATGGCAATAGAAAAACTGGCTGGTTTGAGTGACTTTTGTTCTCAGAGGTCAATAAACTCTTGCTACTGTATACCAGACAAAATGGGGTAAGTACCTAGACTCTCACCGCTGTTTGGTAACCACACCACCTCCCTCCTGTATGAAAAAGAATATAAAAAGAGAAACATCTTGTTACCACAACCTATTCATTATAGGATATATTTTACCAGTGATAGGTCTGCAATAAGCAGCCCTTGTGTTTTAAACAAAAAAAGGGGCAGTAACAGCAAATGTTAAGAGTTACAAGTTTTACGGTATGATTGGAAGATGACCTCATTTGGTCACAAGGGTAAACCCCACCATGTTAGGAAGAGAAGTTATCAGTGTATGAGACTAACCACTAAATTAAGTCATATTAATAACCTTGGGCACATGCTCAGTAATGTAGTTAGTTAATTTTATTTATTCATTTGGCTGAAAGTTATTATGAAACAACACAAAAAACATTTTACAGTCTATAGATAATTAAAGTGTACATAATTATGCAACACATGCATAAGAAAAAAATGATCCTCCTTAAGAACATTTGTGCATACATTTTTCTTGAGGTTTTATCAGGTAATAAATAACAATGAAATCAGACTGTATAAATTGTGTGGAGAATAATATATCCTGCAACAATTATAATACACCTCAGAGTTAATTTTCGGCTATACCATACATTTAACATAAAACATTAAAAGAAAACTCTCAACTGAGCAGAGTAATAATTCTGCTATAGTCAGGAGTCCATATATTTAGAACAAACATTCAAGGCTCTTTTAGCTCTGCAGTCCATGAGTCAATATGTATGAAATGCTCCTTTTCATATTCAGAGGTCCATAAAATTATTTGGCACAGACATATAAATTAGTCTAGATATGCGAGAAAAATCATGTTACCAACAAGTGTTAGACTTAATATTCCCACAACACCAAATTAGATCCAAAAAACAGATATTTGGTCCTCAGGAGTTTGGAGGAATATATCAATCAGATAAGCCTTGATCAACAGCAGCTCAAATATTAAGAAGTCTTATTTAATTAAATAAAATACTTTGATGCTCAACAGATATAAATAAATAAATTCCATCCTGTAAGGTTCATATTTGCTCTCCATGCTGACAAACTTGCACAAAATGAAAATTCAAATAACCATTCCATTTAAAGCAACTTTTCTTAGGCTCCAAGAAGACAGGAGTCCATAAAATAGTATGACCACTTATAAAATCAATGCCAAACTACAGCAGGCATCCTTCATAAACAGCGCCATGGATTTATAAAACATGAATTCCATATCAGAATTTTTTCAAATGCCTTCAGCAGCCATTCCTGACCAGGAATCCTGACATGAGGTCCAACAATTCAATTATGTTTCTTTTTACTATGCATCCATTAACTATCTCCAACACAGACAAGCTACCTTTTAAAATTTGGTTCCATTAATGGGAGTCCTGAGGCATGAAACAATGCTCAAGAAACCTGATGGCCATATAACATGTCTTTCCTTCTATGCAGCTCCTCAAATTTAAATAGCATAAAGCTGTACATGCAGGGTAAAACCCCTTGTGGTCTCAATCTGTCCATATGTTTGTGAAACACACAAATACTTGCAAGAAGCTGAACACACTTCTAGGCCCCACAGGCTGTATCCATATTGAATTTAAGACCCCTTTTCAGCGTTGCATTAATTAAATCTGTTTTGCATTCCCTTGAAGCTCATCTCATCATATCAACTGGAACCTGTTAAATTAGGCAGAAAGAAATGCTCCTCTGAGCACAATAACTTAGGGATTTAGGCCAGAAACATAAAAAGGTAACCCCTCCCTGAGGCAATGTTGTCATATCTTAAATAAGGCAAAACAAACATGTAGACATTAAAATGCCAGCGTAGCTCCCTTTTCCATTTAAAATTCATCTGGTTCCATATGCAGATAATGGTTTCTCATGCAGAGACTGGAAATCAGTGGTGCACTCCAAATGCCAATTGCACCTGAGCACCAAATACCTTCGGTTTGCACAATCCTCCATAAATTTTATTTCTCTCATTCTCGCCCGACATCCAGCACAAAAGGACACCAAAAAAACTTAGCAGGTGGCCAACATGACCATTCAATAATGAGCTCAATGTGGCTCTTTAACATTAAAATTTTAAAGAAAATAGCTAATTTCTGCCAGTAAAGTGCAAAAATAACATCCGTTTCTTTCATTAAATCATTGAAACTAAAATGAGTAAGAGCTTTCTGCACTTTTAAAATGCCTTCAGAAATGCCGTTAGAGCATCCAGTACTGGCAACAAATTCCATCTTGTGTCTCCAGGAAGCTGAGAATAAAATCACATTGGCAAAAGAGCAATAGATTCTCCAAAGCACCAGGAAAACACAAGTAGACAGCTTTAAAATAAAGCTAAAATTAAGCAGACTCCTAAACTAAAACAAAAAAGAAGGAAGTGTGATAAAAAGGAACTTCCTGTAAAAAATCAGAAAAAATTGGAGCAGAATTTACAGAAAAGGGAACATGTTAGTGGTCATGATAATAAAAGCAATTTTGCTGAGGAAGAGAGTGAAGTTAGACTGGTTAAGAAAAGATCTATACAGGAAGCAGATAGTAGGAATCCGGACAGACAGGAAACACTATTGAATGAAATGATGCAGAATTATTCCAATATTTCATTGGTATCACAACAGAACCTGGTTAATGGTGAGGAGTCCAAGGTCCCTATAGGTCCCATGGAATTTAGTCCTAAGATCACAGAGGAGACTCATAACAACACATCTGAATACCTAATTGAGCTTTATGATATCAGACAGATATTTCAGGAAACCTAGGATAAGCTAACTGTCTGGATGGCTAAATTATTACATATATCTTGCCCTGTGGAAGAGTTTAAAGTTTTTCAGTCTCTAAACCCAGATTATTACCATTGTGTTTTGGTTTATTGTGGTAGTGTGGAATTGGCTGAATCACTCTGGTAAAAGGAAATAGACTTAAGAATGAAAGGAATCCATATGCTTCCCCCTTATGAGGTAGCAATATCAGTGGAGCAGTCACCCTATGCTTCTCATATGAAGAACCCTCCCCAATTGGACACAAATAAAGTATTTGAGGTCATATCTGACTATGAAAATGTATTTATTTATTTATTTTATTTATTGAAATGTTTCGCCAGAAGGGCACACTGAACAACAAGTTGCTCGTCTCAAGGTGCGGCCTGGGGGGAAGGGTTACATAGGGTTGTGAAGGATGATCAGTTACAATAGTATTTGTGTAGTACAAACAATAAAACATTGTAAGATTGTGCAACAGTTGGAACACAAGGTATTGTACAATAAACAGACGTGGAACATTGGGTAAATTACAATACATGTCCAAAATCATTCAAAAGAACATAGAAATGCACAAAAGAATAATAATGCAATAGAACCATTTATAGTGCATGATTGTACCAGGAGCAGGCTCGAGGTAGTACACAAGTGCTGTTGGAGTAAAAAGGATGGAGTTAGGTTGCACACACTGGTGACCCAGAAGGGCAGGTGGAGAAGAGGGGGGGATAGGCAAGAACTGAATATAAGGGGAAGGGGTAGCCATTTCCTGATTTCCCTCTTCAGGATGTTGAGAACCCTGCCGGGGGGGTCATGGTAGGATGGCAGAAACTGGGGATAGGTATTAAGGTGGGTTAAAGCAGGAACAGCTGAGGGAAAGGTAATTGTGTAGGGCAGAGGTAAGGGAGTAGTTGGAGGAGGAGTGTCATATTTCAGGGGGAGAGAATTCCAGAATTTAAGGAAATGATGGGTGAAACCAGTCTGATAGATGAGGGTGGAGCGGTGAGGGACTGTCAAGGTGCAGGTGTCATTTGATCTGAGAGAGTGGGTGGGGAGAGGTGGATTGGAGAGAAAAAGAGGCTGAGAGAAAGGAGGGAGCCCCCAGAACCAGAAATTGGAGGCTAGTTTGGCACAGTGAGATATGCGACTGTGAGATAGTAGAAGGAAGGTTAGACAGTGATAGAGTTCACAGTGGTGGAAGCGGGAAGGGGAGTTGATAGCAAAGAGGCAGAAGGAGTTGAAGAGAGTGTCCAACTTGGTCAGGGAAGATTTGGGGAGCAGCACCATGTACTACATCACAGTAGTAAAAGATGGGGAGTATTATCTTCTGGACAATTTCGCTTCTCGGAGTCAGTGGGATGCAACTATGATTCTTGTATAGAACACCAAGCTTGGGGCACACTTTCTTCAGGATAGCATCGATATGCACAGTGGAGTTGAGGTGCTGGTCCAGCCAAACTCCCAGATATCTAAATGAGGAGGTGTCCTCCAAGATGGTCCCATCAAGGGTGTGGAAGATGGATAGGGCCGGGAGCCTAGACAGTCCCTGCCTGGTGCCAAAGGTCATTGAGACTGTCTTCTTGCCATTTAGAAAAAGCTGAAGAGAAGCAAACCAGAGCTGAACTTGGTTGAAGTCATGCTGTAAGCTGGTTTGTACAGCAGCAGGGCTTTTGCCAGAACTGTGCAAAACAATATCGTTAGCATACATGTGGATAGAAGAGGATGAGCAGGCTGTGGGAAGATCATTAAGGAAAATGGAGAAGAGTAGGGGATCAAGCACTGAGCCCTGAGGAACACCAGTGTTGATGGGGAGTGGAGGGGAGATGGAATTAAGGATTCTCACTGACTGGGTCCTGCCAATGATGTAGGATTTAAACCAGTTGGTGGCTGATGGAGCAAGGTCAGCTGAGAAGAGTGAATCAAGAAGCAGGGGATGGGAAACAGTGTCGAAAGCTTTGGCTAGGTTGACAAAGATGGCCAAGGTGATCAGGCCATCATCTATCCCTGAAAGGATGGAGTCAGTAAGCCTGAGGAGGGAGGTGGTTGTTGAGTGGTTCTTCCAAAAACCAGATTAGAAGGGAGTGAAGAAGGAGGAATCAGAGAGGAAGGGTGATAGTTGAGAGAGAACTAAACGTTCTTGAAGTTTGGCAAGGGTAGGAAGGAGGGAAATGGGGTGATAGTTACCAGGGGTGGATGTGTCACTACCCTAGGGAAGAGGAAGGACTACAGTGTGTTTCCAGGATGAGGGTACTTGGCAGAAATAAAGGACAGGTTAAGGATTAGGGAGATAGGATAAACAATTGCAGGAGCAGAAAGGTAGAGAAGTTTAGGATCCAGCTCATCTGGTGAGGAGCCTTTAGAGGGGTTGAGGTATAGGAGAGCATTAAGAGCTTTGTCAGAGGACATAGCAGAAAAGGAAAATGGGGGAGGTGTAGGCACTGGCTGAGGCAAAGGGCTGAAGTTAGTATGTGGCAATGGGGAGAGGGAATTTAGAAGAGACATGGCGCACGAGGTGTAGTAGGCATTATATTCATTGGCCACGGAGCCAGGGTTAGAAACTAGGGAGTTATTTATTTTGAGAACTGGAAGGGGAGGATGAGAGGGGGAGAGAATAGGGTATGAACTACCCTCCAGAATTTAGATGGAGAGTTAGTGTTAGTCAGGAATGAGGAGTTGAAATAATAAGACTTAGCCAGTCTAGTAGCTTTAGTACATGAAGTACGTAGCATTCTGTACTTGGTGTAGTCATTTGGATGTTTAGTAGATTTTTGTTTTCTCCAGTCTGATCACGCTTCCTGAAGAAGGCCAGTAGTTCAGGGGTGATCATGGGGAGGTGAAGCCCACAGACTCTGGTCCATCTGAAAGGAGTAAACACATTCAAGGTGGCTATGAATTTATCCTTAAAATAGTCAAGTGCTTGATCGATAGAAATGACAGTGGAGAGGGGACCCCATTCGGTGGAAGTGAGTGCAGAGCTGATTGGGGTATGGTCTAAGGATTTAAAGGACATGAGCTGTATGATTTTAGGGAGCGGTTTGGGGTGATGAACCTTACGTACAATGAAAATGGGGTTGTGGTCACTAAGGGCATCGAGGAGGAGACCAGATTTAATGACGTGGTTTGAGTGGGTTGTGAGTGCCCAGTCAAGCAGGGTGTGGTTTTTTGTTTTGGGATTAGGGCATGTGGGTTCAAGTATAAGCTGAGTGAGGTTTACAGCAGCAACATCATTGCACAGCTCATTTAACTTCAGAGACAACCACTTTTAGATTCATGTCACCCATTATGAAAAGTTCACCAGATTGTGAGAGGGAGGTGATATTGGCTAAGAGTTCAGTCATGACCGAGGGTTGACTGCTTGGGTGGCAACAGATGCCAGCCACAAAGATTGGGATTGAGAAAGGAAGGGTAATGCAAGTGACAAGGGCTTCATAGGTAGCTGGGATGGAGGTAGATAGGGTGGTAGTAAACTGCAGTGAGGACAGAATATACATGGCCACTCCCACTCCACAACCCAATCGACCTTGTCTGGAGATGGCATAACCAGGGATAGCAATGACACTGTTAAGGGTGCTTTTTTTGAGCCATGTCTCAGTAATAATTAGGATGTCAGGGGTGTGTGAAATCATAAGTTTGTAGGAGGTCGATTTTAGGTAGCAGGCTGCAGATGTTCAGGTGGAGGAGCTTCAACCTGTTAGGGATGGTTGTAGTGGAAGTGGGGTTTGGAGATGTTATTTGGGTAAGGAGCCTGGGTAGGAGAAGAAATAGGGCCAGGGTTGGGGTGGATGTTCCCTGATGAAAGAAGAAGGAGGGCAAGGATGAAATAGTGAAGTTTAGGACTTTTGTAATTTGAGTAGGAAATACGTGAGGTAGGGGAAGAGGAAGGGAGGGGTGGAGAGAAGGAGATAAGGAAACAAAGAATGGCAAAGTGACTAGGAAGGGAAAACAAAGATGCTGCAGGGTAGTAGGGAAAGTGGGGTCTGCTTACAAAGAGAGCTGTGGGGGTGATTTACAGAATGAAGGAGGCATCTGGATGAGAAGGGGAGAGAGAAGTAACAATAGGTGTAGAAGGGGGACTGGGATGAGGGTAAGAACCAGGAAGGGTGTGAATAGGAGGGAGGTGGAAACCATTCTGGGTAGGGTAGTAGAGGCTTTGAACAGATTCCAATCACACCACTGAATGTTAAGATATTGATAATTTGCTTTAGGTATGAATGACTCAGAACTAGAAGTGTTTGGGGAGAGCAGTGAATAGAGGATTGCAACCTACACGTGTTCAAGTTCAAGACTTCAAGCCTGGGAAAACAAAACACTAACTTTGTTTGGCTGGAAGCTGCCACCTAAGAGCACAATAGGTAAGGCTAAGCACGAGCTGGCTGCTTTTTTTAGCCATATCTTGAATTTCCCACTGCATAGGAGTAGAATAGAACGGCTTAAAATTCATAGTCCTGATTCTAATACCCCACAATTTGATATTACCTTTACCAATTCTTGATTTATTAAGGCAATCCCAGAGAAAACTTCCACCTTAGATATGTTAGACCTCTATGTGGTACATCCTACTGTCTGGAGTGAGCCCCATGGGGAGAGAAATCACCAACTTGAGATTGAGATTAGCAATACTTTTGAACCCTTGTAGAATTTACCACAAAATTGACAAATATTGCCTCAGCCATTGTTAATCAACCAAGGGGAGGACTCCCCATAACTGGTCCTTTCCTGGAATATAGAGGGACTAACACTTAAACTAGCTGACCCAGAATGTAGGACATTCCTGGAGACACATGATTTATTATGTCTCCAAGAGACATGGTGTGGACAACAAATAACTCTACTCATCCCGGGGTTTGCTGGCTACTTCAAACCAGCCACTCACCCAGGTAAGCATGGTCGCTGTAAGGCGGGTTTAGCAATTTTCAGTAAAATAGCATTAAATTTCAAAATTACACAGATACCATCTAACCTAAACATGGTTTTTCCTATCTTGGTTCAGAGAGATGACTGTAAGATCTTATTGCTTAATGTCTATATCCCACCGTACTCCAGGAAGGATTTGGGACTTCATGATTGGGGAAGGTTTGCAGATTTACTAGATGAAATCATTAACAAATATATTATGCATCCATTTGTAGTTATGGGGGACTTCAATACAAGAATGACCCATAAAAGTATAGATAAACGTGAGCACATGCTTTTTCCTCTCTTACAGACTTCACCAAATTGTAATTTGAGAATCAAAGGCATTCAAAGGAAAAGAAATCAAATAAACAAGGAAGGGCCCTAATTCAGGTTATGCCTGAAGATCGTACCACCAGCAGTCTTCTTGGAGAGAGGTACTAACAACAACAAAAATGGAACGGGACCTGGGGGTAGTCATATCAGATGACCTAAAGGTGGGAAAGCAATGTAAGAAGTCAGTAAGGAGAGCTGGGGGGATACTAAGATGCATAGAGAGAGGCATCACAAGTGGAAAAAGGGAAGCGGTTATCCCTCTGCACAGACAGTTGGTGAGACCCCATCTGGAGTACTGTGTGCAGTTCTGGAGACCCAATCTCCGCAAAGACATAGACAGGATGGAAGCTGTCCAGAGGAGGGCAACTAAAATGGTGCAGGGTCTGCACCGGAGGACATATGAAGAGAGACTTAAGGAACTTAATATGTATAGCCTCGAGGAAAGGAGGAGAGGGGACATGATAGAAACTTTCAAGTACCTCAAGGGAATCAACGAAGTCCAAGAGGGTAGCATCTTTCAGAAAAAGAGATGTGCAAGAACAAGGGGGCACAATTTAAAGATAGAGGGGGGATGGCTCGGGGCAATGTGAGGAAATATTTTTTCACAGAGAGCGTGGTGGACGCATGAAACCGCCTTCCTGGAGAAGTTGTGGGGTCTAAAACAGTGGGGGAATTCAAACATGCATGGGACAGACATAAGGCAATTATAGTGGGGGGCAGGAGGTAGTAGGCTGTTGGTTAACTAGAATCTGCAGCTTATCCAATAAGTAGGGAAATGAGCAGACTGGGTGGGCCAAGCGGTCCTTATCTGCTGTCAAAGTCTATGTTTCTATGTTTCTATGTATGACATGAATCTTTGCCTAATGAATGGGAGAGTTGTGGACAATTTAGAGGGAGCCTATATATGTTTACTGGCCCTTTGTGCTCATCAGACTGTGTTCAGCAATTTCTCAGTGACTTAGAGCATTTCCCTCTAGCAAAGCTCCCTTTCTGTACCTTCCTTTCTTCCACTCACTTCTTTTCCTGCACACACTCTTGAGCTCTCCAGAAACCCTACCTTGCACCACTGTCTCAGTAACCCACACCTAATCCTACCTTACTGTCGCCAAGCCTCCTAAGTAACCCTATTTAATCACAGATCTTCTTCTCCTCCACAGCTGGTAGCCATGAGGGCTACGAAGCTGCCAGTCCTCCCAGCAGCTGAATCAGCCAGAGCGTGGGGTCATGGACCAGCGCGACCCCCGGACAACTTTGGAAAAATTCACATAAAATTATCCGTGGTAGAGCTCACCGGATTAGGGATTCCGCCGAGTGCTCCTTGTAGTCTGCTCGTTCTCTGCTTGTGCTCCGGTTTGCAGCATGGTCCAAGCCCTGCTGGGCTCCGCACCAGCTCCCCACCACCCCACCACCACCCTTGTTTGGCTTGTAAATTTATAGGGAAAGTCACGTGAACGTGAGGGAGCAAAAAACAATCAGGCCACTTTTCCGTTTGCAGATTATCTCTCTGCACCACTAGTGGCCGCTACTTAGTACTGATCACCCTGTGCAGCATATAAATGGCACTGTTAGCTCTCTCGTTACTCCTGCTGGGACTGCCAGTAGCCTGTCTCCCCCCAACCTCTCGCCTCCTTAGGCAACCATTCTCTCATCTCCACCTAGCTTTCCTAATCCTAGAGCAAACGTGCTCACCCACACTTCCTCTATCAGCACCCTCTAGCCCCCCCAACTGGCCTATAGGAGCAACCATTCTCCCTCCTTCTCTCTCACCAAGACTGCATGAGCTGCGCTGTCTCAAGGTGGATCACCCCCCAACAGTGCCTCACTTTAACAAAAGCCATCGAACATGCAGGACCTTTCGTTTCAGGTGCTTCCAGCTTGCCTTGTTGCTCCTTCTTTTAGCAGGTGATATTGAATCCAACCCAGGTCCTACCCACTCTTCAGCCCCAATCCCCCTGGCATTACCAAAGGGGCTAAAAATAATGCACCTAAACATATGCAGTGTTCTCAACAAAATCCCAGAACTCTAACATTACACCTTATCGTTTCACCCTGATATCCTCATACTATCCGAGACGTGGGTCAAATCCCAGCACCCTGATTCCTCTGTTGCCATTCCTGGCTACTCCCTAATTAGGCAGGATAGAACAGGTAAAAAAAGGGGGGTGGCCTAGCCATGTTTATTTCAGCCAGACATCAGTTCACCCTGATCCCCACCCCTGCTCCCTCCCCTCTAATTGAGGCTCTAACCATCAAAATTACCTTGCCCTTCTCTGCTCCTGTGTATGTAGCAGGATCCTATTGTGCCCTGAACACCCCTATACCGAGCATTTTGGACCACCTGACCCATTTAAAGTCCATTGCCACAAAAGGAGAACTATATGTAGTAGGCGACTTCAATTACAACTGGCTTGCTAAGGACTGTGCCAAACTACGCTCCAAAGTAAATACCCTAAACCTAATACAACAAATTTCTCAACCAACCAGACTTAACCAAAAAACTCTCAACCACTCCCTTCTTGACTGGGCACTGACCACTCACCCACATAGGACCATTGGGGCAGGCCTACTCCCTGACTCCCTAAGGGATCACCATATGGTATACTTAGTCAGAAAAGTACATAAACCCCTCAAACCTCCCCCCCGGACCATTCTAGCAAGATCCTTCAAATCACTCTCTCTAACAACACTCCTGTCGGATCTGTCTCTGGTGGACTGGTCCTTCATCCCTAGGGCCCCTTCAATTGACCTTGCACTTGACTACTTCCAAAATACCTTCCTGCATGTCTGGAACCAACATGCTCCGCTTAAAAAAACTAGAGTAAGGGGCTCCCACCTCCCATGGATCTCCGCTGACCTCATCAGCAAATGCCGCACCAGGGATCAGGCTTGGAAACAATACAAATCGACTAACTTCCCACAAGCCTTCCAATCTTATTGAGCCCTAAGGAACTCATGCACAAAATTGATCAGACTTGCTAAACAGAACTACTTTTCGCAGGCCCTCAGCTCAAATCTAAATCACCTGACCAAATTCTGGAAAACTATTAAATCCCTCCTATCCTCACCTGCTCAACCACCCACCCCAGCCCTATCCATCCTAGGCACAACCATCTCCGACCCTCTTGATGTTGCCTTGGCTTTCAACACGTTCTTTACCAGCAGTGCCTCCTCCTTGGTACAGAGCCTACCTCCGTCCCCTCTCACGGCGATCACTGCTTCTTCTCCCCCGTGCACCCCCCCACCGTATTCTCCTTCCGACCCGTCTCCCCAACCTATGTCTACAATGCTCTGTGAAACCTAAACCCCAACAAGGGTAAATGTTCCTCAGGCATGGACTCCAAACTACTCCAGCTCTCGGCCCCTGTTATTGCCACACCGTTAGCTGACCTGCTCAACCGCTCCTTTGCTACATCAACAATTCCTTCAGCTTGGAAGATGGCCACTGTTGTCCCTTTACCAAAAGGGGGTACCCCTCTTCCCCAGGGAACTATCGCCCCATCTCCCTTCTCCCTACCCTGGCAAAAATACAAGAACAATTCGTCCTTGCTCAGCTCTCCCAGTTCTTAATCGAATCCTCTTTTTTTACCCCTTACCAATCAGGCTTCAGAAAATCTCACTCCACTGTCACCTCCCTATTAAGAGTCACAAATGACATCCTCTTAGGTATGGATAAAGGCCATATCACATCGGCCATTTTCATCGATCTAGCCAAAGCCTTGGATACTGTCTCCCATGTACTACTACTGGGCAAACTCAAGGCTGCTGGTCTATTTGACCATGCCACTAACTGGTTCAGGGCATACCTGCAGGGCAGACAGCAATCCGTGAAAGTCGGCCCCAGCACATCATCCCCCCTACCAATTGCCATGGGCGTTCCTCAAGGCTCAGTCCTGGGCCCTATCCTTTTCTCTATTTTCCTGAATGAACTGCCGCAGGTTTGCTCCCACTCCACCATTCACATGTATGCAGACGATACTGTGATTTACAACACCAGCCCATCTGCAGATACTGTGCATGACCAACTGCAGCAGGACTTCAACGCTGTTCAACTCTGGCTCAAATCAAACCAACTTTTCTTAAATGCTAAAAAAACAATCTCCCTTACTTTTGGCTCGCAACCTCACCTCTCCCAGCTCCCCATCTGCCCCCCTTTCCTAACTCTGGATTTTAACCCCCTTGATTCCTGCACCTCGTTCCGCTACCTTGTTGTCTGGCTCGACCAATACCTAGACTACTCAGTTCAAATAGACTGTCTTCATAAAAAATTGCTTCCTAAACTGGGGGCCCTCTATCGTAACAAAGGATGCCTGCCTACCATGGTCAGGAGAGAACTAGTGCAAAGAATGATACTTCCAATCTTTGACTATGGGGACATAGTCTATGGCACCGCCCCACCCTCCACTCTGTCCAGCCTGGACACAGTCTTTCACTCCTTCTGCTGCTTCATACTGGAATGTGCTAAACTCACACACCACTGCGACCTCTATAACTCTCTTGCCTTTTCCTCGCTCTCAGCCCGCAGACAAATCCATTGCTCACGTGTCGCTGCCAAATTCTGGTCCCATACCCTACCACCCTACCTGGTGTCCACCTTAAATGCTCAACCCAGGGTGGCCTACTTGTTGCGACACTCTGATAATAGGCTCTTCCATATCCCCTGCATGCACACCACCATGGGTCAGTCTGCACTTAGTTACCATTTGCCTAAACTCTGGAATGACCTACCAACAGATATCCGTCATATCACCAGCTCCAGTCACCTCAACTCCCTCCTCCATGAACACTTTCTCACTGTCTGTGCCTGCAACCTACCTACTCCCTAGAGGCCCTCAAGGTCTCCTGGGCCTCAAACTCCTCACCTATTGGATTATGGAGGCTCCAAATCTCCTTTTTCTTTTAACTTAAGTCTACTTATACAATGAAATACCTTATGTTCAATGTCTCCTGGTCTGCATATCTTGTTTTAAGCTGTATAATTAGCTACCACCATGTATAGTCCTTCTTATTTGTGCCCTTTTCTGTACATTAATATCTGTGTCTGTTTTTTTGCCATTATGTACCCTACTGTTTTCCCCCAGGTTGCATCTGGAAACGAGTGGCTAGTCGCTCAGTATGCCCACCTGGTTAAACTCTTAAATAAATAAATAAATAAATAAATCTACTATAGACTTGCTTTGGACTAATTTAAAGGCTGCAGAGAAAATTAAATCATTTAAATTTCTTAAAGGCCCAGAGTCAACTCATTCTCCATTATTTTTGGAATATACTATGGTCTCCAGGCCTAGTAATTCCCCTATAGATGCTGCTCTTGCACTGGGTTGTGAAATTAGGAATACTTGCAGGTTAAATGGACACCGAAGTTAAGTGCTTCACTGATAGAAATACTGGAGACTGATAAACTTAAAGATTGGAGATCCAGTATCATACAGCCAAATATTAAACTTTAACAAAATGCTCTCCTAACCTTAATATTAAATTACATAAAACCTTTTCTATACAAAACAACTAGACCAACTAGGGCAATATCTTGGTTTAACAATATCTGTAAAAATGAGAAAAAACAGTTAAATAAACTGGTACGCTTAGTTAAACAGAATCCAAATAAAAGTAATATTTGACAATTAAACAATGCTAGGAAAAATTACAAAGTGGTCCTCCAGAATGAAAGAAGTAAATTTCAGATAAAAAATTTGGAAAACTTGAGACAGTCAATTCATGAAAGGGACAGCAAAACATTCTGGCTCCTTGTGAGTCAAAGATATCAACAATCTATTGTTGGTATAGAGGCTTATGTTACACCTGACACATGGACAGCCTATTTCGAGTCCTTGTTCTATTCTCCTAATGAAGAATGTGGAGAGAAATATGAACTACTCCAGTATTACCTTAGGCCAATTTATATAACTGAAGAAGAAATATGTATTGCCTTGTCATGATTAAAAGATAATAAGGCCCCTGGCCCAGACCATATAGTGGCAGAGCTATATAAATACAATTTTGAATGGTGGATTCCATTGTTGCATGTTTTCTTTAATAAGATACTACAGGGTTTGGATGTTGCACTGAGCTGGAAAGATATGCCCAATATATAAAAAAAGGGTAGCCCGATGGACCCCTCAATGTATAGACCTATAAGTCTTATTGATACCTTGCAAAAAGTATTTTGTCATTTCCTACTGGACAGACTCCAGGAGTGGGCAGAGAAATCAGGCATTATGAGTGAATACCAAAATGGCTTTAGACTCCACAGATCAACACTTCGACATTGTTATGCTCTAACACATATGATCTGGAAATACATTAAGGTAAAGAAATCATGCCTATATTGTTGTTTTGTGGATCTAAAGTCTGCCTTTGGCCTAGTTATTCGCACCCTTCTATGGGAGAAGCTACAATCTTATGAAAAGGACTCTGTCCTCTTGGACACGTTAATTAGGCTACACAAAGACACCTGGCAAAAGGTTAAAACTAATTATAAGGGAGATCTTACTTCCAAGATCAAAACTAACATTGGTGTCAGACAGGGATATCTTTTGGCCCTTTTACTAATTAATTTATATATTAATACAATTATAACCCAGATGGAACATCCTGATTTTCATTCCCCTGCTATTAGAAATAAGAAAATATCATTTTTGGCCTATGCTGACTATCTTGTACTTTTATCAACATCATTTCTGGGTTTATAGCGGAAAATAACTTTATTTTCCACACTTTGTACTAATAACAAACTACTTATTAATACTAATAAAACCAAAATGATGATTTTCGGCACCAGGCAAATGAGAACACCTACACTCTTTATTAATAAATCTAAAATTGAGACAGTAAAGACGTATTCATATTTAGTCAAAACTTCTGTCCATAGAGTATGCACAAGGAGGTGGTGCTAGGAAACAACTATGAAAATAAAACCAGAAAAGTTCCCTGCACACACTAACCTGAAAAAGAGGAACACCACATTAGAAGAATATAAAGTGCAAAAATCACATTTATTACAAACTGCACACCTGCTTCAAACTACAGCTTGAAATGTTTCGGACCGGGGGTCCTTTTTCAAAAGCTGAAAATTCAAACCAACAACTCGACTTATATATGGCAAAGACAAAACATGTGATTGTTACACCTCACAGTGTAACACTCTCTGATAGGCAAAAGTGTATTACCCACTATTACACATACCTGATTTAAAAAACTTTAATTAATACCACACTGTGAATAAAAACATATCCTTTACACAGTGAATCATGTAAAAAAGGGGAAAAGAAAAGTATGAAGGAAAGGGGGGAGAGAGGTATGAAGGGGGAGTGGAAGGAAGAAAAAAACAAGCAACCTGCAAAGGTCAAAAATACCATTTTAGTAATTATTTCAAGTTAAATATTACAATCCCTATAAATCAGGGACTAAAAGTTCCATAAATATCTAATTTAATTAATTCCAGCAAGCTGAATCTAGTTAGTGTGCGCAGGGAACTTTTCTGTTTTGTATTCATATTTAGGTGTGACTTTTTCTCAGTCTACTCATTGGAATATCCACCAAGATAATATAAAACATAATGCAACTACTGCCTTCAATGCCTTTAAGAGATTCTCAGCCCAGATGGAAAATGGATCTGTGATTCTCTTGATGGCCATGGAGGCCATGGTATGCTCAAGTTTACTTTATGCCTCAGACATATGGGCAATGGTAACCCCTAAACAACTTGAAGTACAATTAAACACATGTTTTAGGTATATTCTTAAAATACCACAGTTGGTACCAGCCTCAGTAGCAAGAGCAGAATTGGGTCAGCTTCCTACTGAAGCCTATATAGTGGAAAGGAGAATTTTGTTTCTACTTAAATTGTTCCTCTGTCCAGGTCATAGAATCCTGAGAATGTGTCTAGAGGAAGAGATAGAATATACGTCCCTAGGCTATAAATTCCCAAGTACAGATTGTATAGCAACATGCTTATATTCATTGGGGTTGGGCCAACTGCTATATCAAATTCTTTCCCTTCCTTTTGATGCCATAATGTTTCAGATGAAGCAGCGAGTTAGGAATGTTTTTAACAGTAAGGACATGGGACAGATTCAATCTTACAAAAACTTCATGTGGCTTAAAAAGCTGAAACTATCAGATACCATAAAGCCATACTTATTGGTATTGGCTTGTCCAGATCTCAGAAGAACTATAACTAGATTTAGAATGCAACTTTGTGATTCTAACTGTGTCCATTTTGCACAGAAAAGCAGGGGAGTGGAAAATGCTAAATGCTTGTGCAATTTAAATATGGTGGATGACTTAAAACATGTCACCTTGATATGTCCGTTATACCAGAAATATAAATCTTTCTGGTTAGGACCCATATTAAGTGAACTTGGACTCCCCATGGACCAGATATTAGTGAAATTGTTTACATCTGATGATACACAGGTGCTGACAAGACTTGCATGCTGCTTAAAATGTATAAAGTCATAGGATTGTATTAAACTGATGTTTCTACACCAACTATTTCTATTTATAAAGATGGAAACTTTGTATGTTCCAATTAATGTATTTATATGTTTTGTTTATATCTATTTAACATTATTTTATAAAGGCTTTATGCTGAACAAATAAAAATTGAATTGTACTGACAAAAGTCAGCACAGATTTCATTCACCAAACCAAAATAAAACCAAACAAGCTTTCACTGAAACAAAGATCTAAAAAGCCATTTCATATTTGAGGCAGCACAAAGCAGAGCACCATTGCGACCATCTTGCCGTTCCACTCAACCCCCAGGTACTCAAGTGGAAACAAAACAACAAACTGGGCTCTGCGTTTGACCATTTAAAACATAAACAGTCTTGCTCTGACTGAATTTTATGAGTAAATACTTTCATAAAGATACAAACTTACAGAGCAGAAGAGCAGAGGTAAAAAATTACCTCAGTAATGTAAGAATAAGGTATGTTTCATAAAACTTTTAATACTGTTCAATTTTGTAGCTCAATGTTAATAGTAGGGATTGAACCCCCTTTTGTGCTATACACTTATGACATGGAGAAAGTTTTTTCATATGTATGTATGTATGTGAAAAATACCAATAAAAATATTTCATGATGAAAAGAAACTTTCATCTTGATTTATAAATTGGAGCAAAGTATATAAATAAATCCAAACTGATGCAAATATTGGGCTCTAGCAAGAATAGGTTGGACGTACGCACCAGAGGTGCGTATCCCACCAGCAGAGGGCCACACCTGCAGACAGGTTCATGACAGTGGTATTCACCACCATGTACCACCTGTCTGCAGCCCCGCCCCCCTCAGCATGAAGGACTCCATGGGGCAGCAGGTGCTGTAGACCTGGCCGGGCATCCAATCAGAAGCCTGGTCTGGGTCGCTCAGTGAATCGCTTCTGCGGTGGGATGTGCATTGGCAGTGTGCCCCACAGATAACCAATGTCCAGCGGCTGTGGAGGTGAAAGAAACATAGAAACATAGAATTTGATGGCAGATAAGGACCGCTTGGCCCACCTAGTCTGCCCATTTCCCTACCTGATGTATAAGCTGCAGATTCTAGTTAATCAACAGCTTACTTCCTCCTATACCCCACTAGAATTGCCTTATGTCTGTCCCATGCATTCTTGAATTCTCCCACTGTTCCTGACTCCACAACCTCCTCAGGAAGGCTGTTCCATGCATCCACAACCTCTCTGTGAAAAATATTTTCTAACATTACCTCTGAGCCGTCCCCTCTATCTTCAAATTATGCCCCTTGTTCTTGCACATCTCTTCTTCTGAAAGATGCTACCCTCTTGTACTTTGTTAATTCCTTGAGATACTTGAAAGTTTCTATCATGTCACCCCTCTCCCTCCTTTCCTCAAGAGTATACATATTAAGCTGCTTTAGTGTCTCTCCCTGTATGTCTTCTGGTGCAAACCCTGCACCATTTTGGTTGCCCTCCTCTGAATAGCCTCCACTCTGCCTATGTCTTTGCAGAGATGGGGTCTCCAGAACTGCACACAGTACTCCAGATGGGAACTTACCAACTGGCTGTACAGAGGGATAACAACATCCTGTTTTCTACTGTTGATGCCTCTCCCTATGCATCCCAGTATCCCCCCAGCCCTCCTTACTGCCTTCTCACATTGCTTGCCCAACTTTAGGTCATGTATTATAATTACTCCTAGGTCTCTTTCAAGTTTTGTTGTTATTAACTCACCCCTCATTGTGTACTCTTCCCCTGGGTTTTTGTTTCCCAGATGCATTACCTTGTACTTCTTTGCACTGAATCTGAGCTGCCATATATTTGACCATTCCTCCAACCTTGCCAAGTCCCTGTTCATCCTTTCCACCCCACCTTGTGTATCAACCCTATTGCAGATATTTGTGTCATCTGCAAAGAGACATACATTTCCTTCCAGGTGCTCTCCAATGTCACTTATAAAGACATTAAAGAGGACCGGTCCCAGTACTGACCCTTTGGTACCCTGCTAGCTACCCTCCTTTCTTCACTGTGGACTCCATTTACTATTACCCTTTGTGTCCTGTTGTCCAGCCAGTTTTTTATCCAGGCTACTACCTTGGGACTCACTCCAAGGCTTGCTAACTTGTATATTAATCTTTTGTGTGAAACTGTGTCAAATGCCTTGGTAAAATCTAGGTAGGCCATATCCACAGCCCCTCCCTTGTCTACTGCTTTGGTCACCCAGTCAAAGAAATCTATTAGGTTCATCTGACATGACCTTCCTTCTGTGAAACATGCTGCCTTGGGTCCTGTGCCCCACTGGCCTCTAGGTACTCAACAATCCTTTCTTTCAGAAGTGATTCCATCATTTCCCTACCACTGAGGTTAAACTAACTGGTCTGTAGTTTCCTGCATCTGCCCTGCTTCTACTTTTGTGAAGTGGAATTACATTTGCCTTCCTCCAGTCCTCAGGTACCACCCCATACTCCCATGATTTGTTAAAGAGAGTAGTCAGTGGGGTTACTAGTCCTACCCTTAGTTCTTTTAGAATTCTTGGCTGAACCCCATCAGGCCCCATTGCTTTGACCACCCTCAGTTTCAAGAGTTCTTTCAAAACCCTTTCTTCTGCGCATGGACTGGTATCGACCCCCCTATTCAGAGTGTTTCTTTTGTTTGGTTTAGGTACCTCCCCCTCCTCTTCCATTGTGAATACTGAGCAGAAATATTCATTCAGTATTCCTGCTTTTTCACTGTCACCCTCTACCCACATTCCCTCCCCTTTATTAAGTCTCTGTATCCCTCTCTTGGTCTTTCTTCACTCCCTAATGTTCCTATAAAAGGTTTTATCCTCCTTCTTAACAGAGTTGGCTATCTTTTCCTCAGTTTGTGCCTTTGCTATGCTGACTGCCTTCTCTGCCCCCTTCTGCTTTAACTGACAAAGTTCTCTGTCCTGCTCCTTCTGTGTTTCCTTGTATTTCCTGAATGCTATCCTTTTCTCCTTAACCTTCCCTTCCACCTCTTTTGAAAACCATAGTGTTTTTTTCCTTCATTTTGTTTGGTTGATTTGCTTCACATAAAGGCTTGTTGCCTCTGTGACGGCAGTTTTGATTATTCCCCATTGTTCCTCCGCCCCTTCTTCTTGTCCATTTGCTAGTGCTTTTCTGAAGCACACTCTCACTTTTCCAAAGTCAGCCTTCCTAAAGTCCAATACTCTTGTTTTTGTATGGCTTGATTCTATGGCTGTGTTTATTGTAAACCACACTGTTTGGTGGTCACATGTTCCCAGATGGCTACCCACTTCTAAATCTGAGATCCTTTCTCCTTTCCCATTTGAGAGTACCAGGTCTAAGATTGATCCCTCCTGAATAGGTTCCAACATTAGCTGTCTGAGGCATGCCCCCTGTAGGGCATCAAGAATGACCCTGCTCTTGGATGTGCCTGCAGCAAAGGTACTCCATTTAACATCTGGCATATTCAGGTCCCCCATCAACAATATCTCCCCTTTTTCTGCCATTTTAAGGATGCCTTCTATTATTTCCTTGTCCATTTCCTCCCCCTGAGATGGGGGTCTGCACATAACCCCCATGCGGATTGTGGTGCCATTTTCTGTCTCCAGGGTGACCCACAGTGACTCATCAACTTCCTGTTTACTCTTTAGTTCTGTTGCTTTAATCCCTTCCCTTATATACAGAGCTACTCCTCCTCCTCCTCTTTTACCCACCCTGTCCCTCTTGTAGATTGTGTATCCTGGTATGTTGATATCCCAGTCGTGGTTCTCTGTGTACCATGTTTCAGTGACTGCCGCAATATCCAGGCATCCCTCTTCCATCAAGGCCACTAGTTCAGGGAGCTTGTTACACAGACTGTGGGCACTGGTACTCATCATCTTCCTTTTTCTTTATGGCCTTACCCCTTTTAACCCCAGAGAGGAGGGCAAAGCCACCAGCCCTCTCATGCGGCACCAGAGCAGTAGTGCCCAGGGACAGGGAAGGGGGTCTGTTGGTGGTGCGGGGGGCCATACCCCTCATCTTGATTCCTCCTGAAGCAACGGGAGCCAGTGATGGGGGTGGCCCAGCAGTGCTGTTGGGGTATAGCAGCAGCATCCTTTGTACAGTGCCCTTGTGTGATTTTGTGTGGGGTGGGGAACTCCAATGTGTTCTTTGGCAGGTGGCAGCAGTCTGGGTGGGTTGGGTATCCACCCTGTACAGGCAGATTCCCGATGGTTACATGGAGAGTGAAGGGGGCTTATGGAAGGGTTCCCCTTGTCATACCCTGTGCCCACTCTGCACACCTGTGGCCAGCACTATGTGCTTTTGTGCATGGCGCATAGTGTTGGCAAGACCACAGCCTGCCCACAGCCCACCCCAATGCAGTGCAGTCCACGTACACAGGAGGATTGATGGATTGGCCTGCATGCCCCCCCTTAGTGCATCCCATGTGGGGGGGCATAGGGTGTGGAGTGGCTACGCACCCCAGATATGCGCACAAAGCCACTCCGCTCCAATCATGCATAGGGCCCATTGAATTAAAAAGTCAGCTAAATTCCTGAATTCTAAGAATGCTTCATATACAACAATAAAGCCTTATAAAACAGTCCAGAGAGGGTCTGATTTTAAAGTGTGTGTGTGTGTTACTGTTAATGACAGATGCTGCAAACTTTTTTAATTCACTGGTGAAGTTCCAGCAAAGTTACTGAATTCTGTTCCTAGGGTTCCCACTGGACCACGTGGGCAGGTAGCTAGAGGGCTTACAGCCTTCACTGATCCCCTCTGAGCAGTGTTATGCAACACCAGGTCAATGAGAAACAAGACTAAGATTATGTCAGACTTTATTTCTTCAGTCGACCTGGCATGCTTCACAGAGACCTGGTTGGGAGAAAATGCAGGTCCAGTTCTGGAGGCATCAGTTCCTGCTGGGTCCTCTGTGGTACACTGCCTGAGGAGGGATCGCAAGGGTGGGAGTGTGGCCATCTGTTTTAGATATAGCCTGAATTTCTCCATACATCTGGTGGTTTGTACCTCATTGTTTGAATGTGTGGCAGTGCACAGGGGTTCAGGTGCGGGTTGCAGAATTCTCTTGGTTTACTGCCCTCTGGGGTTGGGCAGAGAATTTCTGCAGGAGGCTGTGGACTTCATCACTGACAGGGTGCTGGAGTCCCTCAGACAGCTTATTATGGGGGACTTCAGTGCCTGGATAGATGATGAATACTTGCAATTTGGTTCTGACCTCCTCCCGCTAATGACATCTCTGGGCCTTGCACAAGCAATTGCATCTGTGACTTACCATCATGGCCACACCTTGGACCTGGTATTCTCACTTGGTCTCAAGGTCATCAAACTCTGAATTGAACAGGTCACTTGGTTCGATCACTGTATGGTGATGTTCTCAATTTGGATCCCCCCTCCATTGATGGTCCTTCCCATGTTGAGATGATCAGCAATCTCCCTTTGAGGGGATTGTCCTCAGAGGGACTGAAGGTGGTAGTTGATTTGTCCAGTGTAAACACTGTTAGTGTGACTGGCATGGGTGAAGCCATGGCAGCCTATAATAGGGCTGTCACCGAGGCACTCAATACTATCGCAACAGTCTGTATACTACCTAGGTCCTCTCACATGAGACCCCCATGATAGTAAGGAGATGCTCAAGGTAATGAAGTCCATTGGTCAGAGGTTGGAGCATTGCTGGTGTAGGACTCAGTCAGAGGAGGATAGACTGACTTTGAGGAGTCACTACGGTGATCATCAAAGGGCAATCAATTGTAAGAAGGAAGAGTCCCTGTCCAGGGAGATAGCTGCAGGGAAAAACAGACTAGCTCAGTTCTTTCAGACTGTGGACAGGCTTTCCCATCCAGTCTGTCTATAGCCAAATAGAACTTTTTCAGTAGCACTTTGAGAAGAGTTTGCTCTGTTCTTCTGTGACAGGATATCCACCATTTGGCCTGGGATCTTGCCAGTGGGTCTAGATCAATCCCACAGAGTGGGGCCTGAGTGGAGCTGAGGTGCTCCAATTGTCTGGGTGGAGCTTCAGCCAGTGGAGGAGGCCAAGGTCTCCAAGGTGGTTTTGAAGATGTGGCCCACTTGTTGTGAACTGGACCCTGGCCTGACTCATCTCCTAGTGGGCTGTGTCAAGATCATTGGTCCAGTGTTCTCCTGGATTGTCAGGTGTTTGCTTTTGGAGGGGGTCTTCCTTGATGCCTTGAAGGTGGTGTTGGTGATACCCCTTCTGAAAAAAAATCTCTCAACCCTGACATTCTGATGAATTATAGACCTCTCTCCAATCTCCCATTTTTAGGAAAGGTTGTTGAGAAGATAGTGGCTCTGCAGCTTGAGGAACACTTGGAGGCCTTTGACATCTATGAGCCATTCCAGTCCAGGTTTAGGACAAGGCATTGCACAGAGACGGCATTAGTCTGGTTACATAATGATCTCCTCAAGGCAAGAGATTGAGGGGAGCTGTCAGTTATCATTCTCCTCAATCTGTCATAAGCATTTGACACCACGTGCAGTTTTGGAGACCTCATCTATGCAAGAACATAGACAGCATGGAAGCAGTCCAGAGGAGGGCAACTAAAATGGTGCAGGGTCTACATCAGAAACCATATGAAGAGAGACTGAGAGAGCTTAATATGTATACCCTTGATGAAAGGAGGGACAGGGGGAACATGATAGAAACTTTTAAGTACCTCAAGGGAATCAACAAAGTCCAGGAGGGTAGCATCTTTCAGAAAAAGAGATGTGTAAGAACAAAGGGCACAATTTAAAGTTAGAGGACGGCTCCAGGGTAATGTGAGGAAATTCTTTTCATGGAGAGAGTGGGCGCATGGAACCGCCTTCCTGGAGAGGTTGTGGGGTCTAAAACAGTGGAGGAATTCAAACATGCATGGGACAGACATAAGGCAATTATAGTGGGGGGTTGCAGGAAATAGGCTGTTGGTTAACTAGAATCTGCAGCTTATCCAGTAGGTAGGGAAATAGGCAGACTGGGTGGGCCAAGTGGTCCTTATCTGCCATCAAAGTCTATGTTTCTATACCATGGACCATATCGTGTTGATGGATCACCTTAGAGAGTATTGTGGACACACTGGTACTGTCATCAGCTGGTTTAAGTCCTTTATCTCGGGCAGGAGCCAGAGGGCAGTGATGGGGAAGTTCTCCTCCTCTGCGATGCCCCTGACCTGTGGAGTTCCTCAAGGATCAACATGTCACCGATGCTGTTCGCGGTATACATACTGCCCCTGGGGAGACTCATTAGACAGTGCAGTCTCAGTTTTCACCGATATGCAGATGATACTGAGCTGTATATATGTTTTGTTCAGGGGTCAAATGATGCCATCAAAGTGCTAAATAAATGCCTTGCCAAGATCCAAGAGTGGATGAACTCTAAATGGCTGAGACTGAATCCAGATAAGATGGAGGTGCTGGTGATTGAGCTGGGTCATGGTTGTGATGGGGTTACTTCCAGTGTGATGACAAGTTTGGTCCTGTTGTCAACCCTATTGATGATATCCCCTAGGGAGAGTAATCTGAGCATTTTCCTTGATGACAAGCTGACATTTGAAGCTCAGATGTTGGCTGTCATCAAAAGTGGGTTTTGCCATATGAGGAATATCTCCCGGATTAAACCCCTAATTCCACCCGAAGACCTGCATGCCTTTGTAATATCCAGACTCCACTACTGTAATGCTCTTTACCTTGAGGTCACTAGAAGGAACCTCTGCTGGCTGCAGTTAATGCAGAACTCAATGGCCAGGCTGCTGATGGGGCTACCAAGGTCCTGTCATGTGACCTTGGTCCTGAAGCATTTGCACTGGCTGCTGGTCAGATGGAGAATTCTCTTCAAGGTGGGCTTGCTCACCTCTAAGGCCCTACACAGATCAAGCCCTGGCTACCTGACTGACCTCCTTACTCCTGCCTAAAGACTCACCTGTTCTGCTTGGCCTTTCATGCTGGTGTTTTTTAAATCTATATGACATTTTTAAATCTATATTGAATTCTTAATCATTCTATTTTATTGTATCGTATTGTATTATATATCTGCATATAGTCTTATTGTGTGAACTGTGCTATTGTATGGTGCCCAGAGCATGAGTTATTGGGCACCAAATAAATAAAAATCTATCTAATCTATCTATCTATTTATCTCCTTGGAGCAATCAACACTTTTTTTTCCCATCAGCTTGTAAATTCGCCTATTAACTTTGCCAAGAACTTTGCCGGTAACTTCCATATAAAGACAGTTAGGCAAGTCTGTTCAAAATGAGACTATTGGTGGTAAACAAGTGCTTCAGGTCACATGGCAACAACTCATGCAGGTGACTTGCTACTGTTCTATGTAATGACTCATCCTTAGTTTCAGTTTGCAGTCTGAGCTAGTCAGTGAAATGGGACAGATCTGCTCTTTTCATAGTAAAACCTAACCGAAAAAAACATAATTTTTTCAGCTTTCTTTTACTTGTTCTTCATTTAATTTTTACTGTACAGTTTGTGAGTCTTTATTTGATTGTACTTTAGTTGTTGTTTTCTTTATATTGAACACTTTAACTTGTGCTTTGTTCATCGATTTTAGCAATTTTCTTTCTCTTCTTACTCTGTGTTTGTTTGGGGGGGTTAAAATTAGTGGAAGTGGTCAAGAGGAGAGTGGGGTGCAGGTAGAAGATGGAAGATACTGTACATTCCACAACAGAAGAGACTGGTCCATGGCACTGGCAGAAGAAGGAGACAGCAGCAGCACCCAACCACCTTCTTACAGTGCAGCACCCCCAGCAACAAGATGAGGCAAGGGCACCACCACTACCAACAACAAAGAAAGTTCCAGCCCAGCCAGCTGTTGTATCACTACCATCACCACCACCACCAACATCACCTGTACACCATGAGGAGGAGGGGATGCAGCCAGGATCATCTTGCTCCTCCCCTTACTGGCAGCAGCTGAACTCCCATGTCTGGAACTTTTGGGATATTGACCTAACCAACAACAGTGTGGTCACCAGAAAACTATGCCACACTGTTGTTCAGTGTGGGAAACGGGAGCCATTTGTGGACAAGTGGGTAGCACACACACCTTAGAGGGAGGCACTGCAAGAAGTGGGAGGAGCACCTGAGAAACAAAATTGATGAGAGGGGTGGAGGTGGTGCCGCCCCTACTAGTTCTATTTATTTATTTATATTCATTTGAATTTTGATTACTGGGTGGGCGCTCTGAGACAGACATGTCCCTTTTTCAGGGGTGACCCAGGGAATAGAGACATTCCAAGAACAGATGCTCACATAGATGGTATAAGTCAAATATATACAATATCTGAACAAGCTGTGTTAACAAACAGATATAAATAGTATATAGGTATATTAGTAAGTACAATGAAGCACTGTATACATCAGTAGGTCGATAGACTCCCTTCCTGATCCTTCACAATGCAATGGTGGATAATTCTTTGCAGGCTCAGAGATCAAGACACAGGAGTTAGGATTAACAAGTCGAGTACCAGTTACAGCATAAACAATTACAACATATTCATATGCAATTACAGCGTATACAATAATATAATACAGAACTTCACATATGTACAAATTAGGAAATGGAGACAAGGTGTGGTCAGGAGAGGGGAAGGGCATGATAAGATAGGATAAGCAGAGGGTGATGGTGGAGGGAGGGGCATGAGCACAGGAAGAGAAGGGGTATTAGCTGCAGTTACCACCGCAAACTAGAGGGGTAAAGAAGATTTCCTTGAAGTGACTCTTAAACAGGGGAAGAGATGCACATGAAAGTATACTGTGCAGGAGTGCATTCCATTTTTGAGCTGCAGAGGAGGTGAAGAACCCCTTTCCTATGGCTAGGTAAGTTTTAGGCAGTCTTAGTAAAGGTAAGTGGGAGTATCTGAGGGTTCTGTTGAAGGATTACTGGGTGAGCAAGTTGGAAAGGATGGGTGGGGAAGGAAGGTGGTTGAGTTTAAAGACAGTGCAGATTACGGGGAAGTCCATTTTAGGCTTAAAAGGATGGCCAACCTAGGGTCTTGAGAACTTCATAGTGGTGGGCCCGAGCAGGTGCCATGGCAGCAAAGTAAATGAATCTGTGATAGGCCTGTTTAAGTTTAACCAGAATAGGGCTCTTGGCCAAGTGAATTATAGGCACACCATAAAACAGGCCAGGAAGGAGGGTAGCCAAAGTGATAGTCTTTCTTGTGCTAGGAGTAAGGTAGGGAGCAGTGCGATAAAGGAGGCCAAGTTTTTGGTTGACCATTTTGATGATATTGTTTGCTTGGATGTAGAAGTACAGGTGCTCATCAAGTGTCATGCCCAGGTATCTGATGGTACTTACCCCTTCAAGAGAAGCACCAGATGATGTATGGACAAGTAGAGGAGACTGGGAGTATAAGTCAAGGCAGGTTTAGTGAAACAACATAGTTCTAGTTTTCTTTGTGTTCAACACCAGCAGATTATTCTTGAACCAGGCTTCCAGTTGCTGGAAGTCTTTCTCTAGGTCAGAATTAATTATGGAGACATCCTTTCTGGATTGGTATAGAATGGCATCATCTGCATAGAGCTGGACCGATGCTCCCATGCAGTTTAGCAGCAGTTCATTAATAAAGAGAGAGAGAGAGAAAAGTAATGGTCCAAGAATTGAGCATTCAGGGACCCCGCTCTTAATTGGGGATAAGGAGGAGGAGTGAGCCCTGGCCCATTTAACACACTGGAATTGGTTTGATAAGTAATTAGAGATCCAAGAGAGAGGGTCTGAGTCAAGTCCAAGACACAGGAGCTTGGAAATGAGTAGTGGATGGTTAACAAGGTTCAAGGTCTTCGTGAGATCAATAAAGATGGCCCCAGTGACTTGTCCCTGATCCATAGCCTGAGGATATCTGAGTTGACCTTCAGCAGAGTGGATTCCATCCCATGAAATTTCTTGAAGCCATGCTGATGTATGGTAAGTGCATTTGTCCATTCGAGAAGGAGTACAGCTGATTGTAGAGGATATTTTCCTTGAGTTTTGCAACAGGACACAGGATGGATATATGTCTATAGTTCTCAATGAGGTTTGTTGGGCCAGATTTGTGAATGGGGACACCCATTGCTGTTTTCCATTTGTCCAGGATTTATTGCATAAGGAAGGACTGGTTAATCAACTGGGCAATTGGGTGGGCTAGCGCAGGTGCTCCTATCCTAAGGAATTTAGGTGGCAGAGTGTCAAATCCAGGAGAACTATCAGGGTTGAGATCCAATAAGAGCTTTAGAGCCTCTTTACATGAGGTGAGTTTTATATGGAAGAGGGGTGATAGGCATCATGGTGAGAAACCTGCAGAGTGGGGGAGTAACCAATAGCCCTGCCTTGTGTACATCAAGGTCAGTAAAGAAGAGATTAATTTCAGTGGCTATCTCAGGCAGTGATGATAGCTCTGGGCCTTTGGATAACATATTTTAAGGGAAATTTCTCTTGTTGCCCTTATGTAGAGCATTGATCTGCATTCAGAAGCATTTGAGGTCTGCGAGATGTGTAACCTGTAGGGACTGTAGGTAGTTTTGCTTTGGTTTGTTGGCTTTAGTCTTGCAGGCATTCCCCAACTGTTGATAGGTTTGCTACTCTGGCTGGAGGCCAGAACTTTTGAATGAACACCAAGCTTTGTCTCTGGACTGCATTAGGAGTCTTAGCTCCTGTGAGAGCCAGGGTGAGTGGGTTCCTTTGGCTCTTCTTAACTTGAAAGGGGCATGGATGTTAAGGATGGATGTGAAGGTATTGATTAAGTATTCTAGTGCCTGATTAATATCCAGAATGGAGGTAATAGGGGTCCAATCAGTAGAGACAAGACTTTGTAGGAACCCAGAGACATTAAAGTTAGTTAGGTCTCTGGACTTGATAGTTTTGGGGGAATGGGAGGAAAGTTGTTCCTCTAAATGTAGAATGTAAGGGAGTGGTCACTTAGAGTGTCCAGAAGTACTCCGGATGTCATGATGTGGGCCCTGTTGTTAGTTAACATCCAATCAAGCAGGATGTGATTGCCTGATCTCATATTAAGTCTAGTTGGTTGGGCAATTATTTGTTCAAACTTGGCGTCCAACATATCTGATTGGTACTGAGTTCCATTTGGTCCATACCAGTCGAGGTTTAAGTCACCGCAAAGTATGGTATTTCCTTGAGGGAGGGTGTCAAGACTGGTGAAGAGTTCAGTGAAGGTATTGGTTGAAAATGGAGGGGGAGGGTATATACAACCTATGATCAATTGTTTAACTTGGCTGACAGTGATTGTTATGAATAAGTGATCAATGTCTGGATTAATACTTAAGCCTGGAAGCTCACTAACTACCAGCCCTACCATGGCATAGATCAGTACTCTGCCTCCTCTTTTACTGGTCTGATCCTGGTGGCAGGAGGAGTAGCCTGGGAGAGTGATTTCATGTGACAGGATGGTTAGCTTTAGCCAGGACTTTGTTAAGCAGAGCACAACTGGCTTGTAGTGTAGGGCTCAGATTTCCAGTTCTGCCATTTTATGTCTGACACTTTGTATATTCATGTGGGCTATCTTGAGCCCTTTTGTATCAGATCAGGCTGGGCATAACCCTTGGGAAGAGTCCAGGGTTCAATTGAAGGTCACCAAATAGCAAAAGTAGGCATGCCAGAGACTGGATAGTGGGCAGACGAATGAATGGAGACTTGTGAATGTTCCTGGTCCATTGGGCATATATTACTGTTTTGGCATGCTGGGTGAGTGTTGCAAGTCTGAGGAGGGGAGTGGTCTCACTTGAGGCCTGAGGTAGGAATTAATGGGGAAGTTTCAGAGAGGATCTAAAGGTTGGGGTACTGTAGATGACCTGGCCACCCAGGATACTTTAAGCTAGAGGCATGACAGAAAGGAGTACAGTATGAATAAATTCTTGCTTAAAGGGAATTACATTTTGCAGATTTATAATTGTCTATGAAGGAAGGGCCAATTAAGTGGGCTTGCTGTGATGCCAAAAAGTGTTACTGTAGTTGAGCTGACCCAAAATTGGTACAGGGAAAAGTTCTGTTATGTGGAAATAGCTTATTAAGTGTACTGTAACTGAAACCCAGTAGAGTGAAACTCAGTTCACAAAAAAAGCAGAGCAATGCAGATGTTATACCAGTTGGGTAACAATGCCTTCTATTGATGTAAATCCATAACCTGCAAATGGAGGAGTAGGCTGATCAAAAATTTAGCAACTGTACACTGCACAAACATTGCTGCTACTCCACCCTATAAAAGTAAAGCCAGTAAAGGGTGGGAGTGGTGGGGGTGGAGGGTGTCATGGTGCCAGGCAGGAGAAAGAAACATGATGTGTTGGTGCAGGAGGGGGAGCTGGAGTGGACTAGGAGATGGATCTGCAGTTAGACTGAGGTGCTGTAGGGAGCACCTCAGAGTCCTACCTCAGATCCTCATCCCACATCCACTAGTGTGGAAGTAAAACAGCTCTGCAGGGAGGTAGGGTAGCTCTCCTGGCATAGTTGCATGGATGAAGGAGCTGTTGGAGGTGGTGCTATGAAATCAGTAAACCATTCAGGAGGGGTTTCGCCAAACTGTGATGTGGTGGTGCAACCTCTGTCCCCAGGTCATAGCCCTCCACTAAGATATTTTTTTTATCTTTCTTTTTCACCCTTTGTTAAACATTGAAAATTAAAAAAAAATTGAAATAAAAATATGTGCATCCATCTTTATTTCCCTCTGTCTGCATTTCTTAATTTCTGCTACTACTTTGTTCTATGTATTGATTCTTCTGTTCTCATCCATTCAAAAGAAAAAAATCTGATTTCAATTCAATGTTTGTCTTTCTTGTGCAACTACACAGTCCTTACACTGTCACTAAAATTGCTCTTAGATACTGTTGCTATATGATGCTACACTGTGTGTCTCACTCGCCCCCCCCAGCCATAGGCTGCCCTTCCTTTAAGCCACTGCACAACAGTACTGCAAATGTTCCAGAGAAACAAAGTACGCTGAATTTTGGTACAAGCACTTTAGGACACACAACTGCCAAGTACAATATATGAATTTCTCACACCTGGAAATTCTCTCCCAAACCAGAAATCAGTAATGCTAGTAATAAAGTACTGCTGCTGCCACTGCTGCTATGCTGTTTAAGTCACCCTCTTGGACAGTCTGTAATGTCAAGGACTTTAGTTCACACAACTGCCAAGCACAATATATAAATGTATCACTTCTGGAAAGTCTCTCCCAAAGCAGAAATCAGTAATGCTAGTAAACTGCTGCTGGTCCTACTATGCTGCTTAAGTCACCCTCTCAGACAGTCTATGTTGTCAGGCACTTTAGTACACACAACTGGTAAGCACAATATACACATTTCTTACTTCTGGAAATTCTCTCCCAAACCAGAAATCAGTAATGCTGGTGATAAATTGCTGCTGCTGTTGCTACTACTATGCTGTTTCAGTTGCCCTCTCAGACACTATGAGCTAAAGTAGTCAGGCTAAGGAGACAGATTTGGTCGTTTCAGAGGTGTAAAACCTAGCCAAAAAATGTTTTTCAGCTTTCTTTTGCTTGTTCTTCATCCTATTTTTAATGCACTGTTTAGGACTCTTTGTTTAGTTGTTCTTTAGCTGTTATTTCCTTTATATTGAATATTAATTTGTGCTGACGTTCATCTCTTTTAGTTTTTTTAATCTATCTTTTTACTGTTGTGTTTTTTTTGGCTTTAAAATGCATGGGAATGGTTAGGAAGAGAAGGGGATTCAGGCAGCAAATAGAAGACATCATGTTTTTATCAAGAGGGCTTGTCCCATGATGCTGGCAGTAGGAGACAGCAGCAGCATCCAGTGCCCCCCCCATACACACAGCATAGCAGCTACAGCAGCAAGATGAGGCAAGGGCACTATCACCAACAATAAAGGAAGCTCCAGCTTAGCCAGCTGTTGTACCACCACCATCACATCTAACACCTGCACAACTTGAGGGGGGATGCAGCCAGGACCATCTTGCACCTCCCCTCGCTGGCAGCAGCTGAAGTCGCATGTCTGGGACTTTTTCTATATTGACCCCACGGAAAACAGTGTGGTCACCTGTAAAATATTCTACACTGTTGTTCAGCATGGGAAATGGGAGAGCCATTTGGGGGCATGTGAGCAGTACACCCACCCTGAGGCACCACAAGTAGTGGGAAGAGTATCTGAAAAATAAAATTGGCGAGAAGGGTGGAGGTAGTGCCTCCCCTACTGGTTGTTCACTGCCAGGTAAGAGAAAGAAATGTGGTGCACAGATCTGGAGGGTGAGAAGGAGAGGAGTGGGAGAGGGACTGCAGGTGAACTCAGATGCTGTTGGGGGCACCTGAGAGACCAGCTTCAAATCCTCCTCCTCCCACATCCACCTGTGTGGAAGTACAACAGCTCCAGAGGGAGGTAGGGCAGCTCTCCTGGCAAGTTGTGGGGATGGAGCTGCTGGAGGTGATTCTGTGAAATCAACAAACCATTCTGGAGGGTTTGGCCAAACTGTAAAGTGGCAGTACAACCTCTGTCCTCAGGCCATAACCTTCAAACCCAGATTTTTATCTTTCACTTTTATCCTCTGTTAAACCCTAAACATGAAAAAAAGAAACATTAAAAAACTTACTTAACAAGAAAAAAAATGTTCATCCATCTTTATTTTTCTCTGTCTGGATTTCTGGATTTCTCCTACTCCTTTGTTTTATCTATTGAAAGTCTTCTGTTCTCATCCATTCAAAAGAAAACAATCTGATTTCAAGTCTGTTGTTATCTTTCTTGTTCAACTACACTGTCCTTACACTATCACTAAAATTGTTCTTAAATACTGCTGCTACATGGTGCTGGGCTATGTGTCTCACTCTTCCCCCACCGCAGGCTGCCCTTTGTGTAATTCACTGCACAACAGTAGTGCAAATAGTCCAAAGAAATAAAGTATCCCAAATTTTAGTACAAGCACTTTATTACACAGAACCACCAAGCACAATATATACATTTCTCACTTCTGGAAAATCTTTCCCAAACCAGAAATCAGTAATACTGGTAATAAAGTGCTGTGGCTGCCAATGCTACTATACTCTTTAAGTCACCCTCTCAGACAGTCTGAGTTGTCAAGAACTTTAGTACACAAAACTACTAAGCACAATATATACATTTCTCACTTATGGAAATAAACAGTGTAGTTGCCGTATTGGTCCTTGTAAGAACAGATCCAGAAGCAAATGATTTGATACCTTTTAAAGCTTCTGAAGAAAGACATGGTTGGTCCAAAAGCTAGAGCACTTTGTTCTTTTTTGTGCACCACCTATGTTGGTCTAATAAAAGGTATCAAATCATTTGCTTCTTGATCACTTCTGGAAATTCTCTTCCTAAACCAGAAATCAGTAATACTGGTAATAAACTGCTGCTGCTGCCAGTGCAACTATGCTGTTTATGTCATCCTCTTGGACAGTCTGAGCAACAGCAGTCAGTCAACAGGAACATATCTCCTCTTTTCAGAGATGTAAAACATAGCCCAAAAAAACAAGATTTTTAGCTTTTTTTTTTGCTTGTTCTACATCTTGTTTTACTGTACAGTTTCTGAGCCTTTATTCAGTTGTTCTTTAGCTGTTACTTTCTTTAAATTGAACACTTATTTGTGCTATTTTTCATTTCTTTTAGTGTTTTTTTCCGTCTTTTTATTCTGTGTTTTTTTTTGGCTTTAACATGAGTAGGAATGGTCAGGAGGAAAGAGGGTGCTGACAGATGATGGGAAGTGCCACGCTTTTCATATCAAGAGTCACATGGCACTGGCGGGAGAGCAGCCACCCACCCCCACCCCCACTGCACAGCACCACTAACAATAAGATGAGACATGGGCACCACCACCAACTGCAAAGGAAGCTCCAGCTCAGCCAGCTGTTTACCACCATCAGCACCACCACCATTTATACACTATGAGGAGGAGACACAGCCAGGACCATCTTTTTCCTCCCCTTGTTGGTAGCAGCTGAAGTCCCATGTCTGGGACTTTTTCAATATTGACCCCACTGACAACAGTGTGGTTGCCTGTAAACTATGCCACACTGTTGCTCAGTGTGGGAAACAGGGATACATTTGGGGACAGGTGGGTAGCACAAAAACCTAGATTGAGGCACCACAAGGAGTGAGAGGAGTGTGAAGCAAATAAGCAAAACAAAACAAAGGAAAAAACACTAACGTTTTCAAAAGAGGTGGCAGGGAAGGTTAGGAGAAAAAGACAGCATTCACAAAGTATAAGGAATCACAAAAGGATCAGGACAGAGAACTGTATCAGTTAAAGGAAAAGGAAGTGTGGAAGTCAGTCAGAATAGCAAAGGCCTGAACCAAGGAAAAGATATCCAACTCAGTTAAGAAGGGGGGATTTAACCATTTATATGTACATTAGGGAGTGAAGAAAAAACAAGGGAGTGATAATGAGGCTTAATAAGGGGAGAGGGGTGGGTAGAGGATGACAGTGAAAAGGCAGAGACACTGAATGACTACTTTTGCTCAGTATTCACAAAAGAAGAGGAGGGGGATGTCCCTAAACCAAACAAGAGAAGCACTCTGGATAAAGAGGTTGATACCAGTCCATTCATAGATGAAAGGGTCCTGCAATAACTCCTAAAACTGAAGGGTGACAAAGCAATGGGGCCTGATGGCATTCACCCCAGAATTCTAAAAGAACTAAGGGAAGAACTAGTGACACCACTGAATACACTTTAAACAAATCATGGGAGGATAATGTGATTCCTGAGGACTGGAGGAGAGCGAATGTGATTCCTCTTTACAAAAGTGGGAGCAGAGCAGAGGCATGGAACTACAGACATGTTAGTTTGACCTCAGTGGTAGGAAAAATGATGGAATCATTTCTAAAAGAAAGAACTGTTGCATATCTGGAGGCCAGCGAGACACAGGACACAAGGCAGCATAGATACACAGCAGGAAGGTCATGTCAGATGATTCTAATAGATTTCTTTGACTGGGTGACCAAAGTAGTAGACCAGGGAGAGGTTTTGGATATGGCCTACCTAGACTTTAGCAAGGCATTTTACACAGTCCCACAAAAAAGATTAAGAAACAAGTTAGCCAGCCTGGGAGTGGCTCCCAAGGTGGTAGCCGGTGTAAAAAATTGGATGGACAACAGGACACAGAGAGTAATAGTAAACAGAATCCACTCCAAAGAAAGGGGGTTTACTAGCAGGGTACCGCAGGGTTCAATAATGAGACCAGTCCTCTTTAATGTCTTTATAGGTGACATTGTGGTGGGGCTGGAAGGAAAAGTATGCCTCTTTGCAGATGACACAAAGATCTGTAACAGGGTTGATACACATGAGGGGGTGGAAAGGATGAGAAGGGACTTGGCAAAGTTGGAGGAATGGACAAATATATGGCAGTTTAGATTCAATGCAAAGAAGTGTAAAGTAATGCACCTGGGAAACAAAAACCCAGGGGAAGAGTACACAATGGGGGGTAATAACATGAAAAAAAGAAAAGGGACCTGGGGCTAGTCATATCAGACAATCTAAAGGTGGGCAAGTAATGTGAGAAGGCAGTAAAGGCAGTAAGGAGGACTGGGGGGATACTGGGATGCATAAGGAGATGCATCACCAGAAGAAAACAGGAAGTTGTTATCCCTCTGTGCAGGCAGTTGTTGAGATCCCATCTGGAGTAATGTGTGCAGTTCTGGAGATCCCATCTCCACGAGAACATAGGATGGAGGTGGTCCAGAGGCGGGCAACTAGAATGGTGCAGGGTCTGCACCAGAAGCCATACGAAGAGAGACTAAAAGAGCTTATATGCATACCCTCGAGGAAAGGGGGGGACATGATAGAAACTTTCAAGTACCTCAAGGGCATCAACAGAGTCCAAGAGGGTAGCATATTTCAGAAAAAGAGATGTGTAAGAACAAGAAGACCCAATTTGAAGATAGAGGTGGGATGGCTCAGGGGGCAATGTGAGGAAGCATTTTTTTCACAGAGATGGTGGTGGACACATGGAACAGCCTTCCTGAGGAGGTAGTAGAGTCAAAAACAGTCATGGAATTCAAGAATGCATGGGACAGACATAAGACAATTCAAGTCGGGGGGTAGTAAGAAGTAGGCTGTTGGTTAAGGATCTGCAGCTTATCCTTTTGAGCATACTGGGTGGGTCAAGCCATCCTTATCTGCCACCAAAGTCTATGTTTCTATGTAATGTTTCTGCGAAATAAAGTTAGTGAGTGGGATGGAGGTGGTGCCATCCCTACTGGTTCTTCTCTTCCAGGCAAAAGAAAGAAACATGGTTTGCAGGTGTATGAAAGGGAGATGGGGGGAGTGGGAGAGGGACCTGCAGGTGGATTTGTATGCTATGGGGAGCACCTGAGAATCTGACCACAGATCTGCCTCCCACATCTACTGTGTGGAAGTACAACAGCTTCACAGAGAAGTAGGGTAGCTCTCCTGGCAAGCTGCAGGGATTAAGGAGCTATTGGATGCAAAATCAAACCATTCTGGAGGGTTTGGCTGAACTGTGAAGTGGTGGTGCACCCCCTAACCCCAGGCCATAGCACTCCAACCCAGATATTTTCTTTTACCTTTTTCTTTTGCCCTCTCTTAAACCCTACAATGAATAAATAAATAAACTTACAAAGAAAAATAATGTTCACCTATCCTTATTTCTCTATGTCTGTATTTCTTTATTTATGTTACTGCGTTGTTCTATCTTTTGAAATTCTTCTGTTCTCATCCATTCAAAAGAAAAAATCTGGTTTCAACTCTGTTGTTGTTTTCTTGTGCAACTGCACAGTCCTTACACCGTCATTAAAATTGTTCTCCAGTACTGCTGCTACATGGTGCTGCACTGTGTGTCTCACTCTTACCCCTCCACAGGCTGCCCTTCCTGTAATTCACTGCACAACAGTAGCACAAATGTTCCAGAAAAGCAAAGTGAGCTGAATTTTGGTACTCCTAGAATTATTTGAACCACATGAACATTTATACTGCTGCTACATGCTGCTGCTCTGTGTGTCTCACTTCCCCCCCCTCAACAGACCACCCTTCATGTAATTGATTGCACAACTGGAGTGCAAATGTTAAAGGAAAAAAAAAGTAGGCTGAATACTGGTACTCTCAGATTTATGTGTATAATTCTGCTCCAAGGTGCTGCACTGTGTGTGTCTCTCTCCCCCAACCACAGGCTGCCCTTCCTGTAACTCACTGCACAGCAGTAGTGCAAATGTTCCAGAAAAGCAAAGTAGGCTGAATTTTGATACTCCCAGAATTATGTATATTCTGCTGCTACATGGTTATGCGCTGTGTGTCTTACTTCCCCACCCCCCTTTCCACAGGCTGCCCTTCTTACACCCTATGATTCTTCTGTGTAATCTTGCATGTTGTGGTGGAGAAGATGGTTGGTGATGGCATACTTGCTGGAGGAGGAGGAGGTAGCAGGACTGGAGGACACCTGTAAAGAGAACAAAAAAGGGCATTTTTTTAGACACTACTTAACATGCCACTGCGGTGATAATGTCATATCTGTTGTTCACTCCCATTCTTACTGTACCATCCACTTATGAATAAAAAAGAGAAATTGTTTAGCCTCCCTTTGGCCACTGCATTAGCCACGTGATATATCCGTTGTCCACTACCATCCTTACTGTACCAGTCATCTGTGAATAAAAATTAGAAATTATTTAGTCTCATTTTGGCCACTACAGTGGCCGCAAGGGATATTCATTGTCCCTTCCCATTCTTACTGTACCAGTCTCCTGTGAATAAAAATGAGAAATTATTTAGCCACCTTTTGGCCACTGCAGTTACTTCATGGTTTATCCATTGTCCACTCCCATTCTTATTGTACCTGACACCTGTGAATACAAATGAGAAATTATTTGGCCACCATGGCACATTGTGTAACTGTGAAAAAGGAGAATAAAAAGAAAAAAAAGTAATATCATAATAATTCTTACCGTTGGTGTAGGAGGATGTCAAGTAATTCCTGTCTGTTTCTTGAGGGCTCTCTGGCTTTGCAATTGTGAATGGTGAAATCTGCAGGGGAAACTAAAGGAAACAAAGACATTGTAATGCTTTTCTGAGTAAGGTGGAAGGCCTTTTGCCCTCTGCAAGGCCGAGGACTGGGGTCAACCACCAACAGTGAGGTAGGGATAAGGACTGTGACCAACAGTGAAAGTGACTTATCATCACAGCAGACAAAAATAGGCGATGGTGGAGCTGAGGTTTTGCTGCCTTGATGAGTAGACTGTCGGGGGGAAGTCAACTTGAGGGCTGGCTAGTGAGCTGATTTGCTAATACCGACAAGTTGCTCTTCATCTTCACCACTGCCTCCTTCATCTGGTAGGAACATGAACATGATTGTCTTGTATGGAATATGTCCCTCATTCATTTTAATAAATGTTAGCATGCTATAATTTTTTTGGTGACAGATTGGTGCTCCTGTCCTGCATAATGGCCAAAGTCAGACTGACTGCATGCTCCACACTGACACTCGAGGGTGGGCAGCTGAGGCATATCATTGTAACTGAGATCAGTGCTGGCCACTCAGTGACCTTGCTGCTTCAGTGTAACAAGGGCTCATTTGCAATGGTGAGGTGCCTTGTGTCCACCAAATATGCATCTTCCATACATTGAGCTGCCCGCAGTCCTGCTGCCTCATCAGCATCCTCCTCCTCCTCCTCCTCCTTTTATTCCATGCCTTCAACTCCCACCTGACATAAAACATCCCAAATGGGATTTGGCATTTTCTCTTTTAAACTTGTATGTTTTCTCAACCTGTTTCCCATGTGAGATGATGGTATCAACACCTGGTCTCTGTAGAGTTTCATGGTGTGCCTTAGATAAATGTGTCTTTAGCAACTGTGCTCTGTGTGTACTTCTTATCAGAAGACCAGTCAATGTTTGGAATTGCTCATGCCCACCTTCAGTTATTGATGCCATCCCATATTTATAGCTTGGGTCCAGAACAGTGGCAATCCCAAAATCTTCAGACTGTAGAATGTTAGAAATATGTGTATTGCAGTTTAAGATGTGGAGCATGTGTTCCATTAAGTCACAACTTCCACTATCACCACCTGCCTCCAGTACTTGCTGCACATTACTCAGTCTCTGCTTCAGCACTTGAAGTAATGGAATGGCCTGAATGATACAGGCAGAGTCCTCACTCACCTGCCTGTGTTGAATGCTTGAATGGCCTGAGAATCATGATCAATCCATTCATTTGATGCCTCTGATCTGTTGTCAGTCATGGATACTATAGCACTGTCATGGCTTGTATGTACAGTGGCAACAGATATTCAGATATGGCTTTATATTGCTTGTACAACCACTCAATCATGTACAATGTTGAGATCAATCTGGTGACAACATCTGGATTCATAAGGTGGAGAAAGAGTTTGTTTTTTATCTGCAGATGACAGAGCTGGTCACAGGCCTTTCCAGAACACACAAAGTTGACACAGATGTGACAGGATACAGTAAACATAGCCTTGATACCAGGATGGGTTAGAAACTGCAATACAATGAGATTAAGACAGTGTGCCAGGCATGGCACCCTGACATACCTCCATCACTGATGCATTTCACAACATTCAAGCCATTATTGCTAGCAATAAAACCTGCTATCAGTGAATGGGGGTGAAGCCACTCATCAGTCTCAGTAAGGAACACTTCCATCATTTTCTCACCGGTGTGTGATTAAGGAATATTCTTCATTGTCAGTGTGGCATGCTGGCAAATACCTGGAATGTTGCTACCACAACAATTGGGCTTAGTGCAATTTTTACCACACCCAGTGTCAAATACTAACACAAGTATCCGAGCCCAGTGTGTTGAATTGCACAAATAGGAGCTACAAGCTGTTTGGCCACTGGTCCACATATCCATGCTCTGATGCACGTATGGTGATGTTGAATTCTTCAGGGCATGGTTTATTGTCTGTGGCACTGTCCCATAGACTTCAGGAATGGCAGGTTTAGGAAACGTATGGACTTGGTGGAATCTGCCATTTGGGACAGGCATGGGCCATCAGCCTCCGACTGAAATCCAAAATTCCCAACAAAAGAGAATGGCAATAGATCAATTGCAAGCATTTCAGCAGTTGCTGCATTTAGCTTGCATGCAGTAGCATGATTGGAAGTGAATTTGGAGTAATGGTCAAACATGCTATGCAGCGAAGGCAAAACATTTCTTGGGACTAGGCTACCAAACAGCTGGACTCATTGTGATGGCATTGTTGGGTTGGTATTTGACTTCTGAGGATTCATATGTGCTGCTGCTGGAGTGACAACAATGATTTTTGGGGTTTTCTTCAATGGTGTTACTGTGCTTTTCTGACTGTGGGTGTACTACTCAACCCACCACCACTATTGCTATTCCCACTACAAGGTAGACCTACAGAAACCTCCCCCTCCTCTCTGTAGTCCTCCTCACTTGCCCCTCCATCTGCCCGCTCCATTGCCCTTTCACTTCTTTTTACCTTGCCTAATGATGATAATGAGGGAAAGAGACCCCCGCACTGGCTTCCTTCTGGTGATAACACCAGCATAACAGATGCCTGTTCTTCAAGTATGTGTGTTGCCCACTGGTGCCTATGTGGCCGCCCTTTTTCCCCCCTACTAACTCATGCTTGACATAGTAGACAGATAGCAACTGTCTTGCAAACTGGGTCAAGTATATAAAAATTCCAACCTAAGGATTTCGTAACCCTTGCATAGACGTTGCCAGGGGGGTTCGTATGGTTCGATTGAACCCCCCCTTTTGAAATTCCTCCTTTTTTTCACTATTTGTAACATTTTTTCATCATTTCTGTTTATTTTGTGACTTATTTTGTGACTGTCACAGAGTGCTTATGCACACATAATGAACCCCAGCACTTTCTTTCTGCATGCGCCCCTCCATCTGCTGTTAATCAGCTTCCTCAGTGCCAGTAAGATGACTGGAGCTGCTTTGTGAGTCTTTCTCAGCACTGTCCCGCTATGGCTGGCTGGTCAATTGCAGCTCATGTCAGCATCGTGAATGTGACTGGAATAAAGCACTGCCTCTACCTATAATTCACACTGTCAGCTGGCACTCAAGGAAGATGGAGCATGGTGGCAGGCTCAGAGACAACGTCTCCAGGAGAGCAAATAAAAAGTAGAGGACCTCGACTTATAATATTATCAGTCACTGGCAGATAAATTTTGCTGGCCACAATTGCCAAACATGTGTCTCTTAATAACTGTATATCAAGGGATAGGCTGTGCAGAACTAGGCAAAGGAGCTTTTCAGGTGAGTGGGCTGAAGATTTAGAAATAAATTACTAAAATCCGCCCCTATACAAAATGCAAATTTGTCATATTTCATATGTCTGTTTTAACTTTTCATAAGTTAAGCAAAAGAGGTACCAGAGTGGAAAGGCAATGCAAGTGCTTGGAAGGGTCTGGCTGGGATCTACACTGCCACCTCACTAATTGTGCTGTTCAGAGAGGTCTTCACTGTGATCTCATATTTATTGACATTCAGTTCCACTTTTGTCTGTACTATCTGTGCCAGACACAGTTAAAACAAATACATTGTGATAAGCATTCTATCTAGATGATCACATGTTTGTTTGTTGTTTGTTGAATTTTGTTAACCCGGTAAGCCCACTGGGCCTAGAAGTCCCTTTTTCAGAGGCAACAGGGGGGGAGGGGGAATACAGATGGTAAGCAACTGAAATTGAACCAGATTAAGCTGTTGGTGGTATTTTTAGTGAATGAGTGTCAGTAGAATGATATTTGTTACTACAGTTCAGTGTTATGAACATATCCGCTATACTTTTGGAAGTATGGTGGGGTGGGGGGTAGGCATTTAGGAGATGGTAACTTTGCACTGGAAATCCCTGCCACTGTCAAATTACCTTTCTCCTCACTCCCATTGTCATGCCTACCACATCGGAGAATGGAGTGGGGGCAACAAGTGTAGTACCCAATACTGAACTAAGAATTATGTTACAGATTTTTTTTCAGGCAAGGTGCTTGGTATAGAAACATAGACAGTGACAGCAGAAAAAGACAGAGGTCCATCCAGTCTGCTCAAGTTCCCCATAATCCCTGGAACCAACCATTTCTCCAGGGTACTAACCCTCCCAATCCTCTCTCTATTCTCCTCCTTTTTTCTGTTGCCCCCAGTAACCATTATTCCCTTCATTATGTCCCAGCCCTGCTTGAATCCTTTGATTGTTAATGCACCCACCAGTTCAGCTGACAGACTGTTCCAAAGTTCCGCCACCCTTTCCATAAAGCAGTACCTCCTCACATCTCTCCAGAACCTACCTCCTGTTATTTTCCATTTGTGTCCATGTGACCATGAATTGATACTCAGGCTAAATCGTACCCTGCAGTTCACTTTGTTAATTCCTTTAAGGAACTTGAAGGTCCCTATCACATCTCCCCTCTCCCTTCTGGTCTCCAATGAGTACATATTTAGTGCCTTGAGGCGCTCCTCATAGGATCTGCCCTGCTGTCCCTGAATCATTTTAGTTACTCTGTGCTGCACTGTCTCCAACCTATCCCTGTCCTTTCTGAGGTGAGGACTCCAGAACTGGGCACAGTACTCTAGGTGAGGCCTCACCAGGGATCTGTAGAGGGGAATTATTATCTCCTTTCTTCTGCCACCAATACCCCTACTGATACATCCCAGCATCCTGCTAGTCTTGCTATAGGCCATATTGCACTGACTGTATTGCTTAAATGCTATATTGAGTTGGGGAGGGTGGGGGTTACAGCAAGGGGTAGAGGAAGCTCAGATATGAGTTATATAGGCTTAAAATAAGCCACAAAAGTGCACCACAGAGCATACCATAGCCCATGATTTCTGGGGGACATACTATATTTGAGACAATGCCTTAGCTATATTACAGTAGCAGCATTGTGCTGCCCTCTGGTACTGAATACATATATGTATTCACCCTGCAGCCAGCCAGATAATAATTTTGCTTAGAGCAAGGGGTGTAAGAGGTCTCAGATATGACTTCCTTAGCTTCAAAATAAGGCATAAATGCACCACATGGCTTCAGGGGTCCTGGCGGCACTAAGACCCACAGCTTTTTTTAAAAGGTTGCAGACTGCATAAAATGAACCCCCCTTGTGAAAATCCTGGCAACGGCCCTCCCTTGATTTACCATGGCGGTGGGAGTGGGACAGCTTAGGGGAAGGGGTGGAAATGTGTTTTTGGGGATGATTTCATAACTTCAATAATATTGGGGCGGAGGAATTGGGTAGTTAGATAACTGCAAACAACATCCCTTTCATCATCTGCAGCTCCTCCTTTATGATTTTTCTCTTCAGGCTCCCATAGGGGATCCAACAAATTATCATTAGAACAGCTGCTGCTGTCCTCCTCCATAGGTCTGTCCTACTCATCATCACAGTCTTCAGGCTCTTTGACCCTCTCATCATCAGAAGTCTGAGTGTGATGCACATTTTCCAGATCTCCTTCCTCAACCGCCAAGTCAAGCTCCACAATATCAAGCTCAGCACCACCACCACCAGCAGTCACTGAGACACCAACAACCTCCTCCTCAATCACTGTTCTTTGTTTGCCATTGCTTCTCTTGTCACCTCCCACATTCCTCACTGGCATGGCTGCCACAGATGTGGCAGAGAAAAATTTGGCTACACTAATGCCACCTCCACCAACTACTCCTTCACTACTACCAACCCCAAAGCCCATAGAACATGTTGTAGCAGACATAGTTTTTTTAACTGCAGTACTATTTTGACCCACAGATTTTTAACACTTTTTTACTGCCTCCCTGGCACCTATCCTTTAGTAGAGCATCTATTCCTGCTTATTCTTATATGTTAATTGTAACTTGATTTGGGATGAAAAATTACCACATTTAAATAAAGCCTGTAGTACAAATAAGTACCAGTAGCAGATAACACCTCCCCATAGATAATCAGGGATCAGCAGTGTGATCTGAAAAAATAAAACACCACAGGGATTAACATGACACACACAACAGGTGAAAAAGGCTTACAAATGTTATTAACTACTGGCAGCAGACAACAACTCCCCCTAGAGAATCAGGGATCAGCAGTGTGGTTTGAAAAAATATTGTGCTAGTAGTATGTAGCCTCCCCCCCCAAAAAAAAATATTTTTTTAAACACAACACAGGGATTAATAAACTAATACAACAGTACAGATTAGTACCAGGAGCAGACAACACTCCCCCTAGGGAATCAGGGATCAGCAGTGTGATCTGAAAAACTATTACTAAAATCAACCAGTTTTTTTTCTTTTTAAAAAACAACTGAAGTGGGATTAAAACAACAGGGATAATGGGTAATTTAATATTAAGTATGACAAAAAGTGACAGAGCACTGTCACTTTAAGAAAAATAAAACTGAAAAGTCACTAAAACTGCTACAAAAAGACACTTACAATACACTTTACTTAAATACACCAAACTAAACCACAGGAATAAAAATAAGAAACTGCTCACTACAGATCAAAAATAATGAACAAGAAAGAGTGAGAAAACCAAAATATAGTACAAATCTCCTGCTTTGACTAAAAAGCTATAGAGCTTTCTGGGCTGCCTTGCTAACTTGTTTTATAGTACACCTACCATCCCCACTCCACTGCTTCACAGAATGACAAAACAGAAACCACTACTTTAAAATAAATACTCACAGAAAAATAAACAAAAAAACACAAATCTAGCAGCACAAGGCCCTTTAGAGCAGTGGTTCTCAAATGGTGAGGCCAGCCTCCCAAGGGAGGCCTCAAATTGTTCCAGGAAAGGCCCAGTCAAGTTTGAGAATGTACAGTATTTCAATTTTAAGTTTTGGCTGTTTTATGTGGAAGGATAAAACAAACTAAATATGGATAATTTCTGGATGCATTTCTTTACTTATGCACAAATATGTGACCAGGAAGTCCCCATTGAGCCAAAGCATGTTTATAGGTGTGTATTTATATGTAAATTAATTCCTGGGGAAGGCATGCTGAGTTGAGGCTTGTTTCTACAATAGGTATTTTTATGCAAATTAGTGACTGGGAAAAGTACACACTGAGTCAAGGCTTATTTCTATAGTAGGTGTTTATAAGTAAATTAGTGACTGGGAAAGGTACAGTGAGCCGATGCATACTTTCAGGTGTGACCTGAGGTAAGGATTCAAGAAGTTGCTTAACAACATGGTAAGAGAGATAGAGATGAAGTGGCTAGGTTGGTTGATCCAGACAGAGAGGAAACAGAGTGACAAGGCCCAAGAGTCAGAAAAAAGGAGTGACAAATATAACCTGGGGTGTTGGGTTAGGGGTGGAGAGCAATACATACATACATACATACATACATAGACAGTGTCAGCAGATAAGGGACTATGGCCCACCCAGTCTGCCCATTTGAGCTTGTAAGTTCAGTTTATGTTTTCCAAGAAGTCTGTTGCCCCTTACCCCGACCTTCAGAATTCCTTTATGTCTATCCCATGCATTCTTAAATACCGTGATTGTTTCAGCCCCCACCACTTCCTCTGGCAGGGTGTTCCACTTGTCCACCACCCGTTCTGTGAAGAAATTCTTCCTCACGTTTCCTCTGAATCGTCCTCCCTCCAACTTCATCCCATGCCCTCTAGTCCTGGAACATCTTTTTCATTTAAAAATAGTGTATTCCTGCACCCTGTTCCTCCCTGTAAGATACTTGTATGTCTCTATCATATCCCCTCTCTCCCTCCTCTCCTCTATTGAATAAAAAGAGAATATACTCAGTCAACTTTATTAGTTTCACTTTATTCCATGTGTACTGTGCAAAGTAAGATTTGTTTTCCTGTGGGGAGGCCCAAGATTTTTTTTCAAATTTGAGGGAGGCTAGAAATCTTTTTCAAAGCTTGGGGGGAAGCTCACTATCACAAAGCGTGAGAACTAATGCTCTAGAACAATCTGTGAGCAATATGGATTCAAGAAGCTTGGTTTTGATGTGTATTTTAAAAATTATTTTTTCTCAAACAAGTACACACAGACTTCTGTCCTACTCTGTCTTCAGCACATTGCATTGAAGACAGCCTGCATGGCATACAGGCTGTTTCATCAACATGTTACTTCTAATCCCAGAGTACATTGAAAACTTCACCTTTGTATGAAACTTCTCCAAAGTTGCAACTTCACATTCTTACAAAGATTCACCTTTGTGCCAAACTCTGACATTGAAGTTGCAACTTCACATTTCGTGGAGTTATCAGTTTTCCACAAATTTGGATTTTGCACAGTGGATTAACATCACAAAATGAAGCAAATTCACAAATTAATCTTTGGAGTGAAATTTTCCAACTTTGCACATCACTACTGTTAACATCAGGGGGTTTTCAACCAATACAGTAAACGTTACCTAATAAATCACATTAAAATGTTCTCTTTGTTGGAAGGGAACCACATTGCTCTTCAAAATAAAACTATGCTGTTTTTATATATGGGAAACTATCCATTCATAAAAGTGGCAGTAGGATTTGGAAGTATTATTGTATTTAACTTTTCATTACAATTAGGCTTTGGATTGTGTTTTTCAGTTTTGTATCAAGACAAATTATCAGTTGCTAAATTACATTGACTTACTTGAGCATGACAAAACATATATTGACAATCACTTTATCAAATCCCCAAAGAAAACTAGACTGAAAAAAGTGTCCTTAATTTGAAGGATTATTTCAACTGTTTTCTTAAAAGAAATGTTACTATGATAAACTGTAATGAATGGTTAGATTCATAGTGCTTTCAATGTCTGAAGCAAATGTGACAATTTAATCAGCTACATGACTGTCACAATATATCATATACAAAATATAATAATGTCTGTCAACCTTTTAAAATATGCAGGAACACATTATTTAAGATTGAAATTATGAAGTAGATTGCATGTGTATAGATATACAGCATGCTTTCACAATCTAGAACAGCATGATGGTAAGAATTCAAACACCAAAACTGAAAAAAAGAAATAAATTGCAGTGTTAATATTCAGAGTTGCAGGAAAAAGGCAAGAAAGCATTTGTAATATATGTTTTTTTTTTGGGGGGGGGCTAAAATATTTAGTGAATGTTTTGTTTTGGTGACTGGGGGCAGGAGATACTAGTAGAAATGAGAATGGAAATGGGGGAATTGGAAGGGTCTACTGGCAAATGCTATGAGTCTGGTAAATAAGATGGGGGATCTGGAAGCGGTGGTGGGGGTGGATGACCTAGATGTGATAGCAATTATAGAAACATGGTGGATGGAAAAGCACAGCTGGGAGGTGGAAGTACCAGGGTATATTCTCTATTGGAGGGACAGGAAAGTAAAAAGAGGGGGAAGGGTAGCCCTGTGCATAAGAGACTGGATAAGAGCAATGGGGAGCGAGGATGGTAAGGGATGAACTGAGATCCTTTGGGTCACTCTAAGTAAGAGGACAGGGGAGGCAGTAAGGATAGGGGTGGTTTACAGACTGCCAAATCAGGGGAGGAGGTGGACATGGAGATGGTTACAGAAATACTAGGGATGGCCAGAAGAGGGGAAATCCTGGCAGTGGGAGATCTAGAGCTGGTTAAGGAAATACAAGGGATGGCCAGCAAAGGGGAAATCCTAGTAGTGGGAGATCTAAATCTTCCTGATGTGGACTAAGGAATCCCAACAGCATCATTAGAAAGGAGTAGGGAGCTGCTGGAGTCCATGCAGGTAATTTTTATTCACCAACTGGTCAGAGAACCAACTTGGGGGGATACTGGACCTGGTTATGACAAATGGGGATAGTGTGGAGGAGGTTCAGTAGTGGTTGGAGAAAATCTGGGAGATAGTGACCACAGTATGGTAAGGTTTAGCCTTCAGATGGGGTCAGTAATGGGCAGGTCCACCACTAGGGTACTGGACATCAGGAGAGTGGATTTTGAAAACTGAAAGGGTTTATACAAAAGGAACTAGAAGGGAAGAAGAACCTTGAAGGCATAGAGGAACTGTGGGGGACAATTAAAAAGCGAATTTTGCAAGTGACAGAACATGGTATCAGGAGGGTGAGCAAAAGTAAAAAAAAAGGAGAAACTACTTTGGTTTACAATTGAGGTGAGGGAAGCAGTCAGGGAGAAAAGGAATGTGTTCAAGGCCTACAAAGCTTCTCATGGGAGGGCAGACAAACAAACTTTTAAGGAGAAGCTAAAGGAAGCCAGGAAAGTACTTAGGAGGGCAAAGGTGGATACGGAGGAGAAAATAGTGAGAGAGGCCAAAAGGGGAGATTAAAAGATTTTCAGATATGTGACTAACAAAAGGAAAAGCAAGCAGGGGATTATGTGACTCAAGGGGGAGAGGGAAGCTCTGGTAGAGGGGGAGGAGGATAAGGCAAATCTATTGAACTACTACTTCACCTCAGTCTTCACGGTTGAGGAGGGGAGAGGACCTGAGCTCAAATGCAGGGGGAGGATAGGTAGGGAGATGAACACTAGCCCTTTTATAGAGGGTGGGGTACTGGAGGAATTCAGAAAACTGTGAATGGACAAGGCAATGGGCCCCATTGCAATCCACCCATGGATTCTCAGGGAGCTAAGGCAGGAACTGGCGGGACCACTTGAGAGATTTTTTTAATCTGTCATTAGACAAGGGGAGGGTCTGGGGGATTTGAAAAGGGTGGAGGTGGTGCCATTATATGGGGGGGATGCTCCAGGAAACTACCACCCAGTTAGCCTTACCACTGTGGTGGGGAAGTTGATGGAAACACTTATAAAAGAAAGGCTGGTACAATATCTACTGGAGGATGGCCTCATAGCTGTCAGTTAACATGGGTTCACAGGTGGAAGGTCATGTCAGACCAACCTGGTTGAATTCTTTGATTGGGTAACTGAGATTTGTGATCAGGGAGGGATGGTGGATGTGGCCTGTCTGGACTTCAGGAAGGCCTTCAACACCATCCCACAAGAGAGGCTAATAAGGAAGTTGGATAGCTTGGGGTTGGGGAGCAAACTCATAAACTGGGTGAAAGATTGGTTGGGGGGAGATCTCAGAGGGTGGTGGTAAATGGGGTGCACTCAAAGGAGGATGGGGTGATGAGTGGGGTTCCCCAGGGATGGGATCTGTGCTAGAACCAATACTGTTTAACATATACGTTGGGGATATTTCAGAGGGCCTGAATGGGAAGGTGTGTCTGTTTGCAGATGACCCAAAGGTATGTAACAGGGTGGACACACTGGGGGCGGGATAGAGAGGATGAGGGAATATCTGGCCAGGCTGGAGGAGCAGTCAGCAAAATGGCAACTACAATTAAATGCAATAAAATGTAAAATTATGCACATAGGGCATGAAAATCCAAGGGCAAGATACTGGCTTGGGGTGGAGGAGCTGGGAGTTACAGAGCAGGAAAAGGACCTGGGGATCACAATTATGGATAATCTGAAGATACAAAATCAATGTGACAAAGTGGTGGGGAAAGCAAACTGAATGTTTGCGTGCATAGGAAGGGGCTTTACAAGCAAAAACAAGGAGGTAATCATGCCACTATACAAATCAGTGGTCAGACCACAGCTAGAATACGGGGTCCAGTTCTGGAGGCCACACTTACAAGAGGATGGGGACAAGTTAGAGAGTGTTCAGAGAAAAGCAACTAGGATAGTTCAAGGGCTACATAAGATGTCATACAAGGAAAGGCTGGAAGAACTAAACTTGTTCACACTGGAAATGAGGAGGGAAAGGGGGGATATGGTAGAAACCTTCAAATATCTAAAGGGAATAAACAGGGTGAGGGAAGGTAGCATTTTCATGAAGACTGAGAACAAATCAACTAGGGGGCATGCATTCAAGCTGGAGGGGGTAGATTTAGAGGGGATGTAAGGGGGAAGTTCTTCACTGAGAGGGTGATGGGTCCATGGAACAGGTTGCCACAATGGGTTGTAGGGGTAGATTCAGTGGACAAATTCAAAAGGGCATGGGGCACCTACATGGGGCTAAATAAAAGTGGAAGGGTGGAGAACAGGGGGTGTAGGATAAACTAGACGGGGGGGTTCGGAGAGACTGGGTGGGCCATGGGGTCTTTTTCTGCCGTCAAATTTCTATATTCATATGTTTCTGACTGGAATTCTCTTCATTGGGACAGTATATATTAATGTTTAGCATGTTATTGACATGTCCAGAGTAACTGCAAACCCTTATCAGAGCAAGGGCTGCTTGATACCCCATTGTCTTAGGACTCCAGGGGAGCTGCCTGTGTCCCACAGCATTACCCCTAGGCTCTCCATTAATTCAGTCCACTACCTTAGATCTCCATGGGAGAGGCCTGCGACCCACAGCACTACCCCAAGGCTCTCCATTAATTCAGCCCACTCTATCAGGACTCCACGGGAGCAGCTCCTGACCCACAGCACTACCCCAAGGCTATCCATTAATTCATCCCACTCCCTTAGGACTGCACGGGAGCCACCCATGACCCACAGCACTACCCCAAGGCTCTCCCTTTATTCAGCCCTCTCCCTTAGGACTCCACAGGAGTCACCCATGACCAACAGTGCTGCCCCAAAGCTCTCCATTAATTCAGCCTACTCCCTTAGGACTCCACCGAAGCCACCCATGACCCACAGCCCTACCCCAAGGCTCTCCATTAATTCAGCCCTCTCCCATAGGATTCCATTGGAGCTGCCCGCGACCCATAGTGCTACCCCAAGGTTATCCATTAACTTAGGTACGGTGCTCTGTTTCAGCGAGGGGACCAAGCTTCTGAAGCAAACTACTGCTGCTACTTGGCGACATTTTCAAATTGCCTTGTTGCTTGTTCTCGTGTCCAATCTGCTCATCTAGGCTGTTAATGTTAATATTAAGTATATATCTGCACTCTAGGCAGCTAACGTGCTTATTTCTGTTCTGGCAGACTGTAATTTAAGCAGATTTTTTTTTTTACTGTTTATTGCTACTGTTTTTACCAGACTTTCAGAATATACTGTTTAAACTGTAGTGAGCATTTTTAGGCAGCATTTTAACTTAGGTCTAAAGCACTAACTAGCCTGTCCTTTGGGTCTCACCCTCATCCATTCCACCCTACCACTTTCAGGCTCCTTAATTAGCAGTTTAAATAGCAGTGTCAGTGGCTCAGTAGGTAGCACACTTGCCTCTGAGGCCAGGAGATCAGAGAGTTGTGGGTTCAGTTCCCACATCTGGCACTTGGGTTAATAGCCCAGTACTGACACTGTAGTGCAGCATAAGAGGGGTGCTGCACTTCTGAGGTGCCATCTTTCAGATGAGATGTTAAACCGAGGTTCCATCTCCCTGGACTGGTGGTAGTTCAGGTGGATGTTAAAGTTCCCATGGCACTTATCGAAAAGAGTAGGGGAATGTTTTATTCAAGATCAAAAGTAAATCAAAAAAAAAAACAGAACATAACATCAATCAAAACATAGAACAAAAATAATTACAAAGAAAACTAATGCAAAATACAAAATGACCAAAAAAGGAAAGAAAACCAAAATAAAAATAAAACTGACCCAATAAACTTTATCCAGTATCCAACCATCGTATTGCTTTCCATTTTTTATGAAACTGGGATGATGATAAGGAAAGAAAATCCGCATGCCAAAGTTCACAAAGCCAATTATGAATCCTCCAAAATAGTTGGTCAGGGGAAATAAACAGAGCACATAAGGACCATGAACAGCGGACTTGCCAAACATGATACTTAATACCCCAAAAAATTAATCTAACTGTATGCGCAGTAAACGGATCCCACTCTGAGGATAAAATACCGAAAAATAAATAGGTAGCATCAATAGTTGGAAATTGGAAATGTGCCCACCGAACACAGAGCAGGGCCCAAAATTGTACAATAAAAGGACATTCAAAAAACAAATGCAACATTGTTTCTAAAGCAGCAGTGCAAATAGAAATTCTTGGACAATATCTGTCTTCAATACTTTTGTGTTTCAAATTATTTTTAACATTCAGCCTTCCATGGGCTGTAAGCCAGGTAACATCCCACATATAATTAGGAAGACTAGGAGAGGTAAGCAAAGCCGTGACTTGAGGTAAATCAGTATGAGCAATTCCCAGAAAGACACAACTGTCCAAAAAATACTGACTTAACAAAAGGTGATGCAACTGTTTTCTAGAAGATTGGGTAAACGAAAGAAAAGGAAACTTCCATTTTTTAATATTACCAAAACTGGAATGGAGATAATTTGGTAACTGAACTACAGGTGTTTGTTTATGGATGAGGCCCTCCCTGGACCAACCATCCAGCCAAGGAGAGACCTGATCGTAAAGCCACACTGACCACACTGTAGAGCTATGTAGAACAAGGGGAGAGATATTTTTATACAAAAAAATACTGAAAAAAAAACAAGACTGGGTTAACCATATTCAAACCACCAAAAGCAATGGGACAATATAAAACATTCCTCCTAACGGGGTTCAAACGACTTCCCCAAATCATTCTAAAAAAAGACCATAAAGGGCTACTTTCAGGGAAACCGGCACTGCATAAACAGTACTTAAATGTAAAAAAATACCAATAAGAAAGGTATTAATCATATAAATACATTTTTTTTTTACATATTCCATTTGGTCCAAAATGTAACTTTCCCATTAGCTTTCTGAAGAAGCCGTTCCCAATTATATGTGGCTGTATCAGAATCACAGAAAAAAAAATACCTAAAATTTAAAAACTGTATTGGTAACAGGAATTCCCATAATCACCGAAGAAGAAGAAACATACAAGCCACAATAACAGCATCTGCTCTTAGACAAATTAAAGGAAGCCCCAGTACCTTTTTGAAAAGCAACAGTCAACCTCTCAATAGCCTTACAGGAAGGGATATCAGCCCAAAAAAAACATAAATCATCCGCATAAGCAATAACTGGGAATTCAGTGTCCACAGAACCCACCGAGCGACCCCGAACAATATCCTCACAGGAGATAGCAGAAAGTAATGGTTCCAAAGAAAAATTATACAACATAGGGCTAAGAGGACACCCCTGGTGTACCCCCTTACCACATGAACGTGCCCTACCCATCCAACCATTAACATACGGAATCATGACAGCATTCTGATAGTAATTCTGTATCCAACTGACAAAACCAGATGGAAAACCTAGAGCTGTCATGCATGACCAAAGACAGAGGTGAGAAACACTATCAAAAGCTTTAGCTTGGTCTACCATAACACACATACCAGCCAGTTCATCACGTTTACCTCGTTCAAGGATTTCACGAATCAAAATCAAAGCATCAGAAATATTATGCCAGGCACAGAACTAAACTGTACAGGAGAAATAATGTCAGACAAAACCCAGCAATCCGGAAACCCAAAATTTTAGTGAAAATCTTGCAGTCCGAATTCAAAAGCATTATTGGGCGCCAATTATGTAGATCACTTTTGTCTCCTGACTTAGGAAGAAAAATGAAAAGCCCCTCATTCATACTAGGGGGGAAGTACCAAGAGTAAGACATGCATTAAACACTGAAACTAAATGAGAACCCAAAATAGTACCAATTAAACCATAAATTTCATTAGGAAGCCCGTCCTTTCCAGGGGCTTTACCTTTTGGAAGAACCCGAAGCACAGCATTAAATTCAGACACAGAAATAGATGCCATCAAAGACAACAAAAAAACCTCAGGAATTTGGGGTAAAGAGCTGTATTGCAACCAGTCCGCAATAGACTGTGAAGTAACCCTAGAATCAGCAGTGAACAATGACCGAACATGGGCATCCACAATATCAAGAATTGACTGTTTATCAGAAACCCTTTCCCCTTCTAAAGTCAATAAAGCATTAACATCCTTCTTAGTCCTATATGATATATTAGCCTCAAAAGGATTCGTATGACAAAAGGACCCATGGGTACTAAATTTCATATCCCTCTCAAGTTGCTGTTGCTTCACATTTTGAATCTTAGCCAATTCAGTCTTAACCTCCTGTAATGCAGTAGAATCTACCGGAAACCCAGAATGAAGCTGAGAGTAAAAATCAGTTAATAATTGCTGAAGAGATTTATGATATAATTTACGGGAAGCTCCCAAAATATGTCCAATCTCTATAAAATATTCTTTAAATAACTGTTTCAAATCTTCCCACCAATCTTGCAAAGAGTCATAAAGAAAAAAAACTGAATCACAGGCTTTTAAAAGAGACAAAAACCCTTCCTGAACTTCAAGAATATCCAGAAGTGACAAGTTCAACTTCCAGTAACCCGGCCCTTTAGAAGTCCGTACATGATCAGAAAGGGAAAAACTGAGAAGGCAATGATCCAAAGAAGCAACTAGTGAAACTTTAGGGGAAAAAAAACAAAGAGGAGTCACAAACCAATAATCAATACGTGATCTCCGAAGGCCTTGTATATACGTAAAAGATGAAACACCATCAAAAACATCAGAAAGAACAGAAACCTTTAGCAAATCATTCAAACAATGCGTATCACAGTACATTTTTGAAATATTAGATTTAACTGTTTGGGAGATATTAAAATCACCACCCAACAAAATATTCCTGCTAGAAAGCAAATGAGGCCGAAGAAGGTGTAAAAGTTGAACTCGATCCCATTTAGTCTGAGGGGCGTAGACATTAATTAACCTGAAAGGAACAGAATTAATCAGAACATCAAGTAACAAAACCCTCCCAGGGGAAATATGAAGCACCTCAGTCACTGTAATTGTATTCGAAGTGAAACATATCCCAACACCTGAGCAGAGGTCAGTACCCCCTAACCAATAACAAGGACCCCAACCCCACAAATCTGTAGCCTCAGAAAAATCCTGAACAGTGTACAGTCTGGTATCCTGAAAAAAAATAACATCATGCCTTAAATCAGAAAATAAAGAAAAAGTAACCCTCTTCTTAAACATAGACCTAAGGCTATTGGCATTCAAACTAGCCAAAGTAACCTCATACATGGAATGGGAAGGAAGAGTTAAGAGCGGGGGTTCAACTTTCTGTTACTTTTACGTAAACCCACCTGAGAATTTTTTTTTGATTTCCCAGAATTACTCACCCGAGGGTCTGAAACAGATCAGGGTCAGAGGCCATATCTACTTGGGAGGGAAGTAGTGAAGTAGTATCCGAGTCTTGGTCTGTAATGTCTAGTGAGGTTAAAACCCCAAATTTATTTGAAGTCAATTCAAGGACCGGAGATTGAGCCCAGTCAAGTACAGAACCATGATCAACTCCGGAGGGAACAGGAGAGAAGGAACCACTATCATCCCTTTCCTGCAAGTCCATAGAAGGTCTCGGCACAGGTGGGGACAAAACCAAAGGGAGTGGAGTCTCAGGAACAGTAGTCACCACTGGAGAAACAGTAGGAACAGGAATTTTCCTGGGAGGGCAATAGAGGGGGACAGAGGAGGACACAGCAGCAGAATATGATTTGGGCTTCTGGGAAGTGGGAGGGCCAGTCCCATGCAAAAGATTTCTAGCAGCCCAAAAAATAAGCAAATCCTGCATAGCAAATCCTGGATCTGACGAGTTGTGTGCGGCCTTTGGGCAATCAGGAAAGACATGACCCAATTCATCACAGAAAGAACACTTCACAGGGTTCACACATTGATATCCAGAATGACCACATTCCCCACATTGAAAACAAACAACCTTTTCACAATCGCCCTAATGTGTCTAGGAGAACCACATTTATAGCAACGTCTAGGTTGGCCAGGATAAAACAAAAAACCTTTATCCCTACCAATGAAAAAACAATTTGGAAGATGCACAAATTCCTCCTGAACACAATGAAGTTTGAGTTTAAAACGCCATCCCCCATTCCAAAAACCTTCCCCATCAAAAAGACGTTCAGGCTCACCCTGAACTTCACATTTAGTTTTCAACCAAAAAAGAATGTCTACCAAATTTACACCCTCATTGCAAAATAAAACAGTAATAACTCTAAAGGGCTGTTTAGTCAATGGCACCACATGAAAAGGAGACCATAAAGGATTAGTCTTAAGAGAAGCATATTTTGACCAAAAGGTTTCCAGCAGAGATAGAGTCCAAAAACTTAAGTCAAATGAATGTTCCCCAGGAGCATGAATTAAGGCATAGACGTCTGCAGGAGAAAAGCCCATAGACTGCTTCACCAGGACTCGACCCACATAAAAATGATCTGGAACTTCAGGCAGACCCCCCAGATACCGTATTCGAATTGCATTACGTCTTTTTGCCAGTTCAAGGGGCTTGGTAAATAAGTCATGATGCGCTGCAGTAAGGGGAGGGACAGTTAAAGGAACTGGTGAAACCCTCGGGGCATCAGCAATGTTATCCATGTTAGATGAAGAAGCACTATTACCTTCAACTGTAGCTGTAGGCTCAGAATCCAACTGCAAAGCCTCCAAATTGGCACTGGGTAAATGAACTGAAACACTACCCAAAGACACAGGATCAGTCGAAACATTGTCTTTCAAAGTTTGGTCAGCTACCCAAGAGCCGTCAGGACGCTGTAACCAGCCTGCATTACGAAGCACCGATTCAGGAGACCACGTTGCTGTCCCTGGAGAAACTAACGAATCTGCCAAAGGAACACCCAGACCAGGGTCCTTCTCCATTGCTTGGGCCGAAGACCCAACGTCATCATCAGGGCCAAGTTTTACAGAGCGACGCGGCCCTTCTGAAGAAATTTCCAACAAGCGTTTCTGTTTTTTGTCAAAAAACTCTGCCTTGGCTGTAGAAAGGGCAAGCTCTGACTGAGAGAGCTGAGCTCTCAACGTTGCCTGGTGAACCACAATCTCCGAAATAACCTCCTCGTTTAGACTTTCATCCTGCTCCTTAGAAACAGGTAAAATCATTACCCCGATATTGTCTGAACTAGCAGGAGACAGAATCCCAGTATCACTTGAAGTAGTAGGCTGCCACCCAACCGTGGCTGTGCAACCGTCCTCCTCCAATGCCGCTGACATACTAGCCGCCTCCATAGACACTCCTGTGAGACAACCCCCTCCAGAGTAGGGGAATTTCCCTGGTGTCCTGGCCAAATTTCCCTCATTCACTAAAAAATACCACCAACAGCTTAATCTGGTTCAAGGTCAGTTGGCATTCATCTGCATCCTCCTCCCCCAGGTCGTGCCTGAAAAGAGGCAGGATTTGTCTAGTGCACTAACCTGGTCAACAAAAAATAAATAAATAAATAAATTAATTCCAGTCCCCATCTTACCTTAAAGTCCACTCCTTTAGGACTCCATGAGAGTTGCTCACAACCCACAGTGCTACCCCAAGGCTCTCCATTAAGTCAGTATGGCACCCGGTTTCAGCCACATGACCAAGCTTCTGAAACAAGCTATTGCTGCTACTTGGTGCCATTTTCAAATTGCGATGTTCCTTGTTCTGCTGCCTAATATGTTCATCCAGGTTGTTAATGTTAATATTAAGTATATCTACACTCTAGTCAGCCTGTGTGCTCATTTCTGTTCTGGCAGCCTGAAATTTAAGCAGCTATAATCAGCAGCCACTGCCTGGCAGCTCCCAACCCTCCCACACCCCTCACCATTAGCTGGCCATAGATATATAGTGGGAGAGATCACATGATTTGAAGAAGGTTTAGTTTTTTTTTTAACTATCTCCTGTCATTTCCACCTGCAGGTTATCTCTAAGATCCACTAGAGGTCGCAAAATCCACTTACTTCCCCGCTACTTGGATTTGACTTTCCTCAGCTCCTCTTGCTTATATGCAACTGTAACTTCTGCTCAATTCTCATTTTACTGTTCTTAATTACAGTCTACTGTCTGGACGTTTCTCCCTTCTACAGCCTTAGAACTCTTCCATCTCAACAACTTAGACACTCCATCCTTGAACAGTACTTACTGTCTTCATACCATTTCTCCATTATTCCCTGTCCTTTCTCTCACCTCTTCCTCCTTGAACAGTACTACTAACTGCCTCTATACCCTTTCTCCAGTATTTTCTATCTTTTCTCCCACCTTTTTCTCCACTTCAGTGTTTTCACTCATATGCCCCTGCCCCCTTATAGGGATTCCCTCTTGTCTTTTTTACTTCTTCTCCCCCTATTAAAATTATTCTGCCTATTGCTCTGTCTCACAAGTACAAGACGTCCTATCTCACTGCTGTCCTCTTCACTTTCTTTACACTCATAGTTCTACACTCTCACTTTTTATTCTCAGGGACCTCCTCCTACTGCAATGATGCCTTCACTGTTAACTTTACTTTCTCTACCCTGTTGATATCTGAATCCTCCACTCCCTTACCTCAGGGGGTCCTCAGCTTCAAACCTCTTGGGAGATTCCTAAAATACATTCTTCAAAGGAAATTTACTTCCCAAGGGTGTGTATCTCATGCTGTTGTGATTGCCTAAGCATGGGTTATAACTATATCCCTATCCTTAGCTGGCGACACTGAGCCCAGCCCTGGCTCAGCTGTTCCTTCTAATATCACTTCTCCTTGTTTCTCACATCTCTCACCCAGTCTTTCAGTATAACATTTGCCCACCTTAACATCCGTAGCTTAACTGCCAATCTCTGAGCTGTTAGCTTGAGTACAGGTCAACAATCCAACTATACTTACTATATCTGAAACCTGGTTGAAGCCCTCTGTCTCAAACTCCCTATGCTTACTTGTGGGCTATATCATGCTGTTTGCTGACTGTCCTACTGCTAAAAGAGGTGGTGGCTTGGTTCTGTACTATAAGACTCACCTTAATGTCTCGCCCCTGGCCAGCAACCCACTGATAGACTATGAGGTTCTACATTCCCTCCTATTACTGGGTGGGGCTAAGAAAGTTAATATTATTAGTGTTTACATACCCCCAAATTGCAAACAAGGTCTGGAGGAATGTATTGGTCTACTTCCATCTGTAGTAATGAAAATAAAGTGATCTGACAAGGAGATTTTAACCTTGACTGGCTAGCTCCCAACTCTTCCTACCTCATCCACAATCAGTAAAGCCAACCTAGAACAACGGATCATGTCCCCCACTAGGCTCTCTCAGAATGGTCCCAGCAGCACTCTTATTAACTGGATACTCACCAACAGGAAGGACAGATTTTCCACTGCTGGGGTTCTAGCTGACTCAATTAGTGATCACTCTCCTGTCTACAGTATGCGGTCACCTCCCCTTCCCTCCCTCTTACCCTCCTAAAGTTTTATCTTTCTCTAACTTTTCTACCCATGACCCAATAGCCTTCCTACATGACCTAAGGCTGTTTGATTTGTCTCCCCCATTTATAAAATGCAATGTCAACCATGCCACTAACCCTACTCTCACTGCAGAAAAGGCATATTCTGCTCACTAGACGTAGGGTTAGGGGCAAAGTTACCGAGTGGCTTAAGTGGCCCCTTTTACAAATTCTCAAGCATAGGGATAAGTTATGGACTAAAAGGAGATTCTCCTCTCTTTCTGTGGACTTTGAGGAGTATCAGACCTTGCGAAACTCCTGTTAGAAGATTTGTTTTGCTAAGAGCAATTACTACAAAGAACTACTTCACTCTTCTGCCTCTAATCCTAAGAGGTATTGGTCACAAATTAACTAGATCTTAGTGAACAGTAGATATCAAACCCCAGTGCAATGGGATTAAATGATGTCAACTGTAACAACCCTTCCACTATTGCCAACACCTTTAACTCCTTCTTTACCATGCTTTCCAACACTTCTCCTCTCTTAGCTAACAGGTCACCAACTCCCTCCCTCCCTGGTTCACTCTGAAGCTTCACCTTCCTTGGAGTTAGCTCTCATCACCTGTCAGGAGGTCCTATATCTACTAAGAACCTGATGGACTCAAACCAAGGATTCTAAGACTTGCTGCCTCACTTCTTGTTAACCCTGTAACTAGGCTCTTTAACCTGTCCATCTGCTCCTCCACTGTACCATTGGCCAGGAACACTGCCAAGACTATCCCTGCATTCAAAAAAGGTGACCCTAAGATCCTAACTAACTACCATCCCATTCTGCTACTTCCTCCTCTTAGCAAGCTGCTTGAAAAATTAATCAGTCATCAGATATCTACCCATTTACTTAAATTCAAACTTCAGTCCCCTGTCTAGCATGGTTTTAGGGCTGGGCACAGTACCACAACTGCTCTTACCCAATTCAATGGTGAGGTCAAGTCTAATATGGATAATGGCATACTTACCGGTGCTATCTTTATTGACCTTACCAAAGCATTTGACTTGGTAACTCACCTCCTGTTCTTATGCAAACTTCAAGCACTAGGCGCCTATGGAAACACCTTATCCTGGTTCAGCAGCTATCTTGCAAGCCGATCAAAATCTGTCTCCTGAAGGTGCTTTCTTCCCCTGCCCCAATTTTATGGGGTGTTCCCCAAGGCTCAATACCCAAGCCCCTGCTCTTTTCCTTATTTTTAAATGACATTCCCACCCTTTCATCTCACTGTCAGCCCATTATGTACACTGGTGACCTGGTCCTCTTTACTGCCTCAAGGTCTATTGATGACATCAATAATAACCTATCCTCAGCTTTTCAACAAATCCAGTCCTGCCTCACCTCTAATCATCAAATTCATAATATCTCCAAAACTCAGGTCATGCTCTTTGGGTCCCCTAGAAAAAACCATGCTGAGTACCCTAAGTTACAGGTCCTATGCCCTGACGGGTCCACTGTTGCTGTAATAAACTCTTTTAAATACATTGGAGTTATGCTTGATCCTGTCCTTGACTTCTCTTCTCACATAAGTGAGATTTGTAGGTCAATCAATTCTAAGATTGGTGTGTCCTACAGGGTTCATCACTCCCTTATCCCTGCTGCCAGGATATCGGTTGCCCAGGTGTCTTGCTCCCTGGACTCAGCTACACTCTCCTTGTCCTTGCCCAAGCCAAAGTGGGTGTACTCCATAAGTGGGACACCATATATAAAAATATTTGCAGATTTTCCCTGTCTGCCACCCACCTTACACACCACTGCCTACTTTACTCTGTCCTGCAATGACTGTCCCCCTCTGACCTCTGTTCCTACATGCCAGGGTGTTTCATTGACTCCATCACCTGACATCCCTGGCCCACCTACTTGGGAGCTATGCTCAACCCAGTGACACACGCTCGACCTCTGAGGTCATCATCCTCTCCCCACCTGTCAGTCCCCCTTGATTAGGATGGGTGAGCAAACATTCTCCCATTTTTCTTCCAAATTCTAGAATTCACTACCTCACCATATTAGAAGTTCTAAATCTCACTATATTTTCAAGAAAGCCCTGTTCTGTCTCCTATATGAACTTGGAGCTTGGAATTGCACTTGATGCTTTGTTTGGATTGCCTCGTGCATTCTGCCTGCCTCTTCTATTACCAATTGCTGTTAACGTTTGGTTTTATATGACTTGTCATTGTCTAATTTTATGCATCAATATGCTGATGTTCCATTCTTCTGGTCTGTAATCACTGATTATCCCTGCATGGATACCTGTTTTTTTTTTAATGTACATTGTTTCATATATGCTTATTTGTCTTACTGTTATAATATGTACTCTCCCGGGTCATGCCTGGGAATAGGCAGGTCTTTTACCTAATGCACTTACCCGGTTACCAAAAGCTAATAAATAATAATGATAATAATAAACTTTATTTAGAGAGTGCAATTCATAAAATCAAAGTGCTTTAAAAATAATAAATTAATAAAACATTAAAACCAGATAAGTTAAGAATTCAATAATAACAGTAAGATCTGAACCAAACAGTTGATGGAGAAAGCATGATTAAATAAATATGTTTTTAAGGCAGATTTAAAGCTCTCCATGGTCCAGTACTTATGAACCCAGGGAGGTAGACTATTCCATAGGGTGGGGGCTGCAAATGAAAATGCATGGGCCCCAGATGTCTGTAATTGAACCCTGCAAATCTCCAGCAATCCCTCGTTGGTGGAGTGTAACAGTCAGGAGGGGCAGTAGGGGCGAAGAAGCTCTTGCAGGTAACCCAGTCCCTGTCAGTGTAGGGCTTTCTAGGTCAGTAAGCCGACCTTGAAGGTGATCTGCCATTTTATTTATTTATTTATTTACGAGTTTTTCCATGAAGGCATGCTGAGCAGAGTACTGCTCGATTCCAGATGTGTCGTGGGGACAGAACAACAGTATACAGAGGAATACAATAATAATACAGCAGTGGTAAAAAGCACAGTATCATAATAATATAGTACAGCTGTGAAAATTAGGACAATCACAGGATTTTACAAACAAAATAATACAGTCATTACTGTGATGCACATAAACAGAGGGAAGGTGCAACATGAGTCAAGCACTTGACAACATAAGATTTATAAGATTATAAAGGTAGTGACACAGGGCAAGCACAGGAAGAGGTAATTGGCCTAGGAGCTGAGTATATGTTAGACACATGAGCAGGTGGAGGAGAAATGTGCTGAGAGAAGATTGTTGAGGTGCAGAGAGGGAGAGGTGTGCCAAATGTCTGGGGGGAGGGAGCTCCATAGCTTGGGCATTTGGTAGCTGAAAGCAACTTGGCCTTTCAAGGTGGACCTATGTCGAATATGAAGAAGATGATTGTCATTTTGTCTGAGCTCGTAGACGGGGGGGGGAGTGGGTGGACAGGACCGAAGAGAGGTAAGGGGGCAAGGACTGGTCCCAGAACTTGGCAGCAAGGTGTGCGCAGTGTGATGATCTGTGGTCCTGTAAGGAGGTCAGGCACAGGGACTGATAAAAGGTACAGTGATGGGTGGAGTAGGGACAGTTGAGGGTGAAACAACAGAAGGAATGGAAGAGGGAGTCCAGTCTGGTCAGGGCAGACTTGGGGATGGCACTGTACACCACATCTCTGAAATCAAAAATTGGCAGAATAATTTTCTGTACAATTGAACAGCAACAGCAACTGGATGCAACCATGATTATGGTTAAGTGCACCCAGTCTGGGGTGGAGTTTTTTGTGGAGGTCATCGATGTATACTGAAAAGTCAAGGGACACTGTTGAAGTCCTGCTGCAGTGTGGTTGCCACATCAGTAGCGGAGGAGTGAGATGAATACAGCACCATGTCATCTGCATAAATGTGAATGGAGGTGTGTTGGCAGGCAGGGGGCAGGCCATTTAGGAAGATAGAGAACAGGAGTGGCCCCAGGACAGAGCCCTGCGGTACCCTCAATGAGACAGGGAGAGGATCAGAGGTGGAGTTACCAATCCTGTCAGATTGCATCCAGCCAACCAGGTAGGATCAGAACAAGTCAGTGGCCTTACTAAATAGCCCTGCATTGGTGACCTTGCCAGGAGGATGGAGTGTGATACTGTATTGAATACCTTTGCTACATCAACAAAGATGGTTGAGGTGGTGTGTCCTTTATCCATGGTAGAGAGGATGGAGTCTGTGAGCCTCAGCAGGGAGGTGGTGGTAGAATGGGACTTCCTGAAACCAGACTAGTAAGGGGTGTAGAAGGAAGCGGAGTCAAGGAAGGAGGATAATTGAGAGAGGACAGGTATTTCTTGGATTTTCAGCAGTATGGGAAGGAAGGAAATAGGGCAGTAGTTTCCTGGGCAGAGAGATCACCTCCTTTTGGGAGCAGAATGACAATGGCATACTTCCACTCAGCTGATACCTAGGCTAGAGAGAAGGATAAGTTGAAAAATGCTGCTGGGAGCGGCAATGGCAGAGGCTGATAGGTACAACATTTTGGAGTTGAGGGTGGAGGGGCATTGCTCTTGGTTGGGTTGAGAGCAGGGACATTGTACACCTCTAGTGGTGAAACTGGACAGAATGAGAAGGAGTAGGTGGTTGGTGGGGCTTGGTCAGTCATGATGAAAGGGGAGGGATAGCTTGGGGGAAGGGAGAGAGGACATTAGTGCAGCAGTGTAGCTTGTAAAGTAGGAGTTGAAAGCTGTGGCTACAGCTGGAGGGTTGGTAACCGTGGATGCACCTAGGTTTAGGGTAGGTGTTAGTGGCTGGGAGGAGGGGGCAAATAGAGATTTAAGGACCTTCCAGAAATTAACAGGATGGTTTATGTTTGTGTGAAAGGCAGTATTGAAGTACTTAGTTTTTGCCTGGTAGATTAGCCTAGTGCATGCATTATGCAGAGCAGGGTACTTTAGGTGAGCTTGGCATAAGCTGGCTCCCTTAAAAGCTTTTCAGGCCAAGTCTCTTGCTTTGAAGTTGGCTATGAGATCAGCTGTGATCCAGGGAAGGTGGGCACCACATACCCTGGACCATCTAAGTGGGGCATAGTGATTCCAGGCAGCAAGGAGCCTAGTTTTGAAACCCTCCAGAGTAGCTTCAGTGGAGGAAGCTTGGTGGATGAAGGACCAGTCTGTAATGGCCAGGTCATGTAGAAGGGAAGCGAGATCCAGGGATTTGTAGGATCTGATCAGGAGGATGTGGGGGGGGTACCATGGGCCTGAAGATTTTCCTCACCATGTAAGTCATGTGGTGATCATTAAGGGAGTCAGGGAGCAGGCCCACAGCTAGTGTTGGGTGCAGGTGAGAGGTGCTTGACCAGGCAAGCAGTGAGTAATTTAAAGGTTTTTGATTCAGGTGAGTGGACTCGCTGACCATTTGAGAAAGGTTTAGGTCATCTTCCTTGTTCAGTAGTTTGGAGTTTGCATGGGAGAGCCAATTTTGGTTGAAATCCCCTGGATGTGGAGCTCTCTTCCTGATACCTGTGTTTTTAGGTCACCGAGGTGGTCCAAGATGGCGGGCAACGAGGCATTGGGTGAGCAGTAGGAGCCTGCAATGTACTGTATACCAGTACGGTTTGGTGGAGGGCTAGTTTTATTAGTAGTGCATTGATGGATTGCATGGGGTAAGTTAGGGAGATGTTGGTGAACTGCAGTGCGTATGCGATATACATGGCAATGCCACCACCTCTTTTGCAGCCTGGCCAGTCATGGTGGATGACAGTGTATCTCAGGATCACAATTTCAGAGTCTTTATTGTGGGGCTTTAACCAGGACTCTGTAATGATCAGGACATCAGGGTGAAGTGTGAGAACAGTTGGTTGCAGCGAGGGTAATTTGAGTAGGTGGCTGCATATGTTCAGGTGCACCAATTTCAGACCTCTGGGGAGTTGAGAGGGTGTGGTGGAGGCTGGATCGAGAGGGGAGAAATTTCCAGGATGTGACTCTACCTTCCTGGATAGCAGCAGGAGGAAAATGATAATCAGTTTAGTTAGGGGCTGTGCCCACAGGGCTTACAGGAAGAGGCAGGTGAAAGCTTGGTAAGCACAGAGGAGACATGAGTGGTGGAGTGCAGGACTATCTGGCCTAGGTGCAAGGAGGGCAGAAAGATGGAAGGGCCCACAGAAGATTTTGGCAGGTGAGTCTCAGAGTGTTTGCCATCAGGAGAAGTGCCGGAGGGGGGAAGAGGTCTGGACTGGACATGTAGTGTTTGCAGGCATTCCTTCAGTACTAGCCAGGAGGAGGGTGGGAGCTAAAGCACAAGGGCCAACAGGGAGAAAATTAACATGGGAATCAGAATGGTGGTGAGATTTATCATAGTAGTCAGTTGGAGCAGTTATGGAGGGGAACAGATTTCCAGAGTAAGTTAGTGGTCACTAGTGACAGGCTCAGACAACCTGCAAATGGTAAAGTTGCCTGATTGGTTCTGGATGTCACGTGACATGTCCTATATAAGAACAAGTACACCATGGGTGATGGGGGTGGTGGGTAGCCAATGCTTGCATCGGCAGGGCCTTCCTCATCCTTTGATATGCAGAGGCTCGGAGGTTCATACCTGCTTGAGGATCTGGGTGAAGCTCTGGGGAGGGAGACCCTCATGACTGCTACCCTCGAGAGAAGCTTGAGACTGTGGCTGTGGAGAAAGCAGAAGATAAAATTAGAAACAGGTAAGAGGAGGGGCTGAGTGGGTGGTGTGATTTGGGGGGGTTAGAGAAGGTACCTAGGAAGAGAAGCAGCCAGCTCAAGTTTAAATTACTGACCTTTTTGGGCTAAACAGAGCTTAGAAATACTTAAATTAAAGCCTTAAATTGTAACACAGTACAGAAATACTTGTCTACAGTCCTTTCTTGATTTTAACACAGTACAGAAACACTTGGCTATAGCCCTTAAACAATCTAACACACAGTGCCCTGGGCAGGAGCACATTAAGAATGGTTTAAAGTAAAATACCTAAACATGCTATAGATGGTGGAACTCGAGTTAAAGTACCCTGCAGGATGTTTAAAATTAGGCTGAATTTGATAAAAAGGAGCACATTTAAGAAACTGGTTTACAGTAAAAACCTAAGAGTGCTATAGATGGTGGAACTCAAGTGAAAGCACCCAGTAGGATGTTTAAAATTTGCTCAATTTGAATAAAGGCACAGAAGCACTTTGTTAATTGTGCACAGTATAGAAACACTTGGCTATAGCTGTTAACCAAGCTAGCACACAATGCCCTGGGCAGGAGAAGATTTAAGAATGGTTTAAAGTAAAAATCCTAGCATGTTATAGATGGTGGAACTCGAGTTAAAGAACCCTGCAGGATGTTTAAAATTAGGCCGAATTTGATAAAAAGCCACAGAAAACCTATCAGAATTAGTGTGCTAACTTATAAGGCCAAGGCAGGGTTGGTGCTGAGTCATCTTGTTTAGAATTATGAGCAGTTCTATGTTTGTAAAATGGCACCAAAATGCCTTCCTCATCCATTGAAACACAGGCTTTGAGGTTCGTACCTGCTTGGGGATCCGGCTAAAGCTCTGGGGAGGGTGACCATCATGATCGCTGCCCATGAGGGGAGCTTGGGACTGTGGCTGCTCGGGATCTGGGTGAAGCTCTAGGGAGGCTAGCGCCGTGACTGCTACCCATGAGGGAAGCCATTGGACAGGCAGACAGTGTAGCTTGCGCAGCACAGGTGTAATATGGCTAGGTTGAGAAAGCCCAGTTAGTAACCTGGCTGCCATATTCTGCATCAGCTTCAAATGGTGGATATCAACCCCCAGTAGCCCTAAGTATAGGGCATTACAGTAGTCCAGATGGGAGGTCAGAAATGCATAGACCAAAGTTGGGAGATCATCAGGTGGAACCAGGTGCTTAATCTGGGAGATATTCCTCAGATGGTAAAATGAGGTCTTGATGACAGAGGACACCTGAGACTTCAGAGTCAAATCCTTGTCAAAAATAACATAATGCATAAATAAATAAATAAATAAAGTTATTTATTTTATTTGAATACCAATAATGCAATAATGTTTCCTGTTTCATTGGTGTTAAATAACTATAAGTTTGTATGGCACTAATTAGATTCTTGGACTTGTTGATCCACCTGAAGTTGGAAACAGGAGTGGCCATTCAAAAAACACTGTTTTATTTAAACATAGAAGTTAGAAAACTGCCAATTTCTTAAGTGTATGTGTATATGTGAAAAAGAAGACATAATTTAGTGCATGCATTTCCTAAAACCTCAGTGATTATATAATCTCTGTGAATACTACAGAAGTGTTGTAGGGTACAAAGTAAACAAAAAAATTGTGGCCTTTCTCTTTGTGTGTCTCTTTCTCTCCTTCCACCAATAAGCCTTAATGGGATAAAGGAGCTGTAACCTGCTGATTATCAGGTTGAACAAAAGATCACAAATGCATTAAAGCATCAATTGAATTAAACAGTCCCACCTTGGATGAGTTTAATCAGTTTCACCAGATTCCCCCTCTGGTCTTTGCAAAAAGCCTCCATCAGTTTGTAGCTATTTAGTTGAAATTCCTTTATTGATAATGTTACTGTTTTTTCCAGAATTAGACCCCATATTTTCAACATAGCCTTTTGTTAACCTATCTCATGAATAAGGCAGGTGTAATTCTTTAACTACCCTCTGGCACATGTTTTTGTAGTCCCTCCGCAAAATAACCTTTCACATAGGATTAAAAAAAATAATCCACTTTCTTAATCATAAAGTGGGGTGATAAAAGGAGGCAGTATAGCGCAGTGGTTAAAGGCTCTGAGCTGCAAATCTGGAGATCTGAGTTTGAATCGCACAGCTCCCATTTGCATACTGTGTGACCCTGAGCAAGTCACTTAATTTCCTTGGGCTCCCAGATCACACCTCTACACAAGCTCTTGGCTTAGTCTGTCTCTCCTTATTTAAAAAAAAAGACCACTGAGTGTGTCTATGTGTGCACCTGACTACTCACTACAGCCCAATCCACATATTAATTCTATATCCCTTGCCAGATTAATGGATTCACATCCATTTTGACTCCAACCTGAGTCTGTTGATTTACACTGCTACCCAAAAGGATATGTCACATTTAAAACAAACAAAACATTATTTCATGAACAATTTCAGTCTATAGCTCTATTGAGCTAAAACATCTCATTTTAGCTCAATTTTGGAAAAGTGCAAGCTGATAATTAGAACTCACTGAAATTTAATTAAGCACTGCTGGTTGAGAGAATTTAGAAAACAATAAACTCACAGCTGTGCAGAATGCAACATTCCACCAGTGGAATTCATGTGGAAAGACAGTTCTGCTTCCCAAATGCAATATTTCAAAGAACTTCGTTTTGAATTACTTGGAATTCAGAAAAGCATTTCTATGTAAACTGCTAAGTATCTTTCTGTAGACTACGCAAACTGCCAACATATTTTTTGCAGATTGAGGAAAATGAATCCATGGTTTTATTTGTGAAAAAGCTTTCACTTTTTTTAGTTTAGAATTTCACTACCAACAAAATCATTGTATGTGGAATTTTCTGAAATTTCATGGAATTCCTGTCTGCTGGAATTTGAACATTTTTCACAGCACTAGCTCTCAAGTCTTTAAGATATTTTGACACTTGAGCACTAGTTGAAGTAAGTTGAGCATGGGGTCAAGTATTAGCAGGACACAGCAAACTAATATGCAGATGTTAACAGCACGGCATAATCAGCTTTCTGTATCCTTATGAACTGATACACTGTAATGGTGATATTTAGGGTTTACATTTATTTTGAAATTACAGTTTGTTTGAAAGAGGAAAGCAAGCATATTTAACACAACTCCAGCATCATATATTAGCTCAATGTATCTTAAATGAGTGCCTCCTTTAAAGGGTTTACATACAAACCTGAATCATTCATGAGTCATGACTGTGGAAAATTACTCAGAGGAACACAAGTGTTAAGTCTAAATGTTAAGTATTACATTTCTGAAAGGTAAATCTGCCAAACCAACCTAATCACCTTTTTTAAAGAGCTAACCAGGGAGGAGAATAAGGGCTTGCATTAGATATAATCTAGCTAGACTTCAGCCATGCATGAAAATGTAATGCAGAAAATAATATAGTATAGTATAGCCTATAGCTCACAAGATGTACGGAGAATAGATAGCCAAATAGCTGACAGGTCAGAAGCAGAAAATGGTTTTTCGAAGTTCACTATTCAGAGTGGATGGATGTTCTGTCTGGAATATCTTAGGGGCTGCCTTGTGTTCTTTGCACATTAGCGTATTAAATAATGACCTGGAGGAGTGGGTCAGTATCAGACTGCTGAAGCTTGCTGATGACAGTAAACTGATGAGCACTGTAGATATGACATAGGAAGGAGATGTTTTATTGGGGCATCTGCACTGATTGGACTGTGGACTATGAAAAGATGACTTAGAATGTTGTTTGTAATAAATACATGACATGTTGTGAAGATGGTAATAAATTACACAATGTATAGTGCCTCATGGCAGAAAGGCAACTGCCCATGCCCATGGCACACAGGTAGCTATGGTTGTACTGGCAGCTGGTGCAATGTTTGTAATTAACATGTGCTGAGTCATGAACATGATAATAAATAACACTATTTATAGTGCCTCAATCAATCAGTCAATCAAATCTTTATTTATACAGGCGAACATCATTGAGCAAGGCTCATTTACAAGATGGACCTGATAAGGTCAAGGTTCAATAGTTGATACACAGCAAATACATCATACACTTTATAAGGCAGTTCTACATACAGAGAAAAATAATGTTTATAACACAATGGAGTTCAGTGAATTCACATGTTAAAACTCGGTTAAAGGAAGGTTAAGCTAATATCTATAGTATGCACAGTACATACATATCCCAATGAGGGCCATGACAGACACACAACATAATGAATACTAGGATGGTGAAGGTATTATTGGGTGCCATAAGCTGGGGGTGTCTGACTGGAAGGAATATGCCATATATGATTGGAAGCCAGATTTGTAGGATGACTAATCTAGCTCTAGCAATAGCAACTGCATTTCTCTGTGAAGAAGGCTGTACAAAGCTGTTTAAAGGATGCAAATGGAATGATATTGGACAGTTTTAGGGATTTTTGTAGGGTGTTCCATGCTATAGCTAGAGAATAGCTGATTGCTGCCCTCCCTAGTCTGGTGCTGACTTTGGGCAATTTGAGCAGGATGATATTGTTGCTTCTTAGGGCATAGGAGCTAGGAGTGATCTGGTTGAAGCAGTCCAGGATATAGTATGGGAGTTTTTTTGATAAAGTTCTGTAAATCCATAGAGCTGCATTTCTGCTCCTCCTGATATGAAGGGAAACCCATCCAACTGCGTCATAAAGAGAGCAATGGTGGGTATTATATGGCAGATCTGTAATGAACCTTATTGCACTATAATATAAGGTATCCAACTTGTGAAGGTAGGAGATGGGGCAGTGACTATGAAGGAAGTCTGCATAGTCAATAACTGATAGAAAGATGGCCTGGACTAACCTCATCTTAGAGTCTCTGTTAAGGAAGGGTTTTAATCTATAGAGGAGGCCAAGCCTTTGGAGAAGCATTTTTAACAGCTTTTTTAACATGCCTCAAGACATACAGGCAGTCTTCCAAACTCACAGTGCACAGTACCACTTCATATAATGATGGATTATAGTATTATTGTACAGTAGCAGCCACAGAAACTGCCAGATATTTCCCGAAATTTCTGTGATATTTCCAGAAATATCTCCTGCTTTCTGCATGTTCACAGTAGGGGCAGCAGAGAGAAACTCTTCAGAAATTTCGTGAAATATCTGGAAATAGCGGGCAATATCTCTGGCTCCTACTGTACCATGTATGTAGTCTGCAGGGGGGAAGAAGATGAATCACCTAGATGCTATAGTGATTCATGATGAGGGAAACATGATTGGTGATGGAGGGAGGATGAAAATTATGATGAGGATGCATTGTTTTCTGAGCCAGTTGACTTCTGTTTTTTATTTCAATTATTACTATTTATCATTATTGTTATTTTGGCATTATATATATATATGCAGAGAAAATGTGATCTTAGTGGATTCACGGTGTCATCTGTAAAATACTCTCACAATGCAGAGTTTCTGTTTTTTTTTTAAGTACAGTGGGCTGGAAGTGGTGATGGAGGACAAGGAGTACTTCCAAAAAGGAATTAAGTACCAGTGACAAGAAGATCCTGCCACTCTTGAGGACTGCCCTTTTTCTTAAATCTGTTACAACAGTTCTTCTATTTATTAGCCTAATCTGTTCTTTACAATTTCTAGTCCATAAGGTTGGCCACCTATGGGCACCCCTCCCTTGACTATGCTATAATGTCCTCTTTAATTTTTCTTTTCCCTCTCAGGTCCTGATACAGTAAGGTAATTGTGGTGACCCCTGAGCTGATGTAAAACAACAAGCTGTGTTCTTCGTTGTTGGATTTAGTATATAATAGCACTATGTCATAAAATACCTTGATGTATATGCTTTATGTGTATGAAACTTGTAAATGTTTAAAATATCACAGCAATAGGTGTTTTGATAAAGATAGAAAGTTACTAGGGGACTGTATTATAAAAATAAAGTTAGTTGTGTTATTTAAAATGCGTGTAAATTACGGATTGTTTGAGTGGCCCTTTGGCACCATGCATTCCTGCTTTAAGCTGAACAAGCCTAAAATTTCATGGTGATTTACATATAGATCCCACTGCATTATGGAGGTATGTGTGATGTAGTGTTTCTTTGAAACTTGTCTTTATTACCAATACCCTTTGGAGTAACACTTGCTTCAGTGCTTCTGCACTGAGGTTCTTTGTCTTTAGCTTGATTTTGTGTTTTTCTTTTTTTGAGCTCCCCATCACCCAAACACAGAAGACCAACATAGGGAATAAAATAATTTTCACTAAAGAAATAGATCACTGGGTGCTGACTAAGACCAGAGGAAGGACAAGCATAGTCTGTTGCTGCAAACTAATGTATAGTATTGAAGATGGGATATGCCATTGCTTAAGGTTATCCTCAGTGTTTTAAATAAACATCACATAGGGATTGTGTGTTGAACCTGAAGTTCTGTGTCTGGTCCATCTGTCATCCCACAACTTCTCCACAGACTTGGTGTTAGTGGTGGGATACTTGCTGGAAACATCTGAACTGGGCTTGGGGGACATTTTCTTGTGGATATCACCCAGGTATCCTAGGTGGACCAATGCACCAGGAGTTGCCAGAGGAGAACCCAGAGAAGAAAATTCATGGAGTTCTGACCAGAACCATAGCCAACAGACTGGGAGAAATGCTGCTACCTGGACTGGACCTGAGAGCACTGAGAAAGACCAAGCCTGAAGATCATGAAGAGATGCAAGGGGACAATGAACTACCATGGGGTGAAGGCAGATCAGAGATGCAAGATGACTTCTTGATGGTGGAAAAACTGATGAGGCTAATATGATGGATGAGTGGGCAATGACTGGAGGCAGACAGACTATGCAGAGAAGTGAAACACTGGTTCCAGGTGCTCAAGAGGTCCCTGCCAGAGAGTTTGTATAAAGAATTGGAGGAGGATTTTCATGGGCTGAGCTGGAGGAGGACCCCCTGACTGAGCAAGATATTCCTTTGATGCTTGTGTTCCCAGGATGTTACCTGTTGGAGGTCAGAGATGCAAGTATGAAACTTGAATCTGAGACATCCAGTAAGACTTTTCTTAGTGATATTGTGCTGTGATTGAAGACTCCAAGCAAGCAAGAAGAAGCCTATGAGGCTGAAAGGACTTTTTCTTGTATTGATACAGCTAAATCTATTAACAGTATTGACTGGGGTATACTGCAGATTAAAGATGCTAATTTTTTTTATTTATTATTTATTTATTTATTTCTAGGAGTACCTTTGAGCCAAAGGCTCTTTTACAGAGGTTCCATGTCATAGTAATACATGGGCATTACATCGTTTACGATGGTTACAAGTACATAAGCAGATATAAGGTGGTTCTATACCTAGAATGACATGAGTATATCAGGTTACAGAGGTTACATAATTACAATAACAGGGAGTACATAAGTAAAAATATACAGACACATAATTGAAAGCAGGCTAGGCTGACAGGTTGTTAAGTGAATAACTTGAGATTCTACAGGATATAGAGTGAATCAGGTAGGGAGCAGAGGATGATATTGTCTGTAAAATAATTAACTAATACTATACGCAAGGAGGTGAGAACTTGATGGACAGCAGTTCATTTGTCATAAGTGCTAAAGAGTGTAGTCATAAAAGAGGGCTAGACTCACTGGAAGGAAGTGCTGAGGCGGGATCTAGAGCCTACTATGGGAGTGTTAGTTAGCAAGAAGAGAGGAGAGACAAGGGTGCAGGTTAGAATGAGGGTAGCAGGAAAGAGGAGGGGAGAGTGTGGGGGAGTTCAGGTCTCACAGTCACAGTTCCTGTTTGTGGTGAGGGCCACTCGGAGTTTTATTTTTAAAGGGACCTATTTTGTCCTCTTTTGTGATGCCTAGGTCAAGTGCATTAAGCCAAAGTGGTGCCCAGTATTTGTAGGACCGTTGGCCTTGTGTGGTTCTATGGAAAGGGATGCAGAGAGCTGAGTTGTTTGTACCCCTAGTGCATCTGATGGAATTAGATCAGCTAAGGAGGCTTGCAGGCCTGGGGTGGTAAGTCCTAACATAGACTTCTTGGCAAGCATGCATACTTGATACTGGAGGTGACTGTCAAGGTTGAGCCATTTTGTTTGAGTGTACAACTCACAGGTGTGAGTGAGATGGGGTACACCTAGGACTAAATGACACACTTTATTTAGTGTTGTTTTGATACATTTCAAAGCAGTTTGGGAGGCAGCCCCATATACTGCTAGACCATAGTCTATCACAGAGAGGACTGAGCTATTTACAACAGTTTTGAGTGCCTCAGAAGTCAGGCCTTTTCTGTGTCTGTACAGTAATCCTAGTTTTGCATTTGATGACTTTGTGACTGTGTCTATGTGTTGGTTAAATGAGAGGGTGGAGTCCAGTGTCAATCCTAGGTATTTAAATGTTTGAACCACCTCCAAGGAGGTATTCTGATTGTTCTGAATGCAAAGTTGGTGGGTGCAGTGTTTGTTATGTGATGATGCAAATAACATAGTCTTTTTTTTTTTTTATAATTGAGGAGCAGCTTTGATTTAAGGAACCAGTGCTCAGCCATGGTGAAATTAGCCTGCATTTGCTTTTCCAGTTTGTAGGGGTCAGAATTATATGAATATAGGACCGCATCATCTGCATACAGTAGTAGCTGGTCGTTTACCGAATGAGGGAGGTTGTTTAAGAACAGGCTGAACAGTAGAAGGCGAAGGATAGAGCCTTGAGAAATGCCTGTGTTAACACTAAGGATGTCGGAGAAGGTGCCCAGGATTCTCACTTTTTGGACCCTCCCAGAGAGGTAGCTTCTAAAGCATGCTACTGTTGCAGGGGAGAGGCCAGTATTGGAGAGCTGATCCAGGAGCAGATTGTGACTGACGGTGTCGAAGGCCTTGGTGAGATCAATATATGTTGCCCCCACCAACAGCCCTCTGTCTAGAGCATTATGGATAAAGCTGGTAAACTCCACTAGAGAGGTTGTGGTACTTTGTTGTTTTCAAAATCCTTGTTGTTGCTGACATTGTAAATGATACTTGTCTAGATATTCACTCAGTTGGTCACTCACGATTTGCTCCAGGACCTTGGAGAGTGGAGGAAGGATAGATATTGGGCAGTAATTTGTAGAATTGGCCCTGTCACCACTTTTGTAAACAGGGGTAACCCCTGCCACATTCCAGATCTGTGGGAATTCACCTGATAACAAGGAGAGATTTAAGATTTTGGTGAGGGGTTTTAGAGTTATGTCCAGGGTGAGCCTAACTAGTTTTAGGTCCAGTTGATCCAAGCTAGTTCTGGAATTACCTGGTGCTTTAAAGATGTACTTTTTTGCTTCCATAAAGGTGACCGCTCTGAAGTAGAAAGGTGGATGGGAGTTCGATTGGTTTCCCAGGTTTTGTTGGGTGCAAGTATCTGATTGGTGTTCAAGGAAGCTAGGGGGCAACACTCCACTGAGGTCAGTAAAAGCTTTGTTGAAGACATTTGCTATTCAACTGTGATCCTGCGTAGGTTGGCCCTCAATGTTCAGGAAGGTGGGGGGAGTTTTATTAGGTTTACCGGCTAGGAACCTGATGTTCTCCCAGAACTGTCTACTGTCACCCCATGAGTTTGTCAGCTCATTTTTAAAGTGAGTATTTTTGGCCTTGCGAATAGCCCAGATGCATTTATTCCATGCAGCTCCATAGTTCTGGTAGTCTGTCTGGGTACTGGAGTTTCTTGCTTTGTACCACAAGCCATCTTTATTTTTCATGAGGGCTAGTAGCTGTGTCATGATCCAGGGGTTGTCATAGTCACGCATCTTTCTTTTGGTGTAGGGGCGTAGACATTGCACACTTCATTGAATTTGCTTATAAAGCATTCTAGGGCAGTGGTAAGCAATTGGAAATAACTAATTCCTTCTTAAGGTGGGGGATAAGTGACAGGCAGATCCTGCCACTCTTCAGGACCGACCTTTTTCTTAAATCTGTTGCAACAGTTTGTCTATTTCTTAGCCTAATCTAACCTTTATAATTTCTAGTCCATAAGGTTGACCACCTATGGGCACCCCCTCCCCTTTCTTGACTATGCTATAGTGTCCTCTTTAATTTTCCTTTTCCCTCTCAGGTCCTTGTATAGACAGGTTATTGTGGTGACCTCTGAGCTGATGTAAAACAACAAGCTGTGTTCCTCATTGATGGATTTAGTATGCAATAGCTATATGTCATAAAATACCTTGATGTATATGCCTTATGTGTATGAAACCTGTAAATGTTAAACATACCATGGCAGTAGGTGTTTTGATAAAGGTAAAAAGTTACTAGACAACTGTATATTAAACATTAAGTTAGTTGTGTTATTTAAAGGGAAACGTCCAAGTAGGATAAAATTTAACAATATACAGTAGTTACCAATGGAAATCTGCTTTACATAAGCTCTTGACCAAACCAGTAACACTGTTAGGGCCAGAATTATAACCCATTTAGTTGTCCTTCCCGTTACAGCTGCAGGTATCCATTTTCTAAATCACAGGCACAGGAAATTACATCACATCATGGGAAAATACATGTAGCCGATAAATTATCAGGAAAGGCACACTAAGCCAAAGCTCAATTCCAGGTGTGACCTGACAGCACAACAAAGTTAAGTGACTTGCTCAGGGTCACACAATAATGAGGGGGCGTGGACTAAGATTGGAGGGAGCCAGGTCCATGAGGCAGATGAGGAGGCATTATTTCACTGAGAGGGTGGTGTCAAAATGGAATGCTGTACCAGAGGAGATGGTGGCATGTAGGACAGTGGGTAGCTTCAAAAGGGCATGGGACAGGGCAAGGAGGGGGATGTGAAAATGATGCTGAACAGTTTCAGGAGGAGAATGGAGGGTTGGGTAAGGCAGCTGCAATTTAAGGGTGTTAGCTGCACACATGAGCAGACATGATAGACCGTGATGCCTGCTTCTGTTGGCAAGTTTGAATATGTTCATATGTTTGTGTGCTTTTGTACATAGAGCCCATTGCTTGTAAGAGATCCTAAAAGGATGCTATCTTTCAGGACATTTGGATGGGGTCAGGGAGGTTATAGGACCTCAAAATCTGGCATTTTATTGTTTATGTGAGCATTTCTGAATATATTTCTATGCTTAAAACATAGCCACCTTTGGAGATAGATAATAGAAACTTTATTTGCGTACTTTATTTGAACAGTCACAGAATCTGCTAAATAGAGAGGTAATTGGTTGTGTAATGTGTGAGTTTCAGAAGTTAAAAATTTGACAGTTTAATTATTTGTTAAATTGTGTGAAAGTGCCTAAAATATTGGGATGTTTATAGCTCCACTGCTATTGAAGGTATATGCTCAAAATTTGGTATGCATTGCCAAGTAAGTATGTCCTAGAATCTAATTAAGCTGAATAAATGTGGTTTAGTATGTTGATATTTATTGTGGGTAGTTTAAAAATTACTAATTGACAAAATTAGATTTCCACTTGTGAAATTTAACTTTCACAAAGTACTCATCACCACTTAATCACCTTACCTGCACTAGAACCATGACCCTGCAATACCCCAACAACACTCCTGCAACATTGATGCCCATTACCATGCTCCATCATTCCTAAAATCATCCAGATCCTTCTGCTACAATGGCCTAAGTTGCACCTAGTTGTAAGGTTTGACATCACTTGGTGCCACTATTTTTAAATAGCAAAAACATGCATTGTTACCTATTGGGTTGTTAAAGAGTCAGTAAGTGGCACTGTGCTGAAACAATGTTGAGAGTCCATGCACTTCAATGATTCATTAAGTTAGTGAGCTCTAGTGGTTTTCTGGCATATTGCAAGAATTCAGGCTAGTGCACTGCGATGTCCAAGATGATTCTTCATAATAATTCATTTGAGATATCGACCTGACACTTGGCACCACTTTAGTTCTACTATGGAGCCTCATAAGAATGCTACCTTTCTGCCACTTTACTCAGGCTTTACCTTCCAGTACAATGGCAACTCAACTGTATGAATGAGCAAAACATACTGAAATGGCTTTTATAAAAGTATCACAACATTTCACAGTTTCACAAAAGCTCATGAAATTCACTTTTTTTAATTTAGTACACTTTATCCCCTGACACATCTGACTAGCATCCTCATCAGTCAACAACTGCATCCAGCCCCATAACCTGCCATCTCCAGGACTTATCTTACCCCAGCATGCTTCCAAGGGTGAACCACCTAGGTAAAGGCTGCTGGAAGCTGGAGCCTACCCCTGACAGAGGTTAAGTGTCAGTTCCTGGAGGTCAATCCTGGTGGTGGTGTGGGGCCTCTGATGGGAGGAAGCAGCATTATGCATGATCAGGGATGTCTCCCCTTGTTTTTGTACCCATCAGCTAATCATTGAGAAGGCAGACACTGAAGCAAGCAGGCTAGCATGCTATGCATATCAGAACACTGACCTCCTCCTACTCTCAGAGTTCTGGGTCCAGACTTGCACTGCCAATTGGGGTCATCCAGGTGGCAGTAGCAAAGTGAATACTAAGTGCCCACCCACTGTGAGAAGGCAAGGGTCTGGTGGAATGGTTCCACCATGTCACAGTTACAGAAAAAAATGCGACCATCATTAGGGTGCAACCAAAATGCCGATGGCGAACATTGCTTCCAGCAATTAAACCACCCGACCCCCAGCACACCCAATACTATGGGTCACATTCTGCCTGTTTGCAGGGGGCTGTGCCTCCAGCTCCCCTCACTGTAGGGGCTTGGCCCTCTGACACCCCCCATACTTAAATATAATCACCTGCAAGTCATAGGTGTATGGGGCACAGGGTGCAACATCTGGACAGCACCATTCCTGCTGAGTGCCCCAAAATCCAGTTCACCTGCATGATGGGAAAACTGATGTAGTGCCCTAAATGTGGTGCACATACAGTATAACGGTATATCAGCTGGAATGCTGAACCATCTTCCCTTGTACAGCCCTCTGATGACCCAGGCTTATTACCAAACCTGGGTCACCAGCATCATGAGCGCTAGTGCTACTGCTGTACCAATGGGCCATCCATGACTTTAAACTTTAATTACTGATGTTTTTTTGGAATGTTTGGCTGCTTATTAATTGGCCAGCCTTTGAGCAAGAGATTACAGAGCTGACACACACACACAGTCTCTCTTTTTTTTCCCACATTGTTTTTTCTCCTGGCTGGCAGCTTGTTGCTCAGGGTTACACCCTGCTCAGACTAAACCTAGCCATGATTCAGTTGGATAACTAGCTTTTCTACAACATTTTCTCCCTTCCATCTCCCCTGGTGGGGGTGGTGCCTGTCAGTCTTGCACAGCCTCAGCTTCTGCTGTGACATGTGGAAGCTTCCTGGCTCAGCTGCAGGGGTCGCTGTGTTGGTGGAACCTGCCACCAGCCCTCCCCAGCCTACAGGAACTGCCAAGCAGCAGCTGTCTCAGCCATAGCCTGCCTCCCAATGTGATTTCCCTGGCTTGCTTCTAAACCCTGGATGTCAGCATAATAGCATGACACTCTGCTGCTGGGCAATAGCATTTAGAATCAATGAACCAAATACAATTGTGATATTCCTTTTTTTAATTTTAAAGTTATAGGGGCTTAAAATTCTGCAGTTTACATAACTGTTAAATGTAATTAGAATATTTCTGAAAGTTTGGAGGCTTAGAATTAAGTCATCTTTAAAGACAGAAATCTGAAACTTGGCAAATGTCTGTATAGTCCTCAGTAAACTCATCGTTCCAAATTTAGCACAATTTAGACAAATACTTTTTAAATTAGATGGAAATAGATGATATCAAAATTTTGGCAAAATGTGATATTTTCATGGAAATGTTGCAAAAGTGTATGGAGGCACAATTAGAATTTTGCCAGAATTTCACCACTGGAAGACAAATTTCACCCAGCCCTAATTCTGATATTATACAATATGATATGATATGATATGATATATGATCAGATACTATTTGATATATGAGAAGATGATGTTATATAATATTACATATGAAAAGATAATCAGATGTAATGTGATATACAAAGATATAATATAAATTGCAAAAACCTTCATTAATGAATCAGTTAGGATTAAAGTGACAAAAGTAGGGAAATGTGGCATTAGTGTTTCCAACCATAACACCCCATTCCACACCCTGCACAGACCAACAGGTGGGGGGTGTTCTGTCTTGGGGCCATCAACCCTACTGCTCACCCCATTCTCCTATGCTGTACCCATGTCACTTCATTTTGTAATGGAATAGGTTTAGTGTTAGGCTTGACAGCCCCAAGACAGCCCCCACCTATGGGTCTGTGTAGGGTAGGGAATGGGGTGTTAGGGCTGGAAACCATAACACCACATTTTCCTACTTTTGTTGCTTTAATCCTAACTGATGCATTAATGAGGTTGTTTTTGCAATATATTTCCTTACTTTTTGAGACAGTATAATCATATTCTAATTTGCTTGTCATGTAGATATATGTCATGTACCCATGTATGTCATGTAGATATATGCATCATGGAGGAATGGGTTGCACTTCCATTCCTCCATAAAGGCATATATCAACATAGCTATGGGAGTGTAGGGCCCTCTAGGACCTGTGCTTCCATTTATAGCACAAGAGTGATGGAATTGTCAGCATAGGCATGTTTTTACCCCACCTGATGTACCCACTACACAAAATATTAAAATCCCTGCCAAAACACAATTCTGCACAATTGTAACATCATTTCCACACCATAGGTGTAAAAACACATTTTGAACAGGATTTAAAAAATAACAGTTGTGACATACATTTGGTGGGGTAATAACAACTCCTTGTACAAAATTTGAGGTCAAAATATTTTAAACTGACAAACTTGCAAGTGTGCACAGCACAATTGCAATAAGCCATCATAATTCACCCATTTTTTGACATTTTGACTCCAAGTTTTTAACATTACCCATTGGGGACCCCACCTCGTGAACAATATGACTGTTTTTATGTAAATCCGACCAGAAAGGTGATTTTGCTAACTGACCACAAAATCACATTTCCAGCAAGAGTTGCCTACCAACATTCATATTGTTCATGAGGTGGGGTCCCCAAAATGCCATGTTGAAAATCTGGGTCCAAAATCATGAAAAACAGCTGCATTATGGTTAAAAGTTGAACCCCATATTGAAATACATTGAAGTGCATTTACCTTAGTTTCTCATATTACAGTCACTGGTTCCAGCAGCAAGATGTGTCTTTGATTGGTGGAGCGAGACTCAAACCTGAGACCTTTTCAAGTGAGTAAGTGACTGTGGTGGTGTCATGGGGGTGTGGGGAGGTGGTTGCACAGTGGGAGGCTGGGTGATGGTTACGGGCATGATCGGTGATGGAATTTGTTTTATACAGCTTTAATACAAATCACAAAAGACATCAAGGGAAGTTTTCTTATTTTCAGGTACAAAACAAGAAAATGAAGGGTGGGGGAGATAACACTAACCACCAATGAAACAGCCTCTGGCAGAGCCACTATGACTGTGAATGCATTAACTAGAGAAGGGCGTTTCATGGGCTTAAACATAAACATTTATTTATTTAAAAAATATCAGATTTACAAACCTTTGAGTCAGAGACTCATTTACAAAGACACCTCATTGAAACTAATACAAAAACAGCACAGTTAAGTCAAAAAACAATGGGTCGAAGAGCAGACAATTAGAACAATCATTCACTGGAGATACATGGGTAGCAGTAGATACACAGGTTACATAGTTTAGGCACACAGGCACCACATTAAGAAGACCAAAGCAGTTCAAACAATATACAATAGCTAAAGCAAATAGACATCAGGAGTCAAAGAGAAGCCCAGAGTGTTCACATGAAGGCTGTTGCATACACTAACTGAATCAAAGTACAGTACATTGAGAAAGGGCATATTTAAGCAATAAGGCATGACAGGGTGTGTGTTATCATGTAATATCGTCACTCCTGGGGTGGGTTTGAAGCATGAGGCAAAGCTGAATATGTATTTATTTGCACATATTTATTTGATCCACTGAATCAGCAATATTTGAACAAGCTGTGCCCAGTGCAGATTTTACAGCACTGGTCCTAGTCTGGTGATCTGAGTTTTACCCATACCACACTGCATATGGCTTAGTGTTATACTGTATAGATGGCTGCAGAGTCTAACCCCTTGAAGGTTGAAGATTCAGAAAACCATTATGCTACAAATATCAAGACTCACTCCCTCCCTCACACCCCACTCACAATTAATCCTCTACCAAAGCCATGCTTAAATACTGGTGACGCTACATCCATGCCACTAAGATTTTAATGCCAACATGCTTCTGCTGCTGTGAGTTAAACTCTTTATTTAAAAACATTTTGTTGAGAATTTTTTGTTTTAGTGTATCCATGGTCAGGAAAAATGAATTTGTAAAAGAAACCAAAATCCCCATTTATCAGTTCATGGAATCACAATACAGCAAGTTATGAATTTTTCAGATTCTTTGTGTAACTTACAGTAAGTCAAACAGAAATTAGACACAAATGCCTACCTATCTGTAAGTGAAGCAAATGTGGTTATTATCATTCAGTTGTAAACACCTATAGTAACAGCCAGGATTCACATTGCTAGACTCTGGGTAAGTATTACAAGTTTCCTAAATACTGGTACCTTATCCAGCTGTGATCTGCTTGGGTGTGTGTGTGTGTGTGTGTGTGTGCGTGTGTGTGTGTGTGTGTGTGTGTGTGTGTGTGTATGTGTTTAAATATGTAACTTTCTATAGTATATTGTATAGTACTGTGAATCCTGGCTACAGTGTTCTTTCTCTGCTGTGGCTAAGCAAGATACTGTAACAAGACACTGGCCTGCGGTAGGGGCTATTAAGACATCAAATCATAGGATACTCTGTGAAGACTAACTTGGAGAAGATGCAATAAAACAAACTTGAATGATAGCCCCCAGACATCATAAAACACCTAGGGAAAATTAGAAAAAAATCCTCTCACAGCCTAGGCAGAAAGAAAACACTGGATTGAAGTGAGAACTCAAAACTAGTAGTAATACATATATTCCTGATTTTAACATGCAGTTTTCCTTTAAGAAGATTTAGTAGAATATAAAAAGTAGCTCAGAATTGCTTGGCTGAGAATGAAGTTGGTATATTATTTGGAAAAAGACAAGGGTGGCTCTCTTGCTATGCAATGTCCTGTAAAGTAACACACTGACTGCTCTTAGGATGGTGGTGTCAAATGCTGTGAGGTGCCCAGGGGAACTTGTTATGCAGAAAGTTCCAGGAAGTGTTTAACCCATTCTACTTCTAATAGCTTTCTATGATATCTGTGCTATCCATTTGTGCAAGTCAACTCCACTTCTCAAACTTAAAAAGAAAACATTTCATCACAGACTGTGTTTACCAAGTACTGTGCCCATGATTAAAATAATTTGAACCCCATCCCCCAAAAAATGGACCCTCACATGAACATGCATGATTTATCTCTAAAGACAGTTAAAAATGTATTTCTAAATGCATTACTAACATCAACACTTTCAAGGTTTTGAAACTACTAAAAAGACAAACTATATAGATAGATAGATAGATAGATAGATAGATAGATAGATAGATAGATAGAATATGGTAAACAAACATTGTTAATCCCAAAAGCTGAACTTTGTTTTTAGTATATAAATGTTTAAGAAATACCTGAAAGCAGTCTATTTTTGTTAGCTTTAGACACTTCTTGGTCTTTCCTTTTCAGACACTGGGTGACTCTGATAATCATTTGTTCCAAGGGTTTTTAAATCAGTTTGAAGGCATTTTAAGTATCTTCTGTTCTCCTAGTCCTTAACAAAATGCAAGGACTCCACAGACTTATTGTTCCTTGGTCCACATCCCAAACTAGTGAGTCTTCTTTCAGCATGATAGATCCACCTCATGGCCCTCCCACATAAATAAAAAAAATGTGGGATGGACCTTTTGAAGCTTCTTGGGTGGAGGTGGGGTGGACCTTACTCCCCCCCCCCAAAAAAAAGTTGCCTCTCACTACTCAGGTTCCAGTTCTTGTATCACCCATTGAAGAAAGAAAATAGTGCCCTGCAACCATTGATTAACATGAAAGAGTATTTATTTGAGGACAGAAAACATTTCTTGGAGGAGGGTAAGGCGGAAGAGACTATTTATACCTTCAGTCAGTTTCACAGACAGAAAACATGATATCACTCCTTTTGTACATGCAATACTCCTGTTGGCTCCACCCACAGTTGTAAAAATGGGCATTGGAGGGTGGGAGTACCACTGGGCACTAGGGATAAAGCTGGGGGTCATGTAAGGCCCCCCTAAAATGGAGTATGGGGCTATAAAAAATTAATACTATCTATATATATATATATATATGTGTGTGTGTAATATGTAATATAGTGCCACGGTCTCACCACTATAGTTAGAGTTCAGTGGTCAGTTATATACTAAAGTCAAAGGTTTGGGCATTAATAACTTTGGACCCGTTCAATGGATTTGTCTGACATTTGGTACGCATGGTAGGGCATGGTAGATCTCTTGATTTGTCAAATTGCATTTTGGTCAGAGCGACGGTCTTTGTATAAGAAAGCGCTGAAAAATGCAAAATTATCCATTTTTGGAGGCACCTTTTGGGATTCTGAATGTGGTCCTGCACAGCCGTCATGTGGCATGCCACTCTGTGAGATGGCTCATTTGAAAGAGATTTGGTGGCCAAACATCCCACTTTTCATTTAGTGAAAAAATATTAAGGCATTCAAAAGTTAAGGTACTTTTAAGTTCCCATTAAAAGTCAATGGGAAAATGTATATGTATATCTTGCGATCAAAGAATGGTGTTCTGGTCATCTGGTCCCACCTGGCAGTCAAAAAATTTGCAGCCTCGTGGTTCAAGAATGTTTGTTTGTCCCCGAGGATTTTCAAAATTCTTTGACCGCAAGGTCCGCCATTTTGTTTTCAGTTTTTAGATCGTAAAAACACAAATGTCTTGGCTCAGGGGTCACTTCTGAAATAAAACTTGGATGGGTTTTACTTAGGGGGCCCTGATATATCGAGCCCTGGCTTTGGTTCCATCACAATTGGTCAAAAAAACAGAGTTATAACCTCTAAAAATCTTTGTTCGCGGCTTGCTAACAATCTTTGATCACGAGCCTGCAAATTCTTTGATCGTGAGTCTCTTTGATCGCGATCATGCATCGCGAATGAAGGACGAGATGGCCAGATTTTTAAATATAGTTCTGTAGCCCAAGGGTGCCCTAGACTGTTACATTAGGGTGGGTTTTGCTCAGGGAGCTTCGTTGTGCCCCATTTGAATACCAAAAATAATGTATAAATTATCCCTGGTAGTCTAGTGGCCCCCTATCATAATAAAATTTTATTATCATTTCTACTGCCCTGGTAGTCTAGTGCCCCCAACCCTGCAATCTGTATATTTTTACATCCCTGGTAGTCTAGTGGCCCCCCTGAGTTGTATAAAATAATTATTAATGCTTATAGCCCTGGTAGTCTAGTGGCCCCCCCACTCGGTATGAAATTATATTTATTGAAGATATACCTGGTAGCCTAGCAGCCCCCCTTCAGCATAATGACATAAGTAATTATTTGTATTACCTGGTAGTCTAGTGGCCCCCACCCTCCACCCATCTGTGCCAGCCCACCCGGCACCCCACACCCTTCCCAGCCGGCGACTGGCACAGCCCACCTCTCACCTCGATTGCCAGCCACCGACTGTGTGCATTACAATCGGTAATACAAAGAGTTGCTCAGAAATATTTTCAGAGTGCCTGTTTGCATTAGTAAAAAAATAGAGATTGAGGGGGTAGGAGGCACTAGACTACCAGGGCAGTAGAAATGATAATATATTTTATTAGACTACCAGGGATAATTTATACATTATTTTTGGTATTCAAGTGGGCCACAATGAAGTCCCCTGAGCAAAATTGAACCTAATATAACAGTCTAGGGCAGCCCTGGGCTACAGAAATGTATTTACAAATCTAGCCATCTTGTTCCTAGCTGATTGCGAGCCTGCAAATACTTTGACCGCTAGATTCTTTGATCACGATCGTGCATCATGAGTGAGGGACAAGATGGCCAGATGAACAAATTAATTTACTCAGTCTAGGGGGTGCTATGAAGACAAATGAGAGTGAGTTTTACTCAGGGGGCTTCGTTCTGATGAACCACGTTAGTGATTTACCACAATTCTGTAAATTTTTTAAATTTGAACAGTTTTAATTCTTTGATCATGACCCTGCAAGTTCTTTGATCGTGAGCCTGCAAATTCTTTGATCACGAGATTCTTTGATCACGATCATGCATCACAAGTGAGGGACAAGATGGCCACATTAAAAAATCAATTTTCTCAGCCCAGGGGTGTCCTAGGAAGACAAATGAGGGTGGGTTTTACTCCAGGGGCTTCGTTATGTCGACCATGGTGGTGGTATACCACAATTCTATAATTTTCTGGATTTATAACATTTTTGATTCTTTGTTCATGACCCTGCAAATTCTTTGATCATGAGCTTGCAAATTCTTTGATTGTGAGATTCTTTGTTCACCATCTTTGATCGTGAGATAGGGACAAGATGGCCAGATTTTTTATAATGGAATAGATAGGGAACTTTTACCAATCTTTAACATTGAATATCTCAGAAATGTTTTTTTTTCTTATTTGAAATTTGGAGGGTGTTTACAGCATGTCCTGTAGATATGAATTATGGTGTTTATGTGTCAGAGAAAATTTTTTTGTGGAAATATTGTGTGACGCACTTTACGTGTTGCGGACAGTGTTTTGCTTGTGGTGGTGGCTTGAAATTGATAGGATATCTAGCCTTAGTGTCAGGGATGTAGTTTTCAGTCATTGTGTGTGTTAAATGTCAACAGCTGCGGAACTGTGCCAGTCAGACGAATAAAAATCTCATACGTTCAAATGTTATATCTCGGGCACGGTTTGGTCATTTCACTTCAAATTTGGAGGGTGTTGACAGCATGTCCTGTGGATGTAAATTACAGTGTTTCAGTCTCAGAAAATATTTTTTGGGTGGAGATATGGCATGGCACACTTTATGTTCTGCAGACAGCGTTTTGCTTATGGTGTGGCTTGAAATTGATAGGATACCTAGGCTTAATATCATGGATGGAGTTTTCAGTCATGTGTGTTAAATGTCAACAAGTGCAGAAATGTGCCATTCTGACAAATGAAAATTTCAAATTTTTACACATCATATCTTGGACACGGTTTGGTCTTTTTACTTGACACTTGGAGGGTGTTGATGCCATGTCCTGTAGATGTTAATAGAGGTGTTTATGTGTTGGGCAAAATACTTTTTGAGGACATATTGTGTGCAGCAGTTTACATTTTCTGGACAGCGTTTTCTATTGTTCTACTAGATTAACATTTGTTTGGTGGCTGGCATTGCTGTTGTGAATGTACTTTTTAGTGATTGCATGTGTTATGTGGCTTAGCACGGGCCCCCCACTCCCACCAACTTGCACAACTTTCTACTTTTCTATTCTTTCTTAAAAAGTAAGGACATTCTATACAAAAAAACTTAATTAATGCATCTGTTAGGGTTCTTCCACAGAGAAAAAAGTGAGGAAATTCGATTTTTGGGTTCCAGCCTTACCCACCCCACCCTGCCTCCCCAACAGGCATCGGGTGTGCATTGGGGTCATCCGACCTAACTCTAACCCCATTCTCCTACACTGCACCACCTCAGCTTGTTTACACATGGGATGGGGTGGGAGTTATACCAATGACCCCAATGCACCCCCCATGCCTGTTGGGGGTGCAGGGTGGGGGTGGGATGCAGGGGCTGGGAACCCTAAATCGAATTTCCTCACTTTTTTCACAGTAGAAGAACCCTGACTGTTGCATAACAATGTTTTTTGCATAGACTATATATCTATCTATCTATATATATATATATATATATATATATATATATATAGATAGATAGATATATATATATGAAAAAACAGAAAAGAAATAAAGGGGGGAAAATATATAAAAAAAATTAAATATACCGGGATTGAGGGTGGGGGGTCCATTAGACACCAGGGATATTAAGGGAGATAAAAGGAGCATATTGCTCTATTTTTCCTGGACCAGATGGTCTAGAAAGCATTTTCCAGATGAGATGGCCATGACAAAAATCCTTTTTTTCTATCTTGTTTACTTTTTCACCATCCTTTTCCTCCATGGCGAAAAAGGAAATAGGCTTGTGAAAAAGGATTTCCTCTTTTGCCAACCAGATGTCCCTTTTGTCAGTCAGATGGCCCTCCTGGTAATGCTTTTATGTCATCCAAAATTCCTTTTTTGCCATAATTTTTCATCATGGCGAGAAAGGAAATCGTATGGCAAAAAAGGATTTCCCCTTTTGCCAACCAGATGTCCCTTTAGCTGATCTGATGGCCTTGCTGGTAATCAATTTTTGTCAGCCAAATTCCTTTTTCACCATCCTTTTTCATCATGGCAAAAAAGAAAATTGGTTGGTCAAGTCAAGTCAAGTCAAGTTTATTTATAAAGCGCCTTTCAAAATCAAGGCACTGTACAAAAATAAATAGAACAGAAAAATCCAAATATTAAATAACCATAACTATAAAGAATAAGCTAAGGTAAAAAGATATGTTTTTAAAGCCATTTTAAAACTGTCAACGGTCAGGCATTCTCTTAACCAGCGAGGTAGAGAATTCCACAGGGTTGGAGCCGAAAAGGCAAAAGCACGAGATCCCGATAGCTTCAAACGAACCCTGGGAATCTCTAGCAATCCCTCACTGGCGGAGTGGAGAGACGGAGGGGCAATAGGAACCAGAAGATCTTTCAGGTAACCGGGTCCCTGATCATGTAGGGCTTTAAAGGTTAGTAAACCAACCTTAAAGGTGATCCGCCACCGAACAGGCAGCCAGTGCAGTTCACGAAGCACAGGCGTAATATGACTGGTTCTCGAAGTCCCAGTCAAAAGCCTGGCTGCAGCGTTCTGCACCAGCTGAAGGCGGCGGATATCAACCCCTGGTAGCCCTAGGTAGAGGGAATTGCAGTAGTCCAGATGGGTGGTAACAAAGGCGTGGACTAAAGTTGGAAGGTCCTCCCGGGGAATCAGATGTTTCACCTGGGCGATATTCCTCAGATGGTAAAAAGAGGATTTGACAACAGCTGACACTTGTGATTTCAAGGTCAGACCATCATCAATAATAACGCCCAGATTTCACACCTGTCGAGAGCTAGAGAGCGGTACACCACCAAGTGATAAACCCGATGGCTGTCCAACACCTAGTCCCCCCCAGGACGACCTGGATCCACAACCAATACCTCGGTCTTATCCGGATTAAGTCTTAACCAGCTTGAACTCATCCAAATTCTGATCTCATCCAGGCAGTTATTTAGTACAGAGAGTGCATCACTCTGATCGGGGAGAAAGGACAGATACAGCTGAGTATCATCTGCATAGCAGTGAAAACTCAGACTGTATCTCCTGATGATTTCTCCCTATGGCAGCATATACACTGCAAACAACATGGGAGCTAAAATGGAGCCCTGTGGTACCCCACACGGTAGGAAGAAAGCGTCAGAGGAATAAATTCCAGTGACAACTCTCTGAGACCTACCAGTGAGGTAAGAATGAAACCACTTGTGGACTGTACCAGACAGCCCACAAAAAACAGCAGTCGCTCCAATAGCACCCCATGGTCTACAGTGTCAAATGCAGCAGAAAGATCAAGAAAGACCAAGATGGTACAAGCATTTTGATCTCTGGCCATTAGGAGGTCACTCAATACCCGAACAAGGGCAGTCTCAGTACTGTGCCTTTTGCTGAAGCCAGACTGGAGAGTATCATAGAAATTATGAGAGGTGAGATGATCATCCAATTGCAATGCAACTGCCTTCTCAATAACCTTACCAACAAATGGCAGGTTAGAGATAGGCCGGTAGTTAGCTAGACAGTCTGGGTCCAAGGAGGATTTTTTAAGGAGTGGCTGAACTACTGCCTCCTTAAGGGGGTCAGGAAAACCCCCCCTCTCCAAGGATTTCCAGACAATGTCAGCAAGGATAGGGTAGATAACTTCTACACAACCTAATAATAGCGGTGTAGGACCCGGATCCAAACTACAACTAATTGGTCGCATTGTTTTGATGATCTTCACAATGTCCATGAATTCCATGCGGTTAAATCCAGCCAAGCAGGCCGAGGATTAGATACCACCAGTCGTCCACCACAATCCCCCGGAGGAGAGGTCGGACCAATGCCGGACCTGATGCTGGCAACCTTATCTGCAAGGAAGTGAGCGAACTCCTCGCATCTAAGCTGAGAAAAAGCGTCTCTAGGCTGAAGACTGACTGGATTGCACAGTCTGTCCACAGTCCGGAAAAGCTGGTGAACAAGTATTACTGGCAGGGGCTATCTGGTCATGAAAAGGGGAAATCCTTTTCCACCAACAGATTTCCTTTTTTGCCATGATGAAAAAGGAATGATAAAAAAGGAATTTAGTGAGTGACAAAAAAGGAGTTTGTTTAAAAAAAAACAATACTAGGGGCATGCAGAACTAAGAAACCACAAAGAACTGTTCATCAACTCCTGATGAGCATGATAAACAGTTCAATGCCTGGAACAGACTTCCCAGGGCACTATGACAGTTTTTTTCTGCCCAATATAAAAAAAAGAAGATGGTGGCTCCCAAAAAGAAATTTTTTTCTAATGAAAAATGATTGGCCCTTGAAGAAAAAGGATCCTTGTTTGTCAGAGCAAAATCCTTTTTCATTCCATGCAGCTATCCAAAAGAATGAACTGAGCATGCTCAGAACCCACATTTTTAAAATTAAATAAGTTTGAAATTGATTAATATTTTTTTCACCAAGCACAACCTTTCTACCCTTAAAATTTCAGACCAAAATCCCAAACCATTGGGCCACAGCGTAATGACAAAAAAACAGAAAAAATGGCAAATGTTCACATTTTTTCACTATGTGCAGTGCAAAATGTGTCTATCCAACTGACACACAACTTGACACATCAAGAGATTGACCCCTGGAGACAGCAAAGGTTTGTGCAAATCTGTTGAATGGTAGCAAAGTTATTGAAGTGCAATATTTGAGGTTTGGCATAAAAGTGCCTGATCAACCCTAACTATAGGGGTACTACCATGCCCCTATAACTTAATAATTTTTATTATATTTGTATTTATTGTTATTTTTATTAATATGCCAAGAAAACATGAATCATGAATTTGAACTTGTGATTTGGGCTTGTGGTCTGGCTCTTTTCCCGCATGGTACTTTAGAAGCCACTGTTGACGCTAGTAACAATGGAAGGAGAGGGATTTATGAGGAATTTGGCAGTGAAAGCAAAATTAATTTTTTTCATGAACTTAACTTTAGATTTCCAGATTGATCTCTTCTATACCAAGTAGGGGAACTATAAGCTCTTGAAGAAGGAAGATGGGGAAACTGGTGTTCTTTAGGATTGTTCTGGATTATTTTACTACTAGATGCACTGGATGACAGGCAGAGAATAAGGAAACATTGAAACATATAATTTGTTGCTAGATAAGGACTACTTGGCCCACACAGTCTGCCATTTGTCCCTGCCTATACTGTCTCCACAGACCTTACCTGATCTCTGGCTATGTTTCTTCCCCCTGCTTTTATACAAATATTCCTTTTTGCTTATGCTATGCATGTTTCTAGCCCACCACTGTTTTCACCTTCACCACCTTCGCTGGAAGACTATTGCAGGCATCCACCACTTTGTTAGTGAAAATGTACTACCTCACATCCCTCCTAAATTTCTCCCCTTCCAGCTTCATTGCATACCCCATCGTTCTTGTGCACCTTCTCTTCTGAAAAATACTCTACTCCTGTATCTTCAATCAATCAACCGATCAATCAATCAAGTCTTTATTTATACAGTCAGTCACCATTGAGCAGAGCTCTTTTTCAAGGTGGACCTGTTTGACACATAGATTCAGTTTATACAAACTACACACATTAGGTACAGTATACAGTGTGGACAATGCCCCAAAGTGGAATTTATGTACAAGTTGTAATACACATAAATAGATAAAATTAGCACACTGGTTAGGGCTGTTAGGGAAAAGATAATTACATAACATAATTTAAGGACTACAGACCCCATGTACATTTAAAACTGTATGTCGGCTAGTGCTGGGAGGTAAGAGATGATTTCACAACATCATTTGAGGACTACAGACCCCATGTGCACTTGAGGCCATGGCTAACTGACTAGGAGAGAAGTACGGCAGTGCATTTAAATGGGGGCAGAATATAGGGTCATACCTACAGTGTTACCATATACCTTACTTGATTTCTGGCTCTTTCTCTTTCTCCCTCCCCATTCATTTCCACTAAGATTCCCTTATACCTATACCATGCATTCTTGAACCACACTACTGTTTTTGCCCCCACTACCACCTCAGCTGGTAGTCTGTTCCAGGAATCCACCACTGTTTTTTTGAAGAAGTGCTTCATCACATCTCTCTCTTGAATCTGCACTCTTCCAACTTCATAGTAAGTTTCCTTGTTCTTATGCACCTTTTTTTAGAAAAATATTTTCCGTCTGTGCATTATTTACACCTGTGAGGTATTTAAAGATCTCTATCATATTCCCTTCTCTCACTCCTCTCTTTCAGGGTATACATAATGAGTTCATTTAGTCTCTCCTTATATGGCATTTGATGCAGAGCCCACACTATTTTAGTTTCCCACCTCTGGGCCACCGCCACTCTGTCTATGTCCTTCCAAAGATGTGGCCTCTGGAACTGTACACCGTACTCTAAGTGAGGTCTTACCAGTGATCTACACAGTGGCATCACTAGTTCCCTCTTTCTGCTGGTGATACCTCTCCTTATGCACCCTTGCATCCCACTAGTCCTCCCAGCTGCCTTGTAGCACTGCCTGGCCACCTTTAGGTCATCAGAGGTTATTACCCCCAGATCTATCTCCTGCTTGGTGGGTCATCAATGCCCCCCCCCCCAATTTTTTACTGTGCTCTCAGGTTTCTGTGCCCCAAGTACATTATATTGCACTTTTTTGCATTGAAGCCCAGCTAATATATCTTTGATCAGTCTTGAGTTTTCTCAGGTCTCTTCTCATCTTTCCACACACACACCAGACTATCCACAGTATTGCAGATTATTGTGTCATCTGCAAAGAGACAGACTTTCCCCTCCAGTTCCTCTGGAAGTCACCTATAAAGACATTAAGGAGAATGGATCCCAGCACTGGTCACCCTCCCCTCCTCAGAGTGAACTCCATTTATCACCACCCTCTGTTGCCTATCTACTAAGCAATTTCTTACCCAGTTTACCACCTTTTGACCCACTCCTAAACTATCCAGCTAGTTTAATACTCTCCTATGCCGAACAGTGTCGAATGTTTTACTGAAATTTAGGTAGACCTCATTCAGCACTCCACCCTGATCTAATTTGTTCATCACCCAATCAAAGAAATCTATCAGATTCTTTTGACGTGGCCTCCTACCCATGAATCCATGCTGTCTTGGTTTTTATAGCCCATTTGCTTCAAGGTATTCCACTAGCCTCTCCTTCAGCAGTCATTCCCTTAACTTTCCCACTGCCAATGTCATGCTGACTGATCTGTAATTGCCAGCCTCCTGCCTGCTACCACTTTTGTGAGGTGGGACTACATCTGCCCTCCTCTAGTCTTCTAGAACCACTTCTGCTCTGAGTGAGCTGTTAAATAGGACTGCTAGTGGTGGAACCAGTACTTCCCTGAGCTCCCTCAGTATGCTAGGATGTACCCCATCTCATCACATTGCTTTGTCCACTTTGTGACTCTGTCCTCTGAGAAAGGACTAATGACCACCTCCCTCCCTTCAGAGCTCTTGTACATTTTTGTGTCCCTTCCCCTTCTCCTCCCACTGTGAATGCTGAACAAAATTATTTTTTCAGGATGTCTGTCTTTTCTTGGCCCTCCCCTGTACCATTCCCACCATACCTTTTTAACCTTACAATCTATCTCCTGGTCTTCCTCTTTTCTCTTACATACCTAAGGAATGCCTTGTCCTCTTTCATTACCACTTTGGCTAGTCTCTTTTCACTTGGTGCCTTTGCAATCCTTACTGCATTTACTGTTTCTCTCTGTTTCTTCTGATAAACCTCCCTATCGTCCTCTCTTTGCATCTCCTTATAACATCTGAATGCTACTCTTTTAGCCTTTACCTTTTCAGCCACCTCGTTCACCCTTGCTTCGCTGCCTTGCCACTTTGAGGTCATCAGGCATGAAAACCCTTCTCTCTGTTGCTAGTTATACACCTCCCTATCCTCCTCCCTCTACATCTTCTTATATCTTCTGAATGCCAGCCTTTTAGCTTTTACCTATGCAGCCACCTCTTTTGCACTTGTTGAACTGCCTTGCCACATTAAGGGCATCATAAATAATAACCCTAACGTCCCTGTCCTATTCAGAAACTGCCAGTAGCTCTTTCCCATTTTATACACCACCTCTGGATTTCTGTGCCCTAAGTGCATTATTTTGCCCTTTTTATGTTTGCTTGCACACATGTGCAAGAAACATATGCAGCAGCTTGCTTCAGTAGTGAGTTGAGGAGGTATGGCAGTGTTGTTGCCAATGCTGGCAGCCCTTTTTGGGGCTGGTCTGTGTGGCACCAATAGAAAATCGCACTGTCCATGACAGCAGTAGTGTAGCTTGCAACCAACTTGAAACAAACTGGCCGCTGCAATCAGGAAGTGCCCCATCATCAGCAATCAGTTGCTTTTGTAGGGCGGTCCCTGACTGCAGCAGCCAATTACAGCTGCATTGTCTGGTGTCCCCTTTCAATAAACATGGTGATGGCTTCTCCATCTGCCTCTCACAGTCCTCATGGAAGCCGATGGAGAGCCACCACCTGTCACAGTCCCTGTTAAAGCTGACTGGGGTGCCCAATCCCCCTGCTGGCATGCCTCCTCCCCAGTTCATTTGCCAACGGGGTAGCCCAATCCCTGTCGGCATGATGCGCCCTGACATTTGTTGTGTGACAAGGGGGTGCCCAGTCTCCCCAGGCTCATGCACAGACTCCCCAAGCACAGTGTATGGCAGACAGGGTTGCCCAGTCCCCATCAGCTCCACTCCCCCCTACAAACATCCAGGTGGCATGCTGGGAGCCCACCTTAGTGTGCCAAAAGCTCCTGCTTTGTCTTTTGTTAAACCCTGTAAAAAAAGAAAATGGTCTTTCGCTGTTTCTCATGCCTCCTCCCTCAACACGCACCAACCTTCTGTGCATCCTGCCTCCCCACTCCCCCCTTTCACACCGTACTTCACTCCAGAGCCTGGTGTCATGATCTCCGGTGGACCAGGAACATGTCTGCACTCTTCAAAGCTGACCACGAACTGAAGAAATGCAGGTAAGCTGTATAATGGCATAAATGTTTTTTTTTCAACTTATGTGGATATCTCGCTTATTTTTTTTTTTGCATTTGTCACAAATTTTCAACATGGGGTTTTCAACATGGGGTTCTTGGACCCCTTCTCATGAATTCAGTCACTGTCATGATAAGATTAGGTCCCAAAAGGTGATTTTGCAGTCACTACACAGAATCACCTTTTGGGACTGATTAACAAAATGACAGTGTAACTGTTCATGAGGTGGCTCTCAAAAAGTCTATGTTGAAAATTTGGTGACAAAAGTCCATAAAATGACTATGTTATGAGTGTGCATTGCATAGTTTCCACGCACCCTTGTAACTTCATGAATTTGTAATATTTTCACTCCAGATTTTCAACATTGGCATTTTTGCACACTTCCTTATGAACAGCACAGCTGTCATTTTTCACATCCTGGCCAAAATGTGTTTTCACACTTTCAGCACAGAATAGCACGGTCACTATGGGAAATCAGTGTTCAGGACAGATTAAGAAAATCAAAGTGAAACTATTCATGAGCAGAGGTCCTAAAATGCCTATGTTGAAAATTTGGTGACAATTGCATAAATGCCTCACTCTATGTAACTAATTCCATGTCGCCCCTGAAAAAGGGACCTTAGGGGCTCAGAGGACCTACCCGGTTAACAAAATTTAATAAATAAATAAATCAATAAAAGTCCATACAATGACTATGTTATGAACGTGCATTGCGAAGCTTCCATGCACACTTGTAACTTTACAAATTTGTGATATTTCCACTCCAAATTTTCAACATTGCCTATTTTGCACACCTCCTTATGAACAGTACAGCTGTCATTTTTTCCATCTTGCCCCCACCCCCCAAAAAAATATTTCATCCTGTCTGTCCAACTTGAGCCTATATTAAAACCAAGCAAGTGTGACCACCCAACACAGTCTACACTAAATTGATAACATTCGCATTTGAACTGGTACAGACTTGATAGAACCCCTTCACTAAATAATAATAATAATACATTTTATTTATAGGGCGTCTTATCCAAAGCCAAGGCGCCTAACAATATAAAATCAAACAAACATCAGTTCAATTTAAAATCAAATAACATTAAGTCAAAAAATCAATCAATTAACTGAGAAGGCTTGGTGCCATAAAAAGGTTTTTAAGCCCTGCTTAAATCCTTCCACATTTGTGCACTCCCACAACCAACGGGGTAGAGAATTCCAAAGGGTGGGTGCTGCATGCACAAATGCTCTTGCACCAGATGATTTCATGTTCACCCCTGGAATCTCTAGCAACCCCTCGTCAGCCGAGTGGAGTGATCGACCAGGGTAGTAAGGGACCAGGAGCTCTTTCAGATAGTCCGGGCCCAGTCTATGTAGGGCTTTAAAAGTCAGTAAACTGACTTTAAAGGTGATCCACCACTGTACTGGCAGCCAGTGCAGTTCACGCAGCACTGGTGAAATATTACAGGATCGAGCAGATCCTGTCAGAAGCCAGGCTGCCACGTTCTGCACCAGCTGCAAGTGGCATATTTCTACCCCAGAAAGCCCTAGGTAGAGAGAGTTACAATAATCCAGGCATGAGGACACCAAGACATGGACCAGAGTAGGAAGGTCATCAGACAGAACCAGATGTCTAATCCTGGTGATATTCCTAAAATGATAGAAGGACATTTTGACAACAGCCGACACCTGGGGATGCAGGGTCAGCCCATTATCAAAAATTACCCCCAGGTTACACACCTGTTCAGAGGTCGGGAGTGAAATACCACCAAGAAAAATTCCAGAGGGAGCACCATCTCCCGACCCCCGTATCCGACGACCTGGGTCCACAACCAATACTTCAGTTTTTTCCTAGTTCAACTTCAGTCAACTGGAATACATCCACTCCTGGATTTCTTTCAGACAGGTATTAAAGACAGAGAGAGCTCCATCCTGGTCGGGTGCGAAAGAAAGGTAGAGTTGGGTATCATCTGCATAGTAGTGAAACCTCAGCCCCTACCTTCTTACAGTGTCTCTGAGGGGTAGCATGTACACTGCAAACAACATGGGTGACAACACAGATTCCTGAGGCACCCCACATGACAGAGGAATTGGACCTGAGGAATAAACCCCAGACACCACTCTGTGTTCTACCCATGAGGAAAGATGTAAACCACCTGAGGACTGTTCCCGACAGTCCACAGATGTGCCCCAGGTATCCTATCAACATCCCATGGTCCACGGTGTCAAAAGCTGAAGAGAGATCCAGAAGCACCAAGATGGTATGGTTCTTCCGATCTCTCGCCATCACGAGATCATTGAGCACCCAAACCAGCGCTGTCTCTGTACTTTGTCTCTTACAAAAACTGGACTGGAGCAGTTCATAGATGTCATGGATGGTCAAATGGTCTTCCAGCTGTGCTGCCACTACTTTCTCAATCACCTTCCCTTAAAAGAGAAGGTTAGAGATAGGTCTGTAGTTTACATGGCAGTCGGGGTCTAATGTAACTTTCTTCAAGAGTGGTGTCACCACTGCCTCTTTCAGGGAGCTAGGAAACTCTCCAGATTCAAAGGAGCACCAGACTATTAGTGCAAGGACCAAACTGATGACATTGATACAACCCAAAATTAGGGAAGTTGGTCCAGGGTCCAGACTACAACACGTAGGGTGCACACTCTGGATAATCTGCATGACATCTATGAACTCTGGTTGACTGAAGATACTTCAGGAGGGCCGAGGTACAGTGACCATGTACTGATCGAAATCAATGCCCAAAGAGTGTGCTGGCTGGAGTTATGCCCTGATGTCAGCCACCTTATTTGCAAAGAACTGAGCAAGCTCATGGCACTTTAATTGCGAAAAGGTTTTCTGAACATGTAGACAGGCTGGATTGCACAGTCTGCCCACAGTTCAGAAATGCTGAGCTGGTCAATTCTGAATAGCCGCAATCTCCCCAGACAGGAATTCTGCCTTCTTATGGGTGATTGCAGATTGACAGACTTGATAATGGTCCATTAATCTAAGGTGGTCAGTATCAAGGGCAGACTTCCACCAGCAACACTCCAACCTTCGTCCTAGTCTCCGCATCTCCCTCAGAGTCCCATCGAACCAAAGGGATCTGGGGTGAAGGGAGAGAGGGTGAACGTGGACTGCAGCAATAGAATCCAGAGCCACCAAGATGGCTGAATTATAAGCTGTCACGAGGGTCTCTGGGTCAATGCTGGCAGAGAGGGAAAAGAGGTCAAGTACCTCTGCTATTCCATGAGAACTTATATCCCGTAAAGGGCGGTACCTAACCATCTCCACAGGGGTAGGCCTATGAAGGGGGTGTTAAAACTAAACCCCACAGTGTAATGATCAGACCACCAAACTGGTTACACCACCAAGTCAGATGTTTCGATCCCTAGGAGGAAGACTAAGTCAAGAGAGTGTCCGTGTTTGTGAGTAGCAGTGGAAACCACCTGTGTGAGATCCAGAGCTATCATCAACTGGAGGAAGTGCTGACCAAATTGCGATAATTCATCGTCAACCCAGGCATTGAAGTCACCCAGCAACATCAGTATGGGCAACTTGAACACCATGATGATGACGAAGTCTGCCACTTCCTGAAGGAATCGCTTCTCATCACCGGGTAGATGATAAATGAAGGCAATTTGATAATCTACACCTGCTACAATGGCACACTCGAATGACTCAGCCTCCTCAACTAATACACTCATGAGGTTAAGTTCAGTCTTGAAACAGACTGCAACTCACCCCTTGGTCCAGTCTCGGGTGGTATATCACCGAGTACCCAGTTGGAGTTAAAGCCTCCAAAATGGGGCCAGAATTTTCAACCAGCCAGGTCTCGGTGATGTATGCCAGATCCACTGATTCAACAAGGTCTGCAATAATTGCAGTCTTGTTCTTAATGGATCTGGCATTGTACAACACCGACCGAGTTGGACGAACCTCCCGCGGCTCCCAAACTATCTGCCTATCACAATTGGTAGTGCCCTTTGGTATGGGCACCAGACATGGAAAACCTCGATCTGCATTCCATTTCACCACTGGGCATCTCCTGGATCTTACCACTCCAATACGATGATCCCCCCTTGTTCATCCTCCACTGTTCACAACTCCCCACCCCCCCTTCATCTCCTACGCATAATACCAAGTGCTTTACAGCATTGGTAGGTTTATAAATTGGAGGGGAGGAGTGAAGAAAGGGTGGAGGGCATGAAGAGCAGAGGATGAATATCACATAACTGTGGGATCTGGCATTCAACACATTTTTCACAACTAATAAACAAACAAAACTATCCAAATACCTAATAAATAAATAGTTAAATAGTGAGCATGCAGTTAGCTGGTGGCTGGTGTTCAGTTTTAATAGAAAAAAACTGAAGTGCAACACTGGCCTTGTGTATAGGGGCAGATCAGTGAAACTGCAGTACAAAGTATCCAGTGCCAGACACAAAAGACCCATTTAGTGTTATTGCAGGGCTTGCTACCTGGACTAACTTCAGGAATAGGGAGAAGCCAAAAGTAATCATTCCACCAAAATGTACCTTATTTGCAGTGCTGCATTTGAACACATATGTCCTTATACTGGATGTTATTTTTTCCAGTCTAAAATTATCTTTTTCTTGTACAGTTGTAATTTTCTCTGCTTATTGATAAGAAGAGTACTGCGATGCTGACTGACTCCTTTTATGTCCAGTTCACCAGGCATGTGTAATGGGCAAACCTCTTCTGATTCTAAACTCTTTTCACCTGTATGTAACTATTCCTGCTGGAATATGTTACCCTGGTGACAGCTGTCTCCCTCCCAGGGACCCCCATGAAAATAAGATTATACTTATTCGTTGGGTTATCCTAGTTTAAGTAATTTCAAATTACAAAAATAACAGTAAATAGAACCCAATAACATTCTTTTCAAGCACAGTAGTGTGTGTGTGTGTGTGTGTGTGTGTGTGTGTGTGTGTGTGCGTGTGCGTGTATGCCTTCAACCTCGTGTCTCACAATGCACCTGGGGTGTGGATTAATCCCCAATAACCCCATATCCTGCCATGAGTTATTGCTTACTTATTATTAACAAGTTGCTGGATGTTTTTTTTTTATTGTATAAGATTCGATTAACTTTTTTTTTTTTTTTACAGTACACAGTGACAGCACACACTAGAGTTAGACATGGGTATACATAATGATTAGACCTCAATATAACCAATGTAATTTGTCAGATCTAGAATTAACTAACATTACTACAGAGCCAACATTATTCAGCATACAGTATACAGTAATAAGTTATATCTGAACAATCAAATGCTTACACCTTCTGTAGTGGACGTGGAAGAACAGCAAATTCCTATTGGAGTATCAAGTGAACAATCACTGAAGGGGAGATTTGCAGGTGGAGAAGGGAGTTTACAAAGATCAGATTGCAAATATGGTTTCCATTTGGACTGGTAATATCCCAGATTTTCCCCTTGTATGTATGATAACCATTCAAAGATAGACAGTCTTGCCAGAGCTGCATGCCATGTCTTCTGAATGGGAAGAGCCATTTGGCACCAGTGTAACAGTAGCAAATGTTTAACTTCTAAAAGGGCTGAAAAAGTCCAATCTTGGAGAGGTTTAGGGAGGTGGGACAAAGATGTGACATCTCCTAGTAAGAGTTTGGAGTCATTGAGGGTCACAGGCATCTTAAGTACTTTAGAGAGATCTGTAGCAACCATATTCCAGAGGAATGTGAGATGAGGGTGTGTCCAAAGAATATGGAGGTGGTAGGCATTGGGTTGTAAGCATCTGGGAACCACCTGGGAACAGAAGTAGGAGGTTGTTCAGGAAAGAGGTTTGGTTTTATCTTCTGTTTTAACTGAAATATTTGAATAGTTTTGTACTTGAAATTAGTTCGGTGTGTTAAAAATTACTGCTTTGAGTTAGAAATGTTACTTGGGCTGTGATATTGTAACTATTGGGGCTTGTGTGCTGGGTGTGGGAACACTTGTTTGGCAGTGATAATTAGAGTGAAATTTAAATGTGATGTTTGTCTGGTGGTGATAGAGCCCTCCACCCACCCTGTTTTGTAGGCTTTCTTAAATACTTGAAAACCACTGGGGGTTGGGATTGAAGGGCTGTGCATTTCTGTTTGTGACTGAAATTTGAAGCAACAAGAACTGGTGGGCCTGTGACATCATACGGTACCTGATGTCTGCATACACACACTGTTAGTGGGACGGGACATACACTGGACTGTATGTGTTTGTGAGACTTGGGAACTTTATTGGCGGGGTTGAAATTGGGTTCGTAAATAACTGCAGTCAGCATAGAAAGAGACTGTATTCCAGGGGGAAGGGACTGATAAAAGGGGTGTGTTCCATTATGAACAGAGAGGGATAAACAGGGTGGCCACGTCCCACCATGGGAGGCATCTTCGGAAGGCTTGTAAGCTGCACAGGCTGTGGGATGGCAATAATTCTCAATTGGGCCTGGAGAGAGGGTGGCTGCCCACTCTGTAGACAGCTATCTTGTAACAGGAGTGAAGTATATTGGTTAAGGAGTAAGCTGGGGGAGTTGGGGGGGTGTCCAAGGATAAGGGGTGTGGATATGGGTGGCAGAAGGGTGGGGCTGAGGAGAGGCTGGGGCAATGCTCAGAAATTACAGGACGTTATGTTACAGCAAGCAGGAGGGGGGATATTAGGGAAAGAGGACCCTTAGATAAGGATGTTGATGCTAAGGGGAAAACGTATGGGGTAAACATTCCGAATATAAAGAGAGTGAAGGGGGAAGAGTCAGGAGGGGCTGTTGTGGGGAAGCCTAGAAGAGCAGACAGTGGGAAGGAAGCTCCTAAGGAGAACAGGGCAAGAGGGGAGGAAGAGGAGCAGTTTAGAGGGGCAGTCGGGGGAAACTCAGGTTACTTGATGGAGGCTGGCATAAGTGTTATAATAAATTTGAGCTACTAAGCAACCTAGAGGGGGAGGAAGCGGATGGTGGAAATGAGCAAACTGATACAGAGGCCGGGGGGAGGGAGTTGGATACCCATAGGGCATCACAGACCGGCAATGGAAAGGATAGAAATAGTCCCAGAGGGAGATGGGGAAACATAAATGTTAAACAGATGGGGGAGATGCAACATATTGCAGACATGAGGGAGGACAGCATGACTGGAGAGAAACTGGGAGACAAGGAGGTGGGGGAGGGGCCCCTCTTCAGCAGGGGGGTCTGTACCAAGGATGGGACCCTAGCTAAAGGGGACCCACAGAGGGTCTCTGGAGGTAGGGGTACTATTACAAGGGGGGGATGGTGGTGTGGGGAATGGGGAAACCATCAGGGTCAGGATAAATGGTTCAAATAAGGGAGGGTTAAAGGGGACACCTATTCAGGGGGGTCTGAGTTAAGTGGGCAAAATAACAAGGGAGACAGAAAGGGGAAGGTGACAAGGGGGTCTCTAATAAGGCAGAAAGACTCCCATGGAATTGAGATTTTGAATAAAGGGGGGATGGGGGGTTGAGAGGCATAGTGGAGGTAACCATAAGGATGATGCCGGTGTTAAGGTCCTGTTCTTGGGATACTCGATTATTAGGGGAATCCAGTGGGAGGGACAGGGGGGTGGAGACCATAGCCAGGTGAAGGTAGTGAGTATCTCTGGGCTGACAGTGCACACAGCAAAGTTCATGGTGTACGAACTGGTTAGGGATTGTGGTGGGAAACCAGATTTCCTGGTGCATTTGGGAACTAATGATCTAGAGGGAAACAGCGTTTTGGAAATCCAAGCAAGGTTCCAAGAACTTGCCAGAATCTGTCGGGATAATGAATGCAACATTTCCTTTTTGGAGATATTGCCAGTACCAAAGGCCTCAGTGGAGAAAAAAATGAAGATCACAGAGGTTAATGACTGGCTCAGGAAGTGGGGTGAAGAAAGTGGTTGGGGTGTTAGGGAACTGGAAAGGAGTTTGGGAGGATAAGGGACTGTATGCCAAGGACAGGCTTCATCTTGCCCTGCTAGGAAGGAAGTCCTTAAACAGAGGGTGGCTGACTACATCCAAGAAAGGTGGGGTTTAAACTTGTGAGGGGAGGATAAGGGAGGGCTAACCAGAAGCCCGCCTCCTCCAGATGAGGGAGGCCTTCAAACCCAAGGGGGAGGGAAACAGACTGAGGGAGGAGGTTTCAGGAGGAGCAGAGGGAGGATGGAAGTATAAGGAACCTGGGTGGGGTTCGACAAAGAGGATCAGGGATTAGGGGTGGGGGAGTGGTGTTAGTAAATGCCAGGAGCTTGGGAAACAAGTTGCAAGGGTTCCAGGCCATGCTGTTCGGGGGGGGTGGTGGATGTGGAGGTGGTCACAGAAACGTGGACCAACAAAAACCATGACTGGGACCTAAACATGTAGGGGTATACTATGCTTAGGAAGGATAGAAAGGAGGGCAGAGGGGGTGGTGTGGCTATCTTCATTAGAGATGACATAGAAATTGCTAGGGTAGAAGAGGCAGAGGGAAACGTGGAGGCCTTATGGGTCACCTCACGAACCCCAGTAGAAGGTAAGGTCAAGCTGGGTGTAGTATATAGGCCACTCAGGATGGGTGATGTTCTGGAAGATGGTTGCGGGACAACATCATTGCCCAGTGTGGACCAAAAGGGGAAGGAGTGGTGTTGATGGGGGACCTTAATATGCCAGGTACAAACTGGGGAACCATGTCCTCTAAGGTGGCCAAGGAGCAGAGGCTGCTGGACAGTTTCCAGGATGTGTTCTTAACACAGCATGTGATGGAGCCCACAAGGGAGGGGCATGTCCTGGATGTGGTTCTGGCAGATGGGGATCTGGCAAGAGACCTGGTTGTAGAGGATCCCCTGACTGGGAGAAACCACAATACTGTTTGGTTTCAAATAAGCATGGGGGAGGAGAGATCTAGGACACTGGCAGTGGACTTCAGGGGCAGACTTTGTGGGCATGGAAATATTCTCAAGGATCACTTGAAGGGATTACATCAATGACAAATGTGGAAAAGAGATGGGAGATCATAAACGGGACTTCATGAGGCAGTCAGGACCCGCGTGGAAGGTGAAACATAAGGGAGCAAGGTCACATAAACCATGCTGGTGGTCCAGTGAGGTTCAGGTAGTGGTCAGAGAAAGAAGGCGCTTACAAAAATATAAAACAACAAGAGGAGAGGGAAAGAAATGTACCATCTTGCATCTAGAAAAGTCACCCGGATGGTGAAGGGGCAAAGTCCAGTAAAGAGCAGCGGCTGGCACAGGGGATACATGGAGGGGAAAAGGGGTTCTTCCGGTACATTAGGAAGTGGAGAAAAACTAAGGGCCATCTCAGCAGATTGAGATCAGAAGGTGGGTGGGTGGAAGAGACGAAGGACCAGGCAGAGATATTAAATGAGTACTTCGCCTCTGTGTTCATTAGGGATGGGGATGGGATATCTACAAAGCAAGGCATGATGGGGATAGAAGAGGTAGTGAGTGGGATCAGGAGAGCGACATAAATGGAGCAAGAGGGAGGGAGAGGTACCCCAGGGGTGTCAGATCAGGATAAGGATGAAAAGGCCAATAAGGTGGAGGGGACGGGTGATGCTGTCTCTACCGAAAGGGTGTGGTTAGCCCTCAAGGCCCTAAAGAAAGATAAATCTCCTGGGCCGGATGGCATTCATCCGAGAGTAGTATGGGAATTGGCGGACATACTGGCTGCACCCCTGGTGGAGCTCTTCAACATGTCGCTTGAGACAGGGAGGGTACCTAGGGATTGGCGAGAGGCACATGTGGTGCCCATCCATAAAAGGGGGTTGAGGGAAGTACCAGGTAACTATAGATCCATCAGTTTGACCTCGGTGGTGGGAAAATTAATGGAGAGTATACTAAAGGAACGATTGGGGGTGTACTTGGATGAGGTGGGAGGTCTGGATAGTCAGCAACATGGGTTTGTGCCAGGTAGATAATGTCAAACCAATCTTGTGGAGTTCTATGAATGGGTAACATCAGAACTGGATGGGGAAAGCCTGTGGATGCATTATTCTTGGACTTCAGCAAGGCATTTGACTCTGTCCCCCACAATGGTCTGGTGGAGAAACTGACGGGGTTGGGAGTAGCCCCATTGATGGTCAGATGGATTGAAAACTGGCTAGCTGGATGCACCCAGAGAGTAGTGGTTTGTGGAGAGCTGTCAAACCCTAGAGAGATTGGTAATGGTGTACCACAGGGCTTGGTCCTGGGTCCGATCCTGTTTAATGCATACATATCGGACATCAGGGAGGGTATAGGGTGTGAAATGAATCTCTTTGCTGATGACTCCAAGATGGGCACAGTAGTTGAGGGGGAAGAGGGGAGGTTGGCCCTTCAAGTGGACCTGGACACCCTGGAAAGCTGGGCTCACATGTGGAAATTAAATTTCAATGTCACCAAGTGCAAGGTGTTACATCTTGGGTGGGAAAACCCTAAACACAGGTACACCCTGGGAGGGGAGGAGCTGGAGGCCGCAACATGGGAAAAAGACCTAGGGGTCATGGTGGATGCATGTATGAATAACTGAGCAGTGCAGGAGAGCAGCTATCAAGGAAACAAGATGTTGGATGCATTGTAAGGGGAATCACCCTAGAGCAGGGAAGTGATTCTGACGCTGTACAATGTAATTGGTTAGACTATCACCCTTGAGTACTGTGTACAGTACTGGTGACCACACGAAGAGAGACACAGCCCTGAAAGGGTACAGAGGAGGGCAACTAAGATGATATGAAGACTAGGGGATTTGATGCATGAGGACAGACTTGAGGAGCTCTGCCTGTTTTCATTGGAGGAGAGCAGAGACAAGGGGGACATGATTGAGGTCTTCAAGTACCTCAAGGGAATAAATAGGGTAAACATGGAGGGGATCTTTAGACTAAAGCAGGGAGGTATCACCAGAGGGCATGGTTTGAAGTTGGAAGGTGGAAGGGTGAGGGGGGAAGAGGAGGAGGTTTTTCACTAGAGGGTGGTGGACCCTTGGAATGCACTGCCTGGCGAGCTGGCTCAGAGATCCACAGTGGAGAGCTTCAAGAGAGGGTGGGACAGACACAGAAAGTGGATGTATCAGATGATGGCCTGGCCCAGGGTGGTGGGGATGGATGATAGGGGTTTCTGGAACACAAGGGGGGGAAGGGCCTCAGCACCCAACTACAGATTCGAGGTTCAAGCAGACTCGATAGACTGTAAGGCCTAATCTGCTGGCAATTAGTATGTTAGTATCTGCAACAGAGTGTGTGATTAAGGAATCCTTGGGTTTGCAGGGCTAATGGGGTATGGTGCCAGAGCAACAGAATTTTTAGTTGGAGAAAATGGCTTTTGGTTATCCCTATAGACTCAATGTGCATCTTGAAGATAAAAATCCCATTGACTCTGTGAGATGGGGGAAGTCAGATATGCTTCCCAGCGTTGTTTACATGTCAGTGTAACAGCTGGTTGTAAGTCTTTTCATGTAGCATAGAAATGCCCAACCAGGCCTTTGGATGTGAGATGCTTAAGCAGGGTATTCAGCCATTGCCAGGGTGCAGTTGGACATTGGATATTGAGGAGGGGTTGTAGGATACTACAAATTTGGAAATACTTCCAAAATTCTTTTTGTGGGAGAGAGAATATGGTTTGAAGTTGTGCAAAGGACAGTATGTGACGTGCCCCATGTGAACATACATCTTGTACTAGTCTTATTCCAGATCTCTGCCACGTATGGCAGTAGAATGTGGCTCCATCGATTTGGATATATGGCATTATGCCAAAGTGGGATGTATCTAAGTGGATGAGACCATGCTTGTTTTAACATTTATGTTTTACGTTTGATCGTTTTCCATGCCTTGACCGTGCTGGCAATCATGAGAGGTAAGGATGGTGCCAGGGGGGAATTAAACAAGAGAAGAGAGTAGCTCGTCCAACCATGTCTGCTCCCAACTGTACCCAGGTTGGTAGGCCTGTTTGGTTGGTATGAACCATTTTGTTTCATGTGCTGCCATAATGGCAAGGTGGTAGCCTAAAAACCAGGGGACATTAAGGCCCCCATGTGACCATTGTGCTCTCATTTTTTGTTTGCTCCATCTAGGGGGTCTATTGTCCCAGAGGTAGGCTGAGATTTGGTGTTCCATTGAGGTGAACAGTTTAGGAGAAAATGAGATGGGCAAGTTATTAAAAAGATAAAGGAGTCAGGGGAACAGGAGCATACGGATAGCGGCCACCCGACCCAGGAGAGAGAGCTGCAGTTTACACCATCTATCACTGTTGTAAGTTGAGTGAGTAGTGGAGAAAAAATGGCAGATTCGATTGCAGACCAGTTAGTGGGGATCCAGATATTGAGGTAGGTAAAACCTTGAGCAGCCCATGCCAGATTGGTGCTTTGCAGACAGGCATTTGTGCACCCCGAATTAAGAGTGGCTACAGTGGTTTTCCTATGATTGACCTTTAGGCCAGATAGGGTAACAAAGTCCTCAAGCACATTAAGGGTGGCAGGGACTGACTGAAGGGGGTTGGACAGGGTCAAAAGGAGGTTGTCCACATAAGCTGCAACTAGGTAGGTGTGTTCTGCAACCCTAATGCCATGAATCTGGAGAGAAGTTACCAGGGCCTGGATCACAGGATCCAAGGCCACCAGAAAAAAGAGGGGGGAAAGGGGGGATCCTTGCCTTGTACCTCTGTTAAGTAGAAAAGCTGGAGATGTGTCACTATTAGTGAGAATACACACTGTGGGGGAGCAATATAATGTATGGATCCATTACTGAAATTGGGCCCCAAAACCATAAATATTCACTACTTCGTGGAGATAAGGCCATTCGATAGAGTTGAATGCCTTTGAGAAATCTATGGCCATGGCTGCTATAGGGGATGCATGTAGATCTGGATGCAAACCATTTAAGGTTAAGTAAAAGTCTGTTATTGTCAGTTCCAGACTTACCATGCATGAAACCAGCTTGTGCTGAATGAATGACGGATGGAAGAGCAGCAATCATTGTTGAGGCCAACGCCATAGCTAGGATTTTAGAGTTCTCCGATAACAAAGATATTGGCCTATAATTAGCCCAATCTGATGGATCGAGCGATTGTTTGGGGAGTAAGGTAATCAAGGCTTCCCGCATCGAGGCTGGGAGAGATCTGGCAGTGTGAGAGACTTGTAAAGCCAGCTTGAGGAGTTGTAAAATATCACGCCCCATGGCTTGGTACAATTCCACGGACATTCCATCTGGTCCAGGAGCAACACAGAGCCCTTCACAAGAGAGAGGGGCATCAAGGAGGGCCACTTGATCTGGGGAGAGAGCGGAGAAGGTGTTCATTCCATAAAGGCAAATATGCCCTGGGAAAGTTGAACCCCTGTCGTAGCCGTCTGGGATTGGTATAGGTTTTCATAAAAAGTTTTCATAACATTATTAATGCCTTGTGGGCTCGAGACAGTGTTTCCAGAAGATGAGCATAGGATGTGAATTTTGGTTGCCGCCTGTTGCTGAAGAAGACGAAAGGCAAGAAGTTTGCCAGTTTTCTCTCCACTGTCCCAATGCACCTGCTTGGACCTAAGTAGGAGCCATTCTGCTTTCTGATAATGAATGACATTGATTTGATACTTTAGTCCTACAATTTGTTGGTGCTGGGCATGGTCTACTGAGGTCGATGTAGCTTTTTTGTAACATTGTTCTAACATATAAAGATCTGTTTGCAGCTTAGCTAGCTGTAATCTGCGGGCCTTGTCTCGTGCTGCCGAAAAGGCAATAATGTGGCCCCGAATAACAGCCTTAAATGTCTCCCACACTGTTTCGTGAGAGACCCCACAATCAGAGTTGAGGGTGAAGTAATCTTTCATTACTTGTATTAGCATAGAACAAAAATTTGGGTCCTTGAAAAGAAGGGGATTACAACGCCACCTAACTCAGTGAGGAAGGCTATGAGGGGGAGTATAGGAGATTTGAATGGTTGCGTGGTCTGAGATAAGAATTGAGCCAATGGAGGAGTCTGATATGCCCCGTACTGCCAAATCATTGGCTAGCCAGAGATCAATGCGACTGTAGGAACCATGGGGTGTGGAGTAGAAAGTAGAATCCCTGTTTGTGGGATGGTCTCTGACCAGATATGAACAAAAGCCCATTCCTCCATCATATCCTGCAATGACTGCCTACCTTTAGGTGTAACTTGGGGTGTGGGGTGGGATTTATCAAGAAAAATATCGTTAACTATACTGAAGTCCCGCCAAGTACCACTGGGATAGGTGTGCCATCAGAGTTTAAGGTGGAGAGAGCTTGGCAAATTTCAGGGAAAACGTCAATGTGGTCAAGGTTTGGTGCATAAATATTCCCTAGCAATATGGAGCTCCCCAGGAAGGATAGCTTCACAACTACCCAGCGTCCCTGGGTGTCCTTTCTGACACTCTCCACCTTCCACGGGAAAGCATGTCTAAAGAGAATAACCACCCCTTTAGTTTTATTTACAGAAGAACTTGCCACCACTTCCCCTACCCAAGATTTCTTGAGCAATGAAATGGCACAGGGCAATAGGTGTGTTTCTTGTAATAGTGCAATATCTGCACAAAGGGAATGCAGGTGTTGCAATAATTTCGTGCACTTAACTGGGTGATTTAACCTTTTAACATTCCAGAACACCCAGTGGGATGCATTTGGTACTGGGGTATCTGCTGTCATATTGTAAGATGAGGAGTGAAAAGATGTACTTACTGTGAGTCAACAAAGGGAAAGAGTTGAATTCACCCAGGTTGTTGTGGGGTAACAGCACCCAAACCAAAGTAACACTACAAATCCATAGACCCCGCCAATAGGAGGTGTAAGCATTACTGAATCAATAAACACATGCAGTCTGAGGTTTCAAACAAACTGCATAAACACAAGGAAAAACAGCTAGTGTGCTATTAGGACTAGTATGTCCAACAATCAGATTCAACAGCAAAAACACTATGAGTGTGGAGGTCAAAGCAAATGAGGCTAGAAGGGCTATCCTACAGCTATGCTCAATCCAACACTCAAAATTGGGTATAATGTTGTAGTTCAATCAAGGAAGTCCTCCTGTGCTGAGAGCCCTCCAAGGTCAGACCTCTCGATCTTGGGGGTAGGTAAGGAAGGAAGAGAGAGTTATGTTCAAGGAGATGGGAGGAGGGTGGTGGGCTCGCCCACCTACCAGTATGCTTCTAATAAATCTGTAACGTAACAGGCCCAATAACAAACTATGACCTGGGCTAATGAGGGCACCACATGAGTAGCCACACTGTCATACTATGGGAGGAGAGGTTCCTCCAGCTGAAAGGGAGAAGAGAGACTGCTAGGTGACAACCTCCCAAAAGCATTCAGCTGGGGGAGAGGGATAAAATGAATACCAAGGAAGGGGGGATGGGGGTGTGCCCAGAGCCAGTCCAAAGAAAATACATAAACCCTGCAGACTGTATTGGTGACCCTACAGCTAGGGATATAAAGTCCATCAGGTGACCAGTCCTTCGGCCTGCTCAGGGGTAACCTAGGCAGGGACTCCAGAATTCAAGGTAGAGCTTGCAACAGCTGCAGCGTAGGTAATAAAACCAGGTTTAATTGACGAAATTTCATCCAGCACTTCGATCAATGAGGCATCCGGGAAGTCTGCCCACTCCACTGAGAGTGTGGTGTCCATGTCCTGCGAATCCAAGTCCTCTGGTGCCAAGGCAGGAGAAAGGTCTTCTCTGCTAATTTTTGCAGGAGGAGCTGGGAGACCCTTGCTAGGTGAGTACAGTGGCCCACTTCTGGCACATTGGCAAGATTTGGTGAGAGTGCTAGTAGCTCACTGGGGAAGAGATGCTGGCAGAGATTGTTCTGGTCTCGATGCTGCATCTGAGGTGGACAGAGTTGGAAAAGAGCCCATTAACAGTGGGGGACCAGAATAAGGTAGGACTGGGCTGGCTGGTCCATCAGTTAAAGCATTCCCAGGGGCCTCTGCAGGAGAAGAGTTGCTCCTACTAGGTACATTTGTAGTAGACGGTTCCATAGCTTTCTGGGAAATGTAGTAGGGAGTGGCAGGGAAGGCCAAAACCTTGCAAGCCAGCGCTTCAGCTCTTTTGATTGATCAACAGCCACTTCTCTCCCCTCCTTGGATACTTGTAGCCTGGTAAGGTTTTTAAATTTAAACCTGAAGTTGTGCTGGTACAAAAAACATTTCAGATGGCCAAAAGCCCTCCTCTTGGCTCTGGTTTCCTGGGCAAAGTCCTGGTATATTGATATTTGGGCCCCTTGCCATTGGAGCTCCCCAACATCCCTGGCAGCTCGAAGAATATGTTCCTTCATGGAGTAGCGGAGCAGATAAGCTACCACTGGTCTCAGTGAATTCACATACTTATTGGGCCACATGGACACATGGTGCACCCTTTCTACATCAATAGGGCCCCTCCAGTGATCCCCTAACATAAGGGAAAGGTTGTCATTCAGAAACTTTTCCATTGACTGTCCCTCAGCCCCTTCGGGCAGACTGGTAATTCTTAAAGGCATGCGGCTTTGTTTCACCTCTCCCTCCTCTTCTCTCCTCCCTTGCTACCTTCCACACTTCTCTCCACCCCTCCATCCCCCTCTACTCCTCATCTCTCTCCCCCACACCCACCTACCATTCTACCCCCTCTCACCTCCCACCTACCATTCCACCCTTCTCCCACTCCTCTCCTCCTGTCTCTCCCTCCCAATCACCCTATCTCTTGTTGCTCCACCTCAGACTACCTAGCACTTATCTTTCTGTTCTTGCACTTATGACAATGTCAAATCCTTGACTGCCTATCCCCCTTTCCCCCAACCCTCCTCCTCTTATCCTCCACCCCTTGCTCTGCTTATGTCACCCCTAGGATGGTTTTTAATTGTATTTGTGTCTTGCTATATATACACACCCATATTATTAATTGTGCATTGATATTTGCCACTGACTGTTTGCTACTGTGCTAGTCTATACACATGTATTGTGTTTTGCTACTAAGTTCACCTCCTGACCTGTATTGTATCTTACCTCTGCATACTTCTATGTTAACCTCCTGACCCTGTATTGTGTCTTACCACTGTTTAGCTTGCACCCATTGCTGATGCGGAACCTTTGCAAAAAGAACCCTTGGTTCAAAGGTATTTGTAATCCTAGTAATAAATAAAAAAATAAATAATTAAATAAATAAATAAAATAAAATAAAAAATAAATAAAAAATGTTGCACCAGCCTCTGTTTTCCTGGTCTTCGACTTTATCCCAGACAGCTGGCAGGCATTCCTCTTGTTGTTGCAAACATTGCCACATTTGTTGCTGCTGCAATTCACGTTTCCATTCTTTGTTCTGAAACGTTAATGCAATCTTGAAGTTGACAAACTTCAGTAACAGTACCTGTTAGAGTTAAATTAATATCATCTATTCGTAGGACTGTTTCCAGCATTTTTGTTACATATTTAGAGATTCACCTACCGATAATGGTTGTGGCAACTCTGAGTTAGTAGGGCAGGCAGGTTTGACGATCAGCGTATTTATTGGTGGGTCCATGGTTGCAAAGACCAAAGACTGTGGAGGAGCCTGGTCTATATCCGTGCCTACTCTATGTTCTGGCAAGGGAGTACAGTTCAGTCAGTAGTAGCAGTAGGTTATGATAACGGCCTGTGCCACCTAGCAAGGCCAGAGGTAGTACAAAAAATGGCGCTGCGAGCTGCGGTATAACATCAACATTTTTACAAAGGAGCAGGCCGCCTGGTAGGCAAAACTTTAACCATGCATTAAGTTATATTTAGGGGGAAAAACTCCATGGGATTGCAGCGTCCAAGCTCAGATAGGGCTCAGGTAGGAGAAAGCTCGACGATTAAGCTGCCATCATGTCGGTGGCTAAACCACGCCCCCCGTTGCTGGATGATTTTAATAGTTTTTAAAGGGAGGTTTTTCATACTAAATGTTGAGGTTTTATTTTCAAATCTGGCTTTTTTTCCCCATCTCTAGCATCCACTAGAGAAATAGTACTGAATTTCTTTCTGCCCATCTTTAACTTTATCTAAAGAAAAAAAAAAAAAATAATATATATATATATATGTGTGTGTGTGTGTATATGTGTGTGTGTGTGTGTGTATAAATACACAGAGATGGTATATAACAGAAAAGGGCTACAAACCCACGTTCTTCATAACTGCTGTTGTGGTCTGTAAGACTGATGTGCAGTTTAATACTTTCAGACATCATTGAAGTGACAATCCCACAGTGTGGGTCACTGCAATTCAGAGTTGCACTCACCTCTGGGCCAGAAGGTTGTGTGTGACACTGCAGTGCAGTAGGGTGGGGTAGGGAAGGGTAGAGGTCTACAAGTACTGCCCCGAGTGACAGAGAAAGTCATCAAACTAAGCTTTGATCTGCTTTCTGCTTCATCCCAAAATTAAATGGAAGTCAATGCAAAGTGTAGATGTGAGCTGCATTTACCTGGAATGTAAAGATCCCATTCGGCATTTTGGGTTGCTGAGGTATAGGCACAGCCAGTTTGATTGAGAGGAGACTGGCCTGTTAGGTTCACTTCTAGGTGCTTGGGTGGAATGTAATGATCCATTGGGATTTGCTAAAAACACAAAAGGCTTATTCCTACTCAGCATTCCCATTCTCCATAAACAAAATGCTCTAATGCAGTTATTGATGACTGTGTTTGGTATATAGCTGAGCACTTGAAGGCTGCTCCATTTGTTTGCATACAGTCACTGCACTACTAGTATAACTCAAACAGAGTACAACAGTTACATAATGAGTAGGGTAGGCAGTAGGCTGTGGGGACAATCAAAACTTGATGACTAGGGCCCAGAATGTTGCACCCCTCTAAACTCAACTATAAGCCACCATGGCTGACTTGGCATATGTATTCCTGCATCCATGATCTGACCCATTGCATTATAAAGCTCACTGAGTTTTATTGTGTGTGAAAAAGTGCTATGTAAAACCAAATTCTCCTCCCTTGAACTATCCAAATGCTTTATCAACTGATTAGCTCATGAAACTTCATTTCTTAGATTCTGCACGCCTTGGCTTATACTTCATTTCTTAGCTGTCACACACCTTTGCACACCCAAGGATGTTGTTGTGTGAAGTAGAAATATATTGGCATGTCAGACCGAACAGGAAAATGGACTGATGAAGTGATTACAGCTCACTGGTCTGCTACTGTAGACCCTATGTTTGTAGTAGGTGTGTAGCCAGTACAGAAATTGCAAGGTGGTGGTTAGGGATGCTGGGCCTGATTAGCTAGATGGAATATGGCTCTACCTTGGCCAGACACTTTCTGAATCTGCTTACCTGCCTGCAGTGGTGGACAGTAGCTAGGAATGTGCCCACCTGCCTTCAGTGGTGTAGATAGAAAAATAACATATGCAAGCCAGGGCCCTCTAGTGTCTCTTTGTACCCCCCCGGTTGTACACATACACATATTTGTTACCCATACCCCTTGTACACACCATATTACTTAGTTGTTGTTTTTTGCAGCTAGCATTATGTGATGTTTGATTCAAAGACAGCACAGTCATATTATAACACCAGTAGGAGTGGATATCAGATTGTAGGAATAACCAAAATCGGTGATCACGTCCTAAAATGCCACCTCCCCTCTAATAAATTTATAAGTTTGGGCTGGAAGTATAGCCTAGATGTTAGAGTAACAAGCTGTGACTGAGCTTGGTATATCTAGCAGCCCTGAGCAAGGCACTAAACCTCTGCAGTGCTCCCGGGTCACCCCTGAAAACAGGCACTTATGCCTAGTGGGCTGTAATTGGTTACAAAGTCATAGCTTACTTGGAATGTGTGTGTGTGTGTGTGTGTGTGTGTGTGTGTGTGATGGGTGGAGAGAGAGAGAGAGAGAGAGAGAGAAATGGGAGAGAGATACAGGGGAGGGAAGGAGAGAGAGACGGGGGAGAGAGAGAGAGAGAGAGAGACTGAGGGGGAGAGAGGGAGAGAGAGAGAGAGAGACAGGAGGGGAGAGAGGGGGGGAAGAGACAGGGAAGAGAGTGTTGTTTTTCTTTAGGTGGGAGGGGGTGTTGTGTTTTCACATTGTGAAGTGTTTGGATTGTACCCTGTGGGCAGACATTTAGATTGTACCTTGTGGGCAGACATTTGGATTACAGAATGTCTGACTCCAAAAGCACCAAAAGAAGGAATTGTTCCTTGCAGATCTGCTGCACTTTGGGAGAAAACAGAAGTGCATGCAATTACAAGTACTCAAAGTACCATTAAAGAGTAGTGTAACAGTTTACAGGACCTTTCTTTGGCCTATGGTATGTCATCTTTCTGGTTCTAAAAGGAACCTTTGACATTTATGTTCCTGCCCTGATAATATGGGGATCGCTATTTTTAAATAAATATTACATTTTCTTTTAATTATTGGCATTTTTAGATGCCCCCAATAACCTTGTATGGTCAATGTGCTATTAAATTATCTTGTGACTTTCCATGATGTTTTCAGTGAGCAGGGGGCCCGGAGGAGCTGGCTGCTGACATCACTGATTTGAGGCGGGGTTTTGCTGTTTAAATCTTCGTGCTACTCGTTAGCGGTCACTTAATTTATCCTGCCTCAGATGAACTGCCTACCTCCCGCTGTTATTACTCCTGCATGTATTGCTGACTGAGCAAGTGGACCAATGTGAGGAAGAATCAGCTAACAAGAGGTCGGGCCAGAGTGAGAGACTGTCCTGAAATTTACAACTATCTTGTGACTTTCCCCATTGTTTTCAGCAAGCAGGGGACTTGGGGGAGCTGGCTGCTGACTTCACTGATCTGAGGCAGAGTTTTACTGTTTAAATATTCATGCCACTCAGTAATGTGAGCATAGCGTGAGCAGTAGTGAGTGGCATGAGCGCCACTCCTAAGAGAAAAATCTCGAACATGTGGCTGTTTATATGAGGTGACCGTACATATTTTATATTTTGTCTGTTAGTTTAGATATTTATATGAGCTTAATGTAACAGATATTTGAACTCCTATTAGACTAGCCATTTTTAGGAGTTTATTGCAGTAGATTCATGAATTGCAGTTTATTGGTAGAGTACTGGGTTTTATGAGTTTGGCTTTATATAAAGCTGAATTAGGCCTTATAGGTAGGTACAGTAATCAGTCTTTCCGTACTCTAACTTAAGGTTACACTTAGCAAGTGCATAGGATAAAATATATATTTTTTTTTTCAACATTAATATAAGGAATACCTTTTTTACTTTTTTTAGCAATTATGTTTAGGTTAACTTTTCTGGGCTGCTTGATTGGTTTGAATAATTATGGTGCCAATATTTCCGCTATGTCAGGTGGGGGTTTATTCATTGAGATATTTTTTTCTAACTTTAGCCGATCTCCCTCCCGCTTTAGTATGTTTTTTGAGGGATGCTATTCGGATAATTCTGAGTATGAAATAACCTTTCTCACAAAGTTTACCCCATCTTGTTACTTGAATGCATATTTATCACAAGGTAGCTTTAAAATTATAAAGCATTGTACTAAAAGAGAAAGACATTTTGAGAATAAAACCAGATTATGGAGGATGTTGGTTTTATTATTATTAATTTCTGGATCTGTACATCCCCACCCTGGCCCATTCTCTTTTGGAACTGTGGATAATGTATCAACTTTTTTTCACAAGAACGTTATTTTTCTGTCTGAGTCATTGATTAAAATTGTCCACGTAAATGTTCAGAGCTTACCAGCAAAATTAACTTAATTTGTTGCCCAGGTTAAACAACATAGTTTTGATATCATTACCTTATCTGAAACCTGGCTTAATGACAATTTTAAAGATGCAGACATTTCCCTGGATGGCTACAAGCATTGTAGAAAAGACAGGGTAGGTAAACTTGGGGGTTGGTCTATGATCTATGTTAAAAATAAGTTCACATTTTCTATTGTTCACCATCCTCTTCATAATTCTGGTAGTGAATTAATTTCCATAGATTTGATTTTTGGGCAAGATAAGCACCTCACTATTAGCACTATTTACTTTCCCCCTGGAAAGATTGATTCTGGATTGAACCTCATGTCAGAGGTTAAACATGAACTTCCAGGACATAGAGTGGATACTTCTCGGTGACTTTAACTGTAATGGGGCAGCAGAGTCTTGTAACTCTGCTAAAGATTTCCTAGTGGATCTGGGACTATTCCAGCTGATTAATGAGGTAACAAGGCTTAATCCTAGGCCTGGTCTGGGAACCTTACTTGATCGGGTTGTGGTTACTCACACAGATCGGATTGCTAACTTAGGTGTGTTGCCTGATGTATAGAGCAACCACTGCCCAGTTTTCTGTCAGTGGTCAGTCAAACTCAGTAAACATCCTCCTAACCACACTGAATTTAGAAATATTAGATTTCTTACCCCTGATTTGGTAGAGACTGCCTGCTCAGAAATTGACTGACCTGGGTTTGAATCTATCAGGGATCTTGACACAATGCAGGATGTTTTTGTTTCCTGTTATTTCAGGGCAGTTAATAAGCTTGCACCTCTGAAGAGAATGAGGATTAAGGTTAGTAAACACAAGTGGATTTCCTCTGATTTGTTCCATCTTATGAGACTATGGGATAAGAGCTGGAAACAATATAAAAATAGTCTAGACCCCTCTGCTCTGCTGACTGATAAATCTCTGAAGAATCAATATAAATCTGAAATTCGTAAAGCAAAAACTGTGTTATGTCTCTCCGAACAAAATAAATATTTTGACAACCCTAAAAGAACCTGGGATATACTAAATAGCTTGACTGGGAAGGGTAAAAACATTTCTGATATCTCTATTCAAACTGGGACCAGTTTAATTAGTGATACCACACTAGTCTCTGAAGCTTTTAACCATTTTTTTGGTAACCTAGATAGGTATAGAATCCCCCCCCCATGGTTTATCTTCTAGTGCCATAACACAGGAAAATGAGAAGTTCCATCCTAAATTCAACTTTAATCAAGTATCTCCTGATTACTTAAAGAATATGCTTTGAAAATGGATCCTTGGCCCCATATTTTTCATGATGGCTTAGATTTTCAAATGATTAAACTGGGAATAAATAATTTTTTATATCCTCTTTCAGTTTTGTTTAACTTTTCTATGCCCATTAGGGCTTTTCCTAGTCTTTGAAAGATGGCTACAATTATCCCTATTCTGAAATCTGGTGATTGTACCCTGTTGTCTAATTATCATCCTATTGCCTTGTTATCACCCCATCTAAAATTTTGGAACGAGTTATTTTGGACTAAACCTCTGATCATTAGCAAAAATATAATTTGCTCACTGACTGTCAACATGGCTGTAACCCATTTCATAACACTGAGACATCCTGGGTGGGGTTCACTAGTGCCATTCAGGGAGCTCTTGACAAAGGGAAAACTGTAGCAGCACTTTTTGTGGACCTCACCAAGGTGTTTGACTTGGTCGAACATGACCTACTAAATGGCATTTTATATAATCTTCATTTTTCTGATAAAGTTATCTCTTGGTACTATGATTATCTTTCTAACAGATCCCATTGCACTTGAGTTGGTGATAGTATCTCTTCTCTCAGCACTATTAAATGCAGGGTACCTCAAGGGTCTATTTTTGGCCCCTTTATCTTTTCACTTTATATGAATTCTGCCTTCTACTGTGTGCTCCCACTCATCTCTGATACTTTATGTGGACAACGCTGTAATTTATAGCATTGGCCTGAGCCCTAATGATGCCCTGGTTGAGGTTCAATCTGATTTCAATTATTTCCAGAACTGGCTTTCTTTGAACCATATGGTACTCAACTCAAGTAAAACTAAAGTTATGTTATTTTCAAATAAAGTCATTGAGTATGATAATTTACATCATACTGTTACACAGGATGGAAATGTAATTGAATTAGTAGATAGTTTAAAATATCATATCTGGGGATAACATTTGATTCGAAATTAACTTTTGAATCTCATTTGAACAAATTAAGGAAATCGCTTCACCAGAGATTAGGTCTACTTTTTAGGGTTAAACAATTTCTGACTAGAGAATCAAGGTTTCTACTCATGCGTAGCTTTTTGATGAGTGTTATGGAGTATGGTATTATCATTTATACTTCCTTTTCTGGTTAACTTTTTGATAAACTTAGGGTGACTTATAATTCTAGATTACGTTTTATGTTCAATGTTCCTTTCGAATCCACCATTGTCTTCTGCTAAAATGTTCCAATAATTTGTCCCTCAAAAATAGACTTTTCCACAAGTTGGGTACCATGATGTTTAAGGTGAAGAATTACCTCTTATCTCCAGCAGGATCATCACTGTTTACTAGGTCTTCTAATTCCAGTGGTACTAGGTCCCAGACTAAATTACTTATGTATTTCCATTGTTTCAAACTGCCTCTGGGCAGAGATCAATTTTATACAGGGATCCTTTGTTTTTTAACTCACTTACTGCTGACATCATAGAAAGCACGACAGTATAGTCTTTTAAAATAAGACTTAAATATTGGATGATGGATGATGATATTTGCACATGCTCATATTAAATAACTGTTTATTCATTTTTTTTATGTTTTTTGTACCTTTGTATTATCCTTAAATTATATTTTTTTGTTTGTATTGATATGCATGTTTAAGTATGTTTTGTAACTTGTCGCTGGTGAAAATGGGCAGTTTACTCATCCAGCTTACAAGTATAAAAAATAAAAATGAAATTAAATGTAAGTCAATATATAACACACATAGCTTCAGGAGAGCCACTTGGTACAATACAGTTTGAAGCAAATTCTGGCTTAGACCCAGAGGTTATAATTGTCAGCTTCAATAGCATGTTGACCAGTGGAGTTTTATGTGAGACATCTAATCAACTACCAACAAATAAAAGAGAAGTATATGCTATACTATACTGTACTGTACTATACTATGCTATACTATACTATACTATACTATACTATACTATACTATACTAGTACAGGAACTGTAAGCACCTGTTAAGGGTATTGTAAGAACTCTCTATCTTTGTAAACCCTATCTAGGATAAGAGTAAGAAGAGGGTGACAAAGGAAAACGTATAAAACACTGTCTACAGTCAGGTGATATGAGGGTAAGATAACTGGGGTGGGGGGGGAGACAAAAAGGAAACTTCCTATCTAGAGTAGAGGTAAGAAGGGGCTGACAGAGTGAAAACTGAGAAACCCTTTCTAGGTTCAGATGATGAGGATTAAATTAAACTTAAAGGGAAAAACTAGTAAAGTCTTACAATGTTAAAGTTAAATAGAACCATCATATCAAGGGTATAGCAACAACCAATCAGAAAAAGGGAACACTATCTTGGGTAAAGACATAAGTTCTTAAGGGTACAGGGAGAGTAGTATTGAGAATGATCAGAGACCACTGCAGTGCAGTGGCTGTGGAGTGGCAGTCTTCAGGGAGATCTTCTAGAGACTGAGGTACTGCCCCTTCTGCTTGCACCTCTGGGTTGAAGGAGGTGGTCAGTAGACTGCAGGTTGAGTTGGCTGGGATTTAGAAGACCTCCTCCCCCATCCATGGGCTACTTAGTCCACCACTGTTGCCTCAGAGAGTGCCAAGAAAAAGGGCTAACTGGATTGTGGTGGGCTCTGGGAGGGTGAGCTGGAGGGTTGGGGACATATTCCTCAGCTGGTGCCAGTAAACAACTCTTTTACTGTTCTGTTGGGATGGGACTGCCACGAGGAGGCACCCATGTTTGTGACATGGGAGGATGTGAGGTTCTTCCAGAGGGAGGTCCCAAGGTGGGAGGTAGATGACTTTCGTTGACATGCTATCTGTATATGGCTGGAGGGAGGAGAGGGTACATAACATCAGTGTCTTCAGTGACTGGTTGAAGGCATGGTGCAGGGTGGAGGGGGTTTGGCTACATTGGATGCTCAGTCCTACTTGGGAAAGTTGAGGCCTGTACAGAGGAGATAATATCCATCCATCCAGGAGTGAGTGGCTGTCCTGGGTGGAAGGTTTAAATGCTACTTCTTTGGGCATTTAAACTAGCCAAGAGAAGAAGCAGAAATGAAGAGAAATGCAATGAATGCCCCCCAAAAGTGGAGTATCAGAGAGACCCAGGGGAAATAAATTCTGGTGGGGTTGAGGAGCATGGGGACAAGCAGGAGGAAGAGTCGGGAAGTAGGACTTAGGACTAGAGGTGAGAGAGGAATTAGGTTGGGTAGATAAAGGATGGTTAAAAAAGGGGAAGACAGTACCAGGGACACAAGAAGGGTGAAGAATGTACTAGGGAATGGAGAGCAGAGTAGAGCCATGTATGCCATCACAAGGGGCTTAGAAAACAGAATTTGTGAACTTGAGGCAACCATTGAAGAGGTGATCTTGGATCTAGTGATAAAAACAGAATCATGGTGCACCAACAACCACAGCTGGGATGTGCCATTCCATTTTTTTTAACCAGGAGAAACACACAAAGCTGAAGCTTGTTTTACCTATGCGACCTGAGAGCACAAGGAATTTAAGTGACTTGCTTAGGGTCACAAAATATGCAAGTGAGGGCTGTGGGACTCAAACCCAGGTCTCCAGATTTGCAGCTCAGAGCCTTAAACAACTGCACTATACTGCCTTCTAACACTCCAATGGGTTATACAATGTTTTGTTAGAATAGGGCAGGGAGGAAAAGGGGAGGTTGATTTCTATGTAAGGGAGGGGACAAGGGCCACGGACGCTATGTAGATGATTAAGGGCAATAGGTTTCCTTGGGTTGGCTTGGAGGCTGGGTCCATGGCCATGATCCACGTTAGGGTGGTGTACAGACCACCAACAGAAGAGGAGTTGATCTGGGTTTTGGGAGAGGCCATTGGCAGAATGACAAGGGGGTACTGATTATGGGGGACTTTAATCTGCTGGATGTAGAGTGAGGCAGTGTAACCACAGCTACAACTAGAAGCAGGGCCATCTTAGACTCCCTAAAAGGGTCATTTTTCTTAGGCAGCTGGTTGCAGAAGCCACTTATTTTAAAACAAACAAAACATTGCAACACCATGAGACCGGGGGGGACCAAACCATGGTCCCAGGTTTCCATTGCTGCTGTGTGCTAGTGCCTTAGCAACTCAACCAGGCATAGCAGCACAGGCTTCTTTGATCCTTCCTCCACATTACCGTCAGTGACAGGGGTAGTGGTAATTCCTTACCACTCTTTTTTTTTTCCTCTCTCTCCTCACTGGCTATTTTGCCTCCCTGCTGGAGGTTCTGGTCCCCCACTCTGCTCATTGCCCCCCTTCATGTGGAGCCACCAGGTGGGTGCCCCTCCCAAGAAACATGGTCAGAAAGCTTGGCTTGCCCCCCAGGGAAGGATCATGGGAGCAGGACCTCCCTTGATGGACTTTGGTCTGCAGTGAGGAGCAGCAGCAGAGGCAGAGGCCATCATTAGCAAACAGCAATACATTTTATGTGGATTTTTTCCCTGGGGATAGGGGCATGCAATCATGGCAGTGTACACCCTGCCCCCTGTTACATGTGGCACCAGCTGTGGCTGTACCCCAGCATCCACTAGAGGTCTGCATTGCACCAGACACTCTCCTCCCCCCGGAGAAGAAGAGCAGTTCATGGGATGCTCAATCCTTCTCCCCCCGCCAGCCCTCTGACTCCTGAATTTGTCCCCAAACCTGGGATTAGAGATGCAGCAAAATTAAGATCCACTGTGAAGTGAACGCAAAGTGACTATTGTAAAGTGCTCTCTTCGCAATGTTATTGTGACTTGACGTTGTCATTCTGCCTTAATGCAAAGTAAGGTGAAGTGACAACAATATAGGCAACCTCCCACACATCACATGGCTTACAGTACTGTAAGTCACATGCTTTAGCCAGGCAGGAAGAAAGTGAGTCAAACAAGCAGATACTTTCACTTTCTCCTATGCTGAGTAACAGAGAGGAGGCATTTTGTAGGAGGTGAGTAGAGAGTATTGTTGTTGTTAAATGTGATCAAATTCAAAAGCTTTTTTAAAAGCTAATTGTTGATTTTTTTTGTATTGTTTTGGCAGTTCATTTTTTCTTGTGGTGACTGATTTCTTTGTTTTATAAGTTTTGGTGTGTGTGTGTGTGTGTGAGACTGTGTGTGTGCCTGTGTTGTGTCAGTGTGTGTTCTGTGTTGTGTAGTGTGTGTGAAGTCATTGGTGACAGCGTTTGCTAGTCGGAGAGGGAAGGAGAGATTCTTTTGAAATGGAGCAGGGACAGGATCTGGACTGTCTAAGTCAGGACTCTGAGAGAATGCATGGGACTGTGCCGAGGGTAGTGGAGCCACATGGCAGCATTGCTGGCAGGAGGGGAGGAGTGCACACTTGTGGGGGGGCATGGCCTGTTGGTGTTGGACTACTCAAAAGACTTTGGTCTTTCCCCCTTTGAAGCAGTAGCACCACCACCAAGTCCACAACCACCACCAGTGGCAGCTGCAGGAGCTCCAGCAGCACCGCTTCCAGAGCAGCAGGTTGAGCCTCACCATGACCATGCTTCTGGCACTGCATCTGCCCCTCCTGTGCCTGGTCCCCCCGCAGCTCCCCAGTTTGGCAGTTTTTCAACTGTGTTGGAGGGGACAGCAGCCTTGTCATATGCAGACTTTGTGGAGTGGAGATGGGCCATGGCCCCCAGAGGACACATCTGGGGGCCAGCACAACAATATGTTAAACCACCACAAGGTGGAGTGGCAGGCTGCAACAGAATGGTCCAGGCCTCCACCTGCTGACCCTTCTGTGGCAGTGGCAGAGGGTGCTGCTGTTGTGCATTGCCACAGCAGGAGGAGGACCATAGCAGCAGCTGCTCCACCACCACCACCAGCACCACCCTCACCACCACCACTACCTGGGGTACTACCACCAGTGGACCCCACAATGCCTGCAACTCAGGCAGACATTGCACTTTTGAGGGCCACAGTGGAAGAAAATAATGAGAGGGTGGGTGCTTTCCAGCAGCAGTTGGAGCAGATAGGGTGACACCAGTTTCAGATTGTGTTGATGCTTCATCTGCTACTGGACCAGCAGGGGATCCCCCATTAGCTTTTCTTTTGCAGCACACCTTCCCCTCACGCTGTACTCTTTTTTCTTTTTTTTAATAACAGAGAGAGGGGAGACCACAATAGTAGTTTAAATGTAAACATACACATACATACATACATGCTCCTTACTGCCCTGTTATTATAATCTGGTGCCTCAGTAATGTTTACTTTCTGCTGTGGAGTGGTTGTGGAAAAGCAGGACTGTGCAGTGCAAGTATAATGTGCAAAACTGCATGTGTGCAGTCAGTGTTGTTTCCTGTGTGTGTGTGTGAGAGACTTCAGACATTGTCCAGCTTCTTGCAAACATATATGTGCTTACTTGTTGCAGTGTTTATGGTATAAAGAATAGAGATAAGAATATATAACATATATTTTATTGTTACCATCATCATCAGCGGACTAAGTGATACGATATTTATTTCAGAGGTGTCTGGCCAAAGTGCACCTTAGTCACATACTGCACACATGACTTTTAGGAGAGTATGCATTTTTTGTGCTCTTATCTCCACAAAGTCATGTGTGCACTGTGAGTGACTGAGGTGCACAGTGATCTGAGACCTCTGAAAGAATATCATATCACTTACTCTGCCAGTGCTCATGGTACAAATAAAATATACATCATATATTCTTTCTTATATTTATTCTTTAAATACTACAAACGTCACACCATATATATATATATATATATATATATATATATATATATATATATATATATGTTTGCACAAAGCTGGGCAATGTCTGCACACACAGGAAAAAAACACTAATGGCACACATGTAGTTTAGCACAGCATACTTGCACTGCTCAGTCCTGCTTTTTGACAAACACTTCAAGAGTCCCAACACAATGTAAACATTGCTGAGGCTCCAGAAATATTATTTGTTTTGAAATAGACATTAAAGCAGCAGTGCAACAATCTGGTGAAAATTTTGACCTCTACTTTTTTATGCTATTTTACATTGCCACTTTACTTACCTCCTGACTTGTATGATACCATTCTTTCCAGTATTTGGGTCTGCTTTAGTACTTTTTTTCATGTCTGAAATAATAAAAGGAGCGCTCCTTTTACAATGGTGTGGACCAGGTCTTCATCAGTATTTTCTGTTGTTTTTGTCCATCAGTTGTTTATATATCACTTCTGTTGTGACTAAAATTAACAATTATGTAGCAGGCCATGTTTTCTAACCTCACAGAACAATACTTATTCAAAAACAGCTGCAAATACTGATGAAAACCTGGTCTGAGCCACATTAAAAGGAGTACTCCTTTAATTGTTTCAGAATATGAGAAAAAATACTAAAGCAGAAACAAATTGTGAAAAGAAGGGTATCATACAAGTCAGGAGGTAAGTGGATGGCAATCTAAAATAGCATTAAAAAGTATAGGTCAAAATTGTCACCAGATTGCTGCACTTCTACTTTAATTTATAATTTAATTATGACATTATGTGCTCAGAGTCACAACACACAAAATGCAACTGTCTTGTGTCCAGAAAATTTCCATATGCTTACAAAGTAAAATGGGAGGGGTACACTAAATGAAAAGTTCCCCAGAATTTACTGCACAGTCACTCACGCACGTAGTGGTCACACACAGTCCCCAGAATATTTCTGCATCCCCAAAATGCAACTGCCTTATGTCCAGAAAATTCCCCAAGTGCTGACAAAGTGAAATGGGAGCGGTACACTACATGCAAAGACCCCCATAATTTATTGTGCAGTCACTCATGCACACAGTAGTCACACAGAGTCCCCCAATTTTTTCTGCATCCACTAAATGCAACTGTCTTCTGTTCAGAAAATTCCCAAGTGCTGACGAAGTGAAATGGGAGTGGCACACCACATGCAAAGTCCCCCAGAATTTATTGAGCAGTAACTCATGCATGCAGTGGTCACACAGAGTCCCCAGAATTTTTCTGCATCCCCCAAAAAATGAAACTGTCTTGTGTCCAGAAAATTCCCAAGCACTGACGAAGTAAAATGGGAGTGGTACACCACATGCAAAGTCTCCCAAAATTTATTGCACAGTCACTCATGCTTGCAGTGGTCACACAGAGTCCCCAGAATTTTTCTGCATCTCCAAAATGCAACTGTCTTGTGTCCAGAAAATTAACATACTGTGATGATGATGTCATGATGCACAGTGTCTTGCCAAACTGTGTGAAGGAGGGATAACATGACCTGAATGACCATTCAGTGTTCTATCACAAATTAGGACAGTGAGAAAACTGTTGCTTGTCTAAAGTGTGCTGCAAATGAGATGCGATCACCTCAACTGGAATGTATCACACAGTCACTCGTGTGCACAGTGTTCACACAGTGTCCCCAGAATGTTTCTGCATCCCCAAAATGCAACTGTCTTGTGTCCAGAAAATTCCCAAGTGCTGATGAAGTGAAATGGGAGTGGTACACCACATGCAAAGTCCCACAGAATTTATTGCACAGTCTCTCTTGCATGCAGTGGTCACACAGATTCCCCATAATTTTTATGCATCCCCAAAATGCAACTGTCTTGTGTCCAGAAAAATTCCCAAGTGCTGAAGAAGTGAAATGGGAGCAGTACACCACATGCAAAGTCCCCAGAATTTATTGCACAGTCACTCTTGTGTGCATTGGTCACACAGAGTCCCCAGAATTTTTCACCATCCCCAAAATGCAACTGACTTGTGTCCAGAAAATTCCCAAGTGTGGACGAAGTGAAATGAGAGCGGTACATCACATGCAAAGTCCCCAAGAATTTATTGTGCAGTCACTCATGCCCACAGTGGTCTCACAGAGTCCCCAGCATTTTTCTGCATCTCCAAAATGGAACTGTCCTGTGTCCAGAAAATTCCCAAGTGTTGACAGTGTAAAATGGTAATGGTACACCACATGCAAAGTCCCCCAGAATTTATTGCACAGTCACTCATGCATGCAGTGGTCACACAGAGTCCCCAGAATTTTTATGCATCTCCCAAAAAATGGAACTGTCTTGTGTCCAGAAAATTCTCAAGTGTTGATGGAATGAAATGGGAGTGGTACACCACATGCAAAGTCCCCCAAAATTTATTGTGCAGTCACTCATGCGTGCAGTGGTCACACAGAGTCCCCAGACTTTTCTGCATCCTCAAAATGCAACTGTCCTGTGTCCAGAAAATTAACATACCGTGATGATGATGTCATGATGCACAGTGTCTTGCCAAACAGTGTGAAGGAGAGATAACATGACCTGAATGACCATTCACTGTTCTATCACAAATTATGATCGTGAGAGAACTGTTGCTTGTCCAAAGTGTGCTGCGAATGAGATGAGATCACCTCGACTGGAATGTGTCACACAGTCACTCATGAACACAGTGTTCACATAGTGTCCCCAGAATTTTTCTGCACCCCAAAATGCAATTGTCTTGTGTCCAGAAAATTCCCAAGTGCTGATGAAGTGAAATGGGAGCAGTACACCACATGCAAAGTCCCCAGAATTTATTGCACAGTCACTCTTGTGTGCAGTGGTCACACAGTGTCCCCAGAATTTTTCTGTATCACTGAAATGCAACTGTCTTGTGTCCAGAAAATTCCCAAGTGATGCTGAAGTGAAATGGTAGTGGTACACCACATGCAAAGCCCCCAAAATTTATTGTGCATTTACTCATACACGCAGTGGTCACACAGAGTCCCCAGAATTTTTCTGCATCCCCAAAATGCAACTGTCGTGTGTCCAGAAAATTAACATACTGTGATGATGATGTCATGATGCACAGTGTCTTGCCAAACTGTATGAAGGAAGGATAACATGACCTGAATGAACATTCAGTGTTCTATCACAAATTATGACAGTGAGAAAACTGTTGCTTGTCCAAAGTGTGCTGCAAATGAGATGCTATCACCTCGACCAGAATGTATCACGCAGTCACTGATGTGCACAGTGTTTACACAGTGTCCCCAGAATTTTTCTGCATCCCCAAAAATGCAACTTTCTTCTGTCCAGAAAATTCCCAAGTGCTGATGAAGTGAAATGGGAGTGGTACACCACATGCAAAGTCCCCTAGAATGTATTGCGCAGTCACTCATTCATGCAGTGGTCTCACAAAGTCCCCAGAATTTGTCTGCATCCCCCAAAATGGAACTGTCTTGTGTCCAGAAAATTCCCAAGTGCCGATGGAGTGAAATGGGAGTGGTACACCACATGCAAATTCTCCCAAAATTGATTGCGCAGTCACTCATGCATGCAGTGGTTATGTAGAGTCCCCAGAATTTTTATGCATCCCCAAAATGCAACTGTCTTGTGTCCAGAAAATTCCCAAGTGCTGTCAAACTGAAATGGAAGTGGTACACTACATGCAAAGTCCCCCAGAATTTATTGCACAGTCACTCATGCATGCAGTGGTCACACAGAGGCCCCAGAATTTTTCTGCATCCCCCAAAATGCACCTGTCTTGTGTCCAGAAAATTAACATACTGTGATGATGATGATGTCATGATGCACAGTGTCTTGCCAAACCATGTGAAGGAGGGATAACATGACCTGAATGACCATTCAGTGTTCTATCACACATTATGACAGTGAGAGAACTGTTGCTTGTCCAAAGTGTGCTGTGAATGAGATGCGATCACCTCAACCAGATGGAAGGGTGCCTTTTGTATGTACAATAATAGTAGCCTTGGTGAGTTGATATATATATTTATATATATACATACATATATATATATATATGCACACACACACACACACATATATATGTGTGTGTGTATTTTCTAAGTGGAGGGGTTGATATGTATACATGTGTAGTCATTGTATTGTTTTATATCACAGGTCACATACTGTTGGTATGCACATGCCCATGCTTGATGAGAAGTGTTGGCATTGGAATTGGATATGGAATACTCTCAAGCCAATGAAGGTAAGTATTTCTTTGGGGGGGAAGCATATTTGCAAGTAGGTCTCATTAATGGTTTATTATTTGGTTACTTTTCACAAATTTTATCTGCGTCCTTCTCCGATCCGGTAATGATGGTCATGTTCATCAGTGATTAAAATGACTTCTGCTTGTTGCATGTCTGCCCCAGCACGGGGGGAGGCATGATGTTGAAGAAGTTCTTTGGATAAGGCAACTGTGACACCACAAGACATCTGCAAGTTTCCTAAAAAAAGAAATGAAGGACTTATTACAACTTGATTGCAGCAGTAAGACATTATGTTTAAGCCATGGCTGTTCCACCATGGGTATCTGGACTAACACAGATAGCAAGCTGTCCCACTGCAATGATCAGATCACAATTTAATTTAGTACCAGGTTGTAACAAATACACTGTGTCAGTGTCCCTGCGTCTCAACTCAAGTTTTATTTTAAAACCACATCTTGTCAAGTAACATGACCTGGGTCCAACTTTTTCAACACTGTCATGGCTGCATAGCTGTAAATTTGGAATACAGTACATGATATGTTTTCTAAATATTTTTTGTGACGTACATGTTACCTAGTTTATGAATCATCGGTTGGGTCTTTTGCACTCGTATGAAAAAAAAAGGAACAGATGAAATAACATTGATATACTTACCAGTGTGGATTTGAAATGGATATCCCTTAGGTTGCTGTAGACAGTACTGCTGCTGTACCATTGATACAGACCTTTAATGAAGAAGAGTCATTTGTTGTTAACCTGTAAAAAAACAAAATAAGTTGACTGTATGTGTTTGACCATTGCAGGTCAGAAAGCAACAGAAAACAAAACATACAGCTAAAGGAAGATGAATAGCATGAAAAACATTAGTACACATACTCATTTTATAGGTTTAATAGTAAGAAGCCTTGTGCCTGTGGCTGATGGATGTGGTCTCTTGTTGGACTCCCTCTGCCTTGGCATGGTCAAGACATGTAATGGAAAACATTGTGACAGTGGTGGTGGTGGTCATAGCTGAGGCACATGATGATGTAATGACATTCCCTCTCACATTTTCCTGCATCTGGTTGTGGTGGCAGTGGCTAACAGTGGTCTTATGGTGGTGATAGTCCAGGGGGACACACGGTCACCTTCCCTATGGTGGCAGTGGTGAAAAGCAGTCTTATGGTGGTGGTAGTCCAGGGGGACACACGGTCTCATTCCCTATGGTGGCAGTGGTGAACAGCGGTCTTATGGTAGTGGTAGTCCAGGGGGACACATGGTCACATTCCCTATGGTGGCAGTGGTGAACAGTGATCTAATGGTGGTGGTAGTCCAGGGGGACACCCGGTCACATTCCCTATGGTGGCAGTGGCAAACAATGGTCTAATGGTGGTGATAATCCAGAGGGACACACAGTCACATTCCCTATGGTGGCAGTGGCGAACAACGGTCTAATGGTGGTGATAGTCCAAGGGGACACATGTTCACATTCCCTATGGTAGCAGTGGCGAACAAGTAACTGCGGTCTTATGGTGGTGGTAGTCCAATGGACAGGATATACTGTGCTCTGTGTTATAAATGGGATGTGACATATGGAATTTGAGTCATTATGAGTGGGACACTGATTTAACTTTATGAAAAAGAAAACATGTATCATACAAGAAATGTGACAGTCTTTTAACTACTTAAATTAAAACCTGCCAACATTAACCTCATCATCATTCATTATCATCCTCATAAAGAAAGCTGCCCTCACAGCCTTCTATGTCTGAATTCTGACCACTGGGACATTATTTCTCCATTGCGTTATCATCTACATCAGTGATAGGCCGTTTCATGCTGCCAGTATCACCAGGATGGTCCCTTTCTACAACATCAGCAAAACCATGACTATGCTGGGGTATGAATATTGAGGTTGCAGTCTGAGCTGGTATGTGCCTCTCATTTATTTTTATGAATGTCAGCAAACTAACATTTGCAGGAGAGAGGTTTGTATGATGATCCCTAGCTATTACACCTGCTGAGCTGAATACCCTCTCATCACTCATCACTCATCCTAGAGGGTGGGCATGTCAGGTACTTCAGTGCCACATTGGTCAGCTCTGGCCATTCACTGACCTTTCCACTCCAGTATAACGGGGATCATCAGTGATTGACAGATACCTGTTTTCAGACAAATATTACTCAACCATTTGTTGTGCTGCACTAAGTCCAGTGGTTGATGTATCACCTGCTTCTCCAGAATCATTTATGTCACAAATCCCCACTTGGGACATAGTCTCCCAAAGTGGGTTAATGTCAACCACTTTTGATGACAGACCACTTGGAACTGAAGTCCCCTTCCCCTTACAGGATATGCTTGATACTACACCTCCAGGTTCGCCTTCAGCCTGATTATGCTGCTGAGGTTTGCTGACCTTGGCACGTGACTTCTGTGCCCCATAAAACAAGCGTACCAGTTGCCCACTGACAGTTTTACCTGTTCAGACCCGCCTTCCAGTACTGAGGCAATTCCATGTTTGTATCGTGGGTCCAGCATTGTTGCCATTGCAAAGTTGCCACCATGCTGAATGCTCGAGATGTGACGATTCTGGTTGAATACTGTCAGCATGTGTTTCATCAACACACTGCTAGCACTGTCTCCGGCAACATCAAGGCTATGCTGCACATTCACCAATGTCTACCTCAGCACCCACAGCAGTGGAATTGATTGGCTAATGGAGGCAGACTCACCACTCACTGCCCGTATGGCATGTTCAAAAGGCCTCAAGATTGTTATTACAGAGTCCATGAGGCCCCACTGTTCAGTCATCATAGACATGGAGGCCCAGGAACTGTCACAGCTAGTGTGCATGACATGGCTTTATACTGTTCATACAGCCTTTCTGCGATGTATAAAGTGGAGTTCCACTGGGTGACAACTTCCAGCTTCAAGCGGTTCTGCAGGAGGCTGTTTCTGATCAGCAACTGCTGAAGTTGGTCACGGGCCTTTGCAGAGCGTGAAAAGTGAGAACAGATACGGTGTGCAACAGTCAGCATTTTCTTTACATCAGGGTGCTGCAGAAACACCTGCAACACATGATTTAAACAGTGGGCCATGCATGGGACACACACAAAGCCACCATTCGTGATGCATTTCACCACATTTGACCCATTGTCACTTGCTATGAACCCAGCTCTCAGGGACAGGGGGTTCAGCCACTTGTCAATTTCAGTCAGTGCCAAGTCCAACATGTTTTCACCAGTGTGTGAACAGATCACATTGCACGTAGCAATTATTGCATGCTGTCGAATTCCTTGAAGATTGCTACCATGACACTTCACCTTACTATACTGATTATTCACACTACCAAAAGCACAAACAACACCTGGCACCTGCGTCCAATGTACAGTTATACACAAATATGAACTCCCTTCTGTTTTGCCACTTGTTCACATGTCCATATTTAAATGGATGAATGGAGAGGCGGAATGTTGAAGGGCATGTCTTATAGAGTCTGACACAGGACGGTACAACTCGGGGACAGCATGGGTGAAAAAGTATGTCCTGGATGGGACTTTCCATTTTGGACAGGCATGTGCAGCAAGCTTCCGGAACTCAGAATTCTCCACAAAAGAGAATGGCAAAAGATCAATTGGCAGCATTTCAGCTACAGCAGCATTAAGTTCATGTGACACGGTATGATTGGGTGGGAACTTCAACTTGTTTAGTTATTTTATTTCAGAATTCAAAAATACCTCTGAGTCAAAGACTCCTTTACAAAGGTTCCACATCACATATAATAGATACAGACACACAATACAGTAATTGTTACAGAGTAAAGTTAGGTTTGTCACAGGAACAGTTAGGCTAACATTCAGGAACTAGTGCTGTTTAAGACAGTTACAAAACTGGATGCTTAACAATCCCTGAGAAAATGGAGTCAAGAGCTATGGGAAGAGGCAGGCGGAGGCCATTGTCAGTGGTAGAGGGACAGGGGGCCCGGTTCAAGTACAGTCGCAGTCACTTGCGGACCGAAGGTGGGCCCTAAGGTGAGTTTTGAAATTACCAATTCTTTGTTCAAAAAGCAAGGGGGAGGGTAGGTTATTCATCCACAAGGGTGCCCTATAGCAAAAGTATCTTTGGAATTGAGCTGTGTGACAAGAAGGGATGGACAAAAGATGGGTGTCAGAGCTACAGGTGTGCTTAACTTTTGAGTCCATGGTGATTAAAGGGGTGAGTGCTGAGGGGGAGAGGCCAAGGGTGATTTTTTTTGCCAGGACACAGTTGTGGAATCTGATTCTGTTTAGGACAAGTCTAAGACTACCAAGGGCTGAGGAGCTTGCCCCTCCAAAAGTCAGAAGGCCATAGTCGAGCAGAGAGAGTACTGAGGAGGAGATAGCAAGCTTAAGGGCCTCAGGGTAAGGCAATGTTTATAGTGGTGTAAAAGCCCTAGCCTAATATTTAGAGCCTTAGATAATTGATGTATATGCTCATGATAGGTAAGGCCAGTGTCCAAAGTGATGCCCAGGTATTTAAAGGATGCACAAATTCCAGGGGAGTCTGGGCAGCTGATAATATTTGTAGGGAAAGCCCTATCCTGGAATTATGTGGATGTGCAAATAGCATACCTTTGGTTTTTTTAATAGTTAATAATAAGGCGTTGTGAGGAGAACCAGCTTTCCACAGCGTTGAAGGAGGACTGGAGCGACTGGTGGAGTTGAAGGGGGTCTGAGCTGCAGAAGAAGATGACAGCATCATCTGCATATAGCAATAGGTTGGAGGTGCAGCATGCAGGGAGGGAGTTTAGGAAGAGGCTGAATAGAAGGGGACCCAAAATGGACCCTTGTGGGACCCCTAAGAGGACAGGAGATTTGGAGGATAGGGTATTGCCAATTTTAACTTGAAGGGTCCAGTTGGCAAGATAGTCAGCGAACCATCCCACAGCTTCCTGAGAGAGACCCAGGTTGAGCAAGGAGGTTTGGAGAAGTGAATGGTGGACAGTATCAAAGGCCTTAGTGAGGTCAATGAAGATCGCACCTGTGATGTGGCCTTTATCCAGCGCAGTATGCATGTGCGATGTAAGTTCAAGCAAGGCAGTAGTCGTGCTGTGACCTTTGCGGAAACCATGTTGTTGTTTACAGAGCAGGTCATATTTATTGAGATGGTCAGTGAGCTGATCCAAAACTATCCTCTCTAAGGCCTTGGAGCCTGAGACAGGGAGGGAAGTATGGAGATAGGGCGGTAATTGTTAGCAGAGGAGCGGTCACCACCTTTAAATATGGGCGTGATAGAGGTGGATTTCCAAATGGCAGGGAATTTACCTAGTAAGAGGGAGAGGTTTAAAATGTGGGTGAGAGGAGCAAGGACTTCCTTAAGGGAGAGCCGAAGAATTCTGAGATCAAGAGAGTCGGCGTTGGAGGAGGCGTGACTAAGGGCAGTAGTAGGTGCGGTTCGGCTGACTTAGGAGAGATGCGGCGAAGGTAAAAGGGGGAGCAACGGGGTGGGGGGCCGGTGCGCTAGGAGCTGGTGGATCATAGAAGTTCAAGAGGAGAACATAGCTAAGGTTGGAGAAGGCATCACTGAAAACAGCAGCAATATGAGTGGGGTCAGTGTTCTTATGCATAAAAACACTGTAACGTGTGCTGACTTAAACGTTTTACATGGGATGTGATGACAAATGGTTCTGCTCTGTGCATCACAGGGGGTGGAGTGCAAACATGGGACGAAGACCGTTGCACAGGTGATGACAAACCCAGAAATGCAGTTATTTTTCCAGATTTACCAACAGGGGTTGATGTACCACTTGCACTAGACATACTGCATTGAAGATCACCACCAAAACTGCTACTTGCACCACTGCTGGACAACATTTTAAAATCATTATGTTCCTCCACCTTATTATGCCTACAGTAATCCTCTGCTGTTATTTCATCACTACTGCGTACATTTTAATTTTCTATTTGATGTTACAGTCATGGAAGGGGATAACATGCTCGTCATGGTTGATGACAAGGGAGAATGCCTCACTGTGGTATAGGTATTAGCTGCCATCTTGTGCTGGGCCCACAGTGCCATGTGCTTGTTCTTAAGATGTGTATGCTGTCCTTCTGTGCACAGATGGCTCCCCTTTTTACCTTGCCTCTCATACTCTTGGGAAACCTGGCAGATTGCAACTGACTCATCATTTGCATCTTGCACAAAAAATCCCATTGTCCCTGATGCTGCTTATTGGACTTTGGTTTTATAAGCCATGAAGTGGGAGGAGTGCTACATGATTTTTCAGGTAGGACACATTTGGACTGCAACTGACCACCATGACTACCTCTCATTAAAATTGGGTCTTCATCATCATCAACTGAAACTGGTAAATCACAACTTTTTATGGGGATGGGGGTTAATGCAAACAGACCCAGAAACAGCCACCTTGAATTTATTTTTCTCCAGTTCCCAGCAGGGGTCACTGACATCATCATCATATTCATCAACATCATCTACATCTTCTTCTTGGATGCTGGCATGTGGACTTCATGTTGCAACCACAGTAACATCATCATCATCAGATTCATCATCGTCAACACCACCATCACCCAATATTTTTTCACCACACTGTGAATCACTGCATGGCAAATGCATGACCTGAACCATGGTGGAAAAAATGTGACATTGTGTGCTATCGTTGACATGATGATCAGAATCCTCATGTTCAGTTACCGGGATGTTACTGGGAGTATGACATCATCTACACTGTCACTCACTGGCACTGCTTCACACTCTACTATATTTTTGGACATGGTAAACTGGTTAGAAGTGGAACTTGAGGCAACAATACTCATACCACCACCAGCAACTGCACTAACACCACCAGCTGGGACTACATAATCTCCTCCAACTATGAGCGAAGCTACCGATTGCACTGTAAAAAACATTGAAGGAGAAATACCTTTCCTCACATCAGCAATGCACTTCTGCGACTGCGTACTACCATGCCCACAGACAATCTTACCACTGGCAGCAGTGTCATTGCGAGAAACAGCTTTGCTTACACGTCTCTTTGCAGTCATTTTGGGGGATCAACAAGAATATTCTAAACAAATTTAGATTTTGGAATGTTCACTCTGGGTGGGGGCCAGGGGGTGCTGGATGTGAAGCCAAAAAAACAATTGTGGCTTCAATAAGAGATACAGACATAAAGTCAAAACAAGTTCAACAACACCTTAACTAACTAGTGGTGCCTTCAAGTCACAAACAATTCAATTTGGAAAACAATACCTTTTGCAGGTGGGGGGGGAGCACTGACTTCAGAATATGACAATGCAAAACCAAGAAAAGATGCCACAACGGCAGTACAAAATCATGCAGGTGCAGTGGATATCAGGTTCACACTGCTGCGCCTGCAATTACAATGTGGTACAATAAAAGGTGTATTATTTGATGTCACACACTGCACACACACACACACACACACACACACACACACACACACACACACACACACACACACAATTTGTCTACAAGTAATGTGTATCAAATTGAAAACTTCAGTAATATAACCACGTATTTTAAACAACCTGAAATTCTGCACTGCTGCACTAGGTCCACAACACACACAATCAGCAAAAAAATTTAAACAATTACTGAAAATATTACCGTGTGTACATTAATACAGTCAGTTATACAAGAAAAACATAAAAAAAAAACAAAGAACTCTTTATTTCTCCAACTTAAGTCTACATACACCACAGATACGCTCCTCCCCCAAAGCACATTTCCACTGTCTCTCAGTACACAGATTGAATGTTGTACATTAACACTCAAAATCCACACACAAACAATAAGCGCTCAATGATATGACACAGGAGGGTTTCCTACAATCGATGAACTAAAGTTTCAGCAAAACAAAATGACTCAAAAAGGCTTTTTTTTAACAGCATTTAAAAGGTTTGAATCACAGAGAGCTCACAAAGCAGACTGTCTCCTACAGCTTCCTACACACCTTACCCCGAATTAAGGCTGTGCAAAACAATCTAGAGCACATGTGACCTGAAATCCCATGAATAACTGCAAAATTTACCTTTGAAGCCCAAAACAAGGCAAAGTGAGGTGAAGTACATTGCTTTCAATGTACTTTGCCTTAGAATTTATGGAGTAGTGGTTTGGGGAAGGTTCAGTAACGTAAAGCCATTGTTTTCAATGGACTTCGCGTCACCCATTAAGACACGAAGTACACCGCTTCGCACCACAGAGCACTTAGCAAATTTGCCTTCACTCCGCAAATTGCTTTGCAGAGTGAATTGAGGCCACTTTGTCCACCACTTCCTGAGATGTCAGTGCCACAGACGGACACCTTGCCACTGAGCTGGCGGGCCAGCTGTAATTCCTTACCACTCTTATACCCTTGTCACTCTAAATGCTTTTGATCTTCGTACAACGCAATTCTTGCGCTGTTTTTGAAGCAATATATTGACCTGATACCAACCCTGACCTCATCTCTGAGGGTGGCGATAACTTTTTTAAATTTATTTATTTATTTTTACAGCCTGGATAACTCAAATCCTGGCCCCCCCTCCTGTTCCACAATACAGTCTTTCTTTCCAGGCTCAGCTTCACAATATGCATGCAACACTTGTTTTTGAGCCTTCTGCCACTGACCCAGGCTAACAACTTTAGCTGGAATGGCTCAAAGTACTTACCATGCCGATTAACCTTGTACCTCCTATTCCCCCTGCTTTTGAGACACTCTCAGAAGCAGTGTGGGCCAGGCCAGGATCAATTCCCCCTTTCGGCAGATAGATTGTAAGTGTACTGCTCCTAAAGACAGACCTATTTTGGCTTCTCAGCCCATTGCCAATAAGTCATTCTGGCTGACATTCTCCCTCCAGAGGTTATGGCACATCCCATCAGTAAGGAGTCTTGCAAGACAGACACATTGGGAAGAAAGCTTTTGCTGCAGCTACCCTTTGTATGCAAATAGCTAGCTACCAAGGGAATTTCTCCAAGTATGAGTATGCCCAGTGGACATCTCTTAAGTCTCTCACAGAGGCCATGCCAATTCTGACACTAAGCAGAAAATTCTTCAGACTGTTACCTGTGGTATTGAGTCCAACAATCTTCAGTTAATGGTGGCTATGGAAGCATATGACACTGCTTTTTCTTAGCTATTGCAAGAATCTGCATTGGGAGACAATCTTGGCTTCGAATGATGGGTGTCTCCAATGATTTCCAGCAGCAAGACAGGAATGTCCCCTTCAGTGGCCCCTATCTGTTTGGTCAACAGGTAGAACAGTCCCTTGAGGCCTATCAGAAGACTAGAAAAACTATTAAAACTTCCTGGCCTTCCCCAGCTCACCCTCAAAGAGGAAAGGGCTGAGTCTTTTACCGCAATAAACAGTCCTTTCATGGCAAAGGCAAGGGAGTCCAAGTCACGTACCAGCCTCCACAGCAGCAAAAGAAAGCAAACCAAAGTCACAGGCCCCAAAGGTTCCTAGTGCCTAGTGTCTAAAGCTCCTGCTGTGGTTCTGCCTCAAATGCCCGAGGCAAACCTCTCCTCTCCAGTGGGGGGGAGGAGTCCTCAGACTCCATTTTACTGTCAGTGGAAACCCATCACAACAGACAAGTAGGTTTTCAGGATCATACAAGTGGGTTTTAAGGATCATATGAGAGGGGTACTTATTGACTATATCAGAGATCCCTCTGGATTAGCCATCCAGGAGGCAGTACCCCCTTTCATTTGTCATGTCAGATCTTCTTGCCATGGAGATTGAGGGCCTGTTGAGCACAGGGTAATGGAAGAAGTGCCAGAAACTGAGCACAATACATAGTTCTTCTCCTATTACTTCCTTGTTCTGAAGAAGTTGGGGGGCATGCAACCCATTCTCAACCTCAAGAAACTGAACAGTTTTCTACACCAGGAGAAGTTAAAGATGGTCTCCTTAGGGACCCTGCTGCTGTTCCTCAAGCCACAGGCCTGGTTGATTTCTTTGGACAGGCAGGACATCTGCCAGCGTATTTTGGTCCATCCCAGCCACCACAAGTTTCTCTGCTTCATGGCTCTGGGCCAGTATTACCAATTCTGGGTCCTGCTCTTTGGACTATCCTAGGCACCTCAAATCTTTACAGTGTGCTTTGCAGTTCTCACTGTGCACCTCAGAGAACTTGAACTCGTAAGTTTTTTTCTGTATGGATAATTGGCTACTAGCCAGCCCATCCAAGCAAGGTACGGAACCTCCAGTGACCACAGCAGCTCAGTTCCTGATCTCCATAGGAGTGCTGTTGAATTTAGACAAGTCACAGCTTCAACCTTCTCATCAGCTCTTCTTCATTGGAGCCCTCTTGAACACCACCAAGGTGAAGGCCTTTCTCCCAGAAGACAGAAAGAAAGCCATCCTTCAGATGGCTCATTTCATCATGGATAACAAGTCCATTCAGGCTCACTCCAATCAGCAGCTGTTGGATCTCATAGCCTCCACTGTCTTCACAGTATCTCTAGCACATCTGCACATGAGGATGACTCAATGGATGCTCAGAATGCAGTGGTTTCCAACAATGCATCCTCAGTCTTACCCCCTCAAAGTGACAAAGCCTCTGCTGCTTCAATCACTTGCATGGTGGATGCAGGTGGACAGTCTCCTCCAAGATCTCCCTTTCTCCCCATAGAACCTCAGGTTACCTTCACCACAGAAGGTATCTTAGGGTTGGGAGCTCACTGTTGGGCCACCACATTTGGGGGGCATGTCTGGAGCCCTACTGAGTCCCAATCTCTACATCAATATCTTGTAGATGAGATCAGTGCTATACTCCCTTCGAACCATGGTGGACTTTGTCTGCCAAAAGGTCATCCTCCTTCACATGGACAATAAGTCTATCATGTACAAAATCAACATGCAAGAAGGGGTCACAATCTTATCCTCTCTACAGGGAGGCAATGAGAATGTGGGAATAGTGCATGGAGAAGGGTGCTCTGATCCAAGCAGTTTATCTATCAGGGGCTCAGAACTGTCTGACAGATGAGCTCAGCTGGACATAGGCAGATCCTGATGAGTGGTCACTGGCATCAGATGTTATGCAGTCTCTCTTCAGTTAGTGGGGAACCCCAGAGGTGGACCTTTTTGCATCCCCACTCAACACCAAGCTGACTCGATTCTGCTCCAGAAATCCACAATGTGATGTTTTCCATCAGGATGCATTCAGGCTGCAGTGGAGAAATTGCTTTTGGTAAGCATTTCCTCCTGTCCTTCTAGTTCAGAAGCTAATGGTCAAGCTGGACGCCGATGGGGCAAACTGATTCTGATCGTTCCATGCTGGCCTAGGCAGATATGGTTTCCCCTGCTTAATAAATTTTCAGTCTTCCCTTGAGAACCCTTCCCCTCTGGACAGACCTTCTAAGGCAGGGGTCCCTGGTTCATCCCAACCTGTGCTCCCTTCATCTCCATGCCTGGCCCCTTAAGAGAAAGAAATGAGCAGGTACAAGGTGTCCCAGAGGGTTCCTGAGATGCTCCTGGCTGCTCGTAAGCCCTCTAGTAGAAAGACTTGCACAGTGTTTCTGAATGATGCTCCAGATCCTATATAGAGCATTCTGATGTCCACTGGGCGCGGTTTTGGAGTATCTTTTGGACCTTTCTGATGGAGGATTGCAATACTCTTCAGTTAAGGTCCATTTGTGTGCTGTGTCAGCATACCATGACCCAGTTCAGAACCTTGCTCTAGCTCAACTGCCACTTTTTAAGAGGGTCTTGAAGGAGATCCAGCCCAGTGGCACTGATGGTTGAGGTGCTAGATGTCACACCTCACGCCACACCGGCGACCCGTGTTCAGGAATGAGCACAGGCCATTGGGGGTCAGCAGGGGAGAAGAAGGCTCGAGCATCCAATGACAGATCACCTTCTCTGAGTTAGGGAGGGTTGCAGGACTCAGCACTGTGGTACCTCCTGGTGGCTAAGGGGGGTACAGTGCCACAGCTTGCATGCAAAAGGGAAGGTGGTGCACAGCAGACATTGGCAGGAATGTGCTCTGGAGCGAGCATGTCTCTTCCACCGGGTGTCATTCCACGATCGTGCATGCCTAAGGTGGGGGGGTGGAAGCACCAGAACAAAGGAAATGCCCCAGAGTACTGGTAGACAATGGTGTGCCCCAGTCCAATGCTCACCACTGGACCCTGCCCATCTGGGTCCCAATCCTCTGCATGTCACCAATGCCTGGATGATGCTATATGTCTAGGGTGCTTGTAGGAGTGGCGACCCTGCCCTAGGGGGTAAGCCAAAGGGATCTCTCACCTGGCAAAGGTAAGGCACTTGTGGAGCTCCAGGAAGGGACTCAGGAATGGGGGGATTTCAGGTTAGGTGGGAGACAACCGGGACATCGCCCGAGAAAGGCCACCACTCCAGTGACCGGAGCGGAAAAGAAATAAAAAAAAAAAAAAAGAGGTTCTTGAAGGGCATTTTGCACACAAGACCACTGGTCAGGAATGCTGTTGCTGCCTGGGACCTCAACCTTGTGTTGGATATGTTTACTCGTAAGCTGTTTGAACCCCTGGCTACATGTGGCCTCAAATTCCTAATCTGGAAAACTGTGTTTTTGGTGGCCATCACCTTTGCCTGTAGGGTCTCTGAGATGCATGCTTTGGCCACAGATCCGCTGTATACTGTCTTCCATAGGTATAAGGTATTTCTCTGCACACACCCCAAGTTTTTACCTAAGGTGGTGTCAGAGTTCCACTTGAACCAACCTTTGATACTGCCTACATATTTTCCTAACTTCTAGAATGAGGGGGAATACAACCTCCACTCTCAGGATGTTAAGAGCCCTCATGTTCTAACTTGATAGAACTAGGGACTTCCAGCAGTCAAAACAGCTCTTCATTTCCATCAACCCCAACGAAATGGGTCAGTCGGTTACGATCAAATGCATTTCTGCATGGATAGTAACTTGCTTCCGCCAGTGTTGTTCAATGCTGCAAGTCAGATTGGAAGGCCAGGTTTGTGCCCACTCCACCAGAGCAGTTGCAACATCCCTGGAAAAGATTCACTCTGTGCCTATCATTTATATTTGTGGAACTGCCACACAGAGCACAGTGTGCACACCTTCATCAGTCACCTTGCCCTGGATGTCCATGCCAGACAGCATGCCTCTTTAGCAGGATAATCCTTAAAGGACTCTTGTCCCGAATGAGCTCTGGCTCATACCACCTGGCCTGTGGGATTTCATCTGAACTTGGTACTCTAACCCAGCCATGTGAATCAATAGTAAAAATTGGTCCTGGAAGATATGAAAATTATTTACTCACCGTCCATAACTCTTGCCCTCCATTCCACCCTCCACCTACCCACCTTAAGCCAGTTCTACTTTTATAGCCACTGGATTTGACTGACAACAGGAACTTCCAGTTGGTGGTAGGAAGGGAAGGATCATAGAGAAACATTAGTTCTGTCAACCCTAAAGGAAAAAAGTAGTTTGCTCTCCCCCCTAGCTTCTGGTTGTCTGACACTGAGCAAGGAAGAAGGAGGCTACTGAAGAATATAGGAAGTTGCTGTCCCAGAACAGGAAGGGTGAGAGCTGTAAGGAGAGGTGAGAGTAAGCATACAGAGAAACAGGAGAGGGAACACAAAATAAGACATGATAGGAGTGGTGCAGTGCAATGGCTGTGGAGTGGAAGTGTTCCGGGAGACATTCTGGAGGCTGCGATGCTGCCCTATTTACAGGCACCTTTCTGGTCTGAGAGAGGAGGTTGCCCATCTCCAGGCTGACCTGGCAAGGATTCATGAAACCTCCTCCCCCACCCAGGGACCACCAGGGCCAATGCTACTACCTCAGAGGTTGCCAAGAAAGAGGAGAGACTGGATCAGGGTGGGCTTTGGCAGGGAGAGGGTGGTGGAACAGAGTTGCATCCCTCCAGCTGTACCTCTCCACAATTTATATGCTCTTCTGGTGGATAGTGGTTCCTCTATGGAGGCACCTGCAGTGGAGACCAAGGAGGATGCTGGGAACCTTCAGAAAGGAGACCCACAGGAGGGTAGCATGGGATCCCACAGGGGAAAGAAACATCTCCTGGTGGGTGACTCAATCATTAGGGGGGTTGAAGTAGGGGAGGAAGGGGAGAGGAGGTAAGGTTCCTGCCAGGTGCCATGGCTTGGAGGGACAGGAGGCAAATCCTCAGGATAGTGGGAGCAGCTGCACAAGGGAGGGAGCTGGATGTCATTGTCCACCTAGGGACAAATGACCTGGATAGGAATTGGATCAGAGTTGTGCAAGAGGAGTTTGTAGAGTTGGGGAGGGGCCTTAGACAAGTAACACATATGATAACCTTCTCGGAGGTGCTGCCTGTCTATGGCAAGGGTGATGCTAGGGTACTCCTCACCAGGGAATTCAATGAATGGTTGAAAAACTGGTGTGAAGCTCAGGGTATTGGCTTCATTGGGGACTGGGGAGCCACCTAAAGGGATGCAGACCTATACTGGCATGATGGTCTGCATCTGTCCAGGGGGGGACCAGAATCCTAGGTGAGAGGTTTAAATGCTTCATTGGCAAGCATTTAAACTAGCCAAGGGGGGAGGCACTGAAAAGGAGCAGCCTCCCCCCACAAAAACATGGTAATTAGCGAGGTAAACACCAAGGTAGAGAAGTCATTATGGAGCAGGACAAAGGTAAATGCAAAAAAGCAAAGGCAGTAAGGACAGGGATAGGGCTAAAAGGGGTAAGGCCATCAAAAAGTGGAGGGTGATGAGTACCAATGCCTGTAGTCTGTGTAACAAGCTCCCTGAACTAGTGGCCTTGATGGAAGAGGGTTGCAGGGATATTGTGGCAGTCACAGAAACATGGTACACGGAGAACCATGATTGGGATGTCAACATACCAGGATACACAATCTACAGGAGGGACAGGGAGGGTTAAAGAGGAGGAGGAGTAGCTCTCTATGTAAAGGAAGGGATCAAAGCAACAGAACAAAAGAGTAAACAGGGAGCAGATGAGACACTCTGGGTCACCCTGGAGACAGGAAATGGCACCACAATCCACATGGGGTTGTATACAGACCCCCATCTCAGGGGAGGAATGGACAAGGAAATGATAGAAGGCATCCTTAGAATGGCAGAAAAAGGGAGATATTGTTGATGGGGGACCTGAATATGCCAGATGTTAACTGGAGCACCTTTGCGCAGGCACATCCAAGAGCAGGGTCATTCTGATGCCCTACAAAGGCGGCCTCAAACAGCTAGTATTGGAACCCACTCGGGAGGAGCAAGTGACCACCAAACAGTGTGGTTCACAATAAACACAACCATACAATCAAGCCATACAAAAGCAAAGTACTGGACTTTAGGAGGGCTGACTTTGGGAAAATGAGTGAGTGCCTCAGAAAGCACTAGCAAACAGGCAAGAAGGAGGGTGGAGGAACAATGGGAGTGATCAAAACAGCCATCACAGAGCAACAAGCCTTTGTGTAAAGCAAATCAATAAAACACAATGAAGGAAAAAACCGCTATGGTTCTCAAAAGAGGTGGCAGGGAAGGTTAAGGAGAAAAGGATAGCATTCAGGAAATATAAGGAAACACAGAAGGAGCAGGACAGAGAACTTTATCAGTTAAAGCAGAAAGAGGCAGGGAAGGTAGTCAGAATAGCAAAGGCCCAAACCAAGAAAAGGATAGCAAACTCTGTTAAGAAGGGGGGATAAGACCTTTTATAGGTAAATTAGGAAGTGAAGAAATACCAAAAGGAGAGATACTGAGGCTTAATAAAGGGGAGGCAATGTGAGCAGAGGGTGACAGTGAAAAAGCAGGGATACTGAACGAAAATAATCACAAAGGAAGAGGAGGGGGAGGTGCCTAAACCAAACAAGAGAAACACTCACAAGATGGTGGTCCATACCAGTCCATTTACAGAAGAAAGGGTTATGAAAGAACTGATAAAATTGAAGGTGGACAAAGCAGTGGGGCCTGATGGGGTTCACCCAAGAATTCTAAAAGAACTAGGGGTAGAACTAGTGACACCGCTGACAACTCTCTTTAACAAATCATGGAAGGATGGGGTGGTACCTGGGACTGGAGGAAGGCAAGTGTGATTCCTTTTCACAAAAGTGGGAGCAGGACAGAGGCAGGAAACTTCAGACCAGTTAGTTTGACCTCAGTGGTAGGGAAAATGATGGGATCACATCTAAAGGAAAGAACTGTTGAGTACCTAGAGGCCAGTGGGGCACAGGACCCAAGGCAGAATGGATTTATGATGGGAAGGTCATGTCAGATGAATCTAATAGATTTCTTTGACTGGGTGACCAAAGTAGTAGACCAGGGAGGGGCTGTGTACATGGCCTACCTAGATTTTAGCAAGGCATTTGATACAGTCCCACACAAAAGATTAATACACAAGTTAGCCAGCCTTGGAGTGGGTCCCAAGGTGGTAGCCTGGATAAAAAAATTGGCTAGACAAAAGGACACAAAGGGTAGTAGTAAACAGAGTCCACAGTGAAGAAAAGAGGGTTACTAAGGTACCAAGGTTACTAAGGAGGGTAAAAGAGGAGGAGGAGTAGCTCTCTACATAACAGAAGAAATCAAAGCAACAGAACAAAAGGGTAAACAGGGAGGAGAAGAAGCGCTGTGGGTCAATTTGGAGGCAGGCAATGGCACCACAATCCGCACAGGGGTTGTATACAGACCCCCCTCTCAGGGGGAAGAAATGGACAAGGAAATGATAGAAAGTATACTTAGAATGGCAGATAAAGGGGAGATATTGCTGATGGGTGATCTGAATATGCCAGATGTTAACTGGAGTGCAGTTGCAGCAGCCACTTCTAAGAGTGGGGTTATTCTAGATGCCCTATAGGGGGCATGCCTTAGACAACTAGTATTGCAGCCCACTCGAGAGGGAGCAATCTTAGGCCTGGTTCTCTCAAACGGAGATGAAGAGAGGTTCACAGATGTAGAAGTGGGTAGCCTTCTGGGAACTAGCAACCATCGAACAGTATGGCTCACAATAAACACAGCAATAGAGTCAAGCCATACAAAGACAAAGGTACTGGATTTTAGGAGGGCTGACTTTGCCAAAATGGGTGAGTGCCTAAGGAATGCACTAGCAAATGGGCAGGAAGGAGGGGTGGAAGAACAATGGGGAATAATAAAAACTGCCATCACAGAGGTGACAAGCTTTTGTGTAAAGCAAATAAACAAAACGAAACGAGGTAGAAACCACTATGGTTCTCAAAGGAAGTGGCAGTGAGGTTCAAGAGAAAAGAAAGCATTCAGGAAGTACAAGGAATCACAGAAGGAACAGGACAGAGAACTGTATCAGTTAAAACAAAGGAAGCTGGAAAGGCAGTCAGAACAGCTAAGGCCCAAACCGAGGAAAAGATAGCCAACTCAGTTAAGAAGGGAAAAAACTTTTATAGGTACATCAGGAACAAAGGAAGACCAAGGGAGGGATAGTGAGGCTTAATAAAGGGGAGGGAGGGTGGGCAGAGGGTGACTGTGAAAAGGCAGAGATACTAAACAAATATTTTTGCTCAATATTTACAAAGGAAGAGGGGGAGGTACCTAAAACAAACAGTAGAAACACTCTGGATACAGAAGTTGATACCAGTCCATGTACAGAAGAAAGAGTTCTGAAAGAGCTCTTAAAACAGAAGGTGGACAAAGCAATGGGGCCTGATGGGATTCATCCCAGTATTCTAAAAGAACTAAGGATAGAACTAGTGACACCACTGACCACCCTCTTTAACAAATCATGGGAGGATGGGGTGGTACCTGAGAACTGGAGGAGGGCAGATGTGATTTCCCTTCACAAAAGTGGGAGCAAGGCAGAAGCAGGAAACTACAGACCTGTTAGTTTAACCTCAGTGGTAGGGAAAATGATGGAATCACTTCTGAAGGAAAGAATTGTCGAGTATCTAGAGGCCAGAGGGGCACAGGACCCAAGGCAGCATGGATTCACAGTGGGAAGGTCATGCCAGACAAATCTGATAGATTTCTTTGACTGGGTGACCAAAGTAGTAGATCAGGGAGGGGCTGTGGACATGGCCTACCTAGACTTTAGCAAGGCATTTGACACAGTCCCACACAAAGATTAATATACAAGTTAGCCAGCCTGGGAGTGGGTCCCAAGATGACAGCCTGGGTAAAGAATTGGCTAGAGAATAGGACACAGAGTAATAGTAAATGGAGTCCACTCTGAAAAAGGGGGTTAGCAGTGGGTACCGCAGGGTTCAGTATTAGGACCGGTCCTCTTCAATGTCTTTATAAGCGACATTGCAGAGGGACTGGAAGGAAAAGTATGTCTCTTTGCAGATGACACAAAGATCTGCAACAGAGTTGATGCACAGGGTGGGGTGGAAAGGATGAGAAGGGACTTGGCAAGGTTAGAGGAATGGTCAAATGTATGGCAGCTTAGATTCAATGCTAAGAAGTGCAAGGTAATGCACCTGGGAAACAAAAACCCAGGGGAAGAGTACACAATGGGGGGTGAGATACTAACAACAACAAAAATGGAAAGGGACCTGGGGGTAGTCATATCAGATGACCTAAAGGTGGGCAAGCAATGTGAGAGAGCAGCAAGGAGGGCTGGGGGATACTGGGATGCATAGGAGAGGCATCACCAGCAGAAAAGAAGTTATTATCCTCTGTACAGACAGCTGGTGAGACCACATCTGAGTACTGCGTGCAGTTCTGGAGACCCAATCTCCCAAAGACATAGACAGGATGGAAGCTGTCCAGAGGAGGCAACTAAAATGGTGCAGGGTCTGCACCGAAGACAAATGAAAAGAGACTTAAGGAGCTTAATATGTAGCCTCGAGGAAAGGAGGAGGGGGACATGATAGAAACTTTCAAGTACCTCAAGGAATCAACAAAGTCCAAGAGGGTAGCATCATAAAAAGAGGTGTGCAAGAACAAGGGGCACAATTTGAAGATAGAAGGGGCGGCTCAGAGGTAATTTAGGAAGTATTTCTTCACAGAGAGGGTTGTGGATGTATGGAACAGCCTTCCAGAGGAGGTTGTGGAGTCAAAACAGTGGTGGAATTCAAGCATGCATGGGACAGTCATAAGGCAATTCTAGGGGGTGGGGGTAGGAAGAAGTTGGCTGCTGGTTAACTAGGATCTGCAGCTTATCCATCAGGTAGGGAAATGGGCAGACTGGGTGGGCCAAGCGGTCCTTATCTGCCGTCAAATTCTATGTTACTAGCGGGGTACCTCAGGGCTCAGTACTGGGTCCACTCTTCTTTAACGTCTTTATAAGTGACAATGCAGAGGGTCTGGAAGGAAAGGTATGCCTCTTTGCAGATGACACAAAGATCTGTAACAGAGTTGATACACGGGGGGGGGTAGAAAGGATGAGAAGGGACTTGGCAAGGTTGGAGGAATGGTCAGACATATTGCAACTTAGATTCAATGCAAAGAAGTGCAAAGTAATGCACCTGGGAAATAAAAATCCAGGAGAAGAGTACACAATAGGAGGGGAGGTACTAACAACAACAATAATGGAAAGGGATCTGAGTGTAGTCATATCAGATGACCTAAGGTGGGTAAGCAATGTGAAAGTCAGAAAGGAAAGCCAGGGATACTGGGATGCATAGGGAGGGGCATCACAAATAGAAAAGAGAAGTGGTTATCCCTCTGTGCAGACAGTTGATGAGACCCCATCTGGAGTACTGCATGCAGTTTGGAGACCTCATCTACGCAAGGACATAGACAGGATGGAAGCAGTCCAGAGGAGGGCAACTAAAATGGTGCAGGGTCTACATCAGAAACCATATGAAGAGAGACTGAGAGAGCTTAATATGTATCGCTTGATGAAAGGAGGGACGGGACTTGATAGAAACTTTTAAGTACCTCAAGGGAATCAACAAAGTCCAGGAGAGTAGCATCTTTCAGAAAAAGAGATGTGTAAGAACAAGGGGGCATGATTTAAAGTTAGAGGGGGGACGGCTCGAGGGTAATGTGAGGAAATTCTTTTTCACGGAGAGAGTGGTGGACACATGGAACCGTCTTCCTGGAGAGGTTGTGGGGTCTAAAACAGTGGGGGAATTCAAACATGCATGGGACAGACATAAGGCAATTATAGTGGGGGGTTGCAGGAAGTAGGCTGTTGGTTAACTAGAATCTGCAGCTTATCCAATAGGTAGGGAAATGGGCAGACTGGGTGGGCCAAGTGGTCCTTATCTGCCATCAAAGTAAATGTTTCTATGTTTCTATGATCACCGAACTCCTCTCACTTCAAATGCAGCCACCCACAGGATAGGAAGTACTCCCAAGGAAGGCAGACCCAGCACTCCAACGCAGCAAATACAGTGGAGCCGGAATTCGTCAGCCCATGCTTTGCACACAACCGTTTTGCAGCACTGAGGGATTTGCCAGATACCGACCAGGGGGATGAGATGGACACTGACACTGTGGACCCTGATCGCAGCGACTCCGGGGACAAGCACACCTCCTGGGCCTATGCTGCGGATGCTGTGCTACCCTTGCAGGACCTAGAAACACAAACCCAAGCTACCGGTTCGCCTCCAGGCCACAGTACAGAAAAAGTTCCTGTTGATCCATCATGAACAACTGTGCAGACTATGTGCAAATCAGATAAGTACCTAGGGGCAGGTGTCTTGGGGAATTAAGAAAGAAAGGATGGGGGATAATTGGGGCCTTAGCAGCTTCTAACAGCCCAAAGTATAAATCCTGGTCGATTTTAAAAAACAGCATTTCAGGACCTCTTTTTGACAGGGTGAATCCTATTAGTTTAAATGTACTGGTCTGTTCAGCACAGGTCTTATTAATGCTCCCAGACGCCTACTTGGAGGTACTAATATCAGGGGTGTACTGCAATGTTAGGAGGATAGTTACATAAAGTATGTAGCAGAACTGCATGGTGTAATGTCAAGGTTTCCAGAAAGGTAGGGGAAGATGTTACCTGACTGTATTTCTGTTTGGTCACTCCAGAACTTCCTCCCCTTCCCACCCCCCCCCTCACTTCTCACTAAATTACCAGGAGATAGCGTGGGGGTAGGTCTGTGTTGACCATAGCAGAGTAAAGGGTACTTAGTGTATTCACCCCTAACAGACTCCATTGTCTGCATAGCCTTTCAGTCTCTAACAGCAGATAACGCAGTGAAGAAATTTGCTATGCTGCCATGTAACACTTGCATCCAGGTTGTGGGCTGGACATAGAGCATCTTGTATTTTATTCTATTCGATTTAACAAACACTGACTGTTGGAGGCCTTTTGGAGAAACAGAGAGACAGCGGAGTGTGGATGGCAGATGAGAGTACGCATTGCTCAGAGGCTTCTGGGCTTTGCTCAAGTCTGTATAATACATTCAACCCCCTCTCACATCTACTTCGTACCCCCCATTACCTGCCCTTAAACATAGGTACTTCCATGGAAGGATACATCCTACAAGGAAAGTATACCAATGTTAAGGATAAGAAGTTAATATACAGTTGTGTTGCAAGATTGTTACTTAGATCTAGTTTAGATTGTAATTAAGGAGTCCCCCCTCCTCATTCCTTTTTTCTATTGCCCTGAAGAGACACAAGAATGGGAAGTTATTTGTAAGGCTGCTAGGAGTACATGATATGACAGCCAGCAATCTACATTTCCCCAATATTTGTGATCCCTGGTAATATTCCCATAGCCCTTCTATTTATTTCTCAGGAAAGTGGCTCCTGTGATGTTGATATATTTCCTGTTTTTTCCGGAAGTTGCCTGGACTTTTCTGTTAGCCAGCAACCCAGCTATTAATTGGAGTTCACCAATGTGTTCCCTCTTCCCCTCTTAGGGGATGCTCATTTATGGCTCAGTATACTTAGACATGGCTCTGGGCAATGGATTACCATATTACTCCCATTTGCAATATTATAAATAGTACACTAGACAAGTCATTTTGAGCTTATAGTACATAGAAGCTCCCTTTCCTATTGGAGCTTAATTACCCCGCGCCCCCCAAGGGTGATAGGGCATACCACTGGCTGGGGCTCCAGCCGGTTTTGTCTCATCGCACCTTCCTTGTTGTTTTGTTTGATAAGTTAAGCAATTTAAATCTTCAGGTAGCACATAGGTACAGCATTTAATTGTAAGCTTTGTACATTGTTATTTCCAGTTTGTGTCCGAAGGTAGAGGATAGAAACAATTTACACACCTGGTATAGGGGTTGGGGTGGACTGTACCTCTTACTGAGTTTTTTCCAATCCCCTTTGGAGTGTCCTTTAAGCCATAATGACAGACATCGTGGTTCACACCTGGAATGTCAGGGGGCTGAATTTCCCGGTGAAACGCAAGAAAATCCTGGCTCATCTGAAATGGTTAAACTCCAAAGTGGCTTTCCTCCAAGAGTCCAAACTCTCAGGGGATGATCATACTCGTATGAATAAAGACTGGGTGGCGAACAGGTACACTCCAATGCCCCAACTAGGAAACATGGTGTTCTTATTCTTTTACATAAGTCTCTTAACTGGACATTGGTACAGACGCTTTCAGATCAAATGGCAGATGGGTAATTGCCACATATAACACACCCACAGGACCACTTACTTTATGTAATCTATACGTCCCTAATGAAGACACCCCCCAATTCTTTCATAATCTGGCTGAGGTGATTTTGGAGTTTAACCCCACAGACTGACCCCTGCTTATTGGTGGGGATTTTAACCTAACACTGGTACCCTCCCTAGATAGAAATGACAAGGGTAAAGAGGCACACACAAGAAGTGGGAAGGTCCTTCAGCAAATGATCCTGGATCAGGTGTTCACTGATTTATGGAGATTGTTTCACCCCAGAATGAGAGATTACACTTTCCATTCAGAAGCTAAAGACATACAGTAGGCTAGATTTTTGGTTGGGGTCTTCCATCCTCACAGCCAAAACTCTTGAGGTCTCAATATTGCCACGTGTCATTTCTGATCATGCCGCAGTCCAGCTCCTTATACAGTGGGATCCTGTGCCCCCCCACCCAGACTTTGGAGACTAGACCCTCTCCTAATGAAAGACCCGGACTTCATCCCCTGGGCTAGGAATGAGGCCTCTCTTTTTCTGGCTGAAAACCCTGTATCAGACACCTCGGCTAGTACCACATGGGAAGCCTTCAAAGCCACGATGCAGGGTAGCATCATGGGTTTTGCTGTGGCTAAACGCAGAGAAAGGGAACAACAGCTAGTTACCCTGGAACAGAAACTAGCCAAAGCTGAAGGCGCCTTTAAGTCCATGCCCTTTCCATCCATTCAGTCCCCTATAGGCAGAACTATTTTAGGTCTCCGTTTTGAAATTAATCAACTTCTAAACAGGAAGGCTGAAATAGCCATCCTTCGACTCAGGCATACCTTTTGGGATGGAGGAGACAAGGCGGGGCAAAGTGCTTGCCTATCAGATCCATAAACAGCAAGCCAGTAGATATATCCCTGGACTGAAGAACATATAAGGGGTATTGGGTACTTCCCCGAAGGACATTAACTCTATTATGTCTTCTTTCTATAAATCGCTATACACCTCCACACACACGGGACCAAATGGAGATGATGAATTTTTTTTAGATGCTTTACAACTTCCCAAACTGCAGAAGCAACAAGAGCAATGCCTGGACCTTCCGATCTCTACTGATGCAGTGGCTGTAGCCATTCAGGACTTGAAGAAGGGGAAATCTCCAGGTAGTGATGGCTACACTGCAGATTTTTACCAGGCATTAGCCCCGGTTGTTCTACCTCTCTTAACCCAGGTATTCTAAGAGATTGAAATTAAGGGTACCCTACCTACCTCTATGCATGAGGCAACCATTGTAGTTATCCTCAAAAAGGGCAAAGACCCTACCAACCCCAGAAGTTACTGCCCGATATCTCTTATTAATTTAGACAGTAAACTGTATGCCAAAATAGAAGCTACTAGACTCAGCTCCCTACTCCCTGGTCTTATACACCCATCACAAGCAGGCTTTATATCTGGACATCATAGCTCAGACCACCTGAGAACCCTTATGAGTTTAATGCCAATTTCTAAGTCACTCCCTACACCAGTAGCTGCTATTGCTGTAGACTTCGGAAAAGCATTCGACTCAGTCGAATGGGGATATCTATACATGGTCCTAATGCACTTCAGCCTAGGAGAAAAATTTCTAGCTAGGATACAAGCTATACATAAGAGCCTCTCAGCCAGAGTTAACACAAATTCTGGACTTTCTCCCCCATTTGCACTGGAAAGAGGCACAAGGCAAGGCTGCCCTCTTTCCCCACTTTTGTTCATATTGGCAGTTGAACCCTTGGCTGCTGCAATCCGTAGTCACCCTGATGTACAGGGTTTGACAATGGGAAGTATAAGCAATACAACATTTATGTATGCTGATGATCTCTTTCTTCTCCTGGAGGATTCCCCCCCTGCTTAGTCTCTTAGCCTTCTTTGGGTACTCAGGCCTACGACTGAATCAGAATAAGACTGAGATACTCCCTGTTAACTCCCACTGTTACCAACTGGTGGCTGCAGCCAACCTCCTATGGGCTCCTAATGGCCTCACTTCCTTTGGTATTAATTTGACTCCATCTTTGGAGGGTATATGGCAGGCTAATATACAGCCCCTTCTCTTCTCCATCAAGACAGATTTTGACAGATGGAGATTACTAAAACTTACTTTAGCAGGGAAAATTATGGCCGTAAAAATGGTAACAGCCCCTAAACTTTTTACCTTCTTATGCACTTGCCGATCCCTTTACCTAAACTCTGGCACCAGGCCATAGATAAATTATTTGGAGACTTCATATGGGAAGGTTCTAAACATAGATTCAGTCGGTCCAAACTTAGATCTCACTGGAAGCAAGAAGGCTGGAATCTTCCATGGCCAGAGGGATACCATTGGGCTTTCCTGTTAGCCCAGATGGTCAAGTGGGCATGTCCACCCTCCTCTCTTTCTCCACAATGGATACAACTTGAAATGGACATTATGGGAATCATTCACCCTTCCTCCCTTTTTGTACAAAGGCTTAGTCCCAAAACTGGCTCACGTCATATGTCAAACACAGATCCTATCTCACATACAGTGGTCACATCCAGAGCTAATTGGTTTAATACACATCTGAAAATGAAAATGGACCCTCTCCCTCTCTCTCATGTACCTCTCTGGCAAAACCCCACTATCACCAAAGGAGGTGCTGAGGTAAGATGGAAAAAATGGGTCAATCTGTGCATTTCCAAAATGGGAGCTATATTGACCCCTAATCATAAAGCTCTTCACACATTTCAATTCCTGAGGCAGATGTGGGGCATACCACAATCAGATTTTTGGAGATACCTCCAACTAGTGATGCTATTCGACATCTGTTACCCCCTAACTCGGTGTATGATAAATCCTCCAGCCTTAACTCATGGATACTACACCCTCAGGGTCTGGCAGGTCGGTTATACACCACTATTAGAGATACTCTCCCTTCCCAATCAGATGACGCTAGACGTAAATGGGAGAAGATGCTGCAAACCCACATTTTACCTGAGACCTGGGACAAGGTCTGGAAGGACATACACAGCTGGTTTAAAGATGCCAAGTCCAGATTAATTCAAAATAAAATTGGCCACTCGTGGTATAGAATCCCTGTTATCCTTTATAAAGCCAAATTACTAGAGTCTGATAGCTGTTGGAGATGCCAGTTACCAGGCAGAGATTTACAGCATATTCTGTGGTCCTGTATGAGGATCCAACCTCTATGACAGGAAATATAGAAGGTAGCCTCTAAGGTGATACAACAGCAGATTCCTCTTAGCCCTCTTTTTTATCTTTTGGGGATAAGCAGTGATATACCCGAAGTTACCCCCACAACAATATAGATGGCTAGCACTGCTGACTCTACAAAACAAGAGATCCATTCTATGTAAATGGAGATCTCCCCTGACCCCCACAGTAACTGACATAATGACATCCCTTACGGCCCTGGCTAAACTAGACAGAATTTCCCACCTTCAGACATCTCAAATGTCCACATTTAGACTCTGCTGGGCACCCTATCTTAACTATCTTAAATGTGTCCACCCACAGACAGGCATAGGATGAACTTCTCGCATCACCTGAGGGATAAGATGAGATTTGACTGTGGAGTGTTATTAGTTGACCTAGTGCTGTGCAAGGTGGTTACTGTCACCTTCTTCCCCTCCCCCCACCTTCCCTTCCCCTCGGTGGGATCCTAGCTCAATAAGGAACACCCTGCTATTAACAGGTTTAACTGGCTGTACCCTGGATTTGGTACTTCTACTATAATGTATTTAAGTTAAAAACTTAAGCTTTGGGATTTATTTGTTTTCTGTCTCAGGTTAAACCCGGATTTTGCAGGGCATATACACACTTTTGTCCAACTTTTCTTCGGAAGCCATGAAAAGGGACTGAATTGGCCTGTCTGGACCTATAGAATGCGTCTGCTGTGTTTATGTCCAGCAAAGCTGCTTGACTGGGATGGATTCATACACTGGTGAGTACGATAATCTGTTACTTACTCGGAAATAGAATAAAGACAAAACAGTGTACCCTTTCCCTACCCCCCCCCCCAAGTTCAGTACCCCTTCCTAAATTCATCATACTTCTAGTCGGTGTACAGCTCAGAGGTTACAAGAGTGGATAGCAATTTACTTTATAACCGGATACCTGACTGTTTTTTCTAACCTGATGCCTGACCTTTCTTCATGTGTACTGTATGTATAGTTAATTGTCTTCACACCTCTGAGAGAACAAAAATCGATGTATGTATTACTCCCTACCCCTCTCTTTTTCCAAGCTTTATACTCCACCCCCCGGGCTTTTCCTTAGTCCTGCTTTACTCGTTCTTTTCTTCTCTCTTTTACCCACCTACAATTCCCCTCCCTATGCTTACTGGAAATTTGTACATGTACACCGCTTGTTGAATGATTAATTCTATGGTACAGACTCTCTGGATGTATACTGTATCTTGTCCACCTTTTATCTGAAAATAAAAAATGTTCTATAAAAAAAAATAAAGTTACTCATCCTGTATTTTTTATAGTGTATAGTATTGTGTGCAATGTGTGTGCATCACTTTTTTCACTTTCAAAATGATAATTACTCATGCAGTCTCTAAAGGTTCCAGAATGCTGTTTTACCACAGAAGGCTACACTCACATTCCATGACCTTTGAACTGCAGTACAACAGCATTTTGAAAGGGATGGAATTCTATTTGGAAGAATGCTCTACTATACACTATACTTACATTTTATACAACTGGTAGTATTGGGGAGGGCTTGATGCCATATCATATGATGTGTAGGCCAATTATAGGCCATGGTTTCATATAACTTTTTTTTTTCTTTTCAGTATTCCAGTAAATGACTCAAAATATAATATGCAGCTTATAGTTCATTAATTATCTCTATTCTTCTCCTCATTTTTATGTTTGCTTTCACGTGCACCACACAAGAAACATTGAGGTAGTAGAGCATTGCAGAGGCGTGTCAGTGTTGTGGCCAATGCATGGGGAAACTTTAATGGGCACGTCCCTCAGCCACCAATCAACAGGAAAGCTGCCAATGATGGCAGTTTCAAAGCAAGAGCCACACTTGAAAGAACTCTACCACTGCAATCAGAGGCAGTTTCATCATTGCAGAGGCAGATCCCCCCTCCTTCCTGGCAATGAGGCACCTTCCAGCCATGCGTATTACAGTGCACAGTAATGCACATGGTTGGAGTTATGAGCAACGTGTTTGTTCAGTGTGCCTTTCCTGGTGAAACCTATTAATAAATAAATAAATGAGCTGCTTTGTGCCTTTGCATAAGTGGCGGCTCCTGCCGCCCACCAACCCCCCCCCAAAGCCAACATCGGAGTGCCCAGTCCCCATGTCTGAATGTACCCTCCCCAGTAATGTGGCACACTGGGAGCCCACCCCAGTGTGCCCAACTAATTAAATCTCTGATACCAGGATGCCCACTCCCAGACATATCTTTTGCTGACAACGGGGTGCCCAATCACCATGTTAACCTGCCCCCCAACCCTACTTTATGTTGTTCCAACACTGGAATGCCCACTACCAGTGTCAGATGCACCCCCCACAGCCCCTTTTATTCAGCTGACCTTGGGGTGCCCAATCCCGAAGTCAGCATTGTTTTCCCTCCCGTACCCCAGTGTGCCAAAATTTATTTTTCATACTGTTTCACCTGTCAAAAAGAAAAAAACATCCTCTGAGGTCTTTTTTGTGTGTGCGTTAAAGCTAAAGAAAAAGAAAATAGTCCCTCATCATCCTCTCCCCTCCCTTCCTTTGCGCACCTCACCTCCCCACACTATGCCCCCCAACCTCATACTTACTTCCGGAGGTTCAGCACTGTGATCTTCTGTAGACTGGGAACATGTATATGTCTTCAAAAGCTGACCGCAGACTGAAGACAATCAGTGTAAGCCCTATAATAGCAGTCAATTGGGGGGTTTCAACTTACTGTAGGTTGATATCTCAGCCATTTTTGGGAGTTTTGGTCTCACATTTTCAATATGGGGTTCTTCGGATCCCACCTCATGAATAGGGATGTAAGTTTGTCATGGCAGTCATACACGTCATTGATTTCATGATGTTTGATCTTTATTCAGGACTTCCATGACTTTCACTAGTGTCATCAGAATGTACAAATGTTGACAGTGCCACAACATTTACTACTGTTTACTAATTATTTCATGAATAAACAATGAGTCATTAAAACCTCATCCATGACAAACTTACATCCCTACTCATGAACACTGGCACTGTCATTTCATTTCTCAGTCCTGATTTAGCAGTTGCTGCACAGAATCACCTTTCGGGACAGAATAATGAAACAACAGTGCCACCATTCATGAGGTAGGGTCCCAAACACCCATGTTGCAAGTTTGGTGAAACAAATTCAAAATATGACTGTGTTACAAGCATGCACTGTGCAGTTTGTATGCATTGCCATTTTTTCATACCTTCTTATGAACAGTACAACTATCATTTTTTGCATCCTGCTCAAAAAGTGTTTTTGCACTTGTGGCGCAGAATGGTGCAGTCGCTGTGCGAATTCAAGCTTTGGAACAGATTAATGAAATATCAGTGCCACGGTTCATGAAGGGAGATCCCGAAAAGCCTGTGTTGAAATATTTAAGCAAAAATACCAACTAACGCCTGGGGCATTAGGGTTTCCAACTGTTAACACCCCACCCTGTACAGACTGACAGGCATTGAGGGTGTGGCTTGGTGTTCTCAGCCGTAATGCTCACGCCATTCCATCCCCACCCTGCAGCCACTGACCAGCACTGAGGTGTGCCTTGGGGTCTTTGACCCTAATGTTCACACTATTCTCCTATACTGCACCCAGCTCACCTTATTTCCTTATGGAATGGGGAGATCATAAGAGCCGAAGACCCCAAGGCACACCGTGACACCTGTCAGTGTCTGCAGGGTGGGGTGAGGTGGAATGGCGTGAGCATTATGGCCGACCCAAAGGCACACCCCAATGTCTGTCAGTCTCTGCAGGGTAGGGGTGGGGGTTGGCGTTAGTTCAGTACTTCACTGCCATTCCTATCATGCATCTCTCTAACTCCTGCACTACCAATGCCAATACCAGCAAGCAGACAATCAGCCTTGACAAATGCTTGTTCACATTGAAACCCAGCTGTTATACCCTCAACCACTAATGGAGTTTTATCAGGTCTCTATGCATTCTCTTCACCACCTCTGGAGTATCTACCCTATTCCAGATACTGATGACAACTGCAAAGAGGCATGTCTTCACTTTCAGCTCCTCAGTAATGTCACATATTAAGACATTGAAGAGGAATGATCCCAGTACTGAGCCCTTAGTGATCCCATTGGTCACTCTCCCCTTATTAAAGTGAGTGCCATTTGCCACCACCCTCTGTCACCTATCCATTGAGCAGTTCTGTATCCAGTTTGCCACCTACGGTCCCACCCCCAAACTGCACAGTTTCCTTAAAGCCTTCTATGTGGTATGGTGTTGAAGGCTTTGCTGACGTCTAGGTAGGTCATGTCCACCACCAAATACCAATCTATTTTCCTGGTCACCCAGTTGAAGAAATCAATCAGTTTAGTCTGACATGACCTCTTCTCTGTGAACCCATGCTGCCTCATGTCTTGCAACCTGCTGGATTCAAGATACTCTATTAGCCTTTCTTTTAAAGGTGTCTCCATTAACATCCATCACTAATGTTAGAGTGACTGACCTATAGTTGCCAGCCTCCTCCCTGCTGCTGCTACTTTTATGAAGCAGGACTACATCTGCCCACTTCCTGTCCTCCAGAACCACTACTGTTTCTAGTGAGTTGTTCAATGGGGCTGTCAGAGCTGTATCCAGTACCTCCGTCAGCCCACTTAGCACTATTGGGTATACTCCATCTGGCTCCAAATCCTTATCCATATTCAGAGTCACCATTTATCTCAGGACTCTTACCTCTGTGAATGGACTTATGCCTTTCTCTCTCCTCCCAGTTTTTCTGCTCCTTCTATGTGGTAACCACCCCCCTTTCTCTCCAGTGTGAAGACTGAGCAGAAGTATCTGTTCAGGATATCTGTTTTTCCTGATCCATTGTCACAGTCTCCTGCTGCCTTTCTTAACCTCACAATCCACCCCTTTGTCTTCCTATTTTTGCTTACTTATCTAAAAAAGGTCTTATATACAAACAAATGAAGAAGCCAGCAGTAGAAGGCCGTTTGGTCTATCTAGACTGCTCGTATTGCAGGGTCCACAGCTTGAGCTACTGTTCCTGCTTTCTCCCCACTCCTCCCATCCTCCCTACCCATGATCCTTACCTTCCTCCTATGCCTATCCCAGCCTCTCTTAAAGCTGCCCACTGTCTTAAACAAGATCACCCCTTCTGGCAGTGCATTCCAAGTGTCCACCACTCTATCTGTGAAGAAGTGCTTCCTGACCTGCCTTCTAAACCTCCCACCCTCCAGCTAAAGACTGTGCCCCCTTGTGTTATGGTTGCCACTCAGCTAAAGGAGACTCTCCTTATCTACATTATTTGTCCCTTTCAAGTACTTGAAGGTCCCAATCATGTCCCCCCTATCTCTCTCTCTTTCCTGTCCTCCAGGGAGTACATGTTCAGTGCCATCAACCTCTCCTCATATACCTTACCCTGCTGACCAGCTATCATCTTTGTAGACCTCCTCTGTACCTTCTCTAGCAGGTTAATGTCATTTTTCAGGTGTGGGCACCAGTACTGGACTCCATACTCTAGATGTTGCCTAACCAGAGACCTGTTCAAGGGCAGTATAACCTTCTTTCTCCTACTACTGATCCCCCTAGCTATGCATCCCAGCATCTTGTTTGCCTTTGCAGTTGCTTTCTTGAACTGCAAGGACTGCATCAGGTCACTATTGATCATCACTCCCAGGTCCTTCTCCTCTTCTGATGCAGATACCGGGACTCCACCAAGGTCTTGTCTCCATTAGTTTACCCTTTGGCTAGCCTTTCCTCTATTTGAGCCTTTGCAACCCTCACCACCTTCCCTGCTTCCCTTTGCTTTTCCTGGTACACCTCTGTATCCTTTTCCCTCTCCATCTCCTGAATGGCACACTTTTAGCTCTACCTTCACAGCCACTTCCCTTAAGAACTATAATGGTCTTTTTTTCCCTCCTGTTGTTGCTCACTTCTTTCAAACAGAGCTTTGTTGCCTTTACTACAGCATCCCTTAAATTGACCCACTATTCATCCACCCCACCCTGGCAACCCCTCCTACACTAGGTCATCCCTGAGGTATTCACCCTGTTTTTCTTTTAAGTCTGCCCTCCTGACATCCATGACATTCATCCTCATGTGTTTTGTCTCTGCCACCTTCCTTTCATTAAACTACACTGTACAGTGATCATTGGTCTCCATACACTATCTACAGGAGGTACAGGGAGGGTAAAAGAGGAGAAAGAGTAGCTCTTCACATAAGGGAAGGAATAAAAGCAACAGAACAAAAGAGTAAACAGGGAGGAGGAGAAGAAGCACTGTGGGTAAACTTGGAGACAGGCAATGGCACCACAATCCGCACAGGGGTTGTATACAGACCCCCTTCTCAGGGGGAGGAAATGGACAAGGAAATGATAGAAAGTATACTTAGAATGGCAGAAAAAGGGGAGATATTGCTGATGGGTGATCTGAATATGCCAAATGTTAACTGGAGTGCAGTTGCAGCTGCCACTTCGAAGAGTGGAGTTATTCTAGATGCCCTACAGGGGGCATGCCTTAGACAACTAGTATTGGAGCCCACTCGAGATGGAGCAATATTTGACTTGATTCTCTCAAATGGAGATGGAGAGAGGATCACAGATGTAGAAGTGGGTAGCCATCTGGGAACTAGCGACCATCAAACAGTATGGTTCACAATAAACACAGCAATAGAGTCAAGCCATACGAAGACAGAAGTACTAGACTTTAGGAGGGCTGACTTTGCCAAAATGGATGGGTGCCTAAGGAATGCACTAGCAAATGGGCTGGAAGGAGGGGTGGAAGAACAATGGGGAATAATAAAAAACTGCCATCACAGAGGTAATGAGCCATTGTGTGAAGCAAATAAACAAAACAAAATGATGTAAGAAACCACTATGGTTCTCAAAGTAAGTGGCAGTGAAGGTTCAAGAGAAAAAGAAAGCATTCAGGAAGTACAAGGAATCGCAGAAGGAGCAGGACAGAGAACTGTATCAGTTAAAGCAAAAGGAGGCTGGGAAGGCAGTCAGAACAGCAAAGGCCCAAACCGAGGAAAAGATAGCCAACTTAGTTAAGAAGGGGGATAAAACCTTTTATAGGTACATCAGGGAGTGAAGGAAGACCAAGGGAGGGATAGTGAGGCTTAATAAAGGGGAGGGAAGGTGGGAAGAGGAGACTGTGAAAGACAGAGATACTAAACAAATATTTTTGCTCAGTATTTACAAATGAAGAGGGAGGTACATAAAACAAACAGTAGAAACACTCTGGATACAGAAGTTGATACCAGCCCATTTACAGAAGAAAGGGTTCGAAAGAACTCTTAAAACTGAAGGTGGACAAAGCAATGGGGCCTGATGGGATTCATCCCAGAATTCTAAAAGAACTAAGGGTAGAACTAGTGACACCACTGACTACCCTTTTTAACAAATCATGGGAGGATGGGGTGGTACTCGAGGACTGGAGGAGGGCAGATGTGATTCCCCTTCACAAAAGTGGGAGCAAGGCAGAAGCAGGAAACTACAGACCTGTTAGTTTAACCTCAGTGATAGGGAAAATGATGGAATCACTTCTGAAGGAAAGAATTGTCGAGTATCTAGAGGCCGGAGGGGCACAGGACCCTAGGCAGCATGGATTCACAGCAGGAAGGTCATGCCAGATGAATCTGATAGATTTCTTTGACTGGGTGACCAAAGTAGTAGATCAGGGAGGGGCTGTGGACATGGCCTACCTAGACTTTAGCAAGGCATTTGACACAGTCCCACACAAAAGATTAATATACAAGTTAGCCAGCCTGGGAGTGGGTCCCAAGATGACAGCCTGGGTAAAGAATTGGCTAGAGAATAGGACACAGAGAGTAATAGTAAATGGAGTCCACTCAGAAGAAAGGAGGGTTACTAGTGGGGTACACGAGGTTCAGTATTAGGACCGGTCCTCTTCAATGTCTTTATAAGCGACATTGCAGAAGGACTGGAGGGAAAAGTATGTCTCTTTGCAGATGACACAAACATCTGCAACAGAGTTGATGCACAGGGTGGGTTGGAAAGGATGAGAAGGGACTTGGCAAGGTTAGAGGAATGGTCAAATGTATGGCAGCTTAGATTCAATGCTAAGAAGTGCAAGGTAATGCACCTGGGAAACAAAAACCCAGGGGAAGAGTACACAATGGGGGGTGAGATACTAACAACAACAAAATGGAAAGGGACCTGGGGTAGTCATATCAGATGACCTAAAGGTGGGCAAGCAAATGTGAGAGGGCAGCAAGAAGGGCTGGGGGGATACTGGGATGCATAGGGAGAGGCATCACCAGTAGAAAACAGGAAGTTATTATCCTTCTTTACAGACAGCTGGTGAAACCCCATCTGGAGTACTGTGTGCAGTTCTGGAGACCCAATCTCTGCAAAGACATAGACAGGATGGAAGCTGTCCAGAAGAGGGCAACTAAAATGGTGCAGGGTCTGCACCGGAAGACATATGAAGAGAGACGAAAGGAGCTTAATATGTATAGCCTCAAGGAAAGGATGGAGAGGAGGGACATGATAGAAATGTACAAGTACCTCAATGGAATCAACAAAGTCTAAGAGGGTAGCATCTTTCAAAAAAAGAGGTGTGCAAGAACAAGAGGGCACAATTTGAGGAGAGAGGGGGGGCGGCTCAGAGGTAATTTAAGGAAGTATTTTTTCACAGAGAGGGTTGTGGATGCATGGAACGGCCTTCCAGAGGAGGTTGTGGAGTCAAAATCAGTGGTGGAATTCAAGCATGCATGGGACAGTCATAAGGCAATTCTGGGGGGGGGTAGGAAGAAGTAGGCTGCTGGTTAACTAGGATCTGCAGCTTATCCAGTAGGTAGGGAAATGGGCAGACTGGGTGGGCCAAGCGGTCCTTATCTGCCATAAAATTCTATGTTTCTATGTTTCTATATGGCATCCCATGTTGAAGTCTACAATAATGTCCCTGTTTGTGAGCACAAGGTCCAGTATTTCCCTATCTTTAGTTAGCTGTCTAACTAGATGCATGAGAAACAACTCCTACAGAGAGTCTAGGATGGCCCTGTTTCTAGCCAAGGCCATGGCTGGAAGGCTACAATGTACATCCAGCAGATTAAAGCCCACCCCCCAACAGCAGCACCTCCCATGTTTTTGCCATTGTGCTAATAGCTTCCCTCAGTGCCACATCCAATTCTTCCTTCTGTGTTGGATGATTGTATATCACCCCAGTGCAAATAGTGGCTCTGGCTCCTGTTTCCAGGGTGACCCATAGCATCTCCAACCCATCTTTAATTCCTAGGTTCCCATGCATTTCCATCACACCGATACCTTCCATCATATACAGTACAACCTCACCACCCTTCCTGCCCTCCCTATCCTTCCTGAAATGAGTGCAGCCTGGAATGGCCACGTCCCAGTCATGAATCCCTGTGCACCATCACTCAGTAATGGCCATAAGATCCAAGTCTGCTTCTGCTATGATGGTTTCCAGGTCTGACATGTTATTTCCAAAACTACTTATGTCAGCACATATGGTTCTCCACACCTAGCTCCCATTTTTTCTGCAACCCTCTTCCCCTTCCTGCTTTCTTGCCACTTGAAACATCCCTGTCTCCCCTTCCCTCTTCACTACCATGACCTGCCTCCTCAACACCTCCCTTTCCTCTTCTGTCCTTTTCCTCCTTATTTGCTACTATGCTTCTACTTCATTTAACTTAAGTGGCCTTGGTCAATTTCCTCTCCACTCTTCCTTTCTTCCTGTTGTTTTAATCTGCAGGGGAAGTTTATGCCTCCCTTTATATTATCACCCCCCTCCCTTGGTTAGTTTAAATGTCCATCAAAGTAACATCTAAATCTTCCACGAAGCACTGTGGTCCACTTCACAGATGGATGCAGGCCTTCACCTCTGTACAGACCTATATCTTTCCAGGTCAGCCCCAGTCCCCAATGAAGGCAAACCGCTGCTCCCTGCACCATTCTCTCAATGATGTGTTGATGTTCCTGCTGCAATACAATGCATAATCAGTAAAATAATTTATGATTTATTGTGCTATATAGACCTCACTAGTTAATGATAATCTTGTACAAAATAGACTAATGTAGTCCAATGCATTAACAGAAGGAAGGAAAGTTGTTTCCATGGCCAGGACTTTTTACATGGAAGGACGAATCAAAAATGAATGATTATCATTTTATTCCTTTCTTCATTTTGATAAAAAAGCTTTGAGTTCAAAACCAGTGTTTCAACCAGATCTTTAAGTGCATTTAAGCTAATAATCCAAAAGCTCTTCCATTTTAGAGTGAGAATATTAACGTTAAATCTCTCCAAGTTTCTGGCATACATTATTAATTGCTGTAAAGGGAAATTGATGTTGCGTTTTATCCTGTATTCCCAAAACATGCATCGCAGTAGTGTAGGTATGATAATCCCTTTCAATGGCTTGGCAGAGTTCCTCCACCTTGCTTTCAAACTTCCTGTAGTTTTGCCCACATAGAACACACCACAAGTGCATTTAGCTAAATAGATGACCCCTGTAGTATAGAGCTGTGTGGGAAAAAAACTTCTACTATCAGAATTTGTGCAAAAGTCAGACTTTTGCTTCCATGAAAGTTTGGAAATCAAATTAGTAACTTTCATGGACATTTTGACTTAGAATGGCAGAATAAATGTATGAATGGTGGAGATTAATGTAATTACCAGCTAATACACATATTTAGCACCCGTTAGTATGCTGAGGGGCATTCCAGAGCTAAAATAAAAAGGCTTTTAGAGAGTCCACATTGGAACTCAGTATATGCCCGCCAGTGGTCTCTTTTCAGTGGCATCCTTCCATATGGCATCCTGGCCATTTTGGGAGTGATTCTTGGAGCCGGCTTCTACGTGGAGAATGGGTTTATTTACAAAAGCTAAAAGCTATAAAAACGTATTAAATCCCATTTTTAGAGGTAAGCAGCTAAACTGTTTAACAGAGGGGATGCCCTTTACAAAGTTATGAAGCCAGATTTTGTGATCTCCAGCAGCAAAAAAATTAACAGTTTAGGTGTCCTTTAATTCACTGCTAAGCTAGACAGAGAGTTGAAAAAAGATAAATAAAGAAGTCCATTAGAGATAAGGAAGACTAAGAAAACAAAAAAGTTTTTATATGGAAGAAGAACAATGAGAGAGGGATTTTAAAAAGGGACAGATGGGTGTCTTTTAATTTCAGCACAGACACCAGTGAATCAGAGGCTGAGGAACAAGACAATCAGCCTTTTTTACACAAGGATAGGCCACCAGCAGAACTCTCATTTCAACCATGTCAAACCTCCAGACAGAACATATATCAAGGCAACCATCAACAGCCACTAGGAGGAAGATGAGGAAGAAGAGGTGAAGATCAAAGAGGTTAGAAAGTATATACAATGAATGAGCAGCAGCTAAAATCCAACCTACAGTCTTTCAGTGGTGATAGAAGCACCCAAACATCCTGAAATTCACAAAACATATTTTGCCAGAAACAAAAGAAATGTTGTTAGATAATGGACTTACATTTGTACCAACAGTCCCAATCAACAAGTTTCCAGAGAACTTCATGCTGCTTACCTCCAACAGATAAAATTGTGGTTCTGGCTCCACTTGAGGTGTGTGTGTGTGTGTGTGTGTGTGTGTGTATATACCAGTGGAACTCGGAAGAATTTTGAATTCAAGTATTCCATGTTACCTTTCCATATGTGTGTGTGTGGGGGGGCATTCTACTACTGGAATAATACAGCACTTTGAATTCTTCTATGTAAGCAATAAGACATGGCTGGGTGTTGGTAGTACTGAGATACCCACACAACCAGAAGCATAGTTAGGCACGAGACCACAGGCTGAGTGCCTTCAGCCTCTGGGTGTGTGGGTATCACAGTACTACCAACACTCAGCTATGTCTTATTTCTTATATAAAATGTGCCCATAGACAACTTTGAAAAAAAGAACATTCTAAATGTTTTCAAAGACTCAAAAAATATACAAAAATGTTGCTAAATAATGTAAAATAGTCCTTCCGTAGATGTTTTTCACCTGTCAGTCATATGTCTTTCTTGACACTCAATACATTTTGTGATTGTTTTCCATAGAATAGAAAAATTCAAAGGTCTGCATTATTCCAGTAGTAGAATGCCCCCCCCCACACACACAGAATGGTAACATGGAATACATGAGGGTCCAGAGGAGGGCAACCAAAATGATTTGGGGCTTGGGGGATAGGACCCATGGGGAGAGGCTCAAAGTGCTAAATATGTACACATCGGAAGAAAGAAGGGACTGGGGGACATGATAGAGGAAAACAGGTACATGAAGGGGATAAATAGGGGAGAAGCAGTCAGGGTGCTCAGAAGGAAGGAGGGGGCAACTAGAGGGCATGGGTGGAAGTTGGAGGGGGGGGAGATTCAGGGGAGAAAGGATGAGGTGCTACTTCACTGAGAGGATGGTGAAGCCATGGAATGTGATGCCCAGGGGACTGGTGGAGGCAGAAACGGTGGAGGAGTTCAAGAGGGGGTGGGACAGGTACAGGGGAAGGGTTCTGTAAGCAAAAACCAGTGCTGCAAGAATATCCAGGACTGGGTAGGGAGAACCCAGAGAGGGAGAAGGGGGGCAGCAAGGTCAGCTCCCAGGGTGGGGTTGACCAAATGAGCAGACACGAAAGACCGTTAGGCCTATTCTGCTGACATTTTAGAATGTTAGTATGAATTCAGCATTCTTCAGAGCTCAACTGGCATACAATCAAAGACACACACACACAGGCCCGAAGTGGAGCCAGAGCCTCAATTTTATCAATTTCCAGGTAAGGAGCAGGGAGTTCTCTGTCAAAGTGGTAGAGATAGGAAAGAGACTTTTCATGCTCACCAGAGAAACACCAGCAATGGAAACTCTGCATAGTACTTGATTTTTTGTATTTGTGAATGTGTGTGTGTGTGTGGGGGGGGCTCATGAGTACAAATAACATTAAATTATTTACTTACTTTATTTAATTTAATGGACTTGTTTTAGGGCCTAGTTGAAGTTTTTTATATATGCGTAAAGGCTGCAGCCATGTTTGTGATGGAAACTAAGAAACAGGTGGATTATGAATTCTGTGAGTTCTGCCTTTGTGTTTTTTTAAACTTTAGGGTGGGATTTCAGAAGGGTTGCACATGGTGCATCGCAACCCACTGATGCGCCCAGTGTGATATTCATAAGGGAATGCGTGGCAAATCCGATGCACTGGGGTGCATCATAATGTATGTCGACACAGTGGGGGGGCATGCCCATGCATACCTTCTCTGCACATCCTGATATTCAGCCCAGGATGTGTGGAGCCCATGCAGGTGCAATCCCTACTTGCACCGCATGCAGTTGATCCAAAAAATAAAGGAGCAACAGCCAGCCACCCACAGGTGAGTTGCCTTATTGCAGGGTGCAACACGGCAGCAGCCAACTGTGGGTGGCCAACTGAGCTCTGGTGGCACTCACCGTCAGGTAGCACCCCCCCATGCCCCTATTGCAGGCATATGTATACATAGAGAAAGTATTATATCCCTGGTGGTCCAGTGGACCGCTCGCAGCACAACCGTGGGAAGAAGTCTAATGAAATATTAATCCACATCCCTGGTTGTTCAGTGGTACCCCCCTCCCCACCCTCCACTGAGTCCCGCCACCCCAATCCCCCAGTCAGCGGCAGGCAGCAGCTCCCCACCTGCAAGCTGCCCAGCTGCCTGACTGACGCTGCGTACGTGCGGACCAATGGGCGAGCAGGCGGTAGCTGTACTACACGGATCAGATATGTGAATTAATCCATTCTCATATCTGGACTGTATCAATACTATACAGTCTACACCCGTGTACGCTATGGACAATAAGCGTGCAGCTGTACTGTATGCAGTCAGTCAACAGGGCAGCCGGGCGGCTTGTGGGTGGGGAGCCACGCCTCGCCGCTGACTGGGGGAACGGGTGGTGGGGCTCAGTGAGGGTGGGAGGGGGTACCACTGGACCACCAGGGATGGGGATTAATCTTTCATTAGACTTCTGCCTGCGATCGGGCTGCCAGCGGTCAACTGGGCCACCAGGGGATATTGGACATTTCTTTTCATACATATGCCCATGATCAGGCAGTGGGGCACTTTGCCACTTGTGCAGGGGGCGTCGGTCCCCGACGGCTGCAGCTGGCAAGATGACAGTCGCAAGTCGCCGGGGATGGGCACACCTGCATGCTAATGGGGCCATAATGACATGCAAATGGCCCCATTTGCACCTTGCATGCATTATGGCCCCATTTGCATGCGCACCTTTGAATATCACCATTGATTCACCTCGCGCAATGGTACTTGCACTAGCACATCCCCCTGCCCCTCTCTGGCCACTTGTGCTGGTGCAGTGCCACTGCTCCATGCACAATGCGGGTGGCCACAGAGCGATATTCAATGGTGCTGAGCCATGGCACAGCACAGTTGAATATCACCCTGTCAGTGCCCTGGTACATCCCAGTTGCGCTGCGCCCAGGCTTGCGCCACTGCCTGGCGCAGTCTGAATATCCCACCCTTAGAGTTTGTTTTTTTTAAAAGTTGCCTCTGTGCCCATTTTATATAAGCAATAAGGTTTACCCCAGGGTCAGGGTCTGAAGGCACTCGGCTTTGCTTCATGCCTTACAATGCACCTGACTGTTGGGTAAGCTTAGTACAACCAATGTCCTGCTGTGTCTTATAACTTATTTCAATACTGTAATAGTTATACAGGTGTGGAAGACTGTATTGGCAGTAATGATGGCCCCCTCCTATGCTAAACATTCTACTGGTTAATGGAAGGGGAGCCATCTACAGTATAATTTGCAGGCCCGTTTTCTTATTATGTTAAATTATTTTGCATAATTATTGAAAATCTCCTTTCTGTGAGGAGCAGCACAGAGACAGACATAGAAAAGTTCATTGACAACTTGAATTTTGTTACGGGGACACCCATTATCACCTGTGATCTTCGCAAACCCACAGCACACAATTCCCTGCTATGTGGAAAAAGTGCACTTCCAAAGCATCTGATTCATAGCATCTCTCAAGGGCAGCTTATTTATCACAGATGTTACTATTCACATTTGAAATACAGGACAAAGAGATTCTACAGCAGTTTGCTGACAGAGGCTATGAACAAGATGTTCTTAATCAAGCCACAAATAGGGCCATGAGACTGGACACATTTGATCTTCTTCAAATAATTAAAAAGCAAACTACAATATAGTTTGGTGGCTATGGTGATTAAGGATGCAGTCCTGAGGCATTGGCAGGTCCTTGAGGCAGATACTGATCTGATTAGCATTAGTTCCAAACTACCAAGGATTTCTTTCATTAAAAATTCTAGTTTAAGTGATTTATTTGCACTAGCCATTTAAACCATCAACTCTACAGCATACATACTGTAGCTCCCCACAAAACCTAATGTGGTTTAGAGCAACACATTTCAACAACTGATTGTAAGCTGCTCCATAGCGATCAAACAATTTGTCAGGACATTTGTCAATTATGCCATTCAGTACATGTTGATCTGCTCTATGTGGGCAGGACAATTCAACCATTGACAGAAGGGCCTCAAGAATATTTCAGATGATTGTGAATAACACCCCCCCCCCAAAAAAAAGGAGTATCTGGTAAGCAGACATTGTACTGAAACCCACAGAGGTAATCGTAAAGCATTGTATAGTATTATAAGGATGTTGAGTCGATAACTACATCAGCAAGCTGGAGATCACCTCCGCCTACTTTCCCAAAAGGAGAGTAGGTGGATTTTTCAGCTAAGTACATTATAACGTGATTGCTTTAATGAAGATTTGGATTTCACTCTGTTTTTTGTTTCATTTGTTCTGTTTCTCTGCTATCTCATTTCCCTATGTATCACCTCTCATTCTATCATAGTTGTTTGTCCATAGCTGTTATAATCTCTTTATTACATGTCTGTACTCTTTTTGTGCACTTTCAGTTTCCTTTCCACTTCTTCCTGCTTATTTCAGTCTCTTTGGCATTTTGTAATGGTTTCATTCACACTATTGTAAGATTATTAATTTTGCATTTTATTTTCTGTTTGTACTCACGCTTTTTATTTGCTGTTCTTCTCCATTTAATATTTCCTTTTGGTTGGTTTAGTTTTCCCTGCACATACAGTATGTATTTAAATACATTATGTTTTTCTTTCATCATTTGTTTATTTGCATATATGTTTTTTATATATTTTTACCTTTCTCTTTTTACTCCGTTCAGTTTAAGGGGTGATTTTTTTTGTTTGTTTCTTGTTTGCAATCTTCTTTGTCTGTCTAGTTAGCTCTTTATAGCCCTTTATGATATTATTCTTGTGTATTAGGAGAGTTCTGACTTAATTTCAATACTGTTGATTGCTTATTAATGAGGTATCTGTACTTGTTACATTCTGATATTGTGCATTAGTTGCAGTTTTCCTCTCAGAAGTTTTTGCTGTTAAAATAATTTCATTATAATATGCTTTAATTCAACACTTGCCTAATATTGTATTTTTTGATGGGGCACAACACTACCTTGTTAGTTGGCCACTTTCCTCTGGGATTGAATGTTGCCAATTTTAGCCATCATGTTTCCTTAGCCCAGACATTGTGCCTCATCCCATCTTCCCTCCCCCTGCCCTTTCCCACTTTCTCTCACCTCACCCAACTGCATCCTATGTGCACTATTTGGAGTGAGACAGTTCTCTTTCATGACTTGATTAGTCATCATGTTTATTTAGTATTTTTGCTATATGGGTCTTGTGCCCCTGATGATAGTGCAGCTCTCCTGGAACTGACTGAGTGTTTCAGAGAAATCCAAGCTTGCTGGCTTAGGCTTACTCCATCTAAGACTGAGGTGTTATTGGTGGAGTTGGACCAGTCAGGTTCCATGGCAACAAGTGGTTGCATAACCCTTCTTCTTGTGGACAGCATGGCCCTTTGTGTCTTAGTTAGGGTAAAGAATCTGGGGGTCATTGTGGACCCCAAGCTGACTCTGGAGTCCAAATTGTTGGTTGTTGTCTGCAGTGGTTTTTACCATCTTTATACCATTACCTGCATCATGCCCTAACTTGAACTGACTTATCTGGCAGTTCTGGTGCATACCTTAGTCTCGTCTAGGATGGATTACTGTAACACTCTCTACCTTGAGTTAGCCACAAGGTTGATGTGTCATCTGCAGCTCGTTCAGAATGTATCAGCCCAGCTGGTTGCTGGGACCTCTAGGTCCAAGCATATCACACTGGTTATCTGTGCCCTCCACTGGCTCCCAGTCCAGTGGCTTATTAGCTTTGAGGTTTGCTTGTTGACATATTTGTCCCTGCACAGTCTGGGTCCAGGCTACCTGTAAAACCTCCTGATGCCATACATTCCTGGTTGTGCCCTCCAGTCAGTGGTGGTAGACCTCCTGTCCATACCTGGATATTGGCACAAATCTGTGGGTGATAGGGCATTCAGTGTAGCAGCTCAAATTCTTTGGAACACTCTTCCCTGAGAAGTGCTCCTTCACTAGCTGTTTTTAAAAGATCTTCAAAAACACACTTTTTTAACTTATGTTTTGGCCTAGATTCTTGATTTTAGATTATTTATACTTCAGTTATTTATTTATTGTTTTAATTTTGTTTTATTTAGTGTAAGGCACCCAGAGCCTCAGGGAGTGGGTGCCATATAAATAAAATTGCCATTACAATTTTAATTATAATTTGAAATATATTTTCTACACCATATTTTTCTCTCCAAATATTTCTGCCCTGTTTTCCCATTGCTTAGTACAATGACATGCATTGTTTTCATATTTTTCCTATTTTTCTTTGGGTGAATTGTTTGTTTTAATTTTTAAATTTGTATTTCTATTGTTCCTTTTCTCAGCAGCATCTCTCAACGTGCTGGAATGTTTTGTCTCCTGGTCCCTGTACCATACGGCATACTCAGAGGAAAGTAAGGCAACAAGCAGGGTGCCACAGGGGTCAGTACTGGGACCAGACATCTCCAATGTCTTTATTATTGACATGACAGAGGGTCTGGAAGGAAAAGTATGCCTGTTTGTGGATGACACACAAATCTGCAACAGAGTGGACACACCAGGGGAAGGTGGGGGGGAGAGAAAATGAAGGATGATCTAAAAAAACTAGAAGACTGGTCAAGGGTTTGGCAACTGGGCTTCAATGCCAAAAATGTAAAATTATGCACATGGGGTACAGAAACCTAAGGGCAATGTATCATTTAGGGGGTGAGGTGTTAATAACAAAACAGGAAAGGTATCTGGGGGTCATCATAGCCGATTACCTGAAGGTAGCAAAGCAGTGTGATAAGGCATTAGGAAAGCTTATTAAGATGCTGGGGTGCATAGTGAGAGGTATCACCAGTAGAAAAAAGGACTTAGTGTTACCCCTATATAGATCAATGATGAGGCCATACCTGGTGTATTGTGTCAAGTTCTGGGGACCCCGTCTCAGGAAGGATACAGGCTGAGTGATGTACTCACTGGAGGAAAGGAGAGAAAGGGGAGACATGCTAGAACATTCAAAGATCTAAATGTATCAATGTGGTACAGTAGGGTGGCATATTGCATAGAAAGAGATGCTCAAGGATCAGAAGGCATGACATGAAGCTGGAAGGGTGAAACTTAGAGGGGATGTGAGGAGATACTTCTTCACCAAAAGGGTGGTGGACACCTGGAACCACCTCCCAGCATGGATGGTGGATACTGGAATGGTAAGCAGTTTCAAACATGCATTTGATAGATGCAAGGGGACCATAGTAACAGGGCTGGGGAAGTATGGATGGAGATCAACTAGGGTGTATGGTAGCACAGTAGGTAAGGACTTTAGGGCTGACTAGGCGGGCAAAGATGTCCTCTTCTGCTGACATGTCTATGTTTCTATTTTGTTTATATACTGCACCTTCACTGTTATATATGAGGGACTTCATGAATTAAACTCTAATTCAACATGCCTTCTTTCTGTGTGGGTATCCCTCTCATTTATTGTTTGTTCCTGTCTGAAGTCTTGTTAAGGAGTGCCCAGAATTACTGTTTTAGTGTGCCCTTCATCGCTGAACCTGCTAATTTCTTCTTTCTTCATTTTTTTCTTTTACTGTTGATGTTTATTCTTTTGAAGGGTGATATACTGTACTGACTAGGGTATTGTATTAATGAGAATATTAATGGCTTGGAACTTAAATTTGATTTAGAATGCTTTTTTCAGAAAATTAAGACTCAGACAGTATTTTAATACCATAGAATTTCAGGAGTATTCAAATACCATTATGGATAGAGAACAAAATCACCAATTAAAAGAAGCAATGTAAATGAAATTCAATTTTTTATCCCCAGGACAGATATCTGCTAATATAGAAGTATATTGTGAACTAGTGAGGAATGTCATTGAGGACATCCATTGCCAAAAAAAAAAGAAGTGAAACACAAAAAAGAAACTATAATATTGCAAGAGAAGAATAAGATGGAATTCAATCACCAAAAGATGAGGAAATAATAAAGAAGTTGATAAAGGGGGTGGGATTGTGATCATGAAACAACAGATTATCATGTAGAATGTCAAAATCAACTAAGTGGTGAGACAAACTATGAAAATTACAGAGAATACCTTCTGAGATTTTAAAAGAGGACATTAAAAGGATAATGTAGGGAGCAGGGGACAGAAAATGGATCGAATCATGAACAGCAAAAACATTTGTTTCAGAATGACCAAAAAGTCCCCCTTTTTTTTCATATTGACAAAAATCCATAAACAACCCACCAAACCACAAGGAAGACCAATAAGTTCTGAACAGGAATCGTAACAGAACCACTTTCAGTTTTCATTGATTTTCATTGTAAAATATTAGTTGAAGAATCAAACTTTCTTAAGTCTTATGGCAGCATGGGGGTTAAGAGACTCTAGACACCTTATTCAGATCCAAAATAATTTAATTGTAGAGTAGAAGGAATGGGAAAACATCACTTTGGCAACTATAGATGTGACAAGACTCTTTGCTTCCATACCTCATGAAGCTGGATTAGTGGCACTAAAAGAGATTTTGAAAAACAGAACATCTCAATCCCCCCAACAGTTTACAGTTGCTTAACAGAAATTGTTCTATACAATTATCATTTTAAATCTGAAAATAAAACTTATCTGCAGAAACAAAGAACAGTGATGGGGGCTAGTATGGCCCACACTTATGTAAATATCTACATGATGGACTTTGAAACAACTTTATATATGACAATATAGTAAATTAATTTTCAGGATACATCATATTATGGAAACACTTTATTGATGATGTCTTTATGTCATGGGTTTGAACACAGAAGACGTTATACCAATTTTTTAATTCTTTGAAAAAGTGCATAACAGCTTTATCCTTTACAGTGGAGCACAATGGCAAGAGTATTCCCTATTTGGACATACTAATTTTCTAGTAGGAAGGAAAAATTACAACAGATCTATATCATAAAGCAATCAAAAGGAACACATTATGAAATACACAAAGTTACCACCTAAGAAACTTAATTAAAAGCATTCCATATAGCCAATTTCTATGATATAAAAGAAATAATGGTAAAATATTGAAAGATTTAAAAGAATCAGTCAAAGGCTGCATACAAAGTTCCAAGAAAAAAGTTACAACAAAGAATATTGGATGAAGCTGAAAGAGAAGTAATAAATACAGATAAAGAGTTTTTAATATAGGATAGTTTGGGGCATGGCCAACTGGCAACTAAGATGGCTGACTAACTCATCAGCTTTGCAACACCAATGAGGAAATCCCCTACATCCAACATAAACCTCCACAGAAGTTGGATCAAAAACCTTGTCTGTACACAGTATAAAACCAGAGCTGCAGGGACAGACTGTTTTTTTTACTTTTGGAAATGGGATTACATAGATCTGGCTGACTGAACTTTCACTTTCAGCCCTGGTGCAGTCTCGGCAACTAGGCCTGTTATGACAGAACTACCAAAATTCTCCTGCAGACTGCACAGTTATCCAACAGCTACTTGTAAGTCACGCTACTCCTGAATTTCAAACATGGCCCAATCTATTCCTCAGACAGCTGCCACTGCTTTGGATCTGGCAACAATAATGGCCATGCTGGCACAAATCTTACAAGATACTGCAGTACTAAAAATGACTGCAGCCCAAACTAACTGAGACCTAGTGGCCCTCAACAACTGAGTCACAACACTGAAACAGAAAATGCTGCAAACTGAAGACATAGTTTAACACTCACATGGGATTCTCTGGGAGCATGACAAGCAAATAAACTACTTACCAACCAAAGTTGATGATCTTGTTTACCGGATCCCAAGAAATAATGTCTGGATTGCGGGCTTTCCTGAGGGCAATGAAGGCAGGGACATCATCTCCTTTTTGCTAAAACCCTCCCAGCCATACTAAATGCTACAAACTGTCCTGCATTGGAGCTGGAACAAGCACATTACTCTTTAGGCCCCAAGCCAAAACAGAGTGAGAGAACACGGATCATTCTTTGTAAATTTCTGCAATACTCAGTAAAAGAAAGCATCTTCTGCCTAGCTAGAAAGTGTGGTCCCACTACACAGTGAAGGTCACAACATCCTAATCTTCCAGGACTTCTCCCCAGACTTGTCAGACTGGTGATGGATCTATGCTTCAGTTAGCCAGCACTTTCATTGGTTAAATGTCCCTACATCTCTCCAATACCCAGCACTTCTCAGAAGTCAACTAAAAGGGACATATATCACTTTCCAAACCCCTACAGAAACAACCCAATATTTACAACAGTAATGGCTGACTCCAGAATCCCCCAGCTAGTACCTAGGAATCAGAATCAAGACACACTGTAGCCCAGCCAATGGATGCTACCCAAGATGACTTAACCACTTTAAATGTAGCAGCTACTCCAGACCAGCATGAAGAGGTGCAATGGCATCAGGTCAGCAGGGGCAGGTCTAAGAAAAGAAATCACCAGCAAGTCCAAAAGTTTTTACCTCAGCAATGCCTCTCCAGAAGTAAGCAAAGGCCCTATCCTCCCTCAGATGCCAGCACCTGCTCTCTGATTCATTCACCCATCAAAACCTAGAATGGTCTGTGGCCCTTGGAGAGATATCCTGGATAGTTTTGGATGAGTCATCGGACCAATAAGTATTTCCCCTCTCAACACCACCACTAGGACTGGATCTATCACAACAGACCTGATTCCACACCTCCTGAGCAGACTGTGTGGTGGGCTACTCCAGAGACAATGGCTTGCCTTCTCAGATTCAGGGACTGACCCAGATCATAAATATAGTTGATTCAGTCCTTACTTGAGACATCTGTGGTCATGCAGTGAGTAAGAGCAGAGCATGTTTGAAGGTAAGAGTCTGTTAATTAGTTGTCAAATGGTGATGTAGCATCCCAGTTCCATGAAAATGAAAACCTGCCCCTCAGACATTTGTGCAACCCACTGCCTGAGAATCACAGTGATGCAGTGATGCACAACATGCTTACTCAACAGAGCTAACAGCATGTTAATCATTTTATTTGTACTATCTGGCACAATGAGTCTCTCACTAGTATACAGTATGTCTTTGTGGAGTCACATTTCGCTGTCTGTTATCCTTTCAGTAACAGTCTGTTGATGTCGAGGCACTGAACATTTAGAAATTTGCAGTTGGACAGCTCACTCAGCTAAACACACAGTGTCCCATCACAGCATTCCAGAACTGAGACAACTGACAGCTCCTTAGACAAATATAGCAGCCAGAGCCTGAAAGATGAACACACTGCATAGCTCAATTATTTAAATGAGCTATCAGCATGACACTTAGTTTATTTTTTTATATTGGTTTTTATTCTCTGTCTTTCCCAGCTACCAACTTCTGATAGAATCTCCCCAGCCCTGTCACCTGGCTCCTCCACACTTGCCTTGAGCCAGTGTCCTCTGCCACAAGACCATGGTGTGTGCCCTTATGGGGCCTGTGAGGGGTCAGTCATCATCCTGTCTCAAGGTTTTTTTTTTCTCTCATTTTCTCCTCATTACTCCCCATGGCCTTGGCAATACATGGTTGCACATGTGCGTGGAAACACACATGCATGCCGGAACAGACAATGGCCTTAATCAATCCACCTGGTCTAGTGCTGGCTCTCAATTTGCCTGACGCTACCATTTAGCCTCCACTCAGTGGCAGCCAAAAGCCAGGAAGGCCTACCTTCCAAGTACAGGGCAAGAGAGCTGCCTGGTGGCCACTGCATCCACTTCCAAACCACCCCCCCCAGCTGACCCCTGCAACCCGTGCTCGTTCTTGAACATGGGTTGCCAGCATGATGAGAGGCAAGGCATCCAGCACCTCAGCCCTCTACACTACTGGGCTGGCTGACACTTAGTTTATTTGAAGTCTCTGGCACAGTGCACTTGTTTTGTTTTTGTTTTACTCTGGAGGCCTGCTTTCTTGTCATATCCCTCCAATAAAAGTCTAAAATATTGGGGCCGAGATTACTTACAGTTTTAAAGTGGTACAGTTTACATCACTGGGAAAACACAGCCCTAATTGTGTTTAAACCAGGGTGGGTATAGATAAGACATGTAAAAGTTTTTTATAGTTTAGTAATGGAGCTCTTTTATAGCTCTGGTTTAAGGTTTACTTAAATCGTGTGTATGTTGCTTCTCCACTTCAGCTGATTGGCCAGGTTCTGGCTCTGGCATCTAAAGACTACTGACAGGTAAGTGTACTGGTTCTAATGAATATAATTAAGAGAAAAACACATTTTATTAATTTGAGTGGTGGTTAGTGTTTTCATGAGCAGTACTGAAGGAAGATAGTCTTTCATTATTATATATCTCCATTCTGTAGCTACAGATAGTGACATAAAGAGTTGTTTTTTTTTGTATGTCTTTGATCTGAATAAAATTCATGGTTATTTTGCATTTCATCATGAGAATTTAAATATTTATTGTTTAGTACACTGTAGTTTTAGAAAGTATATGTTAATACTGTAAGAAATTCCTGTATGAATACCTATTTTTATTTTGAATATTAATCAAAAAGATATGACATAGAAGTAAACACCTGTACTTGGTGCTGTTTTTTATTTCTGCAGATATCTTCAACATAGTAAAATATAAGATCAGGTCTGCCATATGGTTACAGTGCCCCCCACCACCACACAAACATTGTGGTCCTAAGCTGCCTCCTTGGTGAAAGAGGTGATGTAATATGTGGTATTCAATGCCACTGACTGGCAATCATTCAAATAAGGAAATTTAGTTTTCAAGATTTGAAATTCTTGGAGTTACACCATTGATTGTTACTGTAATTAATGGATTGTAGTGGACTCCTACTGTCATTCTTTCAACATGTCTATAAAGACTGAGACTAAAAGAAGGTGTAATATATGGAACATTTAATGTAGTAACTAAAAATAGTGCTGGAAGCAATTATATGAAATATACAAGTTCTGTAGATTTACTGCTCTGGTGTAACATGCACAATTCTGTGAAATTCTTTGTTTTTAGCAGTATTCAGGTGGTGCAAATTCTAGATTTTTGTACCCCTTTTTCCAGTAAATAATGGAAAACCAGTGGTTTTCTTGATATTTCAGAACATTTTTATTTGATTTTGAAATTGTACTTACATTAGATGACATGTTCATCAAGTTTTGGCTTGCCTGCCTTATACCACATTTCTTAGGCCAGAGGGAACCAGGCCTTGTGGACCTCTGGAACATGCCTCTGCTTCTCTAGCTTATAAAACTTCTGCCTGAGCTGCTTGCACTTTGCTTTGCACTGGTGGGACTTCTTGTCAACTTTCTTCTCCTTCCTGAGGAAGTGGCTGACCTGTTTACAAGTTTCAGTTAATTTATTTTTGGTTCTCCGCATCATGATGTTGGAGTCTCTGAATTTGGTGATATCCTCAACAAGGAGAGGCACCTCCACATCAGTTCATAGTTTTGGCATTTTCTCTGGAATGAGAGAAAGAAAAGGCATAGTAAAACATGATCAGTGTGGTACACATTATACAAACCTGGATTCTGTTGCAAGGTGATATCTTACTCTTTTCTTGTCCAGTTGTGATTTGTGTTAGAACTCGCTTTCATGTAGTAAGGCATAACCTGTTATTGTGTGAATGTTTTCTCCTTTTTTGGTGTATGGTTACACACAGGGTGTATCTCTGCCTCTTACTGTGTTGAATAACACTGAAAACTAACTCACTGCATGCTGTGTAATGCCCCAAACAAAAGAAATGAGAAAAACGGTGGGAGGCAATCTGTGTAGAAATGTAATTGATCAAGAGAACTGACAGTAGTGTGCATTAAACGTGTCTTAATGTGTGGTCATATGTCAAATGTGACTTTCCTCCCCCCAAAAAAGCTATGTATACACATTGTGTTTGTGCATTAAGCACATCCAAGGTGTGTATCATAGGATTTAATGCACTTGTGTGTGGTGTGGGAGACTTGGTATTGAGTGTACTCTGTTAGAATATTGCTTGTATGTGGATCGAAACACTATAGTATATACCCTGTGTTGTCTTATTACTTACAAAGCTCCTCCACATTGTGCATCATGGAGTTGTAATGCACTTCCAAGGGCTGTGAGGACACTTGGTGTTTGGCGTTGTGCCTCACTACACCCCTGGGGTGTGCATTTAAACCCTATAATGCACTCAATGTTATGATTTGTTACTTATTAAGCCACTGCATGGTGTGCATCGTACTACTTTATTGCACCTTCCGGGGGTGTAAGAACACTCAGCATTCAGTCTTGTGCTTTAGTACACACCTGGGGTGTACATTTAAATTCTATGATGCACACCCTGCCATGGCTTATGACTTAATAAGCCCCTTTGGGGTGTGCATCATAGGATTTTAATGTACTTCTCTGTGGTGTAAGGATGTTTGGCCTTCACCCTCATGCCTTAGTATACCCCTTGGTGTGTATTAAAATCATAAAATGCACACCCTGTGATGGCTTATTACTTACTAAGACCCTCCATGGTGTGCATCATGGGATTTTAATATGTGTCCCTGGGGTGTAGAAATACTTGAACTTTGTCCTTGTGCATTATTACACCTCTGGGGCATGCATAAAAGTCATTTATAAAATGGGTCGGTAGTGTTCTGTGTCCTGATTGCCTGAGAGGTACCAGTGGCCGTGTTCTTTTCAGGGCATATTGTACCAACTGGCACCTGTTCAGCCAGTCAGGATGCAGCACCACTGGATTTCCATGTCTGCCAGAAAGGTTTGAACAAAATTTTGTGGCAGCTGTCCTGGTGATCTATGGTCACTGTCAGTCCCCCCCATGGCATGGTCTGTTCTCTGATTCAGTGAATCCCCTCATCCCAAGAAATGCAGTATCTTTAAAAGAACAATTTGACTATTTGTGTTGAGAAGTTTGTGGGAGGTCACTGATCCACAGCTCTCCTGTGGACTGTCGCTTCTGCAGCTTTGTTTCCCACTGTGTTCTTTTGTTCCAACTCCCTGCAGTCTACGCATCATGCTTCATTCCTTGGCCTCCCCTGATCCTACCCAGCAACAGAAAGTGGGAAAAATAGCCAGTCTCCTGGGAATATGACTTTCCAATCAGCAATCAGAAATTGACCCATGCTAACTGTGTGGCTGATGGTGACAAAGGCGACCGAGATTAAATGAGTATCCCACATGATGTCAGAACGTGGCTTTCAAATCACAAACTGACCCCTACTACTCTATAAGATATTTTAAACATGAATTCTACCTCTTGCTTATTTTTAAAATAATCATGACCCCACCATGACAGGTAGTGAAAAAAGTAGAGATGCTCTCTGCTGGCTAAGCTCACTCTGAGAGATGTGCTGTCAGGGAAAGCCCTGACAGCTAAGGTGGCTGCAAAGGGATATGTTTGCTCCCTGAAAAAGTGGTACATACAAAGACAATCTCAGAGAAAAAAAATACATTAGTCAAACAAAAGAACATATAGTCTCTGTGTGAGGGACTAGCCTAATTAGTGTGTGTGTGTGTGTGTGTGTGTGTGTGTGGGTGGCTGCCCTTCATGGCTGATCAAGCCCATATAAAACAGCCTAGTACAGTAATAGGAAACTATTTTTGACTATTTTAGCTATAAAAAACCTCTTTACCCCCATTTTCCACATCTTTCTTTTTTTTTAATGTTTACCCAGGGAACCAATTTTATAAGCAGAATTAGACACTCTGAGGTGTGGTTTATGGCCTGATAAGAGCACTTCCCAAGTGCTAAAGGCACTCGACACAAGCGCCTCATGCTTTATTGCACACCTGGGGCATGGTCTTTTCAGGCCATAAACCACACCTCGTTGTGTCTTATTCCTTACATAATGCACAGCTTCTCATGACTTATAGCTTACATATAACATGATGGGCATCCACTGTGACAGTGTCCACCCCTTTATACCCCCACGGGGTGGAGGTGGGAGTACGTCTTGTCATACATTACTATATCTAATATAATGTGACAAACAAAAATGTGACGTGTGTGTGTGTGTGTGTGTGTGTGTGTAGCCGAATGTTATCTCTTTTTTGACCAAGTAAGAGGTGGCTCTTTGAAGAGCCATTGTTGGTAGTAGGCTTGAATTGATGATGTGTGATATCACACATCAGAGCACTGTTTGGAACCCATCTCAGAGGTCCGCCAGAAAAAGGCAATTGCTGGCGTCTGAGAAGTGGACACTCTCTTTTAGGAAAAGCCAATCTTTGTAATACTTAATTTGGGGGTGGCATGTGCAAATCATTCCCAAAATTATTAGCTCAAGTAAACTGTGCAGCCCTTCAGATAAGTGAATTGCCAACCATCCAAACAATTGTTCTGGAGCTTCCTGCCATCTTTTGACTTTTTATAGACAGATCAAGTGACAGATACCTCTAGAATGTGTCTGTCTTTCTCAGCAGGCTGTGGAAAATGAGTGACAGAGTTTTCCTTTCTCACTGTGTAGTGGAAAGTTGCTGAGTCAGAGAGCAACAGTATTTTAGCAAGTTCCATTGACTGGTGCTATCATATCTGTGACAATGAAAAATAATAGTTTTTACTGTACAGTGTGTAACTTTTGATTGGTACAGTACTGTAAACTGCAAGGGATTTTTAGGAGGGAATTGTTTGATACCTTATATGCTACTGTTATTAAACATCATTACATTCTGCAGTTATATTGGTAGGACTGTTCTTATCTATATACCTTCACGCACTGTGCTCCCACCTATTTGAGCTGGCATTCCTGGTGGTAGTGTGCACTTGTGCTTCCCTTTTTAAACATAATTTTATATTGCTATTAACAGATAGAAAAGCAGCAATAGTGATATAAGGTGTTAGTGTATGAAATCCATTTTAAAAACTGTATATTGTGTTATGAAAAGTGGTTCTAACAAGATTATAAATCTCTTGTAAAATTGTGGTACTTACATCAATATTTCTTTCTTTAGTTCAGTGCTGAAAGAATATGGCAGACATCATGCTTCTTCTCCTGTAAAAATGGGTTGCGATTTGTGACATTTCTTGTTTAGGTTCTGCCTCATTTTCACATGATGCAACCTCCTTTCACAAATGTGTTGTACTTGATTCTCTGTTTTTAAATATACTTTCCAATACTGTAAACTGGTGTTTAAATGCATTTTATTCTTTAAATTTTTCTTACTTGTAAAAAGAAAAATTATATTTCTTCATATTTCTCTGTGCTTTTATGCTGGTTGCTAGGGCGTGTGTTGTGGTTTTTATGCATCACATGTCTCTCTTAGTGTTCTATGCCCTTTTATTGGCTGCTGTGATGGTTTTGGAGGGCTTAAAAAACATGGCAGCCATAAGTGAGGGGAATACTCTGTTTATAAGAAATTGAAAATATCTGGTTGATCATGCTTTGCTATATTCTGGTTTATCCTGCATTTCTTGTCTCTGTGAGTTGTCCAATCGCACTACTACCATCACTGTGAGTCTTTGGCCTATTGAAATGCATTGGCGCCGGCATGAAACAGAATAGTTTTGTGTTATGCCATTCTTGTTCATATTTAACTTTGCAACATAGAATCCTTTTTTGCAATTGGTAATATCAAGAGTCTCATTAAAATACATTGTTGGTGTTGTGGCACAGGATTCTGCTTCACAAAAGATGATTCTGGTTCATTTAATGCCATTGTACTAAATGGGAACACTCAAACTAGGACCCTTTTTCACAGATCAGGATTCTGATTCATGGCAATGCCATTGTAGTAAATGGTGAATGGTCATGATCAAGAATCCTTTTTCTCAAAACTGGATTGTGATTTGTAGCAACCTCACTGTAGTGAATGGCAAAACATAATCACAGACCCTTTTTCTCAAAGCAGGATTGTAATTCATGATAGTGCCATTGTAGTGAATAGCTAAACGCACTCAATGATCATCTATTGTAAAACAGGATTGTATTTCATGCTTGCCAGATTGTAGCCAATTGTAAAACATGAACAAGGATCCTTTTTCACAAATCAGGATTGTGATTCATGGCAATGCCATTGTACTTAATGGTAAAACACAATGCAGGATCCTTTTTCACAAAACAAAATTGTGATTCATAGGAATCCCAGTGTAGTGAATTGTACAATATAATCAAGGATCCTTTTTCATGAAACAGGATTGTGATTCATGCCAATGCCTTTGTAGTTAATGATAAAACATGATCAAAGATCCTTTTTTGGTAAATGAAAAAGCAAAGTAGGATTATTGAGCTCGACAAAGGATCTTTTTTCATGCTCTATTTAATGCATATCAGTGTGATTCTAAACTTGTAGTAATCATAGTTATCTGTGCCCATGTATGACTGTCACTTCCCTTTCAAATATGATACCATTCTTAATGTATGATGCTTCATAATGTGTAGTTCACTGCTTCAGTATTGAGTTTGGTAAAATTTTAAAAAAGAAAAACAGCATCTATCTATCTATCTATCTATCTATCTATCTATCTATCTATCTATCTATCTCTATGGGTGTAGTCACACCCCTATATTTAGGGTTGAGTAGCATGTTTAATGTTAAACCTCACATTTTGCACTTTAATAACATTGCCACTGATCAATGAAGTTGCACACTATTTGGCATGAAATGTTCTGTGAGGTAGATCTCTTGACTTGGCAAGTTTCAATGCAGTTGGATCTGCAGATTCTGAGATCTGGATAGAGTATAAAAGTTACAAGTCACCACTTTTTGCAGTTTTTCCTCATTACCTTGTGCCCAGATGGTGTAGAATTTTGGGGTAACAGAACTGCCATGTGTTTGTTTGGTGACAAAATATTAATCTGTTGCAAAGTTATTTAGTTTTTAAGTTCCATTAGTTTTCAATCGGAAGATAACTCTCCAGGATAGAGGGTAAAAATTCAACACAGAATTTGGCCTCACAAAAAATTATTCTTTTTCATTAGGGGCCAATCATTTTTCACAACAAAAAAAATCATTTTTCATGAGCTGCTATCTTGTTGTTTTTTTCACAAACTAAAAAGAGTGGAAAATTCATAAAAATGTTGTCATTTTAAAAACAAACCAGAACCTAGCTAAATGGCTCCTTCATCAGCCCTAATGCTCACCCCATTCCTTGTGTAAGGAAGCTGAGATAGTCCATTGTAGTAGAATGGGGTGAGCATTAGGGCTGATGACACTAAGGCATCCTCCCAACACCTGTTGCTATATGGAGGATGGGGCAGAGTGGGATGGTAGGGTTGGAAACCCTAAAACCACATTTCCATACTTTTGTCACTTTAATATAAACCCTAACTGATGCATTAATAAAGTTTTTTGCAAATAATTTCCTTACTTTTGAGAAAGTATAATTGTAGTCTTATTTGCTTGTGGGAGCACAGGGCCCACTGGGCCCTACACTCCCAACCATCAATAATTCTTCACAGATTGTAATTGTATTCTTATTTCTCTGTGGGAGTTCAGGGCCCCCTGGGTCCTGTGCTCCCACCGTTACATAATAGTATGCCTTTTTGCATGTGGGAGCACAGTGCCCTCTGGGCCCTGTGTTCCCATCACTCCTTAATGTTTGTCATATTTGCATGTGTGCTCCATACATGCATATATATATATATATATATATATATAGGTCTGTAAGCATAGAGCTCTCCTGTACATTTTTACAGCAAGAGTGATGGAATTGTCAGCATAGCCATGTTATTACCCCACCTGATGTACCCTGCACATAAAATTATCCTAATCCCCGCCAAAATGTAATTCTGCACAATAGCAGCGCCGTTCGACACCACAGGTACAAAAACACATTTCTGCCAGGATTTGAAAAATGACAGCTGTGACATACAGTTAGTGAGCTAATAACAAGTCAATATTGAAAATCTGGGATCAAATTATTTTCAATTTCCAAAGTTACAAATGTGCATAGTGAAATTACAACAAATGGTCATAACTCTTCCAATTTTAATATTTTTTACACTAAATGTTCAACATAGTCTTCTTATGAACCCACCTCATGACCAATTTGACTGTAGTTGCACAAATCATGACCAAAAGGTAATTTTGCCTACTGACCACAAAATTACCTTTCCGGTTGGATTTGCATAATGACAGTCACATTGTTCATGAGATAGGGTCCCTAAAATACCATGTTAAAAAAATTGGGGTCAACATCCCAAAATGCCAAAGTTATGCATAAAAGTTGAAACCCCCATTGAAATATATTGAAGCACATTTACCTTAGTTTCTCATATTGCAGTGGCTAATTCAGGCAGCAAGATGTCTCTTTGATTGGGAGAGTGGACCTTGAACTTGGAATCTCTTCAGGTGAGTGATGGTGTGCAGGGGTGACAAGCGTGTACAGGAGATGGGTGCACAGTGGGAGGGGGATCGGGGTGCAGGTGTGATCAGTGACGGACATTTTATTTTTTACAGATAAACAATAAAAAAAGACAGCTAGGGATGGTTTTCTTATTTACAGAACTTTACAAACATGGGAGGGTGGTGGTATGCCCACTAGCCACCAACAAAATAAGGAAACAGGCATCAGGAATTGGGGAGGGAGGGCCACTAGACCACCAGGAAAAAGAAAGTTGAAAATATGGTACAATATCAGGGATCATGGAAGGAAGGCCACCAGATCACCAATAAAATAAATGAAAATATAATACAAATATCAGGGATCAATGGCTGGAGGGCCACTAAAGCACCAGGAAATGTAAAAATGAAATATCATAGCCACCAAGATTTTGTGATCAGTTTGCCCAACATATTGGCAGAAATATGTTTATTTTACCTGCAAAGAATTTACAGACAGAAATTGCAGCACTATAGTCATGAAACAAGGGGGGAGGTTCTGTCACAATTTGTGGCAAAACCCCTTTTTTCATAATAAAAGGAATGTTGTTTCATGAAACAATGTGTCCTTTTGCCACAATTTGTGGCAGACCCCCCCTTTGTTTCACACAAATAGTGCCACAATTTGTGGCAGTAAAACCTTTGAGGATAAAATAAACATAGTTCTGCAAATTTTTGATGAAAACTGACCACAAAAATCAGATTCTTAGAGCCCCGATTAGGTAAACACAACCGTTGGTGTTTATCATGAGAAAACGTATTTCTTGAAATATTTAAATTTGTTTACCTCACTAACTGAAAACTATATGGCAGAATCTCAGCAGTACATTCCACATTTGTGACAATAAATACCACTTTCAGGGCAACAAACAGTTGTTTCACATGGCACATCAAACTTTTACCATAGGAAATGATGGGAAAATGTAAACTTTAATAACTTTTGAACGGATTAATATTTTTTCACCAAACCTTCAAAAGGCACAACTGTGACCCATTACTTGTATACCTTATAAATTTCAGTCCACAACTCCAACAGTTCGTGAGAAACAGCATGACAAGAAATTTCCACAAAAATGGTAATTTTCACATTTTGTGACTCTCCGCATCTCCACACCTGCAATACTGACCAGAACCAAACTTGCCATATTAAGAGATCACTGGTCCCTGATGGCATATGCAAAATGTCATGTGAATTGGTCAAACAGTAGCAAAGTTATTAAAGTTCAAATTTTGGGGTCTAACATAGAAGTGAAAACTGAACCCTAACTACAGTGGTAGTTCTGAGAAAGTTGCCTGCAATGAAATTCACCTGTTAGGTGTGCAGTATATAAACTGCACCTCATTATGTGGTAATGAGAGAAAAGTGCATGCGGTACTGAAATATGTGGTAATGTGGTAGATGCTTAATTAATTTAATCTCCCTCATTATCTATTGAAATGTGCTAGGTGGTGATGTTTGCGGTTACAATTTACTGACTTAGTTGCAACCTTCCAGCAGGTGTCCCCACAGTCTGTCAGTTTACCTAATAGAAACAATTATAGAAGAAGCACCTGGATGTCTGATGATCAGTCATTTTTAGAAATATGTCATAATACAAATATGCACTATACAATGCTATGAGGTGAGGCAGTCCATATAAGCTGTCATTTTTATAATTCTGTCTGTTGCACCCCAATTAAGACTCATGACTGACAATACAGTAAGTCTCAGCAGACTATGTGCCATCTCCAGCCATAACTATGATATGTGGCATTTCTGCCTAACCTCTGTAATTAAAAAAAATGGTACAGTGAGAGACTACCATCCAGACACATACAGAAGCAGTGCTGGATAATAGCATCATGCTGCCAATGCTAGTTCAAGTCCAGCCACTGCCAATATCACTCATCCCTTGCAAATCCATTCAACAGCTTTCCACAGCATGTGTACCATCACTAACTTGGGACATCAATGGGGGGGAGGAGCCACAAGACACCAGTACAAGAAATAAGAATATGGTTTTAGTGATTGGGAATGGTAGGGGGCACTAGACTCCAGGAAAACAAAGTATATTATAGGGACAGCAATCAAGGAGTGGAGGGGAGGGGCTACTATACAATGGGGCAACAAAGTATGTTATGAGCTCATCAATTGGGGTTGGTTTGGATGCCAATAGACACCAGGGTAACAAAGTATGTTAGGGGCACAGTGATGGGGGAGAGGGTACCACACACCAGGTACACACCAGGTAAGCAACATTACATTAGCCGTACAACACATACATTAGCCGTACAACACATACCAAAGTTCAAAAACTGAAGGTAACTTTGTCATCAAACCAAAATACACAGACCACTAAAAAAAAATGAGGAAGCGGACTATGCATTAATACAGAAGTCTACTGTATGTCGTCATGAGAGAACTGCAAGTGCATGGAGCTATAGGAGAAAAAATGGAGCTCCCTTTTTATTGGCAACCTCAAACTAACAGCTTCACAGCCTGCTAGCAAACTCTTGTAAACTACAGTAAACACAGATGCAACTAGATGTGCTGATATGTTTTTAATCTCTCAACCTAACTTTAACATTTTAGAGCTCTGAAACTACAAACAAAACAAGCAAATGGCAGATGAATCTAATAGATTTCTTTGACTGGGTGACCAAAGTAGTAGATCAGGGAGGGGCTGTGGACATGGCCTACCTAGACTTTAGCAAGGCATTTGACACAGTCCCACACAAAAGATTAATATACAAGTTAGCCAGCTTTGGAGTGGATCCCAAGATGATAGCCTGGGTAAAGAATTGGCTGGAGAATAGAACACAGAGTGTAATAGTAAATGAAGTCCACTCTGAAGAAAGGGGGGTTACTAGTGGGGTACCACAGGGCTCAGTATTAGGACTGGTCCTCTTCAATGTCTTTATAGGAGACATTGCAGAGAGACTGGAAGGAAAAGTATGTCTCTTTGCAGATGACACAAAGATCTGCAACAGAGTTGATGCACAAGGTGGGGTGGAAAGGATGAGAAGGGACTTGGCAAGGTTAGAGGAATGGTCAAATGTATGGCAGCTTAGATCTAATGCTAAGAAGTGCAAGGTAATGCACCTGGGAAACAAAAACCCAGGGGAAGAGTACACAATGCGGGGGGTGAGATATTAACAACAACAAAAATGGAAAGGGACCTGGGGGTAGTCATATCAGATGACTTAAAGGTGGACAAGCAATGTGAGAGGGCAGTAAGGAGTCCTCGGGGTACTGGGATGCATAGGGAGAGGCATCACCAGTAGAAAACAGGAAGTTGTTATCCTTCTGTACAGACAGCTGGTGAGACCCCATCTGGAGTACTGTGTGCAGTTCTGGAGACCCATTCTCTGCAAGCACATAGACAGGATGGAAGCTGTCCAGAGGAGGGCAACTAAAATGGTGCAGGGTCTGCACCAGAAGACATATGAAGAGAGACTAAAGGAGCTTAATATGTATAGCCTTGAGGAAAGGAGGGAGAGGGAGACATGATAGAAACTTTCAAGTACCTCAAGGGAATCAGCAAAGTCCAAGAGCATAGCATCATTCAAAAAAAGAGGTGTGCAAGAACAAGGGGGCACAATTTGAAGATAGAGAGGAGGCGGCTCAGAGGTAATGTAAGGAAGTATTTTTTCACAGAGAGGGTTGTGGATGCATGGAATGGCCTTTCAGAGGAGGTTGTGGAGTCAAAAACAGTGGTTGAATTCAAGCATGCATGGGACAGTCATAAGGCAATTCTAGGGGGTTGGGGTAGAAAGAAGTAGGCTGCTGGTTAACTAGGATCTGCAGCTTATCCATTAGGTAGGGAAATGGGCAGACTGGGTGGGCCAAGCGGTCCTTATCTGCTGTCAAATTCTATGTTTCTATGTTTCTAAAAGCATGTTCATCTGTCTCTCCTGGTCCCACTGACAGCATTCCAGATGGAATAGCCATTGCAGAACTCAACAGTTCATAATGTGTGCTGTGAGGTTTGAGTTCTAAGCATTGAAACTGCAGCAGTATGTTTAAAATGCTTCAATTTTAGGCACAAATGCAAAGACTTGAGATGACCTAAGGTTAATTTAGAGAGAGAGAAAGAGAATGCAATAGACTAGTAAACAGGGGAGAGACAGGGCTCTGATAAAGAACTAGCCTCTGAATATATATATTTATCCAATTTGGTAAGCTCCCTTGAACCTGACCTTGTATCACCTCTAGTTCATTCTGAGTTGTGTCTTGTACCACTTTACCTATGGAAGTGCAACCTTTCCTACTTTATTTCAATTTTTTTCTAATGTAAAGGTAAACTAGATCTCATCCATAACAGGAATTACTTTATCAATAAAAAAAGGAGAGGCTATCTACTGAGTAACAAAATGTTACAATGTCATACTTTGTGTACCGTAATAGTGGTCTGCAGCAATATATGTGGTGTCAGACACCATACTTACTCAGTACTTTAGGTACAGAAATCGATTCAGTCAGTCCAAACATGTTAAATAAGTTTGGTATCTGAAAGATTGCTGTAGCCCTTCCTGGTCTCATAGCAAGATACTATAGTTCTAAGCAAACATCAGGCTAAAACTTATGAAGTATAGTATTGGGTATTGACTTGCAGCCAGATCCCAAGTTCAAGTAAACATTGTCAAACAAGATAGAATTGAGAGAGACAACAGTTAAGCCATATTTTTCCTAAGGTAATTGCAGTGCTGATTTTTTTTTTAATCATGAAAGATTTCATTAAGTTTTCAAAATACAGCAGTAGAACAGTACAACCATGATGTACATAGACAATACAAGTCAAACATAGTTTCTAACAGTAGTAAAAATGTGTTATATTGTATTGAACCTTCAACTACTCAGAAGTGTAATTATAGTTATAACTGTAATAGAACAGGCTTACAAACGTAGCACTCTGTGTATCCCTAAAAATTGTATAGGGTATAGTCTTGAGAAACAAATGAAAATACATGTGAAAGGCAGAAAGGCAGAAAAGCAGAATATCCAATGTACCTAACAGTTAAGAACATAAGAAATACTCATTTTCTAAGGTATGTAGTAGACCATAAGGAAAACATACTATTATGTTTCATTAATGCTTTATTAATGCTACTTTCTTACGTATGGACCCATAAGTAAAATGTATTATTACACTTTAGTAATGCTAGTTTCTTACATATGGACCCAAATATAAGCCCTGTTGAAGTGCTGTAAAAGTGGTAGTTGTAATAGGGTGCAAGAACATTCAAGATGGGGGCTAGCCAGGTGGTCCTGGAGGGACCAAGCAAGGATGTGAATTCAGATACCCCCTCCATTTCATGGTGTACTTGCTCATTTAGTCCAAGCTGGCATATGAAAGGTGTTCAAAAATTACAAGCCTCACCACTTCTGAATGCCAGGTGAGGAGAGATAGAGGTTTGGGGAGTCACCATCTCATTATGATAGCTCATTTGGCTTCCAATATAACTGCGGCCAGCCATTCTTTTGGGTGTGCAGGGAAGGAGATCACCTGTACAGTTTCCTCCAGCAGTATAAAAGCAGGGGATGGGGGATTGGAGATCCTACAACCTTGGAGCAATCCTCAAGCACTGAAGACCAGTTTTTATTTATTGAAATCTTGGATGATACATTTGAGCGGATGCTCGTTGACAGGTCCCACGTCAATACATTAGCATAAAAAGTCACAATAATGAGGGACAAAATACAGGTATTATATGTATAAAGAACAGTGAACATAAAATACAGTAGATTGCAAACAACAACAATTACTGTAACTAGTGCTGAGCATTATATAAAGTATGCCTGCATCATGATAAAAGAGAGAGACAGGGGAAGGGGTTAGTGTGAGGAAGGGGAGGTGCCAAGAGGCAGGAAGTGGGAGCTGGGGTTAGGGCAGGGCAAAGGTAAAAAGGTGACCCAGAGGGTGGGTGGTGAGGGGGAGGTGCTGCGGAGTGACTATCCTGGTAGGATAGTAATTGGAAGTGCTGGGGTAGTCAAAAGCTGCATGTGGGGATTTAGCAGAGGCATATACAGATATTACTATTGGTGAGGTGCTGATGCAGCCTGTGTTTGAAGGTTCCAAATGTAGTGGCACTGGAGATGTCAGCAGGTAGGCCATTTGTCCAGAGGGGTGCCCTGTGAACAAAGGAACACTGGGGCATGGTTGTGCGATACCTAGGCACATGGAAGATTTGGGTGGTTGAGCTCCTGGTGTGTCTGGCATTTAAAGGTGGAGATAGAAGGCTCTGCACACCTGGGGAAGAATGTGGAGAACAGCCTTTTTTGAAAGGAGGCAGGTTTGATAACAGATTCTGTCACTCAAATGGAGCCAGATAGTCTGAGCATAAAGCTCGCAGGTATGGGTGAGCTTTGGGGAATTAGTGAGCAGACAGCAGGCTTTGTTTAGAGCTACTGAGAGGTGTTGAAGTGCTGAGTCAGTTGCAGAGCCATAAATAGTAAGACCATAGTCGATGAGGGTTATGAGCGAGCTGTTTATTGCCAGGTTCAGGGCTTCAAAGGTCAGGCTGTGCTTGTGTCTGTAGTGAATGCTGACCCTGGTATTGAAGGCTTTAGCAGTGTTATCAATATGCTGTGTGTAAGACAGGGTGGAGCCCAAAGTGATCCCCGGTATCTGAAGTGTGGAACTAGCTCCAGGGTGTTACCAGTGTCATTCCAAATTGCTGGGGGTAGTGTTTTACCTTGTTTTGGGCAGAGGAGTAGAGCATAGTCTTGGTCTTTTTATAGTTCATGACCAATTTGTGTTCCTTAAACCATTTTTTGGCAGTTGTGAAGCCACCTTGGAGGTCCGATTCAGGAAGTACAGGGTCAGGGTTGCTTGCAAAGATCACTGCATCATTTGCGTAGAGGAGCATGCAGCATCATCAGGGTGCAGGGAGGTTGCTTAGGAAGACACTGAAAGTAATGGTCTGAGAATGGATCATTGCGGTACCCCCAACCTGACAGGCCTACTTTCAGACAGAATGTCACCAGTCTTGGCTTACTGGGAGCACAGGCTCAGGTAACTTTTAACCAGTGTATGGTTTCAGAGTCTAGATCTATATCTAAGAGCTGCTCGAGGAGGACAGCATGATAGACTATATCAAATGCCTGTGATAGGTCAATGAAGGCCACCGCAGCAATGTGGCCCTTGTCAAAAGCTCTGTATGAATCTGATGAATTTGAGTAGAGTTGTGGTGGTGGTGGTGCTGTGGCTGACTCAGAATCCATGCTGCTCTGAGCATAATAGCTGATATTGATGGAAGTACTCTACCACCTGGTCAGCCACAATCCATTCAGGGGCCTTGGAGATTGGGGGGAGTAAAGAGATTGGCCTGTAATTGCGATGGAGGGTATGGTCCACACTTTTGTAAACAGGGATGACTGTGGCAGACTTTCAGTTTTTGGGAATTTGGATTGGCAAAGGGATATAATTAATTAATTATCTGTGTAAGAGGACCTAGCACTTCAGCCAGGGCTAGGTGTACAAATTTGAGGCCCAGGGAGTCTCCACTGTGTCTTGCCTTGCAGAGAACCTTTTCGAGGTATTTTCTTGCCTCAGCTTCAGAAACCAGCTTGAAGTGGAAGAGCAGCAGGTTAGTTGGTGTGGGTTCCTTCATTATGACCCTAGGGATGGAGGAGCTGAAGAAGTCCACAGGGAGGACACTACTGAGCTCCAAGAATGCAAAATTCAGCAAGTTTGCAATACTCAGTGGGTTCAGGGTAGGGACACCCTCACTATTAAGCATAGCTAGGGCAGTTTTGTGGTCTTTCTCAGTGATGTTGTTTAAGTTTGCCCAGAAGGACTCGTTACATTTCCAGGTATTAGCAAGGGCTTCTTTGTAGAATTTACTTTTTGCATCTTGGACTGCTTTTATACACTCATTGCAGGCCTTTTTATAATGTTGAATGTTAGCTGCTATGCCTTGTGCTCTTGCCTTTAACCAGAGTTGGTCTCTAAAGGCTAGTTGTGCCAGGAGTTCAGGGGTAATCAAGGGATTAAGGGGATATTTGGCTTTCCTTGTTTTGATTGGGGCATGTTTGTCACATACAGCATTGAATTTTGAGATAAAGAGGTCAAGTGCAGTATCCACATCTGTGGTTCCTTACAGAGCTGACCAATCAAGTTGTTTTAGGTCAGCCTTTAGCTGAGGAAGGTGGCCTTTTAGGAGCAGTTGATTTTTTATGACACTTGGGGGTTTGCAGTAGTTGTTATTCTGGTGGCATCTGACTGGGAAGTGGTTACTCTTGAAGTCAGAGGGCATGGTGAGTTCTGAGATGTGAGAAGGGTGGTTTGTAATTACCCAGTCCAGAAGTGTGCTGGTGCCAGTCTAATAGTTGGTTCATGTCGGGGTGCCCACAAGTTGGGAGAAATGGATTGTGGCAAGAGTGTCTTTGATAGTGGTAGATGCAGGTGAGAGCCAATAGATATTGAGTTGCCCAGCAGTATAGTTTAAGAGTTTAATCTCAGGGTGTTGATATAGTCCACCAGATTGCTAAAACTGAGCAAGGATTGTTTGGGCAGAATGTAAACAGACAGGAGTGTGAGGATCTGTTTTGTGTGTGCCTAGCAGCAGTTTAATGGCCAGGACCTGTATGTTGTCACAGCTATGTGGTGGCAGTATTACGAATCCTTGAAGTGTATGTTTGGCATAAATGACACATCCACCACCTCTTTTTGAGTGAAGATCCTGCCTATACAAGGAATAGCCAAGCAAAGAAATGGCGGTGTCAGGGATTTTCAGTTATAGCCATGTTCCCACAACAGAAATCACATATAGATTATGTTGAGAGACCCAGACTTTGAAGCTGTCCATCTTAGGGAGGAGGCTGTAAATATTTAAAGCTGCAAACACAAGACCTGAGGTTTTACATGGGCTTGCAGTGAGGTGTGGTAGGGGGCTGGGGTTGGGATGCACATTGCCAGACATCAGGAGTAGGAGAAGCAGCAGTAGCCTGAGGAGCTGCTCCTGGATATGTTTTTTATGTAGTTGTCATTGTCATTTACTGGGCACCTGAGTTTTTGTGTAGTAAACATGGATTTCTAGGTCATTGAGTAATGGCACCAGGGCCAGATCAAAAGTCAAGTTTCACTTTCCTGCCATCTTGGAGGGATGCTGTCTATGGAAGCCAATGTCATCAAGGAGGGAGGTGGACACAGTACCATACATATTTAGAGCTACCACTTCAGAGGAAGACAGTGAAGACCAGTACTGCCCTAGTGCTGGACACTACCACATTATATGCAGTAGGCTGGTTTTCTGGTTCTGACACCCCAAGCATCAGGCATGTGGCAACAGGCATATTCTGTGTACTGCATCTGGGGTGCAGTACCACCTTAACAACAGTTTTAGCTATATGAGTTGATTTCTCACGTCCCTGTATGTCAGATGGGCATTTTGTAAACACCGGTCCCAAGTGCTTGGGAAGCAGTCCTCCAGAATGTCCTGTGCCAACTTGACTCTGCAGTTATCTGTGGAGTCAGGTTGGGAGTCCTGGAGCATGCAGTAAATCCATCCAACTACCCCCTTGGTTTTCCCAGGTTTGTGTACTGACTCTAGCCATTACCACCCATCTGCCATGTTCCTAGCTGTCTTAAGCTCCCGGATGGCTTCTCGTATTTGAAGATTCCTCCAGAAATCAGTTTTGGGGAGGGAGTACTGGTTGAAAAGCAGTTGAAAGAACAGCATGTCCTCCAAGTCTGGTATCCAGAGATCAGCAGTTGTTCTTATCCCCTTCCTCAACCAAGAGTCATTTAATGGGATCTCCCCCTGTCTGAATAATGGGGTTGCCCCAAAGCTGGTAGTAATGTAGAGGGGGCCCATGCTGACCTAACCATATGGGTTATGGACATGCATGACCTCCAGGCTTTCCATGCTTCCCAGAGCACAGGAGAGGAGGCTGTATTGGGGAGCATGTTCATTGCTAGTAGGTTTCTTAACCGGGGACCTCCGCTAGGACACTCTCAAGCTTGACCCAGGTTGGTGTCAGGCATGTGGTGGGCATGAACCATCTAATATCTTGGGCTGCTCTGAATGCTAGAAAATAGTCTGAAACCATGGGAGGCCCAGCCCTCTTTGACCAGTGTGCCCTTAGTCTCGCTTTACCAAACCTAGAGGGTTTGCCTTCCCACAAGAATGTGGCCACCATTCTATCCAGTTTTTTTTTAACAATTTAGGGGGTAGCTTAATCGTTAAGTTGTTGAAATGGTAGGTGATCTTGGAAAGTGAGAACATCCAGAGGTTTCCACTTTTCCCTTTAGGGATAGCGAAAGCTTAAGCCATCTCTGGATCTCAGTTGTAAGGCTGTGCATCAGGGGTGTGTAGTTTGCATCTGCCAAATCTTTCCAGTGGGCAGTTATAGAGATCCCTAGGTAGGAGAAGCCATGCGGTGCCCATACGACTGGGGTTCCATTAAGGCACTCCTTAGTGCAGGCCAGATTCAACAGATTAAAGGTGGCTTTCTTCTGGTTGACTGTAAGCCCTGATAGCTGGGCAACTCCTGTAGTATGTATAGGATGAGTGGTAGTGATGAGGAAGGGTTAGCCAGTGTAATAAGCAGATAATCTGCATATGTGCTGACTGTGCATTGTTTCCCCTTCACTTCGATGCCTGAATGGCTTCTGTTGATATCAGTTTTCTGCACATGGGGTCCAGAGCAAACAGAAAAAGTAGTGGCAAGAGTGAACACCCCTGGCATGTGCTTTTCTGCAGCTCAAAGGGGGTGGAGATGTTCCTGTTTGTTGATATTTTAGTGGTGTATTATATAAGGTTGTTATCCATGTGAAGAAGTAAGTACCAAACCCATATGCCTCAAGAGTGGTATGGAGGTAACCCCACTCCACCGAGTCAAAGGCTTTACAAAAGCCCACAGCCATTGAAGCCAACAGTGTAGTAGAGTATAGAGCCCTCCACTTGAAGATAAGGACCATTCGAATGTTGTCTGTTCTCTTTCTTCCTTTGCTAAAACCCAAATGGGAGGGATGTATCAGGGACAAGAGGACTTCCTCAAGTCTGTTGACCAAGACCTTCACCATGATTTTAGTGTCTACTGAGATCAAGGATATAGGTCGGAAGTTGGTAAAATCCAGTGGGTCCGTAGATATTTTTGGTATTATGGTAATTATGGCTTCTTTAAAGATTGGGGTAACACTCCCTGCTCATGGGCCTCTTGTAGTGCTTCCAGCAATGGGGATGTGATTTCTTCTAAGAGTACTGTAGTTGGTAGAGTTCAGTCATCGTACCGTCAGCCCCTGGGGTTTTCCCTTTCATCAGCTAGTGAAGTGCCCCCTTCAGCTCCTGGTGGGATATAGGTTCTTCCAGATTTCAGGCCTCCTCGGGGGTTAAACATGGAAGTGAGATGGCTTTAAGGAAGGATGTGGCTTCTGACCTGGGAGGAACCCCTGTGTGTGGGGTCTTAGGAGCATATAGGGTTTAATAATACTGACTCATCATATCATTGCCCTCTAGGGGTCTAATCATCATCTTCCAATTTGGGGCCCAGAGTACTTGGATCTGGGAGCTGGCCTTTTGCTTCATTAAGTGGAAGGCTAGGAGTTTGCCCCTTTGTCACCCAATTCCCAGAATCTGTGCTTTGATCTGAGGAGCTGTCTTTCACCTTTCTGTTGCATAATGGTGTTGATCTTATACTTCAGGCCCATTATGTGGTGAAGTACAGTGTCTCCAGTGCTGGGTTGAGTTTGAACTGCACCTCGATGGTGGCAAGCTCTAGCTGCAGTCTGCTAATTTCCTCTCTATGTTTCTTGTTTTGAGCCGATGTATAGGAGATTATGCAGCCTCTAAGAAGGCTATAAAAGCCTCCCACACTGTACCTGCCCTTACCTCCCCTGTAGCATTGATCTGGAAGAAGGCCTGGGCTTTCTGCCAAATCCATGCACAGAGATCTTATCTTTAAGGAGCAGAGGGTTACAGCACCACCTTGGGGATGACAGTTTTCTCCCCACTGGGAGGTAGGACATGCCCACCGGGGCATGGTCAGATATGACCATTGGTACAATTCTGACATCATAGGTCCCTTAAGCTGCCACACCATCAGTTTGTCAGAAGTCAATGTGACTCAAAGAGCTGTGTACAGGGGAGAAGAAGGTGTAGTCTCTCCCTGTGGGGTTGTCTCTATACCACATGTCTATCAAGCCCCACTCTTCCTTCAGGGCTTCTTTTGCCCTGGGGTGTGATTCCAGGGTGGGCCTGGATTTGTCCAGGAAGATATTGTCAACCAAATTAAAGTCCCCTCCTTTTATGATGTGGATAATTTTGTCCTCTCCCTTTGCCTCAGCCATGGCCTGACTGATCTGCTGGAAGAAATCAGGTTCATCCCTATCGGGGGCATATGAGTTCACAAGCACTACCTTCCCACCCAGGAAAGCAAAGTGGGCTACCACCCAGCACAACAACTTGTTTGTTTTGGTCCATTCCTCTACCCAGGGGCACATTTTGTGTATTAGTATAGCTACGCCTCTCATTTTGGACAAGGCCAAGCTATGTAGCACTTTCTGTACCCATCCCTTCTGGAGCCATTGTACCATCCTGGCATTGAGGTGTGTCTCCTGGAATAGGGCCACATCCATTCTCAGTCATTTAACATGCTGTATCACCTTGGCTCTTTTGACAGGGTGGTTGAGGCCCTTAACATTCCAGGAGACACACCTCCACCCATGTCGCATATTGTTGGCCATTCTTCCCAACTGTGACACACCAATTACCCTTACCTCCTAAGGTCTCTTATACCAAACTCTGACTCCAGGCCAGGTGCACTCCAATTTTCCATGAATGAGGGGAGGGGAAAAACTTGTGCACTGCAGGTCAGTCCTCTGAGTGGCCTTTAGCTGCCCTGTTTAGAATACAGTAAAAGGGATAGGTTAAACTACAGAGCAGTAAAATGAGTGAAAAACAGGACTGTACTCTAGTTACTCTACACACTGTCCCCAGCAGTTAGTACAAGACATAAATATTCACAGTGCATTCTCAAATATGATCTATTGGAATTACTCTGTTATCAAATGCCTTTCTCGTGAATGCCATGCCATTCGCTACGTAGTCTATGGGTGAACATTTTGAATTCACTAAAGTGACCAAGAGTGTTGCATGAAAGAAAACAGGTGGTTGCAGTTGCAATTCACCTCAGCTATGCCACTCTGGTACCAATTGGGGAAGGTAGAAACTAACTGTAGGGAGTACTCACTCTGCCTTAGACTTCTGTTGCTTATTAATAGGGTGTTAATTTTAAGTTTCCTGCCGATATAGGCCATATAAGGGACTGTGGTTATGGGGGAAGTTGTGATAGCTGAGGATGTGACATCATGCAGGGGTATTGTTGCCCCTCTTTGGTCTTGCTGCTACTGATATCCCTCCTCAGAGGGAGGTGCAAGGAGCAGGAGGAATCTATCCATGAAGGGGGTATAACAAATCCTCTTTCTGCCTGCTATTCATGCTTCCACCCACTTTGGTGTAGAGGGGTGGGCGGCAGGGTTAGTAGTGTTCACCCTGGGGGTGGCAGTCACTTGATACACTATGGGGGGTTCTGCCTCTCTCTTCCCTTCTCCTGCCAATGGTCTATAGTATAGTGATCCCATCTACCTGTATGTCAGCACTTTGGGGAAGTTGCTTTGTCTAGTAGGCACCATTATCCTTGTAGGTAGCTCATGGTAGGCTGGTTGGTTCTGTTCCAGTCTTGCCTAAACTTGCAGGCATTGTACCTTAATTTGCCATCATAGAAATATAGAAAAATAGAATTTGATGGCAGATAAGGATGGCTTGGCCCACCTAGTCTGCCCATTTCCCTACCTAATGGATAAGCTGCAGATCCTAGTTAACCAACAGCTTACTTCTTTCTACCCCCTACTAGAATTGCCTTATGTCTGTCCCATGCATTCTTGAATTCCCCCACTGTTTTTGACTCCACAATCTCCTCAGGAAGGCTGTTCCATGCATCCACAACCCTCTTTATGAAATAATACTTCCTCACATTACCTCTGAGCCATCTCCCCTCTATCTTCAAATTGTGCCCCCTTGTTCTTGCACATCTCTTTTTCTGAAAGATGCTACCTTCTTGGACTTTGTTGATTCCCTTGAGGTACTTGAAAATTTCTATCTTGCCCCCCTCTCCCTCCTTTCCTCGAGGGTATATATATTACGCTCCTTTTGTTTCTCTTCCTATGCCTTCTGGTGCAGACCCTGCACATTTTGGTTACCCTTCTCTGGACAGCCTAGGTAGAGAAAAACATGCATATACTTAGTGGTATGGAAAGTGATAGGGCTAACAGGTGCATTAGAACTATCACGGACAGTATAGCTAATAAGGAGGTTTTGGAAATAGAAAAATTGGTGAAAGAACTCGAAGAAAGAAAGAAAGATATATAGTCAAGGAGGGTATAAAGAAGGAAAAGTCAAATAAAGTAAGAAACAATGAAAAACAATATAATCAGCAAAGTAAGGATCAAGCCCAGAAAGTAAAAGGAAAAAATGACATAATGGGGAATAATGAGAAAACTCAAAAAGGGGGAGAATGCACAAAGAGCTCAAAGGAAGATAAGAAAAAGAAAGTGAAGTTTGGAAAAACAAGTGAAGCAAAATCTGTTGAAATCAATAAAAAGAAACTTGAAACAATAGAAGAAAGAAAAGAGCACCTGATTAATTTAGGAGAAATGTTACCAACTTTATTTATAAAAGGGTTACCAAAAAGCAAATCAGAGAACAATTACATCTTAAAGCTGGCTACATACAATCTAATTAAAGGTCTCGCAGGTTCCAAAATTGGATGGCAAGATATCAAATCTACCTACAGGTATAAAGCTGGCTCCTTTAAAGGTTGGATATGTGTAGTGTTTAAAAATGCTACTATGAGATCTAAAGTTGTTTTACTGAAGGATAGGTTTATGAATATAGGAGTGACATTAGATGTAACAATAAGGGGACAAGTAAAAGATACAATGAAAAGCTTAGAGAAAAAGAATGGGATGCCAAAGGGTGTTCTTAAGCAACCCCAGATCACAGCTTAAACAAAACCAAGTGAACTAGTTCCTAACTTAAAAGCTGATGATGAGAGAACTTTAACTAGAAGGGGAAGGAAAAAGATGGAACAAGGATCAACAATAGTATACTAATGGAGGAGGAGGAAAGTAGTGAACTTATCTCATCAAACTCTTTAGTAGAAACTTCAGTAGTTAGTGAGGTCAGCTCAAATACAATGATAATTTTGGAAGATGACTCCATTTGACAGCCAGGTACAAATTTTTATAAAGAGGAAATTAACATATTATGCTGGAATGTAGCTGGGTTAAGGGGGAGATTAATGGATAAGCAGTGCCATCAGTGGATGAGATCTTTTACAATTTTACTTATCCAAGAAACATGGTTGAAAAATATAGATGAACAATTGCTTGAAGGCTTTACTGCCTGGCTGTCTCCAGCATATAAAGTAAAAAATCCCATGGCCGCTATAAGGACAGATTAGCTATTTAAATTAATTCAAACCTGGATTATGGTACAATTGAAGTAAGTGCACACAATGAGTTCTATATGTATGTGGCGATCATGAATAATGATATCAAGTGTGCTCTTTTTAATATATATATTCTGCCAGGCTTAAAGGTGACAAACTATTTTTGGATTACTGAAATGGTGGGAAGTAGTATTGAGTCACTAAAAATAAGATTTCCTGTGGTAAACATATTTTTAGTAAGTGACTTCAATGCCCACATGGGAAACCTTACAGAGGAACAAACAACTGAGTGGTGTATAGATGACTTACTGAATATCCCCATTAGACAATCACAAGATAAAAGAATTTCCAAGCAAGGAAAAATAATTCTACAGTTTTTAAAAAAAATTAATTGTAGAATTTTGAATGGTAGGACAAAAGGGGACTGGGAAGGGAAATATACATTCCCAACAGCGAAAGAAGGAGGGATTTTGGACCTTTGTGCAGCAGATGCGGTAGATTATCCTATAATTGGTAAATTTAATGTCATTAAGTTATGGGATAGCAATCACGTTACTATTATGCGCACTTTAGCTCTAGGTTTTAATAAACACATATTAGATAGAGCATCTAAAACCATTGCAGGCTCACATATGTGTATTAAGTAAGGGAAAAAATTATATGGGACTCCTATTCAAAAGAGGTATTAGATGGTATTATCTTGACTGATCAGTTAAAGAGCAAAAGTGAACAAAACTCAGAATAGAAGTCAGTAGGGTGTGGACCTTCAAGTTAAAGAATTTAATGAGTTAATTGCCCTTATCTCATCCGAATTTAGCAGGAGGCAAAGACCTAAAAGGAAATTATTGTGGGTCAAGAAAAAACATGGTTTGATACAGAGTGCTATAGGATGAGAAATGAAATCAAAAAAGCAGGGAAACTGATGGTTAAGGCGCCATCATGCTCAGTTTTAGGAGCCTTCAAACATCTGAAATCAGAGTATAAAAAAATGCTGGATTATAAAAAAAGAAGCTATAAGCATGACTTGTGGGGGATGCTTCAGGATTGCATATTAACAAATGACACAAAGTCCTTTTGGATTATGGTCGCTTTTGGGTGCAGTGACAGTAATACTACTTATAATATACCAGGTATGATAAGTGAACCAATGTGGGTATCGCATTTTAGCTTGATATATAAAATAAACTCAGATCAGAATAATGCATTAACATTGGACCCTGGTATGTCATCCTTGGATATTAGAGATGGAGCAATTGATTTCTCACCTAATGAAGTAAAAGTTGCTATCTTAGCACAAAAAAGAAATAATGTAGCAGAGGCTGAAGGACTTCCTGCAGAAGTCTTTTTAAATAATCCAGATTGTTTCACTTCTGTTTGTACTCCAATTTTTTTAATAATAAGTAATTACCTGATTCTTCCCCCAAATTGGAACAAAGGTATTACTGCACCTCTTTTTTTAAAAAAGGCAATAAGCGAGACCCTAAATGCTATAGGCCTATTACACTTTTGCCTGTTTTACAAAACATTTTTTCTAGATTAATATTGGATAGATTGTTGGTCTGGGTCAAGATACTCTGCTTTCAGAATTTCAGGGGGGATTTAAAAGAGGACACAATACTTCAGATCTGATTTTTATGCTAAAGTATGGGAGACTTTGGCAGCACTTAACATTGGCCCACAGCTTTTGCAAATTCTTAAAGTTACATCAAAACACAACAATTGAGGTAAGGTATGGAAGGGATGGTGCACTTACAAAAGAGCTGGTTACTGAAGCTGGTGTCAAACAAGGATGCCTGTTGGCTGCTATTCTCTTTAATTTGTATATAGAAACCTTAGTTAAGAATATCAGCCAGATTGATATCTTTGCACCATCTATAAATAATGAAGAAATTAAATTATTATATGCTGATGATACATTAGTTATTTCTAGAACCACATTAGGTCTTAAACAAGGTATTTCTAATATTATAAGTATGTTAAAGGATTTGGACTTTGAATTAAATGTTAGTAAATCAAAAATTCTAATTATAGGGAAAGATAAAAAAGAGAGATAATGGACAATCAAGGGATGTCAATTTGAAGTGGTTAAGGAATTCAAATATTTAGGTGTAACAAATGATAGTAAAGTGATGTGGCTCCAACATTTGGTGGAAATAAAGAATAATTCTTATAAAACAATGGACACAGTTAGAAACTTGCAACAAGGTTTGCTGATAACTCCTTTGTCTCTCTGAAAAAAAAAACTTTTGAAGTTAAATTAATAAACCATTTACTTTATGCCTGTGAGGTATGGGATTTGTATTTGGAGAAAGCTAAAGTAGAATGTTTACAAAATCAGTTTTTAAGATCTACTTTAAATGTGCCTCATGATTGTCCATCAAGCTTCTTAAGACTACAGTCCAGTCTTATCCAGATTAAAACAAGGATTTTGATAGGGGCAGTTACATTTTGGGTCAGATTATTAAAAATAAATAAAAATAGACTCCCATTGCTTTGTTGGGAAGAAAGTATGAATAATCTAAATATTGGGAGTGAAAATGTGTCATAGGTTTGCAAATTGAAAAATAGATTGAAATGGCTTGGTTGTACTGATCTATGGAGTAGCTCTGCAGTTAATAACATAGATGGGTATATGAATGAAGTGGTGCAAAGAATTAATGATGTAACTTTTCAACAGGATTTTGAAAGTATACATGAGATGGATTCCATGGGGTTGTATTGTGATTAAAACCCTACAGGATGAAATAGCCCGACTCCGCAATCCTGGGGAAGCTGCTTCTGATGCCACTCAGCATACTATTGATCCAGAAATAGAAGCATTAGAAGAATACATTGACCACATGTCCTCTCTACTGGAAGCCAATGATTCCCCCCTTTTCCATGACAATTGTTCCCAGGGTACCCCAGTAATCAATAAGTCTCACAGTGAAATTACTAATACTCCCCTAAACCCCAAGGGTAACCCGAGAATAAAGACTGCTTTAACTTATGAACAAATTGCTTCTACTCCGCACTGTTTGGATCTCCCCTCACAACCACGGATAGTGACTGATACTACTGCTTGGTCTACTACTGCTTCTAATAAAAATAATAATAAAAGATCAAGCTTACAAGTAGGGGAGTCTAACACCACCACCCCCCCAATCTCACTACATAACTCTTATGAACCACTGGCTTCCCTTACTGATAGAGATAACTGCAGTGCCGAGTGTCCATCTAATATTGCCAGGATGATAGTCCAAATTTCTCTCCACAAAACAGCACCCCACTCAGGTTGTTGTCCTAGGCGACTCTATGGTTAAATTTATAGACCGAACCATCTGTAATCCTGACAAAACTAATAGATCTTGCTTAAGTTATAGGGGGCCCAAGGTCTCCGACATAACTGCCATGACCAGTACTGCCTTACATGCAGCAGGCACTAACCCTCTAGTTATAATCCATGCTGGGACAAATTATATAACAAAAACCCCATTACAACAACTTAAACTGGACCTAGTCGCTCTCTGTAATATACTAAACGAGAGGGGATGTAACATTGGTATTTCAGAAATTCTCCCAGTACCTAGAGCTTCCTTCTATACCCAAAGGAAGATTAAATCCTTGAATGAATGGCTTTGGAAATGGTGCCTAAGACAAGGTATTATGTGTCTCACCCACTGGGAGGAATTCAGTGATAACCCTGCCCTCTTCTGCTGGGATGGTCTACACCTCAGCCGTAGGGGAAGTTCTCTCCTAGGTCGACAATTTCTATCATTCATCAATGACAATTTAAACTGAAATTAAAGGGGGAGACTGGATTCAATAAGCCATCTCTAAATAATTCATACAAGTTGAATATCTTGACTTGTAATGCGAGAGCACTTAGCATACCTAAAATGGCGGAACTGGAACTGAAAATCCAGGAGTCTAATATTGGCCTGGTTGCTATAACAGAAACATGGAGAAACCAGGATAAACAATGGATAACGAATATTCCAGGATTTAAACACTATTTTAAAAACAGACCTGATGATCAAAGGGGAGGAGGGGTTAGTCTCTATGTCACTAATGATATTCCCTCATTTGAGGTCTCAACAACAGCATCCACTGAGAGTGTTTGGTATACTTTGCAGCCCAAAGGCATCCTCAAATTTTGGTTGGAAACTGTTATTGGCCACCCTCTTCAGACCTTACCTATTTACACCAATTAATTTCAGAAATGGCTCAAATAGCAGATAAAGGCTTAGTAATAATTCTAGGGGACTTTAATCTTCCATCTATAAATTGGGATATTCTCTCTGGACATAACTCATACAATCTACAGCTGATTTCTGCTATTACTGATCTTGGCCTTACACAACATGTAAGAGAACCTACAAGAGGGAACAATATTCTTGATTTAGTCTTTACTAACATGAATACAGCTTTATCAAGCTTACGGGTGCTGGACCCCCTGGGAAACAGTGATCACTTGACTATCCAATTTTCCATGGCTTTAGCTCATACAAGTCGCCTTAATAACGGCTGCATGATAAAACAATATGAGAAAGCTAATTTTTCTAAAATCAATGAACATCTTGCAGCTCTATCTTGGGACTCATTACTGGCACCTCTCAATGCAAACAATGCTTGGAACACCTTTGAAAAAATTGTGCACGATCTAGAAGATAAATATGTACCTGTAAGAAGGAGATACAATAATAAAGGAAAGGTCCCTGCTTGGTATAGTAATAACATCAGGAAACTTAGTAATCAAAAACAAAAATTATTCAATTCGTTAAAAATGAGCAAACCGGAGGACAAGAAGGACATTTATACTAAGTACAAGGAAGCATTAAAAAACTTAAAAACATCTATTACCTTGGCTAAAAGGAACCTAGAATTTAGGATTGCCCATACTAAGGATTCACATAAAAGTCTCTACTCATACTTAAATAATAAAAAGGGTACTGTTAATAAAGCAGGTCCAATAATTATCAACAATACAACTATTCTTTCAGATATGGTGACTGCGTCTGAATTTAATAAGTACTTTTGTTCTATCTTTGAACAAGATAAAGAACCTAGAACGACCTCTTATACTCCTATATTTCATAGTTATACCATCACTACTTCTGACACTTACAAACTTCTGGGAACCTTGAAATCAACTACGAGCCCAGGCCCCAATGGTATTACTTCTAAATTTCTTATGGGAACCAAAGACAATATTGTCACTCCACTTACAATCATATTCAATAAATCACTTACTGAATTAACTGTGCCTATTACTTGGAGAACAGCTATTGTTACCCCAATCTTTAAAAAAGGAGTGCATTCCAAAACTGAGAATTACAGACCTATCAGTCTAACCTCCATACCCTGTAAACTACTAGAAAAATATATCAAACATTTAATAGATGAAGAAATGCTTGAACTAAAAATAAATGACCATACGCAACATGGATTTAAACCGGGGTACTCATGTACTACAAACTTGTTATCCTTTTACAATTTTATAAGTAATAATCTTGATCTAAATATCCTAGTGGACATTGTCCTGTTAGATTACAGTAAGGCATTTGACAAGGTCTCACACTCGATACTAATTAATAAACTGGTTACACTAGGATTCTCTAAATGTATCGTGTCTTGGGTGAATAGCTGGTTACATGAAAGAACTCAAACGGTTAGAATCAATGGGGTATTATCAGAGGAAAGATCTGTGACAAGTGGGGTCCCCCAGGGTTCTGTGTTGGGCCCCACTTTGTTTGGCATTTTTATAAGTGATCTTAAGATCAAATCACAGAATAAGTTATCGAAATTCACAGATGACACCAAACTGGGGGGACCTGTGCATAATGAAAACAGCAGGAATACAATATTAAAAGACTTAAAAATAATTGAAACCTGGGCAACCACCAATAAGATGTCTTTTAATGTATCCAAATGTTCCGTGCTGCATTTTGGTAAAAATAACCCTATACAACCATATTATCTTAATGGTACTAAAATACGAGACTCAGTTGTTGAAAAAGACCTAGGTATAATGATTGATGATGGCTTGTCCTTCTCAAACCACTACAATAAAGTAACAAACAAAGCCAATGCTCTGTTGCGTAGGATAAAAAATACTTTTGTTTTGAAGACCGAAGAATGTATCATGACACTATACAAGTCTCATGTTAGGCCCTACTTGGATTACGGCTCACCTTTGTGGAGCCCACATCTGATAAAGGATATTACAAAAATTGAGAGGGTACAAAGAAAGGCAACTAAAATCATACCCCACCTCTCCCGTCATGATTATGCAACTAGGCTTCAAAGAACAGGATTATATTCACTAGAAAACAGAAGATTAAGAGGTGACATCCTTCAATTATTTAAAATTGTATCATCTCCTATATTAATGGAATCTTGTGGTTTGTCCTTCGCATCTAGGAAAATTGTTGCCCGACTTCATAACAAACAAATTATAATTGAAAAAACAAGAACAAATAAAAGACAGCAATTTTTTAATGTAAGAGCTCCAAGAGTTTGGAATTCCTTGCCACAGGAAATTGTTCATTGCAAGAATATTAATACCTTCAAGATTAAATTAGATAGATGGCTTTTGAATAAATAACAAACCTATTATTGATCCACATGTGTGGAGGACATTCTCGATGGGCTTCGGCCTTCTTATGTCCCAATCACCAAGTTACCAAGTTTCCAAGTTACTCAAGTATTTAATTTAGTTGGGGTATAGAAAATTACCTGATTGTCTGTGAAAATGGCATCCATAGAAATATGTTATGCAAAATTAGGCTGAACTGTTTGGGCAATTCCTATTTTAATTTGAATAACTCAATTGCAAAAAAAAAATTAAAAATAGCTGTAATTGTACTGTTGAATTAGAATTGTATATTATGTATATTCTATTTGAATGCAAATCCTGGGCTCAACAGCATGAACTAATTTTTTCCCAATTAATGCCATCACACCTTATTCCCAATTGTTTGGATTACAAAAATTTTTTTGCAAAAATTAGATTCAATTAAGCTAATTTATGGTGTTGCTAAATATTGTTTATTTTGAAAAACTAATTATGAATTTAAAACTGTGGGCTAGGCTTTTATGGTTTCTTTATCTTTGGCTTAGTCATATATGGTGTTAAATTGATTGTTAGTTATGTAACAATTGTTATGTGTGAATAATATGGTAGATTTTATGTTAAGTATTTTTAGAATGTAATAAACTTGGTTTTATACATTTATATTAATAAAAAAAGAACTTGAACTTGAACTAGTTAACCAACAACCTACTTCCTCCTACCCCCTACTAGAATTGCCTTATGTCTGTCCCATGCATTATTGAATACCCCCACTGTTTCTGACTCCACAACCTCCTCAAGAGGCTGTTCCATGCATCCACAACCCTCTCCGTGAAAAGAAAACTTCCTCACATTACCTCTGAGCCATTCCCCCCCATCTTAAAATTGTGCCCCCTTGTTCTTGCACATCTCTTTTTCTGAAAGATGTTACCCTCTTGGACTTTAATTTCCTTGAGGTACTTAACAATTTCTATCTTGTCCCCCCTCTGCTTCCTTTCCTTGAGGGTATATATATTAAGCTCCTTTTGTCTCTCTTCCTATGTCTTCTGGTACAGATCCTGAAACATTTTGGTTACCTTTCTCTGTACAGCCTCCACCCTGTCTATGTCTTTGTGGAGATGGGGTCTCCAGAACTGCATGCAGTACTCCAGATGGGGTCTCACCAACTGTCTGTACAAAGGAATAACAACATCTTGTTTTCTACTGGTGATGCCTCTCCCTATGCATCCCAGTGTCCCCAGCCCTCCTTACTGCCTTCTAACAGTCCTTGCCCACCATTAGGTCATCTGATAGAACTATTCCAAGGTCCCTTTACATTTTTGTTGTTGTCAGTATCTCACCCCCCCCGATTGTGTACTCTTCCCCTGGGTTTTTGTTTCCCAGGTGAATTACTTTGCAATCCTTTGTGTTGTATCTAAGCTGCCAGACATTTGACCATTCCTCCAACCTTGCCAAGTCCTTTCTCATCCTTTCCACCCCACCTTGTGCATCAACCCTGTTGCAGGTCTTTGTGTCATCTGCAAAGAGACATACCTTTCCTTCCAGTCCTCTGCAATGTCACTTATAAAGACATTAAAAAGGACCAGATCCAGTACTGAACCTGCGGTACCCCACTAGTAGCCCCCTTTCTTCACTATTACCCTCTTTGTCCTGTTGTCCAGCCAATGTTTTACCCAGGCTACCACCCTGGTAACCACTCCCAGACTGGCTAATTTGTTTGTTAATCTTTTGTGTTGGATTCTGTCAAATGCCTTACTAAAGTCTAGGTAGACCATGTCCACAGCCCCTCCCTGGTCTACTATTTTGGCCACCCAGTCAAAGAAATCTATTAGATTCATCTGACAAGACCTTCCCACTGTGAATCCATGCTGGCTTGTGTCCTGTGCCCCACTGGCCTCTAGGCACTCAAAAATTATTTTCTTCAGAAGTGATTCCATCATTTTCCCTACCACTGAGGTCAAACTGACAGGTCTGTAGTTTCCTGCCTCTGTCTTGCTCCCACTTTTGTGAAGGGGAGTCACACCCACTCTCCTCCAGTCCTCAGGTACCACATCATCCTCTCATGATTTGTTAAAAAGGGTAGTCAGCGGTGTTACTAGTTCTACCCCTAGTTCTTTTAGAATTCTGGGGTGAATCCCATTAGGCCCCATTGCTTTGTCCACCTTCAGTTTTAGGAGTTCTTTCACAACCTTTTCTTCTGTGAAAGGACTGATATCAACCCCCTATCTTGAGTGCTTCTATTGACTGGATTAGGTACTGCCCTCTCCTCTTCCTTTGTGAATACTGAGCAGAAATATTCATTCAGTATCCCTGCTTTTTCACTGTCCTTCTCTGCCCACCCACCCTCCTCTTTATTCAGCGTCAGCATCCCTCCCTTAGTCTTTCTTCACTCCCTAATGTACCTATAAAAGGTTTTATCCCTCCTTCTTAACTGAGTTGACTATCTTTTCCTTGGTTTGGGCCTTTGCTATTCTGCCTGCCTTCCCCACTGCCTTCTGCTTTACCTCATTCAGGCCTAGATACACCTGTAGGTGGCATCTGAAAGCATAGCCACTCAGGCCAATAATGCCTGTAGATGTACTCTGCTGACTTTCACTCAGGCCAGGAAACGTCTGAAGAATTCAGCAGTTTTTACCTAAATATTAAACAAACCAAATTGCTAGAATTGATTGCATAGCACCGTTAGAAAGGTAATTTTGTGCTGAACAATTTTTCTGTTGATACTTTGTGCCTATCATGTATACTTTAGGAGTTATTCACATTTGTTTAAGGTATGGTGTACATGGCTGATATTTGTATCTCAAGCCTCACCTAAACAACTTGAATAAATCTGAAAAAAAAACCCCACAGTTTTTTGGTATTTCAGCTAGTATAAAATAAAAATTAAATGGATTACAGCTGATTGCATAGCACCACTGGAAAGGTAATGTTGTGCTGAACAACTTTGCTGTTCATACTTTGTGTGTAGCACTTACGGTTCAAGAGTTATTTACATTTTATTGTGGCATGCTGATTATGGCTTGATTGTGTTTAGACAGGCCCAGGATGCAGTGATAAGAGTATACAGGGCACAAGTGGTGGAAGTCTCAAAGAGCTCTTGTGGTGTGAATGAGTTAACTGGCACAGCTCTCTGTTCTGCTCCTTCTGCATTTCCTTATGCTATCTTTTTCTCCCTAACCTTCCCCACCACCTCTTTTGAGAACCATAGTGTTTTCTTCCTTCATTTTGATTTGTTTATTTGCTTCTCACAAAAGCATGTTGCCTCTGTGATGGCAGTTTTGATGGTTCACCAATGTTGCTTCACTGCTCCTTCTTGCCTGTTTGCTAGTGCTTTTTTGAGGCACTCTCCCATTTTGACAAAATCAGCCCTCCTGAAGTTCAGTGCCTTCACTTTTGTATGACTTGACTCTCAGCTGAGTTTATCGTGAACCACACTGTTTGGTGGTCACTTGTTCCCAGATGGCTACTGACTTCTAGATCTTAGATCTGCTCTCTGTCCCCATTTGAGAGTGCCAGGTCTAAGATTGCTCATTCCCAAGTCGGTTCCAGCACTAGCTGTCTGAGGCATGCCACCTGTAGGGCATCAAGAATGGCCCTGCTCTTGGATGTGGCTGCAGCAAAGGTGCTCCAGTTAACATCTGGAATATTCAGGTCCTCCATCAGCAATAGTTCCCCTTTCTCTGCCATCCTAAGGATGCCTTCCATCATTTCCTTGCCCATTTCTTTCCCTTTAGATGGGGGTCTGTATACAACCCCTGTGCAGATTGTGGTTCCATTCCCAGTCTCCATGGTGACCCACAGTGCCTCCTCTCATCCCTGTTTACCTTTTAGTTACATTGCTTTGATCCCTTCCCTTACATACAGAGATACTCCTCCTCTTATTCTACCCTCCCTGTCCCTCCTTTAGATTGTATACCCTGGTATGCTGAAATCCCAGTCATGGTTCTCTGTGTACCATGCTTCTGTGAGTGCCACAAGATCCAGGCATCCATCTTCCTTCAAGGCCACCAGTTCAGGAAGCTTGTTTCCTAGACAATGGGAATTGGTACTCATTACCCTCAATTTTTTGATGGCCTTACTCTTTTTGCTCCACCCCTGTCCTTACTGCTTTTGTCTTTTTCTCCATTTACCCCTGCCCTTCTCATTATCGACTTCTCTATCTTGGTGTATTCCTCACTAACTACTCTGACTTTTGAGGGGCTAGGATTTCCATTTTCCTTTTCACTGCCTTCCCCCTTGGCTAGTTTAAATGCTTGCCAATGAAGCATTTAAACCTATCACCTAGGATCCTGGTTCCCCTCATGGACCAATGCAGACCATCGCACCAGTATAGGCCTACATCCCTCCAGGTGGACCCCCCAGTCTCCAAAGAAGCCAAAACCATGAGCTCTGCACCAGTTTTTCAACCACTGATTGAATCACATGGTGCAGAGCACCCTGGCCTCACCCATACTTTCGATAGGCAGCACCTCCGAGAAGGTTACAGTACATGCTACTTGTATAAGGCCCCTCACCAACTCCACAAACTCCTCCTGCACTGCTCTGATCCCATTCCCAGACAGGTCATTTGTCCCTAGGTGGACAATGACATCCTGATCCCTCCCCTGTGCAGCTGCTCCCACAATTCTGAGGATTTGCTCCCTGTCCTTCCAAGCCATTGTGCCAGGCAGGCATCTTACCTCCCTCTCCTCTCCCTCCCCCAGTTCTACCCTCCTAACAATGGAGTCCCCCACCAGGAGTTGTTTTCTTCCCCTGTGGCATCCCATGCCACCCTCCTGTGGGTCTGCTTTGTGGAGGTTCCCAGCATCCTCCTTGGTCTCCACTCTGGGTGACTCTATAGGGGAACCACACTCTGCCAGAATGGCATATGAATTGTGGAGAGGTACAACTGGAAGGATGCACCACTGTTCCACCACCCTCACCCTCACTGATCCCAGTGTGGTCCAACCACTCTTCTTTCTTGGCAACCTCTGAGGCAGCAGTGGTGGCCCTGGTGGTCCCTGGATGGGAAAGTAGGTCCCCCGAATCCTGGCCAACTCAGTCTGGAGATCAGCAACCTCCTCCCTCAGCCCAGAGAGGTGCCTGAAGATGGGACAACACCACATCCTCCAGAACATCTTCTGAAAGACTGCTGCTCTACAGCCACTGCACTGCACTGCGTCACTCCCATCACATTTTATTTGGGGACCCTTAACTGTTGTTTTGTATGCTTACTCTTTCCTATCTCTCTTTATTTTTTTTTACATATATATCTATATATATATATATATATATATATATATATATTTTTTTCCTCCCTACTTTCCTGCTGCCTCCATGCTTTTAAAGCTCCTGATCTCCCTGTTGTGGAACAGCAAGTTCCTATATTTCTGAGTAGTATCCTTCTTACTTGCTCAGAGTCAGACCTCCAGCAGCTGGGGGGATGGAGAGCTACTCTTTTCCTTCTATGATGGTGAGTCTTTTGTGCCCCTGTGATCACTCTCTTCCTGCTCCCAAACAGGAAGTTCCTGTTGTCAGCCAAATCCTATGCCTATGAAAGTAGAACTGGCTAAGGGTGTGGGGGGGGGAGTGGATGGGAGGGACAGATAGCAGTATAGTCCCAGTAAAGTTTTAACAGCAGCCCCTTCTTCTTGCTGTTCCCTGCCACAAGCTATCTAGGTCAGTTTTTAAATGCAAACACATGGCTTCCTTCTCTCTAAGCAACTCCTCCTAATTCACAGTTTGTTTTTCACCTAGCTAACTGCACAGATAACAATTCCTTCGCCCAACTCAGCCAAACACACTCTTTTTTTTGTTTTTTACCCTAAATTGAAGTTCCCGGTAGTAGAGTTCTAGATCTTTAGTCCAGTAGAGTTCTAACAGTAGCTCCTTCCTCTTGCTGTTCTCTGTCACAAGCTACCTCTAGAGTGGGCTCTTCCACCTTCACCATATCTCACCCCTCTAGCTTCTCCATGTGGCCAAGGTTATTCTCAATGGGGGGACTTTGCCCCTGTTGTTATTTTCAACTGCTTAGGGGGAAGGGATTGAGGTATGGACACCCCTTCTGTCTATCCCCTCCAATGGCCTCATACTAGTAGATGGAAAGCTCCCTTACAAGTGAGTTGGCCACATTAGCTGCTTCCCTGTGAGGGAGAGGGGCTCCCACAGTCCCTAGTCTAGCCCCCTCCATCCCTTCTCTAGGACTACTAATCCATTAACTCTGTACAAAGGCTAGAGGTGTGGGATTTAGGAAAAAAGAATATTGCCCATGTGTCCTTTGTGATCGTTCATTGTGGTGATGTGGGGTGCGGCCTCCTCGGCCTCACCGACTGACCCTCCTAACTAGATCAATGGACAGGGGCAAGAGTCACCCCCCAAAACAGCTTGTTGCCAATGTCCCTTACCTTGGGGGGGGGTCACGCAAATACAGGTCTGTTCCCTCCCAGCCTCCCTCTACTCCCTTTGACAGTTAACTAGATACATTCAGTAGAGAACAGAAAAGCATTACCTCTATATGTTTGACATGTTTGGCTGGAGTCCATTTCACTTCTATGCTTCCCCTTTCACTGGTTTGGCTGAAGAGTGGCAAAATAAAGTTTCAGTCTGTTCAGCCTGTGTTTGCGGTTGCTACCTCATCGAACGTGCTTCTTCCAGGCTTCACCAATTCTTCTGGTGTCGTCGAGCTGTCCAGCGCATCTTCTTTGGTGAACATCTTCTCTGAAGCCTCCGCCCATTTATTTAGAGATGTTCCTGTGGTGTCTTCTGCCCTTGGCTGCTATTCAAAGTTGTGCTGGTCCTCATTGCTGTCTAAGTCTTCTCTCAGCACCTTTTCTGGGGGTTGTGTTGGAAGCTGTTGCAAATTTTGGTCTTGTCCATTCCTGATCCTGGACCAGTGCATTTACCTCTGCATTTGGGGACTTTTGCTTTGCTGGGGAGCACCCACAAATTGTAGCTTCTCCATGTTGTTCCATGAGTTTGGCGATGCTAGCCACATGCTGGAATCCATTTTAGATTTCCTCCTGGGGATTGCCATTTTAGAGTTGATGGTACTGAGTTATTTACTGTCCCCTGCAAGAATTGAAGCTGTGTTTCCATTCCAGTGCTGTTCTGCTGTTACATGCAGCTCCCATAGTCTTCTGTGGTTTGTAGTAGATCTACTCAGGTTCAGACAGTATTTATTGAGCCAGTTTGAAATGTCCTGTGGTGAAGTGCTGACATACTCCTTCCTATCTTTAAATGCAGAGAGGTTGGCAAGCCCTGTAAGTCGATAGCGAAAGCCCATGTCTCTTAGCTTGGCTTTAATAGAAACGTACAGTAGGCTTTTCTCCTCATGGCTATTATATGGGAAAAGTCACGGTAGAATGACATACCGACACCATTCCAGCACATGTCTCTCAGCTGTCTGACAGCTCTTAGTATTCTCTTCTTGGTGGAATATCTTATAGCATACACAATTATCAGCCTGGGGGAATACCTGATGGTGAAACTTGTCCCCTGGTATGATGGGCACGCTTTACCTCTATTGGTCCCCTCCAGCAATCCCTAAGCAGTCTCCATATAAAGTTAATCAAAAAGGCCTCCATGCCATGACCCTCTAAGCCTTCATGGAGTGGGGACACCCAGTGTTCTATTATTCTGGCGCCCCCAATTCTCTTGATCGTCAGCCAGGTCCCATAACTTTTGAAGAGTTTATTTGTGTATTTATATTTTCCTTAGACTAGCATGCTTCTGCCTTTCCAACTCATCTGTCTGTTATTCCGACACATTCATTCTATTGGCTAAGTGTAAGATCTCCTCGGTATTGCCCGCTAACCCTGTTTTTATAACTGCAACTTCTGAGAGCAGGGTTTCCATCATTTTAGTTACAGTATATAGTTCAGTGAGTCTATAAAAAGAAAAAGAAGAAGATGAAGAATCAGCATTTATATAGCGTTTCTCATACACAGTATCCCAAAGCGCCTTGCAAGCAATGCTAGACTGGTAGTGAAGTGACTGAATGTGTGGTGGTGGCCATATTGCACATCATCACCCACACACAGCCTGGATAATTGCACGAACCAGTTTATGGGAAGGGGAATGTTGGCCAGGGCACAAGGAACGTTCCCTGCTCTTTGCTAAGAGTGACCTGGGTTCTTTTACTTCCACCTGGACACCCACCAGGACAACACCAGGATGGGCAGAAGAGACCTCAGTTTAACGTCTCATCTGAAGTACGGCACACCCCAACAGTACACACACCCCAATACTGCACTCAGATGCCAGCAATTTTTAGGTGCAAGTCCAATTCCAGTGTGGGATGAGAACCCACAACCTTCTGGTCCAGAGGTGGATGTGCTACCAACTGAGCCATGCTGACACCCATAACTGGGCTTGTGGGACTTTCTGGGACAGCCTCTGCTGAGCCACCCTCTACCATGGTACTCTACTAGTGTCTTTTACAACATAACTGCCGGCGGTAAGTTTGAACTTTCATATCGCTGCCCTAATGGTAAGTAATGCAGTGCTTTCCCCCCACCGATCGATTGTCAACAAGTCTATGAGTTTTGTCTCTGTGATCGTAAAAAATGGCCCTCAGGAAAATGTCACTTTGAAGGGGTGTGCATCAGGTTCAGTTGTGTCAGGCTTTGAGAACCTGCTCCTAGTGGTCTGCCCACTGCACAATCCTTTCAATCAGTATTTTCTCCCTCCTACTTCATCTTACATTGACAATTTTTAGCAGATTTCTGACCAGGCATCTTCCGATCACTATATATCTGCTTGGCTGGATGAAAAGGGTTACGAACACCGTAGTTTAGGTGTCATGTTGGTCTGGTGCACAGCTGAGTAATTGATCTAAGTGGTCATTCTTTTCAGTGTTGAAACCATACCCCTTGCAGTGTTGAATTTAGACAGCAAATGAATCCTGGATATTCCTACTGTTGCCTAGCATCCTTACTAAAACTAATGACTATTCTGTTTGTCATCGCAACCCAGAATGGTTTTCTGTTGTATAACCTCTATTCATGCATCAGCATTTTTATCAATACAGCAGTTCTTGTGTTACAATTGGTAACACATAGAAAAATGTATGGCCAGTAGTGTGTGTTATGATTTTTTGTTTTCACATACCTTAGGCACCATAGCCACAAGAGTAAGCTTGAATGGTTTGTACTGGCATGACAGACTAAGGGTGTGTACAAAATAAATGAGTAACAAATGCTGCCTGTATTTGCTTATATTCACTGATTTCAGATTTTGACTTATGCTGTACTGACCAGGAGATTGGTTTGAGTCAACAACAGTTTGTTTGAAAATGAATGTGTGAAACCAAGTAATACCCCTTAGCGACACCATAACCATATATTATAAGATTTTCAGAGTACTGGACTCTGATGGATATTGAACATTATGAGCAATAATAATATAATAATGTACTGACCACCTCATTCTGAATGTTGTTTTCTTAGAAGTAGGCAGTCAAAACTGCGTAGGACAACAGAGCGACACCGGGAGTTCCAACAGCATACGTGCTTCATTTTTAGTAGAAACTTTTAATGGTTAATATAGAATTCCATATGGGGAACTTCCCTGAACAAATTCTGTTCTGACTCTTCAGAGATTAATCCCCAGTGGAGTTGGAATAATTAATTTATGTGGAGTCCAAGGTTGTGCATGCTCTAAGTCCTTTGGTACTCCACATAAATTAATGAATAAAACTCCATGGAGGAAAAGTTTGTAATGGTTAATACAAAAGTTGTTAGGGAAATTCCTGCTGAAACAAATTGTGTATTACACGTGAGAACTTTCTGCCGAAAATGAAGAGTGATCACTGGTCAAACTCCTGGTGTTGCTCTCTTGTCATGACCAATTTTGAGATATTAACAGGGTTACATACATGGAATACCATGTGGGTCTTTATTTTTTACAGGATGGTCACTCCATTGAGAGGTAGAATACCATATGGGTCTCTGTCTATAACAGATTGGTAACTCCATTGAGGGGTTCTAGTGAGATCATTATCCTCAAAGGTGAGGGACAAGAGGTTAATGATGTCACTACAATCGTGAGTTGTGGGGGGAGCACAGTAACAGACAAGGAACCATATGTGGTTGTAGTAATAATAATAAATAACTTTATTTCTCAAAAGCGCCTTTCAAAATATCAAGGCGCTTTACAAAAAGATTGACATAAGAATAATAGAAACAATAAATTCAGTATAAAACAAACAATAATCAACAGGGTTCAATTCACTAAATGCTATTAAAAGCCTGGGACCATAAAAATGTTTTTAATGCTTGTTTAAAGCCTCCCACTGTTGTGCACTCCAGAAGCCAATGGAGTAGAGAATTTCAGAGGGTAGGGGTGACGTACATAAAGGCACGGGCCGCAGAAGATTTCAAAGACACCCTTGGGATCTCTAGCAAGTCCTCATCAGCCGAACAGAGCTGTCTCTCTGGGCGATAGGGGACCAGAAGCTCTTTCAAGTAGTCAGGGCCAAGTCCATGTAGGGCTTTATAAGTCAGTAAGCCAACTTTAAAGGTGAACCACCACTGAATAGGCAGCTAGTGCAGACTGTGCAGAACAGGGGTAATATGAGATGTTTGAGACCCCCATCAGCAATCGTGCTGCTGCATTCTGCACTAGCTGCAAGCAGTGGATATCAGCCCCAGGAATCCCCAAGTATAGGGAGTTGCAGTAATCAAGGTGCAAGGTCACAAAGGTGTGAACAAGTGTAGGAAGGTCTCCAGATGGAACAAGGTGCTTAATCCTGGTGATGTTCCTGAGATGGTAAAAGGAAGACTTGATGACAGCCGACACTTAAGATGGTAAGGTCAGCCCATCGTCAAGCACCATCCCCAGGTCCTGCACCCATTCAGAGGTAAGAAGCTGAGCACCCCTAAATAAATTCCAGAGGGCTAGCCAGTCCTCAACCCCTCTATCCAGTGACCCAGTTCCACAACCATCACCTCAGTCTTTCCCGCATTCAACTTTAGCCAGCTCAAATTCATCCAGTCCTGGATTTCAACAGGGCAGTTATTAAATACAGATAGAGCACTATCCTGGTTGGGTGCAAAATACAAGTAGAGCTGGGTATCATCAGCATAGCAGTGGAACCTCAGCCCATACCGTCTTACAATGTCTCCAAGGGGCAGCATATACACTGCAAACAACATGGGGGAAAGCACTGAGCCTTGAGGTACCCCACATGACAGCAAAAATGGGTCTGAGAAAAATACCCGACACTACTCTCTGGGATCTGCCAGTGAGGAAAGATGAAAACCACTTGAGGACTTTATGTGTCAGGCCACAGATGCACCTCAGGTGCCCAAGTAATACCCTATGGTCCACAGTATCAAAGTCTGAAGAGAGATCAAGGAGCACCAGAATGGATCGGCTTCTCTGATCTCTCACCATTAGGAGATCATTGAGCACCCAAATCAGTGCAGTCTCGGTACTATGCCTCTTTCAAAAACTAGACTGGAGAGGTTCACAGATGTTATGGAAGGTCAGGTGGTTCTCCAGTTGTACCACCACTACTTTCTCAATAACCTTCTCTATAAAAGGGAGGTTAGAGATTGTTCTGTAGTTAGCCAGAGAGTCAGGGTCCAAAGAAGCTTTCTTCAGGAGAGATGTTACCACTGCCTCCTTCAGGGGCTTGGGAACTCACCTAAATCAAGGGAGCACTGGACTATCTGAATCAGGACTGGGCCAATGATATCATAACATCCCATTATCAGGGAGGTGGGACACGGATCCAAACTACAACATATAGGGCGCATACTCTGGACAATCCACATGACATCCGTGAACTCTGGCACATCAAAGGAGCTCCAGGAAACATGAGGTGAGGTGACCAAGCACCGATCAACAGCGTACCCCATAGAGTGAGTCATAATGATCTTTGACCTGATGTCAGCCACCTTATTCTCAAAGAATCAAGCAAGCTTATCGCACTCCATTTGCATAAAAGGTCTTCGGTACTACAAGCAGGTTGGGCTGCACAACCTGTCCACAGTCTGGAAGAGCTGGGCTGGTCAATTCTGAGCAGCAGTAATCTCCCCAGACAGGAATTCTGCCTTCTTGTGGGAGATTGCTGATTGGTAAGTCTGGAAATGCTCTACCAATTTAAGGTGGTCAACCTCCAGGGCAGATTTCTGCCAGTGATGTGCTAACCTACATCCTAGTTACTGCAGCTCCCTCAAGGACCCATCAAACCAAGAGGCCCGAGGGTGAAGGGGGACAGGACAAACACGGACAGCAGAAATCAAGTCCAAGGCCATGGAAATTGACTTATTATAGGCCAGTACCAAAGTTTCTGGACTCGTGCTGGCCACACGAAACTCTGAGAGGTCAATCACCACCTCCAGGCCTTCGGAGTTCTCCTCCCATAAAGGAGGGTAACTGACCATCTCCACAGGGGAAGGCCTATGAAGGGGGGCACAAAAGCTGAACTTCATGGTGTAGTGATTGGACCATCTGGCGGGTTCCACCCCCCAAGTCGGAGGCCTCAATCCCCAGGAGGAAAACCAAATCAACAGCATGGCCGTGCTGATGGGTGGCATAGGTAACAATCTGTGTAAGACCCAGTGATGTCATCAACTGGAGGAAGTGCTGTCCCAATTGAGAGAGTTCATCATCGACCCATGCATTAAAGTGCCCAGAACCATCAATCTGGGTGACTCCAGTGCCATGTCGATGACTAAGTCTGTTACTTCCTGCAGGAATCACTTCTCATCCCCTGGTGGATGGTAGATAAGAGCTATTCTGCAACCCACACCTGCCACCACAGTACACTCAAAAGATTCAGCCTCTTCAACTGGTACACTCAAAAGGCCCAACTTGGTCTTAAAACAGACCACTACCACTCCCCGTGGGCCAAATTTTGAGTGGTGGATCACTGAGTACCTGGCCAGAATTGTTGCTTCCAATATGGGGCCAGCATTTTCATCCAGCCAGATCTCTGTGATGCAAACCAGATCAGTTGCTCCCACAAGCTCTGCAATAATTGCAGTCCTTTTCTTAACCGACCTGGCATTGCATAACACCACTCGAGTTGGACGGGTTTCGAGAGCCGCCCCAGCTACTTGCCCACCAAAAGTGATGGTGCCCTTGGGTATGGGGACTAGACATGGTGCACCACGTTACAGGCTCCATTTCTCCCCAGGGCATATTCTGGACCTAATGATACCAATGTGAGGGCCCCATTCATTCGCCCTCTGATGTCCATGCCCCCCGCCACCACCCTCCTACAAACAATACCCAGTGTCCGACAGTGCTGATAAGTTGACAACATCAACAGAGGGGAGAGAATGGATGGAGGGAATAGAGGACAAAGTTACAAATCAACACAGCCCCTTCCCCCCAAAAAATCTCAAACTAAGTTAAAAAAAACTCTGCCTCCACAAAACAACTTTTAACAGTTTTTAAAACAACTACTCAAGTAACATACTGTTACATTTATTTATTTATTTTAAAATTGGTGACTTGGAGAGGCACACTAAGCAGAAGTTCATTTCTAGGTGTGGCCCAGAAGAAAGGGATTGGAAGGGAAGGGAAGCATGGTTACAAAGAGACACAACAGGCTGATAATGATACTATAATTACAAACACAATGGCATAAACTTCATAAGTTGAGTGCAGTACAGACAGTAATGCCAACAATTGCAACAGGCCACTCAATAAATGCCATGCAAAATCAAAAACAAATGTGCAAATGTGGTAAATTCAAAAAGTGTGGATGAACCTGGTTGATGGGATGCTGAACAAGTGATGAGAACAGGCTTGAGAAAGTTAAGGAAGGGTTGAAGAAGAGGATCTGCACAAGCAAGAGGGAGGATGGAGAAGATTTGTTTGGCATCTAAGGAAGGAAAGTGAGGGAGTGAGATGGATGAAGAATGGTAGCTGATTCCTGAGGGAGTGGCCATGGTATGAGAAAGCAAATTTTCCATCACAGGAGTGTGAGTGAGGAAGGGTGAAAGCATTTGGGTCCCTGAGGTGAAAGCAATAGGAAGAGGTGGGGATGGACGATATCAGATGGAATAAGTAGAGTGGGAGGGACTCAAACCAGTATTTTGAGATGAGTGAAGCAAAGTGGAGCTGGCAACTTGTGGAAAGCGGAAGGATGGATAGGATTTTTCAAATCAAACTTATAGAAAGTCAGACATTTTAATGCTGAAGGTTTAATGTTCTTTCTAACCAAATGCAAATCTCATCAAAGGTAGTTTGAATTAATTACTCACTGTGGTCTCACATCACTGACCTTGATTTATCAGAGCCAGGTTGTGTGGCTGAATGAACTACTACTGACCTTTGCTGTCACCAGCCTACACAGATATTTAAAAATTAAAGTGTGTTACTGCATTCCTTTTAACTAACGCTCCTCTTTCACTCCTCCTCTCCCTCCTGGTTACCCAAAATATGTCTAACAAGGGCAATTTTCTTCTGTTTATTGTTCATGTACAGGCTACCCACAACTGATTACTGAAGCAGAGATGTGGCTGGATGAACCATTGCAAATGCATACTTTATTTTGTGTGATACAAGCAGGCTTGCTGGCATTTAGAGGTGTCCAATATCTCTGTAATGATAAAAAGATACATAGATACATAGACACTGTCAGCAGATAAGGGCCTATGGCCCATCCAGTCTGCCCATTTGAGCTTGTAAGTTCACTTTATGCTTTTCTAGAAGTCTGTTGCCCCTTACCCCTGACCTCCAGAATTCCCTCATGCATTGTTAAATCCCATGATTATTTCAGCCCCCACCATTTCCTCTGGCAAGGTGTTCCACTTGTCCACACCCATTCTGTGAAGAAATTCTTCCTCACGTTTCCCCTGAATCCCACTCCCTCCAACTTCATCCCATGCCATCTAGTCCTGGAACATCTTTTTCACTGTAAAATAGTGTGTTCCTGCACCCTGTTCCTCTCTGTAAGGTACTTGTATGTCTCTACCATATCCCCTCTCTCCCTCCTCTCCTCCAGGGAGTACATATTCAAGTCCTTCAGCCTGTCCCCATAGGACTTGTGATGCAATCCATGTACCATCAATGTTGCCCTCCTCTGAACCTTCTCTACCCTGTCTATGTCCTTACATAGGTAAGGTCTCCACAACTGTACACTGTACTCCAGTTGGGGCCTCACTAGTGCCTTGTATAGTGGAACTATGACCTCCCTTTTCCTGCTGGTGATGCCCCTGCCTATGCATCCTAGCATCCTATTTGCTTTACCTGCTGCCTTTTCACACTGTTTCCCTACCTTGAGGTCATCAGAGATGATAACCCCAAGATCCCGTTCCTGCTTAGTGCATGCTATTTCCTCACCCTCCCAAATGATATGTTGTGCCAGGGTTTTTGTGCCCCATATGCATTATCTTGCTCTTCTTTGCATTGAATTTCAACTGCCAAACCCTTGACCATTCTTCAAGCTTCTTCAGGTCCCTCATCATTCTGTCTACACTCTCTGGTGTACCCACTCTGTTACAGAGCTTCGTGTCATCAGCGAACAGGAAAGTTTGCCTTCTAGGTCCTGCACAATATCAATGATGAAGACCTTGAATAGGACAGGTCCCAGCACTGATCCATGTGGTACAGTACCCCACTGGTCACTCTTCCCTTTGTGGAGTGACAGCCATTTACCACCACTCTCAGTGTCCTGCCGCCCAGCCAATTACCTACTCACCATACTACTGTCCTCCCTATTTCCATATTCCCCAGTTTGTTTAATACCCTTCTATGTGGCACAGTGTCAAAGGCCTTGCTGAAGTCCAGATAAGCCACGTCCACTGCCCTCCCCTGATCCACCTCCCTTGTCACCCAGTCAAAAAATTCAATAAGGATGGTCTGGCATGACCTTGCCCCAGTGAAACCATGCTGCCTAAAGTCCTATAGTCCATTGGTAATCAGATGTTCCACCAATCTGTCCTTCAGTAGTGCTTCCATGATCTTCCCAACCTCCAAGATCAGGCTGACTGGTCTGTAGTTCCCCACTTCCTCTTTGTTCCTGCTTTTGTATAAGGGGACTACATCTGCTGTCCTCCAGTGTTTGTGTACCTCCCCTGTTTCCAGTGATTGGCTAAACAGGATTGCCAGAGTTCAGCCACCGCCTCTCTTAGTTCCTTTAGGACCCTGGGGTGCACCCCATCTGGCCCCATTGCTTTATCAACTCTTATTCTTTCCAGTTCCTTTAGGACCCTTTCCCATGTAAAGGACTTGTGTCCATTTCCGCGCCCTTCCCACTATTTGTACTCACTTCAGGCCCATTACCTTCCTCTTCATCATTAAAGACTGAGCAGAAATATCTGTTCAGTATGTCAGCTTTACTGTTGTCATCCTCTCTGCGACCTCCATCCTCCCCTTCAGTCTCACTATCCCTCCCTTTGCCCTTCTTTTTTCACTTATGTACCTGTAAAAGGTTTTGTCCCTGATTTTGCAATGCACTGTTCTGTCTGAGCTTTGGCTTCCCTTTCTGACCTCCCTGCCTCCTTTTGCTTTTCCTGGTACTTCTTCCTATCCCCTTCTGTCTGCATCTTTTTGTATTGCCTGAATGCAACCTTTTTGGCTTTCACTTTCTCTGTTACCTCTTTGGAAAACCATAATGGCCTCCTCTTCCTTTTCCCCTTGCTAATCTGCTTAATGCATAATTATGTTGCTCTTGTAATCCGTGTTTTAAATATTGCCCACTGTTCCTCAACCCCTGATTTCTTCCCCCTTCCCATTAATGCCTCTTTCAAGTATCTCCCAATTTTCCCAAAGTCTGTCCCCTAAAAATCCATGATACTTGTTTTTGTGCGATTTGGTTCTGCTCCTTCTGTGATTTCAAACCACAGCGACCGGTGGTCACTGTTCCCCAGGTGCTCCCCCACTGTTACCCCTATCACACTGTCCCTGTTTGTGAGCACAATGTCCAGTATTGCCTTCTGCTGAGTTGGTTCCATGACCAATTTCTTGAGGAAGGTACCTTAAAGACAGTTCAGGATAAATCTGCTCCTGGTTGATGCTGCTGCTGAGAGGCTCCAGTCCACATCTGGAATACTGAAGTCTCCAGCCAGCACCACCTCACCCTTGTCTGCCATCATTTGGATGGTTAGCATCAGCTCCCTATCTGTTTCTTCCTCCTGGGCTGGTGGTCTGTACACCACCCCTGTGTGGATGACTGATGCCATTTTCCTTCCCAGCTTAACCCACAGTATCTCTACCCCATTTTGTTCCTCCTGGATCTCTGTGGCCTTTATGCCATATTTCACATACAGTGCCACTCCTCCCTTCCTGCCTGCCTTGTCTTTTCTGAATATGTTGTAGCCAGGTATGGCCATCTCCCAGTCATGGTTATCATTACACCAGGTCTCTGTGATGGCCACAATATCCAGGTCAGACTGCACCATGGCAGCCTCCAGGTCTTCCATCTTGTTGCTAAGTCTCCTGGCACTGGCACACATGGCTTTCCATGATGTGAACTCCCTGGATTGTTTAGCTGTTCTACTGCAGCCCCCTTCCTGGTTGTCCTTTATCCCTGGTTCTCCCTGCTGTCTGCCCTTCTGTTGGATTTTGCCCCCTTCCTGCCTATCCACCCCTTGAGTGCTTATCTCCATCTTTTTCACACTGCTTTGTAGAGATATCCACTCCTCTTGTTCACTGGTTCCACTGCTAGCTGTGGGGGTGGGCAATTTGGTACCCTCCTTGCTGGTCTATCACCCCCTTGGCTAGTTTAAATGCTTGTCCATGTAGCATTTAAACTTATCATTGAGTGTTAGGATTCCCCTCCAGAACAGATGCTGGCTGTCAAGCTTGAACAAGCCCCCATCCCTCCAGGTGGGTCCCCAGTCACCAGTGAATTCAAACCCTTCCGCACAGCTCCAGTTCTTCAGCAGTGAGTTAAAGTTCCTGGTGCACCCGCCCCTACACTCTCCCATGCCTCTCACAGGTAGTACTTCCAAGAAGGTGACATAAGTAGTTACTTGCTTGAGACTCCTCCCCAATTTCCTAAACTCTTCCTGAACTTCCTTAGAATCCCCGTTTGCCAGGTCATTAGTATCTAGGTGGATAATGACATCCAGCTCACTATCCCATCTTGACTTCCCGGTGATCCCCAGGTTCTTCATCCCATCCCTCCATGCCATGGCACTAGGTAGGTACCACACCTCCCTGTCCTCCCCCTCCTGTGTTCCTAGCTGAATCCCTCTTGCGATACAGTCCCCCACCAGGATTGGCTTCCTCCTCCTCCTCCTCTCCTCTGGAGTACACTGCTATCCCCACTGAGGTCACCTCCTTGATTGACCCCTGCATCCTTCCCTTCCACTTCTCTGGGTAACTCTGTTTGGTTGTCCCAGATTGCCAGTGTAGCATATGAGTTCTGGAGTGGAATAGCATTTGGGATGTGCCTCTGCCTGACTGCCCTAGCCCTCCCTGAGCCCACCATCATCCAAGTGCTCCTCATTCTTGGCATCTTTTGAGGCAACGGTGTTGGACTGGGTGGTCTTTTGATAGGGTGAAGGTACTCTTGACCCAGTTTACTTCCACTCTGAGTCTGGCTACCTCATCCTGCAGTCCAGAGAAATGCCTGCATATAGGGCAGCACCTCAGCATCCAGAAGGCCTGCTTGAATATGGCTGCCCCACATCCACTGCAATGCACCACTCCCCATATTACACTGCTCTTGTACTGCTATTCCAGTACTTGTCTGTTACTGAAGCTCTCCTTGTAGTTCCCTCTTTATTAATTTACTGTCCTGAAAATCCTGACATCAATCCTCAGATACTTTTTTTTTAAAGAAGGAAAACAAAACAAAAAAATGTATGTGTCAAAACACTTGTGCTGAGGGCAGGCTTCCTTACCCTTATGCCCCTTCTACTCCACAACCACTGTTATTCTCTGGGCTTGGCTCCTGCCAATCAGATTTAACAGGGCATATAATTAAGAGTAGGAGGCAGGGAAGGGAGGATGCAGAAAGTAAAGACAGCAAAGGAAAACAGCACCACTTCAAGCACACCAAACTAGGTTTTACATTTGCAACAGCCCCAAAACAATTCTAAGTAAAAACAGCAAATAAATAGCAGTACCACTAAAAGCCCACAAATCTAGGTTTAAAATAAAAACAGAAATCAGCCGTTACTGCACTGCACTGAAATGATTATGGATCCTTCCCCTTCTGGCCTCTTCTGAGAAACCAAAAATCAACTTGCTACCTCAAATCTGATTTAGCCCCATCTCGTGTTACCAGGTAGCTGATGTCAGAGGTCAGACAATTAGCATCCCTTCCCCAAACTACAGGGCAAGACAGACAAGGCATAATTTGCAGCAAGTAAAGACTGCAAAGGAAAACAGCACCACCACAAGCAGTTAACTACAGTTAACATTCTATTAGCTATACCATTGCTGTTATCCATTTACTGATCTGACAGTTATTATAATGGATATAGAATGCGTATCTAAATTGCTTTATCACTGTTATCCAACTTTTTTCCTGTCCACCTCCTACTAATTCTAGCTTTAAAACAGTTTTTCCTGTAGAATGGTAATAATTACATGACACCAAAATGCAGATCTTTTCACATCTTAAGGAACTCATTGGCTACAGTACACTTTGTACCTTACAGCACATTTAACATTTCATATTTTTTTACAGCATGCTCTGGCAGTCATGTGTTATTGCTTAGTTACTGAATGGATTACAAAGGTATTAAACATAGTGGCCAGATTCCAGGACACTGCTGAAGCAAAATCAGAGATGTCCCTGAAAATCACGAACAGTTGTGACTATCCAGAGAGACAGTGGTATGCACTGACACATGTCAGTCCAAGGAGTCTCTTATGCGTACTGCTCAACTGCCCTTCATTTTCAGGGATATCCCTGATACTGCTTAAAAAAAATAATCTTCCAGCCACACCTAAATTTTTTTAGTCATTGCAAAGCTAGGGATGCATGCAAAAAGTATGCAAAACATTACAATTACTTTCTAATGGTCATCCATAAAATTAATTTTACTGGAAGCCATGTATAATTCTCTCAGCACCCTGAGTTGATTCTTAACTTTGTAACTTGATAAAGTTAATTTTTAAGATCATTTTGGACAATTGTAATAAAGAATGACAGGAAGAACAGATGAATCAAGATACCTAGAGTATTACTATATGTATAGAAAATGCAGAATATTACATTTAGCTTAAGAAATCAGCTATCAATATTTAGGAACAGAATTATATTAGTACAGTTACAGGAATGGGTTAAGCAGAAGGGACTCCGGCAAGGTAATACTGTACATTGCTGCACATGGTTCTCTGATTTTTTTGAAGCAGTGAAACATTTTAGAGACACAGATACAAATCATAGATACATTGTTGCATAATGTTGTCTTTTCAAACAGGACCGTTTGCTACAATGTACACTATTACCCTTCTGTGCCTGACACTGTGCAATATGCTGCATGCCCTAAAACTAACTAGTGCCACAGAGGGCTGCATGATCAGACAAATTTGTTCATGGCACAAAAATGCAGTATATTGAGAATCTCAAGTTGTCCTGGATAGTAGTAAGGGACTGGTGAGTTGTGATTGGTGAGGAGCAAGAATTCCCAGTGATTGAGGCTCCAACAAATTAAATTGCTGAATTAACGTCATTTACATTCCACAAGCCCAACCTGATAGCAACTTTTTCAAACTCACTCATCTAAAAAACCAAGTCAGTTGGAGGGAGGGCTTGACTAATCACTTCACACCTATTGTTCTGACATTAATAGCGGTAGGTGTGCTTGAGAAAGATGGATCAGTCACCATGACAACAGGCAGAATCGGACACCTGTGAATTATAGATTTAATTACAACAGGTTTAGTGGTTAAAGGGGAAGTCTCCCATAGTTTCACACCCATATTTTCCCAACTCCTTATGTGTAACTGTTGTGTTCCTCCTCTGGTTGCCAACAGTCCTATTGCTGTCCAAATCTAGATTATAGATAAAAATATACAGCCCTCAGAAGTTATCAATGTGATTGCCCTCCATTTTACCATCAATGCTGATGGAGGATGATGTCATCAGAGCAACAGGTATTGGTGCTGCACTAAATGCTGTTCCACCAGTGAACAGAACCCACAATGTTTGGTCCCCCACTTGAGTAATGGAGGAACTCTTTAAGTGCTGTGCATATCCCGAAGTGCAGGTCTAATAGTGACTAGGACCATATGAGTGTGATTCAGCAATGATTTGGCATGTATATACAGTATGCCTATAAGGAAGTGCCTGTATGAGTTGTGTTAATGTTTCTGTTAGCAAAAACAGTTTTCCCAATAAATGACTCTGGGCACAACAAGAGTCTTAAGTGGCATTGTATAGCTGTTTTATTATGTTCTGTGTGTGTTGGCATTTTCTGTTTTGATTGACACCAGCAGTGAGACACAGTCTTGCAAAAATGCCCCTTTCCCTTTGTAACTAGGCAGTCAGTGATTGGATGGCTGGTGTAAGGCAATAAAGAGTTCAGTTATAACAAGGAATAGGTTACCAGGATGTCAGCCGCAGCATATGGAAGAACAGAAATCTAGTGGTTAAAGCACAGGCACAAGAACTGGGAAACTCTGGTTCAAATCCTACTAAAGTCCCTTACTCTCTAACACTTAACAAGTTCCCCTAACCTCCTTGGGAACTGTGATGGCCCCTCAGGTCCATGACTTTAACAATGCCCCCATTCCCATTATAAATCATTAGCAGTGATGTGAGAGCTGCAGCACTTCACTTTGAAGGTACTGAAAACAAGCTGTGGCAGCCCCCTTGTAATGCCAGCATTTGAAGTAGGATGTCCCTCACAAATCAGATGCTACACTTCAGCTGTTGTAGGTAAACAAACTAATCAGTCTCAGTGTTTGTAGTACTCTGTATTTGCTTAGCTCATTCCTCCCATGTCATATACATTCTGTGTCTTGGTATTTCCAGTCAGAACCCAGATGTAAGGAGCATTTGAAATGTAAAACAGTACACTTTATAAAGTAAGTGATCTGGTTCTCCACTTTCAGGCTGCTGAAAGGGGAGTGCATAATTTGTGCAAAGGAAGAATTCAGTCTTCTGTGATCCTTTGGGAAACTACTCAAGCCTACCTTGTAAATGAATCCTCTCAAAGGTGTTCACCTGGTTCACTACAGAGTGACTGATTGACTGCTTGATTGATTGATTGGTTGATTAACTGATTCACTCTACTGCTTTCCACAACATGTTACAACTGTCTCACAGAGAGAAATGAGCAGTACACAGGAACAGCTTTTGTTTCCTGTGAATGCAATACTATTAGATGCATTATTTGCTCTACACATGCAGTATTAAGTCTACAAGTACTACTCCCTGTGTGAGTTGCATGACAGAACTGTCTTAAGCCATTTCAAACTTAAACTAAAATCAGGATAGACAGCATTAATACCCTTATGTTTTGTTCTGCACTGTTGCTGCAGTGACATCAAGGAATGGGAGGGGCTGTATTACAAGTGACTCATTTGCATGTAAATGGGGGCTTGCTTGACATTTTACTACCGTGTGTCAGAGCCTCAAACTCTAGATATGTGTTGCAGCAGAAGAAATGGCTGATCTCATATTGACATATGTACAGTACTTGATGTAATGTATAATAAATACATCAGACACATCCAAATCATACATATACAGGAGTCTTCTCCTTTAACTTCAACCTCCACCCCCCCCAACACAACCCTCAGAAATAAAGGCTATCCCATTCTGGACTGAAGATAGTCCTGTGGTGGACAGCTTGTTCATCTTTGGTCCTCCTCAACTGCTCCATAGACTGGATCTGACTGATGGTAAAAACAAAGCAAAATAGAAAAAAAAAAAACTCCCTCCCTCCTCCCTCTTCAGCTCCATCCAGCTGATGCACGGACTGGACTGGATGATGGGAACAGTAACAGAAAATGAGAAAATGACCCTCATGAAAACGAAGTGAATCAAGTTTATTTTTAGGGCTGTGCAATACAAATACTAATCTTGAGAAATGTACACAAATACTGCATTTTATTACAAATACAAATACAGTATCACTGATAAATATGTAGAGTTGTGTTAGATCAGATATTGTATTCCAAAGTTGCATTAAACTCTGAACTGAGGCTTCTGACACACACACACACACACACACACATAACACTGGTTATTACATGAATATATATGTATTGAATTTGCTAAATCTACATATTTTATTGGTAAATATCAACCCCTTGGTGTTGTACCATAATTACAACAGAAACAAACCTGAAATGAAAAAAAAAATACATTTTAGCAAATATTAAGCTGCATAAGATTACAACTCCTTCACAGCCCACAGTCTTCTTTGGAATAACAGAAGAGAAGTATCAAATCTAGGACTTTCGATGAGTCACTACTGTACATAACACTAATTACAAAGATTATGAGGGAGTAGGTGAAAAAGGCACTGAATGTGGCAGCCTAATCATAAAAGAAGCCTAATCAGAACAGAAAGATAGTTCAGGTTACTGAAACAATTGTATTTGCTAACCATATCTATAACTCTATAACACTATCTACATTATCTTCAAATTCAAAATAAACTTATTGAGAAGAAATGAGATGGGAACTATACATTCTGATCCAAATCTGACCATTTCACTACATCAACTCCCAATGACTATCAATAAATTATATTCCCATTTAATAAAAACTGTTTTTTCTCTGATCAAGAATGTTCTTGGGGTAAAACTAGAACCCAAAGGTACTCTTAGGGTTGAACATCTAGTCAGCATTAATGATAATAAGCACATGGGTTTTGGGGGAGAAAATACTATACTAGGGTTTAGCTACACAGGAATTAAAGACTTCTCTACTGCAGCAACAGGCTGAACAGGAATGATGTCATCACTCACTGATAGGGACAGAACTATCTTCACTGTTTCTTCACTGTTTTCAGTTACTGTAGAGCACATTAAAATATGCTGATTTAAAGAAAGCCACAAAACCAAACAGCATTATATTTTTAGGGAACACTAATCATGACACAAGGACTTGAATTCCTGTGTTTATTGTAAATCTGTAAAACATTGTCATTTGATCTTTAAATAAATTGGGCTGTTTCATTTTGAATACGTCTAAGGATACATACCATTGGGATATGTACACTCAAAGTCAGCAAACAGAGGAAGGCAGGCCAGGTAAGGCAGGATATTAGATATATAAGATAAGATAAGACTGATCAGGGACCCATTATCAGTTCAGCTTAGATGCATCATAAGAGAGATGAAATCACCATATTGCCTGATGAAATGATGTTAGTTATGAAACATCAGATTTTTGTTGGTGGAATAATAGAAATGGATTTATGAAATAGACTTTGCTAACACCAGGTCTGGCACACCGTCCTCCCTTGCAAGCTAAGGTGCACAATGTGCACTACATAGAGAAACTGCCTACTCACTCTGGAAATATCTTTGTCATATTTATTCCACATAAAACTGAGCTACATACAGCATATATATTATATATATATATATATATATATATATATATATATATATATATATATATGCCTGGATATTCAAAGGGTTGCACCTGGCACAACGGAGTTGCAGAGGCGCAACCCCGCATTGCTCCCTGGTGGGATATTGAGAAGGTTGCCTGGTGCAGTGCAAATCCTGATGAGCCGGGAAGCAATGATAATGCATGTGGCTGAAATGCAGGGGTGTGCCCATGCACATGCAGCACATCCTAATATTCAGCCCAGGATGTGTGGCACAGTTGGTATAAAAGATACTAGGGTTCTAAAGAGAAAAGCATGCACAGAAACTATAACAGGGCAAAAAACATTACTAAACACTTAAAGTTCCCAGCAGTTGGGGATTAAAGCACTGAAATTTTGAGAAAGCAGCTAGTATAAAAAGCTATCTGCATTGGTCTGCTGACCGGTCTTAAGGGACCCATAAAAAGGTGCCAAGAAGCTCAATCCTTTGTCCTCACACACGCAGTTCAAAATTCGGTGTTTCCCTGAAAGCAGCTCTGCAGCATACCTGAGATCTTGCACCGGGGGATGGCATGGCAGGGGTCCGTCTTGGGGGAGGGCAGGATACACAATGGCCCTCGCAACCCTACTCTTCTGAGATCTTGCACCAGGGATGGCATGGCAGGGGTCCGTCTTGGGGGAGGGCAGGAAGCACAATGGCCCTCGTGACCCTACTCTTCTGAGATCTTCCACCAGGGGATGACACGGCAGGGGTCCATCTTGGGGGAGGGCAGGAAGCACAATGGCCCTCATGACCCTACTCTTCTGCCATCTTGAGGGAGGGCAGTCAGCACAATGGATATACCTTGTGATCACGGCTGCAGAGTGGAGGGTGCTCCGGGTCCCCCACAGCACACATCATGCTCTGCAGGGCACCAGGTGCAAGTCGCTGGTCTGCCCTGTGCAAGGCATGCAAATGGAGCCATAATGACATGCAAATGGACCCATTTGTGCCTTGCATATATTATGTCCTCATGTGCATGCCCCTGCTGAATATCACAGGTGATGCACCTAGCACAACTGCACTTGTGCTGGCACATCCCCATGCTCCCTATCTGTGGCTTGCACTGGCACAGTGCCACTGCACCATGCGCAGTTTGTGTGCTGACCGCACCTTATTAAACAGTGCTGTGCCATGGCACAGCACCATTGAATATCTTCTGGACCTCGCCCCCTGAATATCCCAGCCATAGTATATAACACACACACATATATATATATATATATATATATATATATGTACATACAGTAGACTCTCGATTATCCAACCTCCGTTCATCTGAACTCCCTATCTAACAGTTGGTCGGATTGTCCCCACAGAAACATTGCATTGTAAAACTTGTAACGGCAATGGCAGGTGGCAAAAGCTTTCAAGCCTTTCGCTTAACTTACTGGCAAAGCAACACCAGGGCATCATTGACCCCCGCTCTGTCATGCCAGAATGATTATAAAAGTTGTGCCACAGATGGAACAACCAAACTAGCTGCCAAGCATTCAGGGTTTAGACTGCTACTCCACTCCAGCAACCTGTACAGGTACTGTAATGTACAAAAGTTGCACTGTGACAGTATGAATTACTGGCAGCACGTTTACAGTACAAAATGAGTTTTAAACTTTAATGAAAAATAGTTTCAGGTACCTGCTATGTGTTTATGCATTTTTACTAGCAAAGTACAGTGTTGCAATTTTACATTGTACCTGAAACTGCATGTTTATGCAGATGGAATGACCCAACTAGGTTTAAATAGCCACATATATTGGGCACAAATTCCATAGCAATGCAGTCGCAAACTACAGTGGATCCATGAAAAGAACAAAACAACATTTTGGACTGACTTCTAGTTTATCCAACCTCCCGATTATCCAAGCATTTCAGATGTCTCTGAAGGTGGTCAGATAAATGAGAGTGTACTGTATATATATATATATATATATATATATATATATATATATATATATATATATATATATATATATTATGGTAGCACGGTAGTGCTACCATAGTTCGGGTGAGGAGCCATTTACGCAGTTAAACCCAAAATGTTGCACCTTAATAACTTTGCAACCATTTGACAGATTTGCCTGTAATTTGGAATTCGAGATCAGGACCCATACACCTTGGGATCTGACAAGTTTTGTATCAGTCGGATACATGGCTGTGGAGTTATTAAGTGTGATCTGCACGTGCATTTACACTTTTTCTGGAATTCTATGGTCGTGCCTACAGGTCGCACGGTTTGCTTGACCGGCCCGGAATCTTCAGGGAACATGTGGCCGGGGTCCCCAATGTGCCTTTTGAAGATTTCATGAAAAAATATTCAACTGTTCAAAAGTTATGGCAGTCCAAACTTCTGTTTTCCGTGAGGATAACATCACGGCGTTCCTCACGCCTTTGAGGGCCCTATCTGAAGCGGTGTGAGATACGGAGTTTTTGGTTAAACATTATAGCCCCAGGGGGCTGTATAGAATCAGCCAGGAAAGATAATACATATGACTTTTTAAATTTCTTTTTCTATGTCAGACGGTTACTGAGAATATAAGCAATTTACTATTACAACTACTGATTTTTGTGTTCCGAGAGTCATTGTTTTGCATATATTCTTTCTACTCACTGTCTTTCTCTATACAACTTTTGGGAAAACCAGCCTGTACTTTTACATTACTCTTACCATTACCATTTCTGCTTGTGGTTCGTGCCACGTTTCACTTACCATTCACCTTGTCGCCACCATGTGTACGCACTTTGCGCTTACTCATTGGCCAAGTGCTCGTTGTTTTTAACATTTCGTCCACAGTACTGTTCCTCTTTCTGTTTTGCTTTGCGTCACCATGCTCATTACGATTTGTGTTTGTGGGCACAATGTTACAATGCGACAAGACATCACCCCCGTGTTCCCGCCGTTGCATCGCATTCACTATTTCTCATTATTGTTCTCAAAAAGAAGGGAAATTAGAGGCAAAAAACTCCATTTAATGCATCAGTTCAGGTTGTTACACAGTGACAAAAGTGAGGGAATTCTATGTTAGGGTTGAAACCCCCTTTGCACCCCTCCAGCCCACCCCCCCAACTGGAATTGGGGTGTGCATTGGGGTGCTTTGGTCCTATGCCCCACTGGCCTCTAGGTACTCAACAATTCTTTCCTTCAGAAGTCAGTCCATCATTTTTCCTACCACTGAGGTCAAACTGACAGGTCTGTAGTTTCCTGCCTCTGCCTTGCTCCCACTTTTGTGAAGGGGAATCACTTCTGCCCTCCTCCAGTCCTCAGGTACCACCCCATCCTCCCATGATTTATTAAAAAGGGTAGTCAGTGGTGTTACTAGTTCTTCCCTTAGTTCTTTTAAAATTCTGGGGTGAATCCCATCAGGCCCCATTGCTTTATCCACCTTCAGTTTTAAGAATTCTTTCAGAACCCTTTCTTCTGTGAAAGGACTAATATCAACCCCCCTATCCAAAGTGCTTCTATCGACCGGATTAGGTATTTCCCCCTGCTTTTCCATAGGGAATACTGAGCAGAAGTATTTGTTCAGTATCCCTGCTTTTTCACTGTCGCTCTCTGCCCAACCACCTTCCTCTTTGTTCAGCCTCAGTACCCCTGCCTTAGTCTTTCTTTGCTCCCTAATGTACCTATAAAAGGTTTTATCCCCCTTCTTAACCGAGTTGGCTATCTTTTCCTCGGTTTGGGCCTTTGCTATTCTGACTGCCTTACCCGCTTCTTTCTGCTTTAACTGGTACAGTTCTCCATCCTGCTCCTTCTGTGTTTCCTTATACTTCCTGAATGCTATCTTTTTTCCCTTACCTTCCCCACCACTTGTCTTGAGAACCATAGTGTTTTTTTCTTTCATTTTGATTTGTTTATTTGTTTCACACAAAGATTTGTTGCCTCTGTGATGGCAGTTTTGATGTTTCCCCATTGTTGCTCCACCCCACCTTCTTGCCTGTTTGCTAGTGCTTTTCTGAGGCACTCTCCCATTTTGTCAAAATCAGCCCTCCTGAAGTCCAGTACCTTCACTTTTGTGTGGCTTGACTCTACAGCTAAGTTTATCGTGAACCACACTGTTTGGTGGTCGCTTGTTCCCAGATGACTACCCACTTCAAGATCAGAGATCCTCTCTTCATCCCCATTTGAGAGAACCAGGTCTAAGATTACTCTCTCTCGAGTGGGTTCCAAAACTAGCTGTCTGAGGCATGACCCCCGTAGAGCATCGAGAGTGGCCATGCTCTTGGATGTGGCTGCAGCAAAGGTGCTCCAGTCAACATCTGGCATATTCAGGTCCCTCATTAGCAATATCTCCCCTTTCTCTGCCATTCCAAGGATGCCCTCTATCATTTCAAAACTGTCAAAGACATCTCCTGAATGAGCAGCCTGTTTTTCTGTACAGTGCACATTGTGCATGTTAGCTTGTGGGTGAGGCAGGTGCACCAGACCTGGTGTTGGCAGTCTGATATTTTTTCCAGGTAGCACCGGCATTGTTTCAGTTGGTAGAGCAGCTACTTGTCTGTACTTTTAATTTAATATGTGAGCATGCTGATCACATTTTAAAAACATAATAAATCTATAAATGAGACCCACAGTTTTGAAACTTACTAAATTTCAAATACATTACACTTTTTTGACATACATACCCCTTTATATAACATTTGACTGGAGTTATTATCTCCACTATGATGGTGACTACAAATGAATGTGCTTAATGGAAAAAGCACCTGTAACTCACTGAGCCACACAATCACAGTTGTGAAAAACAACTTTACTGTTTATTTGTTCAAAGTGCACAGTGTAATAAAAGCCAAACATCACAGCGCAGAAATGATGACATCACGGCTTCAGTAAAAAAAATGCTTACATTTAGTTCAGTTACCACCAAGCGTCCTCAGAGCAATCTGTTAAACATCATTAGTGCCATAAATTTATAGTGCAAGTCGTGTGAGGTTATCACCCACCTACCAATCACATGTGATAAATTGTTTGAACTTTTAAAGTAAAGTATTTTATTTATGTATTTATTTATTTATTTATTTATTCATTCATTCATTCTTGGATTACAATACCTCTGAGCACAGACAGCTCATTTACAAAGGTTTTACATCAGTAGGGAGGGGAGACAAAACATACAAAGGGGATAAAAGTACAATGTTTCCAAAACAGTAAAATAAAGTGAGCAAATATATATGTGAAAGTATTTGTATTTTGTATTGTTTTTGTATATAATGTATTGAAACTGGGCATCTGTGAAAATGGGCTTGCCTACAGACCTTTTCAGTATAAAATAAAATTAAATGAAATATATGTATCTATACACAGTTTTATCATTCTATTAGGAGGAAAGTGTAGATGAGAGGGGGAAGGATAAAGATGGGAGAAAGAAAGAAAGAAAGAAAGAAAGAAAGGAAGCAGCAAACATAGGCATTGTCAAGCCAGTGTGGGGGGGGGGAGGCTGAGGTGGGCAAGGGGGTAAGAAAGGTAGGAGGTGGCAGCCATAAACCTTGCCAAGCTGGTGTGGGAGGGGTAGGGGTGAGGTGAATGGGGTAGTAAGAAAGGTAGGAAGTGCAGCCTTAGGCCTTGTCAAGCTGGTGTATGATCAATAGGGGCGGGGGGGTGAGGTGGGGGTAGCCAGGGGTCTTGTCAAAGTGCAAAAAGTGGGGTAGCCTCAGAATTATAGAGGTAACAGCAGAGATACAGGGTTATCCAGTTGTGAGGAGAAGACTGAATGCTAGTAGATAGGAATCTCAGGTGAAGCAGTCACAAGAACTGTTGGCCGTAAGATCTTGGCGTAACTTCAGTTTGAATGGTCCCAATTTAGGTAGGGTAGTTATATCACTATGAAGAGTATTAAACCAGTGAGGTGCTCTGTAGGCAAATGATCATTGCCCCTGGGCTGCCTGGCATCTAGGAACATGGAGATGATGGTTGTTTGAGTTTCGCTTATGCTGTGAACTACAATGGGGGCTTATCAGGTTTGTGATGCCTTGTGGCAGGAGGCTGAGAAGTACTTTTTTGGCTAAAAGACAGATTTGGTGTTGGATCCTCCCAAAAAGCTGTTGCCAACCAGTCTCAGCATAAATATCATAGGTGTGGGTAAAATGTGTGGACCCCATGAGTAGTCTGCATGTCTTGTTCAGAGCAATGGATATCCAGCACAATGAAGACAATGGGGCTGCTCCATAGATTACAAGACCATAGTCTACAATGGGTATGACAGAACTATATATAACAAGTCAGAGGGCTTCTGGAGTAAGGCAGTATTTATGTCTATGTAGGAGACCAATCTTGACATTGACAGCCCTGGCTACATTATCTATATGTTTAGCATAGGATAGACAGCTGTCTAAAGTGACCCCCAGGTATTTGAAATGTGATATTTGTTCAAGAGGGACTCCAAGACAGTTTCTGATGGTAAGTGTATGGGATTTGTGCTTGTTTAGGGTGCTGCTGAACATCATTACTTTGGTTTTCATGCAGTTGAGGATCAGTTTATGTTTAGAGAACCAGCAATCCACTTCCGCAAACCCACTCTGAAGGCGCAGTTCCAGTTGCTTGGGGTTGTGGCTGCTGGAGTAGATGATTGCATCGTTTACATAGAGGAGGATCCTTTGGTGGTAGAAATGAGGTAGGTTAATAAGGAAGATGCTGAATAGGAGTGGCCCCAGGACTGAGCTATGTGGCATGACAGAGCAGATGGGCTGTCGGTCAGATATGACATTGGCTATTTTCACCTTTTGAGAGCAGTCTTCAAGACAGATTTTGAACCAAAGTGTTGTGTCAGAAGAGACACCAGTAGTGGTAAGCCGTTGGAGGAGTAGTGAGTGATGGACATTATTGAAAGTCTTAGTGAGGTCTATGAAGGCAGCTCCAACTAAGGTGCCCTGATCCACAGATTGATGAATAAAGCCAGTGAATTTCATCAGGGCCAAGGTGGTGCTGTGCCCCTTCCAGAACCCATGTTGCTGTGGGTATTGGATAGAGTATTTTTCAAGGTAGTCCACCAGTTGGTCAGCAACAATGACTCAAGTGCCTTGGATATTGGTGGGAGGATAGATATGGGTCTGTAATTTGTGTGATGGGTCCTGTCTCCACTCTTGTGCACCGGGGTGACTAGTGCTGATTTCCAAACTTGAGGAAATTGCGGGAGTTGTAGTGATAGATTGATGATCTTAGTGAGAGGTATCAGCACTTCCTCAAGAGCAAGAGCTAAGAGCTTAAGATCCAGTGAGTCACTACTATGCCGTGATTTATCTAACACTTTGGTAAGGTATTTCCTGGCCATTCATGCTGAGACCATTTTGAAGTAAAAAGGAGGTGGTTCAAGGGGGTTATTAGCTGGACAGTAGGTACTGGAAGAGTCTCTATCCATGAAGAAGTCTGAAGGGAAGACCCAGGATAGGTCTGTGAATGTGTTGTTAAATGTGTTTGCTATGGTTAGCAGGTCCAGGGTTGGAATTCCATTTCTATTGAGCATGGAAGGTGAGACCTTAGAGTCTTTCCCAGTTACATCTATTATGTTGCTCCAGAAGTCTTTGCTGTTTCCTCAGGTACTGGCGAGTGTTTCCCTATGATGTTTGGATTTCATGGTACAGATTTCAAATGTACAGACATTCCTCACCTTCTTGTATTCCTGAACATCTACTTGTTTGCCTGACACCCTGGCACAGTGCCAGAGGTGATCTCTGTGCTTCATCATAGCAATAAGTTCTGGTCTAATCCAGGGGTTTACAGTGCCACAGACTTTCATTTTCTTAATGGGAGCATGGTTATCACAGGCATTGTTGAATTATTTTATGAAATAATCCAGTGCTAGGTTGACATCATCAAAGGCATCGAGAGGGGACCAGTCAATGTTGCTGAGGTCATTTTTTAGATGTTCCAGATGTACATGTTTTAACAATCTACTGTAGATAGTCAGAGATGGGGGCTTGCAGAATTTGTTGGACCAACTGCAGGAAACAGGGGAGTAGTCACTCATAGAATCTGGATGTACTGCCACATTGGAAATTCATTGTGGGTGGCTGAAGAGTATCAGGTCCAGAAGGGTACTTGTTTCCATCTTATAGTTTAACATGAAAAATGTTATTGACTTTTGAATTTTAACAGGTCCATACAACCAGGGTGACAACATCACTCAGAATATACTCAGGTAACAGGTAAGAACATTGCTGCTAATATGTGAAAAACACTATAAATCCATGCTGGAAAATAGGTGACAAGAAAACCAGACATGCATCATATGATAAGAACTAACATGGGACCATACATCTGTAGCCAGCCAGTCTGAATTGAGCCACAGGAGATCATACTTCAACAAGGGACTTGCCAGAGTATGATGAATCCACAGCCATATAGAGGTCATACACCTCGCCAATGAACAAGCAATATGTTCTGAAAGGAAGGGTTCAAAGAGGTCGGGGGGAAGGGGAGTAACAAGAAGTACTACTATATGTAGTCGGAGTATCCCATCATCTGTGTACAGTAAAGAGGGAATAGGTGGGAGAGAGCACAGTCTAAGGGAGGGTTCTCATGGGGAGTAGGGGGTACTGTGCAAATGTGAGAATGTAGATAGGCATCCCATTTTTTTTAATACTTGGGAAGCCTCCCTCTCCCTGCAGCAGTAAGCCATTCAAAAATCGCTAGCTAAGCCAGGGCTGCATACCAAGAGAGAAGAGAGGGGGAATGAGTTGTCCCCATTTCATCAGGATATATCTCTTAGCTTCCATAATAGCAGTAAGGACACATAGTGTATATGGTAGAGGTAAGGGTCCAGTAAGGAAGTGTCACCCAATAAAAGGAGCATGTGGGAGTGTGGAATCCTATTGCCTACTATTTTGGAGCAGTCTTCCAAGGCAGCCTGCCAAAATATTTGCAGAGTGTGGCAAGTCCATAGGACATGTGATAGGTGCACTGGGGAGCCATGGCACCACCAACACTTGTCATGTCTCAGTAGTTTAAGCTCATAGAGCCTGGCAGGTGACCTATACCATCTATGGAGGATCTTCAACTGTATCAGCTGGCTCTTAGCGTCTTCATACTCTCCGTGAGCTGCCCTTAAGTGAGTGGCCCATTGTTTCTGTGAGAGTGAGCACTGAAGCTCCACCACCCAGGCCGCCCTGCACTTAGAGTTGGTGTCTGGTGTGAGCCTCTCAGCACTTTATAGATTATCCCTGCCAAACCCTGCCCCTGTCTTGGCTTATGAAGATTAGCCAGACAGTGCCATCACTCCTTGACAGGCTGCTTTAACAGGAGAGGGTGGACCGCACTACTCATTTGGAGATATCTCCAGAAATCCTGAGTCTCTAGGCTGAGGCGCTCCTTTAATTGTTCCAAGGAGTAGTGATGTCAGGGAGGAGGAGGTCTCCCACTGTTTGTATACCCTTACTTGCCCATTATTTCCATGAAAGGGGTTTCTGATCCACCATGATCATGCTGTTTCCCCAAAGGGGGGCAAAGGATATCTGGGGGGGGCAAAATATGGGTGCCCATCAGAAGTTTAGCCTGCTTCCAGGACCTGCATGTTTCAGACATAATTGGGGTCAGTTGGCTCTCTGGGATCTTCCTACCTGCCAACAAGGAGAAGAGAGACCCATCCAGAGTGAGAGCAGATTCCAAAGTGACCCATTGTGGAGGGGGGAGAAGACTCAGGGCTAATCCGGTAGTGGCTTGCATAATGCAAAATTCCAGTTGATGGACAACAAACCAAGGGAGCCCCATACCACCTCTGGACCAGAGTGCTCTGGGCTTCAATCGTCCCCAATGAGGTCCCTTACCCTCCCACAAAAAGGAGGAGATAAGTTTGTCAAGAGAAGACAAAATCTTGGGGGACAAAGAGACCAGCAGATTATTCAGGAGGAAGGAGACTCTTGGGAGCACAAACATGTGTATAGCCTCAATTTTGCCTTTTAAGGACAGCTGGAGCTTATGCCAATGCTGAATCTCAGCTACTAGGGCAGAGAGAAGAGGAGAAAAATTGGCTTGTTCCAGATCCTTCCACGCTGAGGGGATGAAGATGCCTAGATATAGGAAGCCCTGTGGTGCCCAAGTAATCTCTGTGTCTGCCAGGCAATGCCTGCTACAGTTCACATTTAGTGGGGAGAGGGTTGTTTTCTTCTGGTTGACAAGTAGTCCACAGAAAGAGGCAAAGTCCTGCAATACTGGCAGTACAACTGGGAGGGAGAGATTAGGACTGGAGAGTGTGAGGAGCATATCATCCACATACGCAATTAGCAGGTAACACAGGCCTTTGATAGAAATCCTGGTAATGTCAGGGGTGGCCAACAGTCTCCTGATCATAGGGTCCACAGCTATTAAAAACAGTAGAGGGGAGAGTGGGCAGCCTTGCCTAGTACCCCATTGTAGTAGAAAAGGGGAGGAGATGTCCCGATTAGTAAGTGTCCTAGCTATAGACTGATGATAGAGAGCAGAGACCCAGGAATGCAAATGGGTACCAAAGCCATACAGCTTAAGAACGCTATGGAGATAGTCCCACTCCAGGGAATAGAATGCATTAGAAAAGTCAATTGTGAGGGCTGCCATGGGGGTAGATGATTGGAGTGCCAGCCATTTCAGGTTGAGAACTAGGCATAAGTTGTCAGCTCCAGACTTGCCCTTTGAAAAACCAGATTGTGAAAGATGAATCAAAGTGGGGAGAACTCAGACTAGTCTAGTTGCCAGGACTTTGGCCACCAGCTTGGTGTCTACTGGGAGCAGTAAGATGGGTCAAAAATGGAGCAATCCAGGGCATCAGAGGACTTCTTGGGGAGCAACATAATGAGTGCTTCCCGCATGGTAGGTGGAAATATTCTATTACTGCAAGTCTTGTGCAAGGCCTGTAGCAAGGGGGTTGTTATTTTGGCTTTGAGAAGTTGGTACAACTCTGCCGTCATGCCATCCATCCCTGGAGCCTTCCCCTTTGCCATTTGGGACAAAGCAATCTGAAGTTCCTCCATGGTAATGGGGGCCTCCAGGCTGCTGCAGTCCACCTGGGAAAGTGTGGGGAGGTGGGTTTCATGGCAAAACTCTGAGAGGTGTTTCAAACTTTTTTCAGGCCCAGCCGTAGAGTGAGATTGGTAAAGGTTTTGATTGTAAAGGCACATTGTCTTGTTGATCTCTTTGGGCATAGAGAGTACCTTTCCTTCCTTGTTCTGAAGCGCATGGATTCTGCAGGAGGCCTGTTGTTTGCACAGCTGATAAGCTTACAGCCTGCCACTCTTATCACCCCTTTCCCAGAATTTATGCTTGGAACAGAGAAGTTGCCACTCTGCTTTTCTATGCAGGAGGGTGTTAATGTGATATTTCAAGCCTACAATGGTGGAGATGAGAGAGGAGTCAGCTGGCTGTGGTGCAGAAGCCTTAAACTGCATCTCTAAGGGTGCAAGTTCTGCCTGAAGCTGGCACATTTCCTCACCTCAGGCCTTACTCTTGGCTGCCGAGTTGGAGATAATTCTCCCCTGATGAATGCCTTGAAGGCTTCCCAAATTGTAAATGTTGAGACTTCTTCTAAGGTGTTGAGAAAAGTAGCTACAGGCTTCTTCCTTGATAAAAGATTGAAAGTCTTTATCTTGAAGCAATAAGGGGTTGCATCTCCATCTGGTGGTCTGAGGCGCCTGGCCAGGGGGACAAAACATGAGGGACACCAGGGCATGGTCAGAGACAATAATGATCTCCTATTGTGGCTTTGGAAATGCCTGGCACAGCCACAAGGTTAGCTAGCCAAAAGTCTAGTCTTCTATGGGAGCGATACGTAGCAGAGAAAAAGAGTAGCCCGATCCTTGCAGGTTATCTCTTCTACAGGGGTCTCATAGACCTAACTCTGTCATAAGTTCGAGTAACCCAGCTAGGTCCTTAGGGTGAGTCTGGAGAGTGGGGCTAGATTTATCAAGAAAAACATCCCAGACCAAGTTAAAGTCCCCAGCCATCAGGATAGGGATATCAGATAGGCCGTCCATCAAACTAGCAATGGCCTGGCTGATGGCTGGGAAAAAGTCCCCTGAGTCATTGTTGTGACCATACAAGTTGACTATAAGTACTTTCCCCTCTGGTTAGGAGAGTCTAACAATCACCCACCTCCCCTGAAAGTCCCTTAATGCATCTTCGACCACCCAAGGGGGAAGCCTTACTCAAGAGTATGGGTACCCCTTTGGATTAACTCGAGGTGCAGCTGGCTATGACTGTCCCTACCCATAATTTTTTAAGCCACTGAACAGTCCTGATGGTTAGGTGCATCTCCTGAAGCAGGGTGATATCTGCACCTAAAGAGTTCAGAAACTGTAATACCTTGGTGCTTTTAGCCAGCTGATTAAGCCCTTTTACATTCCAGGAGATGCATTTACAACCATGAGCAGTAGACACAGACACCAAAAATGTGGGGGAGGTCTATACGATTATAGTGGACCTGTCCCCACCTGGCCTCAGAGTCTGATAAGTTATGGGGCCGGGAGGTCCAGGTGATCCTGGTGGGGAAACCCACCAGGTAGCAAAGGAGAGAGTAAACAGCTGGTGGTGGTGGGGGGAGGAAATCCTGCCCCTGCTGCCTTGTAAAACAGTGTAAAGCTATGTAAAACATCTAAGACAAAGTGGAGGGGCCTATATAATAAGGACAGGAGGGGTGGGTGGGCATGTTAGACAATGTGAGACCTACAGCCACCGTGATCCATCGTGAGGGAGTCAGAGGGCAGTGGTCTTTAAAATGAATGTAGCTAACTATGTTCCTCCCATAGTAGAGGGGCAGTATGTGATGCTGCCAATCTGAAAGGAGAGGGGGAGTGAGAGGAAGGGCAAAAGTTGGGTGCTGCTCTTGCTTCCAGAGGGAGCAGATAACAGGGTCCCCAGCAGGAAGATATGAGCAAGACACACAGGTAAGAAGCGCAACAGCCAGGTTAAATTGTCTGGCGCGCTGCTTCCGCTACACAAAGTTATGATCAGTCATTCAACAAGCAAGCTAGGAATCAAAACATAGTAAACAGGAGAGAGTCTTAGTCATAACATAAAAGTCCAGTGGGTCATCCGGTCTTTACGAGCAAACCAAGGGCACTTGGCCAGGTGTCTTCCACTCTACGAAGCTTCAGAGGGGTGGTTCGCGCTTCTGCAAAGGATTTAGCCCCAGTTTTGAGAAAACCAGCTGCTGATGCCAGATCTTCCTCAGACTTCTCCACTGCATCAGCCCAGTCCAGCGGGGTGGTAGAATCCATAGGCTCAGACTGTTCATCCTCCTAACACTCAATTATTGCCCATGGGTGGTATGGAGACCTCTGCTCGAGGGAGCTAAGTAGGGGGGTGAAGCAGATGCTTTAGTAGCAACTGATGGTCCAGAGCTACGGGAATGGTGGCGTTGCCGATAGGGGGGAGACTGCCTTGGATGACCATGTTTCCCAGAGGGGTCTTGAAGTGAAAGGGGTTGCATGCCAGCATTTAGATGTGGGTCCATGGATACACCTCCAAGATCCCCAGGTTTGTTTAGAGCATGCAAGGAAGGACTAGGGGACACATTTACTAACGGACCAGTCCAGTTACAATTACTGCCCTCAGAAAACTTTGACTCCCCTCTACCATCCCTCTTACACATTGGATCCCTGGGGCCCAAAGAAATCTGGGAGATGTAGTCCTGGAAAGGAGGCCTGGCCAGTGATTATTGAGCCAAATTTCAGCATCTTTGGGACATTCTGCCACGAAGACCTTGCTATCCTTGGAGATTTGGAGTGTGGTAAGCCTCTTAAATCAATATTGGAAGGAGTGTGCTTGCAAAAGCTTCTTAATGGGATGGAAAGCTCTTCTCTTGGTGGCAACCTGTTGTGAGAAGTCTCAATATAGAGAGATAGTAGTGCCCCTCCATATGAGCTCCCTCCAGTCCCTGGCTGCCCGTAGCAACTTTTCTTTCGTTGAGTATCTCAACAGACAGGCAATGATGGTCCTGGGTGCATTAGAGCCTTTTAATTTGCTGTTCACCCTGTGAGCCCTTTCAACATTGATGGGTTCCTTCCAGCTGGGATAGCAACTCTTGGAGGAAACGCTCCATGTTTGGGCCTTCAGCTCCTTCAGAAACCCCCAGTATCCTGATATTGTTCTTCCTGATCCTATTTTGCTGGTCTTTAGCCCTCATCCAGAGCCTAGAAAGTTTCACCTCATGTTCTTGGAGGCACTGCCATACCAGGACATGTTGTCATTCCAGCACTTCGGTCTGCTGCTCCAGGACATTCTGTTTGTCTTCGATGCAGCAGACGTCTGCCACATTCCTGGCCAAGGAGGCTCCGATACTATCTATTCTAGAGAGGAGAGCCTCTAACATTGTGGTGATATGAGAAAGGGCATCCCCCACTGGAACTGAGATGGGGGATACCTGGTTGAAGCCCAGACTAAGCCCAGACACAGCATCTTCAGAGGCGGCCATCCTCCTACCCGTACAACTGCAACTTGGGGATAGTGCTGATTGCAGGTAATATTGCAGCAAATAAAGGTAACCCATTAAAGACAGCCACTCCAAAAGGAGATTGTGACCTGGCAGCATGCACTTGGGCACACAGAGAAGCAGCAAACGGTCCCAACACTGTGGCGCTCAGGGAGATATGGACTAGCTTGACAACATGGCTCACCAGTATCGATAAGTGATCCCACACAAAGGGGCAGCTTACCCGAAAAAAAAAAAAACATGCAGATGGTGGCAGCAGGGGAAGAGGGAACATATCCAGCTGTTAGTGCATCATCTCAACCCGGCATAGCAAGGACAGCAGAAAATTAAGGTCCAGGGAGAGACAGAGCAAAAGCCCTAAACAGCCATCACTGTCGGGTCCATGCCATGCCCCCATTCCAGTCTTATAGTTAGTCCTTGTTGGGGATGTAACAAGTTGGACAAGGTGGAGTGATGAGATAGCATCTTTGTATGGAGAAACACTAGCAGATAACCAGTTGATATTTAGGTCACCCAGTAGTAAAGTTTCAGATTTGTTGTTGAGGCTATGAGTGTAGTCCATTAAGCTGTGGAAGCCTGTCCTACTGTCTTTTGGAGGAATATAGGCAGACATTACTGTCTAAGCTTTATTTTGGGCCCCAAGCAGTATTTTAATGGTTAGCGCCTGGGCCTTGCAGCTCAGACTGGCCACAGGCAGGGTGTATCCTTTAAGTGTCTCTTTCAGGTAGATGGCACAGCCACCACCTTGCTTGGTGAGCCTATCTAGCTGGTAAAGGGTATACCCAGGTAGAGCAACTGCAGAGTCAGGAACCTTTGGGGAAAGCCACATTTTCACCACTGACACAATGTCAGAATGGTTGTTATTTCATATTTTTTTTTAATAAATCCCACTGTGGGAACATTTTATTTTAGCTGAGCAGATATTACAGAAGAAATAATCTTTTTAACTTAGTATACAACCTAGTTATAAAAACATCAGACACAAAGCTTTAAATGTATAGATTATCTTCAGGACAGAAGTGTATACCATATAATTGTTTACACAGTATATATATATATATATATATATATATATATATACTGTATATATATATATATATATATATCATAAGGCAAATCATTTAATTGCTAAGACTCCATCCATCAACAATGTCTGGTTACAACTTATTTAGAAAGGATAATGATTCTATATTATAATTCAAGTCTCCTGCTCCCCTGGCTCCTAATTCATAGATCCAGAAACTCTTGCTTCTCTCTATTAGTATATTAAGCAATATACCACGAAAAAGTGTGGGTTATGCTGGGATTTATCCACACCTGGTGTGGTTCAGTCACAAGGCTGCAGCCCGAGTGAGTTAACAACACCCCTTTTTTGACATAGAAAAAAATAAAATAAAACTGGCTTTTTTGGTGTTTTAATTTATTTTTATTGTATTTGTTACTCTACCAGAAAAAAAATAGTCCTTGGTTGCCTGGGCTGTTGCCATACTGAGGAATTGCTGTCATGTATCCTAATGCAGCCTGTTTTTTTTTTTATTAGTGAGGGACTGTTTTCTACTTTCTTAGTGAGATAGACTGGCACTGAAACATAGAAAAATAGAAACATAGAATTTGATGGCAGATAAGGACCGCTTGGCCCACCCAGTCTGCCCATTTCCCTACCTGATGGATAAGCTGCAGATCCTAGTTAACCAGCAGCCTACTTCTTCCTACCCCCACCCCGTAGAATTGCCTTTATGACTGTCCCATGCATGCTTGAATTCTACCACTGTTTTTGACTCCACAACTCTCCTCTGGAAGGCTGTTCCATACATCCACAACCCTCTCTGTGAAAAATACTTCCTTAAATTACCTCTGAGCCACCCCTTCTATCTTCAAATTGTGCCCCTTGTTCTTGCACACCTCTTTTTGAAAGATGCCTCCTCTTGGACTTTGTTGATTCCCTTGAGGTACTTGAAAGTTTCTATCATGTCCCCTCCTCCTTTCCTCGAGGCTATACATATTAAGCTCCTTAAGTCTCTCTTCATATGTCTTCTGGTGCAGACCCTGCACCATTTAGATGCCCTCCTCTGGACAGCTTCCATCCTGTCTATGTCTTTATGGAGATTGGGTCTCCAGAACTGCATGCAGTACTCCAGATGTGGTCTCACCAGCTGTCTGTACAGAGGGATAATAACTTTTGTTTTCTACTGGTGATGCCTCTCCCTATGCATCCCAGTATCCCCCAGCCCTCCTTGCTGCCCTCTCACATTGCTTGCCCACCTTTAGGTCATCTGATATGACTACCCCAGGTCCTTTCCATTTTGTTTTTGTTAGTATCTCACCCCCATTGTGTACTCTTCCCTGGGTTTGTTTCCAGTTGCATTACCTTGCATTTCTTAGCATTGAATCTAAGCTGCCATACATTTGACCATTCCTCTAACCTTGCCAAGTCCCTTCTCATCCTTTCCACCCCACCTTGTGCATCAACTCTGTTGCATATCTTTGTGTCATCTGCAAAGAGACATACTTTTCCTTCCAGTCCCTCTGCAATGTCGCTTATAAAGACATTGAAGAGGACAGGTCCTAATACTGAACCCTGCAGTACAGTACTGAGAAGCAACTGTCACTGTGTGACATGTTGTGAGCCTAGGGAGATGCTGTGTGTTGCTAGGGAGACACTTACTGAGCTCAGTTTTTTTCTAAATACAAGCAGCAACTAGATAAGAGAGGAGAAATCACTGTGTATCTCACTGCAACTGGAATGGCTTGTTTCTTAGCATTGGCATGACAGAGAGTTAGTAGGAAACTTGCTGAAAACCTTTCTTTGTAAATGATGGCACCGAGAACAGGACAGTGTCCAAGAGAATTGGACCAGAAAAGGACATGAGACACAGCGGGATTGGAGCGTAGAGTGAACGAGAGGTCAGCAACATGTTAGCCCTGTTCAGTGAGCTATAACACGAGCACTGAATTCTGTTTTTTTTTCCTCCGTATGAATCACGGACTACAGATCCTGGCTACAGATGGATGCTGCCAGAGATGAGCTGCTGGGACAGCAGTGAGAGTCAACATGTCAGAGCCCTTTAGTTAACTGCAGATCTGGCGCTGAGTAATACTGTATTTCCAGTGAGCTGCAGTGTGCAGGGTTAGTTAAGAGCTCAGACGGTGTGTCCGAGTGACTTCTTTGCAAGGCTGGGTCTGAGGATTATTGGCCACATAAAGGAAAGGGAAATAGGGAGTGAAGATCTGTCACTGAGTGATCAGTGTTATACTGGATATGGTCGGAGGTCAGTGGGTGCCTAGCAGCAATGGCTGCAAGTTTCAACTCTCCTGTACTGCTCTGACTGTGCTACTGGTCCCTGTCTTTTTATTGGCACTCATGGGACTGGAGGGAGGTACATACTGACTCCTTTAAACAAAATATAAATGGCACTTGTTTTGTTTTTTTCATAGGTGGTTTTGGGAGAGGACAGGATTTTCAAGCTGTTTGGCAGTTGTAGTTGTAGTTGCACTTTAGCAGCGATCTAAGATAGTGGCATTTGCTTAGATTTTTGGGAACTTGCATTGATTTTGGGAAGATTCGGCTGGCTGGCACTTTTACCCATTGGTAATGCCAGGATTTACAATGTATAAATTCTGCCAGTCAGCCAATCAATTGCAAGTCTTTTAAAAGCCATTGTATAATCTTGGTCACACCCCCCCCCGGGCCAACCTGTACTTTTTCTATCCCTATAAATTCAAATCTGTGTTTTAATGTGGGTACATATCTTATGCATCTTGCAATTGCATATGTAAGATCCCCCCACTTTACTGCATGAACATGTTTTGGGAGTAAGTGGTGCTGAGTTAAGCAGACTAATTTTGTTGCTCATTGTGACTCTGTTGTGAGCAGGACTGGGACAAATTTCTTTGGGTCAGATTTTCAGACATGAAGACACTGATGAACAGGCCGATTATTGGCCCAATCATTGTCCTCCTGTACACTCAAAATCATGGCTTCCTTTTGTTCTGAAGGCATGCAAGATTTTATTATAGCTTCCACAATTTGAGTTAGCTTGCATCAGCAAAAAAGATGTATGCATTTCATTTTGATGTAAGCAGCACCTTATTTGCTGCAAATCATGGTAACTTCACACAGAATTAGATCACTTTGCATGTGGTCTGATACTTGGGAACAGTTTTGTGAAATGTGGCTAAAACATACTGCAAGGCATTGGGAGCTGTTTAAAACCCCTGACCCCATCTTTAAATTAAGCTGAAACTCAAAAGGAGTTTAGAATGAAGGGACTTAATGTCCAGGGAGATTGCTGCTGGGAAGAATCGACCAGCTGTACTTTTCCAGACTGTCGTCAGGCTACTTCATCCGGCGTGCCTACAGCTGAAGATGTTTTTTTCTAATGCTGAATGCAAAGAGTTTGCTTGGTTCTTCTCTGAGAGGGTATCCAGTACCCAGCAGGGTGTTCCTTCAGTCACCCCAGGTTAGAGCTGGCAGTGGTGGCCTAAAGTGTTCTAAGTGCACTTCCTCTGGTTGGGGGCAGTTTAGACCAGTGGAGGTAAGTGAGGTCATTAAAGTGGTGACCAATCTGAAGCACACTTTTTGTGAACTGGACTCAGTGCCGACGTGTTTCTGGATGAGATGCATCAACACCGTTGGCCCGGGGTTTGCCCTGATTGTCCAGTGTTCCTTGTCTGAGGGGGTCTTTCCTGATGCCTTGAAGGAGGAATTGGTGAGACCACTCTTAAAGAAACCATCTTTGGACCTAGAAGTCAGGAAAAATTACCGTCCTATCTCCAATCTTCCTTTTTTGGAGAAAAGAATGGAAAAAGTAATGGCACTTCAGTTGGAGGAGCACCTTTTGACCCATGAGTTATATGAACATTTTCAGTTGGGGTTTTGGGTGAGGCATAGCACAGAAACTGTGCTTGTTCAGGTGCAGAAGGATGTCCTCAGGACTAGAGATCGAGGGGATAGGAAAATTCATGTTCTCCTCAATCTCTCTTCAGCATTTGACACTGTAGACCATTGTGTGTTGCTTGACCACCTTAGGGAACTCTGTGGACTCACTGGCACTGTCATCTGGCTGGTTTGAGTCATTTTTAACCAACAGGAGGCAACGGGTGGTGATGGGGAATTTCTCCTCCACCCCTAGTCCCATATCTTGCAGAGTACCTCAGAGTTTGGTCTTAGCCCCAATGTTGTTTGCAGAGTATATGCTGCCTCTGGGAGGGATCATTAGGAGGTATGATCTGGGTTTTTATTTCTATGCTGATGATAGCCAGCTATACTTATTCTTTGTCCCAGGAACATCCAACGCGGTAGATGTGTTAAACAGCTGCCTTGCCGAGATCAATGACTGGATGGCCTCCAACTGGTTGCAACTGAACCCCAATAAGATAGAGGTATTGGTGGTGGAGTTGAACAGAATGCAGGATAGGATAGCCTCTGGATCAGACACTGGAATTGTTCTGGGATCTGCCTCATTGAAGGCCTCCTCAAGAGTGCAAAATCTTGGTGTCATTCTGGACAGGGGTTTGACAATGGAGGCCAGGTATCTTCCACTGTCCACTTTTTTTTTTCCATCTCAGAAATGTTGCCAGGATTAAGCCCCTTGTGCTGCCTCTGGACCTCCCCACTTTGATGCATGCCTTAGCTACATCAAGGCTTGACTACTGTAATACACTCTACCTCGGGGTTACAGGAGGATCTCTCCACATGCTGCAGCTGGTGCAGAACACAGCTGCCAGTTTACTTACTGGGCAGTCAAAATGTTGCCACATTACACTGGTACTATGTGATCTGCCCTGGCTACCGGTTAGGTGTAGGATCCTCTTTAAGGTGGGTCTTCTCACCTATAAGGCCCTACATGGCCAGGGCCCCGGTTACCTGCTTGACCTTCTTTTTACCAGTTCTCATGGTCTGCCCCCTCTGCTCCTCCTGTGAAGGCCCCCTGGTGATTCCCAGGATGAGGTTAAAATCGGCTGGTGACAGAGCTTTTAGTGTTGCCATCCCCATCCTGTGGAATTTGCTACTCTTTGGGGTTGTGGGGGCCCAACTTTGGAGGTTTTCAAGGCTCAACTCAAGGCCCTCCTATTCGCCCAGGCCTTCCCAGATTCAGTTGTTTAGTCTATTGGTGTAGATATATAGTAGTCTCTTGGCACTCCTGTCTTTCCTTTTTAGTTTTAGTTTTTATATAAATCTTGATTTGCGTGTTTGAATTGTCTATATATATTAGTTTTTTTTTTTCTTATCAATGATGATTTTATTCATGTATATTTGTAATCTGACTTGTACAGCAAACAGAGCCTCTGGGAATGGACATCTTTTAAATAAATATTGCCTTACCTAACTGAAATTTAATACTTTTAAAAATAAGCATCTTTGGAAATAGGGGCAGGTGAACTTATTGGAGCTCTAAAATGCAAGGTAAAGCACTATTTACAATGGTTTAAAAAGCATAAAATTCCTGAGGGGGTATCCCAAGAGCCCTGGAATGATGAAGATGCTATCCATTTTGTGATTGGCACTCCTTTTTCATGAGTCTAAACCTCCCTGTACTGAACCAATATTTAATTTTTGTAAGTGTTACAAAACCATTGTTGTAACTTAGAGACTTAGCATAATTTCTTGTTATGTGATATGTATGATATGTGACTAATGTGTGTCCTTTTCCAGTTTAGCTCTGCATGACCTTCAACAATGGTTACATAAAGTATTTAGGTAAATAAGCCACCAAGGACCCAACTAAATTATATTAGGCCTACTTCATATCATTAACAGCTAGAATATAGGAAGATCTCAAAAGCCAGTCCATAATAAACTTTCCACTGTATTGTACAATTAGGTCAGATCCCTGAAGGTAAATATACTCAGCAGATATTTATATTTGTTTCAAAGTATGCCAGTCCTAATCCCTAGGAAGCAGTTTTCCACTGACAAAAGTACCTTTTCATATACTGTACCTTTGGCAGGTACTGGGAAAGAAAGAAAGAAAGAAAGAAAGAAAGAAGAGAGAGAGAGAGAAAGAAAGAAAGAAAGAAAGAAAGAAAGAAAGAAAGAAAGAAAGAAAGAAAGAAAGAAAGAAAGAAAGAAAGAAAGAAAGAAAGAAAGAAAGAAAGAAAGAGAGAGATTAGTGAGACGTGGTGGACAGAGAAACATACCTGGGATATGATTATCCCAGGCTAGAGACTGTTTCAGAGGGACAGGACAGGATGGAAGGGTGGGGGAGTTATTTTATGCATACGGGAGGACATTAGGGCAATGGAAGGGCAGATAGCAAACAGGGAGACAGAACTTCTGAACGTTACACTGGACAAAAGGATGGGGGAATCCCTAAGACTAGGGGTAGTATACAGGTCTCCTAAGCAGGTGGAGGAAAGGGATACGCAGCTGGTACAGGCAGTTACACAGATGGCCCACAGGGGGGAGCTTCTGATGGTGGGAGACCTGAACCTTTCAGACATTGACTGGGAGATTCTGGCTACAATCTCAGTTAAGAGCAGAGTGATCCTAGAAGCACTGCAGAGTGTATTCATGCAGCAGTTGGTCAGAGAGCCCACAAAGGGGAACAACCTGCTGGATGTAGTCCTCACAAATGAGGAGAGCATGGAAGAGATGGTGGTGGGTGAAGGGCTAGGTAATAGTGATCACAAGACCATACAATTTAGGGTTAAGACAGGGAGGAGGGCAGAACAGACTAGTATGCAGGTCTTGGTCTTCAGACAGATTGACTTCAACAGAATGAAGAAGATAGTCAGGGAGCAGATGGCATGAACTGAAGAGTTGGAGAATGAGGAAGAGTTATGGGAGGCCATCAAAGGAGGGGTACTAAAACCATGGAAATTTGCATAGGAAAGGTGAGGAAGAAGAAGAAGAAGAAGAAACAGAGAAGGTCACTCTAGTTTACAAGTGAGGTGGCAGAAGCAGTCAGGGAAAGGAAATGTGCTTTTGGGAAATATAAAAAGACATAATGAGAGGAGGACAGGGAGGCTAATAGAGAAAAGAGGAAGTTAGCAAGGCAGAAAATAAAGAGGACTAAAGCTGACATTGAGGAGATGATAGCCAAGCAGGCAAAATGGGGACAAAACTTTTTCGATATGTGGAGAAAAATGAAGGCAAGGCAAGTGATAGTGAGACTGGGGGAGGAGGTGCAATTGGAGAGGACCTTGAGAAGCTGAATTATTGAATAAATATTTTGCTCATTCTTCACGGAGGAGGGGAAGGCCTAAACTAGTGGGGGGAGGAGGGGCAACTGAGAGGGACATTGAGAAGGCTGAATTATTGATAAATATTTTGCTCATTCTTCACAGAGGAAGGGAAGGGCCTAAGTTGAGAGACAGGGGAAGGGGGCACATAATAGTGGATTTTAGCCAATTCAGCATAGGCAGGGTTAAGGAGGATCTAGCTAGGTTAAGAGTAGACAAGGCAATGGGGTCAGATGGCTTGCACCCAAGGGTACTTAGGGAACTAAGGGAAGAGCTGACAACCCCACTGATGAGTCTTTGCAACCATTGTTGAAGTTCATGCAGAGCTTTTTAACTGATCGCTGGACACCAGGAGGGTGCTGGGGGACTGGAGGAGAGCAAATGTGGTACTATTTCACAAGGGGGACAGTAGGGAGGCTGCAGAAAATTGCCACCTGGTCAGCCTCAACTTGGTGGTAGGGAAGGTGATGGAGGCATTAATAGAGGAAAGGGTGGTGGAATACTTGGTAAGAAGTGATCTGCAAGGTGAACACCAACATGGATTCACAAATGGGAGGTCATGCAAGACCAACCTGACTGAATTGTTTGATTGGGTGATGCAGGTGATTGATCAGGAAGGGGCGGTGGACATGGCCTATCTGGACTTCAGTAAGGCCTTCTGCACCATCCCTCACAGAAGGCTAATAAGTAAGCTGGATAGCTTTGGGGTGGGTAGAAAAATAATGAGGTGGGTGGAAAGCTGGCTGGAGGGTAGAAGTTAGAGAGTGGTAGAGAATAGAGTACATGCCAGAGTGGGGGTGATGAGTGGAGTGCAGTAAGGTTCAGTACCTGGGCCCCTTCTTTTCAATATTTACATCAGTGACTTAGCAGAGGCACTGGAAGGTAGGGTGTGCCTGTTTGTGGATGATACAAAAATCTGTAATAGGGTGGACACCGCAATGGGGGTGGAGACCATGAGGCAGGGCCTGAAGAGACTGAATGGGGTGGTCAGAGACTTGGCAGCTAAAGTTCAATGCCAAAAAGTGTGGTGTAATGCATTTGGGATATAAAAATCCATTAGCAGTGTACACTCTGGGGGAGGGGTCAAGAAAATGGAGCAGGAGAGGGATCTGGGGATCATAATATCCAGCAACCTCAAGGTAAGGAACCAATGTAGCAAGACAATGGGAAAGGTAAATGGAATGCTGGCATGCATGGGGGGGTATTACTAGCAGAAGGAAGTGGTACTGATGCCTCTCTACAAAGCAATGGTGAGTCTGCACTTCAAATACGGGGTACCGTTCTGGAGACCACACCTACGCAAGGACATAGAGGGTATGGAGAAAGTTCAGGGAAGAGTGACTAAAATGGTGCAGGGTTTGCAAGGGAAACTGTACAAGCAGAGGTGTAAGTAACTGGATCTGTACACACTGCAGACCTGAAAGAAGAGGGAGGACATGAATGAAACTTTTAAATAAGTAAAAGGGATCAATAAGGTAAAGGAAGGGAGCTTACTCAAAAGGAAGAACTTACTTAAAAGGAAGAAGGGGGATAAAACAAGAGGGCACAGCCTAATGTTAGAGGATGGAAGATACAAAGAGACTGTGAGGGTACCTTTCTTCACAGAAATGGTGGTTGAGGCCTGGAACAAACTGCCAGAAAAGGTGGTGGTGGCTGATATGGTGGAGGGATTCAAGAGGGCAAGGGACAGAAATATGAGTTTTGGGAGTGCGGGTAGGGGGAGGGTCGGTGACAGGGGTTATGTGAAAGGGGATGGCAGGGCAGACTCGATGGGCCAGTGGTACCTTTCTGCCAATATGATTCTATGATTCTAGATAGAGTAGATAGGAAGGAAGCCATTTCAGAGATGAGCTGCAATTTGGTCTGCAGTAGCTGGGCAGGAGGAAAAGCTGAAGGTTGTGCATTTCAAATAATTTCCGATTATTTTTAAAGTTATTTTAACTACTTAGAACTTAGAGCAACTGAGAGGGTGCAATACCAACATATACCTCTATAAAAGGTACATGGTGTTGGCACTGCACTACAATATTGAAAAATAGTTTCCATGTCCCTCTGTACTACTAAATTTAACTATATGGACATTCAATCAGTCAACTAACAATAACACTTAATAAATACACCCAGATATGTCCTATGACTTGCTTTTGGAGAATTCTAGATGGGATTTCTTTAGGTGCCTGCAGAGCATATAAACTTTGATAAGTCTTTATTTTTCCCTCTTGCACTGTATATGCTTGACAACTAGTTGTTCAATGAGCTCCCGCACCACATCTTGGAGTGACCCTACCCTCCAGATTCACTGGCTAAGGGTGGTTTGCAGACTGAGTAATTAAGATTATCTTTCCCATTGATTATCTATGGAAGGACTGACAGAAAGTTAGGATTTTCTATTTCGAATCAAAAATAATGCGACAACAAAGCTAATTCAGGACTGCAAGGTGCTGTAGTTTCCCACTGTATTTTTGGCTTACAAGCTTGTTGCTGAAAAGAAGCTTCATCTGGGGTGCATTTTGACACATGTGGCCACTTTTTGGGGGGACACTAAGAAATTAAACTACAGGGAATATGAATGACTTTGTAAACTATTAAATGGAAATAACTGATAAGTTGATATCAAGAACTTGTATTAACTGAATCTGGAGACATAAGCTCAATTAATATCAATTAATTCATGTTACTGAATTAACGTTATTCTTTCTGCTGAACTGGTTTAAATGAATTAAAGATTGTATCATATTGATGAAAATAAAAACTTTACTAATAAAATAATTAGGTTGGTCTACTAATATAAGGGGTATTTAAAAATGTACCCTTGCAAGAAAACATTAGGGTTTTACCGTTAATGATAACCATTCACATGCTACTGAGTGGGTGCCCTTTCATGAGTCTAAGGTGATTGTAGACTCTAGAAATCCCTTTCACCTCACAACCCTCCCCAACCTACTAAATGGTTTTCTTTTCTTTTCTCACTCACATGGGCATTTTCCTTTGCCTGGAGAGTGTGTTTAATTATTGCCTTTTGTCACTGATAAAGTTTTGTGATACTAGTTTCCTCTCCCCCACATTTTCTGCTGTGTCAGTTCCTTTGTTTCCTGATAATGTTGTGTCACACTGCAGTTCAGTGGCCAAAGTTTCACAAAATTTACAGACAATCTGAACTGCTGATGATGATCATTACTTCCCCTTGCTCAGAAGCTTAATTACCCTATGCAAGGGCAGCAAAAGAAAAATAAACCTGCACGTCTACTTAGACATTTCTTTACCCCTTAGTAACAACTCTTCTCTAACTGCACAGACAAAACCCTCTGGGTTGCTCCTCTTCCTAACCTCTTGCTGTTCCAATACCTTACTATTCATGGAACCCTGCATCCTTCTATGTTACACTCCCCTCCATCTTACTCTAACTCTCCTCCCAGCTCCCCCCTCCCTTTTTTTTGTTTCCCCAGCACTAAGCTCGGATTCCTGGTCTGGTGAAAGTTTCCCAAGGTTCTGTCTGCACTACTTTGTTAAAATCTTGTAACTATGCACCTATGCACCAATGTAGTATCTGTTACTGTTGTCTGTCTATGCACTATGCACAAAACTTATCCAGCTATCCTTTACCTGCCTCTCCCCCCACCCTGATTAGATACTAGGGGACATGTAGGTGCAGTGGCTCTGGGGTAGCCTGACTCTGTAAGTTCCACTCTCCTTGTCGACCATCACCTCTATCCTCCATCTCTATTTTTCACTGATGATTATCTACTCCTCTCTCTGTTATATCCTGCATTTGTTGTGCCTTATTTGTTGCCTTGTCCTTTTGCCCTTACTGCATATATCAGGACATTTAGCTTGCTAACTGCTGGACTTATATTTTAAACATACTGTATATATATATATATCAATTCTTATTGTATTACCTGCCTCACTGTTTTTGTATACTATGTTCATTCCTGTTAAGCTGTTACAACTCATGTTCTGTTGTCGTTTGAAATATCTTATTATTCTGTATTATATGTAATCTATATAATGCCCCGGGTGCATCTTGTAAATGAGTTTTTCTCAATGATGTTATGCCTGGTAAAATAAAGACTGATTGATTGATTGATTGATTGACTATGTACCATTGTAATCACTGTTTTTCTGATGTATGACAATATACCTTGCTTATTGTGTTTACTGTTTGTATTCCTATGACGTAGGACCTCTGTAAAAGAGCTGTTAAGCTCAAATGTATTAATCTGAGATATCAATAAATAAATAAATTGCTTGCATACAGACTTTTGAAGATGTATTAAAATATATACAAGTAAGAGAAAAATACTGTTGGTTGTATTATTATTATTATGATTATTATTATTATTATTTATGTGTTTTTACTGCTGTCCCAGTTGATCCAGGGCTAAAAAATATGGTGTTACTCCTGAAGTCCTCATTTGATCTAGTATGCCCAATGCCTCAGAGGTTTAATCTTAGACAAGTGGAGTTTGTAGTTTGTGGTGTTAAAAGGACTACAACAAGCTTTTGGTCAATTTATTTTCTCTTTGGGCTGTAGATAAACTAATTGGAAGCACAAACTAAGGGAGATTGTGCTCAACATATAAATAAATTGCATTTTGGGTCTAGAGCAAACCCTTAAACATGTGGTCACTTGACTTCCGAGTCCCTGACCATTAAAACAAGTGCCCTGAGTGAGCAGGACTTCTTGGAGCTAGGAAAAAACTCTGTGCAGTAATAGCTGAAGGCTGTGAGGCAGTGAATGAGCTGTAAACAGCAGTTACTACTTTTTTCCTTACTTTGATTTTTTTTTTGCTTATTACTTTGTGACTGAGAGCTAAAGGGAGACCACAGGAAGGATGAAACAGGAAGGTGGTGGAGTTTGTAGTCCGTGGTGTTAAACAGACTACAACAAACTTTTGGGGCCATTTATTTTCACTTTGGGCTGTAGATAAACTAATTGGAAGCACAGATTAAGGGAGATTGTGCTCAACATATAAATAAATTGCATATTGGGGCTAGAGCAAACCCTTAAATTGATGGTTATGTGACTTCTGGGTGCACGACCATTAAACAAGTGCCCTGAGTGAGGGGGGTGAACTCAAGTGAGCTGAGCATGAGGCATCGCATGCAGAGATGCACGCAGAGACAAGCATATCAGCATGTGTCTTGCAGGGACTAGGGGACTAAGGGACAGCATTACACACAATAGCAGTGCATGTATGTACTACTCAAAACAAAAAAACATGGCAGCATATAAACCATCAAAGGATTTCAATGAGAATACCAATGAAGGCTCATTAATAAAATGCACAAACTGTTTAATGTATTCTACCAACATAACAGACCAAAGTGAGACCTAATATGTCTGTCCTAAATGTATTGAAATGGGGCACTTATTACAATAGGTGCAAACCCTAAAAGAACAAGTGAGAGAGAATACCCTAACTATGATAAACAAGGCACCGAAACATAAAAGAAAAAGGGATGCTTAATTACCGAATAATGACAGTGAACTAAATGAGTTAGAAACAGAAACAACGAGTATAGAAACTGCTGAAATGGATAATGATGACTGGACAACAGTAACAAAGACACCCATTAAAAAAGGGAAGAAGGGCAATGGGAAATGGGGCTATCGCTTTAAAAAGTAGATATGCCCCCCTAAACCCAAATGAGAATAACAAGGAAGAAGAAACAACAAAAAATGTCCTAGTAATAGGAGATTCTATAGTGAAAAGAACTGACAGTATAATATGTGTGAATGACAAAATGCATAGAGAGGCGAATTGTTTGCCAGGAGCTAGGATAAAAGATACAAAAGCAATTCTCCCTAAAGTGATGAGTGACTGTTATGAAAAGCAAACAGTGGTAGTACATGTTGGCATAAATAATGTCAGGAGGGACCATGAGAAGGATATTGTGGAGGAAATAATGGAACTTGGTGATATAGTAAAAAGTAAGGGTCATCGGATTGTGATCTCTGGTATATTACCAGTACTAAAGGGACATATCGAAAAAACAACAACTATCGAACGAATAAATACAAGACTGCAAAATAGATGCACCTTAAATAAAATTACATTTATTTATTTATTTATTTTTAATTGAGGATCTTGGGATTACACCTTTGACAACAAGCTCATTACATAGGTCTGTATAGGTCCAGTATAGCTGCTGCCTGTAATTTTCAAGTGTGTTTATGTATTTTTTCACCCGTGTGTTCATCCCTGTCTCAATTCACTTAATTGTTGTCTCCCCCCCCCCTTACGACGAGGTACCTTTGTAAATGAGTCCATGACTCAAAGGTTGTAATACTGATTTCTCCAATAAATAAATAAAATAAATAAATAGGTCCATGTCATGGTCAAACACTAGCATCATACATCAGAGCTACAGTTAAGCATTAGCAAAAAAATGGTTACAGGGCAATGAGATTTAAACAAATAATGTCATATTTTATTAATAGTAGACAAAAACATAGAGGAAAGAGAAATGGGAGTGTGACAGAGGGAGAGGAGGGTGCAGAGGAGGAGGAAGCAGAGAGGACAACACAGGAGGGGGTAGTGCATGAATCAGCCCAGGATTGTGGGCCTCATCAGAAGAGATGTATAGATTGTATTGATGCCAGGTGTTGGGGAGTGGAGCCATGCCCAATACTAAGAAGCAGATACTGAAATTCCTGGGTGTCCAGATGTTGGGCAGGAGCAGGGCCAATTTTAGGATACCAGAAACAGAGAGAGCTTGTGAGTGACAAGGTGAGAGGAGGAGGCGGGGGGGCGGAGGAAAGAAGGTGGGGTGTGGAGGAACATTGGGAGGTTTGGAATGGGTGTGAAGGAGTGGAGTGGCAGCGGTAGGCAGTGATGTGGTAGGATTACAGACACATGGGCTGGAGGCCCTATAGGAAACAGCCACAATGAGCATTAGCAACCAGATGAGTCATAAGCTCACATTTAAAGGGACTTAACATAGTTTTGGCAGGGATGCTTGCAGGCAGGTTGTTAAGCCGTTTAGGCACCCGATGGAACCTTCTTCGAGAAAAAACAGTTATACGCTAAAGATGGGTTGCATCTGAGTACTATACGCATCAAAACCTTGGGTCAACTTATAAATAAAGAACTAACCCCAGTGATTGTAAACTAAGAACTGAGGAGGGTGGGTCACCAAATACTAGCAAAGCTAACCAACCAAGGACAAATCACAAATACAATAACAATCAAACATATAACAAAATTAGATGCTACCTAAGCAATGCTAGATGCTTAAATAATAAAATAGAGGAACTGCAGACTAGTAGTAGTAGTAAATAGTTTATTGTTTGGCCATACAAGGCATTTACAACACAGTATAAAAACATATAATATAAATAAACACACATATTTCACATAAATATGAATTAGAATTTTCATGTACCATATCCCATGTAATTGCTTATATATAAAAAAGAAATATGAGACACATATTTCACAAAGTTCCTCACAAGATAAATAATACAACACATATGGAGACTCAATATATAACTCGGTATCACAGCGAGTATTGAAAGAACAGTGCACTAATATAGTAATGGGCTAAAAATTTTCTTCTTATTTATCATTCCCTACAATGCAATACATATTTAAGAAAAAGAGTTTCACAACAGGTCAGCAGGAGTATACAAAGGTATAGACATAATTGTCTTACATTAACAAAGCATATCTGGATTATTTCACATACATTATAATCCCTAATGCTAATGGATCTATATTATGGACTTATTCTAAACAATAGACCATATCAGTTCATATCCAATGATACAGTATTGACAATAATGTCTCTCTGATGTTTCTTTCTAATTCTAGCTGCATACATAGCATAAGTTGCAATTCTCTTAATAGTATTTACATCATTTGTATTCATAATGATAAGTGTCATTTTGCTTCTTGGTACAGTCAATTCCGCTTGTATGCCTCTCCCCGGGATTACGTGAATTTGGGCATACAAGTGGAATGGCATACAAACCGGAGAACAAGTTCTGTTTAGTTTTCGGCATTGCAGTAACTGTACAGTAATTGTGGTTTTACTAGAATGGTCCTGACATCTTGTGCCATATTTCCAGAAGAGACAGCATGACAATCATGTTATTTAACTTAACCACAATTAAATTAAAAATAAATGCAAGATAGAATCGGAAAAAAAAAGTTTACAGTTCCTCGTGTCCATGCTGTTCAGTGCCCAGCTCAATCTTGTTCATGTAAGCCAAGTTAACGGTATCACATTCAGTTTCGGCCAGTGCACAGTCCTGCTTTAATCACCCTGAGATCGGCATTTGTTTCATACCTTTGGATGCAAGTGACTCTACCTTCTTTTCAAAAGTGCAGAACCACTCATAGTCATGGCTTTCTCTGGAAGCCACATACCGACATATGGAGCCGATCATACCCCATACCTCGGAAGTGGTTGGGGCACTCTCCTCATCGTCCTCTTCGACCTCCAGGTTCTTCTGGCTGAGGATATCCTGACAAATCTCAGCCATTCTCTGAGTAAAGTCTGAGCAAGACAATCCATACACTAACATACACTAGCAACTGATCTGAAGCAGTGGGTGAATCAAACCTAATTAAAGGTTTAGTGCAACAGGATCCGGCTGCGCTCAAGCAAGTTAACACCTAATTAGGTGATTAGTGACCAGCCGCGTGTAATCAAACTAGCTCATTCACATTACAAAAAGAGGCATACAACCGAAAATGAGGTGGTATACAAGTGGATTTTTTTGCATTGCTAGCATAGTGAATGAATCGGGAACACATAGAAAATGGCATATAAACGGAAATGGCATACAAGTGAAAGGCATACAAGTGGAATGGACTGTATATCAGGCCATTTATGAATGATTCCAACCAATATTGCCGTATTCTGTTATACCAAGGGCATTGACATAAAACATGAGGGAGATCTTCTCTAATCCCATTTTTGCAATCTCTTATTTCATATGTCTTGGGGAGATTCTGATATCTAGTTTTCAAAATATTATTCTCTAATAGCTCTAATGTAGCTTTGAAAAAGGTATTTCTAAGTATCCTATTCTCCGGTATATCCCAATAGTCCCTGTACTTAATATTAACAATATTTTCTGCATGCCATCTAGAAAATCTGGATAGTTGAATTTTCTTTAAATCCTGATTAATCCAATATTCATTAACCTTTTATTGGATTTAAACCTTATAATTAGGACTAATCTTACTATTCCTTTTAAAATATGATTTTAATACCGAGAGGCCATATTGATCCAATTTACTATGTATATCTAGCACCCAGCATTTTTTCCCACATTCATTTTTAACCCAACAAAGCTGTTCCAAAAAACATTTCTTTGTTAACTTATCTTTATCTAGTCTAGTTAAATATAACCAATATTTAAGTTTTCTTTCCTCACTAAATTGCCATTGCCATTTATCAATCCAAGTTCAGCTCTCAGGTAAACTGATGGGCAGGACGGAGTAACCTGTAATTCAGCCCATAGTGTTTTATAAACTGAAGTCTTATGTACTTCAGCATCATCTAACTTCCATACTTCAGTTACATACATCATCTGTGCCCAACATTTAGCTCTGATAACTTTAAACAAGGGCTTTAAAGAGAAGCCCCCATAAGAGTAATTAAATTTCTTCAGTCCATTCATTGTTTTTTTTAATTTTTCCAGATACTATTTCTTGATGTTGTTTCCACTAATGATTATTTGTATAGGTTAATCCCGTATACTGTTTAACAGCTTCTATTCTATGATCATCTAATCTAAAGAGAGGTTCAGCAGAACTAGACCCAAAAGTTAAGGTTTTTGTTTTGGATAAATTTATTTTTAACTGCAAAAGATTTATGCCCATTTTACGAGTATCCAATTACCTTTGCAGGCCACTTTTAGTTTGACAGATCAAAACTAAATCATCTGCATATGCTAAAATAGATGTCAGCCTTGAGTCAATCTTTGGTGCATCATTATCACTTTGTTCAAGTTCCCTAATAAGGGGATCCATGTACAAATTAAACAGTGTGGGGGCTAATATACAGCCTTGCCTTACACCCCGGTTAATTCTAAAAGGTTTAGGTGTCTCCCCAGCAACACCAAACCTAATCTTAACTCAGGTATTACTGTACAGAGCAGATATTATCAAAATTAAGACCTGATCTATTCCTCTTTTACACATAATTTCCCAAAATTTTGCTCTATGAACCACATCAAAAGCAACAGACAGATCAATAAATGCTGTATATAATTTTTGTTTCCTTATTTTAACATACTTGTACATTAAATGATTTAAAATAATACAATTATTTATTGTTGATGTCCCACAACAGAAACCTGTTTGGGCATCACTTATCCCTCCCATCATTTGTATTTGAATTTTTAAATGTTCCAAGATTATATGTGAAAATATTTTAAGACTAACATCCATTAAATTAATGGGAAGATACATAGCTGGATCCCCAGTATCTCCCTTTTTATGTATTGGGATAACTTCTGCACCTTTCCAGGAAGGAGGGAAGTAGTGGGTTTCAATCTATTTATTAAAAAGTAAGCACAGAATTAGACTCCAAAATATAATATCACATTTATATACTTCTGCTGGAATTTTATCTGTCCCAGGGGCCTTGTACGATTTCATAGCTTTTATAGAAAAACAAGCATATTTTATTGTAAATTGATAGAGACCTATGTTTATTGGGCACTACTATCTCAGGCTCCTCAATGGAAGGATCAAAGAATATCTTCTCAAAATAGTCTGACCATCGTGGTTCTGTTATATAGCAATCAGCATTAGTTTTACTGTTTAGTGAACCCTTAGCCACAAGCTGCCAGAAACCTTTATCATTCTTTCTTTTAATTATGTCCATCATTTGATCCCATTTCATAGTTTGAAAATCCATTTTCTTTTTTTAGCATTATTTTATATTCCTTTTTCTGTAGCTTAAGCTGCTTTGATAATTGTTCATTTTAAAGTACTCTCACTTGCCTTATCATTTTCCTTAGATCATTTTTTAAAAATGGCACATTCCTGATCAAACCATGTTTGTTTCTCTTACATTTACTAATTAAGACATCTTTATACAAACTCATCCTCAGTTCCTTAAAAAAGATTTTCTACAGTTTCCCATATACTCGCTGCATCTTGAGTCAGCCATATATCGTTATTCAATAACTTATCATACAATAAAATATGGTCCATCACTCTACTTTCAAAATAACCATCCCATTTGCTACACTTATTAACTCTACATTCAAGAGGGACCACAAAATGTGTACTTATGACATCCCTACCCCACTGTTCAGTACTCAATAATAGTGGAAAATGGTCACTTTCTGCCCTAGTTGGAATACATAAGGAAGACCAACATTTTATATCTCCTGACCATAAGGCCAAATCCAATAATGATTTATGATGGGCTTTAACATAGGTGTAATTCCGATTCTCATCTCCCAAAATTCAACAATTTAAATGGTATAAATCAAATTCAGACATTAATTCAATCAAGATCTTACTAGATTTATTAACACCCAGGTCTTGAGAAGTTCGTACTAAAGGGGGATGACTGGAATTTTATACCAAGAAGGAGTTATCTATGAATCCATCAAAGATGCCAATCCTGGCATTATAATCACCAGTCACTAGGATATCAATATTAGGAAAATTTTGATTATATTTATTAATCCCATTTTTTAATTTTGACCATATTTCATCATTATAGTGCACAGAACCTGAGGGTGGAATATGTACATTAACAATAATTAACCTTTGATTCAATTGCTGTACATACACAGCAATAAAATTATGCATGTTACAAAGGGCAGCCACCTTCAAATCAGAGATAACTCTACAAAGTACCGCAAGTCCAGTGGAATTCCTACCATAATTGGCTTCCCTATGTCCATGATGAGCAAATGTTTCATAACCATTAATAATAATTAAATCATCTATCTCATGCCAAGTTTCCTGAAAGCATAATATTTCAAATTGAGTAACATAGTTAATCCAGCTGCTATCTACTATCTTTGTGGACTATCCTGTAATGTACCATGAAAGAACTATAAAATTCCCTTCCAAATTAAAAATTTAATAACTTTTTTCAAAGGAGACATTTACATCAATTTGAAGTCAATTGGAAAAACCTGCCAGCGTTTGAAATTTATTAAAGGTTTCCAGCTGAAAAATTTCCATAATATTTGAATCTTTAACTCTACTTAAGGTTATGGTCAACCCAAATACCATCCATATTTACCATATGAAAACCCATGGCATCCAATATACTTTCTTTACTTTGCATCTTATCAGTGATCTGGGAATTTTTAATTAATAGATCTATCTGACTTCCATCTGGACACCTAATCACTTCTAGGATACCATCTCTTATATGGGTATTTTCAATAGATTACTGAAGTAGTTACTCAGAACTCCCTTCAGTTTTCTATTTCTTTCATTATAGATCTTAAGGATGCTAAATATACTTAACCAAACTGTATGCATTTTATTTTTCCGTTCTAAATTTGGTATGTCATAGGCTCCTTTGGTAAAGTGGTTCCTATTAACAAAGGTCAAATGTATTCCAAACTCATTCAGTATTTCACCATTGTACCAGATGTCATTGGCCAGTCTAGGCTAGTATAAAGCAATGTTACAGTCAGAGTCTCCAGCCATATCAGTACAGAGCTCTACACTTCGTATATCAGTTTCCACCATAAGAACCCCCATAATAATCCTAAAAAGCAAAACTAATTGCCTTTTAAGTTCCATATCAGTCCCTGGTAACCAGTAGGGTGACCCTTTAAGCCTAATCCTAGGCAGATTCAACTTCATATCTCTTTTTTTTCCCTGCAGAGCTCTACTCTTATTCCATCACTAACAGATTTATTTTGGACCGATCCCTCTGCCTTCCTTCTAGTCCAATTATCCATCTGCATAGATGTTCTATTATAGCTTCAATGGTGTCTGGGTTCATTTTTAGATCCTTCATAGCCAATGACCATTCAGTTATTAAACTCCTAATTTCTTTTTTTAAATCATTCAGTTTAGCCCCCAAATTACATTCAAACTTATCACAAACAGTTATGGTATATAGACAAGATTCTAAAAGGTATTCCAGGATAAGCCAATCATCTCCTCTCTTATTAGCCACCACGTCCTCTTATTTATGATCTTTTGTAATAACAGTATGCACTGGACTATCCTATGTTGATCCTGTTGATCCCAACTGGTCAGTCTCAGCAACTGAAAGAGCACAATCTCTGCTTTTTTAATTTTTTGCTATCTATTTTTCTTTTTTTTTTTCTTAATGGTTTAGGTGAATCTGTTATAATTAGTGTAGAAAATTGTTCCCTTATATCTCTGCCCTCATCTTCTATATGTTGTGCAATAGATTCAGATATCTCTGAGGGGGTACTATTTTATCCACTTTTCCATTTATTTCCTCAATAGCTATCTGATATTGAAATATACCAGCTTTAATCATTCATATTTCCTCTCTAATAGCCACTAACTGTTCCATAATGAGGACATTCACAGAACAAGTTGTTTTAAGCATCTGAGTTAAATCTTTACTCAGAGATGTAGAATACTTGATATTATCCCTCAAATATACCATATTCTCTTTCAATATTTGTTGTTCTCTAGATACTAAGCCAGATTCGCCATCACCAAATAAGGACTGTGGTGGATTAAGTAGTTTAAGGCCCTCAATTGTAGTCTGACGATCTGCAGAAATTGCTCTAAGTTTGTTAGTTAAAAGTGGGGTGAGATCTAAAATTATACTGTTCTTACTTAATCTGTCTTCTAAGGTTCCTGAATTTCCTGAGCCCAACAAGCTTCTAACAAGTTTTTCTGAAATTGAATCTGTTAATGAGGCCTCTAATGGGGACTCATTATCTTCATCAATGGAACAAACAGCATTAGGAGCAATAGAAACATCTAGAGCATCTGAAACATCAGAAAAATATAACAAGGGTGTCTGTTACAGATCCTTACTATAAATAAATGAATTGCTTGCCTTAATAGGTGTATTAACTGCCACTTCAGTAGTAAATGTTTCCCACACATTAGTAAGCTTTACGTTATACTGTAGCTTAGGGGTTGAAATTTTCCCTTGTCCCTTAGTAAATATTAAATGGTCCATTATTTTAGTTTGTTTAAGGCATTCAGAACCAAATTTTGTCCTTTTACACAGCTCTCTCTCTCATCAATAGTAGTCATCACAGGTAAGGTAATATGATCCTGCTGTGCCTGTTTCCTAGTAATAACTATAATTAATCAACAAGGTGGCAAGGTGGCAAGGCAGGGAGAAGTTCACTTTAAGTGAAATAAAATAAAGTGTCCCAAGTTTTCTAGTTGTTCTAAATATTCTGAAGTACTGTAAGGGAGAACTTATTCAGTAGGTATGTAGTCTGAGGAAGTTATTGAGGTCCTATCCCTCACTTCAATTCAGAAAAAGTTTCTAAACCACAACTTCCACCTTATTTTCCAGTGATACTGTAAGAATGGTTCCAAGAGTTTTCCAGGATAAAAACCACACCAAAGTCTAAGTAAAAACAAAACAAGAAATCAATAACTAATCAACTAATAACTAATGCAAAGGTCAGAAAAAATAAAATAACTCGGAGGGAAAAACCAAAAAAAAAAAAATTAAAAATAGACAAAAATGCAAAAATACAAAAAGAACTTACTTTAACATCGATATCTCAATAGCCTTACACAGCAAAAGAGTAGCCTTCATCAATCAACAGACGGTTCCTGCCTCAGCAATTTAAATAGCTAAAAAAAAACTTTAAGGTAGACAAGGATAATAAAAGGAATAGGAAAGCTCCCACATTAACTTCTCCACATCAGGATATTGTGATCAATGGCGAATCTGGCATGTGCTCTTATGCAGAAAATACATATGATCAGGGCAGCCAATCACAAAACCTGGCTACTAAATTTAAAATGCTGGAACAACAATAAAAATATATAAAAAAATAAATATATAAGAAATATAAGTATAAAAGTACAATATAAAACCTAATTATACAGTGAGTAGTGCAAAATGGGCAATGCTAATGATTTAGTTCAGCTCACTCACCCACAAGCTACAAAACAGTATTATTTGAGTAAAAATTAAAGAAAGAGAGCACCAGAAGCAGCTGGGCTAAGCACCCATAGACTCCCATAGACTCCAGCTCTTATGGGGGAGAAGATAAAAAGCAAATTACCAACAAAAGCAAATACAAAAATAAAAAAGGCAAAATGCTAGCACTTTGTATGCAGCAAGATATAACAACAGTGAATGACCCCTCCCCCAAAGCACTCAACTCTAAGAAAAGTCCAGAGTACTTCTAATCCAGATATAAAAACAGCTCATCAAAGACTGACTGGCAATATTATAGTCCTTTACTTTCCTTTTCAGGGTCCGTTAGTTCCTCACTTCTTGACCACTTAAATTTCCTGGCATCTTCCCACAATCTCAGGCCTTCCTGAAGGGCATCTCTGATCCCCCAGATCCAGCTACCACCTCCGGCCTTCCTCCTAGGGGTAAAGAGAAAATTTTTTGAGATGGCAAACCAGCTGGTAGAAGCATACAAGAAATTCCAGAAAGCTCTATTTTAACATAGGTGGCATACCTGTTATAAGTATGTTTAAAGCATAAAATAGAGCCTGCTGTCTCTGCTTTCCCAGGCAGCAGCAGCATGCAGTGTTCTACTTACCTCCTCGCAGCCAACTCCTCTCCACAAATAGATTGACTTTCATTTCAACTGCAGACTATATTAAAACCCAATGGGGAAGCAGACATGGCCTTTATAACTGAGCCATGGTGGGAAGAACATGATAACTGGGGAAGAAACATTCCAGGAGATCAAATATTGAGATGTGATAGGAATGGGAGGAAGGGTGGAGGAGTAACAGTATATATTCCAGAGGTGGTTATGACATGGAACATGCCTGAAGAAAATCAAACAGGCTGATAGTAAAACTGAGACTTTATGGATGAAACTTATAAATAAAAGTGGGAAAAATATCATAATGGGCATATGCTACAGACTACCCAATGCAAGTAATGAGATTACAAAAGCTATAGGCAATGAACTTGAGAGAACATGTGAGATGGGCCAAGTAATGTTCCTAGGAAACCTACATTTTAATGATATTGACTGGATATCAGTATCAGCCACTAAGCACCAGAGTAAAGAATTCTTACAAGTAACTGAACAACCAGACCTTAAGCTACACGTACATCTACCCACTCAGGGAACAAAAACTTTAGATATTGTATCAAGCAGCAATGAATTGAACATCACAGACTGAAATTGATGAACCACATGGAAGCAGTGATCATAAAAGTATCTATTTCTCATTCCAGGAATGCATTCCAATAAATAAAGGATGCAGCAAAGTGTATAATTACAACTCTGCAAATCTGACTCCCATTACAGAGGATCTAAACAAGTTAGAATGAGACTCCCTATTAGAAAATAAAACAACTAAAGAAATGTGGGACATTTTTAAAACTGAAATAGTCAAAATATGTGATACACACATAAAAAAAGACAAAGAAATATAACAATAGCGGTATCAAACCTAGATAGCTCACTAATAGCTTAAAAAAGTTACTTTAGGGGGTGTGGTTTGGACGCCAAGGAAGATGGACGCCTAAATAGACAGCTTGTTCCCCCACTAGGCTAATCCACACTATAATCTCAGCATCCAGGGCCCCACTTGCCCCCTAAAGCGTGGGTACTCATCCTCAGCCGCTGCCTATCCAACTGATGTGGGCGTTTTTGCATCTGGGATTCAGTAAATTGTCATCTGGTGCTGGTCCCTACGTGGCCCGATCGAGAACAAGGATAGGCCCTTATCCCCGGTCTTTATTGTGAATTGTACCGGAAACTGGACCTTACGAGTGGATAATCTCTGTGTGCCACTGGCAACATCCACAAACAGGGCTGATACTGAGCCTCGGTCTTTACCGCCTGTAGTGCAGCACAACTCCACTCTAGCATCCCTTATGGCCTCCTACAAGCAGAACACAGAAGGTCCCCATCAAGGAAGCCCCAGACTCACGCACTGGGCCACCCGACATGGGCAGCTCTCTACAGCATATAACAATGCTTCTAGAAATGCTACTATCCAGAGTTGACTCTATCTCTTCAACTCTAGCGGGCATGGTCACCGAAGTGAAGGTCCTCAATGATAAAATGAATGTGGTCAAACAGAAAACAGAGGACTTGGAACACAACCAGGCCACAATCCTACAGCGCCTGCGGGAACATAATCACAAACTTACTACGCTTTGGCACTGGATGGAGGATCAGGAAAATTGAAGTAGACACAACAATATCTGAATATTAGGTGTTTCTGAGGGTCTGGAGGGGCCTAACAATGAGTGGTTCCTAAACAAAGAAATACCTAAAATGCTGGGGGAGAGATGGCGCAGACCGATAGATGTAGAAAGAGCACATAGAATCCATGGTGGCCCCCGATCTAGAAATGCAACCCCACGGCCCATAATCGCATACCTGCTCAAATACTCTACAAAGGAGAGGGTGCTAAGAGCTGCTCGGGACATAGGGGACATCAAATGGCGAGGGGAAAAAATATCCTTTTTCAGGGATTTCCCTGCGGAGGTAGCAGCTCGTAGAAAGGCCTTCATTCCCATTAAGAAAATACTGGCACAGCATGGGTTCAAATATGGGTTTCATCAGCTATCCTACCTGTTTGTCTCCAAAGAGGGAAAAAACTGACAGCTGAGATGCCTTCTGAAGTGGAGAGGTGGATTTCCCAACACTGACCTAGACTCCCCCTGAAAACCTCAGTTCCCATAAGGCTTTGGAACCCAGGCCATATGAACCATGATAGGGGGAACAAAATTGCTGGTAGCAGCTCTGAGAAGGACTACTTTAACAGCCAGGCAGTCCTGCAAGCAAACGAGCTCCCCAGGCCCACTCGCTCTACCAACTGGATGGGCAACACTCTCGCAGGCCAGCAAGCCCCAACCACTAGCTCTCCTTCTCCTAGGCCACAGCGGAGCTCAGGGCAGGCAACTAGAATCAGGCATCGGTTGCAGGGAGACCCTGACTCTGCCCCCGGAGGCCTGGAGACAGCCCCACCTGCTAAGCAAACTAAGGATGAACTCTTCTTTCCCAGCCAAATGGAAGACACTGATATTTTGGATGACCTTATAATGGAAGCGGTTGCTACTGTTTCCTGGGCTGAATCCCCCTACAGAACAGATGAACACTTAGACATGGCTGGACTCCCAGTCAAGCCAGGACTCCTAACATTTGCAGAAGCGCTCTCTAAGGACTTGCATGTACCGACTGCAGACTCAGACCTGAGGGGAGATACCACTCCACTGGACTGAATACTATAAGTGTTTCTGTTGGTTATTTTCTTGAAAATGTTTAGCCAGTAAACTTTGATATACAGAAACACATGAGTGGGGAATGGGACTGAGGCACCACTAGACAATCCATATGGGTCAACAGGGAGAATGTAGCCCACATCTTGGGGGGATTGGAAGGCTTGGTGCACTGCACTGCAGTCGCACCACCTACGGATGCAGACTTTTCTTCTGGACTGGTACACCTACAGTACTAGAAGGAAGCCAGGCACTATTGATGGCCATTCTTAATCCAGCCCCCCCCCGACTTATATAATCTATGGGACCTAACCAGAATGCCATCTCGCTACCAGCCCCACCAGTGCACAGTGTATCCTGCCCGACTGAGATGCTAAAATGTGCCATACGCATGGAGCACTCTTGTTCTCCTTCACACTCCTCTCTCCCTTCCCCCTCATTGCCCTTTACCCTAGGTGCCACACCCATGAATTATTACAGGTGGGAGAAGCAGGCTATAAATACATTGCCATAGCTGGGGACAGAGCCTTGTAGCATCTGTCAGACTAGCTCCTAAACCCTCCCGCTCAGTCATTTGGCTAGCAGCACGGCTGTGTGATCCCCCCCCCTTAGACAGGAGGAGGGTCAACACTTTTTCGCTTAAACTGCAATACATTTAGCTTGTTGCTTATACAAATCTGTACTGATTCTGTCTGTTTGTGGCTATTGAATTGATCAATATCTTGTTTGTTCCATCTTGTTAGTGGATACCTTTGTTGAACCCGTTAAGTATCCTTGTATATAACTTTTCTGCTTACATTGCTTACTGGTGCACTGCATTCACCTGCTTGTCTATATTATTAGGACAACTGCGCTGAGACCCTTTCTGGTGAATTTCTCTCTCTCATCCTCTCTATCATCTGATCTCTTCTACTATTTCTCAGGTAACCTCTCTCCTTGCATTCATCCTTGGCAGGAAACTTGGGTGAGTACCTATTAACTCATTTAAATCCAAGCACCCCAGGGTGGGACTCAAGCTTGTATCATGGAATGTCAAAGGTCTGAACCATCCCACTAAGCGATCAGTAGTTCTCAAGCACCTACACTCCTTTCAGGCGGATATAGCACTCATTCAAGAGATGCACCTCACTGCAAGGACTGTATCGTGGCTCAAGAAATCATGGGTTGGGACAGTGATAGCTAGCTCTGCAGTAAGTAAGTCCAAAGGGAAAACATGCCCATGGACTCAAGACAAAGTCACAACTGGCACCCAAGACCACTGGATTCTGGCCCGATTCTTAACACCTGAAGGTCATGGGATACTGGCCAATGTTTATGGCCTGAACACAGACTCACCCAAATTTTTCTTGGATTTTAACCAAGCTTTAGAATCTCTATCCATGGGACATCCCAATATCCCCATTATGATAGGGGGAGATTTCAACCTAGTTTCAGACATTTTTCTGGTCAAATCAAAACCAACTCCACAAACTCACCCCAGGGCAGTGCTTACATTGCAAGGGATCATGGAGGAATGGGAAATGGTTGACATTTGGTTGAGGGATCACCCCACAGGAAGGGACTATTCTTTTTTCTCCTGAGTGCATACTACTTATAGCCGTATAGACTTCTGGGTAGCGAATTCGACTGCGGCACAGGACATTGTCTCCTCCGATATAGATAATATACTTGTTTCTGACCATGCCCCATTCTTGTGTACATATACCCCCACAGGACAAAGTGGTTCAGGCACTAGGTGGCGACGTAATCCCACGCTACTTAAAGAACCCTTGTTCCAGTCCATGGTGAAAAAAGTGGCCAGAGACTACTTCGACCATAACAAGGAGGTGGACACCTCTGCCGCAATAGTATGGGAAGCCTTCAAAGCCATCCTAAGAGGACGCATCATCGCGTTTGTGGCTCGGAAAAACAAGGTCAAGCAGGCTGACCTTAAGCACCTGCAATCTGAACTGTCAGTGTTAGAGGCACAGTGCAAGACCTCCCAGATGACACACATAAATGTGGCGATCCTTCACGAGATAGTAGGCCTGAAGTATTGTATTAACACTCTGCTATACCAAAAAGCAGAGTGGCTTATGACACAGGCCAAACATGCTTATTGGGAAGCTGGGGAAAAGGGAGGGAAGCTTCTAGCCTTCCAGCTAAAGAAACAACAGGCTGCATCTCGAATACACGCTCTCTCTGGAATACCAGGGCAGAAGTGGTTACTAACCCTAAGCTGATTAATGACTGCATGAAGCAGTTTTATCAGCAGCTGTACCAGTTCCATACCTCCTTAGACCCAAGTCAGCTGAGGGATCACCTGCAGAAATTCTGCTCCACAGCCAATATACCTCGGCTCACTGAACCAATGAAGGCCACATTAGACAAACCCTTTATGGAACCAGAGCTCCCACTGACATGATCCCAGCTCGCCAAAGGCAAATCCCCGGGGCCAGATGGCATGACCACCGAGTTACCAACTTCTGAAATCTGAGATCAGCATCCCACTACTGTCTGCTCTCCAAGAGGCCCACATGACAAGCATCCTACCCCCAACCATGCGAGAGGTCCTTATCACTCTCATTCCTAAAAAATATGATGATCAATTGAACTGTGCAAACTACCACCCTATATCTCTTATCTCCGTAGATAATAAGATCACAGCAAAGATATTAGCTAGTCGGTTAATGGGTGCCATACCATCCATAATACATCCCTTGCAAGCTGGGTTTACCAAAGGCAGGACCACTGCAGACAACATACGTCTGGTCCTTAACCTCAAGTGGCTCACTCTTCATTCCTTCATCCCCATGGTGGTAATGGCAGTGGACTTTTCCAAAGCCTTCGATTCAGTCGAATGGCCCTATCTGCATGAGGTCCTTCATCTTTATGGATTTGGCCCATACTTTCGGCAGTGGATTCCTGTGCTGTATAATGAACCCATGGCTAGAATCCTGATGAATAAGGATAGTTCCCCACCTTTTCGCTTCAGTGAGGCATGAGGGAAGGCTGCCCACTCTCACCCCTACTATTTTTGGTGGCCCTAGATCCCCTCCCTCAGAAACTACAGGCCGCTAAGGACATTCAGGGGATTCAAGTGGGTGATCATTCATACTTGATGGCCTTCTATGCAGATGATTTACTTATCACACTGGCTCATCCTAGCGATACCCTGCATCCGGTCCTGGATACCTTGCAAGCATTCGTCAAAATTTCTGGTCTCCAAGTCAATGAAAATAAGACCAGTGTAACCCCGCAGAATGTGGCATGCACAAAAGACTGTCTCCAAGGTCTAGCACTAACCTGGGCTCCTAAAAAACTGTCCTACCTGGGTATCCATATCCCTTTTGACTGGAAACAAATTGAGCCTAGAACTTTCTCTCCTATCCTGGCTCAATTAACAGCTGAGGTGTCCCACTGGTGCCCACTCAATCTCTCCCTTCCAGGGAAGGTAGCTGCGCTGCGTATGCTTTTGTTACCTAAGGTGGCATATTTACTTAACAACTTACCGATAGACCTATCAGAAAAGGTTTTCTGCCCTTTGGATAAAGTAATTTCATATTTCCTATGGGAAGGTAAAAAGCCACGCTGGAGTATTAGCAAATGAAGAGCTCACTGGTCCCGAGGCGGGGTCTTCTTCTACTTTGGTTGCAAGGATGTGACTGGTCCTTTCTTGCAGCCCAAGCTGTTAAATGGTTTATCCCCACATCTCTTTCCCATCTACCATGGGTACATTTAGAAGCTCAACTCTTGCAAGAACTCCCTCTGGGCCTTCTCTTGACTAAGGCTACTATACCCCTGAACATACTCATGCCAGTCATGGCCGATACCAGAAAAGCATGGTTCCAACTTATGACTGCAGCTAAAACTGAGAACAGAGCGTACTCACTATCTTTCCAGTATCTCAGCTTATGGCATAACCGGCTCCTGATAATGGACAATAAACCATTTAACTGGTCATCATGGGACAGGAAGGGGAAACATACTGTTCAGAATCTCTACCTACCCAACTCCTCTACACTTATGTCATTTGAGCAACTTCGAATGCGTTACTCCCTCCAACCTCATGACTTCTGGAAGTACCTGCAGCTTTGCAATGCAGTGCAGTCCTGTAACTGGTCCCACATGACTGACCCAAAGTGGCAGTGGTTATCCACCCTACATTTAAAATCCTCCTCTCATGGGCCAGTGGGGAAGTTCTATAATACATGCCGTGAAGCACAACCTGATCACACCAATGACTATAGGAAAGCTTGGACCACAGATACAGGTTGCCCCATTACCCCTCAGACTTGGTCACACTGTTTACAACTTGCCCATTCTGCCTATAAGGACAAAAAGAGCCAACTGATACAACTGAAAATCATTCTTTACTGGTACTGAACACCAGCAGCCCTTCGCAAGTGGGGTATTCTACCACATGCAGAATGTTGGAGATGCAAGCAATCCCCAGCTAACATCTTGCACCTACTGTGGCAATGCCCGGCCCTAGCACCCTTCTGGTTCATGATTGCAATGGACTGCTTGGGTGTGTTGCGCCAGCCCATAGATCTCTCCAGCCCTATGCTCCTGCTAGGAGACAGCACCCTCCTGCAACAACTTGGCTTGCAACAGTGAAATTGGATCCTAGCAGCTCTACTTGAAGCTAAACGGCTTTTACTTATGACATGGTGAAAACCTTAACCTCCCACTATCTCTAGGTGGCACTCTGCCATGGCCAGGTTGGCTACCTTTGAAAGGCTCACCTATGCCAGCAGAGGGTAGCCATCATGGTATTACAGTAAGTGGGAAGCTTACCTCAACTCAGCATTTTGTCATGCAGATGTAATCCCCCTATCTAAACAACATACAAGATCCTATCCTCCCATTTGGATAGGCTGCTGGATGGAATCTCGCTTTACTCCTCTAAATATCTGCTGTGGAAGTGTACATCCCCCTGTATCACCCTTTATCTCCTCCCCTTTCTCTTTCCTCTCTTCCTATATTCTTTGGGAATGTTCTACAGTGCATGGCCCTAGAGGGCAAATGAAAGATTTGGTGGCTTTAAGATTAGATATGTATATTGATATAAGATAACCTCTCCTGATATTTCCATATCCTAATACATCAGATAAGATAGCTATCATTTGGATACAAAGCTATATTGTGTAGGTTATGTTGATGCTTACTATGTACTCAAGTATATATATCTCAATGTTTGATGTGTGTACTTAATAGAAAATAATAAAAAAACTATTCTATGATAAAAAAAAAATTACTTAAGAAAAGGAGGAAACTCTATGATGCATTCTCTGAAAAACCCAACCGATGAAAACTGATTAAAATATAAGCGTGTACAAAAGCAATGCAAAAAAAAACCCCCAAAAAAACAGAAACTTGAAAAAAGCTTGTCAATAAATAAAAATAAAAACAATATGAGGGCTTTCTATGTATACGTGAATTCTCAAAGAAACTCAAATAATGGCCTGTGTTCTATTACAGAGGAAAATCAGGTAATAAATGATCCTAAGAAAATGGTTGAAATGTTTAATAAATATTTCACATTGTTGTTTTCCAAGAATAAACCATATAAAGGAAAGATGGATACTAAGCATGAGGGTCCATTAGGAATAACAGAGGAGGACATCAAAAACAAAATCAACAAATTAAAAAACACTCATTCAGCAGGCCCTGATAATATATCTCCTAGATTATTAAAGCTTCTCACACCCTACATATCTAAACCACTACAAATGATATTCACTTCATCACTACTAAATAATGAAATCTCATCAGACTGGCTTACAGCTACTATGATCCCTGTACACAAAAAGGGTAACAAGCAAATAAATTACAGGCCCATAAGTCTGACCTCTGTACCTGGGAAGTTACTGGAATCCAGAGTGAAAGATATGATAGTGGCAAACCAAACAAATGTGGTTCTCAGGACACAGAGCAACATGGTTTTACCCATAACAGGTCCTGTGTAACAAACGTGTTTTGTTTCTATGAGAAAGCATCAGAATTTGGATATGGGATTACTGGTTGATTGTATATATCTTGATTTTTCAAAGGCCTTCAACATATTGCCACATGGGGACAATAATAGAGAAGCTAATCAATCTAAAAGTACACACTGTTATTATGTTACAATATAATACATGACAAGAACCTATTTAGTGAACTAAATCTGGAATTTAAAAATGATCAGGAAGGAACAAGAGGGCACCCACTGCAGTTAAGACCAAAACATTTTTGAACTAGTAGAAGAAAAGATTTCTATACACAAAGAATAATTAATCCGTAGAATAATTTGCCACCAGAAATCATAGCAAGTAAGGATAAAAACCATTTCAAAAATAAATTAGACACCTACATATTAGATGGGAATGTTCTGTGCTATTATGGGTGATCAGACAGGAGCACACATGGTCCAAATGACTCCACAGCTCATTACACCTTTGTATGAACCTTAGGGCACTATATTGATGTGCTGAGTTTAGGGAAAAAGTAAACAACATGGTCAATAAGTAAACAACTCTGGACCCACACAGTGTGCATGGGAAAGGATTGACTGACAGTTTATTTTATGTGCTGCATGGTGTTAGAGGTGAGGCAGTTCAGTATAATTATTGGGTTGTATTCTCTACAATTGGGTGGACTGTTTGTGGGAAATGTGCCATTAGGTAATAGAAAATTAAAAAAATAGAAAGTGCTCCTGATCCCAAATAGTCATACTGTAGCAATTTGACAGTCCCTTACAACTTTTGAGGAGTGCAAGTGAAAATGAAGGGGAGAAGTATGAATTATTGTCCCTTTCACTCGCAGTCCTTAGCCATGTGTAGGACTCAAAACAACAACAGCAACAACAACAGAAAGAAATGTTGAAACTGCTGTATAACTACAATGTAACTACTATGTAACTTCTGTGTATTTACATGTAACTACATTGTAGTAGTTTATTAGTTTCTCATTTGCAGTTTGGTGTAGTTACACAATTTGCATGAACTTGTAGTTACTACAATTACTGTTTCCTCCTTTCTGCTTCAAATCAATTTTGTCTGGCAAATGTAACTATGAATATTGCACTTTGTAACAGCTGTTACATGTGTTGTTACACTTCCAGCTTAAATCAATTTTTCTGCTGCACTTTGCAGCAGCTGCTACATATGTAGTTACACTTCCAACATAAATCAATTTGTGCCAAAAGAGAGACAGTTGTGGTTGCATGTATAACTACCACTTCATGCAATTTGTATAACTGCACACCAGGAAGGGTCCCTTCCTGTGCATCCTTCACCACCCACCACCACTTGACACAGCAGATCTGTGGTAAAGCATGGTATGGAGCCATGCCCCACCCCCAGCTACCCACCCACCTGGGCCATAGCAGGCCATGAGTGTGGGTGCAGAAGAGGTGTGGGTCAATGCCACAGAAGCAGCACATTTCTTAGTAACAACAGCACTGTTACAAACCAATAAGTAATTATGTAAATTATTTTTATTTTATAAATAAATAATGTAGTTGTATAGCAAATACAAATATTATATTGCATGTTTATTAAGCAGTAAGTGCATGACGGAATGATTTCTGAAGGAAATCATACATCAGAACTATAGCATTGACATTCAATGTAACTGTACAGTAGTTATACCATTCTTCGTATGCTTTATTTTAAGTGTCAGTTTCTGTGTACTTACTTTACAAAAACATGTTAGTCATTAACTGTGAAAACAATGCCAAAGAAGCAGCATGTTCCATAGTAATGACAGCGCTGTTACACCCTTCTTCTTACACTTTATTTTGTGTCAGTTTCTGCATACTTACTTTGTAAGTACATGTTAGTTAGGCATTAACTGTGGAAACAATGGCACAGAAGCAGCATGTTCCTTAATAACTACAGCACTGTTAAACATCAATAAGTAATTATGTAAATTAATGATTTTTTATTGTATAGCAATTTACAATGTTAGATTACATGTTTATTTGTAGTTATTTTTTGGTTTTTTGAGTTGCACAGTATACAAGTGGTGGCTCTGGAATTTGAACCCATTTCTCCAGGTTTGCAGATCAGTACTTTTAACCGCCATGCTATACTGCAGTAACTTTATGAGGGAATGATTTCTGAAGGATAATTCTAAGTGTCACTAACTGCACTGTAACTACTGTATAACTACACTATAACTGCACTATTATATAGTTGTTAACTAGTTTCACAATGTGTGTTGTGTGCTTACATAACTTTTAATGTGCTGCTTCTGTGAGATTGACCCACACCTCTGTTGCACCCACACCCCTATCCTGCTGCTGCCCAGGTGGGTGGCTGGGGGTGGGGCATGGCTACTCTTTCATGAGAGTCCTATTTCTTCTGTACTTAAGACTAAATTGTCCCATTGTACAATGCTGAACAGTCATAAGACTAATTGTACACCATGGCCCAGATATTCAAACTGCGCCATTCTGAGGCGCAAGCCCCTCCGCTGCTCAAAATAGTTACGCGGGGTTTGGCGGGGTGATATTCAAAGGGTTGCTCTGTTGAGCGCTCAGCACGAATATCACCCAGCCAACGCTGCGCATAGCACAGTGGAACTTGCACCACCGCAAGTTGCCAGAGTTGAGCATTAAACTTGCGGAGGCGCAAGTACCATTGCGCCATGCTCAAATTTCCGATATTCAAAAGGTGACATGCAAATGAGGCCATAATTTATGCAAGGCACAGGGGAGGCCATTTGCATCTATTTATGGGTCCATTTGCATGCCATTTGCATGTAGGTGCACCGATCCCCGAGGACTTGCCCCTGGCCACCCTGCCAGACAGCAGCCGTCGGGGACCGACGCACAATGCAGCCCGATCGCGGGCATCACAGTTACATGAAACCCCCCACACATATCCCACAGCCCGATCGCGGGCATCACAGTTACATGAAACCCCCCACACATCTCACACAGCCCGATCCCGGGCATCACAGTTACAGAAACCCCCCACACATCTCCCACAGTCCGATCACGGGCAGGCAATATATGAACCCTCCCCAGTGCCTGATCGCGGGCAGAATGTAACCCCCCCCAACCGAATATCTCCTGGTGGTCCAGTGGACTGTAAAGCCCGATGCGGGCAGATATCACATCACAACCCCCAAACATCTCTCTGGTGTCTAGTGTCCCCCCACCCACCCACAAGCCCCTCCACCCGCTCCCCGCGGCCGGCGGGCGAGCATCCACCTGCCTGCCGCCCGCCGCGCCAGCCCATTGACTGTCGGTAGGGCTGCACGCTCAGTGGTGCAGAGCTACAGCCAATGAGCGTGCAGCCCATACCGTACATGACAGTCCAGATTTGTGAATGATCATTCACAAATCTGGACTATCATGTCTGATATAACTACACACCAACAGCAACTCTGCACCAATCAAACGTGCAGCCTCAGTAATCAATCACGGCGCGTGAGGCGCGAAGCCGAGGTGGGGGCGGCAGGCGGGTGGATGCTTTCGCTCACTGCCGCGGGGAGCGGGTGGAAGGGTCAGGGTGGGTGGGGGACACTAGACACCAGAGAGATGTTTGGGGGTTGTGATGTGACATTCTGCCCATGATCGGGTTTTAAAGTCCACTGGACCACTGTGGGGAGATATTCGGTTGGGGAGGTTACATCTCTGCCCGCCAGATCAGGCACCGGGGGGTTCATACACGCTCTGCCCGACATCGGACTGTGGGATGTGTGGCGGATGGCGGTTCATGTATCTGTAATGCCCGCGATCGGGCTGTGGATATGTGGGGGTTTCTGACTGTGGATGCCCGCGATCGGGCTGTGGGATATGTGGGGGTTTCTGTAACTGTGATGCCTGGATCAGGCTGTGGATATGTGGGGTTTCTGAACTGTGATGCCCGCGATCGGGCTGTGGGAGATGTGTGGTGGGGGGTCTATGTTACTTCTATGCCAGCGATCGGGCTGGTGGGGGGCACAGGGACCGAGTTGGGGGCCAGCCAGGGGTGGCAGCTGCTGTGTTGCGCCCTGCAATACAGCAGCTCACCTGTGGTGGCCCTCAACTTGATCCTTTTTGGCTCAAGGTTGTGCAGGCGCAGGTTGGGGGTTGCGCATGCACAACTCTGCACAACCCGACTGAATATCGGGTTGCGCAGGTTATGCATGGTTCCTCCCCCTCCTGTTGAGCATGCATTCATTTGCATTGCTCTTTTGCGCAACCTGTTGCCAGTGGAGCAACTGCCTCCTGCTGAATATTGCAGAATGGCGCAATGTAGGACTTGCGCATGGAGCAACCCTTTTGAATATCTGGGCCCATGTATATTGCACCTACACTTTATTTGCTACTCTATTGTGTTTCAACTGTATTCTTGCATTTAATTGTACCTAGCTGTACTCAATATATTCAATGTATTCTATTTCCTGTACCTTTCTCTGTTAATGTAATTGTATTGTCTGTATTACCTATGTACCATCTTTATGGCCTGGGTCATCCCTGAAAATGGTCAATGCACCTACCCAGTAAACAAACAAACAAAAGGACAAACAAACAAACAAACAAACAAATAAATAAATAAATAAATAAATAAATAAATATCACCCGTTTGCTGTGTGGGGTGATGGTGGGTGATACCAGATACATATGCCAGGATGCTTCCTTAGCCATTCCATGCCCTTCTCACCAGCTGAATGAGGTGACAGCAATGGCACCATCATTCACACCAAGCTACCACAGCCTCCTGACTATAATATGAGTGCTTGGGGCATGGTGGTGAAGATGTTCATGTAATGCCTAAGGAAGAGTCCCTTATTGTGTATCTGGCACCACCCACCATTACTCCACACAGCAGATATATCTGTGTGTCTCTTTCTGTCTCTCTCTCTCTCTCTCTCTCTCTCTATATATATATATATATATATATATTTGTTTGTTTGTTTGTTTGTTTGTTTACAGAGTAGGTGCACTGATCCAATGGACCATTTTAGGCATGGCCTGGGCCATAAAGATGGTACATAGATAATACAGACAATACACTTACATTAACAAAGAAAGGTACAGGAAATAGAATGCATTGAATATATTGAGTGCAGCTAGGTATAACTAAGTGCAAGGATACAGTTGAAACACAATAGAGTAGCAGCTGAAGTGTGGGGTGCAATACATATGGGGCAGGATATTCAGAGCACTTGCGTATAGCACAACCGAGTTGTGCTGGTGCTACCACAGAAATGCACCACCAAGTGATATTCAAAGACCGTGGCTGCACAGCGCAAGTTGCATTGTGCCATGGCACAATAATAATATATGCAGTGCAAGTGTAGGGGGCATTCCCATGAAAAAGCAGTGCAAAGGTATATTCAACCAGAAACCATGGTGCAAGTCTGGCGCAAAATCCAAGATGTGCCACCTGAACTTGAGCCTATAAAAACCTGGCTCAAACACACAGACAGGGATGTGCAACACTGTGCAGAGAGAGAAAGAGGGAGGGAATGAGAGAGAGAGAGAGAGAGAGAAAAAGAGAGACATAGCCAGGAGCCACTGCACAGCCAGAGAGTGATGGACAGTGCCCTGTTTCTCATGGAGGGAGTAATGAGGGGTGTGAGGAGGCAGGAGGAACACCAACATGGCCAACGAAGGGCCTGGTGGTGGTATGCCCAACACAGGTGGTACTGTGCCCATATCACATTTGAGAACTATAGTGATACAGAGATAGAGGGCTGGTACTGCTGAGTAGGGCAATTCTGAGGCAGCTCTGTGAGCTGTGCAGTGAAGAGATGCAGGCACCCACCAGATGCAGTCATGCCATGTCAGTGGAGGCTAAGGTGACAGCAGTCATGTGCCTGCTCGCCATGGGCACCTTCCAGAGACCAACAGGGAATACCATTAGCGTCACCCAGTTGGCCACATCCTGCCTCCTCACACAGTTCTTCAACACTCTGCTGCCACATGCTTTGGAGTACATACATGTCCCCAGCACACAGGTGGAGCATACAGCAAACGTGCAGGACTTCCACAAGGTGGCACGCGTGCCAGGTGTGATTGGGGCCATTAACTGCACCTACATGGGCATCCACATACCACCTGGCCCCAAGGGCCCAGTCTGCAGCAACCTCAAAGGATTCACATCAGTCAACTGCCAGGTGGTGCACAATGCCATGGGACACATCATCAATGTCTGAGCCACACACCCCAGGAGTGCACATGACACATTTATCTGGCACAGCTCTGCGCTGTGCCAGAGGTTCGAATGTGGGGATATCCCCATGGGCCACCTAGTGGTTGAGTATGGCATGGGCCAGGGAGCTGGCGCAGCACAGCTGAGGAGGTGAAGGAGGGAGGGCAGCCAGGGCAGGCATGGTGGAGTAAGCAGTGGGGACAGAGACTAGGAGGTGGCAGAGCACAGACAAGGGCTAACCATGTCCATCTCCACACAGGTGACAGAGCATACCAACTGACGACATGGCTGCTCACCCTCTACTGGCAACCATCATCCCCCAGAGAGGAAAGATACGAGACACATGCCAGCACACACAGTATCATTGAGCGCTTCTTTGACATGCTTAAAATGTGTTTCAGATGCCTAGACAGGTCAGGCGGTGCCCTATAATACAGCCCATCAAAAGCCTGTGGCCTATTACTGGCCTGCTGCATACTGCACAACATGGCCATTGACCGTGGGATAGCTGTCATAGCAGAAGATGGTGATAGTAGTGGGGACGATGGTGGGAATGGGCCAGAGGGTTGTAGGCAGCCACCAACTGGAAGATGGGACCCCAGCCTGGCAGCTCAGGCATGGCAGCACCAGGACACCATTGCATAGGAGCACTATGGAGAATGCAGGTAAGTGCAATGACAGACATGCAAAAGCCACACAGAGCAGCATACCACACATAGCCCTGGATGTGCTTGGTGATAGTCATGCAGGGAATGGGGCATACAGCAGGCATGAGGAGGCACTGGCACACAGATACACACAAACAGAGCTCAGGAATGCGCACACACACACACACACACACACACACACACACACACACACTGTGGACTATGGCATGGATCAGAGGCATGACACCGGTGCACAGGCAGAGCAGGCATTGAGCATATTGGGCATCATCACATCCATGCCACATGGCCCAGCAGCATGGTCAATGTACACAGGGGGCATGTGGCACAACCCACATGCATGCATACACATGCATGCTGCACCACCACCACCCATGTGTACATGGAGCAGCAGCACCAGACGGCAGTGCAGGGCAGCAGACACATCAGTCCAACCATGCAGTCCCTTGACCACCACGGCCATGTGGGTGGCCACACCTGGGCCGACCAGTGGATGCAGGATGCACATCGGCCATGGGGGTGTGTCCAACACCCCCCTTGGGTTGATGTCTGGGACCACGACCGTGTCCACGCAGGGGTGTTGAGGCAGCCAAACAGGCTAGCCCCTGGGGTGCCTGGGATGCTGACATCAGATCCAGGCATCTGCTGTGATGGGCTCGCCAGATGCTGGGACCGTGGGGTGGACAGTGCACTGCAGGTGGTCCTGTCCGCATGGCCAAGCCCAGTGACTGCCACCGATGCAAGCCCCACTGCGATGGTACTAGTCATGCAGTCCATTGCCACCACAATGGCACTGGCCATGCAGTCCATCAATGCCGTCATGGCCTCCCGCATCTGGTGGAGCCCATCCATGAGGTGCGCAGTGCCCATGTCCTGCTGCTCAGCCAGCTGTCGCACCTCCGCATGCAGTGCATGCACCTCCATGGCAAGCAGCACCTGGTTCTCCACAGATGTGCACAGCAACTGGGTGTGCTCTGCCAGTCACCCAGCATCCTGCACTTCCTAGGCATTGTGCTGGACCACTGGTGGTGAAGCACCATGCTGCCCAGCCTCCCACTCTGGTGGATGCTGCACAGGGGGCCATACTGGGGGTATAGTGTTGTCAGGTGCACCGGTGACAGACACTGTGCTGGGCTGCCTGGTGGAAACCTCATCTTGCTGCTGCTGCTTGACTGTCTGCTTTCCAGTGCCATGCTCTGCCACCATGCCTGCACCACCACACCTACCGTGCACAGTGGTGGCACCACACACTGCGGCACCGATGGGGATGGGTGGCAGCTGTGTAGCCACAGGCACAGCACCGTGCCCTGATGCTGCCTATGATGCGTTAAGGGTCATCTCGGACAACACGTCCCTGACACTGTCAAGGATCAGCATTATGCCATCATCTGAGCCAGACATGGCCCCTAGCTGGGTTTCTGCACACAGCACATTCAGACTGTCATCATGCAGGAACCCAGCCAGGGTGTCATCTGACCCCAGGTCAAGGTCATCCAGTTGCTCCACGGCGCTCACCCTCAGCCTGTCCGGGACACGCATGCCAGTGGAGGTGGATGGTCCATCTTCCGTGGCTGTGGCCGACCCCACTCCATCCTCACTGTGGATTCGTGATGCTGCTGCAAAACAGAAACAGTGGGTCAGTGGTACAGTGACAGCCACACAGTGGTCCCCTTATGGAGTGCATGTGGGCAATGCTGCATGCCATCCCATAGCCATGCATGCCAGCGGCGACACAGGCAGGTGGCATGCATTCCCGTATGTACATTCCCACCCCAACGGCCATGTCGGTAGAGTGCATACTTACCATGCAGGGTTGGGCTGCTGCCGGTCTGGAATCCCCCACAAGGCACACCCTCGACTGAGGTACGCCTGATGGTGGCTGCCACCAACTCTTCAGTGGTCAACAGGGTAGGCGTGGTTGATGGACCACCACCGGTCGCACTGCGGGAGGCTCGTATAGCTGCCACCTTCTCCTTAATCCTCCACCTGTCTGTACTGACCTTCTTCTGGCACTTCTGTGCACTTCTCTGGTGCCATCCATGCTGGTTCACATACACCGCCACATCATCCCACCCTGCCGTTTGCTCCTGGGGTGTGCCAGTGGCACCGCTTTGCAATTTCTCCCTCTCAAGGTATGCCTTATACAGAGCATTCATCTCTGCCTTCGTGAAGTTCAGCCTTCTTTTCCAGCCAGGCCCATGCCCCTCCACTTCTTCATGTCCCGACATGTTGCTACCTGTGGACAATGACAGCATGGTGGGTCATTGTCAGCATGGTCCCTAGCAAACCAGCAGTGCATAGTTGTAGCTGGCCTCTGTTTCCCTGTGGCAGCATCCTCTTACCTATAGAGGTTGCAGTACCGGTCCATAGCCTGTGCTGTCCACTGGCAATTATGAAGCGCAATGCATGCAAATGAGCAGTTGCGCAATGGTAATGATATGCTAATGCACCCCATTGCGCAGCGCATTGGCTGATGAGGTGATTTGCATATATTGACTGAATAACGCGAAAATTTATTTATTTATGTATTTCATTTTTGTTGACTGGGTAAGTGCACTAGACAAATCCTGCCTATTTTCAGGCATGACCCAGGGGAAGGGGATACAGATGAATGCCAACTGACCTTGAACCAGATTAAGCTGTTGGTGATATTTTTAGTGAATGAGGGAAATTTGGCCAGGACACCAGGGCAATTCCCCTACTCTCCTGTGGGGGTCCCCTTACATCCTGGCAATCTGCCAAGATGACCATCTCTGGAGGTGCTGAGGAGGACATGGAGGTGTTGGAGGCAGAGGAGATGGTCTCCTCCCCTGTCTCTGAGAAGTGAGAGACCACACTAGTCAAGAAGCTACCTGATACTGAAGACGCTCTGCTGACTTTGCCACAGGAATTGAAAAAGTCTTCTGTTACTCCCCCCGGTTGAGACATGCAAGGTTTCTTATGCTTTCTGCTAAAGCTGTTGATAAAGTTTTGCTACCTTCTACTGTTGCTGCTGACCTGTCTTCTGTTCCTCTACCTACTTCTCCTGCTGATGTTGATACTTTGCTAGTGCTAGAAGAAGTGTCATTTGGCAAAAGGAACAGAGCTTCTAGCTCTTAAAAGACCTGCTGCTGTGTTACCTGGAGTTTCTCCTGCTGACTCACCTATACAGAATGCAGTTTCTTTGCCTCCTGACACTTCTACAACTGAATTGACACTTCCTCATTCCTCTCCCCCTTGTTTGTCCTGTTCTGAAACAGGAGCGTGTGCTCTGACTGATGGTTTCTTGGGTGGAGGCTCGCCCGGAATGGCATTAATGGCTATTGATCAGTCTGGCCTAAGACGAGCCCCTCTATCTAATGCTGGAGACCTGAGTACGGACTGGTCTGTGGACTCAGCCCTCAGCGCGGCAGGTTGAGAAAAAGATCTTGCAGTTGGAACCTGGTGCTCTGGTCCTTCTCCTATCTGGATTCCTGTGGAACATACTAACGTTCCTTTACCTATTGATGCTGCGACTCTTGCTCCTTCTCAGCCCCTAGGACTTTCTTTGCCTCCTGAATAATGTCTAACTCAAATCCTATTTTGAATTTACCTGTTGATACGCCTATTCTGGAGTCATCTTCTGTGACTGAACAATCTGCACAACGTTAAAAATCCCAGGGCCCTGGGTCTCGTCCGCCGCCCATTAAACAAGCTGTTTCTTCTAAACCTACTGCCTCCAAGACTTATGCCTCTTGCTTTTCTGTTCCTACACAGGAAGCTAAAAGGCATAATGCGGTCAGACTACAATATTTGGGTGGTATGCCTGAAATGCCTGACTGTGTTTTTGTAGATCAAACTTTGCTCAAGGACTCTATGAAATTTTTTGCGTACGAAATCCATGCTTTGATTCATGTTTCTAATGAGCCTAATTTTGATGTTAGCTTTAAAACTTTAACTGGGTTGGAAAGATTTTGGACTAAATTGCATAAACTGAAATCTACTCCCTTATGGGCCCCTTTTAGTGCTGTCCCCTTAACTAAACTTGCCCCAAAAATATTATTGTCTTATTTCGCAATGAGGGGGTGAGTTTGAATGATATTACCATCTGGTTGAAACAGCGTTATATTGTTCTTACAGACCCAGAAGCTATTTTGACACTGAAAACTTGTGGACGGGGGTTAGAAAGTGAGGGTCATGCTTAAAACTACAGACACTGGGATACAGTATTTACCTAATAGTTTCATGTTGGGTAAGGATGGGGGGGTTCTTTTTTACCCTGGACAGTCGAAAGCATGTTACAAATGTGGTTCTATTAGTCATCTTAGCAGCATTTGTGATATGGTGAAATGTTCAGTTTCTGGTGAACTAGGCCATGCTAGTTCCCAATGTGTTGGAGAACCTAAATGTGTTCTCTGTGATGAATCTGGCCACACTTTTCAGCAGTGTACTTGGGCTGCTCATAACTCCCCTACTCTGGATGATGGGGAGGAACAGCGGCTGTTTATTACTGTAGCACACCATTCTAAACTTCATAGCCAGCCATCTGATCCCTCGAGTAAAAGACCGTCGCCTCACCCTGTTGCTCCCTCTGGGGATGAGATAGAGACTCCTATTACCTTATGCTCTCTTCCAGTTGTCCCTGTACCTGATCCCCCTCCCTCTCTTCCAGCATTGCCTGGTTGTTCTGGTATAGTTCCCTTATCCACTGCTTCTTCCTCTGCTATACCTACCAGTACTATGGATCCCCCCCCCCGCGACTGTTGTCCCTAAGACCAGGGTTACATGGGGCTCCAGAAAACTGGGGTCACCCTTTTCCAAGGTTTTAAAGATGGTTGATATCCCCTTGGCAGATAAATATGGGTTATTACATGACCCCTCGGAAAATACAGATTCTGACTCCTCATCTGTGCTTTCCTCTCATCCAGAACTAACTACAGATACGGAGGTTCCTGTTCATAATTTGGGGTCTCAAAAGAGGAAGGCCAAGGCTAAAGTTAAACATAAAGAAAGTGTTTCCCGGAGGGGTAAACCTAGGTGAAGGTATTACACCTTGTGACTTGTTCTACGTTTACCTAAATTGATGGCACCATCCTTTTCTATACATACTGTGAATGTTAACAGTATAAAAAGGCAGCCTAAGAGGGATTCATTTTTTTCCTTTTTGTCTTGTCTCAAGTTTGGGGTGATCCTGTTACAAGATGTCAAATTTCACTCCCTTCCTGAGATAACTCGGGCACAGAAGGCATGGTTTCCTGGCCCTTCCTTTTGGTCCTTTGGACAGGAGACTTGTTCGGGTCTAGGAATATTGTTTAATATACCTGGTGTTCATGTTAAGTGCTTGATTTATGTCCAGGTAGATTATTACTTCTTGACGTTCGACTTTCTAATGTGGCCTATAGGATTATTAATATTTATGCACCACAATCTAAGTCCCTTAGAACAGATTTGCTGAAGATTGTTCAACCTTATTTTTATACTTCTAAGTATGTTGTCTTTGAGGGAGACTTTAATTATGGTCAAGGCCACTGATTTACGGTGATTAAAACAATTAGATTCTGTTTTCAAGACTTAAGATTCTGGAATTTCACCGGTGATTGTTACTCTAATTTCTAGATTTTACCGGGATTCTGCTATCATTCTTTTAGTATGTGCATAAATAATCAGAATTAAAGAAGTCTTAATATACAGAGCATTAAATAAAGCAAACTGAAAATAGTACAGGAAGGAATTAAAAGAAAAACACACTTTTTTATAGATTTACTGATCTGATAGAAAATGCCAGATTCCATGAAATCTTCATTTTTACTGGTCTTCAGGCAGCCATAATTCCGGAATTTTACTGGATTTTCTGGTAAAAACTGAAAAACAGTGGCCTTGATTATGGTTTATCCACTAAAGACAAATCATACACTTCCAAGACTACGAAGTTATTTTGTGATACTAATTTTTTAAAAATCATGTTGCATTCTACGAAGCTTCAGGATGCATACCTTATGCTGAATTACACCCATACCCTGGCTTTTCATAAAGGGCCATTGTCCACCCATATTGATTTTTTTTTTGTATCACAACACTTGCAGCTTTCTGCTGCTACAGTGACTGTTGCAGAATTTTATGACCATAATCTTTTAACCATTATTCTCAGTACTAGCCATAATATGCTTTTTGGTCCAGGTACCTGGAAATTGAATACAAACCTGTTGAGTGACTTACAGTTATTAACTCAGCTTAAATTATTTTTTCAGGCTAGGAAATCTGTTTTTATTCTCTATGATGACTTATGGAGGTGGTGATCTGATAAAAAATCAGACTTACAGCATTTGTTAAAACAATTTAGCAAACAACATCATAATGCTCTTTATTTTAACTACCACAGTACACGGCATCAGTTACAGAAACTTCTCACCTTGTCATATACCACGGGCCATGACTTTACTGCACAAATCAGTAAGCTAAAAACTGGTCTGACTGCCTACCATTCTAACAAATTTACATTATTACAACAGCAAAGATTTAGTGTTATAGGCTCTTATGATGTGGTTTGTCTATTTGACTGCTGCACCAAACATATTTATAATAATGTTTTTGAGGTCCTTCTTGATAAAGATCAAAATGAAATTACTGATAATTTCGGAATTCAGCATTGTATAGCTGGATATACCAGAGCATTGTTTTGTCCCATTGCTTCTCAGGTGGATGAGGCCTCTGCCTACCTTTCCAACATTGAGATCCCTGATGTCCCCCAATCCTTAACTGACTTAACTGCTAGAGATATTCAAGGTCAGGAAGTGGATGAGGTGATTTGTGTTTTACATTTAGGGGTGACTCCAGGGTTGGATGGTCTTCTGAATGAACTTTATAAGCTATTAAGTGTTGACTTGAGTAGTGAATTGGATGCTGTGTTTAATTTTGTTTTACGAGCGGACACTTTGCCATTGGATATGAATATGGGCAATCCCATTTATATATATAAAAAAGGAGACAAGAGACTGTCACAAAATTGGAGACCCCTTAGCCTTTTAAATACAGATTTTAAGATCTTGACCAAAATCATTGCTCTTCATTTGTTGAAAGTTGCACAACGTGTGATTTCTACAGCTCAGTTTAGTAACATTCCAGGGAGAAGTATCTCAGATCATGTTATCCTGTTACGGGAACTGGTTGAATGAGGAAATCATGATATGCTGGAGGGCTACCTGATTTCCTTGGACCAAAAACAGACCATTGATTTGGTTAATCATGATTTCTTATGGTGTACTTTACATCATTATAATGTCCCTGATAGGACTATTTCTTGTCTCAGATTGTTGTATCATTCTGCTATGATAATCCCTATTGCAAATGGCTGGAGGGGTCCTATAATACCATTGAAGAGATGGGGTTAGACAGGGTTGTCTGCTTAGCCCTATCCTGTACATATTTTTTTTTAGATCCTTTGCTTCGTTCTATTAACACATCTCAGACTATAGTTCCTCTTTCTACTTCATTGCATTCCACTCCCCATACTGTTATGGCCTATGCAGATGATATGAGTCTGGTTGTGGCAGATATAGCTTCAGTAAATGAAGCTGTACATCAATGTTTAGTGTTTGGGTCCATTTCTGGGGCAGCTCTGAACCTAGATAAGTGTGTAGGTTGAAAATTAGGTTCTGGTGGATTGAGGGACTCTCTGGTTTCTGACATTAGGATTATTTTATTTGTTTATTTATTTAGTTTTTGTTTACCGGGTTAGTACCATAGCCAAGGCCACTGATTTTCGTTTTTTACCAGAAAACCTGGTAAAATTCCAGAATTAGAGCTGCCTGAACACTGGTAAAAACAAAGATTTCATGGAATCTGGCATTTTATATCAGATCAGTAAATCTACAAAAAACTTGTGTTTTTCTTATAATTCCTTCCTGTACTATTTTCAGTTTGCTTTATTTAATGCTCTGTATATTAAGCCTTCTTTTATTTTGATTATTTATGCACATACTAAAAGAATGACAGCACAATCCCGTAAAATCTGGAAATTAGAGTAACAATCACCAGTGCAATTCTGGAATCTGAAGTCTTGAAAATGGAATTTCATTGTTTTAATCACTGTAAATCAGTGGCCTTGACCATAGCCATGAAATGACTATTTTCAGACCCAACCCGGGATTAGCTCTGACCCTATTAAAATTTTGGGAATTATATTTGGAGATGGTTCTTTGGTTATGTTAAATTGGAGTCCTAAACTGGATGTTGCACAAGGTAAAGTTACCCTTTGGAATTAATGGAAGTTAGGGAAAAAGAAGAGAGTTTATATGATTCGGACTCATTTGCTTGCAGTTTTTGTTTTACTGGCCTATATTTTTCCCTCTCTGTGGAGCTTTGAGACTAGGCTGTTTAGCATTTTTTTTACACCATTATGGGGCAGTTGCCTCAATCCCATTAAGCGAAATTTGACTTATTTACCTCTTATGGAGGGTGGTCTAAATATGGTTCATCCTTTATTTTTTTATAATAGTATTTTGTTATGGCTAATATTAAACCTCTTTTGATAAATCGTGATAAGGGCTGGGAATCTTGGTTTTTAGAATCCTGTAGTCCATGGTTTAGGCTCTGGGAATCGAATAGTCTTAAGACAGTTCGGAATGTTCCTTTTATACTGAGTTATGTTAGAAAGACTTTCTTATGCCTTAAACAGTGGCGTGTTTTAAGTGCTGTGGTAATGACCCTACATAGGAAGACCTTATATAGGCATTTACTCGATCAGATTTGTACTGACCCTGTAGTTTTTCATAAGTGTCCGGAATCCTATCTGGACAATCTTCTGACACTTTTGCGTAACACACGGATTCCTCAGCAGATGTGGGATCTACATTGGTTAAACTGTCACAAGAGTATTAATGTGAAGGCAAACCAAAAGCATAAACAGCTGACTGAGAGATTTTGTTCTAGATTTATTTGTATACAACAAGAAAAAACAATACGTCATTTACTCTTCCATTGTATTTATATACGAGGTTTCTGGTCTTTTCTTGCAACTAGGTGGAATGAACCATTATTTGCATCTGTTGCTTATGAAAATTTAATGTATGGTGTTTTCTCGCATGTCTGGAGAAAATGGAATGTTGACACTTTGAATGTTATTTTTACAGTTTTGAAATGGCATATTTGGTCTGCTCGATGTCTATTTACTCTGCAACAATTAGATTTGACTTATCAGGTTATATTGCAAAAGGTTGAATCTGATTTACAATCTTTATTTTTCTGAACTGCAGTCCATGCCTAACAGAACTTTGTTAGAATTGTGGAAATGTTTGCCTTGGATCACTGACTCAGATGTTACTGTAACATGATTGTATTGATTTTTCTTTCTGTTGTTATGCTCAGTTTTCCTGTCAATAAAAATTTCCCTTACTCTTTTCGATAAGTGCCATGGGATCTTTAACATCCACCTGAACTACCACCAATCCAGGCAGATGGGACCTCAGTTTAACATCTCATCTGAAAGATGGCACCTCAGAAGTGCAGCACCCCTCTCATGCTGCACTACAGTGTCAGTACTGGGATATTAACCCAACTGCCAGATGTGGGAACTGAACCCACAACCCTCTGAAGCCCTTTGAAAATGCACCGTGTGTAAAGGGGTTGCTCTGGAGCAACCCTGTGGTGCATTCTCAGTGCATGCACATTGCGCATTCCCACAGTGTGCATGTGTGCATGGCAGTGCATGTGTCCACCATGCAACTGACAGCCCTTGCGCAATGCCGTGCCATTGTGCATGTGACACCGGGGAGCATTGCACATCCTCGAGCAGACCAGCACACACTCCTACTGTGCACATGCATGCTGTGGCATGTAGCACATGTCAGGCACATGCACAATCATGCTCAGGGTCACTACCCCAATCCCACATAGCTGCCAGGACAGTGTGTTGTGTGCATGTCTGGGAATGCACAATGCACTCACATTGTGCATCTCCATACTGTGCTGTTGCATTATTAGGTTCCCGATCACACATCCTACACCTGCTGCACCCACATGCATGAATGCAATGCCATTCAAGCTGGCGGTGGAATTGAGTTGCGGTCCTGGTGCAGTGGGGCTCACATAGGGCCCTCAACTGGACCAATGTGGAGCTGGTCAACCTGGTTGCAGTGATGCAGCCTTTTGTGGGGAAGCTGTATGGGGCTGTGCCACTGCAACAGGCCAGAAGTGACATGTGCGAGCAGGTGGACACAGCCCTGGGAGAGGAGCATGGGGGGGGTGGCCAGGAGTGCAGAGCAATGTTGTCACCAGTATGGGGACCTGCAGTGCAGGGATCTGGAATGGCTGCCCTGGATGCAGACGTGTGTCCAGGGTGGGGCTGTGCCACAGCCAGGTAGGTGTGAGCAATGGGTACGCATGCCCTGATGCTCATCAGTGGTGGCTGTAGGGCTGTGAAGCACGGTCTGCAACTGGGGTTCATCACAGTCCTATCAGCAGCTGTGCATCATGCATGTCTGCTGCACGTGTTACAGTCATGCAGGCATGGGGGCCATGAGATAGTAGGGGACACACCATGCAACATGCGGGCTGTGCAGTGGTGGGGAGCTCTCCTTACATGCTTGCATACTCATGTCCACCTCTCTTCATACTTTCCACAGGGCCAGAGGACCACAGATGGGCCAGGGCAGCAGTGGATGGTGTGAGGGGCCATGGTAGGCCACAGAAGGTGGCACCAGCTGGGAGCAGCATGGCAGGGAAGTGCGGCCACTATGCCATTTCATGTCTGAGTTGAATTGTTGTGGATAGTGGGCTGGGCATGGCCATGGGTGGCACACCACCCATTGTGCGTGCTGCTGTTGCATGTACATTGGTGGCGTTTTGTCTGCCATGAAGGGGGGATGAGAACTTAGCCCCCACAATGTGTGCTGCGATGGTGCCTGTGCTCTGTACCTTGTGCCTGGGCTTGTGCACACATGGGCACAGTGTGCTACCCATCTGTCTTGCTGTGCCACTGTGTTGTGCTGTGTGGATGGCTGGTGTAGCCCTCCAGGACTGGGTCCATTGTGGTTTCCAGTGGTGTAAGCCCTCGCATTCCAATGCATGCTGTGGGTGGGCTGGGGTCTTTGGGGCATTGCACTAATTGGCTGTCCTATTCCTTCCCCTAGATGGTCACAGGAATGTTGCTGGAAGGGCTACACTCCCCTGGGTCCTGAACTGAGGGAGGCTTATGGCGCTACAGATGTGGCTCCTTGCTCTTCAGAGGAGACACGTGCAGGAGACTGCAGCATTGAGGTGGGCCATACAGCTGCTGCAGCTGTCAATCAGGGGCCAAAGATAGAGGGATATACAGTGGCCCATGTTGTATATAGCACCCATTCCTTCCCCACACCTGGTTGTCTGCTGCCCCACTACATTTTGTATGGCCCCTGCACCCTGTTCCCTTCCTCATCTCCCCTTCTCCCACCCTTGTCCCCTGTTATCTGCCTGTTTTGTATGCTCTTTTATATAAAGCTTTGGTGTTGTTGAAGGCCTGTGTCCATGTCTGCTTTGCAGGTGGTGTGAGTAGCCATGCTGCAGATGTGTGGGTGTGGTGCATGGTGTCCCCACGGGGGTGGGTTGGTTTATGGGTTGTGTTCTCATGGGGTCCATGTTGTGTCCAGCACTGTTTCACATGTCCAGGGTGTGTCTGACTGGGGGTCTGCGTGGTGTGGTTTGTCACTGTGTGATCACTGTGGTGCTCTGTACTGTGTTGTGTGACCAGGGGGAGGCTTTGCACAGGAACATTGTAGTCTTGGGGCATGGTCTGCCTTGTGGCACATGGCCCACACTGTGCACTGGTGCACACACATGCTTGTGAGGGGTGCGTCTGCCTGTCCCATGTGCCTGGGGGGTCTTGCACTGGTGGTGTCAAGAGTACGGGGCCCTGGGCATTTGTATGTCCAGGGGTGTGTGGGATGCTGGACACTGCAGCCAGGTGGTGGACATGGCAGGCTTGTTGTTTGGCTGCCTGGGGTGTGTGTTCACATGTGGTTTGGGTGGGTCAATCTCCCCAGATACCCATGGCTGGTCAGGCCAACTGTGGACTGTGGTCTGTTGCTACAGTGACTGTTCCTGGTGCCACACCCTGTACCAGCTGGTGGCATACTGACAGGCAGGCCTCAAATGGTGGCTGGGATACCTTCCCTGCAGTGCAGGGCTAGCTTGGGTGCACTGTGTTTGTACTCACTGGACTATGGATGGGGTAGTGGGGATGTGCCCAGGACTCATCATTGTCTGATGTGGTTGTGCTGGGGACAGGGGTTGCACATCCCGGGTTATGGTGGCACTGTTGACCTGGGGGCATGTACTCCTGGTGGTGGTGGTTGGCTGGTGTTGGGGTCACATCTGGTGGCTTCTGTCACTGTCAAGTTGGTGGGTGGCTGGTATGTGCTCCTGTCGGTAGTGCTGGGGCTGGATACCGTACGGGGCTGTGTGTGTGCATGGGCCAGCCACATGGGACTGGTATGGGGTGGCAGGGGGGAGGGTTCCACGGGTTGTGTGGTTGCTACTTCTTCCCTGCCCATCTGCAGGGCGCCTTGGGTGGTCCTACTGTGCCTAGCAGTCAGTTTCTGCCATCCAGTTTTTGTGGTTCTGTATGTCTGAGTTCCAGCCTGTGTTCTGCTGTGCATTGCCGTGTATCTGATGATCCCCATGGGTCACTGGCTGTGCTGACATTTTCCCTGTCCTGTGCATGGCCATGTGCACCATTGTGGCTGGTGTCTGCACATGCTCCTTGTGCATCTATCTGCCTGGACTACTGTCTGCCTGTGGGTGTGCACATGTCCACTATGGGTGGGTCTGCGGTGCTCCTCCACACTTCATTGGGTGCCCTGTGTGGCACAGGGTGGCCTGTGCCTCACTCAACCCTGGTCATCTGCTCTTTTGTGTTTCCCTAGTCCCTGGCACTGTGCACTCGGCGCACTGTGGCCCTGCCTGGTGGGTGTCTGTTGCATGTCCCTGCCATTGGCATAGCTGAGGTGGCAGGTCTTTGGCTGGGGGGGTGTTCCACAGATTGTGGGTGCTGGTTCTCTGTGCACCTTCCCTTGGTGCCCTGTGTGCCTCTGGGTCCATGCATCTGTGTTCATGGGTGTGCCCTGCTGGGGGGGCCTGTGGCCATTGCCCTCTGTTTGCTTGATTATGTGTGCCTACAGCCTGTGGCTCTTGCCCTGCTCAGTGGGTTTGTGCTCAGGTTTACTCCTCGCATCCTTGGTTGCGCCTGTGCATCTCTGGTTGTGCTGTGACTCATCTTTGCCATATTCAGTCAACTTGCACTGGAGCATTTCAGATGGCCCATCTTCTGAATATGGCTCCCCGACTTTCCATGGTGCATCTGAGTTGTGTTGCACCAGACTTGCGCCGGACTTTGATGCATTTCTGAATATCTGGCCCTTTATGTGCAATCGGTTTAGTCTTACGACTGTTCAGCATTGTACAACAGGACAGTTTAGTCATAGGTAAAGAAGAATTAGGATTCTCATCCAAAGGTAGCCATGCCCCACCCCCAGCCATGCACCTGGGCATCAGCAGGAGAGGGGGTGTGAGTGAAGAAGACTTGTGCATCAATCTCCCAGAAGCAGTACATTTAAAGTTATGTAAGTACACAACACACATTGTGAAACTAGTTAACAACTACATAGTAGTGCAATTACAGTGTAGTTATATAGTAGTTACAGTGTAGTTAGTGACACTTAAAATTATCCTTCAGAAATCATTCTCTCATGAACTTACTGCTATGTAGCACAGTGGTTAAAAGCACTGACCTGCAAACCTGGAGAACTGGGTTTGAATCCCAGAGCCACCACCTGTATACTGTGCAACTAAAAAAAGAGAATTACAAATAAAAATGTAATCTAATATGGTAAATTGGTATAAAATAGAAAAATCATTAATTTACATAATTACTTATTGGCTTTTAACAGTAATGTAGTTACTAAGGATCAAGCTGCTTCTGTGGCATTGTTTCCACTGTTAATGCCTAACTAACATGTACTTACAAAGTAAATGCGCAGAAACTGACATGTAACATAAAGTGTAAGAAGAAGGGTGTAACAGTGCTGTAGTTTCTGTACTAAGGAATGTACTGCTTCTGTGGCATTGTTTCCACAGTTCATGACTAACTAACGTGTACCGTAGTTGCAAAGTAAGTATGCAGAAACTGACACTTAAAGTGTAAGAAGAAGGGTGGAACAGTGCTGTAGTTACTAAGGAATGTGCTGCTTCTGTGGCATTGTTTCCACAGTTAATTCCTAACTAACATATATATGCAAAGTAAGTATGCAGAAACTGACACTTAAAAATAAAGCATACAAAAAAGGGTGTAATTACTATACACTTACATTTAATGTTAATGATGTAGTTCTGATGAATGTTTTCCTTCAGAAATCATTCCTTCATGCACTTACTGCTTAATAAACATGGAATCTAATATTCTTAATTGCTATACAAACTACATTGTTTACTTATTTAATCAAAATCATTTACATAATTACTTATTGTCTTGTAACAGTTCTGTAGTTGCTAAGAAATGTGCTTTCTTCTCTGGCATTGACCCACACCGGTTCCATGTGATAATGGTGACCGTGTAACAGCGTTCACCGCTTGGGTGAGTCTACATCACTGAAAATGAATTTCAGCAATGAAGACTCATGGCTCAAAGCAAAAGGGTAATGGACACCTGTGTTTTTGTTTTTATGTGGGGTGATGCATCCCCCACATTCCCCTAGGTAGAAGACTTGGTTTGCTGGCCAAGGCACCTAGCTTCACCTGAGCTCTTTCCTTCTAAGACTGCTTGAAAGGCAGAGTAGAGAAACTTACCAGAGCAAGGGAAAAGGATTAAGACTTATTTTGGCTAAGCAGATTTACTGTGTGGTGTTGTTTTTATTTTTTACTCACACTGATTGCTACTGTTTGTTGCTAACATTTCATTGTTTTATTTTTCTCTGTAGCAAAGTGTTTCTTACAGCGTATATCTTCTCTGAAATTTATTACAGGTGGTGCTTTACAGGTTTTACAGTTTTATCTAACATTAGGATAAGCTTTCAGGGTTACTGCATTTGTTGTTGACTGATTGTTTCTGCTCTTACCTCCTTGTTCTTTCGTCCGTGGTTTTCTTTTTCGGCAGGGAAGGGCCCAGCACCACCCCATCCCCAACCACCCACACTACACTCCTTTTATAGGGTACCACAGTTGTGACATTTCCTGTGGCAGAGCAGGAAGGGGTGGATCAGTGGGGCCTCTACAAGGTGAGCTCATTTACAGGGGCACTAGTAATTTAACTTGTTGTTATAACAAGTTAAACAAAACACAATCAAACTATTACTTGCATTTTTTTTTCATTTTTTTTTCCTTTCTAATTACTCTGACTAGGTTATAAACCCAGCAACTTATCTGGAATGGATATCATTAACTGCAGGTACTGTGGAACAATTTTCAGAAGGACAGTCTTACAGGATTTAGGACACTGTCCTACATGCTGGGCCTTTGGAGATCTCAGGGCTCAGCTCCGGGCAACATGGGCAGAGATTGCACGCCTCAAATTTCATATTCAAGAGGAAATACATTATAAGAACCACCCGCCATTTCCCCAGCATCCAACAGAAAAACCTCAATCGCAGAGGGTAGTTGGTCCAGGAGGTTGGCAGGTGGTTGGGAGGGGCAAATCAGGTGCCCCATCACTCTCTGCTCTCCAACATATTACCTCCAAAAACCATATAAACACTACAAACAGGTATCTGCCTCTATCTCTGAAATCAAACAAAGAGGCAGAAAACACTGCAGAGCAGGACACTGCAGCACAGGAGCTAGCACAACAAAACTCACCCAAATCAGGAACCAAAACAAAAAAAGCAAAAAGGAAATCCAAAAAACTTCTGATCATAGGAGACTCCATGATTCGGGGAGTTGATACCCATCTCCAGCCAGGGGTAATGGTCAGATGTCTCCCAGGTACATCAGCATGGAGAGACACTGACCGCATTGCTAAAATTGTTCACAAAGCAGGAGAAAACATTGATGTCCAGAGCACACAAGGGACTAATGATCTCACCAGCCGGTCAGTTGTGGAGACCAAGGAACACCTGACCAGGCTGGGTGACAAACTATCATCTATTTCATCCGGCATCTCCTTCTCTGAGATCCTGTCAGTCTGGGAGAGGGGAGCAGATGGACGGAAGGTCAGAGAAGGGGAGATAGGGGAGCTAAACACATGGCTCAAGGGCTGGTGCCAGGAAAAAGGATACAGATTTGTAGGGAACTGGCAACAGTTCTGGGAGCGAAAGTTCTTTAAATTTGATGGACTGCATTTGACTAAGGAGGGAGTCAGTGCACTGGGGCAGAAGTTTGACATCTTTTCAGAATATTTAAACTAGCAAATGGGGAGAGGGGTGCAGCACCCCATACGTCGAATGGGAAGAACACCCCTCCCCCCTCAGCTAGTGGTCAAACAGGGATTCAGCATGTTTGCAGTTCATTTGCATCACTAGGTAAGAAAAAGGTTTGTCTCCCCATCGACGGCCAGGGGTAATGCCAAACCTCACCCAACAACTAACACACCAAAATCTGGCCAATGGAAAATCATGTGCTAAATGCTCACAGCCTGGAAATAAGATCCCAGACCTGCAGGCAATAATGTCAGAGGCTAAACTGGACATAGTAGCAATTAGTGAGACGTGGTTTACCAGTAACCACACTTAGGAGACTTCAGTACCTGGCTATGTATTGTTCAGAAGAAACCGAGGCAAAAGGGGGGAGGGCCCTGTATGTCAATGAAAATATCAAAGCTACAGAAATTCAGAATACACATAAGGAGCCAGAAGAACTGTGGGTCACCCTGAAACAGGAAATGGGACAGCCATAAGAACTGGGGTTGTCCTACAGGCCCCAGACAAGGGGAGGACATAGACACATTACTGTTAGAAGATATACAAAACATGACAGCTAAAGGGAGGTTCTGATAATGGGAGACTTCAACATGCGGATACAGATTGGTCAATACCAGCAGGAACATCTGCCAGAACTAGACACATAGTGGATTCCTGCAGGGAGGGCCTCAAACAACTGGTACAGCAACCCATGAGAGACAGGGCTATCCTAGATCTAGTACTGACTAACAAGGAAGGGATCACAGATCTCCAGGTAGAAGGTCACCTGGGGTCAGTGACCATCACATGGTATGGTTCAATTTGGCTACTACATCTAAATCATCCCATTCCAAGGCAAAAATATGGGACTTCAGAGGAGCTGACTTTGATAAGATGGCCAACAGAGTTAAGCTATCCCTGGCAAAAGAAACACAGGTGAGGGGTACAGGCAAAGTGGGCAAGCATTAAGGATGTAATACTTGAAGCAACATCCCATTGTGTGTTAGACAGAAAAGGAAGTGCAAAAGAAGAAGGAAACCACTTTGGTTCTCAAATACAGTAGCAAAAAGGTCAAAGCCAAAAGGCTGGCCTTCAGGAAATATAGGGGGAACACAGCGGGATGAAGATAGGGAGGCATACCAAACTGCCCTAAGGGAAGCAAGGAAGGCAGTAAGGCAGGCAAAGTCCCAAACTGAGGAAAAACTAGCACGAACAGTAAAAGAAAGTGACAAGACTTTCTATAGATACATTAGTGAAAGGAGAAAGTCAGAGGGGTATTGCTAAGCAATGGAAAAAGGGAGCATGTGAGGAGGAGGACCCTGTAAGGCATCTATCCTAAATAGATACTTTGCTCAGTATTTACTGAAGAGAAGGTAGGCAGGGCCCACAGCTCAGCATCATGGACACAGGGGAGGGAGGTGAGCACTACTCTTCACAAAAGAAAGGGTCCTACAAGAGCTTGCTAAGCTCAGGGTGGATAAGGCAATGGGACCTGATGGCATACATCCCAGGGTACTTAAGGAGCTAAAGGGAGAACTAGCAGAGCCATTAGCAGAACTGTTTAGTGAGTCTTTGAGCACAGGAGAAGTCCCAGAAGACTGGAGAAGGGCTCATGTGATCCCGCTCCACAAGAGTGGTAGCAGGGAGGAGGCGGGGAACTACAGACCAGTCAATCTTACCTCAGTAGTGGGCAAGATTATGGAGGCACTCCTTAAGGAAAGGATAGTGCAACACCTGGAATCCATAGGGGCACAGGATCCAAGACAGCATGGGTTTACAAAAGGAAGGTCCTGTCAAACTAATCTCATAGATTTCTTTGACTGGGTAACCAGAGTGGTGGACCAAGGGGGAGCAGTTGATGTCGCCTACCTTGACTTCAGCAAAGCTTCTGGCACTGTTCCACATAGAAGATTGATAAATAAGCTGGGTAGGCTCGGGGTGGGTCAGAAGTTGGTCAACTGGGTGGCAAATTGGTTGACGGACAGAAAACAGAGAGTGGTGGTAGATGGTATACAGTCAGAAGAGATGCAAGTCACAAGTGGTGTACCTCAGGGATCAGTCCTGGGGCCAGTCCTCTTCAACATCTTCATTAGTGACCTTGCAGATGGACTAGGGGGTAAGGCTTGTCTGTTTGCAGATGACACCAAGATCTGCAACAGAGTAGATGATCCAGATGGGGTGGGCAGAATGAGAAGAGATCTGGATAAACTAGCAAAATGGTCAGAAGAGTGGCAACTGGGATTTAATGCAAAGAAGTGCAAAAATATGCACATAGGGATGAGAAACCCTGAAGCCACCTATAGGCTGGGAGGGGGAGTTGCTAGCAGTCACAAAGGAAGAAAGAGACTTGGGCATCATCATCACTGATAACCTGAAATCATCCAAGCAGACCTCTAAAGCAGTAGGTAAGGCTAGCGGGGTGTTAGGGTGCATTAGTAGGGGTATCACAAGTCGTAAGAGGGAGATAATAATCCCTCTTTACAAGACACTGGTTAGGCCCCCATCTGGAGTACTGTGTGCAGTATTGGAGGCCACTCCTTCACAAGGACATTAACCAAATTGAGGCAGTCCAGAGAAGGGCAACCAAAATGGTGCAGGGACTGCATCAGAAGACATGTGAGGACAGATTAACAGAGCTCAATATGTATACCCTTGAGCAAAGGAGGGAGAGAGGTGATATGATCGAGGCATTCAAACACCTTAAGGGCATTAACAAGGTGAAAGAGTCTAACATGTTTAAATATAAGAAAAATAGCAGGACAAGAGGACACAACATGAGATTAGAGGGGGCCGATTAAGGGGAATGTGAGGAAATTCTTTTTCACAGTAAGGTGGTGGATGCATGGAATGGCTTACCACAGAAGTGGTGGCTATGAATACCATGCAGGGCTTCAAACAGGCACGGGATAGGCATAAGGGAGCAATACAAATGACTATGAATAGATAGACCACTGACAGAGCAAAGGCCGATGGCACATTTATAAGGTAGAAAAAGAAATGGGCAGACTGGATGGGCCTTGCGGTCCATATCTGCCGTCAACTTCTATATTTCTATGTTTCTATGTTAGTAAAGGATTCCTAACTCTAGGGGAATGCATGTCAGGGAGGTGCAAAATGAGGTGAAAAAAATAAATTCCTGACTGGCACAAAAAATGAGTGCGTGCCTGGAACTAAACCCGCCACCTCCCAACCCTAGCCTGCCACCAACCCACCACACTAAATGGACAGCTTGGCAACCCACCACCACACTATGCCTCACAAACCCTCCCTTCCCTTCCACCCATCGCATGGTATGGTCCCTCCCTCCCCACTCGCTTGTACATATAGCGACTTCCCATTGCTATATTCGCTGACCCCCCATCTGGTCACCCTCCCTTCCCAGTAGCCCTTTGTAAAAGCTCCATAATTGAGTCACGCTTTTTGAAAGTGCTCAATCACAGTCTCTCAATACATGGACTACTCCCACACCTCTTCTACACCCACACTCCTGGCCTGCTACAGCCCAGGTGGGTGGCAGGGGGTGGGTCATGGCTACATATCATGCTTTATCACCAATCTGCTGTGTGGAGTGGTGGTGGTGGGTGGTGATGGATATACAGGTAGGGACCCTTCCTTAGCCATTACATGCCCTTCCCACTGGCTGAACAGTGTGGCTGCCATAGCACCATCCTTCACATCAAGCTACCCCATCACTCTCATTATCCCATGAGGGCTGGGGTCAAGGTGGTAAAAATAGGCAGACCAGTAGTTCCCTTTCCTGGAAAACAGTAGTAATGGGAAGACCACCCATAACCCACAATTCCCCACTCCACACACAGTGCAGGATCCAGTCTGCTCCAGGTCTGTGCTGGAATTTGTTTTTTTATTCAGACCATTTGATTGGATGGCTGCTATTGATCGCCAGGCCTGGGAATGCACATTTGACACATTGCCTGCCGTCTATATTAGATTGCAGCCCAGATATTCAAAAGGGTTGCGCATGGCGCAACAGTGTTGCACCATGCACAACCCACTGATGTGCCCCGGCGTGATATTCAAAAGGGAAAAGTGCACCACACAAGTCGATGCGCGTGGCGTATCAGTAATGTATGCACGAGCACAGGTGGGGGCATGCCCATGCATAACCTGCACGCCCGATATTCAGCCCGGGATGTGCAGAGTCATGCATGCGCAATCCCTACCTGCACCTGCACAAAGTTAAGCCAAAAACAAAAGAACAAGTGATGGCCACCCACAGGTGAGCTGCCACATTGCAGGGTGCAACACAGCAGCTGCCACCTGTGGGTGGCCACCCAAGTTCCTGCCACACCTGGCGGCACCCCCCATGCCCCATTGCAGGCATCCGTGTAGTGAAATCCCCTCCAATATCCCTGGTGGTCCAGTGGACATATCTGGACTGAGTAGTATGGTATGGGCTGCACTCCCATTGGCTCACGCTGTGAACCAATGGGCGTGCAGCCCTACTAAGCTGTCAGTCAGCGGGCAGCAGAGGCGGCAGGCGGGTGGGTGCTGCCGCCCGCCAGCTGATGGGGAAGCGGGTGGTGGGGCCCAGTGGGCGGGTGGGGGGTACACTAGACCACCAGGGTAGTAGGGGTATTTTATGTGTTACAGATGCCTGTGATCGGGCAGCGATCGGTCCACTGGACCACCAGGGATATTGGATGTGGGGGGGTACTATACTGATGCCCGCGATTGGGCACATAGAGGTCCACTGGACCACCAGGGATATTGGATGGGGGGGTTCTTTTACATGAATGCCCGCGATCGGGCTTCAGGTGGGGTCGGTCCTCAACGGCTGCTGCCTGGCAGGGTGCCAGGAGCAAGTCGTCGGGGATTGGCACACCTGCATGCTAAAGGCATGAAAATGGGGCCATAATGAGATGCAAATGGCCCCCTGTGTGCCTTGCATAAATGATGGCCCCATTTGCATGTCCCCTTTTGAATATCACAGGTGCTGTGCATGGCACAATGGCACTTGCGCTAGCCCATCTCCATGCTCCACTCTGGCCACTTGCGCTGGTGCAGTGCCACAGTGCCATGCACAGTGGGGCTGGCCAGGGTGTGATATTCAAAGCTGCTGCGCCATAGTGCAGCTCCATTGAATATCGCCCAGGCCACACCCCTGCGCAACAAAGTTGAGCTGCGCCCAGGCTTGTGCCACAGCCTGGCGCAGTTTGAATATCCAGGCCTGCATGTTTAGTAAACAACAAGTTCATGAGGGATTGATTTCTGAATGAGAACTTACATCACATCTACAGTACTTACATTTGATATATGTAAGTGTGTGCAACTGCAAATACATGTTAACTAGGCATTAACTGTGAAAACAGTACCATTATTTCTTAGCCACAATATTGTTATAGTGCCAATTAGTAATTATGTAAATTAAATATTTTTGTGTGCAGTTACATATCAATTCACAACATTACACTGCATGTTTACTAACCTGTACATTCATGGAAAACTGGAATACAGACAAGGACCATCATCTAAAGAGTTGCCAGTCAGTGCATATGACTAGCAGACTGAAGCTGCATTGTATTCATATTTTAGTTACTATTCTTATTACTATTTAACATTTTTCTGTGTGATTACCTTTGAAATAAATGTCAGATAGACATAGACAGTTGAAACAGTGCACAAGACCAACAGCTATAGCATAATTATACAGTAGTAACAGTAGATAATTATACAGTAGTAAGGTACACTTAAAATAAAGTGTTACCAAAATATGAAAATTATGTACATATCATAATTTTTGATCTTCCTCTGTATCATCACCATTCATCACTGTCTGGGTGACAGCCAGAGGCACAACATCCTACAGGAACTTTTTTTTTTATGTAGGGGGAGGAGCCGGAGATGGAGGTGGCACTGCCCTCTAGGCCAACACATTACATGGCACTCGCAGGACGGCCAACAATGGTCACTGGCTCCTCCTCCATCCCAGTTCTGCTCGCCAGAGAGAGGAAAACAGATGGATAGAGAAAAGGCAAGGGTGGGTCAAGGGAGCCCAAGGAATAGCTAAAGGAAAGGATGTAAAACTGAAAAAGGATTAAGCCAGCCAGAGGACAGAGGAGGAGGACCTGAATGTGTGAGCTTTGACCCCAGCCCCTGGGTGGCCAACCAGACAGAGAGCAAAGATAGAAAGGTAAAGTAAAGAGGAAGAAAGACGGGGGAGGAAGAGAGAGACCCCATCACATCCTATACCCAGAAAGAATTCTGGGAAAAAGATGTTGTTTGACATCTGGGAGGTCGCTGAGCCTGTTGCTGTCAATGGGGACTACATAATTTGTCTGAACTGAAGCTAGGCCAGGCACCAGAACCTGCAACTGGAGGAGATGAACAGCAGTTCAGATGGAGTCTCAGAACAGAGCACTTCCAAGCTTGAAAAGGTAAGAGCGGCATATTAGATGGACAGTTTCAGACATCAGTTCCTCCAAAAGAGAAGGTGTGGAGAAGGTCTCCCCTCCTCCCCCACTGCAGTACAGGGTGGTGACAGACAACCCAGGACAAGACCCCCTCTGGTTACCGTTGTCCCAAGAGGGAGAACCCACAGGGTTCAGGGGATAATCCTGTCCAGGACAAGTCCTACCCCCAAAAAAAGGGGGGGGGGAGGAAAAATTATATAAGGAGGTAGAAGGAGAGTCCCCGGGGCCCTCTCCTCCTCTCCCCACCTAGGGGAGATCCCCCACCACTAGGATTCAGTCACAGCCCACAGGACCGGACCAAGTCCTGGTGGAATCCCTCTGACTGAGAAGGGAAGGAACCACAGGGAGTCCCTAGGGCCAGGGCAAGAAGCCCTACTTGCCCTCCCTCCCAGGGTAGGCCCTCTGTTGCTTAGGAAGGTAACAGAGGACCTGGTGGTACCAGTGGAACCCTGCCCACAATTGGCCTCAAGGAGGGTGAAGGCAAGCAGGGAAGGGGCATCACCCAGGGACTGAGGCTCAGAGGGGAAGGTGGGCAGGTGCCAGTGATGAATGGCGAAGATACACAGGAAGATCAATGATTACAATAGGTAAGTCATTTTCACATCTTCTCTGTGTCGATCTTCACCATTCATAACTGTCTGGGTGAGTACCGAGCCACTCTAAAGGGGGCCCAGCATTTCCCTGGAGAACATGAGTCCCTCAGCCTCTCATAGGGAGGACCATGAAAGGAGGAGACCTATTACAGGCTAGTTAGGCCTGCTACTGGTCAGGGCAAGGCGGGGTCTCCCATTGCCTGGGAACCAGAAGTTGCCCATGTAGTTCCCACCTCACTCTGTGGGAGAAAAGGTGGGTCCCCCAGAAACTGGAGGCAAGCACCCTATGCCGGGTCAAGGGTGACACCCTTGATAAATGAAGCCACACCATCTGACTTATGCAGATCGCTGCCACCACTATCCTTGAAGCTAACTTATTGACATCATAAGACATCCTTGCCTGGTGCCTTGCAAGCTCCAGGTCCTGGGTGGAGAGGACAGTGGTCTGTCTGGTCGCCTCTGTATCAAGCAGCAATGCCAGCACCTGGCCTAGCATTGACCACAGATGCCTGTTGTAGGCAACATGGTGTGCCTGATAAGCAACAATGCTGAGCATGATACACACCGAGGAGAACACTGTCTGTCCCCAGTGGTCGAACTCTGCAGAGTCTGCATCTGGGGGTCGGTTGCACACTGGATGTCTATGCCCGGAAGAGGTATCCAGTACCCTCATTACCAAAGTGGGATGAGGCAAGATCCCTGGAGACCCCGGAGTGTGTAATATCTGCTCTGGCAGTCCATAGGGGCTGGAGTTGGGGTAGATCGGCACTGCCAGGTGCGGGACAACATCTCCTGGAAGGAAACTGGCCAGGAATGGACCACCAGATGGTCCACACTGAATTCGCTAAGGAAGACACTAGTCATCTACTCGGTATTGCATCTTGCGATGTGGGATAGGTGCAGATCACTGACCAACTTCTATAGGAACTGCAGATACTCTGTCTAATCAGCCTCTGAGGACAGATGGACAGAGGCATCCTCTTCCATGGAGGAAGATGAGGAGGACGTCGAATCTGAAGAGTCCCAGTCTGGTTGCTGCAGGAGAGACAGGAGAAGGATCTGCTTATCCATAGCCCTGACATACCTGGGTAAGGCGGCAACAGTGGCTCTGAACTACTCCAAGGTCAAGGGGCCTGAAGCATCCATGTGGCCTGGGAAATGAGGGGGGCTGCAGGGAAATGGGGATACACACTTCACCTTATGTAGTGACCACTGCCAGGGCTAGGGGACCTTGCTGGTGATCTCAGACCTCCTGGGGATCCACTGGTCTGCAAAGTTACTGGCCACTCAACCAGCTCAAAGTGGTCATGACTGAGCCCTGAAGGGGAAAGTCTCCTGTGAGGAGATCAGGGCCATATAGAACCAGAAAGGCAGACCCCAACCCCACCCAATAAGGCATCCCTTGAAGGGGATGAGGGAAAGAACAAGGACTTAGCACTGCAACTCCTCTCCTAACCCCAAAGGGTCCCCAGGGAAGGTCGCTGCCCCACACCCTGCCCCTGAACCCCATCATCTCTGAGGTTGACCTATTCCTCACTCCTGAAGCAAGGGACTGCTCCAATTCTACATCATATGGGCCCCTGAGGGAGACCACAGAAGAGGGAATCCCTTTTCCAGCTCCGGTGGGGCAAACAACACCAGGATAGGCAGATATCTGGGCCCCCAATACCCAAACCACCATCCCCTCAGACTGAGGACCACTATCAGCAGATCTGCTCCTGATGTCACCACCGGCATAGGAGCAAGCACCGATCATAATCAGCAGTGCCCACAGAAGGGATCTCTGGGAGGGCACGGAGGTACGGGGCACCGCAGAACAATCTGACTCCAATTATCTGGCTCTGGAGAGGAAGAGATCCAGAATATCTCCAGACAAGTGGCACCAAAGGTTTTCTCACCTGCGATGCTCCTCACAGCACCATGGTAGAGCCTAGTACCACTTGCAGTGCTGTGTGGATCACTGGAGTCATGAACAGCCCTGAGATCTTGAACGGCACAAGTGGGCGGTGCTGAGGAGCCATCCATGAGGGGCCCAGCAGTTGTGGGCCATAACACCGAGGGAGCCTGCACCTCTGAGGAGGTGACTGCCTGTGCGGTGCTCCTGGCCTGGCCTGCAAGAGGGCCAGACCATCCCTCCAGCACCACGTAATAGACATCCTCCCTGGCAAAGCTAGAAGGGGAGGAGGCCTCCTCCTCATCAGTCTGTATAGAACCATTAAGAGATCTGGAGGAAGGGTTGAGAGACCTATGCTTGGAGTCCCTTGTGTGATAACACCCTCTGAAAGCTGATGGATCACAGCTGACTTTCCATGTGCGGTGCTCCAGTACTCCAAGGTCCATGGAGAAGCAGGTGTCACAACTATCCTTGTCATGAGATGGACCCAAGCAGGTGCAGCATCGGTCATGCCTGTCCATGATGGACATCTGCCGGCACTGGGACACCAATACATAGGAGGCTAGCTTGCCTTGGAAGAGCGCTTTTTGTCCTTGGATGAACACAACATGAATCAAGTTACTAGCAGATGGCAGAACTGGAACGGAGTGAAAATGGTGTTGACAATGGCGTGAAAACAAATGACTAGGCTACAATGTCACAGATTAAATTTTTTCAGCAGATGCAAGGTGCTGCACTCTCAACATTGGGAGAAGAAGAACTGGGGTGGAGGAGGAGCCAGTGACCATTGCTGGCCGACCCGTGAGCGACACGTAATGCGTCGGCCTCAAGGGTGGCACCACCACCAGTGCTGGCTCCTCCACCTACAAAAACAAAGCTCCTACGGGGTGCTGAGCCACTGGCTGTCACCCAGACAGTGATGAATGGTGAAGATTTACATGGGAAAGATCGGTAAAACTGTGCTGTAGTTCCACAATTCGTATGATGTGGAAGTTACTGCAATTTCGGCCTCAAATCAATTCTTTCTGGCAAATGTAACTATGTATGTTGCACTTTGCAACAGCTGTTACATGTATAGCTACACTTCCAGCATAAATCAATTTTTCAGTTGCACTTTGCAACAGCTGTTACATGTATAGCTACACTTCCAGCATAAATCAATTTTTCAGTTGCACTTTGCAACAGCTGTTACATGTGTAGGTACACTTCCAGCATAAATCAATTTGTGCCAAAAGAGAAGCAGTTGTGGTTGCACATGTAAATTGCAGTTACAAAAGAACTTACCATAACAGTAGATCTTTGAGAGAGGTTCCTGCAGTAGGTCTTCACATATAGGACAGCACCCCCTGGTGTCAGGTTCCAATGGCAAACTTGTAGCTAGCAATCATCAGCGGGGACCACCCCCGACATCAGGTGATGTGACGTCAGGCCAACTATAAAAGGGGGTGGTCCCACACCTGCCCTTCAGTTCTTTTCCACCGAAGACCTAAAGAAAGGTAAGTAGAAAGGAAGGAGTGATAACTCCTAGGATCATGCATCCTCTCTAGGCCCAAGGGCTAGGCAGGATGAAAAATAAAGGAAACATTCCAAGGGCTGGGGGAAGGTGGGTGGGAAACTAGAACTACTACAGGAATCTCTCTCAAAGAGCTACTGTTATGGTAAGTTCTTACGTATCTGCAATATCTTACTTCGAGAGGGTTCCTGCCATAGGTGTTCACATACAGGACTGAATACCTAGCAGTCCAAAAGAAAAATTTGGAGATAAGTTCCAGGAGGAGGAAATGAATGCCAACTGAACACTGTGTTATGACAAGCGACCTTGCAGGACCGCAAGGCTGAAACCAGTCCTGTACCTAGAGGCAATGTCCAGACTGTGGTGCTTAGTGAAGGTGTGGACAGATGACCACATGGCTGTTGCACAAATCTCTGCCATGGACATATTCCTGAAAAAAGCGGTAGAGGTAGCAACACTCCAAGTGGAGTGGCCCTTAACTGCCCCTGGAAGGGATTTTCCATGTTTTTTATAAGTGAAGTGGATGCAGTTAGCCAACCACCTCAAAATGGTTTGTTTTGAAATGGACTTACCCTGGCACTGGGGGGCAAAGGCCACAAAAAGCTGATTGGTTTTACGGACGTCTTTAGTCCGGTTTGTGTAATACCTCAAGATCCGGTGCACATCTAAGTTGTGCAAAAGACATTCCCCTTTGTTAGAATGCTGGGGATAATAGACCGGCAGTTCAACACTCTGGTTAAGAGTGGTTTCTGAAACTACCTTTGGAAGGAAGGAAAGGTTAGTCCTAAGGACAACTCTGTCCCTATGAAAAATCAAATAGGGTTCCTTGCAGACGAATGCCTAAAGCTCTGAAACTGTTCTGACAGAAGTGACAGGAACTAAAAACAAGGTCTTCCAAGAAAGGAAGCGCACGTCAAAGGGAGGCGATGTCAGTTTTTCCAACATAAAATTAAGGTCCCAGGGAGGACAGGGGTTCTGGACTGGAGGTTTTAAATGGAGGCTACCTTTCAAAAAGGTTTTGGTGACCTCCAGTTGAGCCAGAGTTGTGCCCTCCACCAGGAGGTGGTAGGTTGTCACTGCAGAGAGATGGACCTTGATGGAGGAATAATTAAGGCCTGTCTCCGATAAATGTATGAGGTACTCTAACACCTGGGTGGCTGAGCATGAAAAGGGATCCAAACTCCTGGCTAGGGCCCAGATCAAAAATCTTTTCCACTTCATGGCGTAGGTGAATCTTGTAGATGGTTTTCTGGCTTCCCCCAAAATATGGGCAACCTGGGAGGAAACTCCATAGCAGGAAGCTGCTATGTCCACAGGTGCCACGCATGAAGGTGGATAGATTGAAGGCTCAGATGCACCAGTGTGCTCTGCTCCTGTGTCAGAAGGTCGTGGGACAGTGGCATAAGAATCGGAGGTTCTAGCGCCAGCTATTGCAATAGTGGGAACCAAATCTGACTGAGCCACAGAGGAGCAATCAGAATCAAATATGCGCCCTCCTCTTAAAGTTTCACCAGAACCTTCTGGATGAGAGGAAAGGGAGGAAAAGCATGAAGAAACCTCTATGTCCAAGAGAGAGACAGTGAATCTTGCCAAAAAGCACCATGCCCGGTAACGAGTGAGCAAAAGCTGGGTAGTTTTGCGTTGAATGGGGAGGCAAATAAATTTACATCTGGCTGACCTGATCGAAGAAAGAGGTCTTGACCACCTCTTGCTTTAACTCCCACTTTTGTGCCCTGGCCACTGATTGACTGAGACTGTCTGCCAGGATATTGCTTATGCCCAGAACATGGACTGCTGACAAGAAAAGGCTGTACTGATTCGCCCATTACCAAACCCTCATTGCTTCCCTACAAATAGAGTATGAGTGAGTTCCTCCCTGTTTGTTGATATACCAGACTGTGGACATGTTGTCCATCTTGATAAGAAGTGATCCCGGTAAGAGAAGTGACTGGAATGTCTGGAGAGCATACAGGACTGCTCTTGTATTCAGAACGTTGATGTGGAGTAGAAGCTGCTGATCGGACCAAGACCCTTGTGTCTTGTGGTTCCTCAGATGGGATCCCCAGCCCAAGTCTGAGGTGTCTATGGTGAGGATCTGGGTGGGGATTAGGGAGTGAAAGGGAGCTCCACCTAGAAGACTGGAAAGATCCTGCCACCAGCAGAGATCTTTCTGGAGGTTGTTGGAGATCATGACCTGTTGGTTCATGTCATCCGTCCTCTCATCCCATTGGACTCGAAGAGACCACTGGGTGGCCCTCATATGTAGTCTAGCCAGGGGAACCTTTGAAATGGCTGCTGCCATCAGTCCCAAAAGATGTAGCACTTCATGTGCTGGGATACATCAAGCCTGGGCCACGAGGGTGGCTTGAGAAACTAAAGTCTCGTCTCATTCTAATGGCAGAAAAGTCTTGCTCTGAACTGTGTCTAGTAGTGCTCCAAAGAATTGGAGGCACTGGGAAGGTACTAGTCGGGACTTGGGCAGATTGACTGTGATACCCAGTTGAACAAACAAGTTAAGAGTGAAAGAGGGAGACTCTTTCAGGCTGTCTGTACAGGGTGCTGTGAGGAGCCAGTCATCCAGGTGCTGGAACACGTAAATGCCCTGGCAGTGAAGAAAGGCCACAACCACCGCTAAGCACTTGGTGAACACCCGGGAAGCTGAGGAAAGGCTAAAGGATAGTGCTCGGAATTGAAAATGGTTCTCCTGGAAGGAGAAACGAAGGAAGCGGCGATGGGCCAGGATGATAGGGATATGCAGGTAGGCATCCTGCATATCCAGGGTGCACAGTCAAGATTTTGGTTGGAGTAGGGAAAGAAGACCTTGAAGGGTCAGCATGCGAAACCTCTTGTACTCGACGAAGAGGTTGACCATGCTGAGATCCAGGATCAGTCTCAGATCTCCCATCATCTTTGGAACTAGGAAGAAGTGGGAGTAAAATCCCTTTCCTATTTGATCTTGAGGGATGTGTTCTATGGCCGCTTTTTGCAGGAGGGTCTGAATCTCCTGGAAGACTATGGGAATCTGATCCCTTGGATAAAACGACCATCCCAGAGGATGAGAGGCAGGGATCTCCATAAACTCTATAAAGTGACCTCGTTGTATGAGTTGTAACACCCATAGATCTGCGGTGATGGTCCTCCACCCTACCAGGTGGAGGCCGAACCTCCCTCCTACTGGTTCCTCCTTGTTGACTGGAGGTAGTGGGAGGAGGAGAAAGGAGTCAGGATGCCGAGGGGAGCTTTAGTCCTGAAGGACGGCTTTGGAAATTTGGCCGGGGTGGGTTTGGGCTCCAGAACCAGGGGCTCGTCATTTGCCCTGACATTTTTCCTGGGTCTTATTCCTTCATCTTTGATGGCGAAAAGGCTGCTTTTTCTGCCCCATCCTGTACATGGAGCATATGTCACATAAGGAGTGTCCACTCTCCTGCAGCCCAGTAATTACATCCTTGGTGTCACCACCAAAAAGGAAGGAACCCCTAAAAGGGGCGTCCAGGAAGGAAGACTGGATGTCCTGTGCCAAACCTGCAATCCTGAGCCATGAAAGGCATCAGATGCAGATCCCCGTAGCTGCTGCCCTAGCCACTGAGTCTACTGAATTGTACATTGCTTGCAGAGCATGATGACATGAAGACTTGCTCTTGTGGACCTTGTCTAGTAACTTGTTTCTGAGCGTCTCATCCTGGACCTCCTGAAGGTCCCTCTCCAGCTCCGAGAGGGAAGCCTTCTGAAAGGCCACCATGTGTGAAACATAGTTCAGGGACTGGATGGTGCAGGAGGAAGAAGCATAAACCTTCCTGCTAAACTGATACAATTGCCTTGAGTCCTTGTCAGGAGGCGAGGAGCTCAAATGCTTGGGTTGTGCTGACTGTTCATGAGCAGCCGTAATGACCATTGAATCAGCCTTAGGATGGGCAGTGAGATGTTGAATCCCTTCTGGGGGATAATATGTGCGATCAGTCTTTCTGGAAACAGCTGGTATAGAGGACAGCTGCAGCCAGATAGTGATGACCAGATCCTCATGAGAACCCATCCAGGGGGGAATGGAAAGAGGATCTGTAGTGGCCAGATCTAAGTGCTTCACCAGTATCTTACACTGGGGGTCCACTTCTTTAGAAGGCGAGCCTCCTGCTGCCTGAATAGTTCTCAGAAGGTCCCCAAGAGAGGGATCTTCTGAGGGGGGTATTTTGGAGATTCCTTGGGTGGGACTTCGACTGGAGACCAAGGGTCCGAAGGGTCAGAGTTGATGTCCAAGATGGAAGGTTCTGAACCGCTGGGGATGGAAGGATCCACCCCAGAAAAACCCACTAGTAGAGCACCCGCAGCTCATCCAAAGGGTATTGATGGGGGAGGAGCCCTAGGCAGGGGGATATCACCCACCGATTGTCATAACTCCGTGATAAGCTGGGTCCTATCATCCTGCCACCAAGTCAGGATTGTATCTCGATCAATCGGCGGTGGAGAAGGAGGAGGAGGATGCTGGTAGCCTGGGTAGCCTAGGTATTGTGGGTGTTGCCAAGAAGGATACTGGAATCCTGGCAATCCCAGGTTGTAGCCATAGAGAGGGTACCCAGGGTATCCCGGTGTCGGGTATCCCGGCATCAGTGGCACAGGGCCTGGCTTTGAATAATGAGGTGTTGACGGCGGGCCACCCTGTGGCAGCAAATGTGGTTCTGGCCCCAGAAAACCACCTGGAGGTTCTACTGGACCTACCGGGGGAGGTGCCTGAGGGCCACAAGGTGGCATGGGATCTGGGAGGGCCCCCCGAAGGTCCCGAGGGAGGAGGCTCCATAATAGAATCCCTGGCTGGTGATGGACTCCTGTTCTGGGGAGGCAAAAGACCAGGCGATAGGGGTAGCACAGATGGTGACCCCAACGAAAAGATCCAAAAACGATCCTGATGGTAGAGATAAAGCAGGATCGGGTGGCGAATCCCTGGGATGAAGGATCCAAAGGGATGAAGGATCTCCAGGCATCATGCTCAAGCCAGCGTTGAGGGCCTCACGGGAGTCCGATGGGTGAGACAGAGGGTCCGGGTGGACAACAGAACATCCGTCGCCCGACTTATCAGACCTGACTGGGCTGGCAGTAGCTGAGAGGCTGCCGCAAGGCTTAACGGTTGAAGCCATGCACCTGTCAACAGGGTCAAGGGGCGACTTTTTCCTAGTGCTGGAAGGTGGAAACACAACAAAGACCTCTATAGAGGCTACCTCAGGCTGCCCGTGCACCTCAGCAGGAGGGGAAGAAGGTGCCTGGCCCAAAGAAGCAGACGGGGTAACTGAAGAAGTACTCACAGTTTTAGGAGCAGGTCTCCCACCTGGCAACGGACTCCTATCCTGGTGCTTCTAATTATCTTTCTTCTTTTTCCTCGGGGCCAGCGATGACGACCTTTCCCTTAACTCCTGAAGCTCCTTTTCCATTGATGCCAGCCGTCGGGTAAGGAGATGGGCCTCAAGGGTCTGCTTGTATCTGACCTGGGTGGCTTGATTGAAGGCTTGACAAATGGCACACTTATCTGAGTTGTGCTTGGAACCTAGACACAGAAGGCAGCGGGAATAGTCATCCCCGTGGTGGATTTGGGCTCCGCACTTAGAGCACTTCTTTTCTGGGCAAGCCGACATACAATCGGTTAATGCTGAGAGAAAAAAAAATGTTATAAAGAAAGAAAAAACTTCGACTGACACATGGATATTAGATTGCTGTTCTTACACGAGAGCCGAACGAACTGAGGTGATGGTGGGAAAGAACTGGTGGATGGGTATGGGATCGCCCCCTTTTATAGTCGGCCTGATGTCGCATCACCTGGCTTCTGCGGCGGTCCCCACTAATGATTGCTAGCTACAACTTTGCCGTTGGAACCTGACACTGGGGGCACAGTCCTATATGTGAAGACCTACTGCAGGAACCCTCTCGAAGTAAGATCTACCACTTCATGCAAATTATATAACTGCACACCAGTCAAATGTTAAAGTAATTAACAACTATGTAGTATTTACAGTGTAATAACAGTGTAGTTAATTCACAGAAATGTGTGTCTAACTACATAATATGCAAATGTGAAACTAATTACCAACTACATTGTAGTTACATGTAATTACACAGTACTTACATAGCAGTTACATTGTAGTTATATAGTAGTTACAATGTACTTAAGGACACTTAAAATAAAGTGTTACCTAAATAATAATAAATGGCAGAACTATGGACCACAGATATGCTATTTCTTAATGTGTATGCAGTCATGATTTGTTTTTAAATCCAGTCAGGGCACAGGTGATGCCGAATTTGTAGAACCGCCTTAACAGGGGCAGTTCTATGATCAGTGCCATCTGCTTTATAAACCAATAATGACAATAAAGATTAGTTGCCCCAGAAACCTTGCTGCATTAGTTTTTTCTACCCCCAGTGGACTGAATAGCTCATTTTTCACAATTATTATGAGACATTGGAAAGACTGATCAGTGTTTTTTGGGGGGTGAAAGACTGATCAGTGTTTTTTGGGACAATAATGCTGCTGTGTTCGAGTTAACTATTTTGAATATGTTATTTAGACATACCTTTGCATTACCGGTCCCTGGTGTACTCACAAAATCACTGCTGCATGTATTACTTTAATAGTAATTCAATGAGAGATGTCCTTTTTTGTGTGTATTATTGTGTACTGTAAATTGTATCTTTTCTACACCGCCAATATACTCCACAGGGATATCAACTCCTGCACCTGCCTTCCTATTGTTATAATGGCTACCCCGTGGTGTGTTGGAATCAAAACTGTTAGGGTCCATACAGTACATGCATCATTCATTGGTTTGCACTTTAGAATAAGAAAATGTTTTCAATCCAATACCATACAAATAATTTATTTCATAGTTTATTATTCATTTGTAAGCTCTGGTCAGTGGTCAGCTACCGTCATATATTTCAAGCCTGTTTCACCACACCTCGTACTCCTACAGCCTTAGGAAAACTTTGTACATTACATATGAGGTCCCTAAATATGGCACTAATTGTGGCAAAGCCGCCATCAGTCATGCTATCCCCCTTGCATTGAATAAACTGCAATCATCCCTCAAATTATCCAAACTAGTCCCATTAAATGCATTTAAAAGCTTTGTCGCCAAGTAAACAAATTATGTTTGTCACTGTTTCTCAGCTTAGACCTTTTAGTCTTGCTCTCCTTTTCACCCTCCCTCTGATCCTATCATATAACTCCTCTCTATTGATCTCTCAAATCCCCATATATGTATGCCCCCTCACCTTCCTCCCATGTTCCATCTCCTTGGCCCGTATTTTTCCACTATGCTCCAACTATCAGCTTAGAATATATTATCATTATGAGTTACTTGTTTAGCTTTATTATTACATTATGTGTTGTTGTCTATCACTTATGTAACTATTGCACTTGCCTTTTAATTGTACCTGCTCTGTTTATTATATATTGCATTGTAGTGTTATGTAATTTGTCCGCATGGGACCACCTTGCAAATGAGCTTGCTCAATGGAGTATTCTTGGTGAAATAAACATGAACTTGAACTTGAGAAAAGGACCAAGCAGAGATGATTTTTCCTCTGTGAGTCATAAGAAGGAATGTACTTCATGTGACCATACAAACTCACCTCCTCCTAAGAAGTCAGTTGGCCTGACTGTTGTCCCAAAATTTGATAACACTACTGGAGTTAACTGCTATGCAATCTCTGTAATGCAGGGATTTATCCATGTCTCACTTTGTACTTCACATGAGAGTTCTTCGTCAAAGTCACTAGATGACCAGGGCTATCTTTAGTAACATATACCGCGCGACTGCAGCTATGGGGTGGGGGATGGCCTGGAATCCCGACAGCACACGTCATGCTGTGCAGGGCACCAGGTGCAAGTCACCAGCCTGCCTTGTGCAAGGCACGCACATGGTGCCATAATGATATGCAAATGGCCCCATTTGTACCTTGCATATATTATGGCCTCATTTGCATGCCCCCTGCTGAATATCGCTGGTAATGCATCTAGCGCAACTACACCTGCACTGGCGCTTCCCCGTGCTCCCTATCAGTGACTTGCACTGGTGCAGTGCCACTGCACCATGCTCAGTTTGTGCACTGCCCGTGACATATTCAACGGTGCTGCGCCATGGCATAGCACCGTTGAATACCACCTGGACCTGGCCCCAGAGCATCCCAGTTGCAGTTCGCCCAGGCTTGCACCACTATGTGGTGCAGTCTGAATATCATGGCCTGTATGTGTAATTACTCAGCACAACTACAGTTGTAAAATGTAGCTCTGTGTTATGTGTAACAGATGCCAAACTAAGTGATCACATTTCTTTGTCATGCCAACACTGGTCTATTATGTTTTACTATGTTTCTTTACTACTAGTACTACTGCATGTATTACTGTACTTAAATTAGTACAACAAAGTAAAATTTACAGTATTTTGATATTGAAAGTTATGAGTGTTATATTTGTATGTAAATGATTTGCTATGCTTTCTGTTAGTTATATTATACTGATAATCTGTTGTTAAAAGTTTTGTTCTACTATATTATGTGCTGTTTCTTATGTACTCGTTATAGGACCTCTTGGAAATTAGTATCATATAGTAAGCATGTCCTGTTCTTAGCATAGTGAAAGTTTCATTATGTATTTCAAAATGCATCATTAACTGTTACTGGTATTGTTCTTAAAAGTCTCTATTTATAGTTCCATATAATTAGCAATATTACACTAAAAATGTATTGTAAATATTTTTTTCTACTGTATGTGTTCTTTCTTATGTGCTACAAAAGGATCTGTTTGAAATTGATATAATTTAGTAAAGTTGTTCTGTTGTTAGCATACTGAAAGTTTTGTTATGTAGTTGAAATGATTGTTAAATGTTACTATTCTAGGCCAGGATTTTCAAACTGCACCCAGAAAGGATGCAATTGGTTGCTCTGTGCAACTGAGTTGTGCTGGAGTGCAGAATTGCTATATTCAAATGAAATGCGCAATCGCGCATTCCGACTGAACATAGCAAAAGATGCGGGTGGCGCACATGGAAGCCTGCCAAAGATGCACCAGTGCATCTCCCTGGATGGTCTAAATACCTGGAATGGGGATGCACGGTGCATCTTCGGGATGCACCAAGTGCAAATTCCAGATATTCAGACTTCAACATGCAAATGCTGCCATTATGCATGCAAGGCACAAATGGGGCCATTTTCATGTCATTATGGCCCCATTTGCATGTCTGGGGCAAGGATTCCCCCTTCAGAATGTGCTGGGTACCCTGCAAACTCCTCTGAAGACAAAACACACCACATCCTCTTGGTAGTTTAGTGTCTCCCCCACCCAGCTCCAATCTAAAAATAAATAATCACACCCCACACATCCCTGGTAGTCTAGTGCCCCCCCACCCTGAACCTGATTGTAGCATAAATATTGCTAGAACAGATTCCCCCTGGTAGTCCAGTGGCCCCCCTCCCCAAACCCCATCCATATATTAAAATACCTCCCCATTCATCCCTGATAGTCTAGTGGCACTACCATCCCTTCCTGAACCCTGTCGATAAAATAAGCCATGTGCAACATTCCCTGGTAGTCTAGTGGTGCCCCCCTCCCATTCCCAACCCTGCCTGTAATATAATCCTATTTTGAACTACCCTGGTAGTCTAGTGGTCCCCCTCCCAGCCCCAATCGTAACATAGAAATGAATCCCGATATTTCACTGGTAGTCCATTGAACACCCCACCCCCGACTCACTGAGGCACCCACACCCCACCCCGCTCCCCCCATCCCAGCATGATCAATGCAGCTGGTGGGCAGCAAAACCCACCCACACACCTCCACAGCTGCCCACTGACTGAGCTGTCACTCAATGACAGCTTACAGTAAGCACTGCAATAACACTTATGTACAGATTGGCCCACATGAAAATCAGAGACAATTACAAAATGAATGCATGATGGGGGCCATGTGCTCCCAGAACCCCATACGAGTAACATTACACTTTCTTAAAAAGAAGGGAAATTCATTGCAAAAAATGTTATTAATGCATCAGTTAGGGTTGTCAATACAGCAACAAAAGTTTGGAAATTCAATGTTAGGGTTACCAACCATACCCCCCAACCCCCATCCCCACTCTCCACACACCAACAGGTGCCAGGGTGTGCTTTGGGGTCTTTGGGCCTAATTCTCACACCATTGTCCTATACTCTACCACTCAGTTTTCTTACAAATGGAATGGGGTGAAAGTTATGGCTGACAACCCCAAGGCACACCCCAACACCTGATGGTTTGTGGAGTGCCACTATAGTTAGGGTTGCCCAGCCACTTCTTTATTAAACCCAAACATTTGCACTTTAATAACTTTGCAACCATTTGACCAATTTGCCTGAAATTTTGCTTGCACTCTCTGGCAGTATAGCTCTCTGGATCTGGCAACTTTTGTTCCTGTCAGATGTGCAGTTGCTGAGATGTGTAGTGTCAAATAATGTGAAATTTACCATTTAGGTGCAAATGACTTGCTCATCCGTAAGTCCAAAACAGTTTGTGGGTTTGGTCTGAAATTGTTAGGGTATATGGGGTCTGGGTCACTGATATGCCATTTGAACGTTTGGTGAAAAAATATTTATCCGTTCAAAAGTTATTAAAGTTTAAAGCTTCCCATTATAGCATGTGAGAAAAATTAGGTGTCTGATGCAAAAGCAGTTTTTGCTTTTGCGAAAGCACTTTTTACTACTGTAAATGGATTTAGTATTGTTGTGCTACTGCCATCTTGTTTTCAGTTAGTGACTGGTAAAAAATGCTGTAATTCAAAAAATATTGCTCCTTTGTAAACACCAACAGTTGTGTTTACCTAAGTGGTACTTGAGGAACACGATTCTGACATTATTTTTTTCAAATAGTGTCCAGCAACATTTGTTTTGCATTTGGCTGTTCGTAGTGTCACAAATTTGTGGCACTACTTTTGCAAAATTGTTGCAAATTGTGGCTTCTAATGGCACTGTTGCACGAAAACTGCCACAAATATGCAGCACTTTTCATGAAACCTGCGGCAAATTTACTGCACTACATGAATATAAAAAACATCAGACCCCGTAAATGGCCAAAATCTTTCCTGGCCACTTTTTGGCCCAAATGACAACAGAATCGTGTTCTTTGGCCACTGTTTAGGTAAACACCTATTGGTGTTTACTTAATAAAAGGAGATTTTCTCCTTGTACTACCTCCAAGGGGGAAAAGGCTTGTTTTATTGAAAAAAATTGTTTCTGCTGACATCGGGGTGCCCAATCCCCATGTTGGTGGTAGAAATCCATTCCCCCTCCAGTGTGGGACACTGTGTAGCCCACTCCCAGTGTCCAGAAATATATATATATATTTTTTTTTTTAAATGTTTCTGCCAACATCAAGGTGCCCAATCCCTATGTCAGTGGTAGAAATCCACTGCACCCCACCAGTGTGGGACACTGGGGAGCCCACTCCTAGTCTCCCAAAATATTTCTTTTTGGTAAGGGTGTTTTGCAAACGTCGGGATGCCCAATTCCCGTGTCAGCACTACAACCCCTCCTGACAGTGTGGGACACTGGGTAGCCCTCTCCTAGTGTCCCCAGTTATGTCCTACCCCAACCAGTACTGTGGGACCAACAGGAGCCCAACACCAGTGAACCAAATTTGTGCTTATTGTACCTGTAAAAAAAGAAAACAGTCCCCCGATGTCTTTTTTTAAAAGAACCTGAAAAGAAGAAAATGGTCCCTCATTTTCTCCCTAACCCCCTCCGTTATCCTGACTCTCCCAGTGAGCAACTCACCCCCCCAACAGAGCCCCCTCGTCCTATACTTAACACCAGAGACCAGTGGCTGTCATCTTCTGTGGACTGGGACATATCTGCACTCTTCAAAGCCAACCCGCAAACTGAAGAATCAAGGTAAGTGCCTTATAATGGCTGTCAGTGGCATTTTAACATATATATATTATAGTGGTACGGTAGTGCCACTATAGTTAGGGTTGAGTACCCCATTTAAGGTTAAAGTGTGACATTTTGCACCTTAATAACTTTGCCGCTGTTTGACAGATATGCCTGAAATTTGGCAGGCTCTGAACAGTATCACAGATCTTGGGATCTGACAAGTTTCGTACCGGTCGGATATATGGTGGCGGAGTTATTAAGCAACTTTCCATAGCGCATTTATGCCTTTTTGTGAATTCTTTACTAGCACCTATAGGTTGCACAGTTTGCACGACCAGTCCGAAAACTTCAGGGAACATGCGGCCAGGGTACCCAATGTGCCTTTTGAAGATTTTGTGAAAAAATATTGAATGGTTCAAAAGTTATTCAAAAAACAAGTTTCCCATTATAGTCAATGGGAAAAGTTAACAAAAGGCTCGACAGTGTCGCAAATGCAGTTTTTAGTGTCGCAAATTACCCCTGCAGTTTCGTGAGTCAGCCATTTTTTTTCAGTTAGTGGTCACAGAAATGCTTGGCATTTAAATATGGGACCCTCTAGGGACACATTTATTTTTGTGTTTACCTAGTCGAGCCCTGGGGATGCTAAGCATGTCTTTATTTTGGGGTTAAACACCACAGAGATATGTTTTTAAAATTTTTGGGAAAAGTAGTGTCACAAAGTAGTCGCACCTGCAACACTTTCGTGATTTTTTTTTGTGAAAGTGTCATGATTTACGACACTGCTATTCGACACTATGGGGAAAATAACAGGAATTCTTTGCCACCCTGATGCAAAACACTGGTTTGGTCTTCTGGGTTGAAATTTAGAGGGAAGATAGCCAACATCCCACAGATGTGCCTTTTGGTGGTTTGGTGAAAAAATATTGCACGGATGGAAAGTTACAGTGCTCCAAATCTGACACTTTCTCCCTTAGACTAACATTGCGGTGTCCACCTCGCCTTTTGGGGCCCGTATCTCGGAAACGCATCGATATACGAACTTCTCGTCGCAAAAATGCTTAGCCACCCCACTAGGGATCTAACTGCAAAACTAGCCAGGAAAGTCATAAATAATATGAAATTATAATATTTTTTCTATATCGTACAGTTCCTGAGATACAAGCAATTTAGTATTCCAAGAGCTCATTTTCTGGTCTGAGGCCCATTATTTTGCATACATTCTTTGTACTCACTGTGTTTCTCTATGCAGCTGTTGGGGAAAACCAGGATGTGCACTTCTGTTTCTGTTACCCTTAGCGTTTCCACTTGTGTTTCTGTACCCGTTTGCATTACCATTCCCATGTACGATACCATGTGTGTCACCCTTTGTGTTTTCGTTTGTGCTTGCATTTGCATTACTGTTACCATTTGCATTTCAACTACTGTTTGTGTTTGTATTTCCATTTGCATCACTATGTGCATTTTCACTTGCATTTGCAGCCGCCCTTCCGTTTGCATTTGTGTTTTTCTTTTGTTTGGTGTCATCATTGCTTTTACCATTACCATTTGGGTTTCCAATTGTGTTACCATGACCGTGTGTGTTACTGTTTGCGTTTCCGTATGCGCTTGTGTTTCCATTTCCGTTTCTCTTTCCTTCGGCATTATTGTTGCTGTTACCGTTAACATTTGCATTTCCAATTGCATTACCGTCATCGTGTGCGTTACAGTTTGCATTTCCATACGTGCTTGTGTTTCCATTTCCATTTCTCTTTCCTTTGGCGTTATTGTTGCTGTTACCGTTAACATTTGTGTTTCCAATTGCGTTACTGTGATTGTGTGTGTAATGGTTTGTGTTTCTGTATGTGCTTGTGTTTGCGTTTCTGTTTCTTTTGGCATTATTGTTGCTGTTACCATTACCATTTGCGTTTCCAATTGTGTTACAGTGACCGTGCACGTTACGGTTTGAGTTTCCATATACACTTGCATTTCCATTTCCGTTTCTCTTTCCTTTGGCATTATTGTTGCTGTTACTGTTAACATTTGCATTTCCAATTGCATTACCATGACCGTGGGCATAACAGTTTGTGTTTCCGTATGTGCTTGTGTTTGCATTTCTGTTTCGTTTGGCATTATTGTTGCTTTTACCATTACCATTTGTGTTTCCAATTGTGTTACCTTGACTGTGCGTGTTACGGTTTGCGTTTCCATATACACTTGCGTTTCTGTTTCTGTTTGCTTTGCCATTATTGTTGCTGTTACCGTTAACATTTGCATTTCAATTGCGGTACCATCACTGTGCACGTTACCAGTTGCATTTCTGCATGTGTTTGAGTTTGTGTCTCCGTTTGCGTTACTTTTCACTTTGGCATCAGTTTGCACTTGTGTTTCTATTACCATTTGCGTTACCATTTACGTTTGCATCACCTTGTGCATTATCATGCACAAGGATATGCATATGGAAAAGCACAACATCCTATGCACTCAGCAGCATGGATTTAGGAAAGGGCACAGCACATCAACTGCCCTACTTGAATTCTCAGGAGCAATCCACAATGCCATGGACAAAGGAAACCTAACTGGAGCGCGGTCTACATTGACTTAACCAAGGCATTTGATACAGTACACCATGGCCTACTTATCAAACAACTACTATCCCTAGGGCTCTCGCAGGGTCCTGGTGACTGGGTAAAAAATTACCTTGCTCAGTGCTCTCAATCTGTAAAAGTAGCTGGAGTTCTCTCAGACTCAAAACCGGTTCGCTCAGGAGTTCCCCAGGGATCCATCTTGGGCCCCCTCCTTTTCCTAAACTCCCTCCCCAAATCCTGCCCTGAACAAATAATCCTCTATGCCGACGATGCCGTGATTCTGGCCACTCATAAAGATCCGAACCTCTTACGCCTCAACCTTCAGCATGCTTTTTCCAAAGTTGAGATGTGGTTCCTTGAACATAAGCTGGTTCTAAACCACAAAAAAACTAAATCCATGCTCTTCTCTAACCCACAAAACAAGAAACGGCAAGTCCCACTCACCATTAATACATGCCTGGGAAATACCCTTGAACAAGTGCCAATTTTCAAATATCTTGGAATCAACTTTGATCAAGGCCTAACCTTTGCAACTCACATTGATAGTACAGCAAAAACTATTAATCAGCGAATTGGGATTCTGTATCGGAACCGACAGCTCCTTATCCATTCTGCACTGAGGATTGCCATCCAATCCTCTATTATCTCAGTCGTTGACTATGGCTTAGTTATATACGGATCTGTCACTACTACAGCACTTAGTCGCATTACAACATCCCTAAATAAGGTCTGTTGGCTGCTCACTGGTGCACATCGACGTACCCACACATGTGAACTCTATGCTGACTCAGGTTGGTTGCAACTCTCAAACCGGATAAAGTACCTTACCTGCCTGATGGCGAAAAAATCCACTCTGGGCCTCACTCCACCCTGTATCCAAGACCTGTTATGGCTGCGCACCGTTTTACCAGAAGATCAGAACACCAGCCTCTCAAAGTCCCCCGATGCCGGACTTCTCAGGGACAAAGATCATTTGCCTATCATGCCCCCAGCTGGCTAAATGCCCTCAGCACTCATATTACTGCCTCCACCTCTCTAGGTATTTTCAAATCAAGGCTGTTCTCTCACCTTGCCACCTCCAGCTCCTGTGACTGCCCTGATTAAACCTCCTATTTTCTCACTACCCACCCTGTTCCGTTATTTGACAAAGACATGTTTGGGAAACCTTTTCTCCTGTTATTGTCTGCTCCCACACCTTTCACTTACCTCTCTGTTCTGGACTTCTTCCCTATTTGTTTCTCCTAATCTGGCATGACCTCTTTCTTGTAATAATAATGTGATTATTGATATCTCATGTCCTTTTGCACAAATGATTTGATATGTATTTGTATATGTTTTCTTGCTCTTGACACAACACAAATTGTTGTGTTATCTATGTAACCTTTTGTACTGTACCTAACTGACGTGGAACCTTTGTAAAAGAGCCTCTGGCTCAAAGGTAGTAATTCCTAGAACAATAAACCAGCACTTATCATTTGTGCTTGCATTTGCATTGCAGTTACTATTACTATGTGACAAAAAAATCATGTGGTGGGATCGTGGGGCTTGAAGGGCCTGAGCTCCCACCACCACATTCCATTCACAATTTATAGTCCTCATTCTCAAAAAGAATGGAAATTCATGGCAAAAAACTACATTTAATGCATCAGTTAGGGTTGTTCCACAGTGACAAAAGTAAGGGAATTCACTGTTAGGGTTGAAATCTCCCCTTGCCCCCCACCCCCCAACCAGCATCAGAGTGTGCATTGGGGTCATCGGTCATAACTCTCCCCCATTCTCCTATACCTACCACCTCAGCTTTTACACATGGGATTGGGTGGGGGACTAGCCGACAACACCACTGATGCGGGATTGAGGCGGGTAAGGGGAGAGGATTTTCAGCCTAAACAAGCACTGCTTTGTCGCTGTCTTAACTCGATACATCAATCAGGCTTTTCCAATTAAATATATAAATATATATATATATACCCTTATAGTCAATGGGAAGTTAACAAAAGTTTGACAGTGTCTCAAATGCAATTTTTAGTGTTGCAAATGACCCCTATAATGTCGAAAATCCACCATCTTGTTTTCAGTTGGTGGTCACAGAAATGCATGACATTTAAATTTAGGACCCTCTAGGGACACAGTTCTTGCTGTGTTCACCTAGCTGAGCCCTGAGGATGGTAGCCATGTCTTTTTTTGGGGGGTTTAAACACCCCAGAAATATGATTTTGAAATTTTTGTAAACAGTAGTGTCACACATTCAACATTTTCATGCTTTTTTTTGCAAAAGTATGGCAAAACACAACACTACTTTGCGACACTATGCCCAAAAGAATAGGAAATTTTTGCCACCCTGCTGCAAAAGAATGGTTTGGTCTTTTGGGCTGCAATTTGGAGGGAAGAAAGCCAAGATCCCACAGAAGTATCTTTCAATGGTTTGGTGACAAAATATTAGCGGGCTACAAAGTTACAGCAGTCCGAATTTGATGACGTTTCCCATCCCATAGGCTAACATTACGGCGTCCACCATGCCTTTCAGGCCCATATCTCGGAATCACTTTAAGATATGGACTTTTCATCTGAAAAATGCTTAGCCCCCCCCCCCCCATGAGGGGGCTAAGTGCAAAACTAGCCAGGAAAGTCATAAATTATATGAGATTTAATTTTTTTTTCTACTTCGTACGGTTCCTGAGACATAAGCAATTTAGTATTCTAAGTCTTCATTTTCTGCTCCGAGGCCCATTATTATGCATTCATTCTTTGTATTCACTGTGTTTCTCAATGCAGCTTTTGGGGAAAAAAGGGTGTGCATTTTCATTACTGTTACTGTTTCCACTTGCGATTCTGTAACCATTTGCATTAGCGTTCCCGTCTACGCCACCATGTGCGTTACCCTTTGCGTTTGCGTTTGTGCTTGCGTTTGTGTTACTGTTAACATTTGCGCTTTGTTTGCGTTTCCTTTTGCATCACCATGTGCATTTCCATTTGTGTTTGTATATGCACTTTCGTTTGCATTTCCATTTCTGTTTGTGTTTCCTTTGGCGTCATCGTTGCTGCTACCGTAGCGTTTGCTTTCCAATTGCATTACCATGACCATGTGAGTTATGATTTGCATTTCCTTACGGGTTTGTGTTTGCGTTTGCGTTTCAGTTTTCATTAACTTTTGCACTTGCATTTCTATTACTATTTGCGTTACCTTTTTACATTTGCGTCACCATGTGTGTTATCATTTGCACTTGCGTTTGCGTTACTGTTACTTCACTATTTATAGTGCACATTCTCAAAAAGAAGGGAAATTCATGGCAAAAAAAACTCTATTTAATGCATCAGTTAGGGTTGTTCTACAGTGACAAAAGTGAGGAAATTTGATGTTATGGTTGAAAACCCTAACTGCGTATTCCCCCCCCCACCACCACCACACACACACACACATACATGCAAGTAGGGGAAGGATCAACGCAAAACTACCAATCACACACAACCAGCAGCAGGTAACAGGAATAACATACAACTATCTAAACCACAAAACCACATACCCATGCTCCCATCGGGCTGTGGGATGGGGTCGTCACTGCTAATTGTCATCACGGACATTCCATACACCACTAAACACATATCGTGCTATGACACTTTCATGTTGGCGAAAGTATTCTGTAAAAGTATGCTCCTAATGACTGCACATCTTTGCCATCATCCTGCAAGCAAACGGTTGGGTCCTTTGGGCTGACATTTGCAGGGTGGCAAGACCTGGTCCCACAGATGTGCTTTTTCCTGCTATTGTGCTGAAATACTTTTGGATTACAAAGTTACAGTGTTCCAAAATTGAGCAATTTGCCATAGATTTACATTGCGGCACCCATGATGCCTTTCGCCACCCATATGTTGAAAACAAAGCAAGGTACACTATTTTCACTACTGCCAGCTTGGTTCACCTTTATGTGAACTAACCCCAAAGAACAACTTTGTAACTAATGTATCATATCTGAAGTTGGATTTCTCCACTTCCTACAATGACACAGGTATACACCTCCTGCTGGATGTGTTGGATTGATTGTGTTGCCTTGGTCCTTCTCCTACTTGCATGTATGTGTGTGTGTGTGGTGGTGGTGGGGGGGGGGAGAATGCACAGTTAGGGTTTTCAACCCTAACACCAAATTTCCTTGCTTTTGTTGCTGTGGAACAACCCTAACTGATGCATTAAATGTAGTATTTTACCATAAATTTATATATTTTATATATATATATATATATATATATATAGGAACTATTAGGCCTGAGATACAGTGAATTATTGTGTAATACCAGATCACACCCTCTACAACTATTTGTGGACTGTCCAAAAACAAGAAAAAGAAAATCCTGGATCACATTGAGGGTTACTAATATTTGGAATAAATTGCCATTAGAAGTGGTAGCTAGTGATACTGTGAATATATTCAAAAACAGATTGGATAGCTTCTTACTTAAACATAATTTCCAGGGCTATTAATAAAATGGTGAGCAAAAGGACTAATGTCTATATAGCTCTGTACTTACCTATGAGACCTATATCATATTTTTGTTAACCAGGAGAGACACACTAAGCTGAAGCTTGTTTACACGTGCGATCTGGGAGCACAAGGAAGGTAAATGACTTACTCAGGGTCACACAGTATGCAAGTGGGGCTGTGGAATTCAAACCCAAGTCTCCAGGTTTGCAGCTCAGAGCCTTAAACCACTATGTTATACTGCCTCCTTGACTTATGTTGCTATCTGGGCCATTTTTCATTAATGTTGCACCAGATTTTCAACATGGGCTTTTTGGGACCTCACCTCATGAACACTGTCACTGTCATTTTGTTAATTGGCCCCATAAGGTGATTTCATGGTCTGCATGAAATCACCTTTTGAAGACAGTAATGAAATGTGGCAGTGCCAATGTTCATGGTGGAAAAGTCCATGTTGAAAGTAGTGCAAACATTCAAAAATGTCTGAGTTACATGCATCCATTGCATTTTTTCTACACACACATATAACTCTGGTACTTTTCAATATTTTGTCACCAAATTTTCAACATAGCCATGTTTTCACACCACCTCATGGACAGTGCAGTTGTCATTTTTTCTTACATTCTGCCAGAAACATGTTTTTGCACCTGTGGTGTGGAATGGCTCATTCGCTGCATGAAATCACCTTTCAGGACCGATTAATAAAATGACAGTGCCAGTGTTCATGAAGTGGTGTTCCAAACAGGCCATGTTGAAAACTGGGTAAAAAAATCTTGAAAATGCCTAAGTTACATGTGTCCATTGAGTTTATTCCATGCACGTGCATAAGTTTGGTACTTTTCAATATTTTGCCACCAAATTTTCAACATAGCTATTTTTTCACACCACCTCATGAACAGTACAGCAGTCATTTTTCATGTCCTGCCCAAAATGTGTTTTTGCACCTGTGGCACAGAATGGCAATGCAATTGTACATAATTACGTTTTGCCTTGCATTTCACAATTTCTCTGTACTGGGGGTACAAGAGGTGGGCTATTAAGATGACTATGGTGATAATTTGATAAGTATTGTTAAACATATGGAAGTGCAAGGCTCAGAGGGCCCTGCACTTCCACACATCCATACATATCTGCATCTACGGAGGGATTGAAGCGCAGGGTCCGAAGGACACTACTCTTCCACAGTAAAATAAGGATACTATTACACTATCTCCAAAAGTAAAGAAATTCATTGCAAAAACTGTGTTAATGAATCAGTTAAGGTTCCTATTACAGTGACAAAAATATGGAAATTTGGTGTTAGGGTTCTCAACCCTTCGACCCTACACCTTCCACATACCAGCAGGTGTTGGGGTGTGCCTTGGGGTCATCAGGCCCAACTCTCACCCCATTCTCCTATACTGTACCATATCAGCTTCCTTACACATGGAATGGGGTGAGAGTTAGGCCTGTGACCCCAAGGCACATCCCAGTGCCTGTTGGTGTGTGGAGGGTGGGGGGGTAGTAGGGTTGAAAACCCTAACACTGAATTTCCATACTTTTGTCGCTGTAATAGGAAACCTAACTGGTGCATTAACTGAGTTTTTTGCAATGAATATGTATGTGTATGAATGTGTGTGTGTGTATATATACATATACATATATGTATATAATATAGTCACAGTTGCGCCTGTATATTAGGGTTGTGTAAGTACGTCTATGTTTAAACCCAAATTTTGCACATTACTAACCTTGCCCTTGTGCAACTGATTTACATGGCATTTGAAATGCACAGCCTCTTTACCAGGATCTCTTGATCTTGTAAACGTCATGTAGATCGGTTCAGCGGAGGCAAAGTTACACAGGTTAAAAAAAAACACAAAAGTCTAAATTTTTTGAAAATGTTAAGATTTTTTTTGCCACCCCATATCTAAAAAAACAAGAGGCTTTAAAACCTGAAACTTTTAGGTATGATAGAGGTTGGTCCAAAGTGTGTGCTTTTGTGTTTTTTAGCTCCAGCTGTTAAGTAGTTTTTAAAATATTTAATAAAAATATTCAATTTCTGAGCATACATAGTTCAACAAATCAGTGTTCTATTCATAACTGAATTTTTGTGAAAGCAGCACTTTGTACTGCATGGCACAGCTGTATTTAATAAATGACAGCTGTGTCATATAGTGCAACCCCTGCAGCTGTCACCACTTGTGGGTCAGGGACTGGGCTGTCATTGTAGCCCTACCATCCTGATTATGCTGTGCCTTCAATGGTATCTGCACACCGGGGGTCCCAATCTCCAGTGGCAGTGTGTATTTATTTATTTTATTAATTAATTTTCTGTGTCAATGCCCACTGCTCCCCCCGAAGCCTGTTGTTTCTTTTTTTTATTCAGCTCTTTGACCTCGTCACCACCTCCCACCTACTTGGGGATGGGGGTACATGGTAAAGCTGGCAGGTGGCTCTGGCCCCTCCCTTGGAGGGGCTTGGTCTCAGGACCTCCTCCTCTTCCCCTTCACCTGACCCTCAAGGAAATCCCCCATGGGTTGCCCCCCAATGGCAGGGCCAAGAATGAAAGGTGTTGACTTTTCCTCCCCCCCGGAGGCCAACATCTAGACTCTGGGGGGCCAGCGTGGGCACTACAGGACCATCATGGAGCCTGTGCTCCATTTTGTTTTACAGTTTTCTCCCAGCCCCTTGCCATGGTTACTCACATGCATGTGGAGGCACACACACACAGTGACCTGTGGCACTCTCCCTACACTAGTCACTCCTGACTGTACTTCCCCCGGACCTCCACCCAGGGGCAGCCCCACAGTGGGTTTGACTGTGTCCCTCCCTGGGAGGAGAGAGCTGCCTTATGGCTGCTCAATCTATCTCTCAGCCTCCCCCCCAATGACCCCTGATGACACGGGCTCATTAATGAACCCAGATCACCGGTATAGCGCATGGCATGGTGTCCAGTGCTGCAACCCTCTGCACCACCAGGACAGTATACAGCCTGTTTTTTTTCTTGCAATTCATCCCTCCTCCAGCAGAGTGGGACACTGGGGAGCCCATTCCCAGTGTCCTGAAATAGATTTATATTTTCTGTATACCTACAAATATGAAAACCATCCCCTGAAGTCTTTGTTTTATTTTTATTTAAACCTGAAATAAAGAAAACAGTCTCTTGTCATCACCACCCTTCCCCTCCCACCATCCCGACCCTACCACTGAGTGCCCACCACCCCACATTCTCCCCATACCCTATACATGTCTGCACTCTTCAAAGCCCGACCTCAAACCAAGGAATAATGATGACTGCTGTATAATGTATTTTGTTAGGAGCTGGTTGCACTATATGACACAGCTGTCATTTAACAAAAGGCAGCTGTGTCATATAGTGCAATCCTAAGTACTACATAATGTGTTTGCTCTTAACAACTCGTTGTAATTATACTATTACAGCTGTGTCGTATAGTGCAACCCTCACCATGACAAGCAAGGGGTATTAGAGTGCCCCGAGATTTCTGGCTTCTAAGGAAAATAGTAATTTAAAAAAATTCACATAATCCAACACTGGGATACCCACCCAGGTGTCACTCCCCAGCAGTCCCTTGTTTAATATTTCCTTACCAACATTGGGGGCCCAATTCCCCATGTCAGTATTAAGTATAGTTTCCCCCCCTCCCAGCAGTATGGGACACTGGGGAGCCCACCCCCAGTGTCTCAAAATAGATTAATTTATGTATTTATACCTGCAAGAAATGAAAACAGTACCCCGGCATCTTTATTTTTTAGTAACCTGTAAAAAAGGAAAAGGGTCACTTGTCATCCCAGCTGTCTCCCTCCCCCCATCCTTACCCTCCCACTGAGCACCCACTACCCAGCACCCCCTTACCCTATACTTACCACTGAAGGTCAGGCACTGTCATCTTCTGTGGACTGGGACACGTCTGCACCTCTTCAAAGGCAAAACGCAAACTGAGGAATAAAGGCAAGTGCCGTATAATGTATTTCAGTGGCATTTTGAACTTATGTTGATATCTTTGCCATTTTTTGGTATTTTTTCACCAAATTTTCAACATGGGCTTTTTGGAATCCCACCACATGCACAGTGTCACTGCCAATTTGTTAATCTGGCCCAGAAGGTGATTTCATGGTTGCTGCACAAACTCACCTTTTGGGAGCGATTAACAATTTGACAGTGCCAGTGTTCATGAGGTGGGGTCCCAAAAAGGCATGTTGAAAATTTGATGAAAAGAATTTGAAAACATGGCTACATTAAGAGTGTGCATTGTGCTGTTTCTACACAGGCAGATGTGTTTGGTAATTTACAGTATTTTGACTCCAGATGTTTAACATACCCATTTATTCATACCACTTCGTGAACAGTACAGATGTCATTTCTCACATCCTGCCTGAAATGGGTTTTATCACCTGTGGTGCCGAATGGCATGGCCACTGTGTGGAATCATCTTTTGGGACAGATTATTGAATGACAGTGCCAATGTTCATGAGGTGGGGTCATAAAAATATCATACTGAAAATATGGTGAACAAATTTGAAAAAATGACCAAGTTATGAGTGTGCATTGAAAATTGTTTATGCAGGTGCATAACTTTGGTAATTTACAATATTTTGATTACAGATTTTCAACATACCCATTTTCTCACACCACCTCACAAACAGTGCAGCTGTCATTTTTCACACATCCTGTGCAAAATGTGTTTTTGTACCTGTGGCACAGAATGGCATTTCAGCTTGGCTTTGAATATTATCAACCTATGGGGTTTATTAGGTGGGGTCATAAGAAGACCATGTTGAATGTATGGGGTCAAAATATTAAAAAACAAAAAATGTATTAAGTAACAATGTTTGCATCAATCTCTGTTGTGCCTCTGGGGAACATGCTGCCTTACCATGCCAGTGAGCTGATTTCAGGTGTGAACTCAGTAAGCCAGTTTATTGAGACAATGCTGATGGGGAAGGTGCTGCAGCATGCAGCACCAGTCACAGCCTGGCTAGGGATGGAGCAGTGTTTTAGTGAAGATGCCACACTCTGTGGTAGGTCAAGGAGCCTCACCCACAAGGTATCAACATGTGTGTTGGGGTCTGCTGGGCCCATGCACTGCATCAGGACTGTCTTTAATATTGTATTTCACTCATTTTGTGCAGGTCCAAATGAGGATACAATTTCAGGACTGTCTCCGGTATTGTATTTATAAGAATACAGTTCCACTATCACAAAATGAAGGGAGATTAGTTCCAAAAAACTACGTTAATGAAGAGATATGGGTTGTAAAAATGCAAAGCATACAAAGACAGGAAATGAAAAAAACTTTAGAAATTTGGGTTTCTGGAGTATTCAAGAATCAGTGGTGGGGTCTTACTTGGGGTTGTCAACCCTAATGCCCACCCCTACCCTGGATCAGATGAGGTCAAATGCAATGTCTTCATTCAGGGCCCTGCATGAAGAAAGTTCTGACAGATTATGTTGGCCATACTGTATCACTATGAGGCATTAAGTTGGAGCTGTATCTTGTGCTTTGTACAGGAGGCTATTGACTGGGGGGTTCTGAAAAATGAAAATTACCTGTGCTTAAATCCATAGCGGGTGCGCTAGGTCAAAAAGGAGCCAACCTCTATAACAGACAGTTAAAAAAAGACCAGCAGAGGTCATGGCTATTTATTTATTTATTTTTATTTATGACTTTGATAACTGGGTAAGTGCACTGATCCCAGGGACCATTTTCAGGCATCTTTGATACCTAATTGTAAGTAAGTAATAACTTTTAAAAACTTGAGGACTTTATTCCTGCATTTTTGGTGTGATATTAGAACTGGTTTGACATTAAAATTGAGCATTTCTTCTCTTTTAGATAAAAAAGGAAAAAATGTGAACCTAATTACTGAGGTAGACCTTCCTTCTCCGGGGTTTTTTTCTGTAAAGGGGTGTTTACATTGATTAATGATGCTTGGAGAATGTCACTTTTAGAACTGTGTTTGAGCCACATACTATATTGGAGCAGCCAAACACATAAAAAAATTGACAGAAGGTTTTGAATAATAAGAAGGTGCACTTAGAGAAATTTATTTTATTTCTATTTTTAGGAAAAATCTATGAAAATTGTGTTGGGAACATTTCAGAGTTATACCTAAACGATGTTATGCACTTGAAGAAAATTGGTATGAAATATAAAATATCTTTTGTGATTTAAAATATATAAAAAGAAGTGCCAAAAACTACTAGTTCAGGATACCTCATGACATTTTTTGGAATTAAATTTTATTTCCTTAGATGAAAAGAAATTAACTATGTGCGGATAATAAACCTGGTGAGGAACTGGAATTTATTTAAAGTACATTTTGATTAGAATTAATTTAAGAATCTCTGATCTTTACATTTTGCTTTATGTCTATATTTTTAGAATGAACATACGAGTATTTATGTTTCTTCAGTGATGAAGGATTCATTGATCTGAAACGTATGCTAAAGAACATTGTGCTCTTAAGCAATTGAACTGTTCTATAAAATAAATGGATTTTAGTATATAAAAAATATTTGGTGATTAGTTTCATCTGTTACCAATCTATGAGTTACATTTGACTTGCTTTGATTGGTCCTGGGCTACTCCCATTTAATTGATACTTTCTTTATACCAAGGTTGGCTGGGCTAAAATTTCCACAAGCATGAAACTCTAACACCTCATTTCCCTACTTCTGTCATGACAACTCTAACAGATGCATTAACAACGTTTTTGCAACTAATATCTCTCTCTCTCTCTACATATATATATATTATATATATCTATATATAGATATATAGATATATAGATATATATATATATATATAGAGAGAGAGAGAGAGAGAGAGAGAGAGAGAGAGAGAGAGATAGTATAGCTGAGGTACATAGGCAACCCTATGTATAAATGCCACACAATAGAGGTCCTGTGGCATTCACTATCAATGCACCAACCAGATTGAGCACTGGATTCCTCAGCTGAGTGGGTACTTATGCACCACCTGTGGGACACAGTGGTTTCAGGGATGTGCCTGCACACTGCACAATTTACAAAGGTGCAGAATCGTGTGGCATGCATCACACTGGGGTGCATGAGTTGTGGCAAGGGGGACCCTGCTAAAACTGTGCTATGCATCCAGCCATCGAGCATTCAGAGCCCTGCAACTGGCAAGGCCCTATCAGGTGGTGCCTCCAACAGATGTATACAAACATTTGGACACACACACACAGGCATGATTCTTACTACCATGATAGCAGAGATGCTTGCCGACCGAAACACACCATGGTGGTGACAACCCAAGGGCAGAGGGTGACAGGCTCAACCTTTGTTAGCCTGTGGGCCAGTTACCTGCCAGGCAATAGTACCCAAATGACAGACATCACATAGCCACTGCACAGACAAGGCACGTAATACCTCTATGCAGCCCTAACAGTGAGGCATCTATCCTACACAGTATGTATAGATGTGACAACAGAGAGGGCAGACAACAGCACAATAAGGGCTACTGTAGAGGGAAAACAAAGGAAAAGTAACAATGTAGCCTTTATGAAGCCTTGCCCTCTCCCTCCTGGCTGTGCCATTGCCTGGTCACTGGAACTGGTGGGCAGTCCTCCCTCCCCTGGCCCCACTGGGGGGGGACAATCTGTGGGGGTCATGCTCCAGTAAGTACTGGAGGAGGAAGACACTGGTTGCTGAGAGTAGGTATAGGGTTAAGAGCCTATCAACATATAACCACAAAAGATTTATGGAAAATAAAAACACATATACATATCTACCAAACAAATTTACATTGGCAGTGTCACCCCATGTGCATTTAGTGATTTTACACAGTGGGCTTCCCCAACTACTAAGTGTCAATGTGCTTTGCTTATAGGTAATAAAAGGGAGTGAAGGCATTGCTAGAGAGTAAAAGTTCAATTTGTGAGAGAAGTTCCAGTGGATGAAGTTGTAAGTATAGGCCCATTCTGTCTGCTGAGTAACCACTGGTGAGCCAGTGCCTACTTTCTTACTGAGTTTGAAGCTGAATGCAACATGCTATATGGTCAAGTGGCAGAAGCAGGCAACCCGTAGACCCCTCATGGGCATTTTATCACTCCTGATCTATTATTATGATACTTATACAATCCTTGTGTAGCTATACATGGACAGATAATGTTCCTAAATGTTCCCTTCCTATGGCATAATGCTTAGTTAATATGTGTCTTCCTTTAACTGTTTATTATATTACAATGTATTCAACTGAATGAATAGCCTTGTATGTAATCCTCTTCCATGGTGCAATGCCTTGTTTCAGGTTTCTTCCCTTCACTGCCTATTGTATTAAAATCTGTCCAACTGTATGTATCACCTTGTATCCTGTTTTATATGCAATCATCTCGGACTGTACCTGAAAATAGGCATCGATTGCCTAGTGTGCTTACCTGGTTAACAAAAACTAAACAAATAAATATAAGGTGAGTCATCAAGCGAGGTGTACCTTGGTCCAACCATCCCTGCAGTGGGAGGAAACATCAGAATGGCATCTAGCACTTTAAGCAGCTGAGATCAAAGACTCTTGGAATATTCACTTACAGAGGGAGATGTGACCCCAGTCCCAGTAATTATGAGTCTAATGTATCCTTGTAGTCAACAAGCAAGGGGGAGAATGGAAGTACCCATGAGTGCCCCTTCAGGGATGGTCCATAAACAATTAGTCCCTCTCTAGTGGAAACCATTCAGGCATGTGCCAGACCAAAGGCTCATCAGTGGACTAAAGATAAAACTCCTATAATTGCAGCTAGAAAGATATATGGAACATCTATCTCTAAATGAGCTACTGATTTGAACGTGACCTCCAGGATGAAGTGTGGTGAATTGACACAGGTCCCCCTTCAGGGTCCTCTAGCATTCAAATTTTGTAGTAACTTAATCACATCCTGCTTATGCTTGGAAGCAACCGAGGAGCTCATATGTATACCTTAAAGATTCCCTGACATTACATTCAAAATCTTGAAAAAGAACATTTTAGACATATTTTGTGTCATTGTTCATATAGTTCTATATTTAGAACCCACATTTTCATTATTATTCATATTAACTTAAAACTTGGGTCACTGTCTTCAAGACTTCATCCATTTTGACCATTTGTTTGCATCATAATTCTTTGTTTATTATGTCATAGTTGTTTCCACTGTAACATAATGTTACAATCAGATGATTGTGATGTCAGGTGTAGAAAAGCAGCCAAAGCAGGTGATGTCTTGGAGGAGAATATGATCCTGTATATTTTGTATTAACTTCACCATGTATTCCTGAAGCATGGGAGCAGCCAAGGAGTATATCCTGTAGTTAAATAAATCTCTACTGCGTGACTTAATTTGCTTGTGTGGAAAATGAAGTACTGTGATTTGTGTTTAAAATGCTTGTGGTCCCCCTCTCCACCTCATGTCTGTGGTCCTCCCAAATGAACCTAAAGAAGTACCCAGCAGTTGGGCTTGGCTTCACAAGCCATTTGACTCTTAGTTGCTAAGGAATTCCATATGAAACTAGGAGCTGTTTCCTTTATTGTTCATCTACAGCTGATGTTTACGCTGGAGCTGAAGTCATAATAAACCTGCTTATGACATCACAATAATCTTAATAGCAACAGATAGTGATATCACAGTCAGGGGTCATGACTTAAGCTCCTGATAAAGCCTTAACTATTAAAGGACAGGGACTGGTAACATGGTGTTTACTGTGGCAATGAAAGTTCCATTCCCACCATTGTTCATGCTAAGTTGCTATTCAGGTACTGTAGTTTAACCCTGAGGGCAGCGAAGTCTGCACTGAGAAATAGGAATCTCCTACATACTGGACACCCTAAACTCATTCTGGAAGGTGTCTGAGCTATAAACCCTACTTTTAACTAGCTGCCCCATACCTCTTCCTTATACTGCCTGTGCATACAGGACTGTTTTGTGAGGGTGAGTGAGCACTTGATTTTGAGTATTCAACTGAATATTTATTTTTGGGGCCCCAAGTATTTGGAAATTCAGTATTTGGTGTCATGATTCATGCACTTGTGTGTGTGGGAGGGGGAGTAAAAATACAGCCCCACACCCTCCTCCACAGCTCAACCACAGTAAAATAACCCTTTGTCTCCCCACTCTCTGCAATGAGGCCACTTCTCCCCCTCCTTCCCCCCCAGCACCCATCATTTCAATATTAAAAAAAAAACTCCCATGATGGATGACCAGTACAACTCGCCTGCCTCCATGGCAAGCTGCTGTCTCTTCTTTCCGTTATTTAGTTAAATAAATCATCACCACATTCCCCCCCAATGCTTGTAGCAGCACAAAAAGTCCTACCATTTGTCCCTACCAGCTTCCACATTTCTGAAATTTAGTTGCCAGTCCCCCCTCCCCATCATGAGAAGGTGATCAACACAACCTGACCGCCTCCACAATCAGCCGCCTTCTTGTTAATGTCACTTCAATGCTTGCTCTCATAATAAGACAGCTGAAGGGAGTGCCATTCTCTGGAAGGTGGAGAGCTGTGGAAGAGGGTGGGTTGTGTCACTTGCCTTCTCGCACCTGGGGGAACTTGCTAGTAAATTTAAGAAATGTGGGTGCTGGTTGGGCGAGGAGGGTGAGACTTGGATTCCTATGCCAATGTGGTGAGATGGGGGACAATTTTATTTAACTAAGTTAAGGAAAGAAGAAACAGCAGCTGGCTGTGTAGGCAGGCAGGTTGTGGTGGTTGCTTATGGTTGGGAATATTTTTTGTTAATATTGAAATTGTGGGCACTGGGGAGAGAAGGATTGGAGTGGACTTGTGGGGGGATGGGCTTATTTTACTGCAGCTGGACTGGGGAGGAGGGTGGCTGCTGTGTTTTTCCTTTGTTTATTTTTGTTTTGTACTATTTCCTAACTACAAATAGGCACGGATAGTGTCACTGCTTGTTATTTTAATCCAGATGATGAATAGTGCATTATTCATGATATTCAGAAAATAATATTCATCCCTCACACACCCCTAATATTTAATGTTTCAGTGGGTGAGAAATGTGATCTACCCTGACTATACATGCAGGTGGCATGGGAAGTGTTGAGGATCACAGCCCTACTTTTCTGGGTATAGAAAGTTACCCTAGGACCCAGACTGGGGGTCTCCATCTTAGCCTGGACTTAATTGTCAGATAGAGATGCATTCATTTTCTGAAGTATTTTATAACTGGTGTATTTGTCTTTTTCAGATTTCCCCAGAATGGAGTTGGACCCGTGAGAGAATAAGGACTATGCAAATTATTATCAGTTTTATAATTGTATTTAAGACATAATTTTTTTCATTGCTATCAAATATTCTCTTAGTATACTGTATATGCATAAATCTTATATGCTGTCTATAAAGAACCATTTGTGTACTCATTTTGAACGTTTCTATATTCCGTATGGTGGTCACTGTTTTGCCCTATTTGATAGTACCTTAAATTTGGTTGACTATAAATTGAGCTGGCAGTGTAGGGCACCACACTTTGACAAAGTACCAGGAGTGTTTGGATGTGAAACACTGGGGCTCCAGTGAGTCCACTTTTCTATAGGATTGTGTACTTTTTTGCTTGTGTTGCACAATCAGGATTTTGCAATATATTATGCTTGCAGCACCATGAAACAGATCTTGAGAATTTTTCTGAGAATTTGAACTGAGTGCTGAACCCTTTTCTTTTCTGAATTGTAGTTATGGGTTTGCAGCACTAGCACTGAGCCAGCAGTCCTTTTAGCCTACCATGAAATGCAGTAAGACTGTTCAGTACCTCCACCTTCACAGGTACTACCCAACTAGCCCATAACAGACTGCATTATTCTAACTGGCTAGTTTTCCCAAACCCATTGTCTACTACTGTTTTACTGAACTGCTCCTAAACAACACCCAAAAGAACTTTTACCTAACCACACTGTCACTTTAAGTATGTGACCCCTTGTCTTTGTACTCTAAGTACTTCTTTCCCTCTCCTTGCCAGGTTGCACAGCACCCATATGCGCAGAGAGTAACCCCAGTTAGCCGAATGACCTGAGAAAAAAAGAAAATCCTTCTGATAGTTTTGGAAAAACTAGACTACAATAGAGGCAAGGAACTTAAGTGCAAATCATTGATAGCTATACTTTTTAGAAGTACAGGACTATTACAAGGGGGTACAATTTGAAGATAGAGAGAGGGGGTGGCTCAGAGGTAATGTAAGGAAGTATTTTTTCACAGAGAGGGTTGTGGATGCATTGTACAGCCTTCTGGAGGAGGTTGTGGAGTCAAAAACAGTGGTTGGATTCAAGCATGCATGGGACAGTCATAAGGCAATTCTAGGGGGTGGGGGTAGAAAGAAGTAGGCTGTTGGTTAACTAGGATCTGCAGCTTATCCATTAGGTAGGGAAATGAGCAGACTGGGTGGACCAAGTGGTCCTTATATGCTGTCAAATTCTATGTTTCTATTAATAAACTTTTCACCTCTAAATACCTTTAATACAAGCACACATACGAACATACAAATATGCCAGCAAGAGAAGGCCATGCAATCTATCAAGTCTGACCAGTGCAGGCCCCTTGTATTATTCTTAAAGTGCATCAATTTAAAAAGCCTGTAATTGAATGTTTTTTTGTGATTTCCTAAGACTTGACTACAGCCTGGAGTCATAAATTAATCATTAAAAGACTGTAAACATAGTATCAAGCTGGCTTTCTAACCAGAGAATGCACTCATCTAATACTGCAATGGCCTCTGATGCCGCAGGGATCAGCACAGTCAAGGTTTCTAAGTATTCCTAGCCATTGTCTGCTGCAGGCTCCCCTAGAACAGTTTTCTTGCTCTGAGTTATTAATACAATATCTTCATCCATTGGCCCTCATCATCCTCATCACAGGTTAGGCAATCCAGGCATCCACAAGAATTTTCCTTATAGAGCATAGTCTAAAGCAGCTTCCATCTGTAGATTATCTTTGTGGTGTATAGTATACTCTAATCCATGGGCCAACACTTTGAGATTGTGTTGGCTGGTTGAAAGATACAGCAAATAGCACTGTCTTTAGATTTTAAGTTTTAAAGTTCTGGGTGGCTGCCAGGAAGTACTGCACTATCAATAGTAAAAGTGCACTGGGGGATAAGATCTGAGATCTAAGATGCATTTTTTACAGATGGGAGGAAGTCATTATTGAACCAGTCTGCAAAAATGGTTGTCGTCCATCCATTGCTTTCTGCATGGCAGACAACTGGCAGAGTCCGCATATTCTCTTGTTTGAAGCACCTTGGTTTAAATGACTTTCCAGTCATTAGCAGTTAAAGATTATGTGTCCCTGTAGAATTGGTACTGTCAAGGACAGCTAAAACTGCCTTACTTTTTTAACCTAGTTTCACTTTTCTCCATGCAGTGTGCCATAGTGTTATCAAGCAACATTTTCCAAGAAATTCCAGTTTCATCAGGATTTACATATTTACACCAGCCAACGTTTTACATAATTTGTTCTAGATCTGGGCTATTGTGTCATTACAGGCAGACAAGAGCTCACCAGTAATTGCCAGCTGCCAAATCCCATGGCACTGCTTAAACCTGTTAAGCCATCCATCACTGTCATAATATGCATAGTCAATTCAATTTATATTTTGGTGGAATTGGATGTTTTTTCTTTAAAACTGGCTCTTATATCAAAGGGCCCCATCCATGAATAACCAGCAACCCTTTCAGCACCTGGGGAGGTGCCATTATGTTGCAATATGGTGCAATAAGAACCCACTCCACATGTGTGGTGACCTTTGCACATCCACAGACCCAGTCAGCTGGCCTCCTTTGCACAAAGTATCAGTCCACACATGTGATGATGTAGGCAGGCAGGATGGGATTGTGCCAGGGTTGGGCATGTGCCTGAATCAGGACTCTTTCTCCATGGCTTGGATGGCCAGTAGAGGATACATAGGCTGTGCACACCCCACTGCCTGGCCACAGCTTTATCCTTTGGGTCTGATCAGCCACCACATCTCAAGCTCCCAGCCCTAAGAGAATTTACAGTGGCCTGGTTGCAGCACTGGTACCACTAAAAGAGATTATAAAATGCTTATCCTTTCTGGAGGGGATACAGCAGTCCTTTGTGGACTGCCATATCCTGTCAACCCCTGCACAGGCAGGAATCCACTGGGAGCCTGGCATGGGCCTCTGATGGGATACCTGTAGAATGGAGCATCTCCAACCCCCCCCGAACTGGCCCCTGCCCTTTCCCTGATGTTTGGATCTGCACTAGTGGAGCAGGTTGGGTGGGGTTGTAGATACCATCTGTTGCAGACACCGAGGTGTACCCTACCACAACCTAGATACTTTGTATTTGAACATATCCTGGCCTCCTTTGTGAATCAGGCCTAGCATTCTTAAACTGTGCTCTGAACAAACCATTGATGAAGTGCAGAATTGAGTTGTTGGTCCCAGCAGTCTTTCATTGATTTGCATCAGCTTGGACTGTCACTGCAGTCTATTATTGCTGCAGATTTGTGGATTTTGAACATTGCCTTCCTGCTATTGCACACACTTGAGTTCTCAGTCTGAAACTGGCAGGTCACCTCAGTCTGATGTTCCCCATTCTCAAGGCTCTGTGAACTCTTAGCTTCTGAGAGATGTCTAAAACACATTGTTTTCTTTCAGACATGATGAACCCCTGACTTGCAAAATCCTAAATGTGGCAACACAAAAGCCCAGCTCCACCACTATTAAAATCCAATAGAGTAACAAAGTAACAGCAGACTAATAAGTAATGCAAAGATTTATTATCTCACAAAGTATGCCTGGTACAGATCATGTTAGCTCCTCTCAGGAATGTTGGCAGAGACACCGAGAGAAACTTTTATCAGGATGTGATAAATGATGAGTGCAAATGGCTGACAGCGAATGGTTTTAAGTTACTATAGGTGTAAACTGGAGGGCAGGGCGTACTTTCAGACAGTCTTGATTCTCAATTAACCAAAGTTCAGATAATCAAGGTTATATGGTTCTTGTACAGTATTAGAAAGGCAGACAAAATAGAAATAAAACTAAAACTGGGTGCCAAACACCATTTCTGCCAGGTGAGATCAAGGACTGAATCTATTGGGTTAATAGAAGCTTGTCATATGCTTGATCAACTGATTCTCAATCACAAGCAGTGGAGTTAAGTGGCTTGTGTGACTGCTTAACACCATCAGAGACATTGCAGCTCTATCAAGCTATGCCCATTGGGGGTCACATCTCTTCCTTAGTGATACTGAAGGTCTTTCTGAGCAGTCAGGAAAAGGAGTGGGGTTACCATGCAGATTGTCCACAGGATACAAAGACATGATGGCACAAGAAAGGCCAAATACAGCCTACTGCATCTTTTAGGGCTATTATCTCGCATCAGTAGGTAGTAATGAAGGGGGCATATTGAGCTGCAACCAGGTGCAGCTTCCTGAATGATGGACCAGTATCAAGGTGAGACAGAAGTTAAAACAGATACCCTGCTGTATTGACTCTAGGAAAGGGGAAATCACTAAACCAACAGAAAATTTGACATTTGGGAGAGTATGAGTGGGATCCATTGGACCACCAAGTGACTTGCTATAAGGCCACTGAAGGGGGAGGGTTGGGGAGATAATTCTAAGTAGGTTGCCAATGTTAGTGACAGTCCAACCAGGCTGCAGGCATGGCAATTCACCACTTGCCAGGCACAGTATCATGTTGCAGCTAACTAAAAGAAGCTACATTTTCTTATTAATTTAAAACTTATATCTCAGCAGGAGTCAGTGTTTGTTAAGATTAAGTAGACAGATAACTTTATTAGAAGTAGAAGGGGTCTTATTTAGGGTTAAAAAAGAAAGAAAAGAAAGAAAGTCAGTGTGTGTTCTGTGCAGGGAAGGGTACTGTATCAGCTGACTTTGCTAAACCAGTAGGAGGAAAGAGAGCTTACCTGGGGTGTGGTTTAGACACTTTAAAAGCAGGAGAGTCAAATTACAACTTCCTGTTGCTAGCCTCTTTTCTTACTAATTGCCCTCCATCCCACCCCTCCCTCCACCCACCCAAAGCCAGTTCTACTTTTATAGCCACTGGATTTGACTGTCAACAGGAACTTCCTGTTTGGCAGTAGGAAGGAAAGGATTACAGAGAAATATTGGTTTTGTCAACCCTAAAGGAAAAAAGTAGCTCACTCTGCCCCCTAGCTGCTGGTGGTCTGATATTGAGCAAGGAAGAGGGAGGCTACTGAAGAAGATAGGAAGTTGCTGTCCCAGAACAGGAGGGGTGAGAGTTGTAAGGAGAGGAGAGAATTAGCATCCAGAGAAACAGTAGAGAGGACACAAAATAAAACATTACAGGAGTGGTGCAGTGCAATGGCTGTGGGGCGGCAGTGTTCCGGGAGACATGCTGGAGGCTGCAATGCTGCCCTATTTGCAGGCACCTCTCTGGTCTGAGAGAGGAGGTTGCCCGTCTCCAGGCTGACCTGGCTAGGATTCGTGAAACCTCCTCCCCCACCCAGGGACCACCAGGGCCAATGCCACTACATCAGAGGTTGCCAAGAAAGAGGAGAGGCTGGACCAGGATGGGCTCAAGGAGGGAGAGGGTGGTGGAACAGAGTTGCATCCCTCCAGCTGTACCTCTCCACAATTCATTCACTCTTCTGGTGGATAGTGGTTCCTCTATGGAGGCACCTGCAGTGGAGACCAAGGAGGATGCTGGGAACCTTCACAAAGGAGACCCACAGGAGGGTGGCATGGGACCCCACAGGGGAAGGAAACAACTCCTGGTGGGGGACTCAATCATTAGGGGGTAGAAATGGGGGAGGAAGGGGAGAGGGAGGTAAGGTGCCTTCCTGGTGCCACGGCTTGGAGGGACAGGAAGCGAATCCTCAGGATCGTGGGAGGAGCTGCACAAGGGAGGGAGCTGGATGTCATTGTCCACCTAGGGACAAAATGACCTGGCTAGGAATGGGATCAGAGCAGTGCAAGAGGAGTTTGGTAGAGTTGGGAAGGCCTTAGAAAAAGTAGCGCATATGGTAACCTTTCTCGGAGGTACTGCAGTCTATGGCAAGGAGATGCTAGGCACTCTCACCAGGGAATTCAATGAGTGGTTGAAAACTGGTGTGGAGCTCAGGGTTTTGGCTTCACTGGGGACTGGGGAGCCACCTGGAGGGATGCAGACCTATACTGGTGCAATGGTCTGCATCTGTCCAGGGGGAACCAGGATCGTAGGTGAGAGGTTTAAATGCTTCATTGGCAAGCATTTAAACTAGCCAAGGGGGGAGGCACTGAAAAGGAGCAGGGAAATCCGAGCCTCCCCCCCACAAAACATGGTGATTAGTGAGGTAAACATCAAGGTACAGAAGTTATTAGGGAGCAGAACAGATTTAAATGTAAAAAAAGGCAAAGGCAGTAAGGACAGAAATGGGGCTAAAAGGGGTAAGGCTATCAAAAAGTGGAGAGTGATGAGTACCAATGCCCGTAGTCTGTGTAACAAGCTCTCTGAACTAGTGGCCTTGATGGAAGAGGGTTGCCTGGATATTGTGGCAGTCACAGAAAAATGGTACACAGAGAACCATGACTGGGATGTCAACATACCAGGATACACAATCTACAGGAGGGACAGGGAGGGTAAAAGAGGAGGAGGAGTAGCTTTCTATATAAAGGAAGGGATCAAAGCAACAGAACTAAAGAGTAAACAGGGAGCAGATGAGGCACTTTGGGTCACCCTGGAGACAGGAAACGGCACCGCAATCTGCATGGGGGTTGTATACAGACCCCCATCTCAGGGGGAGGGAATGGTCAAGGAAATGATAGAAGGCTTTCTTAGAATGGCAGGAAAAAGGGCAGATATTGTTGATGGGGGACCTGAATATGCCAGATGTTAACTGGAGCACCTTTGCTGCAGGCACATCCAAGAGCAGGGTCATTCTTGATGCCCTACAGGGGGCATGCCTCAGACAGCTAGTATTGGAACCAACTCAGGAGGGAGCAATCCTAGACCTGGTACTCTCAAATGGGGATGGAGAAAGAATCTCAGATTTAGAAGTGGGTAGCCATCTGGGAACAAGCGACCACCAAACAGTGTGGTTCACGATAAACACAGCCATACAAAAGCAATAGTACTGTACTTTAGGAGGGCTGACTTTGGGAAAATGAGAGAGTGCCTCAGAAAAGCACTAGCAAACAGGCAAGAAGGAGGGGTGGAGGAGCAATGGGGAGTGATTAAAACAGCCATCACAGAGGCAACAAGCCTTTGTGTAAAGCAAATCAATAAAACACAACGAAGGAAAAAACCACTATGGTTCTCAAAGGAGGTGGCAGGGAAGGTTAAGGAGAAAAGGACAGCATTCAAGAAATATAAGGTAACACAGAAGGAGCAGGACAGAGAACTTTATCAGTTAAAGCAGAAAGAGGCTGGGAAGGCAGTCAGAATAGCAAAGGCCCAAACCGAGGAAAGGATAGCCAATTCTGTTAAGAAGGGGGATAAGACCTTTTATAGGTACATTAGGGAGCGAAGAAAGACCAAAGGAGGGATACTGAAGCTTAATAAAGGGGAGGGAATGTGGGTAGAGGGTGACAGTGAAAAAGCAGGGATACTGAATGAATATTTCTGCTCAGTATTCACAAAGGAAGAGGAGGGAGAGTTACCTAAACCAAACAAGAGAAACAATCTGAAGATGGGGGTCGATACCAGTCCATTTACAGAAGAAAGGGTTCTGAAAGAACTAATAAAATTGAAGGTAGACAAAGCAATGGGGCCTGATGGGATTCACCCAAGAATTCTAAAAGAATTGAGGGTAGAACTAGTGACACCACTGACTACTCTCTTTAACAAATCATGGGAGGATGGGGTGGTACCCAAGGACTGGAGGAGGGCAGATGTGATTCCTCTTCACAAAAGTGGGAGCAAAGCAGAGGCAGGAAACTACAGACCAGTTAGTTTGACTCAGTGGTAGGGAAAATGATGGAATCACTTCTGAAGGAAAGAATTGTTGAGTACCTAGAGGCCAGTGGGGCACAGGACCCAAGACAGCATGGATTCACGATGGTAAGGTCGTGTCAGCTGAATCTAATAGATTTCTTTGACTGGGTGACCAAAGTAGTAGACCAGGGAGGGGCTGTGGACATGGCCTACCTAGATTTTAGCAAGGCATTTGATACAGTCCCACACAAAAGATTAATACACTAGATAGCCAGCCATGGAGTGGGTCCCAAGGTGGTAGCCTGGATAAAAAATTGGCTAGACAACAGGACGCAAAGGGTAGTAGTAAATGGAGTACACAGTGAAGAAAGGAGGGTTACTAGCAGGGTACCGCAGGGTTCAGTACTGGGACCAGTCCTTTTTAATGTCTTTATAAGTGACATTGCAGAGGAACTGGAAGGAAAAGTATGTCTCTTTGCAGATGACACAAAGATCTGCAACAGGGTTGATACACAAGATGGAGTGGAAAGGATGAGAAGGGACTTGGCAAGGTTGGAGGAATGGTCAAATGTATGGCAGCTCAGATTCAATGCAAAGAAGTGCAAGGTAATGCACATGGGAAACAAAAACCCAGGGGAAGCATACACAATGGAGGTGAGATACTGACAACAGCAAAATGGAAAGGGACCTGGGGGTAATTATATCAGATGACCTAAAAGTGGGCAAGCAATGTGAGAAGGCAGTAAGGAAGGCTGGGGGATACTGGGATGCATAGGAAGAGGCATCAATAGTAGAAAACAGGAAGTTGTTATCCTCTGTACAGACAGTTGGTGAGACTCCATCTGGAGTACTGTGCAGTTCTGGAGACCCCATCTCAAAAGACAAAGACAGAGTGGAGGCTGTCCAGAGAGGAACCAAAATGGTGCAAGGTCTGCACCAGAAGACATACTGAAGAAAGACTAAAGGAGCTTAATATGTATACCCTTGAGGAAAGAAGGAGAGGGGGACATGATAGAAACTTTCAAGTACCTCAAGGGAATTAACAAAGTCCAAGAGGGTAGCATCTTCCAGAAAAAGAGATGTGCAAGAACAAGGGGCACAATTTGAAGATAGAGGGGGACGGCTCAGAGGTATTGTGAGGAAGTATTTTTCACTGAGAGGGTTGTGGATGCATGGAATAGCCTCCTGAGGAGGTCGTGGAGTCAAGAACAGTGGGGGACTTCAAGAATGCATAGGACAGGCATAAGGCAGTCCTAGTGGGGGGTAGGAGGAAGTAAGCTGTTGGTTAACTAGGATCTGCAGCTTATCTGTTAGGTAGGAAAATGGGCAGACTAGGTGGGCCAAGCGGTCCTTATCTGCTGTCAAATTCTATGTTTCTATGTTTCTATGTTGTGACTCCAACATATATGCAATCTAGACTGTTAGCAGCTGCACATTTAAACACACTGAAACAGGCCAGAAACACTGTCATCATTACCTCGAGAACAGTGTACATTTATGCAATATTATCATTATTACTAGAAAAGAAACTAAAGTTGATCAAGGCAACAAACTTGCAACTTGTGGCCAGACCCTCAAAAATCAGCTTTACAAACTAAGCCTCTGAAGCAGCTTAACCACTAAAGCTATCAGGGGATTCACAGGTACTCAACAGGGATTTCACATTTTCCAGCTAGCTCTGAGCTCTCTAAGGAGTTCCTATGGAAATCCTATGGGCAGGTAATTAAACACGAATTGTCTTTTCAGAAATCTAAAAGCTACTTAGGCAGAATTTAGATAAAGGCTGAATTTACCCTAATAACAGAGTGTAAGTTAGTATCTTAATTAATTTTATATTTATTTCACTTTACATGTTAATTTAATTTGGTGCCCTATGGGCTGGTTGCCTGGGCCATCCCTTGTGTGTGAAATTAATGAGCCTGTTCATCTCCCTTGAAGACATGCACCAATTCATGTGCTGTAAGGCACCTGGGAAATCTTTCTGAATATTGTTCTGATGTCCTGGGTTATACAGGCTGAGACCCCTCTGTGCAGTTAGCTGTCCTGAGCACATAGAAAGGACTGCCATGTAAGTTTTTGCTATTCACTATGAAGCTGGGGGAAAACAATTTATTAATGTTAATGTTGTGTTTCCATGGCTTTCAAGCTTTGTGTTGTATATTTATTATATTTTTACATTTTCTTTCTTTATTGTTCTAACCAGTGAAGTGACTGCATCACTATAGCACATTTTCAGCCATGCCTGGGACAACCAATTAGTCCATTTACATGTACTTCTCAGTATTCAAATAAGTATTCCAGTCATATAAATGCAAGTATTTCAAATACTGAGTGAGTTAATACTAACAGTTGGAACATCACAGCAGGGAGACAGCACTTGTTTTCTAAATACTAGTGGAATACTCTGCCATGTAAACACAGGATGCTCAGTATTGTGAATATGTCCCAGCCTAAATACATTGAGCATGTTTATAACCTCCAACAGATTCTTCTCAGGGTGCTAAGATACTTTAAAGAGGAGATGGTCCACTTCATGGGGTATGGTCTATGAACTTGTTGGGATTTAGAAAAATAAAAAGTGAGAATCTCAGTCTTAGTTGAATTGAGGGCATATCCCAATATACTGGAGAATTCTTCAACCAAATTCATTAATATTGGGAGGCAAAATTCAGGGTTTGTCATGTATAACAACATGTCATTAGCATAGAGTGCAATGTTGTGCTCTTGTCTACCAACTAGTGACTCCCATATATTGATGAATCCACTGTGCAAAGAGCGCAGTATACAGAGCAAATAACAGTGGTGAAAAAGGGTAGCCCTGTTGAGTGTCTTGTCCTAGGGTAACCTGGTGTGAGATATAGCAATTAGCTCTCACATACACCTGTGTGACACTATATAGTCTCTATATAGTTTTAATGAATGATTCAGAAAAAACAAACCCAGTAAGGAGACTATGTAAATATGTGCAGTCAACTTGATTGAAAGTCTTTTCAGCATCTAGACTCATAAACAGTCCTGGGCTTTTAATGATATTGAGATGGTCCGTAATGAGAAGTATGTGCCAGACATTGTCTGCCACCTCTTGTCCTGCAACAAAGCCTGTTTAATTAATATCAACCAGTAGGGGGATGAGCCACTCCAACCTCTTAGATAAAATAGCTGTCAAAAATGTGTAGTCTACATAAAGGATGGATATATCAAGAGACATCTCATTGACTCGGAGACGTGTGGCTGCAACTAATCTCACTACACCTCAATAACCCAGGGTCTATAGTCAACCCTAGAGAGACAAACCAAGTACAGTAAATGTTTGATGTAATTATGTAAAGTACCAATGTATTATCCTAATTTATGACGTATGTTCAATCTGTCTTAAAGAAATCTGTCTGTTTGTTTTGACATGGAGCCTTTGCAAAAGAGTCTCTGACTCAAAGGTTTGTAATTCTGAAACTTTAATAAATAAATAAATAAATATAGGGTGGTAAGATGAACATAGTGTATGATTCTGGCTGGGTTTGGGTATGACAGAGATTACCACCTGCTTCCAAGATGGGGGAAGTATACACCCTTCTGTTAAAGTTTCCTGATAGGCCATCTGAAGCAGTGGAGCAAATTGGTGTCAACATGTTTTATAAAATTCAGCAGAAAAGCCATCTATCCCCAGGCACCTTCCCATCCTACTGTAGACAATGACATTAGTGATATCTGTGACTGAGATCAGGTGACATAAATCAATATTCTGAGCTACTGTGAAGTGGGCTAAATAAAGGCAGTGTAAAAATGTATTTATCTTAATTGCAGTGCATTCCTGTTTAGTATCATACAAGTTTTGATAGTACACAGTAAAAGCTTCAATAATAGCCTCCACCGAACTGACTCTATGACCTCTTGCCATATGTATTTATTTTGTGATTTGTGCTCAAGCCCTTCTCACCTAGAGTCTACATGCCAGGAACTTGACGGCATATAGGCCTCCTTCATAATATTTCTGTTTAAGGAATTTTAAATTCTGCTCAGCTTTGTAATCCAGCAATGTGTTAGGTTCTTTTTTAAGTTTTACTAATTTTTTCCCTCTGTGTCTGTCTAGTTTTATTTGCTGTACTTTTGCAAGGGTCTGTATTTTTGTTTCTAAAGCTATTTGGTGTTCCATCTGTTGTTTTTACCTGGCTGCACCTATTGTCATCAATTTCCCTTAAACTACAGCTTTAGTGGAATCCCAAAAGACCCCCCAACTGATGTCTGGACTGGTATTTTCCAGAACCACCTTCATTATAGTCTAGGGTATTTATTTCTGGTCCTCCCTATCTAGAAGAAAGGAAAGACTGAGTTTCCAGAAAGTAGAGTTCCTTTGTAATTGTAAGTTAAGTTCTATAGTGAGAGGTGGATGATCTGAAATCCCAAGGTTCCCACTAAACATTGAGTCAATCTAGTTATGTCCTCCTTTGAAAGAAGAAATGAATCCAATCTGTTAAGACGTGGGATGAAACAGACACAACAAACAAGAAGTCAAGTACATAAAAACACAAATGTGCATTATTTTATTCAAATCAGAAAATAAAAAAAATTAAAAAAATAATAAATATACAGAAAGCAAAAGGTTATTCAATGTCCAGTACCCAGCAAACTTTCTAATTTTGAAAATTCCTGAAGCTTAACTTCAGCCTTTGCAAATATAACAGTGTGGAAACAAGCACACACTTCTAAGGTCCTCCTCACTTGGTAGTCAGTATTCAACTGATTCGCTTATCTATCTTTGTTACTCCAAGTGGTGGATTTTTATACCTTTCATGGATGACATCACCATCTGGTGATCCACCCCTTTCTGCTAAAACCAGGATAAATATCTTATTCTCAGGCATTCCCCATCAAACAGTAAAGATATACATTTTCATGCATGTTAATTTTTTTAGCCTAGTCTCAACTCCTTTTTTTTTGGTTAAGGGGGTTTTATGTTAAGGGGGTTTTATGTCACATTTTTATTTCATCGCAAAATATAGTTTTAATAAGATAGTAAGTCCATGAGGTTCCACTGGGTTTGCAAGTGAAAAGGGAGACTGAGGGCATGCACCTCTTCTCCCTTCTCTTGCCAACCTTTGGAACTCATCATATCTTTTTCTTTTTATTTCCATTAAATCAGTAAATGTGACATCTTAAAAGAGGTAATAAAAGAAACCATGGCTCAAGTCTATACAAGTAAACTGGAGCTCCGCAACACCAAATCAAAATGAAACACACAGAGAAACGCGAGCTTCTACAGTTTTACTATGGAAGAACAGTCCACAAAGTTAGGACACACTAAAACTGCTTATTTATTGTTAAAAAATCACAGTAAAATCCACGAGACAGTGGGTATACAAAGTGGCAGCAACACCCAAAACACCATCGACGTTTCACGTCGAAAACATACACTTTATCAAGACATCAGCAGCCAGATAAAACACTATTTATATAGTAAGTCACTCAGGCATCCCCCCCCCACACCCAACAATTACAAAACTAATCAATCACTTAAGTAATTAACATCACACACAATATGCAGAACATAAGGTTGATGGTGTTTTGGGTGTCGCTGCCACTTTGTATACCCACTGTCTCATGGATTTTACTACGATTTTTTAACAATAAATAAGCAGTTTTAGTGTGTCCTAACTTTGTGTACTGTTCTTCCATAGTAAAACTGTAGAAGCCCACGTTTCTCTGTGTGTTTCGTTTGGATTTGGTGTATTGGAGCTCCAGTTTACTTGTATAGACTTGAGCTACGGTTTCTTTTATTACCTACTTGGATGTGTATTTACCTGGTGTGCTCGTCTTGTTGGAAGAATTATGGAGAATGCAAGTAGCAATGGTACAGAGAGTAGCACCCCTTCTGCTTTATCTACAGAATCTCTTAATAATGCTGCACATAGAAGGGATAGTTCTTTAATTGATACGCTGTTTTTTAAAGAAGGGGATGTAAACCCCTTGTTGCATAGCAGTCATGCGAGTAGCAGTATTAATGTTAATATGGCTACTGCTAATGATTTAATTGTGGACATTAAACAAGCGTACATACTTCTTGAAAGAGCAGCATTAAAAGTTAGAAGACTTTACTGGCAAAAGGTTACTATGCAAGCCTGTATTGAAGTGAAGCGAGTTCCAAGGGGCTTACGATTGGTTAAACAGCCTAGTTTTGGTCTGGAGCAACATGATTTTCTTAGAGATTGGCAGGTACATTTATTGGAATCAGCAGCCGGATTGATTGATATTATTTTAAAACATGGGGCTATTATGGAGCAAGAGTTAAGACTTGAATTAATCAAATGTGAAGCCAATTTTGAGACATTTCATTGTCATTCTGAATACGAAAACTATAAAATTAAACTTAAAAACACACTCATTAACCAGGATAATAGAATCAAAAGAATCAAAACAACTAAATTTGAACATGACCGTCGTGATTATGAGAGAGGCACTATTTTTAATTGGAGTAAAAAACAAGATGACATATGTCCTATTTTAAAAAAATGGAGTACTGATGTATATACCAATACTTCAGGCACTGATAGTGAGGACCCCTCAGATACTGAGGATGTCTGCTTGGAGATTACTAACCAGGAACAGCCTTTTTTATCTCAGGCCCCTCCACCTTCCGTACAAGGTATGAGCCGGACAATGAGCGAAAATGTTGCACAGGAATCCGTGGACAGAATGAATATCATGTCCCAGACTATGCTATTAAACAATGCAGAAATGCAAGGAAACAAAAAAATTTTATGATCTGTACCAATAGAGGACAAAGATGCATATCCGGCTCTCCCAATTATGCCACACAAAGTGATGAATACCAGAAGGAGTCCCAGGTTGATGCGGTTTGCCGACGAGGTACAAGGAGGGGTACTAGAAGCAGAAGCACAAGAACATACAAACAAACCATGGAAATTCACTCACAACAGAAGGGGGACACAAGTGGGTCACAGCAGACAGAACAGGGGCTCATACAGCCAATACAGAAGGGGTGCAAGGCAACATTGACATCTGATTTTGCTGCTATATCTAGTGCATGTGTTGAATCCGGTCCTAGTGAAAATGACTCTATTGTTATTAATATATCATCGTATGTTCTTAATGAACATGAACAGCGAATACTTTCTAAAGGATTAGCTTTTATTCCAACTACTAATAATAAGGAGTTTGATACCATAGTCGATTTGCACAGTTATGCACGCAAGTTAAATTTAAAAGTTTTTTTACCATCGAGACACATCCCCTTCAGGTGAACAAAACAATGACAGTAAAGAGAATGAGACTGCATCTTTTAGGGAGTTTAAAAGGGCATCTGTATATATGCCCAGTATGAATCCCACTGGTAATGTTTTTCTGAAGAAATGTGAAGCAGACATTGTCAAGTTACATCAGTCCTTACCAAAACTGAAATTTTACAACTGCACATTGGTGGGGAAGGAGGCTATACATCCATCCATCACCATTAGGCCTGCTGATAAAGGCGGAGCCATTGTGGTGATGGACAAAGTTAAGTATAATATGGCTATGAAAGATCATTTAGATGATGTTGACTTTTATGTGAAAGTTAATAGCAGTATTCTTAGTAAACAGAAAACTGAGATAGATAGATTACTGCATGATGCTTTTATGGTGGGCACCATTTCTAAACAGACATATGATTTTTTGACAGTTTCAGAACCTGTTGTTGCACATGTGTATGGTTTGCCTAAAATACATAAAAGTATGGATTATCCACCAATGAGGCCAATAGTATCTAGTAGGGGCTCTTTAATTGAACCCCTTGCACAGTTTGTAGATGCACATATTAAGGAAATTGCTATGGGGTATAGAGCCTACTAAAGAGATACAACTCAGGTGTTGAATTTACTGAATGATATAGCAATTGAACCTGAATGGTATTTGGTTACATTAGATATTCAATCTTTGTACACCAACATTCCTCATTGTACAGGTCTTCAGGCCATTTATGAATCATTGTGTAGCTTTTCTACATACACTAGCATGTTTGTAACTTTTCTAGAGGATTTGTTGGAAATGGTGCTCACTAAGAAAGTTTTTCTGTTTGGTGAACAATTATTCCATCAGATTAAGGGCACTGCTATGGGTGCTAGTATGGCACCTAATTATGCTAACATTTTTCTATCAGAATGGGAGACTACATGGGTATACAATGCTGACAATAACCCTTTTCTACAGTATATTGATTTCTATCATCGTTTTATTGATGATATTATATTAATATGGAAGGGCAGTAATGAACAACTGTATGAATTTGTTAATTATTTGCAAACAACTAACTTAAAACTTAAATTTAAAATTTACTGTGAATGTAAGTAAACAACAGATAGCCTTTTTGGACCTTTTGATTAGTAAAGATGCAGAAGGTGGTCTAGTTACTGATTTATATAGAAAATCTACTGACCGGAACAGTATTGTACACAATACTAGTAACCATCCAAGACATGTCATAAAAAATATACCTGTTGGGCAGTTTATGCCGTTAAAAAGGAATTGTAGTACAGCGGATAAATATTTTCAAGAAAGGGATGAAATGTACAGTAGATTTAAAAAAGGGGGTACAGTGATCAGTGCATGCAGGGAGCTATTGATAAAGTTGAAAATATGCAAAGATCTAGTTTATTTCAAAAGAAAGAAAAACAAAAAGATAAAACAGCTAATAATGTATGTACTCCTAATTTTATTACTGTATTCGATGCACAGGTTTCTGAAATTAATGACATTATATGGAAGAATTGGGGTATTTTAAGTGTGGAGCCTAAACTGAAGGAAATATTTGAACAGGGACCAAACTTTGTATACCAAAGGGGAAGTAACCTAGTGGACATATTGGTGCATGGTAAAGACAACATAAAAGTTAAACATGGACCTACACTTCCAAGTGGAAATTTTAAATGTGGAACTTGCAGTGCCTGTAAATATATTCAGGTGGGATCTGACTTTATGTTACTGAATACACCAGGTGAAGAACTTCATAAATTGTAACACTGAATCAGTGGTCTATTTGGCTATTTGCAAATGCAATTGCTATTATGTTGGTAAAACTATTAGGAAGTTTAAATACAGAATTTTGGAACATCTTAGTAGTATTAGAATGAAAAAACTGGATAATGCACTTGCTTTGCATGTTTCACGAACTGCCTGTGATCACACCTTTGTTTTCAGGGGACTAGAACTAGTTACCCTTGGAAATAGAGGTGGTGACTTAAATAATACCTTAATGTGTCATGAAACATTTTGGCAATATAAATTACAATCTAGTCATTTTCCTGGTTTGAATGATGTTTTTCAGCTGACTCCATTTTTGAGAAAATGAAGATAATTTTATTTAATAGTCTTTAACAAACATGTAGCTAGTGGAGCATTCTGTTTCATTGTGAGTAATGTTCTGCATATTGTGTGTGATGTTAATTACTTAAGTGATTGATTAGTTTTGCAATTGGGTGTTTTATCTGGCTGCTGATGTCTTGATAAAGCATCTGTTTTCGACATGAAATGTTGATGGTGTTTTGGGTGTTGCTGCCACTTTGTATACCCACTATCTCGTGAATTTTACTGCGATTTTTTAACAATAAATAAGCAGTTTTAGTGTGTCCTAACTTTGTGGACTGTTCTTCCATAGTAAAACTGTAGAAGCCCACGTTTCTCTGTGTGTTACATCTTAAAATAGACAAGCATACAGCAAACATGTTTCATTTTCATTCCCAACATAAGTGGTCATCACACAGAAACAAAGAGTCAAAGGAATGGGGTGGCCTCGGATACTCCACACATGGGTATCCACCCCAGACAGGGATCACCCTGTCACACACACACCCCCCTGTACAAGAGGTCAACAGTCCTTACTGTTGGCAGTCACCCCACCAGAACTCTGGAAGGGTTGGAGCTTCCGCCCACCCAGATTAGAAGCTCCACCTCAGGAACCCTATGAATCAAAATGACATCTGAATCCTGACATGCTAACATAAACTGATACTATTCAATTCCCCTGAGGCTTTCCACAGAGATTTTACAGTACCTGTATAGACATCATCTTTCGCCTACACATCTAAACATTTATTTTCATTCAGGATACACACATGTGTATAATTCATTTTTCATCAGCATTTGCCCCATAATAGGACAGAAAGTCAGCATTCTGGTGTTGGGACCCTGCCCTATATTTCACAGAAAATCGGTAGTGATGTAGCACTAAATACCAAAGCATAATCCTTGAGTTTTTTTTTTCCTTTGTCTGGTGGAGCCAGAACAATGGATTATGGTCAGTTAGCATGGTAAATTCTGTACCCCACAGATAATACTTAAGGGCCTCAATGGTCCATCTCATGGCCAAGCACTGCTTCTGTATTGTGGAGTATTCTTGCTCCCTCTCATGGAGTTCTCTGCTGATGAATATCACTGGGTATATTTCAGTCTGGCTGATCTGGGTTAAGGGCTTGGATTGCTCACAGGGTATCCATCCACTTCTCATTCTACTGTTGTCGATCATCTTCCTGTTGTTGTTGATCCTCCACTCATTCCCGTTCCATCTCCAGCTGCTTCATACAAAGTCATTGTAGGAGGTCACTGGGATACTCCAGGGCTCTCCCATGTATATGTCACTCTGTCTCACTCTCCAGCTCATCCTTCACCTTTCTTGTGGTTCCAAGATTAAATCTGGATCTGGATTTCTCTCCAGTCTTTTGCCCATGGCATGAGTCAATGGATATGCTTTTGCCTCAGCACCCTGATCTTTTTGCATCTGTCTGGATACTGGTTCAATACCCACTGATAACTTCTCCCAGACAGTCCAGATGTACAAGAAATCTGACTTTTAACACTACTGTGAATGTGTAGAATAAAACTGACTGATAAAACCAGAAGTCAGGTGCATAAAAACATAAATGTGCATTGTTATTTTATTCAAATCAGAAAATAAAAAAAAATAATAAACATACAGAAAGAAAAATGTTTTCAGTGTCCAGTATCCAGCAAACTTTCTAGTTTTGAAAATTCCTGAGGCTTAGCCTGAGCCTTTGCAAACAGAACAGTTTGGAAACAAGCACACACTTCTGAAGTCCTCCTCACTTGGTAGTCAGTATTCAATTGATTCCCCTATCTATCTTTGTTACCAAGTGGTGGATTTTTATACCTTTCATGGATGACATCACCATCAGGTGATCCACCCCTTTTTGCTAAAACCAGTATAAGCCTCTAATTATCAGGAATTCTCCATCAAACAGTAAAGACATACATGCTCATACATGTTAATTTTTCTAGCCTAGACCCACATCCTTTTTTCTTGCTTAAGGGGGTTGTATGTTAAGGGGGTTTTATGTTACATTTTTGTTTAATCTCAAAAGATAGTTTTAATAAGATAGTAAGCTCTTAAGGGTTCAACTGGGGTTGGAAGGAGAATGGGAGAACAAGGGTGCACCCCCCTTTTTCCTTCTCCTGCCAATCCTTGGAATTCATCATATCTTTTTATTTTTACTTCTATTAAATTGTGAAATGTAACACTGAAAAACAGACAAACACACAGCAAACATATTTCATTTTCATTCCCAGTGCAAGAGGCCATTCCACAGAAACAAAGAGTGAAAGGAATAGTGGGACCTTGGACACTACACACATGGGCATCCACCCAAGACAGGGCTCACCCTGTGACACAGTCTTGAACACATTTGGTGTACATGAGAGAAATAAGTATACCCTGGGGTAGGCTCCTCCAGATAGCACCAGGCATCCAGGAAACCCAAATTCCCCAGCAACACCCTCACCTCCTTTGCTACCCAATATGCCTTCCATGGTTTATGGGATGTGCTACCCAAATGAGGATCCAATGTAAGATTTCAGTCTCCCATACATATCAAAATGCCCTCAACCTTTTCCATTAGCAGCATTATGAATGTTCTATAAAATCCATAGTGTGAACCTGGGTGTATGTACACTGATACCAATGTCAATAGCTGCTCATCGAGCCTTCCTTTAAGTAGGAAGTATTGACATTCAGTATCAGTCACCATGTCTAAAACTTAAAAGGGGACCCAGTTCGGGATGAGAATGTCCACAATCTTCCTCTGCCTATCTTTATATGAGGAGGTGCAAACTTCTGCATATCCAAACAGTTTCAATGTCTGATGTTTAAGCTCTGTCAGATGGGTCTCATGCAAAAACACAAATTTTGCCTTGGTCTGCATTACATAGTTCATTATCTTTTTCTGTGGTTTGTGGTTAGACAGGCCATTTACAGTTTATGTCAAGATTTTTGTTCCTATGGATGCCATAATTTATTAGGGGCAGTACCAGGCAGCCACATTCGAATGTCAAGGAGCCATTGTTGTCCACCCCTCCCGCCAGTAGAGACCCAGAGAGCCAAACATCATGCCCTGGAAATAAGCAAATAAACACCATATTGAATATGTCAGCAGGGCCAACTGTCTATAAAACATGAAAAAACAATAATGACATACACTACTTTCAAGGTTGGGGAAGATAAGTGATTCTCTCTGTCTCTGGGTATGGGGCCACCACAGGAAAACTCCTGCCTCCAACTCAGAGTAGCAGTGGTGTCACTCACTGTGAGCACAGGGGCTACTTTAAAGCTACCGTCATATAAGAGGAACCTGTAAAGCACCCTTAGCCAACAGGTAGCTAATAAGACCAGAAAACAACAGCTGGAACATCAGCTCAATAAACATCTCCCCCTCCCCCCAGAGTGGTTGTATCAGAATCACACTTAGACTGAAATCCAGGAAATCTGAAAAGAACCAAAGTGGCCAGAGGTGAGAGCTGTCCAACTACCCTAATCATCAGTAATGTAGGGTGTCCCTCTAAGCCAGCTGTCTTTCTACTTGGCTTTGCTTAGGCAGGTTACAATCACTTGTTTCCTGCCATTTCCCCCAGAAGGAGCATTTGTATGGTGAATGAGTGCAAAACACAAAAGTTCACTACTGTAACCATTTCAGAACCAACTAAAACATAGAACAGCACAGACTTACAATTGAAAGTGCGAGATAACCTTTGGCATTACAACAATATGTAACACAGACCGCAGTCCAGTCTCCAAACACATTGTCCTGGCCCCCACACAGGTTGTGCCCATATCCAGCTGGAGCATAAACTAGGCTTGCATTATGGAGAGCTCCACTTTAACAGGCTGGATTATACACCAGCTTCTGGAGCATTTTAAGGGAGGTGAGAGCTCGCTCACAGGTAAAAGACCAGGGGAAAAACATAAAATAAAATTGAAACAAAGCCTCATAATAATTGTTTAAGTATATCCCTCAGTTTTGGCCCCTATTCAGTCAACCACCTACCCTGCTAAATGAAAACACATGAAAATAATACCAGACAGGTATAGGTAGTACTGGCTTCCAAGACATATAGGCATTATGCAGTACTCAGCCTGATCCTATAACAGGGCATCCGCTCCATCAAGTAGGAGAGCTGTGTGCTGCCTGCAATGTAGAGGGCTGCTCCATTTACTGGAACAAGAAATTGACATCAGCCATAGCTTGTGGATCTGAGCCACATCCCACTTTTTTAATGTTCCAATGGGAAACAGTCTGCCAATGTCCTACGGCATTAGGAGTCTGAGAGCATAGCTGGTTCTGGTTTCTCTGTTCCATTAGTATTCCATGGGCTTTCAAGGCTGTAACTGCATCCTTGGGTGTGTTATAAAGGTGGATCCCATCTTCCCAAAAAATCCTGATCTGCGGGGTAAGGCATTTAAAATTTTATTGAGTGGGTACAGTGCACCTTGATAATATCTAAATATTGCAGGCAAAGTCTTTGGATTTCAGGGGATTAGTCTTCTTCAAAGAAAAGCCTGGCTCCATTATATCTGACATTTCCCTTTACACAGGCTAAGCAAAAGTTGTCTTCTTTCATGTGAAAACTTGCAAATTTTATGATAATAGCCCTTGATCTTGCTGTAGGCCTTGCAGTCTTGGGTAACAAAGCACAATGAGCTTGTTCCATGTGGAGCTCAAATGTGGGAGAGAGTGAAAGGACATCTTGGAGGCAGTCTTGCAAAACATTACACATATTGCCAGTTTCTGCTTCCTCTGGAAGCCCAGACAAGTGCAGATTGTCATGTCAGGATCTTGCCTCCACATCTAAACTTTCTCTTGGAATGCCTCCATATAGTGTAATATAGTGTCCATTGCTGTACCCAACTGCAGGGTGCCATTTTCCAGTACAGCAACTCTCTCCACTGCTTCCTCCATCCATTTTTCCATACCAGCAAATCGATCGTGGAATTTTTTAATTACATCTGATTCTCAGAGTGGGAAACCTTGAGTTCCCTTTACAAGGTTTCAAATCTGTTTCTGTTGAGCATTTTTTACTCTTGGTTGGTATCATAGTTGGACCCATGTGTGCTGGCCTGAGACACACTGCAACTGCCACCTGAACTGAGTGCTCTATATCTGGAACCATCCTCTAATTTATTTGCTTTGTTGGATCTTGATCAGGTAGTCCTAACCTCTCATCTTTCTCTTTCTTGCTGACATTTTGGTCACTTTGAGCCTGATCAGTCTTAGATGTAAGTAATTTTAAGCTCTGGAGGAATAGGAGCTCTCTGTTCAAGCTGTTATCCTGGCTATGATGTCATCAGAAGTCAGCAACTGTGTTTATCTATTCACTGTGTTTCTTTGTGAGTGCAGATTCCCTTGTTGCCATGAGACCCAGCCATCACCTAACAATGCTGCTGCCTCCCAATCCTGATCTAGCTATCTAGCTGTTGAGGTTTGAGCTTGGTGTGTATTCGCAAGAAGTTTTGTGGCCAATTTTAAGACATCCACATATTTCAGTGGTTATTTTGAAGTCCATGATCCAACAGGGAAATGAGTTCAAACTGCTTCCAGCAAAGCTGTTTCTATAGGATCTTGTATTTTGGTCATACCATGTATGGTCAGCTGGGCTTGACCATGGCTGGTAGTTGCACAAACAGCTTCAACTTGGGTTTGTTCTAGTTTGAATATTGACCATGTCTCATCTTTAGAATGAGAACCTTGTGGAGTTATGACACATGCCAAAACTGGAGGATTTGGGGTTATTATATTTTCAGTTTTCAGAGGCAACACTAGTTGCAACACCAGCTACAGCCAGTGTGCATCTTCATCGGCCACCAATTGCAGCAACAAAGCTTTTTGTTCATATATTCCTCCTACTAGGATAGCTGTGATATCTTGTGAATCTATTTTCAGCTCAGTTTCCTCTGGCTCCATATCCTTGCCCTGCTGGGCAATGTTGTCAGTGGTAATGAAGACAGGTACCATATTATTGTCAGTATTTATTTCTGTGGTAACCTTGGCTACAGGAATTTCTGATAAATCTGACTTTTCAATTTGCATAGGTAACTCAAGGCTCCCCCTCTTCTCCTCCACCTTCTCTAGCTCTCACATTAGCCATCTTGCCAGCTAGCAAAATAGCAATATTGTACCCCTCCCCCCCCAGCAAGAGTAGGGGAGTTTATAGAGAAAAGAAAACAATACAAGCAAACAGGCATTGCATACATGCAAGGTACAAAAAAAAAAGAATAAATACAAAAAATAGTAATAAAAATAGAATAGCAAAATCACAAAATATTTGGAAATCAGGAAGCATATGACAAATCAAACTAGGTAAAATTAAGAAATACTGTAGGTTGATCAGAATCTGTGATCCAAGGCGTATTTCCCCACTGGGTATCCAACACAGTTGTTTGAACATGTTTGGCCTCATCCTGATAAATTCTTTGAAGTTCATAGGCAATTTTGCTAGAAGTGCTATAAGAGACTCCGAGAGGAGGTGGTCAGTGAACCTGCCCCCCACGGTAATGGAAGATGTCTGTGGGAGGGGAAAATACACAGTTAGCAAAGTGTGAAGGGGGTAAGGAACACATAACAAGGATATGTGGAGAGATGCACACAGAGGGGAGAAATGTGAATATAAGAAAAGAGTGAAGAGAAGGAAGGCCAGATTCTAGGTGGAGCGTGGTGTGCCTGAATGTGTGGAGGCTTGGAAACAAGATGGATGACCTGCAGGCACTATTAGCAGACAGGAGGGTGGACATAGCTGCAGTAATCGAGACTTGGGCAACATCACACCATGACTGGGATCTTGCTATCCCTGGATATAAACTATACGGGGGGCAGAGTAGTCGGGAAGGGGGTAAGGGTGGCAGTTTATATCAGGGTAGGAATAACTTGCATGAAAGAGGAGTCTAAGGAAGGGGAGGTGGAGGCATTATGGATTCAGTTAAGGTCCAATAGAGGGAGAAAGGTGAGGTTGAGTGTGGTTTACAGACCACCCAGTCAAGATGAGGGGAGAGAGACAGGGAACTGATCTCACAGATATTGGAAGCTGCAGGGAAAAGAGAGGTGGTAATTGTGGGGGACTTCAACCTGCCCAAGGTGGACTGGAAGATACCATCCACAACATGTGTTAAGAGTCAGGTGATCCTGGAAGGACTGCAGAGTTGGTTACTGACTCACGGCATCACTGAACCAACAAGAGCTGAGGCACTTCTTGATCTGGTGCTCACAAATGGGGAGCATGTACAGGAAATAATGGTCAGGGAGCCACTGGGCGGAAGTGACCATTGCACAGTGTGGTTCCATTTGGATATGGGTAGGGAAAACATCCCAACTAAGACTAAAATCTTGGATTTCAGAAGGGCAGACTTCAGGAAAATGGGTGAGGTTCTAAGGAGCCATCTGGTGGGCATCAGAGCAGATATGGCGGTAGACCAAAAGTGGTCCATCATTAAGGAAGGAATACTGGTTGCCAAAGATGAGTGTGTTAGCCTCAGGGGGAAGAACACAAGGGTCAAAGTGCCCAGCTGGTTCAGTTCTGGGGTTGCCAAGGCAGTAAGGGAAAAGAGGTTGGCCTACAGAAAATTCAGGAAGACCAAGAGAAAGGTAGATGGGAAAATTACCTAAGGTTGGCTAGTGAGGCAAGTAAGGAAGTCCATCAAGCAAAGATACAGAAGGAGCTGCAAATCACTGAAGGAATTAAGAAGGGTGAGAAGGCATTATTTCACTGTGTAAGTGAGAAAAGGGACAAGAAGGAAGGGATTGTTAGGCTTAAGAAAGGGGTGGAGTGGGTGGAGGATAATGGAGGAAAAGCAGAAATACTAAATGAATACTTCTGTTCTGTCTTCACCATGGAGAAGGATGGATCAGTGCCTTCAGGAGGGAAAAGAAGAGCAGGGGGGAGGGAAACACAGACATAGTGATAGAGGAGGATAGAGTGAGGGAGGGTCTGCTGGGATTGAAAGTGGTCAAATCACCAGGCCCGGACAGAGTACATCCAAGGGTACTAAAGGAACTGGCTGAGGAGCTAGCAGGGCCACTAGCAGACCTATTTAATAATGCACTAGAGTCAGGACTGGAGAACAGCATATGTAGTGCCCCTTCACAAAAGTGGTCCTAAGGATGATACAGGGAATTAGAGACCAGTCAGTCTGACCTCCAGTGTGGGAAAGCTCATGAAGACCATACTAAAGGAAAGGTTGGTGGCATATCAAGAGGAGCATGGTCTCCAGGATGAGAAGCAGCATGGGTTCACGAGGGGGAGATCATGTCAAACAAGTCTGATTGACTTCTTTGACTGTGTCACTAAGACAGTAGACAGGGGCCAAGCAGTAGACATCCTCTATCTTGATTTCAGTAAGGCCTTTGACTCTGTGCCCCACAGAAGGTTGACCAGGAAGTTGGTGGATCTTTTAGTTGGGGAGAAGATGGCCAGATGGGTGGAAAACTGGCTGAGAGACAGAGTCCAGAGGAGGGTGGTGGTGGGGGGAGAGTTATCTGGCACCAGAGATGTAACCAGTGGGGTCCCACAGGGCTCCATGCTGGGGCCAGTGTTGTTCAATATCTTCATCAGTGACAATGGGGATGGCATTAAAGGCAAAATGTGCCTATTTGCAGATGACACCAAGCTCTGTGGGAGAGTGGACACAGCTGAAGAAATACAGGACTTACAGGAAGATCTGGAAAAGCTGGGGAGGTGGTCCAGGATCTGGCAGCTTGGCTTTAATGCCAGGAAATGCAGTTATGCATATTGGAGCCAAGAATCCAAGAACAGAATATTACCTGGGTGGAGTCCGAGTAGCTGCATCAGAGGAGGAGAAGGACCTGGGAGTGATGATCACTAGTGACCTGAAGCACTCCATGCAGTGCAAGAAAGCAGCAGCAAAGGCAAACAAGATGCTGGGATGCATAACTAGGGGGATCAGTAGTAGGAGAGAGAAGGTTATACTGCCCTTATACAGGTCACTGGTAAGGCCATATCTGGAGTATGGAGTTCAGTACTGGTGTCCACACCTCAACAAGGACATTAACCTGCTGGAGAAGGTACAGAGGAGGGCTACAAAAATGATAGCTGGTCAGCAGGGCAAGGCATATGAGGAGAGATTGAAGGCACTGAAAATGTACTCTCTGGAAGACAGGAGAGAGAGAGAGTGGACATGATTGGGACATTCAATTACTTGAAAGGGATAAATAATGTAGATAAGGAAAGTCTCTTTAAGCTGAGTGGCAACCATATCATGAGGGGGCACAGTCTTAAGCTGGAGGGTGGGAGGTTTAGGAGAGATGTCATGAAGCACTTCTTCACAGAAAGGGTAGTGGACACTTGGAATGCACTGCTGGAAGAGATCATCTTGTTAAAGACAGTGAGCAGCTTTAAGAGAGGCTGGGATAGGCATAGGGAGAAAATAAGAATCTTGGGTAGGGAGGATGGGAGGAGTGGGGAGGGAGGGCAGGGACATTAGCTCAAGCTGTGGACCCTACAATTTAAGCAGACTTGATGGACCAAATGGCCTTCTTCTGCTGGCTTCTTCATATGTTCATATGTATTTAAGAGAAGTATGCTTTTGCTGTTGGGGAAAAAAAGACATCTAACATTCCAAATATGCCATTTAAAAACTGTAAACAGCAATTGTAATGTGCTCTTCTCCCATTTCCTCCAGTTGTTATTAACATTTCCATAAACCAAAATTTCATAGTTAACCATAGAAAAAAAGTTCTTCAGACCATTTAACTGACACCAGATTCCAAACATTAGAGATATAAAATCAAGTAAAGAAAAGGTGCTCCATTGTTTCTGACTGCTGAAAACAAGAATCCCCTAACACATAGTCTTTTATCCAGTTGTTTTTGCTTGTGATTTACCTTCACATTCAGTTTTTCAGGACAACAAAGCCAATGAATTTCCCACATTTAGGGTGGATCTTTGGTTCTCTAAGTTGTAGTATTAAAGATGATAGCAAACCTGTGGGGCAATGGGGAAATACCACAGGGATCTAAAAAGTAGTATCCATAATCCAATTATATACAGTTTTTGCAGTCATTGTCAGAATCTGGTGACTAGTAGCCTGTCATAATCTTAATTTTGAAAAAGTGTCCCTGAGATACAGTTGTGCTAGACCAGACACATTCACCACTTTTAAAGCACCCAATTCCCATTCTTTTATCCAAGTCTGACAGGTAAGAAAAAACACGGTTCCTAACCTTTATTCAAATTTAATAGCAAGGTTTGCAAGTTAGTAAAAAAAGATGTTACAAAAGAAAACAAAAGGGCTGACCATATTTGGGCCACCTTGTGGGAGGGATAGGTATGTAACATTTCTTTTAAATGGGTTCAATCTACTGCCCCATAGTGCCTGAAAATTTAGTTAAAATGAAGGTTTCCAAAACCTTTGGTGGGGAAAAAACATGACTGATATAGAGAAATAAGGGAATAAGATAGGTTTTGATTAAATATATTATTTTCTTTATACCCATTTGCCACCTCTTCCACTGCGCAACCTTCAACTTGCCCAGTGTTAAGTTTAGGTTCCCAGTTTAACATAGCAAGGTTCCCTGAATCAAATTTAATCCCCCAAATTTGTATTGATTCTTGCTGAATATTAATACCTGCAACCACCTGTGGGATAGTTATATCAGTACTGAACCATCTACCATTACACTTGACAAGATTTAAGGTGGCCCAGAAAAATTATGAAGGGCAGCACAGATGTTTAGAGCTTCTGTAACAGAATGTGCATTATGTACTAACAGGCACATATCATCTGCATACACAATTGCCCAGTACAGGAGTGTCCTTCTTCATTACATAAGGGGACAAGCAGAGGGGTGGAATTCAAGACCCTTGATAAAGGGTCCAAGCAGAATGCATGCAATGCATACAGAATAGGACTTAAAGGACAGCCTTGTCTTATGAGTTTCTTAATACTAAGAGGGGATCCACACCAGCTGTTAACCACAGGAGTGATTATAGCTATTCTATATAAAGATTGTAGCCATTGTATAAAATGTTCAGGATGTTGGTATTTCCTAACACTGCCCATAAGTGACTATGGTTCACAGAGTCAAAAGCTCTACACTGATCTAACGATATTAAAAACCCTTGACGTCTAGCAGTATTACCCCATTCTTCAATTTTCCTCAATAATGTCAAACGGTCAGTAATACATCTGTCTGGCACAGAACATGTTTGTAGCAAACAGCAGTATTAGCACTCCGGGACACAAAAATTCATGCCAAACTCTGAAAAGTTAGATGCAAAAGATTTTTAACTCCATCTCAAACATTTGGTCTGGAGACAGCTTTTAACAGCACTTCGGCCCCAAAATTGGGCCTTTGTCAGTGGGTGTGTCTCCTCTGGTGAAGGCCCAATTGTGAGGCTGAAGAGCTGGGGAAAGGTATCTCCAGACCAAATGTTTGAGATGGGATTAAAAATCTTTTGCATCTAACTTTTCAGAGTTTGCCTTGAGGTTCTGTGTCCTGGAGTGCTAATACAACTGTTTGTTGTGACTTTCTGGGGCTAGCCACCCTTTGTTTAGCACCCACAGAGATTTCCTGTGTCACACCTGTATACCTCAGCATTTGGACAGGACATGTTTGTGCAGGTGAGATGAGGTACTTAGCTGCCTGTAATAATCTCTTATTCAATAATTTAGCCAGGATTTTAAAATCCATGTTAAGTTAGCTAATTGGTCTCCAGTCTTGAATGTATTTTATATCACCTTTCTTGCACAAATATATTAACAGTCCATTGCTCAAACTCAGAGCTGAGAGGTTAGGATGTGGTTAAAAACTATAGCTAGATCATCTGCCAGTTCAGGTTCCATTAATTAATTAATTTATTTATTTGAATTTTGATAACTGGGTAGACCCACTCAGACAGACATGTCCCTTTTTCCGGGGCAGCCTGGGGAATAAAGACAATTCCACAAGTTGGTACACTATACTTTAGGATACAGGAGGTAAAACAAAAGGAGAAATGTGTACAATCTCAGGTAAGAGACAGTATATATACAGAAAATAACACAATGGTATGTTGTGAGCAGAAAGTCAGTTCCTTTCGTTGCTGGATGATGATTCCAATAGTGGTCCAGAGGGGTCTTGCATGGATAATCCTTAGATTTGGCTTGCGTCTAAAGTCCTTGGTGGGGTTTGAGACCACTATATAATAAATATAAGAGTGGAGAGAGATTTACAAAACATAAGAGTGGAAGGAGAGAGAATGGGGGAGGGAAGGGGTTGGGGAAGACTGGAAAGTCAGAGGGGGTGTGGGAGAGGTGGAGGGAGCTCAAGGGTAAGAGAAAGGGTTTGGCATGAGAATGGACAGCCAGAGAGGGCAAGTGGGGGAGGAGGGCACACTGAGAAAAATGGAGGGAGTTAAGTGCAAATACCACTACAGATTGGAGGGGGAAAGAAGATTTTCTTGAAACTTCTCTTAAACAGGGGAAGAGAAGTACAAGAGAGTAAACTACATGGTAGAATATTCCATTTTTGCGGTGCAGAGAAAGCAAAGGACTGCCTGCCAATAGCAAGGCAAACTTTGGGAAGGTTTAACAACGGGAGGTGGGAGTGGTGGAGGGTCCTGGGGAAGGTCTTCAGAGTGAGCAGGCTGTAGAGGATGGGCATGGATGGGAGGTGAGTAGTTTAAAGGTAGTGCATAACACTGGAAGTCCATTTTGGTCTCAAAGGATGGCCAACCAAGGGACCTCAGTAATGTCACAGTGATGAGCCTCGAGCAGGTGCACCAACAATAAAATGAGCAGTCCTGTGGTAGGTCTGCTTGAGTTTGACCTGAGTAAAGGACTTGACTTAGTGAATTATGGGTACACCGTAGAATAAACCAGGGAGAAGGGTAGCCGTGGCAATGGTCTTTCTAGCACAGGGAGTTAGGTAGGGGGCAGTGTGATGGAGTACATCTAGCTTTTGATTTGTAGTTTTACTAACACAGTTTACATGTGTGCTGAAGGATAGATGTTCATCAAGAATCATACCCAGATATTTGAAAGATCCCACCTCTTCGAGTGGTAGACCTGAGGAGGTGTTACTAACCAGAGGTGGCCAGGAGGTTAGGTCAAAGGAGGTATGATGGAACAGCATGGATTTGGCTTTATTTGTGTTTAGTACCAGTAGGTTCTTTTTGAACCAAGCTTCCCAATGTTGGAGGTCTTTTTCCAGGTCAGATTTAAAGGTGAAGATGTCTATGCTGTGCTGGAATAATATGGCATCATCTGTATAGAGCTGGATTGATGCCCCCACCCCACACACAATTTAGAGGCAAGTTGTTAATAAAGACTGAGAAAAGTAAAGGCCCAAGGATAGATCCTTGGAGAACCCCATCCATGATAGGAGATAGAGGGGAGAGGGTGCCAGCCCATTTGACACATTCAACACAGAGAAATAGATAGAGATCCAGAAGAGGGAGTTAGAGTTGAGACCTAAGGATTGAAACTTAGAAATGAGGAGGGAATGGTTATCAAGGTCAAAGGCCTTTGTGAGGTCAACAAAGACTTCCCCTGTGGTGTTACCTCAACCCATGGCATGAAAACTATCAGAGGTGACCCTCAGGAGGGCAGTCTCAGTCCCGTGAGATTTCCTGAAGCCATGTTGGTGTATTGTAAGGGTGTTAGTTAGTTCAAGGAAAGAGTACAGCTGATTATAGAGGATTCTCTCCTGGATTTTCATGATTTGACACAGAATGGATATGGGCCTATAGTTTTCAATGAGGTTTGTTGGGCAGTTTTGTGCATGGGTACAACAGTGGTGGTTTTCCATTTGTCTGGAATGGAACTTGTTAGGAAGGATCTATTAATCAGCTGAGTGATCAGAAGAGCTAGTGCAGGTGCACCAATCCTAAGGAATCGGGGGGGGCAGGATGTCAGAGCCAGGGGAGCTGTCAGGGTTGAGTCTCATTAGGAGCTTTAGGACTTCCTTACAAGAGGTAAGTTTTATATGAAAGGGGGGTGGTGATCTTTAATGGGGGTGGCAGTGTGGGGCAGGCATCTGGGAGATCTATCTTGTACACATCGAGAGTGGTGAAGAACAAATTTATTCCTGCAGTGATCTCGGTGGGAGAGGATAGTTCTGAGTCTTTCAAGATCATGGTCTATGGGTTTTTTTGTTCACAGCCCTTGAGGAGTGTGTTGATTTGCATCCCAACGTGTTTAGGGTCACTAAGGTTACTAGTTTGCAGGGACTGTAGATAGTTCTGCTTTGATTTATTTACTTTAGCTTTGCAAATGTTCTGCAACTGCTGGTAGGAATTCTAATCAGTATGGAGTCCAGACATTTTATAGGATCACCATGCCTTGTCTCTGAACTGTATTAGGAGTTATAGCTCCTGGGAAAGCCAGGAAGAGTGAGCGCCCTTGGCCATTCTCAATTTGAAGGGGCCATGGAGGTCAAGGATGGAGGTGAGAATGTTGATTAAGTATTCTAGAGCCTGATTTATGTCTGGAAGCATGGTGATGGGGTCCAGTCAGTGGAGGAAAAGCTATGTAGAAATTCAAAGGTATTAAAGTTTGTTAGGGCTCTGGATTTGATGGTTTTTTTTTGTGAAGGGTGGAGAAAGTTGTTTCTGCAGATATAGAAAGTAGGGGAGTGATTGCTTAATGCATCAGGGAGGACTTCCACAGCCCTGATGAAGGTTCTGCTATTAGTTAACATCCAGTCAAGTAGGGTGTGATTACCTGACTTCATATTATGTTTAGTTGGTTGGTTGATTAGTTGGTCTAACATGACGTCAGATATTGCTGACAGATATTGGGCATTTCTGGGGCCAAGCCAGTCAAGTCTGAAGTCACCACAGAGTATGGTGTCACCGTGATGGAGGATGTCAAGACTGGTGAAGAGTTCAGCGAAGGAGGTGGGCACAAGTTTAGGGGGCAGGTAGATACACCCTATTGTCAACTGTTTGATATTGCCAAGTGTGATTGAGATGAATAGGTGATCAATGTCAGGGTTGATGTTTATGTCGGGTAGTTCACTGACTGCCAGCCTTGCCTTAGTGTAAATCAGTACTCCCCCCTTTCTTGCTGGGTTGTACAGTTCACTTGTAGGTGGAGCGCATCCAAGGGTGGGAGACAAAAGTGGTAAGGGGACTCAGTCATCTGTCATATGAGGAATGGCTAAGAGACCTCAGCATGTACTTCCTTGAACAAACAAATTCTGGTCAGATCCACCATGGCTGCATAATGAAGTTGGTGAAGTTGTGTGGAAATGTTAAGGTGGTATGAAGAAATAACACAATGATTTGTAAGTAGTAAGATTTGTTCTGGTTTCTATTCTAAGGAAATCACACATGTTATTAGGAAAATACACGGAGGTGTACATTTTAATGGAAGGAATAGGAAGCAATATAGGTTTACAAAAGAACCCCAGAGCAAATGCCACTGATGTATGTGTTATCCTGGATGATATTGTCTGGGCAGTCACATTTTAAAGAAAACACAATTGCACATACCCCAATAATGCAAAGCATTATGGGAAACATATGCAAATCCCCATGATGATACAGAAGGTGGCAGTACTTGAAAAAGTAATGGCTGGCATATGTTCAGCCTAGGGATTATTTACACAGGTTTTTTTTTTGTTTGTTTTTTCAGAGAAACAGGGTTTTTGTCCATGAGGTGATGTAAGTTATATTTAAGCAATGTGTTGATGTCAGGAAGTAAGGTGTAATGATGATGGACTGTTAGCAGAGAAAATGTGATAGTAACTTTCAGAGGGAGTTGCCTTTGATAAGGGCAAGGTAGTTATGCTTGTGATAATGGGAATATTAGGAAAGTATGAGGTCTATGCAGAAGTGGAGTACAAATGTGCAGTTTCATAAGTATGTGCTCAGAGTGCAGGCAAATGTGACATGCAGGTTTGTTGTGGAAATAGGTAAAAATAGCGATACATGCAATTGATAGAAACATAGATAATTACATAGACGTGCAGGCCCTATCCACACTACACTCAAAAAAGTTGTAATGAATTCAAACCATTACAAACTGTAAACGTTACATTGTGTCCACACTGCCAGTGAACAGTGTGGATAATGGTTTGAAAACATTACAGCCTGTCCACACTGAGTGTGATAGTGTGTGTGGTCTCAACCCTGTAGTAGCAGTGCACATCCTATAGTGCACTTGGTGATGACAGCTACATTTTGAGATGCCCTCCTACATGTCCTATGGAGTACTGCATATATGGCATATTCATACTATGTAAATAACCATATTTCACTGTTATGAGACACACTTATGTTGTGGAGGTGACAGAGAGCGGTTTGAGGGAGGGGGAGATCCACATGATGGAATCAGAGGCTATGTCAGTGAGAGGGAAGGAAAGGGAGGGAGAGAGAGAGAGAGGGGAGACATGGCATCAGTTCTGCCAGTATTAGGGAACCTGGGCACAACAGACGTTCATGTACTGCTGCTGTATTGCTGAAGGCAGACCCTCTACTACTGCCTTCAGTGTTCCCCACCGCTCCACTGTACACAGTCAGCACAGTGAGAAGAGTGATCAAGGACAGTACACAGATACCATGAGGAGGTGGCCCTCAGGGAGGCAAGTGTGGACAGAAAGGTAGGTTAAGTGGGAACATGGGGGTACACCCGGGGGGTGCACATACAGCTCTCAGGTTACTGTGGTATGGAGGCATCCCAGTATTGCAGCCTACACCCATGCTCCACACTGCTGTCTGCATATGTCCTGGTAGCCTCTGACCTCCCTGAATGCAGTGAAACAGTGCTGCAATGACTGCAGGTATAGTGGGAGACTGGAGGCTACACAATGGATTCATTTAGACAAAATTGCAATTAAAAACTAATAAAGGTGTAAAGCTGTAAATAAGAGTGAAATAATCATGCTGGTATGCACACCACATAAAGTGATTCTTGGAAGTATACAGATTGGGGATGGCTCAATTAAAGGAGTAGTCAACCCAGAATTTGCAAAAACATATGTTATGGAGAGTGTTTTTATTTGTATGTAAAGTCCTAGTGTGTCTTTCCCTCTGTCTGCAATTAGGAGTTTTTCCTAAATTAGGCTGCTAGCTTTAGTGTAGTTTTATGAGCCCTGGGGATCTCCATCACAAATAGGTTTATTGCCTTCTGCCTCCTACAATGCACCCTGTCCCATGTGACAGTGGGGTAGCCAGGCCCATAGATTTAGCATATGCAGTGCTTTTTAAAATCAGTTCACCACAACAGAGCTTTGTAACTGTTCTTATCCCATGAGCACAAATGGCAACAGTTACAATTTAGCAGATACCTGAGAGCTACCTAACTGGGGTTTCTGTAAGAAAACAGCTACTAAATATCTTTAATTCACTATTTGTGTTTTTTGGGTGTGTCATGTCTAGCTAGCAGTAATATGTGTTTTTATTTTAAAATTAATTTAATCAAACTACACATAACAATAAAAAGCACAGAAATTTCCCCAGATCATCACTGCTGTAATTAGTAAAGACTATAGCAGTTTTCTTTTAGAAAACTCACTCAGTTAACTCTAAAGTATTTTCCAAACTGTAACTGTAGGTACCAGCATTCTTTTTTTTTTTTTACCAGGAGAGACACACTAAAGCTTGTTTACAGGTGTGACCTGGGAGCACAAGGAAGTTAAGTGATTTGCTCAGGGACACACAGTAAGCATGTGGAGGCTGTGGGATTCAAACCCAGGACACCAGGTTTGCAGCTCAAAGCCTTGTACCACCACATTGTGCTGCTTCCTCTATTCTATTAGGTAGAACTGGCAGTTAGTGCTGATTTTGCTCTGTGACATGATTTTCAATTTTTTTTTGGTTACAGATGTGATGTATCTTTTTAAAAAACGATAAAAATATGTTGTGTGAGTTATTTAGGTTGGTGAATATTTGTTTTACTATTTGAAAAAAGTGGGATACTCTAAATGTGTAGTGCAATGAACCATTGTAAAATGGGATTAAAGGTGTAGCTGAAATAGTCACTGTCACCCTGTTGTTTTCATGCTATACCACACACAGGAGAAAAAGTGACTTTAAAGTATTTTTCAGTTTCTAGGCTGCAGTTTCATACCATCACTTCATTTGTAAAAAAAATAAAAATCTTGTCACAGAGCAAAATCAGCACTAAATGATAGTTCTACCTAATAGAGTGCTGGTACCTACATTTATGGTTTAGCAAATACTTGAAATCTAACTGAGTGGTTTTTTTTTGTAAGAAAACAGGTAGAGTCTTAACTAATTATCCCCCTCCCCCGGGTCGTGCCTGAAAATAGGCAGGATTTGTCTAGTGCACTTACCCGGTCAACAAAAACTAAATAAATAAATAAAAAATAAATAAAAATTATATCGCTAATGATCTGGGCAATTTCTGTGCATTTATGGTTGTGTATAGTTTGACAAAATTAAAAGTTTTAAAATTAAAACATTCCTGCAAACTAGAGCTGACACACATAGAAAACAATAGTTAATTAGAGCTCAATTTTGTAGCAGTTTTCTTATAGAAACCCCAGTTAGCTAGCTCTCAGGTATCTGCTAATAGGCTAATTTAGAAAAAACTCCTCATAGCAGACAGTTGGAAGGACACACTAGGATGTAGCATACAAATCAAAACACTCCGCATAACATATGTTTTTGCAAATTCTGAGTGAACTACTCCTTTAAAACTGCAAGCTCAATAAAAAATATACACTGCAGCCTCTTGCTGTACTGACATGCTTCAGCTGATACAAAATACAGAGTAAGGTGGTGGGGACAGGGTTGGAGGACAGGTCTGAATAACACCATATACCTACCAGGAGGGACTTTCCATCTCTTGGAATGTATTTGTGAAAATGTGTGACCAGGAGAGGAATGTAAGCTACTAAATGTGTAGTGCAATGAACCATTGTAAAATGGGATCAAATGTGTAGCTGAAATAGTCACTGCCATCCTGTTATTTTCATGTTATACCACACACAGTAGAAAAAGTGACTTTAAAGTATTTTGCAGTTTCTAGGCTGCAACTTCATACCATACACTTCATTTGTAAAAAAAATGAAAATCATATCACAGAACAAAATCAGCACTAAATACTAGTTCTACCTAACAGAATGCTGGAACCTACTTTTGTAGTTTAACAAATACTTGAAATCTAACTGAGTGGGTTTTCTGTAAGAAAACAGCTAGAGTCTTAACTAATTACAGCACTAATGATCTGGGCAATTTCTGTGCATTTATGGTTGTGTATAGTTTGACAAAATTAAAAGTTTTAAAATTAAAACATTCCTGCAAACTAGAGCTGACACACATAGAAAACAATAGTTAATTAGAGCTCAATTTTGTAGCAGTTTTCTTATAGAAACCCCAGTTAGCTAGCTCTCAGGTATCTGCTAATAGGCTAATTTAGAAAAAACTCCTCATAGCAGACAGAGGGAAGGACACACTAGGATGTAGCATACAAATCAAAACACTCTGCATAACATATGTTTTTGCAAATTCTGAGTGAACTACTCCTTTAAAACTGCAAGCTCAATAAAAAATATACACTGCAGCCTCTTGCTGTACTGACATGCTTCAGCTGATACAAAATACAGAGTAAGGTGGTGGGGGCAGGGTTGGAGGACAGGTCTGAATAACACCATATACCTACCAGGAGGGACTTTCCATCTCTTGGAATGTATTTGTGAAAATGTGTGACCAGGAGAGGAATGTAAGCTACTAAATGTGTAGTGCAATGAACCATTGTAAAATGGGATCAAATGTGTAGCTGAAATAGTCACTGCCATCCTGTTATTTTCATGTTATACCACACACAGTAGAAAAAGTGACTTTAAAGTATTTTGCAGTTTCTAGGCTGCAGCTTTATACCATACACTTCATTTGTAAAAAAAATGAAAATCATATCACAGAGCAAAATCAGCACTAAATGCTAGTTCTACCTAACAGAATGCTGGAACCTACTTTTATAGTTTAACAAATACTTGAAATCTAACTGAGTGAGTTTTCTGTAAGAAAACAGCTAGAGTCTTAACTAATTACAGCGCTAATGATCTGGGCAATTTCTATGCTTTTATGGTTGTGTATAGTTTGATGAAATTAAAAGTTTTAAAATTAAAACACTCCTGCAAGCTAGACCCGACACACATAGAAAAAAACAATAGTGAATTTAGAGCTCAATTTAGTAGCAGTTTTCTTACAGAAACCCCAGCAGGTATCTGCTAATAGGCTAATTTAGGAAAAACTCCTAATAGCAAACAGAGGGTATGACACACTAGGACTTAACATACAAATCAAAACACTCTGCATAACATATGTTTTTGCAAATTCTGAGTGGACTATTCCTTTTAAACTGCAAGCTCAATAAAAAATATACACTGCAGCCTCTTGCTGTACTGACATGCTTCAGCTGATGCAGAATACAGAGTAAGGTAGTGGGGGTAGGGTTGGAGGACAGGTCTGTATAACATCATATACCCACCAGGAGGGGCTTTCCATCTCTTGGAATGTATTTGAGAAAATGTGTGACCAGGGGAAGAATGTAAGCTGAGCCAAGGCTATTTAAACAAGTGCTGCATAAGGATGCAGTTTCAGGCATTTTCTTTCCTTCTGAAGCTTAAGCTCTGATGCCCCAGGCAGTTCTGATAGTCAACTGTTCCAGCATGACAGACCTACCTCATGCCCCTCCCACATGAACCAAAAAAAAGGATGGGTGGATCTTTAGGATCTTCTTGGGTGGAGGTGGGGGATGATCTTACTCCCCCCAAAAAAACTAATGCTGCCTCCCACTACTCAGGTTCCAGTTCTTGTACCTCCCACTTAAAAAAGAAAATAGTGCACTGTAGCTATTGACTAACATGAAAGCATATTTATTTGAGGGTGGAAAACATTTCTTGGAGAAGGATAAGGCAGAGGAGACTATTTAAGCCTTCATTCAGTCCACGGACAGAAAACATGACATCACTCCTTTTCTACATGCAAAATGTCTGCAGGCTCCACCTACTGCAGCCATAAAAAGGGAAAGGGGGGACATGATTGAGACCTTCAAATATATTAAGGTTATTAACAGTTACCAGCAGGGGACATCTTCCAGGTAAGGGAGCAATCAAAAACAAGGGGGCATGATATGAGGATAGTGAGGGGGGTTCAGGGGAAACATCAGAAAATTCTACTTTACGGAGAGGGTGGTGGAAAACTGGAACAGACTCCCAGAGGAGGTGGTGGGGCTAGAACTATAGGGGATTCAACAGAGCATGGGACAGACACAGAGGTCTGTTAGTTCTGGGGAGAGGGTGGGTGGAAGGCAATAGCAAAGTCCTAGCGGCTTGCTGTGTTTGATTGTTTAACCAGGAGAGACACACTAAGCTGAAATGTTGTTTACAGGTATGACCTGGGAGCATAAGGAAGTTAAGTGACTTGCTCAGGATCACACAGTATGCACCTAGACAGCTGTGGGATTCAAACCTAGGTCTCCAGATCTGCAGCTTGGAGCCTTAACCCACTGTGCTGTACTGCTTCCTTGATTCTATGCATACAGGGCAGACTGGGAGGGCCTGGTGATCCTTCTCTGCTGACATATTCTTTGTTTCTACTTAAGACCATCCTTGCCAGGAGCTGTTCATATTTCAAAATGTTATACATCTTGAGTTAATAAAGTCTGAACATCCTCTGGGAGAGATGGAACAGTAAAGCTATCAAAGATCTGCTCCAAACCAGTTAAGGAGATATCCTGCATTTGAAATGTATCTAATTTACAGTTAGTAACTGTAGTTAGAAGTTCTGTAGTAGCAGTCTGAAAATTATTTTCAGCATCAAATAGTCCTTCCACTTTTTTCTTTTGAACCCTATCCTTCCAGACAACTTTTGTAAGGACATACAGTTCCTGTCCTTCCTTGAGTTATGAAGGATTACTGCTGTCTAATATTTTCAGCTTGTTGCATGTGAAATTTTATCATTTCTTGTTTAATAAGGCTTATCTGTTTAGAGTAGTCTTGTCCCATTTCATGAGACAGAGTATGTAATTTTTGTAAATGGCTAATCTGGCTAAAACAGTGACAATATTGATATTTTCAATGGGCTTTGCTCAGTGATTGAAGAAGTTTTCTCAATTCCAATTTAATATCTTCCCACCAGAGAGAAGGATCATCATAAAACAGGAAAACTGATTTTCTAGCCTGTAAAAATTGCGTGACATTCTGAACAACCATGGATTGTTGTAATAAAGCAGAGTTAAACTTCCAAATACCAGGACCTTGGGAAGAGCTACTGTTGTTTCCAGTGAGTAACTGTAACATCTTATGGTCAGAGAATTCTACTGGTGTTATTACAGCATAGTGTAGCCGTAGGTCTGCTGAAGTAAAGAAAAAAATTAATTCTAGTAGCCAATGGGCCCTTATGAAATGTCAGATGTTGGTCACTAGTAACTGTAAAATAAGCTTCAAGGAGACCCACCATGTGAATTACACTGGATAACAAGGTCATGTCACAGTAAACCTTTGTAGCTTTAGTTTGTTTACCTCTATCATGGGGGTGACAGCCCTCAGTTGAAATCACCCCCAAAAATAATAGAATGTTAGAAAAACAAATAGGTTTGACTTAATTTTAAAAAGTCAATCCTATCAGATTTAAATTGAGTTGTGTAGATATTGATAAACCTGAAAAGATTATTATATATGTCTAATATAAAAAGTCTTCATGGCACCAATTCAACCAATTTTACAACTATAACTTCCAGATGAGTAAATAAAATACCCACACTGGAACATGTCTTAGTACTTACAGACCAAAAGGAAGGTCCAGCATACCAAGATTTCATAGCAAGAGAGATTTATGAGAGAATATAGAGCCCAGTGCCTTCTAGAAAATAAATGGCTGCATTTTGGGTTAATAGATGAGGAAAAAAACAGCACCATTTTTATTTGCATTCTCAATACTATTAACAATAATAGTATTAATTTGAAAAGTGAAATTCATCTAGGAGATTGAGGGAACGAGATACCCATGTAGTCATTATTATATGATCAAGAGGCCTTCTTCTTCAGTTTGCCAGTTTTACCTGTTAGTTTAGCTTTGGCTGTCACGTTCTCTTATTTTTCCTCATCTCCGTAACATTCTCAGGCTTAGGCATAAGCGCAGGTTAAGAAAACCAAAGAGAAGAGATATCAGAATCATTATCTGATTCCCCAGAAGGGTTCTTCAAGGCCTTATATACACTGAAGACTGATAACTCCATTTTTTGCACTTTAGGATCTGGCAGGCTCCAGGCCTGCCTATGTCTTATTAACCTTCTTGTTGAGCCAGGCTTAGGATTGGGGGGGCATAGTACTCACTGCAGTGGATTTAGGGATGCCACACTGAGGAGTAACAGCAGATGAATTGGTTTGCATTTCTGTGCTCACTGACTCAGTCGACATAACTCCATCAGCCATAGGTGTTTGTGGACTCTAGATTGGGTGTTGGGGATCAACATCCAGCACATCTGGAACACCAATGTTTGGGGTAAGAGCGGGATGCAACATGTCAGGGGCAGGGCATGGTGCCACCTGGGATGTGGGAGCCACCAATTTAGAGCTTTGTGCAAGAGCCACATACAATCTTTGTTCAGCGCCATCATTTTGGTCAGGCTGACTGTGAGCTGCCCAAGGGAAGATGTCGAAAGAATGCCCTAGTTGATCACAGAGATTACATATCTTTTCATTAACACCATGCATATTAGTGTGCCCTAATTCATTACATGAATTACATCTAACTTTGTCACAGATATTGCTCAAATGCAATGTAGATCCACATTTATAACATGCTTTGGGTTGTCCTGTAGGAAACTGGACACCCTGTCCCACCCCCCCCCAGTTGGTTTCCATCTGTATCCTTATACCCACCCCCTAGCCCCTCACCAGGATGAGGCAGAATTGCCAAGTCCTCCTTTCCCGATGTATTATATATATATATCTATATATATATATATATATATATGTAATATATATATATATATATATTTATAAATCAGATGTGGGTTAAAACTGTTCAAGGTATCACTATTATGTCATTGCTTTCTGTGAAGACAATATTGCTATCTTGCAAGTTGAAAGTTCACATTGAAACAATGCAATACTGAACCAATCACAGAGCAGCTTTAACAAGGCTGATGGTGTCATTTTTATTTATTTCAAATGTTTCACCAGTAAAGACATACTGAGCTGCCAACAGCTGATTTCCAGATGCGTCCTGGGGTTAAGGGATATAGGAAAAAAAATAATCTACAGTAAATACAGTATACCAAGGAGCATAATCAAAAATTGAAGGCAAATTGAAATGGCACATGTACAAGTAATGAAGGAAACAAATTGCAAGGTCAGGACTAGTGATGGTGATGGATGAAGAAAAGATCTATGGACAGTTGCAGGAAGAAGAAAAAAGTAATGAAGGAGAGACTTTAAGGAAAGCGTTGAAGAGGCAGAGTGAATTGCCAAGGGAAGGGAAGACCAAAATTTAGGAAAGCTGTATGAGAAAGGATTGACCAGCAGTAGATTTTCTAGAAGAAAAAGTAAGAGAATGGGACATATTATTGCATAGAGGGTAGGAGGAAGCAGAGGGACAGGATAAAATTGATGAAAGGTCAGAGGGAAGAGAATAAAACTAGAATTTAGATATAAGAAGGAATAATAGGAAAGGTGCCTGGCATCAAGACAGGACAGTGAGAGGGCAGAGTACAGTGAGCAATGGTGGGTACAAGGGGAACAATCTAAAGCAAAGAGACAAAAAGCATGAGATAGGGGGTTCAATCTGGCAAGGGAGGATCTGGGATCACCACTATAGACTATGTCACCATAACCAGCTACATGGAGAATCACCTTTAATACAATTTCAGAGGGAACAAGGAGTGGGATACTTGCTTTGCTCCCTTACAGTGCACGAAGCACTCCCTCCCAGCCCCGATCCTAACATGAAAATAAATCCCATGATCTCTCTGGTAGTCCAGTTGATGTCACATCCCCCTCCCACTGAGGCACCCACACCCCACCCCAATCCCCCCATCCCAGCATGGCCATTGAAGCCAGCAGGCAGCAAAACCCACCCACACACCTCCACGACTGCCCACCATCTGTTCTGTCACTGAATGACAGCTTACAGTAAGCACAGCAATACCATTTGTGAATGACACAGAGTTGTGAATGAAAGCTTACAGTACACACTGACAGTGTCAACCAATGGTATTGCAGTGCTTATTGTAATCTGTCATTGAGTGACAGTGCAGTTGGAGGGCAGCCATGAGGTGTGTAAGGGGTTTGTATGTCTCTTGCTCAATGGCAATGCTGGATGGGGGAAGTGGGTGAGGTGTGGGTGCCTCAGTTGGTAGGGGGTTTGCTGGACTACCAGGGAGATCGTGGGATTTAATTTCATGTTATGATCGGTGCTGGGAGGGGGGTACCACTAGACTACCATGGACATTCTGAGTACATTTATTCTATGGATGGGGTTCAGGGCTGGGAAGGGGGCCACTAGATTACCAAGGTAATTTGGACCAGAGTTTTTTTTCATATATTGGTTCAGGGAGAGGACAGGGATCCACTAGACTTCCAGGGATGTGTGCGGTGATCATTTTTCCTTTACAATTGGGACTGGGTGGGGAGGCTCTAGACTACCAGGGATGTGTGGGGTGATCATTTTTCTTTTGCGATTGCGGCTGGGTGGGGGGACAGTAGACTAACAGGAGGATGTGGTGTGCTTATTTTTAAATGGACTTTACATGATGCCCAGTACATTCTGCCATACGCATCCCTGCCCTAGACATGCAAATAGCCCCATTTGCACCTTGCATGCATATTGGCCCCTTTTGCATGTGCAGTCTGAATATTTAGAATTTGCACCCGGAGCATCCCCATTCCAGGTATTCAAACCACACAGGGGAATGCGCCGGTGCATCTTTCGCAGCTCCCATTTGCACCACCTGCATCTTTTGTCATAATCAGATGGGATGAGCGTCAACACATCTCATTTGAATATAGCAAGTTTGTTCTCTGGCGCAACTCAGTTGCATGGCGCAGACACTTGAAACCTTTCTGGGCGCAGTTTGAAAATCATGGTCATGTGCAACAAGCAGAAAGGAGAGAGACTGAAAGGTAGAGAAGAAAATGAAACAGATAGGAAGAATGGGTTAATCCTAACCTAATTGTTTGGCTGAAGGATTTGCAAATTAAATATCACAAGCAAATACTAAACAGTAAGGAACCCAAACAATGGAGTATTTGAAAGCAAACAAAAGGAGCAATTAAAAGTTACAATTAACAGTCTAATCACAGTATAGAAACAGTTCCTTGAAATAAATGCCTAATACAATGCTCAAAGACAATAAAAACAGATCTAACAAAAGCCATAAGCATCACTGAAGCTAGCAGATCTGAGATGCTCAAGGGGCACAGTCTAAATTTTGTACCATTTTTCCTTTTGTATATTTTTTTTCATTTCTTATCACAAAACCACCTAAACACCAGTTATTCAAATCAAATGTGACATGGGTGACAGTGAGATAGTAGAAACACCTTTACACGCTGTTCTTGACCTCTTCTGACCTCATGCATGGCTTCTCTACTTGTGAGGTCAGAAGGTCCAGTCTGTCTTTTAAAGATATTTCGACTATCTCACTCTCACACATCTTACCCTATATACTGTGTGTGTGTGTGTGTGTCTGTGTGTGTCTGTGTGTGTGAGTGTATATCTATATACTGTATACACAGATATGTCAGCCATGATGAAGCGCAGTAACTTGCAGTAATGACATGTCACAAAATCCTGCAAGATAAAAGGGCTTAATTGTCATTGACTTTCAAAGGCCTCTGCAGTAAATTGCAGTATTCTGTGAGATTCTGAAGCATTTCAGTGCTTCATCCAGGCTTGACACATCTGAAACATAGAAACATAGACTTTGACGGCAGGTAAGGACCGCTTGGCACACCTAATCTGCCTATTTCCCTACCTAGAGGATAAGCTGCAGATCCTATTTAACCAACAGCCTATTTCTTCCTACCCACCACAAAAATTGCCTTATGTCTGTCCCATGCATTCTTGAATCCTCCCACAGTTTTAGACCCCACAACCTCCTCAGGAAGGCTGATCCACGTGTCCACCACCCTCTCTGTGAAAAAATACTTCCTCACATTGCCCCTGAGCCGTCTCCCCTCTATCTTCAAATTGTGTCCCCTTGTTCTTGCACATCGCTTTTTCTGAAAGATGCTACCATCTTGGACTTTGCTGATTCCACTGAGGTACTTAAACATTTCTATCATGTCCCCCCCCTCCCTCCTTTCCTCAAGGGTATACATATTAAACTCCTTTAGCCTCTCCTCATATGGCTTCTCTTGCAGACCCTGCACCATTTTAGTTGCCCTCCTCTGAACTGCCTCCATCCTGTCTATGTCCTTGCGGAGATGGGGTCTCCAGTACTGGACGCAGTACTCCAGATGGGGTCTCACCAACTGTCTGTACAGGGGGATAACAACTTCCTGTTTTCTGCTGGTGATGCCTCTCCCTATACATCCCAGTATCCCCTCAGACCTCCCTACTGCCTTCTCACGTTGCTTGCCAACCTTAAGGTCATCTGATATGATTACCTCCAGGTCTCTTTCCATTTTAGTTGTTGTTACTACTCCCCCCCCATTGTGTAATCTGACCCTTGGTTTTTGTTTCCCAGGTGCATTACTTTTCACTTCTTTGCGTTGAATCTAAGCTGCCATACTTCTGACCATTCCTCCAACCTTGTCAAGTCCCTTCTCATCCTTTCCACACCTCCTTGTGTATCAACCCTGTTGCAGATCTTTGTGTCATCTGCAAAGAGGCATACTTTTCCTTCCAGTCCCTCTGCAATGTCACTTATAAAGATATTAAAAAGGACTGGACCCAGTACTGAACCCTGCGGTACCCCACTAGTAACCCCTCTTTCTTCAGAGTGGACTCCATTTACAATTACCTTCTGTGTCCTGTTGTTCAGCCAATGTTTTACCCAGTCTACCACCCTGGGACCCATTCCAAGGCTGGTTAATTTAACTACTAATCTTTTGTGTGGGACTGTGTCAAATGCCTTGCTAAAGTCTAGGTAGGCCATGTCCACAGCCCCTCCCTGGTCTACTACTTTGGTCACCCAGTCAAAGAAATCAATTAGATTCTGTCTGACATGACCTTCCGCTGTGAACCCATGCTGCCTTGGGTCCTGTGCCCACTGGCCTCTAGGTACTCAACAGTTCTTCCTTCAGAAGAGATTCATCACTTTCCCTACCAGAGGTCAAACTGACAGGTCTGTAGTTTCCTGCCTCTGTCTTGCTCCCACTTTTGTGAAGGGGAACCACATCAGCCTTCTTCCAGTCCTCAGGTACCACACCATCCTTCCATGATTTGTTATAAAGGGTAGTCAGTGGTGTCACTACTTCTCTGCTTAATTCTTTTAGAATTCTGGGGTGAATTCCATCTGGCCTCATTGCTTTGTCCAGCTTCAGTTTTAGGAGTTTTTCAGAACCCTTTCTTCTGTGAAAGGACTGGGATCGACCCCCTTCTCCAGAGTGCTTCTGTTAATTGGATTAGGCACCTCCCCCACTGTGTGTTTTGTGAATACTAAACAGAAGTATTCATTCAGTATCCCTGCTTTTTCACTGTCACTCTCTGCCCACCCACCATCCATTCTATTCAGCCTCACTATCCCTCCCTTTGTCTTTCTACGCTCCCTGATATACCTATAAAAGGTTTTATCCCCCTTCTTAACCGAGTTGGCTATCTTTTCCTCAGTTTGTGCCTTTGCAATTCTTGCTACCCTCCCTGCTTCCTTCTGGCCTAACTGGTACAGTTCTCTTTTCTGCTCCTTTTTGTTTCCTTATACTTCCTAAATGCTATCTTTTTCTCCTTAACCTTCGCTGCCACTTCTTTTGAGAACCATAGTGGCTTTTTCTTTCATTTTGATTTGTTTATTTGCTTCACACAAAGGCTTGTTGCCTCTGTGATGGCAGTTTTGATATTTCCCCATTGTTGCTCCACCCCTCCTTCTAGCCTGTTTGCTAGTGTGTTTCTAAGGCACTCTCCCATCTTGCCAAAGTCAGCCCTCCTGAAGTCCAGAACCCTCACTTTTGTATGGCTTGACTCTGTAGCTGAGTTTATCGTGAACCACACTGTTTGGTGGTCACTTGTTCCCAAATGGCTGCCCACTTCTAGATCTGAGATCCTCTCACTGTCCCCATTTGAGAGTACGAGGTCTAAGATTGCTCCCTCATGAGTAGGATCCAAAACTAGCTGTCTGAGGCATGCCACCTGAAGGGCATCAAGAATGGCCCTGCTTTTGGATGTGGCTGCAGCAAAGGTGCTCCAGTTAACATCTGGCATATTAAGGTCCCCATCAACAGTATCTCCCCTTTCTCTGCCATCTTAAGTATGCCTTCTATCATATCCTTGTCCATTCCCTCCCCCTGACATGGAGGTCTGTATACAACCCCTGTGGGGATTATGGTGCCCTTTCCAGTCTCTAAGGTGACCCACAGTGCCTCCTCTCCTCCCTGTTTACTCTTTTGTTCAGTTGCTTTTATCCCTTCCCTTACATAGAGAGCTACTCCCACCCTCTTCTGCCCTCCATGTCTCTCCTGTAGGTTGTGTACCCTGGTATGTTAACATCCCAGTCAAGGTTCTCTGTGTACCATGTTTCTGTGACTGCTACACTATCCAGGCATCCCTCTTCCATCAAGGCCACCAGTTCAGGGAGCTTGTTGCCCAGACTATGGGCATTGGTACTCATTACCCTCCATTTCTTGATGACCTTACCCCTTTTTGCCCCATCCCTGTCCTTATTGCGTTTGTCACTTTCTTCATTTACCCCTGCGCTTCTCCCTATTGACATCTCTATGTTGGTTTCTACCTCACTTAGTACCCTAATTTTTTTGAGGGGGCTAGGATTTCCCCGATCCTTTCCATTGCCTCTCCCCTTGGCTAGTTTAAATGCTTTTCTGTATATATTATTACTTTTTTCCAATACAGGACTGCATACTTTACAAACACTGCAGCACTGTGGTGTTGCACAGCCCATGGTGTAGCTAAATAAGGAACATAAGTCTTCTTTTTTGTGGGAGGGTGGAGTGCAGACAATATGGTGACTGTGAAATATCCATGGCTGTGAGGGATGAAGCAACTGGGAATGAGGAAGCTGATGATAAGAAAATAGTTGCTCACCCAATCCAGGTCTGTGCTTCAGATATGGAGTCACCTGATTCATGCAAAGATGAGCACATTTCTTACGAACTTTATGCAGCCCCATTTTACCTATTGCTACTTAAAGAAATGCACACATTAAAGGGTCCCTGACAATTCATTGGAAACCTTGAAAAAACATAATTGTAGATACAGTTCAGCTTACATTTCACATATTTCTACATTTAGCAGCATTGTTTTCATAATAAGCAAGCATATTATCATAAGCAGCATTCTCTCAGACTCCTTTCCCATCAAATGCGGCGTACTTCAAGGATCAAGCCTTGGTCCTCTCCTATTCACACTCATGGTCAATTCCCTTCCTGAAATCTGCTAACATACTGAAATTATCCTTTATGTGGATGATGCTGCCCTGTACTACAAGGATAAGAATCCCTCTTCCCTCCATAACAAGCTTCAGCATGATTTTCTCACTCTGCACTCCTGGTTTACCTCTAAACAACTTGTTCTTAATTTAAAGAAAACTAAATCCATGGTATTCTCCAACCCCCACAAATCCACTGCTTTCGAATTCACCATCCTTGACAACAACAAGAACATCATCGAGAGGGTAAATTAATTTAAATATCTCTCTCTCTATACCTTGACTCCTATCTGAATTTCTACCACCTCTCCAACCTGCTGATCAAGGAAGCACATCAAAGGATGGTCATGCTCTACAGAGCCATGCCTTTTCTCACCACTGAATCAAAACAACTCCTTGCCACTAGTTTTCTACTTCCACTCTTTGACTATGAAGCTCTTGTCTACTTCCCCCCTCTATCCCAGAATACCTTTAACAAACTCTACACCACCTACCACAACTTGGTCCTCTTTGCCAATGGTCTGCCCAAACGCAACCTCCACTGTGACCTCTACAGGCTCTCTGACTGGCTCCCCCCTAGAGCACAGACTCAACAGTAAGGTACTTATCTTTTTCCATAAGCTTTTCCTTAGCCTTCTCCCCCCAGCATTCAAGTCATTTTCCCTCTGTCTATCCCCCCATGTTTATTTATTTATTTTATCATTTATTCATTTCGAACTAAACACCTTTGAGCCAAAGGCTCTTTTCATTAGGTTCTACATCAAAGACATATGAAGGGGATAGGGTACGGTACAGTACAGAAAGGCAGGGATTAAACAAACATACAGGTAGCAAAATCTTACAGTCATAACAAAAATTGTATATACAACAGCATGAGGGAGAAACACATTTTTTTTTACACACGTGAGTTGCACAAGATTGTACAATGGCTCAGCCAGATGCATTGTCAAGCAAGATGCTGTATCTAGGACCAGAACCTAAATGCACTGGTTTACAACAGTGTCAGGCGTGGAAGACAGGAGGGGGACACCACCAGTGGGTTGATATAGAGCTGGGAGGGTGGACAGGATAGCATGAGAGGGTAGAAGGTGTTAAGAGAGAGTGGAGGGGAGGTAGAAGTGAGTGACGATAGAGGTGACTGTGACGGAGGGATCAGGGAGGATAGAGGAGGGAAGCGGAATGGGAGGCAACTGAATGGGATGGGAGGGGAGGAGTTGGGGGATAGTAGGAAGTGGAGTGAACAGGAGAGCAGGGGTGGCAGGTGAGGAATGTAATAGGGATGGGGAGGATGATTGTGAGGGGGTGGGAGAAGGAAGGCATAGTGAGAAGGAGTTCACTCGATGCTCATCATCCCTCTCCTTCTTCACTCCTTTCTGTCATAGCACCCATGGCCAAAAAACCCTTGCCTTCATGGGTCCCAAATGTTTCAACACCCTTCCCCCTTCCTTATCCAGAGTCAGTTAATTGTCTCTTTCAAATGCAACTTAAAGACTCACCTTTCTCCTTCCTCCCACTGCAATTGTTTCCCCTCCTAATATCTCACCTTAAATTCTCCTCCTCCCTCCCCAGTTTCTCCTTTCTCCTCCTCTCATCCAGCACCTCCCCCTACACTTTGCACTTAATCTTTGTGTTTAGCTGTACACCTCTCTACTACTCAACATCACCTGCTCACCCTCACCTTTTGTCCACCACAACTATTCACCAACTTTCTCATCCTAGCCCTCCCAGCACACTCTTTTTGTCAGTCAGTTCCTGATGCATACCTTATTAAAAGATTTATGTCATTGTTGAACTGCAGACATATGACAATTTGTTTATATCATCATATTATACCTGTTACTGTTCATTTTGTCTTTGTTAATTATCTCCTCTGTGTGTGACATTATTGCCTTCCACATACTGTTCCACTGTCTTTTGATGTACTGCATCCTGTCTGAATTAGTTCCAGTAACTTGTTTGTATTCGTTGTATTAATGGACGCTTGTGAAAATGGGCAGTTTTTGCTCACAATTGCCTTTCCAGTATAATAAATAAACTGAAACTGAAACTGGTATTAACTTCAAAACAGGATCACTGTTCCACGGGCTCCATCCACTCTGCCTGTTTCTTTACATCATAATTGTTTCTATAGCATTAAATTGTGATATTACAAGCAGATGACTTTGATTTCAGGTGTAGACAGTCAGCAAGAGCAGATGAAGGCATGGAGGGGGATGTAATTCACTGTTCACGTTAATTAGCATAGCTCTAAAGAAGTGGTAAGGCAAATGCAAAAACTGAATGAAATGTCAGCTGAAATGTATCTAGAAATTATGTTTTTCCAGTGTTCATCCTCCTGTATCAGGCACTTTTTTAAGATGCACCTTGGCTATCAACAAAAAGATAAGTGCACCTGCAGAAGTCAATTACTCAACATATACATCACTAGGAGCATCAGAACCAATCAGATAAGATAACCAACATACAGTATCTGTTATATGTGGTACAGATGCACACTTGTGCGCAGAAACGAGCAGGCTGCCAAGAGCCATCTTGTACATCCGATAGCTCCTGTCAGCTTCCCTGGTCTCAGCTTGCCGGTTTCATATAGCATCTCTTCCAGCAGCTACTATATCCCAAAACAAAGTTTAAAGAATTTGTAAAATGACTTTATAAATAATTCTTCTCCCTCAACTGCTGTGCTGATTATAGACAAGAAATGTAATGTGATCATGACTCATGTATGATGTGCCTCACAAGTCCAACTCTACAAATGTCTGCATAACTGTTGGGGGAGACAAACCTTTTCTTTATTTTTTTAAAATGTAAACTTACATTTCACAACTCCTCTTCTTTTGCTTACAAATTACTAGTGATATATATATATATATATGTGTGTATATATATATATATATATATATAGAATATATAAAGGATAAGGGTGGTATACAAGGATGTATACCCATCAAGGTGGCTAGTTAGGGCTATAAGACCACGAGCCTGAAAGGCGAGTGGTTTTATTACCCTAATTAGACCTGAGATGGTTATACTTCCCAGATATTCTGCCCTTATCCATTGTTTATTGAATATAATACATTAGGATGGTTATTGTTATTGAGATCACATTTGCAGTCATGTCACGGTGCCTGAAGGTCTCTTCTAGCAAGGAGGGAATGGTGTGTTGTGAGTGTTGATAGGAGTACAGGGGATTTTTGGATTTGGGCAGGTTTTGAGTAAGTGACTTTTTTCAGGTTCTTTTGCAGCTTATTTATTGGTTTGGCTAGCTTCCTATTGCTGAGTTATTGTGTTATTAGGAGTGGCTCACATAGTTTAATGTGGTACAGGTGTACACTTTTTATTAGTGCAGGTATATACTTCTACTGTAATTGTTTGATTAGTGTAGGTTTACAGCTTTAATTAGTGTAGGTATATAGCTGTAATTGTTTAATTAGTGCAGGTATATATTTTGAATTGATAGATTAGTCACAGCTACACTTTTAATTGCTAGATTAGACACCAGTATGCAGGGAAATAAATTATGGCCTTTTCTATGGGGAAAAGTTTCCATCCATGTATTATCATATGTTTATACAGTATGTATATTTCAGTGTGTCCCTTGCTAAATAATAATGCCATTTTGTGCCGTTTGGCTGACAGAACCACTGAACTTCTCTTCATGGTCCTCTCACCCAAACAGTAAGACATAATGCTATTATTCAGTAAGAGACACACTGAACTATGCATATAAACATATAACCCAGGCTGGCTCAGTGACTTTTTGGTAGAGCTACCACATGTCATGGCAGCGACTTTGGTTCAGGAGTGGATTCAGGTAACTGGGGATCAACTCAAGGGGCCAGGGAGAGGATCACGCATCCCAATGCTTTCATCTCCTGGGTAACGGAAGCAATCCAACTCAGCCTGTAACTGCCAACAAGAGGAGGTCTGCTAGTAGTGCAGACATGAGAAACAACTTCCACATGAACGCACTTCTGTGTCAGTATAGCAAGGGCGTGATGAAGAATACAGGAAAAGGAACCATGCAGGCTTCATGAAGCCCCGCACTCCCCCTCCTGGCCTGTGCCATTGCCTGGTCACTTGAACTGGTGGGTGGTCCTCGATCTCCTGGCCCACCTTGGGGGGGCAATCTCTGGGGGGTCATGCTCCAGGAAGTACGATGGAGGCAGATGCTCGTTGCTGGGGGGAAGCATATGGTTGAGGGCCTATCAACATGTAACCACTAAGATTTATGAAGAATTAATACATATATGTAAACCAAACAAATTTACATTGGTATTGTAACCTCTATGTGCATTTAGGGATTTACACAGTGGGCTTCTCCACCTAGCTAAACAGGTAAGTGGGTGAAGGCATTGCTAGAGAGTGAAAGCTCTGTCTGAGAGAGAAGCTCCAGTGGGTGGTGCTGTAACTGCAGGCCTGTTCTGTCTACTGAGTAGTCCTTTGTGAGCCAGTGCCTACTTTCTTATTATGTTTGAAGCGAAATGCAGTCAGATATAGGGTGAAGTGGCAAAAGCAGGCAAGCAGAAGGCCCCTCATGGGCATTTAATAAGTGCTGATCTATTATCATGATACTTACATGTTTTTGTGTAGTTTTATGTGGACGGATACTGTTTCTAAATGTTCCCTTTCTGTGATGCAATGCTTAAAATTATTATGTTTCTTCCTTTAATTCCTTATTGTATTAAAATGTATCTAACTGAATGCATTGCTTTGTACAGTATGTAACCCTCGTTCACGATGCAATGCCTTGTTTCAGGTTTCTTCCCTTCACTGCCTATTGTATCACAATGTATCCAACTGTATGTATCACTTTGTATTCAGTTTTATATGTAATCCCCTGGGCTGTACCTGAAAATGGGCATTGATTGCCTAGTGTACTTATCTGGTTAACAAAAACTAAACAAATAAATTAAAGGTGAGTCATCAAGCCAGGTGTACCTTGGTCCAATCGTCCCTGCAGTGGGAGGAAACATCAGAAAGTAAACTAGCACTTTAAGCAGCTGAGGTCAAAGACTCTTGGAACATTCAGTTACAGAGGGATGTGTACTCAGTCCTCTTCACAGTCCCAATAATTATGAGTATAATGTAATCCTTGCAGTCAACGAGCAAGGGTGAAGCATAAAAGTACCCATGAATACCCATTCAGGGATGGTCCCTCAATGGTTGATCCCTCCCACGTGGAAACCAGTTAGGCTTCTGCCAGACCAAAGGTTCATCAGTGGACTAATTATGACACCCCTATATTTGCAGCAAGTAAGATATGCCATTCCACAAGATAATAGCTGTATTGAAAGCTCTAGATGTGTGCCAACTGTCTGTAACCAAGAAGTGTTGTATTTACTGTCTGTAAAATTGATCTTGTTGTACTTTTGTAAGTGTTGTATATACTGTCTGTAAAAATGATTTTGTTGTACTTTCCTCCGCATAATTTCAGTGTACACCTTTGTACCCAGGTCACACCTGGAAATAAGCCTCAGCTCAGTGTGCCTTTCCCGGTCACCAAATTTTAAATAAAATAAGATAAATATGGAACAACAATCTCTAAATCAGCTACTGATTTGAATGTAACCCCTTGGATGAAGTGTGTTGAATTAACTGAGGTCCCCGTCCAGGGTCCTGTAACATTCAAATTGTTAAGTAACTTCATCACATCCTCCCTTGGAAGCAACTGAGGAGCACATGTATACCCATGAAAGATCTCCTGATACAACATTCAAAACCTTCCAAAAAACATTTAGACACATTTTGGCTCATTGTTTATATACTGCAATTCTATATTTAGAACTCACATTTTCATAATTATTCATATTTATTTGAAAACAGGGTCACTGTCCTCAAGGCTTCATGCATTCTGACTGCTTGTTTACAGTACATCATAATCCCATGTTTATTATGTCATAGTTGTTTCCACAGCAACATATTGTCATGTCACAAGCAGAGGATTGTGATGTTAGGTGTAGAAAAGCAACCAGAGCAGATGATATATTGGAGGAGAACAGGATCCTGTATACAGTATTTTGCGTTAACTTCACTAAATATTCCTCATTCATGGGAGCTGCCAAGGAGTATATCCTGTAGTTAAATACATCTCTACTGCTTGACATAATTTGCTTGTGTGGAAAATGAAGTACCGTGATTGGTGTTTAAATGCTTATGGTTCTGGCTCCACCTCATGTCTTCAGTCCTCCCAATGAACCTAAATAAGTGCCCAACAGTCAGGTTTAGCTTCACAAGCCATTTGACTCTTAGTTTCTAGAGAACTCAAGACAACTCCATATGAAACCAGGATCTGTTTCCCTTATTGTTCATCTACAGGTACAGCTGATGTTTATTCTCGAGCTGAAGTCATAATAAACCTGTTTGTGACATCACAATAATCTTCATAACAACAGAGAGCGATAGCACAGGCTGGGGATCATGACTTCAGTTCCTGATAAAGTTTAACTCTAAACTGTTAACTTTTGCTGTGCTGTGGACTGATATATCAGTCCAGAATTACTATGCTTTTATATCCTGTTGGCATCCTAAGGGTTAAAGAACATTAAAGGACAGTCTGGTAACGTGGGGCAGGATTTTCATAGCTCCTAGATGACCACAAGCCCCTGTGCACCAATAATACAGTGGATGGGGCTTGCGGCAAACTAGTGGGATTTTCTAGCCCATGCAGCAATTGCCTCAAGTTAGACTATAATTTTGTGGTCTAACTTGTAGCAATCCTGGGGACCTGTTATACAGAGCTTACACCAAATATTTGGTGTGAGCTGCTGTGATTCCTGAAAAGTTAAAACTGCACCTAAGATTGTAAAATTGGGTGCAGCTGCAGCAAAGAGATGGGTGCACCGCCAGAACCAAAGTGTCGTGGCCCAGGGCTAGAGGCAAGCCCTGTGCCTCGTTTGGATAATCCTGCCAATGATGTCTGCTGTGGCAATGAAAATTCAGTTCCTACAGATGTTCATGCTATGTTGCCCATCAGGTACTGTGGTTCAGTCCTGAGGGCTGCCAAGTTTGCACTGAGGAATAGGAATCTCCTACACATCATGCACCTTAAACTCTTTCTGGATGGTGTCGTCGCAGTAAACCGTACTGTTAACCAGCTACCCCAAACCTCTTCCTTATACTACCTGTGCATATAGGACCATGTTTTGTAAGGGTAGGTGAACACTTCATTTTGAATATTCAGCTGAATATTTGTTTTTGGAGACCCAAATATTTGGAAATTCAGTATCTGGCTTCACTATTTATGAACCTATGGAAGGGGAGTAAAAATACAGCCCATGCCTCCTTCCTCCCCAGCCCAATCACAGTAAAATAACCCCTTGTCTCCCCACCCTCTGCAGCAAGTCCACTCCCACCCTCCTCTCCCCGCACCTATAATTTCAATACTTACAAAAAAACTCCCATGATGTGTCACCAGCACAACTCGTCTGCCTCCATAGCAGACTGCCATCTCTTTCTTCCATTACTTAGTTAAATAAATCAACTCCCCCATCTCTCCCACCCTGGTAGCAGCACCAAAGAGACACACTTTTCCCCTAACAGTTCCCACATTTCTTAAATTTAGGAGCAATTTCTCCCTGCCCAAGTATGAGAAGATGACCAGCACACCTGCCCTCCTCCACAGCCAGCCTCCTTCTTGTGAATTGTCCTCCAGTGCTTGCTCTCATAATGAGACAGCTGATGGGAGATTTGTTCATAAGAAGACAGGCAGCTGTGGAGGAGGGTGGGTTGTGTCGCTTGCCTTTTCTCACCTGGGGGAACTCTCTACTTAATTTAAGAAATGTGGGTGTTGGTTGGGTGAGGAGGGTGGGACTTGGGTTCTTATGTTAATGCACGGAGATAGGAGGACAATTTACTGTATTTAACTGTGTAAAGGACAGAGGAAACAGCAGCCGGCTGTGGAAGTGGGTGGGTTGTGCTGGTTGCTCATTGTGGGTGTTTTTTTTTTTTTTCGTTAATATTGAAATTGTGGGTGCTGGTGGAATGAGGGTTGGAGTGGACTTGCGGGGGAGGGTCATGTTTTACTGCAGGTGGAGTGGGAAGGAGGGTGGGGGCTGTTTATTTTTTCTTTTCTTTTGTTTTGTACTATTTTCAGATTACAAATATGCACAAATAGTGCCACTGCTTATTATTCAAATCTGGATAATGAATAGTACATTATTCATGGTATTCAGGAAATACTATTCATCCTTTGCACACTCCTAACATTTAGTGTTTCAGTGGATGTGAAATGTGGTCAACCCTGGCCATCCATGCAGGTGGAACAGAAAGTGTCTCTATAGAAACATTTGTGTACTTGCTTTTAACCTTCTACACTTTGTGTGGCGGTCACTGTTTTGCACTTTATTGATAATCCTTAAAGTTGGCCAATGTAACTATAAATTGAGCTGGCAGTGGAGGGCCCCACATCTTGACAAAACAACAAGAGTGTGTTGGTGTGAAACACTAAGGCTCCACTGGGCCCTCCTGTCTGTTGGATTGTGCACTATTTTTCTTGTGTTGCACAATCAGGATTTTGCAATAAATTATGAGCACAGCACTATGAAACAGCTTTTGAGAATATTTCTGTGAAATTGAATTTAGTGCTGAACCCTTTTCTCTTCTTGACTCTAGTTATGTGTTTGCAGCACCAGCACTGAGACAGTGGTCCTTTTTAACCTATCATGAAATGCATTAATCCTCTTCAGTACTTCCATCAATCAGAAAACTTTTTCACAGGTACAAGTCACTCAGCCCATAACAGGCTGCATTATTGGCTAGTTTCCCCTCACACATTGTCTGCTACAGTTTTACTGAATTGCTCCCACACAACACCAAAAACAACTTTTACCTAACCACACTGACACTTTAAGTATGTAATTCCTTGTCTTTGTACTCTAGGTGTTTCTTTCCTGCTTTCTGTCAGAACACACAGTACCCATATGCACACAGAGTAACCCTGTTATCTGAATGACCTGAGGTAAAAAGGTAATCCTTCAGATACATCCCTTTGTCATGCAGGGAAACTGTGACACTGCGCTTGATCCTAGCAGGCTTCACTGTAGTTTTGGAAAAAAATAGAGTGCAATTCAACTTGATTACATAGAAACATAGAAACATAGACTTTGACGGCAGATAAGGACTGCTTGGCCCATCTAGTCTGCCCATTTCCCTACCTACAGGATAGGCCGCAGAGCCTAGTTAACCAACAGCCTATTTCTTCCTACCCCCAACAAGAATTGCCTTATGTCTGTCCCATGCATTCTTGAATTCTCCCACAGTTTTAGACCCCACAACCTCCTCAGGAAGGCTGTTCCATGCATCCACTACCCTCTCTGTGAAATAATACTTCCTCACATTGCCCCTGAACCGCCTCCTTCTATCTTTAAATTGTATCCCTTGTTCTTGTAAGTCTCTTTTCTGGAAGATGCTACCTCTTGGACTTTGTTGATTCCACTGAGGTGCTTAAAAGTTTCTATCTGTCCCCCTCTCCCTTCTTTCCTCAAGGGTATACATATTGAGCTCCTTTAGTCTCTCCTCATACGGCTTCTCTTGCAGACCCTGCACCATTTTAGTTGCCCTCCTGGACTACCCTCTATCCTGTCTGTGTCCTTGCGGAGATGGGGTCTCCAGAACTGGACACAGTACTCCAGATGGGGTCTCACCAACTGCCTGTACAGAGGATAACAACTTCCTGTTTTCTGCTGCTGATGTCTCTCCTATACATCCTAGTATACCCCAGCCCTCCCTACTACCTTCTCACATTGCTTGCAACCTAAGGTCATCTGATATAATTACCCCTAGGTCCCTTTCCTTTTTGTTATTACACCTCCCCACCCATTGTGTATTCTTCCCTGGGTTCTTGTTTCCCAGGTGCATTATTTTGCACTTCTTTGCATTGAATCCTAGCTGCCATACTTCTGACCATTCCTCCAACCTTGCCAAGTCCCTTTTCATCCTTTCCACGCCTCCTTGTGTACCAACCCTATTGCAGATCTTTGTGTCATCTACAAAAAGGCATACTTTTCCTTCCAGTCCCTCTGCAATGTCACTGATGAAGACATTAAAAAGGACTGGACCCAATACTGAACCCTATGGTACCCCACCAGTAACCTCTCTTTCTTCAGAGTGGACTCCATTTACAATTACCTTCTGTGTCCTGTTGTGCAGCCAATGTTTTACCCAGGCTACCACCCTGGGACCCACTCCCAGGCTGGTTAATTTGACTATTAATCTTTTGTGTGGTACTGTGTCAAATGCCTTGCTAAAGTCTAGGTAGGCCATGTCCACAGCCCCTCCCTGGTCTACCACTTTGGTCACCCAGTCAAAGAAATCTATTAGATTCGTCTGACATGACCTTCCCGCTGTGAACCCATGCTGCCTTGGCTCCTGTGCTCCACTGGCCTCTAGATACTCAACTGTTTTTTCCTTCAGAAGTGACTCCATCACTTTCCCTACCACAGAGGTCAGATTGACAGGTCTGTAGTTTCCTGCCTTTGTCTTGGTCCCACTTTTGTGAAGGGGAATCACATCCTCCTTCCTCTAGTCCTCAGGTACCACACCATCCTCCCATGATTTATTAAAAAGAGTAGCCAGTGGTTTCACTAGTTCCTCCCTTAATTCTTTTAGAAGTCTGGGGGTGAATTCCATCAGGACCCATTGCTTTGTCTACCTTCAGTTTTAGGAGTTCTTGCAGAACCTTTTCTTCTGTGAAAGGACTGGGATTGACCCCCCTATCAAGAGTGCTTCTGTTAATTGGATTAGGCACTTCACATTACAAATCATTAAGGCCTTTACTTACTAGCAGTACAGGAACTTTAACATTTTTTTCACCTTTAAATACCTTTATTACAAGCACACATGTGACCATACAAATGTACCAGCAAAAGAAGGCGATACGGTCTATCAAGTCTGTCCAGTGCAGGCCCCTTGTATTATTCTTAAAGTGCATCAATCAAAAAAGTCTGTCATTGAATGTTTTTGCTTTTCCTAAGACTTCACTAAAGCCTACAGTTAGAACTTAATCGTTAAAAGAATGTAAACATAGTATCAGGCTGGCCGTCCAACCAGAAAATGCACTTATTGAAGGCTGCAGTGGCCTCTGATACAGCAGGGATCAGTACAGTCAAGGTTTCTACATATTCCTAACCATTGCCTGTTGCAGGCTTCCTGAGAACAGTTTGATTGCTCTGAGTTATGAATACAATATTGTCATCTGTTAGCTCCTCCAGGGCCCTCATCTTCCTTCTCACAGGTGATCAAGGCATCCACAATAATTTTGCTCATAGAACACAGTCAAAAGTAGCTTTCATCTGTAGATTGTGTTTGTGGTGAATTGTATACCCTGATCCATGGGCCAACATTATGCTGTGTGGAATGTGAAATTCCGCTGGTGTAATTCCAGAGGAATGGCCGTCCCACCGGCAGAATTTTCCTTACTGAAAACTTTGTCTTCTGACAGAATTCCACCTGTACTTGAATGGCAGAAATATATTCTACAGATGTGCAGCATTTTCTGAGTAACATATTTCTGCAAGATTAAATTTCAATTTCCATAGAATCAAGTGGATGAATTTAAATGAAATTTCACCCACTTGATTCCAGCTACCCCAGACACATGTACATATGCTGTGCAGTGTATCATAATGGTGTCCTCCTGTCCTCCTTGTTTTTAATTTAATGATAGTGACAATCTGTGGATTACTGTTCTATTGATGTACTATTCCTCAAAATACTATTTCTCAATGCATTGATGCTGTTTAATCTTGCCGACATAATGTTTTTCCATGGATATTCATTGCACATATACATATTGCTGGGATTTTAATTGTTTCTGCGTAATGATATTCCATGGATCCAGATGCAGAAATCAGGTCTGGTTTTGTCAGCAATCTGAGCAGTTGATAGAGTGAGACATTACACATTACATTACAAGTTCCTCTTGCCCAGTGGGTTTATCTTTTTCCTAAATGAGCAGCAGCAGCATATTACCAGGGCCACTATCAGTTCAGTCATCTGAGGTACATAACCAGACACATGAGATGGCAGGAGTGGTAGAAGCACATGAGGATGGCCCTAAAGCAACAGCTTCAGGGCCACTATCAGTTCAGCCAGCTTAGGTTCATCACCAGACATATGAAATGGCAGGAGTGGGAGAAGCACATGAGGATGGGCATAACACATAAGCTGCAGTGTCAGGGCCATTATCAGTTCAGTCAGCTTAGGTTTACCAGACATAGGAGGTGGCAGGGGTGGGAGAAGAACATGCAGAAGGGCCTGCAGCAGCAGCAGCAGCAGCATATCGGGGCCACTATCAGTTCAGTTAGCTTAGGTTCCTCACCAGACATATAAGATGGCGGGAGTGAGTGAAGCACATAAGGATAGGCCTAACAGTTCAATAGCAGCATCAGGGCCAATATCAGTTCAGTCAGCTTAGGTTTACCAGACATATGAGATGGCAGGAGAGGGAGAAGTACCTGAAGACAGGTGTAAAGCAGCAGCAGCATCATCAAGGCCACTGTCAGTTCAGTCAGCTTAGGTTTACCAGACATAGGAGGTGGCAGGGGTTTGGAGAAGCACGTGCGGACAGGCCTACAGCAGCAGCAGAAGCAGCATCATGGCCTCTATCAGTTAAGACAGCCAAGGTTCATCACCAGACATATGAGATGGCAGGAGTGGGTGAAGCAAATGAGGATGGGCCTAACACATCAGCAGCAGCCTCAAGGCCACAATCAGTTCAGTCAGTTTAGGTTTACCAAACATATGAGATGGCAAGAGTGGGTGAAGCACATGAGGATGGGCCTAACTCATCAGCAGCAGCATCAGGGCCACTATCAGTTCAGTCAGCTGAAGTTCATCACCAGACATATGAGATGGCAAGATTGGGCAAAGCACATGAGGATGGGCCTAAAGCAGCAGCAGAGCATCAGGGCCACTATCAGTACAGTCAGCCAAGGTTCATCTCCAGACATATGAGATGGCAGGAGTGGGTGAAGCAAATGAGGATGGGCCTAACACATCAGCAGCAGCCTCAAGGCCACAATCAGTTCAGTCAGTTTAGGTTTACCAAACATATGAGATGGCAAGAGTGGGTGAAGCACATGAGGATGGGCCTAACTCATCAGCAGCAGCATCAGGGCCACTATCAGTTCAGTCAGCTGAAGTTCATCACCAGACATATGAGATGGCAAGATTGGGCAAAGCACATGAGGATGGGCCTAAAGCAGCAGCAGAGCATCAGGGCCACTATCAGTACAGTCAGCCAAGGTTCATCTCCAGACATATGAGATGGCAGGAATAGGGGAAGCACATGGGGACGGGCCTAACACTTCAGCAGTAGCATCATAGCTTCTATCAGTTCAGTCAGCTATGGTTCATCACCAGACACATGAGATGGCAGTAGTGGAGGAGGCACAGGAGGATGAGCATAAGGCAGCAGCAGCATATCAGGTCCACTGTCAGTTCAGTCAACTTAGGTTCCTTACCAGACACATGAGATGGCTGGAGTGAGAGAAGCACATGAGGATGGGCCTACCACATCAGCAGCAGCATCTTCAGGTCCACTATCAGTTCAGTCAGCTGAGGTTCATCACCAGACACATGAGATGACAGGAGTGGGGGAGGTACACGAGGACAGACCTAAAACATCAGCAGCAGCATCAGGGCCACTATCAGTTCAGTCAGCTTAGGTTTACCAGACATACTGCAGGAGGTGGCAGGTGTGGGAGAAGCACATGCAGACTGGCCTGCAACAACAGCAGCAGCATATCAGGGCCACTATCAGTTCAGTCAGCTTAGGTTCATCACCAGACACATGAGATGGCAGGTGTGTGTGAAGCACATGAAGACGGGCCCAACACATCAGCAGCAGCATCAGAGCCACTATCAATTCAGTTAGCTTAGGTTTTCCAGACATATGAGATGGCAGGAGTGGGAGAAGTACATGTGGATGGGTCTAAAGCAGCAGCAGCATCATCATCAAGGCCACTGTCAGTTCAGTCAGCTTAGGTTTACTAGACATAGGAGGTGGCAGTGGTGGAAGAAGCACATGCAGATGGGCCTGCAGCCATAGCAGCAGCATATCAGGGACACTGTCAGTTCAGTCAGTTCAGGTTCATCATCAGACACATGAGATGGCTGGAGTGGGAGAAGCACATGAGGATGGCCCTAAAGCGGCAGCATGAGATGAGAATAACACCAGGTAGACATTGATCTGTGAATAAAAGAATGAGAAAATATAAATTGTAAATTACATTGCCATAGCAAGAAATGTAGTTTATTACAGGAATTTAATGAGATTGACAAGGCTGGTTATTTAACCTTACATAAAACAAACGGTATGATTATAAAACAATTACTTACCTTAGTACATAAGTATGTGCGAAGATACAACCACAATAGATAGACATGCACCCATTTGTGTGTGAGGAAATCCAAAGACAGAAAGAACTCTGAAGAGAAACATGGTGAAACAATAATTTTGAAATGTCTTTCTATGCACAAGCAATACAATGATTCTCAGTAACCAATAAGATAACAAACGCGTTAGCTAAACAATAATGCATGGGAGGGGTGGGCTGTATGTTGTGATAATGGTCCACCTCAGGTGGCTTTAAGCACGAGGTGTAGCAGAGTATGGACATTGTCCTAACACAAAGCACCTCCAAGAGTGCCTTATTGTGATTATGAAATGGGTTATTTTTAGTAAATGATATGCATTTTTAAAACAGATTACTTTCAGCTGGGCCATTGTGCTTTTACAACTTCCCAGAAAAAAGCAGTTCTTGGCCAATCAAAATTCAGTATTCTATCTACCCATTTCATAAATAACCAATTATACTATATTCTTAATGCAAGTTCTCGATCTTGTGTTATTATTATTTTTACTGTTTCCTAGCCAGGACCTTACTGTAAATGAGAACCAAACCAACTGAATTACCATCGGCGGGATACTATTCTGTAAAAGCCAGATTGTTCCACAGAAATAAATTCCATGGTCATTACATGCAATTTTCTAAGAATGGAATAAGTGATTTTAAATAATAATCGTTACACATGCTTGCAAGCATCCGGAACATGACCACACAATTGCTTGTATGTTCTATTGATGTCCAGAGTCATACTTTTTTTACGTCTGTGTCCATATCATTCTGGCAGAATAATATTCAACAGAAACATAATCCACTGATTTTACATTCCCGCAGAATAATAATCCATTGCACACATTTGATGATGTTTCAAAAACTCGTCAGAATCTTATTCTGTGGATGTTTCTTGCGATCGTATGTTGTGGAAGAAGTTTCATTGTTTCCAAGGACTTATTTTTTGCAGATCAACACTCAGGCTTGGTTCAAGTTTCTGGCAAGTTCTGGGATTGCATATATTGATATTTATGAGAGTTCTGTGCATTTCAGAATAATAGATACTGCAGCAGCCAGTGGCAGCAATGTGTCCACAGGTAGTGCTGCACAGGAGGAGGGGACTGGAAAAACTGCCACCAGCAGGCCATGTGCTCCACCCTTTTCTGCAGAGGTTATTGGTTATTGAGGTCTCCAAAAAAGCCATGGATCTGTTTGCCCCAAAAGAGTTTCTCTTGTAAAACAGGAATCAATTTGAGAAGGCATAGCAGCCAAGGTGAGAGGGAATGGAAAACGCCCTGCTCACACAGTGAAGCAGCTGAAGCATCGCTGGGATGACTTACAGCACAGGGATCAGCACATAGTGGAGAATCTTGGCAGTGTGGTGACCCACCTAGAAGTGCCAAGGAAGAAAGGCATCAGAAAAGCCATAAGAGTGGTGAGTGTTACCACTAATATCTTCTATTCTTGCTGATGTATATTTCTGTGCTTGGAATGCTGGTGTGTGCTTGCAGCCCGAGCCTGATTAATGTAACTCATGGTAATGCATTAGTGCTAGTTTATCAGTGTGTTGGTTAAAAAAAATTAAAAGTATTTTTTTATATGTTGTCACTCATTTACAGGGAGACTTTAATTACAATAGGTCAGCGTAGGTACCAACCAACAGTGTAATAGTACCAATACTTAGCAATTGCATAGCAGAATTTAAAATTTGGCAAAATAGTTCTGTCTGTGAGCCTACTTTAATTTGTACAGTTGTCTATCTGGTTATGCACATCCATGTAACTGTTTTGGCAGTTTAGTTAGCATTAAGATTGTATTTGTATTAGATAATAAATTGAATCACCAACACCTTACTGTCTTTGACTACCAAAACATTGTTTTGTTTGTAAACAGCTGCTACTGAAGAAGCAGAAAGTACAGTACTGCAACCACCCAAAGTGGTGCAGCTGAAGCTAGTGAGGAGGCATCAGGAGGTGGTGTTGAATCACTGGTATCTGTTCCAGAGAAGGAAACTGGTAAGATATTATTACATACAATGTTAGACTATACTACTAGACTTGTTGATGTTCTAAGAGTTTTGTGGCAGTACTGCAGGTTTAGAGCTGCTATACAAATACAGATGCAATTGTAAAGTGCTGTGGAATATTTAGAGACAAAGAGATATGGGGGGGGGGTGGAAGCCAGGGTAATGAGGCAAGTGGATGTATGAGGGTGGGGGGTAAGAGTTGAGAGGTAGGGATGATTGGGTTCTGTGGCACAGGGAGCCTGAGATTGTTGTGAGTTGCAATGGGTGTAGGGCAGCACTGTTTTTGGGAACCTGGTGGAAGGTGGGACAGGGATGAGCCAGTGTGCAGGATGGTAAGACAGCTTACACTGGAGATAGAGGGATTAGAGAGCTTGGATGTGAACTGGGGGAGGGGACAGGTATGAGGACCAGGGCTGAGGAAGACATTGGGCAGAGGGTCAGGGAGGGCTCCATCACAGGATAGACCAGGCTGCCATGGGTCAAAAGGGGGATCTCGGCCGGGGGGACAAGTTCACCTGTTCCTGGGAGCACTGAAAGGGGTGTTGGCATGCAGCATGGAAGATGGGTAGACAGAAAGGAAGTAGGAAAGAGGTTCAGGGTAAACATAGGCCATAATGGTTTTCAGGGGAGGGCAGGGGCAGGATGTTGGAATCAAAAAACAGGTACGCACTACTTACATGAGGATCAAAGGTCCCAGAGCCAGGGTTACTATTGCTATCAGCTTTTTTATGGGTGATGGCTGGTGGATGAGTGATACAGCAAACATCTGGATTTTATTTTCAACAACAGAGACTGGAGAACACCAGGCACAGGAGGAGGTAGCTGGTGATGGTATTGCTGGGGAGCCATCATCATCAACTGGTTATGAGGGACAACCTGGTATGAAATTATTGATTCAGTACACATAGTAGGCTAGTATTTAGTTTTAAGGGCTAGACTTGTCATTGATAACATTATTAAGCAATGGAGGATTACTTAATAATGCCTTCCTTGAGAAAAGCCACCTGACCATCAGCCTCAATGTTCTACTACCTTACATGTGATATGAAGAACCCCACAGGACAGTTATAACTACTGTTCCAGACCTTTTCTGTGCCCTTCATCACAGTATGAAATGTCTGGCTCACCTGTCCACTCTTCGAATCTTGAATGGGATCTATGTGATAACGGTGATTGCCAATGGGCAATCGCTGTTAGGGCAATGGCACATTGTCAAAAAAATATTTCGGCGATGTACTGCTCAGTTCACAGCAAAACAGCACCAGGGAGTTGAGATTTTCTGCTTTGTGCGAGGGGCTGTGCCCCACCCCACATCCCACCCCCCCTGCAGGAACGAAGCCCCCACACACCCCTACTTAAAGATTCTCAACTCCAGGGGGGTGCATGTCAGGGGTGCAAATGCAGAAAAATAATTCAGGCCAGGCGCAACAAAAAGTACCTGTGCCCAGACCCGAACCCAGCACTATTCACACTGCAGCCTTGAACCTACCCACCATGCCATGAAAGCAGCTCAGCACCTCACCACAGCACCAGCCCCTACAACTGCTCTGTCCCCTTCCACCCCATGCTTGGCGTGCTCACCCCCCCACGCACAAAGGCATGTAGCGACAGGATGTCGCCATTTCATGCAATCCCCCATCTGGTCTCCCACCTTCCCAGTTGCCCCAATGACAGGCACCACGATTGAGTCACCCTTTCGGTAGGTGCCGAATCACAGTTGCCAAAGTCACAGGATACCTCTTGAATGCTATATATATAGAAGACAATGTATGGTCCTCTATCGTTAACCTGTTTGTTAACCATCGAGAGGTTTGCCAGGGTGACCATGTAAACCTCAAGAGCGAAGCTCGAGAGGTTTACATTGCCATGGCGACCTCGAGACATTACACAAACTGGTTAATAATAGAGGGACCATACATTATATTTTATAGTGTATGGTCCCCATAAACTGGCAGAAAAAAATGAAGGCTCCTTACTTTTGGGACAGCTGTGGACGTTCTGGGTCATTTTCTTGCTGCTGCGCTAGTTTCCAGAAGGCCGTCGGTGCACGAGATAAAAGGTACATGCATGCGCAGATGGGCTCAGTTTGTAATCCAATCACTATGACGTACTCAAGAGAGGTATATAACCCTTTACGTCATAGCAATGGGATTATCAAGAAATAATGTTGCCACTTTTTAGCGGTAATATACCCAGTCCCCTTTAGTGATGCAGCAAATTTAAATTTCGATCCTGGAGTGCTGGCGGAGTGGTCAAACCCGCATCATGGTTCACTTCACAAAATTGTCCCCCAGAAGGCTAAAATTTGCCTTCCCTGGTGTGGCTAGTGTAGCAGTCCCTCTCCCCCACCTGTCCCAAGTAATAATAATTCTCCATGGTGGCTAGTGGTCCCTCTCCTCCACCCGTAATCCGCCCAGTGAGGAAATTTACTAAACCCCCCACCCACATTACTCCGTATCTCCTCCTTCTCTGATTCCTTAAAAAATCAGCGGTGGTCTAGTGGTTTTGATAATGAAACTCCCATTCCTCCCAATTCCCAGTTCAAAATAAATCCCTGGTGATCCAGTGGCCCCCCACCCAGCCCACCAGCAGTGAAAGGTCCCTGCCACAACAACCCCAGCTCGACCCCATCTTAAATCAGACTGGCAGTGGCAGACCGGCTGCCCTCTTCTCTCCTCCACGGCTGGCCCACCGACATGCATCAGCATATCCCAGCAAAAAGAGGGAGACCAAAAGCTCTGCAGGCTCTTACATAGCCCAAGCAGGCCCCATCTCCCAGCCCCCCTCTCTGGCCCCTTCCCTTGACCCATTGGGAAGCTCTCCTGTCCCTAGTCATTTGAATATCTCTGACACCATCTCTGACATCCCATCCCCTTCCCTTTCTTATTCCCCTCCCCCCTTTGCTTTTCTGGCAGGGGGACATTAGACAAGCTGGCCTGCCTTTTATTGGCAAGCCTGATTGTGGAGGAGGGCATGGAGAAGGACTACAAGAGGCTTGCTGAGGACAGTTCTCCTGCCAGAGTACACTGAGCACAGCTAATGTGGTAGGTAGACCAATGTTGTTGATCTGGAGGATTCAAGCAAGACATTAGTATTAGAAGTCTCACACTCCCTGTATAACTATGTTCTTATCCATAGAAAGTCCAGCCCTAGTGAGGGTATAAACAATCATTTTTCTGTTGTTTTCGAGTACTCATTGCTTGATGGCCCAGGAAGACATAGTTGTTGGTCAATGTATACAGATAAAAGCAGTGATGATATTATAATAATTGTAGTTCTTTAACTCGACAGTGGACACTGGTTAGTAGTATGATAATGGTATTTTATTAATTGTTAATTTACAGCGCACACAGAAAAACCAAAATAATTAAGCCAATGGGCAGCAAAGTGACTTAAGCAGGTAGCAGCTCTATTTAAGGAATGTACTGAGGCAGAAGACCGCAGCCAAGTTGAGGCAACTGAAGGTGATGCTAGACACAGCAAGCCATCTAAAGAAAAAGAACAGCTGAGCCTGAGATTGACTGAAAAAAAGTCTGGGATGTCTGGAGAAGGAGGTGGGGGAAATAAAAAAAACAGTACTAAAATACGGAACACACAAGCAGGGATGGATAGAAAAATGGACAACATATTAAAACTTCTTCAAGGAAGTGTTACTGTTCCATCCGAAAGTGTCACAACAGACCCCCACTCCAACCAACAAACAAGGGAGTTGAGAAACAATAAATAAGAATGGCCAGTTGTTTCTTTCCTGGCCAGTGGCCTGTCATTGTAAATAGTTATGTTATCGTTGTTATTATTAGTATTAAACTTTTATTGTTTTCCTGGTTGTTTTGTTGTTGTATGTTGTTCATTGTTTGTTACAGTAAATTAAATTGAGGTTCTTGTTTGAAAGAGTGACTTCGTTTATTACATCTCTAATCTCTATTCTTTTTACATGGGTGGCAGTATTGATATCAATCTAACGAGCGATGATGGAGTGTCTTTCCGAGCTGAAATAGTTGAATCTTCAAAAACATTGAATATCCACAAGTTTAAAGCATCCATGCAAGAAAATGTTTAAAATTTGGACATATATTTTGGGATTATATTTTGCATTGCCCCGCATCTACCAATTTGTGCATGATACCATTCTTTCCACAATTTGACTCCACTGTTGCACTTTTTTGTCACTTATGAAATAATAAATATTGCACTACTTTTAATATGGTTTGGAAACAGTTTTCATCAGTGTTCTCAGCTATTGTACATCAATTTCATCAAAATCACTTCTGTTATGACAGCAATAAAGTACAGTAGCATGCAACACAGCAAGCATTACTCCATGAACTTATGGAGCATTATGTGTTCTACAACAGCTGGGAATAGTGAAGAAAAAATGGTATGACCCATATTACATTTAGCATTCCTTGTATTATTTCAAATGCACAAAAAGGAATTAAAAAGACTCCAATATATTGTGGAAAGAAGGGCATATTACAAGTCACGAGATAAGGGCAATCTAAAATAAAATAAAAAGTATAGCTCAAAAATGTTTGCCATTTTATTGCCTTGCAGTGCTGCATTACTGTACTTATGCTTCTTCAGTGGAAGCAAAGAGAATGCATCAACATAAGGGAAGCCATTGGAAGTCATTTACAAATCTGTATCACAATAAATACAAAGTATTGAAATGTGATTTAAATTGCCTGAAATCAGGATACTCAGTAAGTATTAATGCATTGCTTGATACGATATAATGTATAGACATATATATTCATTGCAAAAAACTCCGTTAATGCATCAGTTAGGGTTACTAGTACAGTGACAAAAGTTTGGAAATGTTCTGCTAGGGTTCAAAACCCTAACTCTGCATCCCCCATCCCCCCACACACATACACACATGCAATCAGGGAAAGGACCAAGGCAATACAACCAATCAGAGCCAACCAGCAGCAGGTAACAGAAGTAAAGTACAACTCTCTAAATGTACTGCAAGACACATTCATCATCATGGGTCACCAACTGTATGAGTTCTGCCACCATCATAGTGCTTTGGGGGTAGACATGCATGCTGGGCAACCATGGGTGATGCCCAACAGTGAGCATTTTTGTGTTACAAACAGCAATAACAAGGTTTAAGCAGATGCCTATATTTCAATAGTGAAGAAGTGATGTAACACGTAATATGTTATCCACGGATAGTTTCTTGGAAATGAGAGTTAGTATAAGCCTATCAACAGTCATTGTATGTTTGCGTTTATTTTTCTGATAGAGTGAATCAGTCCTAATAACAAACGGTAGCAATAATAAAAGTAATTATTTGTAGTATAGTTTACAAGTAACATGTGAAAGCAACAGTTGTAACATCCAAAGCTAACAAAAACATGCTGCTAATGAATATTTCCAGGTAATGCAACCATATAACAACATGTGAAGGTTCTAGTTTCATACTTGAACAGTATCTTAAAAGTAGTATGTGTCATCTCTGTCTGTCCTGCTGCCATATGCCCATGTGGTAGCCTGCAGCAACCCAATTGTTGAATAGTGACACATAAAAGTCAGTATTTTTGAAAATGCGTACAGACTAAGTCTCGTTGTATGAAGAAGATATGCCAGCAATAATGTGTCATCATACTGTGCTGGCAGTATAGAGTTGATGATACTATATTTGTTTTTTCATTACATAGTGTCATGTGAAATAAGTACAGTGTTGTGATTATTGTGGTTGCAGATGTGACGGAGTGGCATAGTTAGGATTTTGAACCCTAACAGCACATTTCTGAACTTTTGTTGCTGTACTAGTAATCCTAACTGATGCATTAACAGAGTTTTTTGCAATGAATTTCCCATCTTTTTGAGAAAGTGTAATGTAAGTGGTGTGTGTTATTTTTTTATTATTTATTTATTTATTTACTTAGTTTTTGTTGACCAGGTAAGTGCACTAGACAAATCCTGCCTATTTTCAGGCATGACCCGGGGGAGGGGGATACAGATGAATGTCAACTGACCTTGAACCAGATTAAGCTGTTGGTGGTATTTTTAGTGAATGAGGGAAATTTGGCCAGGACACCATGGAAATTCCCCTGCTCATCAGTAGGGGGACTTGCTGACCATCAGGATGGAGTGCTCACTTGCTGAGCAGCCTTCATTGCAGCAGGATGTGCTGCAGGCCATGGGGCCAATTGCTGTTTCTACATCAGAGAATATGGAGTCAGAAATCTTTTTCGAAGCATCCGCGGAACCGGGCTTATATGCCAAAACAGAAGGTTTGTTGGATGGTTCAGCTCTACAAACGAGTAAGGCTACGTGTTTCTTGCCAACTTCAGACTTTTCTGCAGAACACCAAATGGATTTGACTGCCTGTCATTCTGTGCAGTCTTTGCCTCCTGACAAGCAGCAGAATGCGGAAGCATCATAAGAGGTATCCGTGATAGCTGAGGGATTGCAGACTGACAGCGAGGCCGTCACATCGCAGAATTCTGAAACTAACTAGCAAGTTAGTACAGCTACAGCTACAAAACTGCAATCCTTTTGCCCAGGAAAGTCGGTCACAGGTACTGTTTATACTTCTCTTTCTGACCAACAGCAAGCAACAGTCTTTTCTTTCACTGCTAAACAGTGGGTATTTAAAAATGTGACCAAAATGTCTTCTGAACAAAAACGTTATTAGGCTGACCAGGTAGAAGAAGCTGACGCTTCATGGTCAGTAAGTAAAGCCTTGACATTGGCGGGTTGGGCACAGCTTCCAGATTCTGGTAAATGGATCTCTGATTTTTCCCCAATTGTTATTCCTGGGGTTTATATGAGGGGAAAAGGCCTGCATGCTTCATCTCCACTGGCTGCAAAACCTACTACCTCTATACCTCAAAGTATGGTCGGTCAGGCCCACCCTATGGGGGCCCAACCTTTGGACACTGCAAGTTCACCTCTAGCCCTTCCTCCTGAGTTGTCATTCACACAGAACCCAGAACTTTGTTTGAAACCACAGGGAGTTCTGCCTTTTACTGAGGAACTTTCTCCTTGGCTGGTGCCCTCTTCATCTATGGAGCAAATAGATGACCAGGCCTCTGAGGAAGCCCCTGCAGGCCCATCATCAGGATCTGTACCTGGCCTAGAACAAACTGCACCATGCTCTTATGCTTTGTTTTTTCGTTCTTCTAACTTTTCTGCTAAAAGGCATAATGCAGTTTGTTTTCTTTATAAAGGAGGGATGGACGTTTTTCCAGATAAGAAATTTGTAGCAAAAACATTGTTGAAGGATAGTTTGCAGTTTGACTGAAATGTATGCCTTAATACATGTTTCGGGGGAGAACATTTTTGATGTAAGCTTTAAGTTAAACAGTGGGCTAGATAAATTTTGGACTAATTATCACAAAGTTTGACAAACTCCTTTATGGTTCCCTTTTGATGTTTTTCCACTAACTAAACCTGCTCATAAAACAGTTACTGTTCTTTTTAGAAATGAGGGGGTGAGTGTTACAGATCTCATTTATTGGTTGAAACAGAGATGTACGGTATTGGGACACCCAGAAGCAATATTTGATTCTGAGGACATCTGGACAGGGGGTTGGAGAATCAGGGTGATATTACGCTCTGCAGAGGATGGCTTACAGCACCTTCCAAATTGTGTTTTCTTGGGGCAGGATAGAGAGGGGTTCTTTTTTATGCAGGACAACCCAAATCCTGCTATAGATGTGGGAAATCAGGTCACATCAGTAGTGCCTGTGACCGTTTGCATTGTACACTTTGCAATTCTTTGGGGCATGTAAGTGAACACTGTAGAAATATAGCAGTTTGTTCCTTATATAGTGCACTCAGGCATTCTTATGCCACTTGTCCTGAGGCAGCTCATTGGCAATTGGACCCACATGATTCCGAAGAACAAAGATTGCTGATTGCTATTGCGCAGCGTTCACGAGCCACTCACACTAAAGTATCCACACCACTTTCAGTTCCCCCTCCTTTGGTACCACCTTTTTTAGAGCCTTCTATTATTGTTCCGGATCCTTTGGCCACTGCTCATCCCCCCCCTCTTTGGAAATCTCCTCTGAGGTTTTACTAAGTGACCCTCTGCCTCAGGCATCAACCCTTCTCGACAACCAGTGCATGCCCCCCCCCCCCCAGCTTCCTCAAGAAGTAGCTTTTCATTCTAGGGAAATGAGGCACAAGTCCTATAATACTCAACCACCCTCAAAAGTCCCTAAATTAGTTAGTACTCCCACAACTAATCATTTCCATGCCCTTCTCCTTGCTCAGAATGTATCCGATGCAGAATCCTAATCCTCTCAGCCAGGGGTAGATCCCTCAGAAAAAGCTTTGGAAGCGGAGTCTGAAGGGGATCAACTCTCAGTTTTCCCGCTTAAATCTATCTCCACTGCTACCAAGAAAGGGAAGAAAAATAAATGTAAGCCCCCATGAAATTTCTTTCCCACTATCTGAATGATTCCTTTACTAACTTTCAGTTCACTAAATGTGAATAGTATCAAAAACCAGTTACGACAGTCTGCATTATTTTCTTTTTTGAAGTCTTTACTCTGTAATGTAATTTTTTTTACAAGATACACGATTACATACAGTCACTGAGATCTCTAGTGCTTCAAAATGGTGGCATACAGGGGTTTCTTATTGGTCATTAGGACTAGAACCGTGTATTGGAGTAGCAATACTTTTTCATGAGCTTGATGTGAAAGTTTTGAAATTAATTGATCTGGTCCTGGGCCGGGTATTAATTTTGGATGTCATACTTCAGGGGGTTTGTTTTAGATTAATTAATATATATGCACCTCAAACTAAAGCAACTAGGGTTGATTTGTTCCAGCTTATACAACCATATTTGCATACCTCCTTTCATGTTGTTTGGGGGGTGATTTCAATTGTGGTTTATCCAATAAGGATAAGGGTAAGGGTATAAAAACCACTAAAATGTTTTGTGATATGTCCTGTCTGGCTAAGGTTGTTCAGATTGTGAGTTTAATTGATGCATATGCTTGATTGCATGAGACTACTGTTCCTACCTTTCATAAAGGATCCCTGGCCACCAGGATAGATTTCTTTTTTATTAATAAAACATTACCGCTGAATTAGGTGTGGGTTACCCCAGTGGAATTCTCCGACCATTGTGCCCTATGTATAACAGTTGGGTCTACAGTCGCATTCTCCTTCAGTAGGGGCCTCTGGAGACTTAACTCTCAGCTGTTGTTACAACATGACATCTTGCAACATCTGCAATATTTTGTGCAAGCTAGAAAGTCTTTATATGAGATGTATGAGGACCCCCTTTTATGGTGGGTAGATACTAAAGCAGATACTATTTCACTATTAAAATTTTTTGCTAAGTTTCTGTGTGAAACAGCCTATTTTTCTTATTTAAAGCTCAGAAAGCAGATGTAGAAAATAATGTCTATGGGCCAAACCACTAAACATGATTTTTCATCTCAAATAAAAATACTTAAGGAGAAAATGGTATCCTTTCACAAGCATCAATCAACAGTTTTACATTTTCAATAGTAATTTGGTATGCAGGGAAATGTTGCTACTATTTGTCCTTTTCTTGGTAGTAAAGAAAGGGTGGGGAAAAATGTTTTTGTCAGTCTTATAGGGCAAGGTGGTCAGGAGAAGTTTTCACAACAAGATATGATGTCAGAGGTGACATCATATACGGCTTCACTTTTTAATGAACAGCCTGTTGATTTAGTTTCTGCTCAGGCTTATCTACATAATGTAGATGTTCCAGACTGTCCTCCATCTATACTATCCTACTTAGTGAGTCCTCTCACTCCCCAAGAGGTACTTACTGCCATTCATTCCCTTTCTTATAATAAAGCACCAGGTAAAGATGGTTTGACTGCAGAGTTTTATAAAATAATCAGCACTGTGTTGTCACAGGAACTTGCCGATGTTTATAATGACCTGTTAATGAATTCTGAATTTCCTTTAGAGCTGATGGGGGGAATTTTAATTTTCCTGCATAAGAAAGGTGATAGAAAACTCCTTTCAAATTGGAGACCAATTCGGTTATTAAATGTTGACCTAAAAATGTTAATGAAAATTTTGAATACATGTCTTTTGGCAGTATCCCACCATTTAATTTCCCCAGCACAGTCCTGTGCAATCCCAAACAGATCCATAATTGATCAGTTGCTTTTTCTGAGTGAACTTTTTGATAGATTCCATATGGTTGGACTACCTGGGTTTGTTTTGTCCTTAGACCAAAAGGGAGCCTTTGATTCTGCGAATCATGAATTTTTATGGCTTACTTTGCAGCATTATGGTAGTCCTTCTATTTTTATTTCTTGGTTGCGAAAACTCTATAAGTCTACTACAGTGTCCCCTTTGGTTAATGGACATCTCGGGCCTATGCTTCCGGTTAAAAGGGGAGTCAGGCAGGGTTGTCCAGCTAGCCCTTTATTATATGTTTTTAGTATAGATCCGTTGTTATGTACTTTGAATAAGTTCATACCTCCTATTACAGTTCCAGGAGTGTTAATTTCTTTTTCAGCCCTTGCCTATGCAGATGACATTTGTATCTGCACTTCTACTGTTTCTTCAGTTCAGATGGTTGCTAAAATGTGTGATTTCTTTGGATCCATTTCTGGTATGTCTTTAAATAAAAACAAATGTCTTGGGTATGAATTGGGTGGAGGTACCCTTGCCCGGGCTCATGTCCTTGATATAAGTTTTACGTTAAACCCCACATGAATTTTGGGTATTGTTTTCAGTTCCCCAACCCCAGCTATCTACAATTGGGATATTCAACTTGAAAAAGGTAGAATTATGGTGCAGAATTGGAATAAATGGCAGTTTTCCAACTTTAAACGTATCTATATGATACAGACGTATTTACTACCTCTGTTTTCATTTTTAAGTAATATTCCCCCCCCCCCACCTAAGCAAAGGGAAGCAACTTTATTTAGTATCTTTTATCAGGCTGTCTGGGGTAGCCGCCTCAATCCTATAAAACATAATATTCTTTATTTGCCTGTATCTCAGGGTGGTTTGAATATGATAAATCCTTTACTGTTTTTCATTGTCAGGTTTTTTGTTCTAATTTCGCACCATTATTAAAACACCTCCCTAAATTATGGACAGGTCTCTTTCGGCAAGTGATAGAGACTTGGTATCAAGATTGGGTGGATGGCCATCTAGGTTGTCTTAGCACAACAGCCATTGTGAGTCTCTATCAGTGTGAGATTTTTATTAAATTAAGACAGTGGAGTATACCAAGCGACTGGTTACTCTCTAAACACAAGAAATGTCTATACCAGTCTGTCTTTGATTCACATTTTTCTGAACAAGCTACATTTCCGAAATGTCCAGATGCACTGCTCTTGTCCTTACTGGGTTTAATAGCTAATAAACATATTCCCCCTAAATTACGGGACGTTACTTGGTTGTGTGGTCACAAGAGGCTTAATGTTAAAGGTAATCAATTTCATAAACAGGTGCAGGAACATAATTGTTCTCGTCCTGGTTGCTCTCAAGCACTCAAAACTATGCAACATTTATACTTTTTATGTCCGTATATTTCTAATTTCTGGGGTTATGTTGCCAATGTTTGGAAAGAACCTGCATTTGAAAATGTCACTTATGAAATTCTGATTTATGGTTCATATACTCCGGATTGGAGTAAATGGGATACTAGTACATTGCATGTCCCTTTTGCAGTATTAAAGTGGTTTATTTGTCAAAGTAGGTGTCTTTTTACCTTGCAGCAGAAGGATCTTTCTTATATGGAACTTTTGTAGAAAATTCACTCAGAATTGTCTACTATTTACTGTATAAATATGAAGCTGGGTTATATAATCGAGCTATTTTAAGGATGCATTGGAGGAATTTGCTGTGGGTAACAGACAATGATGTTCCTGTTACATGAATTCACATTTTCTTTGCAATTTTGTTTTCTTTCTGTTCCTTTTTCTAGTATGATGTAATACTGAATCTTGTGTTCTTTTTTTATTGATTTTCTTTGTCATTGGTTTTCCTTTTACACAATTCTTTTGTTTTTCTATTTATTTGCAATTCCTTTTGTAAACATTGTGAATTAACATTGTTTTCCTTATTTTGTTTTGAAGTTCTGTTAATAAAAAATTCCCCTACTGTTTTCGATAAGTGCTGTGGGATCTTTAACATCCACCTGAACTACCACCAATCCAGGCAGATGGGACCTCAGTTTAACGTCTCATCCGAAAGACTGCACCTCAGAAGTGCAGCACCACTCTCATGCTGCACTACAGTGTCAGTACTGGGATATTAACCCAAGTGCCAGATGTGGGAACTGAACCCACAGCCTTCTGATCGCCCGGCCTCAGAGGCTAGTGTGCTACCTACTGAGCCACTGACACTGTTAGTGGGAGTGTGGGCCTTCTGGGCCCTGCGCTCCCCTCACATTGTCCATTTTTTGTCATAATGGTATCTGCATGTGGGAGCGTGTGCACTCCAGTCCATGAGCTCCCACTTATACATAACTACAGCACCATATAGCAGCCCTAATAGAGCAAGGAACCCATGTAAGACTAATTTGCTAATATCTCAGCAACCATAGCAGCTAGGAAAAAAAATGCCAGTGCTGGTGTAATCATGACAGTGAGTACTTTATGCAATATGCATTGACTGAATCCATATCTTGCATCATTTCTGAGATACAGGCAATGAAATGCACTGAAAAGGCACCTGTGGAATCCTTGAAATATGTTTTTGCCAATATCTCTGTAGCCGTAGCAAGTAGGTAAAAAATTCCTCTGCAGGTGTCATCTATGATTTCCAAACATGCTTCAGCAGTTTAGTGCACCTGCAGATGAACTAAACTGCCAGTAGCAAAAACTCTGTATCTCGCATTGTTTTCGAGAAATGGGCACCGAAAGGCGTCATGGGTGCAGCAATGTTATCCTATGGGGGAAATTTCTCAACTTCGGAACTCTGTAAATTTTTGTCCCTAGAATGTTTTGCCACCAAACCACCAAAAGGCACATCTGTGTGACCAGGCTTGCCACCCTGCAGACTTCAGCCCAAAAGACCCAACCGTCTTGTTGGAGGAGGATGGAAAAGATTTGCATTTTTTTTTAAATACTTTCACAAAATCACCAAAGTTTCGAAAAAAGTAGCATGAAACCTTTACATTTGTGAAAGTATTTTGACTGTTTCTTTCATGATTTGTGAAAGTATTTTCCCCCAATGTTTAAAAAGGTATTTCTGTTTATTTTTACTCCCAATAAAAGATAAGGCTGGCATTCTCAGGACCCGACCAGGTAAACGCAGCAGTCAGTGTTTGCCTAGAGGGTTCCAAATTTAAATGCTACGCATTTTTCTCTCTCACTAACTGAAAATAAGATGGCTGAATCATGAAAGTAAAAGGGCCATTTGCGAAAGTAAAAGTGCATTAGCGAAACTTTCGTGATGCACATATATTTTTCCTCCATTGACTATAACGGGAAAATAGTTTTTTGAATAACTTTTGAATGGTTTAATATTTTTACACCAAATCTTCGAAAGGCACATTGGTGACCCAGACTGCATCTTCCCTGAAGATTGCTGACTGAACAGACAAATCATGCAGGCTGTGGGTGTGAGCAAAGAAACACGCAAATAGTCATTATTTGTGTGTTTTTTGGTGTTCTGTAGCTCCTCAACCTTACATCCAACCATAACGCAACTTTCCAGATCCAGAGATATATGGTACCAGACAGCATAAGCAAATATGGTGGTAAAGTTATTGAGATGCAACATTTGAGGTTTACCATTAACATTTAACATTAAAGTGCTTACTCAACCCTAACTATACTGGCTCTACTGCTATCTAACCTCCCCCCCCCCACTACTTTAGACAGCTAGCTACCCCCTGGTACCCTTGACTGGGCACTCAATTAGGAATTGGTACCACCCCTAGTTGGTGAAAAACAATTTAACTATTTATTCACCAGCTGCCTTTCCCTACCAAGCACTGACACTGATTCGATTCTAGTAACCCCAGGGGACTGGTGATACAAATTTACTCGAGATGATGATTTACAAGAATTTATACCACATTTGATGGTTTACTGTGTGTACTAGTACCACCATACAAACAGTCGAATCCACCATACAAACAGTTGAATGTCTTTAGATGCCATCCCTTAAACTGACTCTTTGAAATGTTTTTGGGAACAAACATTTATATGATGCATGAGGGTAATCATAATGAAACTTAATGATGAAAACAAACATTACCTTAATGCAGTTGAATGTGAAGGTACCAGCCTGCTCCAGAATGGGAAGAAGCAATCTGGATGAAGAAGAGGTAAAATTACAATACCAAAGAATCCCAGACCTGTGAAGAAAAAAATAAGAAAACATTTAGTTTTATGTCCCGCACATGGCGGAACACTTTAATTAAGTAATAAGCAGAAGGCAATCCAGGTGATGCTTTATGGTGTCCTAATGGCACATCTCGGGTCATTTGAAGCTCAAGGTATAGCTGAGTGCTTCAACAATGATAGGAGGACTGTTACCACACCATGTCGCACAACCTGGAGTGCCTAACTGATATAATTAAATGAGTCATTTTCAGTATATTATATGACTTTTCTAATCATAGAAACATAGGCCATAGACACATAGAATTTGATGGCAGATATGGACCACTTGGCCAGCCTTGTCTGCCCATTTCCCTACCCGATGGATAATCTGCAGATTCTAGTTAACCAACAGTTTACTTCCTCCTACTCCCCATTAGAATTGCTTTATGTCTGTCCCATGCATTCTTGAATTCTCCCCCTGTTCTTGACTCCACAACCTCCTCTGGAAGGTGGTTCCATGCATCCACAGCCCTCTCCATGAAAAAATTCTTTCTAACATTACCTCTGAGCCATCCCCCTCTATCTTCAAATTGTGCCCCCTTGTTCTTGCACATCTCTTTTTCTGAATGATGCTACCCTCTTGGACTTTGTTAATTTCCTTGAGGTACTTGACAGTTTCTATCATGTCCCCCCTCGCTCTCTTTTCCTCAAGGGTATACATATTAAGCTGCTTTAGTTTCTCTTCTTACGTCCTCTGGTGCAGACCATGCACCATTTTGATTTCCCTCCTCTGAACATCCTCCACTCTGTCTATGTCTTTGCGGAGATGGGGTCTCCAGAATTGCATGCAAAACTCCAGATGGAGTCTCACCAACTGTCTGTACCGAGGGATAACAATTTCCTGTTTTTTACTGTTGATGCCTCTCCCTATGCATCCCAGTATTCCCCCAGCCCTCCTTACTGCCTTCTCACATTGCTTGCCCACCTTAATGTCATCTGATATAATTACTCGGAAGCCCCTTTTGATTTTTGTTGTTGTTAGTATCGCACCCCTCATTGTATACTCTTCCCCTGGGTTTTTGTTTCGCAGTTGCATTACCTTGCACTTCTTTGCATTGAATCTGAGTTGCCATACATTTGACCATTCCTCCAACCTTGCCAAGTCCCTTTTCATCCTTTCCACCTCACGGTGTCTATCAACCCTGTTGCAGATCTTTGTCTGCAAAGAGACATGCTTTTCTCTTCTGGTACTCTCCAATGTCACTTATAAAGACATTAAAGAGGACTGATCCCAGTACAGAACCCTGCGGTACCCGACTAGTTACCCTCCTTTCATCACTGTGAACTCCATTTACTATTACCCTTTGTGTCCTGTTGTCTGGCCATTTTTTTATCCATGCTACCACCTTGTGATCCACTCCAAGGCTGACTAACTTGTATATTAATCTTTTGTGTGGTACTGTGTCAAATGCCTTGCTAAAATCTTGGTAGACCATATCCACAGCCCCTCCCTGGTCTACTACTTTGGTCACCCAGTCAAAGAAGTCTACTAGATTCATCTGACATGACTTCCTGCTGTGAATCCATGCTGCCCTGGTCCTGTACCCCACTGGCCTCTAGGTACTCAACAATTCTTTCCTTCAGAAGTGATTCTGTCATTTTCCCTACACTGAGGTCAAACTAACTGATCTGTAGTTTCCTGCTTCTGCCCTGCTCCCAATTTTGTTGAGTGGAATCACATCTGCCCTCCTCCAGTCCTCAGGTACCACCCCATCCTCCAATGATTTGTTAAAGAAAGAAGTCAGTAGTGTCACTAGTTCTACCATTAGTTCTTTTAGAATTCTGGGGTGAATCCCATCAGGCACCATTGCTTTGTCCACCTTCAGTTTTAAGAGTTCTTTCAAAACCCTTTCTTCTGTGAATGGACTGGTAACGACCCCTCTATCCAGAGTGTGTCTCTTGTTTGGTTTAGGTACCTCCCCCTCCTATTCTGTTGTGAATACTGAGCAGAACTATTTGTTCAGTATCCCTGCTTTTTCACTATCACCCTCTGTCCACATTCCTTCCCCTTTACTAGGTTTTTGTATCCCTGCCTTGGTCTTCCTTCACTCCCTAATGTACCTATAAAAGGTTTTGTCCCCCTTCATAACAGAATTGGCTATCTTTTCCTTGGTTTGGGCCTTGGCTATTCTGACTGCCTTCCCTGCCTCCTTCTCTTTTAACTGATAAGGTTCTCTGTCCTGCTTCTTCTGTGTTTCCTTATATTTCCTGAAGGCTATCCTTATCTCCTTAACCTTCCTTGCCACCTTTTTTGAGAACCATATTGTTTTTCTCCTTCATTTGGTTTTATTGATTTGCTTCACCCAAAGGCTTGTTGCTTCTGTGATGGTTGTTTTGATTATTCCCCATTGCCCCTCCAACCCTCCTTCTTGCCTGTTTGCTAGTGCTTTTCTGAGGTACACTCTCATTTTCCCAAAGTCAGCCCTCCTAAAGTCCAGTACTCTTGCTTTTGTATATCTTGACTCTATGGCTGTGTTTATTGTGAACCACACTGTTTGATGGTCGCTTGTTCCCAGATGGCTACCCACTTCTAAATCCGAGATCCTCTCTCCATCCCCATTTAAGAGTACCAGGTCTAAGATTTCTCCCTCCTGAGTGGGTTCCAACACTAGCTGTCTGAGGCATGCCCCTTGTAGGGCATCAAGAATTACCCTGCTCCTGGATGTGCCAGCAGCAAAGGTGCTCCAGTTAACATCTGGCTTATTTAGGTCCCCCATTAACAATATCTCCCCTTTTTCTGCCATTTTAAGGATGCCTTCTATCATTTCATTGTCCACTTGCTCCCCCTGAGATGGGGTCTGTACACAACTCCTATGCAGATTGTGGTGCCATTTCCTGTCTCCAGGGTGACCCATAGTCACTCATCTACTTCATGTTTACTCTTTAGTTCTGTTGCTTTAATCCCTTCCCTTGCATAGAGAGTTACTCCTCCTCCTTTTCTTTTAACCTCCCTGTCCCTCCTGTAGATTGTGTATCCTGGTATGTTGACATCCCCGTCATGATTCTCTGTATACCATGTTTCGATGACTGCCACAATATCCAGAAATCCCTCTTCCATCAAGGCCGCTAGTTCAGGGAGATTGTTACACAGACTATGGGCATTAGTTCTCATCACCCTCCACTTTTTGATGGACTTACCCCTTTTAGCCCCATCCCTGTCCTTTCTGTCTTTGCCTTTTTTTGCATTTATCCCTGTCCTGCTCCCAAATTACCTCTCTACCTTGGTGTTTATCTTGCTAATTACTGTGTTTTGTGGGGGGAAGCTGGGATTTCCCTACTTCTTTTCAGTGCCTCCCCCCTTGGCTAGTTTAAATAGTTGCCATTGAAGCATTTAAACCTGTCACCTAGGATCCTGGTCCCCCCCCCTTGGCAAATGCAGACCATCGCACCAGTATAGGTCTGCATCCCTCCAGGTGGCTCCCCAGTCCCCAGTGAAGCCCAAACTCTAAGCTCCATACCAATTTTTCAACCATTCATTGAATCTCATGTTGCAGAGTACCCTATCATCATCCTTGCCATAGATAGGCAGCACCTCTGAGAAGGTTACCATACATGCTACTTGTCTAAGGCCCCTCCCTAACTCTACAAACTCCTCTTGCACTGCTCTGATCCCATTCCCAGTCAGGTCATTTGCCCCTAGGTGAACAATGACATCCAGCTCCCTCCCTCATGCAGCTGCTCCTGTGAATCTGAGGATTCACTTCCTGTCCCTCTGAGCCATGGCTCCAGGCAGGCACCTTACCTCCCTCTCTCCTTCCTCCCCCATTTCTACCCCTAATGATTGAGTCCCCCACCAGGAGTTGTTTTCTTCCCCTGTGGGGTCTTGTGCCACCCTCCTGTGGGTCTCTTTTGTGCAGGTTCCCAGCATCCTCCTTGGTCCCCACTGCAGGTGCCTCCATAGAGGAACCACTCTTTGCCAGAACAGCATATGAATTGTGGAGAGGTACAGTTGGAAGGATGCACATCTGTTCCACCACCCTCTCCCTCCCTGAGCCCACATTAGTCCAACTGCTCCTCTTTCTTGGCAGCCTATAAGGTAGCAACAGTGACCCTGGTGGTCCCTGGGTGGGAGAAGAGGTTTCATGAATCCTAGCCAGGTCAGCCTGGAGATGGACAACCTCTCCTCAGACCAGAGAGGTGCCTGCAAATAGGACAGCATCACAGCCTCCAGAATGTCTCCTGGAACACTGCCGGCCCACAGACATTGCACTGCACCACTCCCATTATGACTTATTTTGTGTCCCCTCTCCTGTTGCTTTTTATGCTTACTGTCTCCTCCCTCTATGTATTTTTCCACCTATTTTCCTACTGCCTATATACCCTTACAACTCTCGCCCTTCCTGTTCAGGGAGAGGAACTTCCTGTAATCTTCAGTAGTCTCATTCCTCCTTGCTTAGACTCAGACCTTCAGCAGCTAGGGGAGGAGAAAGAGCTAGTTTTCTTTTGCATTCAAGATTAATGAAACTAATGTGTCAGTGATCCTTCCCTTCCTTCTACCAAACAGGAAGTTCCTGTTTGTCAGTCAAATCCAGTGGCTATAAAAATAGAACTGACTTAGGGTGGAAGTGTGGAGGGGTGGGAAGGAGGACAATTAGTAAGAAATTCTGTAGCTTTTTTAGTTAGCTGCTTGCTCTGAAAGCAAGATTCCCTCTGCCAGAAACTAGCAGCAGGAAACTGTAATTGGAGAGAGCTGCTTTTGTACTGCTTAAGCCACACCCCCAATTAACCTCTCTGCTCTTCTCCTGATTTAGCAAACTAAGTTGATACAGTCCCCTTCTCCAAACAGAGAAACACACAGTGACTTTCTTCTTTTTTTTTTGTGGGGAGGGGCATGTTCTATCTGTGCCTGGAATTTTATGTGCAATAAAAAAGATTTTTATGCAATTATCTTGTGAATGACCTGCATTTTTTGCCAGCAGTGATGTGTAGCCTTGCTGCCGACTGCTCTGAGTAAGTACACCAGTATGTTTTGGCTCCATTTTTTTTTATTTATTGAAATTTCAGATAACACCTTTGAGAACAAACTCATTTCATAGGTTCCACATCAGACAAACAATACATATTGGGAAAGTATGAGATGGAGAACAAACAAAACAAGGAATTATACAAGACATTACAAGAGTGTATAACTAGAGAAGTTCCAATACATGTGACATTGTACAATGTATGCCATGGTGCATATTTGATTAAAATCTGGAATTCAAAGGGACATATTAGAGGGGGTGGGGTCTTGTGAAACCACCCTTTATAGGAAAATGAGAACAGACTCAGCCTATTATCTAATAATCAACAAGGTAAGGGATGGCATCAGCCCAGGAGCCCCATCAAAGGTGAGAATGTGTGGAAAAAGCATTTTAAAGTGAGCAAGGGAGCTCAGGAGATATAATAGAGGGGAGGGTGGAATAGGGGGAAAGCCATAGAGGGGTGAGGGGAAAGAGTGGAAGGGATCAAGAGAAAATGTGAAGGAGAATGATTAGCAACTTAGAACAGTTATTTACATGCTGAAAACAGTTATACATAAGGTCAGGATAGCATAAGGTTAGAATAAGTGCTGGTCACAAGAAGGAAGGTTATTGGAAGCAGTCACAACTGGCATCAGCAACTAGCTGTTGCTTAAGTTTAACCTTGAAGGAACCCAAGGTGGATGCTGAAGTGATGTCATAGTGCAGCAAGTTCATCCATAGCAGGGCACGGTAGGCAAAGGACCTTTGTCCCAGAGAAGTGCGACAGCGGGGTATATTAAAAGTCTAGTTAGTAGAGCTTCTGGTGCAATGACGGTTGATATTAGGGATAATAAGCTTTTGCACTCCTGGGGACATTTTGCCTAAGCTTACCTTTTTGGACAGTAAACATGTTTGGTACTTGACTCTGCCTTTGAATTAGAGCCAGTTAGCCTGAGCGTACATGTCGCAGGTATGGGACAGATGGGCTGAGCCGGTAAGAAGCCAGCATGCTTTGTTGAGTGCAGCTATGATGTGGTGAAGAGTTGTTTCAGTGGCTGATTGCTTAGTAGCAGCCTGTTTGCATTGTTTCACAGGGACTTTCTTTTCTTTTACTTAAATGAGACCTACTGCTTCTAATAAAGTATCTGTTTGCTAAATCCCAACAGGCACTGACTCCTGCCGAGATAGAAGTGATTTATCAGTAAGAAATTCTGTAGCTTTTTTAGTCAGTTGCTTGCTCTGAAAGCAAGATTCCCTCTGCCAGAAACTTGAAGCAGGAAGCTGTAATTGGGGACAGCTGCTTTTCTACTGCTCAAGCCACATCTCCAATTAACTTCTCTGCTCTGCTCCTGATTTAGCAAACTAAGTTGATACAGCCCCCTTCCCCAAACAGAGAAACACACAGTGGCTTTCTTCTTTTTTTTCACTTAAATGAAACTCCCTGCTTCTAATAAAGTATCTGTTTGCTTAATCCCAAAAGGCACTGACTCCTGCTGAGGTAGAAGTGATTTATCAGTAAAAAATTCTGTAGCTTTTTTAGTCAGTTGCTTGCTCTGAAAGCAAGATTCCCTCTGCCAGAAACTAGCAGCAGTTAGCTGTAACTGGAGACAGCTGCTTTTCTACTGCTCAAGCCACACCCCATATTACATTAAGCTTGGCTGTTGTGCTTTACTAAGGCCAAGTTTAAATCTGCTGTTGGTAGTGCTGTGCGCCCAGTTGCAAGCCTGCATTCTTTGTAATGATTTCATAATTTTTATTATTTGACAATGGCATCGGCTTAAATTCAGGATTGCACATTCTATAATGTACATGTAAATCAAAACAAATACTATCATGCTACTGACAGTTAAACTTATTTGACCAAACTCAGAGTTTTGGAAGGTATATACAAACATGTCTTTAGATATTATAGCATAAAATTGTCTGTCATGATTCCACTTGCCTTAAATTAGTCAATGTTGGAGGGTCACGTGATGCAGTGCAGCTAGAGGCAGCGTTTTCGCAGAGCTCCCGCTACCTGCCCGTCTTCTAACTATTTTCAGCCTACAAATTCGATATCTAAAGTTATATTCTACATCTAGTGTATCGATAATGCTCTTTGGTACTTGGCAGCATCGTGCGTTGTGCATATTAATGCACTTGGAAGCAGATTGAGATGGAAGAGGAGATGAGGCCTGCTGGCATGAAGCACACCCCACCTTCTATGCCAGAGAAATCTTCAAAAAAATCTAAAAACCAGAATTTTGGGCCTGCACTTAAACCACCCCCTTCCAATACTTCTCCAACTCCTCTTACCGAGGACTGTTTCTTGCAAGAGTTAATTCCTTTCAAGGAAACATTAAATGATATCTCTGCAGAGCTGAAATCACTAAGGGGAGATCTCAGTGCCCTAATCACCAGAATCAGAGATTCGGAAGCCAGAACTTCCTCCTTGGAGACCTGGAGGGAAAGGATAGACCCAGAAATCATTCATCTTAGACAACAGATCAGTAAACTGCAACTCAAAATGGAGGACTTAGAAGGAAGGAGCCGAAGAAACAACTTGGTGATCCTGGGCCTCCCCGAGTCTGAGGAGGGCCCTGATATTAATCTCTTTCTCCAGAAGTTTCTAAATAAAGTTGTTGGGCCTTCCCCTTTAATCCACAATATCATATTGAACGTGCTCATCACTCTCTTAGACCGAAACCTGCTGTAGGAGCCCCGCCAAGACCTATCATTATTAAATTTCTAAGCTTCTTGGAAAAACAACATGTTCTATCAAAGGCAAGAGAATTACAGGCAATTCTATGGAGTGGTTCCAAGCTGCGTATTACTCAGGATCTTCCCTATGAGATGAGGCAAAAGGCACTCAGCGTTTCATTCTACAGATAGCAAGCTGATCGCAGCAGGCATTCACTACAAAATTATCTACCCTGCCAAGCTTCAAGTTGCCATTGATGGTTCCTGGCTCTCCTATAAATCCCCAGACAAAGCAGCATCAGATCTCTCAATCAAATTACCTAACCTGTTTAAACTGGGCTGAATCGCTGAGGCAGAGCTACGAAGTTACCTCTTACCACATGCTGCATTTTTGGACTTTCTTTTTTGGTTTTTGATTCCTCATTTCTCCCTCATCTGGACTTTCTGGTGCACATCTCTCAATCAAGTTGCCTAACCTGTTTAAATCAGGCTGAATCGCTGAGACAATGCCAAGAAGTTACCTCTTGCTACATGCTGCATTTTTGGACTCTTACTTTTTGTTTCTGTTTTTTCTTCTCTCTCTCATCTGGATTTTCTGGTGGTGGGGGTGACGGCTTTGGAGCAGTCTGTTGGGAGGTTGAGTGGGCTCGGTTGTGTGGTGGTTCATGGGGCCAGCTCGCTGGGGGGGTGGTGGGAATCTGGGGTGCAGAGGTGGTTTCCACACGATGTGAGTCCGGTGGGACCTTTTGGTCCTCCTAGTAAATATTGCTCCCCTAGTTCCTCTTGTCCTTCCCCAGCCCAGGTAATTAGGCTTGCTTAATTTCACAGTAATTTGGACAGAAGCGCTCATTAGGATATCCTGGGGAATAAATCAGGTGTAGTTGGTGGGTTGGAGATGTTTTTTGAGTAAAGGGATGAGCTGGCCCGATATTAGGCATTGAGGATTGTTATTGTTAGGGTGAGCACTTTGGAGGGGAGTTAGCAAGATGTCAGTCTGACCCTGCTTGTACCCTAACACACTTCTATATTTGAGAACATAATGTTTACCGCTGACGGTTTTGATGGCGGCGAAGCCTATAGTTGGCCCTCTGGGCTGGGGGTCAGACTCTGATTCTTAGCATTACCATTGGGGTCTCAGGGTTATTATTCCCTACCCTATTTAGTTTGGAATCTATGCGGGTAATGTAATTTGGTTATTTCTCTTGAGAGTTTAAGGAGTTCAGATGGCAGTTGGGGGGTTGGAGGCAGGTGATGTACTAGCCAGTCAGCAATTTGTTCGGGACTATTTTCTCATAGCGAAGACCAGAATCTAGGAGACCCTGGTGGGCTCTCACTCTCTAGTGAGCTCTGGTTGTATTTAACCCAGGTAAATGGGGCTTTCTCTGTATAACCCCGAGATTTTGGTCAGATTCTCATCTCTCCCAGTATTTTTGTAGGCTTAACCTGATTTATCTGTCTTGGGGGGGCTCCGTGGGAGGGTCGGTCCTGGTGGGACTGCTAAATGCACCAAAGAGAGGGGGGGAGAGCAACCCAGATGGGTTTTTTTTCAGCCAGGAAGTTCTCAGTACTTATGAGGGAATTACTCTCTACTTATTAGCTGACACTTCCTCAGGTTACTGGTTCATGTTTACCTCCCGGTACACCCATCTAGCGGTGGCTTTTGGGGCTTTGTTCTCTGACCTAAATACTATTACTTTCGGTTCTTCTCAAGAAGTAGTCGAGGGAACAGTTGTATATAGTTTCAGGGCTGTGGAGGGGGTAGGGAGGGGGGGTCTTTCTTTCTTAGTTCAGGACTTGGTAATGGCTGTAACATTATGTCTGAAATTTATACTGCTTCAGCTCTTCTTTACTGGTCTCGAGGGGAGGGAGGGTGGAGGGGTGGGATTTGGTCGATGGTGGGTTTTTGGGTGGTGGGGGAGGGCAGGATGTGCCTTCTAGGGTGGTCTGCTTTTTCATATTTTCATAGTCCATTGCTGCACTGTATATTAGATAATGACTGTTACAACACTTAAAATTGCAACGTGGAATGTAAGAGGTGTCAGAGACCTAACTAAAAGGTACCAGGTTTTCAAAAACTGTGCTTTACTGAATGTTGATATTCTCTTGATGCAAGAAACCCATTTGCTCTCATCAGAAGTCAAAGGGCTTCGCCGTCAAGGTTACACTCAGGTTTTTGCCTCGGGGGGTCGTCCTCTAGTAGGGGGGTAGCCATTCTGGTTAAGAAGCACATTCCCTTTCTGACAGAAAAGCTTTTATCGGACCATGAAGGTAGATTCATTATTGTGAAAGGTTCACTCTACAATGTGAAGATAACACTAGGGGCGATCTACGCCCCAGTAGGGGGGGACTCAGACTTCCTTATGACTTTGGCTGAAAAGTTGAGTGGACTCTTACCCTCAATGCTAATAATTGGAGGGGACTGGAATATAGCTCCCTCACAAGATTTGGATAAATCTTGTAGACCCCTGAAACCACTCTCCTCTTCACAGCTAGCCTTGAGGAATTTTGTGGACTTACTGGGCCTGTATGACCCTTGGAATTTACTTAACCCCACAAGACAACTCTTTTCTTATTACTCCCAAGTACATAAGACCTGGTCCAGAATTGACCTAATACTAGTCAGCAATAACCTTCTCTCGGGAGTACTCCAGTCTGGTATTGAGCCCATAGTGGTGTCAGACCACTCGGTGGCTTGGATTTTGGCCTCCCCAAACCCGCAGGTGCAAAGAGTTACCACCTGGAAACTAAACACCCAGCTTTTAAAAGACAAGGGCATAGTCTCTCATATCAGATCCCTAATCACCTCATTTGTTGAGACCAATACAGGTTCAATCAAGAGGGAGGATCTGCTTTGGTGCTCCCTTAAATGCTTCCTTGGGGTGAATTTATTAAACTCGCATCTAGGAGGAAAAAACAAAGGGAGGCCAAGATCATGTTATTGTCGAATCAAATTAGGTTGGCAGAGAATAAGTTATCCTCCTCCTCTTCCCAAGCTGATCTAGACACCCTAATGAAACTCAGAAATGACTACTCAGATTGGATAAGAGACAAGGCAGAGTATGCTCTCCTGAAAACAAAGGCCCTCTATCTCAATCAAGGGGAGAAGTCGGGTAAAATGCTAGCTTTACGGTTGAGGGAAATTGAGGGAACGAGATGGATTCCCTCATTATTATCTTCCGATGGTTCCCTTAAAAATTCTCCTAGGGATATTTCACAAATTTTTTAGTCATTTAATAAGGAACTTTATGGCAGTGGTAACTTCCACCTCTCTCATTCCCTTGTGGACCAGTTTCTGGAGGTCCTCCCCCTCCCTCCCTACCCTCCAAACTCACCTAGGAGAAACTTTGACTACTCCTATCATGGTAATGGAAGTGGAGGAGGTGATCAAGGAATTTGCTCTGGACAAAGCTCCAGGACCTGATGGCCTCCCTTCCAATTTTTATAAAACTTTTGGGAAGGAACTGGCCCCTCTCCTCATGAAATTATTTGAATACATGTTCAATGCCACCACTCTGGCCCCTTCCTTGCTGGAAGCCACTATTGTTCTGATACTGAAACCAGACAAATCCCTGACCGACCCTGCTAGTTACCGCCCAATTTCACTTCTTAATTATGACATTAAAATCCTTATAAAAATCCTATACCTTAGACTCAAAAGGGTCTGGCTTAACTTGTTGAGTCCCGAACAAGTAGGTTTTGTGCAGGGCAGGTCCTCTATAGACCACCTGCGTACTCCCTCACACATTTTTCAAGCCGCTCAGGACTCTCAAATCCCTATGGCTCTGATATCATTAGATGTGGAGAAAGCCTTTGATAGTGTCCATTGGGAATTTCTCTGGATTATATTAAAGAGAATGGGCTTCCCAGAGGTCTTTATTCAATGGATTAAATCGGTCTACCAATCCCCTACTGCCAAAATTTATTGTAATGGGTTTTTTTCTTGTCGATTTTCACTATTTACAGGCACCCGGCAGGGTTGCCCCCTGTCACCTTTTTTGTTTAATCTCTGTCTGAAGCCTCTCCTTCTTAGAATCAAAAATTCTCCACTGGTCAAGGGATGTTTCATTCAACAGCAGTCTCTGGTTCTCTCGGCCTATGCTGATGATATTCTCTTACACTCGTCTAACCCTGAAGTGTCCCTAACACATGTATTACACATTATAGCCCAGTTTGGCAAGGTGGCTAATTACAAGCTGAATCTAACTAAATCAATCATATTTCCACTGAACGTCAACACGCTTCAGGTCAACTTTTCCCAGTTTGGTATGAAATGGGCCCCCTCCTCTCTCAAATATTTAGGCATTTTCCTTACTAAAGACCCTGAACTTTTCAGGGAGCTTAACCTAGGCAATCTATTGATTAAAATTCAACAAGACCTTCAGAGATGGTCTGCCCTCCCTTTATCGCTATGGGGTCGTATTAATATTGTTAAGATGAATGTGTTGCCTCGGGTTTTCTACCCTCTTAGCCTAATGAACATTTTCCTACCGATGTCCTATTTTCATCACTTCCACGGGTCCATTTCCAAGTTTATTTGGCAGGGTAAACAGCCCAGGAAAACCTTCTTAAAACTTAATTTACCCAAAGGGAAGGGAGGGCTCCGTCTTCCCAACTTTATGCTCTATTACTGGGCAAGCCACATGGCAAAAATTGGGAGGTGTTACGACCAGAGGGTGGATGAGTTTCTACCAATTTGGGTACAACTTGAGAAAAAGATTCTAACCGAGTTTGGCCTTCCTCCATCCAGACTCCTCTATTATAACCTATCCACTTTGCCTCCACTTTTACAGGAGAGTGCCACTGGCACTTCTATCAAGGTGTTGAATCAATGCTGGCACTTTTTCAATCTCTCTCCCAGGAAAGACACCTCCCAACCTCTTACCCTTAATTGAAATATTAGGATTGGGGGTCTCCCGCTTTCTCTAGACTGGCTTCCGCAGCTGAGAGATTGCTGTGTCGATGATTTATTCCTGAATAACTCTCTTTTATCTTCTGGGGAGGTTCTGACCAAGTATAATATTCCTCAAAAGCACATTTTTAAAGTTTTCCAGTTACGACTTCTAGTGGCTTCCAGCTTCGGCTCCAATCCTACACCATCTCAAATTAAATCCTTCCTTAACCAGATAAGGAACAAGCAACTAAGGCCCATAGCATTTCTAAGCTTTATTCTTTCCTATTGGACACTAAATTCCTGGACTACCTGATTGGTTCCAAATGCTGGTCTTCTCTTCTGCCAGATACCCTTCTAGATTGGGAACAAATTTGGGTAGATACATATCGGCACCTCTCTCAGAACAGACATAGACTCACTCAATACCATATATTGAACAACATTTATTATACCCCAGTTAAACTGGTTAAATTAAACAGACTATCCTCAACCCTATGCACAAGGTGTGGCACAGTGGAAGGGAACTTGGTACACATTTTCTGGTATTGTGAGAAGGTGGCTCCCTTATGGCAGTCCATCCAATCTAACTTAGACCCTCTTTTGGGCCTGGATGATTTTTTCACTATAGAAGTTTGTATCCTAGTAAAGCTGTCTAACATACAAGTGATGGAGCATAGATTCCACATGGCCTTAATCTTGATGGTTGTCAAAAGATTGGTCCTTAGGCATTGGATGGACCAATTGGTTATCTCGTATGCAGAATGGATCATGAACTTTCTCTCTGTTTTCAGACTGAAAAGTTAATAGCAAGTTCTCAGAATTGTCTGGTTTCGTTTGAGTGGAAATGAGGCAAATTATATGCTCTTTATTTGAATTAATGTCCTGTTGGGTACACCTCTAGCTACCTTGGCAGCCGATATACCTTTATGTATTTCATATGTATTAGAATCAGCTCCCTTTCTTCTCCTTTCTTTTCTTTTGTCTTTCTTTTCCCTTATAGAAGGCACATCCTGGGGGTGGGGGGATGGGGGTCTGGGGATTTGGGTGAGGGGGTAGGGGGGTATTCCTCATTGCTTTTCCAGATTCAGGGATTTCTGTAAAATGCTGTATATTGTCACTCTACAGCTGCTATACAGTTTATGTCATTGGTCATAATGTGTAATCCCTGTACTGTTCTCTCAGGTACATTTCTTTATATAAAATAAAAAAGAACTATAATTTCAAAAAAATTAGTCAACGTTATAGTGTGAGTTACAGCTTGATTACTATGCACAATGTATTAATCCAGAGTACACCATTCAGTGTAGCACTATTCTTAAACTGCAGATGTGATAATTATTGAACTGAAAATTCACACAGGAATTGTGAAAAACATTCAACAAATTTAATTTAAATCATTATATAGCAAGCAATACTGAAACCTGTTTCAGCAAAAAATAATAAAGTATAAAAATTAAACATTTAAAATTCTGAAAAAATAAACATTCATAGCGTCAACTTAAGGTAAGCTGTCACAAGGCATTCACCTGTTTGTAAAGTGACAATATTACACACAGTAATCCAGCAAATGTGGTATAAATATATTTATACCACATTTGTTTTTTTTGCTATGTGTAGTAATAATGCCATACAAACAGGTGCATGACTTCCAGTGGCTACTCTGAAATTGACACTTTGAAAGTTTTGCACACAAAACATTTATATGATGCATGCATATAATCATAATGAAACATAATGCTGGAAAGAAGCAAGTACTTACCTTTGTTCAGTACAATGTATGTACTAAATATACTTTGAAATAATTCGATATCAGAAGGTAAACCATCTCAGCAAACATCACAAAGTTGTACCTTACAAAATGGAAAATTATGAAAAAAAGATACATTACTTACCTCATGCTACTACACAGTGCAGAGACAGAAGTACCATCATTGAATTTATTCTATCATCATTATGCCGTAAGTGAATGTCAGAGAGACTCAGACTTGTCAAGATAATAATGATAAAACATATCATAAGTTTGTGATACATCATCACATACATACCACACTGTAAGGTGGCTTTCAGCAACAGCTAATAAATTAAAATTAAAATAAAAATACTGTACTTTCACTGATGCATCATGTATGTCATTGTTATAACATCAGAAACCAGGGTCAGGTCGGAGGCGGAACATGCACTGGAGGCTCAGGAGCAGAGGAAACATGCATCAGTGCTGGCAGCACCATCAGGGCAGGTGTCAGGTCATCTCAGCTTGTCCACTTTATTATCACAGCTTCATCACACATGTTTGTAATGTGAAAGCAGGCTGATAATCACAGGCAACAGGTATCAGCTGCACCATCAGGGCAGGTGTCAGGTCATTTCGGCTCGATCACTTTATCGCAGCTTCATCACACATGTTTGTGGTGTGAGATCAGTCTGAGAATCTCAGGCAAAAGGTATCAGCAGTACCATCACAGTAGTCATCAGGTCATTACAGCTTGGTCACTTTATCGCAGCTTCATCACACATGTTTTTTGTGTGAGAGCAGGCTGAGAAGCACAGGCAACAGGTATCAACAGCAACATTTGCTTAGTTACCCAGTCATAGAACTCCACCAGGTTGGTTTGGCAGGATCAGCCACTTACGAAGCCATGCTGCCTACTGTCCTGCTGCCCTTTGACCTCCAGGAGGGCCACCAACCTCTCCTTCAGGATAGTCTCCATCAGCTTACCCACAATAGATGTGAGGCTCACTGGTCTATAGTTCCCTGTTTCATCTTTGGGGCCGCTCTTGTGGAGGGGCACCACATGAGCCATCCTCCAATCCTGAGGTACATATCGTGAGTGTAGGGAGGCATTGAATAGGTCTGCCAAAGATCCTGCCAGGACCTCTGCCAGCTCATTCAATACCCTGGGGTGGATGCCATCTGGGCCTGGTGCCTTGTCCACCCTCAATGTCCTCAACCCCTCCAGGACCCTGCCCTCCATGATTTCCCCATCCTTCATCCCCTCGGTTCCTGCCCTCCCTTCCCCCTTGGGTGTCACCCCACCTTCTCCTTAGTAAATACCAAGCAGAAGTAATAGCTTAGCACTTCTGCCTTAACACCCCCTGCTTCCACCCATCCTCCTTCCTAATCCTTACTATATGGTCCTTACAGCTCCTTTTCTCTCTGATGTTCCTGAAGAAGTCCTTCTCCTCCTTCTTAATGCCCTGTGCCAGCCTAAGCCCCTTAGACACCTTGGCTGCCCTTATTGCAGAAGTGGATAATAACTGGACAGAGTAATACAGAGGTGGATAGGGGCAGGATAGGCTACTTTAGAGGTAGATAATGACAGGTCAGGGCACTGTAGATGTAGATAAAGACAGGTCAGGGCAATATAGAAATAGATAATGACAGGACGGAGTACATTTTAAGAAGGAGAACATGAATTCTGTTTTGAAACATGTTTAGACCCTCACTTAGCTCACTCAAACTTTCAGTTTCTTATATTGCACACTTTTATTACAGAACAATGCTGCTGTCTGAGAGGCATCAGGGAGGATCTGTTACATGCCCTATGGGAGAGTCCATGGTATAACTAGGCAAGAACATTCCGGCAAGGGGCCTTTAGCCAGAACCAAACAGTTTTAGATAAAACCCTATTGATGGAAATTTTAATGCAAACCAAGGATGCATGGACATTTAGGTGAATGGCTACTTATTTAATGACAATTTGCAAAATCAGAAAACAAAAAAACCAGAAACTTGAACCTGATTGTGCTTATAGGTTCCTGCCTTCATTCAACCTATTCTTTTTATACCAGTACCTCTAAGTTTAGGAGGCAGTATAGCACAGTGATCAAGGGCACTGATCTGCAAACCTGCAAACCACCTGAGTTTGAATCCCACCAGCTTCTACTTGTGTTCTATGTGACCCTGAGCAAGTCACTTAACTTCCTTGTGCTTCCAGGTTGCACCTTGAAACAAGCTCTGGCTTAGTGTGCCTTTGCTGGTTAAACAATTTCCCCTTCCCCTCTTAGCAAAAAGGTTTTTTTAGGTGTATTATGGTCTATTTATGTTAAATATAAATAATTTACTAAATATGAGTCTTAAGATCTGCATTAGAGATCTTTGGGGGTCTGATTGCCAAATGGAAATAGACATTCTATGAAGACCAAATAAATGGTTATAGCATTAGGATAGGAGCAGCTGAACGTACAGTATGTGGCAGCTCTCACCTTGGTACTAGTTATTTTAAATTAGGCTTTCTTATAGATCTTTTTAGAAGCTTTAGTGGATAGTCTATTCCTATGTATTAGATACTAGGTATACTATTCTGTATTTAAAACTAGTTATTTATGGGTAATTGTGCATACAACTGTTTTTACATTTTGTATTATGAAGTGTACATCTGTTTTTAAATCATGGCATAGGGAGAGTTGTATGCTTAATATTGTAATGACCTCTTTAGGTTGATCAACAAACTATTTGCCTACCTACCAAATAAATGCTGAAGTAGATAATGACAGGACAGGTTGTTGCAGAGGTGGATAATAACAGGACAGGGAAATACAGAGGTGGATAGGGACAGGATAGGATACTTTAGAGGTAGATTATATAGACCAGGGTACTGTAAAGATAGATAATGACAGGACAGGGTACATTTTGAGAAGGGGAACGTTAATTCTGTTTTGAAGCATGTTTAGTCCCTCATGTAGGTTATGCAAGCTTATCAGTTTCTTATATTGCATACTTTTTATGACAGAGAAATGCAGACATAGATAATTGCAGGGCAGGGTAATATCGAGGTAGATAGAGATAGGACATGGTAATACGGAAGAGGATAATGACAGGACAGGGTACTGTAGAAGTAGAAAATGAGAGGACAGAGTAATGTAGAGGTACATAATGACAAAACAATGTAATATAGAATAGATAATGACAGACTAAGGCATTGTAGAGCTAGATAATGACAGGACAGGGTAACGTAGAGATAGATAATATATTGACAGAACAGCATATTGAGAAGTGGATAATGATGGCACAGGTACTGTAGAAAAACATAATAACAAGACAGGATAATGGTCATATACACTTTTCATCTAGCACAAGAAGACCAACCTCCATGTAGGATAGTCTAAGCAATCATCAGACCCCCTCGCAAGTCTGAGAATCTGAGCCAAACGTAAGTTCCCATCACCTCCAAGGAATGCGTGCCAACAAGTTCCAATAGTAAAGCCAAATTAATTGTGAAATTCAAAATTCTCATTATTGTACATTACTGCCAATGCAGAGAATTAAGTAGTCTATTATTAGACAACGTAGTAAATGTAGATAGTCCAGAGCAGATTCACATTCTATTATAACTTTCATGCACACGGTGTATTAATATGGGAGACATGCACTGGAAGCAACAATGAACCTGCAAGATGAGCAAGCCAAAAAGAGTGTCAAACAAAAACATTGCTTACTAAAGGTGAGAAGTATTGCAAATTAAAATTTTACATTACAGTTTGAATTCATTAGCATTACACCAGGGCCCAGATATTCAAACTGCGCCAGGCTGTGGTGCAAGCTTGGATGCAGCGCAACTTGGCTGCGCAGGGGTGTGGACTGGATGATATTCAACGGAGCTGCACCATGGCACAGCATCATTGAATATCGCACCCTGGCCACCCACAGTGTGCATGGCACAGTGGCACTGCACCAGCGCAAGTGGCCAGAGTGAAGCATGGGGATGCGCTAGCGCAAATTCCATTGCGGTATGCACAGCAACTGCAATATTCAAAACTTGATATGCAAATGGGGCCATAATGTATGCAAGGCACAAATGGGGACATTTGCATGTCATTATGGCTCCATTTGCATGCAGGTGTGCCAATCCCCAACGACTTGTGCCTGGCACCGTGCCAGGCAGCAGCTGTCGGGGACCAACGTCCCCTGCAGCCGACAATGTATAAATAAATAACAAATATGTCCAATATCCCTGGTGGTCCAGTGGACCACTGTCTGCCCAATCGCGGGCATTTGTATAAATAAATACATAAGTCCAATAACCCTGGTGGTCCAGTGGACGCTATCTGCCAATCACGGGCATTTGTATAAATAAATAAATAAGTCCAATATCCCTGGTGGTCCAGTGGACTGCTGTCTGCCCGATCACGGCATCTGTATACAAAATAAATAAGTCCAATATCCTGGTGGTCTAGCGGCACCCCCCACCGCCCAATGAGACCCACAGCCCGCTCCCCGGTCAGCCGGCGGAGGCAACACCCCCTCCTGTCACCCGCCGCCCGCCAACTGACACCGTTGGTGGGCTGTCGCCCATTGGTTCACAGCATGAGCCAATGGGCATGCAAGTATGTATTACTACACATTCCAGTTATGTGACATATCTGGAATGTGTAGTACGGTATGGCTGCACACCCATTTGATCACGCTGTGAACCAATGGGCGACAGCCCTACTGATGGTGTCAGTCAATGAGCGGTGGGGCAGCAGGCGGTGGGTTGCCGCCACCGCGGCTGACTGGGGAGCGGGCTGTGGGTCTCATTGGCGGTGGGAGGGGGGTGCCGCCTAGACCACCAGGGATATTGGACTTACTTATTTTTATATGCAGATACCCACGATCGGGCAGACAGCGGTCCACTGGACCACCAGGGATATTGGACTTATGTATTTATTTATACAAATGCCCGCGTTTGGGCAGACAGCAGTCCACTGGACCACCAGGGATATTGGGGATATAATATTATTACTGAACCCACGATCAGGTGGGCAGGTCCACTGGACCACCAGGGATTTTGGGGATATAATATTATTACTGAGCCCACGATCGGGTGGGCAGGTCCACTGGACCACCAGGGATTTTGGGGATATAATATCATTACTGAGCCCGCGATCAGGTGGGCAGGTCCACTGGACCACCAGGGATATTGGACAGATGTCTTATTTTTTTTTTTACAAGTGCCCGCGATCGGGCATGGGGGGGTGCCAGGTGCAGCCGGAACTCAAGTGGCCACCCACAGCTGGCAACTGCCATGTTGCACCCTGCAATGCGGCAGCTCAGCTGTGGGTGGCCATCAGTTGTTCCTTTTTTTTGGGATCAACTTTGTGCTGGCGCAGGTAGGGGTTGCACATGCATGGCTCTGCACATCCCAGGCTGAATATCAGGCTGTGCAGGGTATGCATGGGCACGCTCCCCTTTCCTGTGCCTGCATACATTACTGATGCACTCCAGTGCATCAGGATTTGTGCCGCTCACTTTTCCCTTTTGAATAGCACACCGGGGCGCATCATTGGGTTGCGCGCTGCACAACACTGTTGTGCCATGTGCAACCCTTTTGAATATCTGGGCCCTGATATTTAAATAAGTGATGTTTCAATATTTTTGGAATGTGGCATAGGTTTTTACACAGAACACTGAAATATCATCTGAGAACTAGGGAGGATAGTGCAGATAAGCAAACATGTAGATTTGGAACCCGTGAATGTCTTTTTCAAAGACAGGCTATTCAGACACTCTAATTACAGAGAATGGCTGCATTTAAATGTCTAAGAAGTAAAGCTGAAAGTCATAAAAGTCACACAATATATTTTCTCCATCAAGGCTGTATTACGGTTCAGAGTCAGTCATGCTGATATTATTGGGCCCTATGCATGAAGGTGTGGAGTGGGTACACGCTACTTAACCCTGGTGCATAGCCCACTCCGCATCTGCCCAAGCCCACTGCATCCCCTGCATGGTATTTACCATTGAAGGTACATCACCCTTTGCACTGGATCCCTGGAGGTGTGTGAACCTATGCATGGGGGGTGGACCGGGAGAGGTACAGGGGATGTGCCTGCACTCTGCAGGATGTACGACCACGCGGAGTGCCAGATGCAGGTGTCAGCACCTCCACCACATCGGGGTAGCTGTAAAGGTGAGGGGCCAGTTACATGGCTCCCTGGAAGCTATAGCTGCAGGCTGTGGTGGTAAGGCAGGGTCATGGGCACCCCCACCAAGGAAGACACAGCATGTGGGGCACACTAAGGGCCAGCTGGTGGATGACTCGGCACCCGACCCACACACTGCCTGTGGTGCTGTTCACACCAGCTCTAGTCCAAGCACCCACTGGCCCAAGTGATCCACTGTGGGATCTGGGTCTGGTAGCTTATTGGCCACCCACCCAAATCTGCAGCACTGCACCTGACTGTCTCCATGGCCCTGTGCACCAGGGGGGCAGGGCTGCATATGGAAGTCATGCGGTGGGCACTGTTTGTGCATGTGGTCACCTGCGGATCTCCTGTGGGTGCATAGCTGCACAGGTGGGGTACGTGCCTCAGGTGTGTATTACCCGCCCCATTATGCATAGGGACCAATGTGAAAAGATTTAGGCAAATGATTGTGAAATTCAAATTTTCAGTACAGTGTATTATGTCTGACTCAAAATCCCATTCCCAACTTGAAGCCACAATGCTCCGCTGAGACATCACCATCCCCCTCCATGGGAATAGCCAATGGCACAAGTAGATCATCAGGACTCCACACTGGGAATAAGCAACAAGAGATAGTGGGAACAAATTTAAAATTGCAAATACAATGTCCCCATAGAAACACTGTGCATCAGGTAGGCTGAAGGAAACTACAGTAGGTGGACATAAGTAAGGGAGCACGCTCTATATATTTATGAGGCAGCATACATGTTATAAACTGCTAAGAAAGCAGGAGTAAACTTCAAAGTGTAAAAATTAAACTGCTAGAAAAGCAAGCACTCTGGAATTGAAGTTAGAAAAGCAAACACATGAGAAAAGTTGGGAGTTATTACTCCTGAGTGAAGCCAAGTACTGAGTGCAGCCTGGTGTAAACAGTTAAAGATGGAACTACAAGTAGTGAGAACAGCAAGTTGAGCAGCTGAATAGTGCACAGATCAATGGGATCACGTAATGCAGCAGACTGTGTAGCAGCTCATCCCTTCAGCTCCCGTCGCTCAGTCTCAATTAGTGAAAAGAAAGTGTTTTCAATAACTTCTGATACTACCCTCTGGTGAAAATCTACTTCAGGAATCTTCCCAGGTCTAAATTGTAAGAAGTTATGGACAATGAAATGTACCAGGCATCGCCGAGGCACACACCTCCAGTATCTCCGGAGAAAAACACTAAACGCTTCAGGACCCAACAGAACATTTTCCGGCAAACTCAATACTACAGAAGCCTCTACTTCTACAGTCTCCGTAAGAACTCCCCTTACTCTGGATCAGTTTTTAAAAGAATTTAACCCGTTTCGTGAAGATCTTAAATTACTAACCACTGAAATAAAACAAATGACATCTGCACTAGAAGATCTTTCTGTTAGGGTGGTGGACTCAGAAACCCACATTACCTCCATAGAAAAACAACAGAGAAATCAGAAAAGGATGCTGTAGCCAATCGGCATAGAATTAAGAAACTGGAGAGCAAGACAGAGGATTTGGAGGGGAAGAGTCAAAGAAATAATGCTGTTATTATAGAGATCCCAGAGAAGGAAGAGGGAAACAACACGATCGTATTCATCCAAAAGTTGATCGAAAAGCTGGCATTCCCTTCACCTTACGGGGCTTCTTACACAATTGAACGTGCCCATCAAGAACTTAGACTGATGCCAGCACTGGGTGACCCTCCCCGACCCTTGATATTTAAGTTTTTAAATTATCAAGAGAGGCAGTGTTTTTTGGGGAAAATCAAAGACTTGCAGGAGGTACTTTGGGAAGGAAACAAAGTTTGAGTAATGCAAGACTTGCCAGTCATGGTGAGACAGAGGAGAACATCATTTCATTCAATCATAGCCAAGCTCATTGTGGCTGGAATTAAATTTAAAATGGGCTATCCTGCGTGCTTGCAAGTTCTCCTGAACAGTTCCTCGGTAACATTCGAGGAAATTGAACCTGCGCAGAGTCTTTCAAAAAGTCTTGCCTGACCTCTTCCATGCACGTTGAAGATCCAGACTGGTACAGCAGAAGTAACCTCATATCTGGAAAAGAGGGATTGTTTTGTCTGCAAGATCTACTGAAGGTATACATTAGATCTAAGATGATTTGGAGAGGTCTCTGGCTGGAGACTTAACTGGGACTGCATTATTACAACTAAAGGACTAATTGCTAGTTTAAGAAATGCTGGGTCTTTGTACTCGCACATTGGGACATTCTACTAATAGTGACACTTTCTGGCGTTATGTCTGTTTTTACTTTGTTATAACAGGTGGCTGGTTTACTCATTTTATTTTAGTGACTCCTTGAATATGAACCATTCAGTGAGAAATACTACTATCGTCATGGTAATTTACAGGATTTCTTTTGGGAAGCGGCAAATTTATATATCCGCCACCAGAGGGCACATTGTGCACATATCTGTTTCTTAGTTTAGCAGGAGTCTTTAGTTTCTAAAGCCGAAATAGGGGGCAATCAAGATTTAATGGATTTGTTTTCTTTTTGTTCTCTTTCTCAGTATGTTAGACTCTGGAGAAGGGTATTTAATTAATACTGTTCCTGATTTGGATTGGATAGATGCTGGTTATATATTATAGGCGTATAAAGATGTTCACACTTGTTATCTAATTTGGGGAGAGGGCATAGTTTGGATACTCAATTATATTACTAGATTGTATGGTATTAATCACTTCCCATAAGTGTACAATAAAGGGTATGTACTAGTATTCTATGCTAGGGGATAATATTCTTTTGCTGATTTTCATGTAAGGTATAGAGTAGTTTGATTTCACAATTTTGGGCTCAAGTTATTCATCTGGGTGATGGAGAGGTGGAGGGTGGGAGCACATAGAACATGCAGTATAGCGTGGTAGGTACAGTAAGGGTTTAATTAGGGATACAGTAATGATCAAGGACAAGTCTGAATATATATTATGGGATTAGGAGTAAGGGGGCTGGAAATAAATAGGAGCACAACTTCACAAGATAATGTTAAGACAGGCATGATTTGGATTGTTTTAAGCTTGGAGGGTTACTATTTTAGTACCTTTAACGATATACGAAATGACTAGTTCCATATGGGTTGCCACATGGAGTGTTAAAGGGGTGAGGAAAAAAGTTAAGCAGTATCAGGTGCAAAAACATCTGAAACTTCTAAACATAGACATAGCCTTCATTCAAGAATCACACTAGTTAGACTTGGAAGCTTCTCAGCTTAGAAGACAACAGTTTGGGCAGTTTTTTGCTGCGGAGGGTACAACTAGAAGCAGTGGAGTGTTGATTCTTTTTCACAGATGACTCACATTTATTAAAACTAACATGGTCAAGGATCCTCAGGGCAGATATATATTGGTACAAGATGTAATTTATAACAAGAACGTACTTCTAGGTAGTATTTATGGTCCCTATATAGATACATCGTTTTTTTTACACAACTTACCCAAGAAATAATCCTGTATATTTCCATCCAATTAATTTTAGGAGGGGACTTAAATTTGGTTTATGATCTGAATCTAGATAGATCGATTTCAGGGAACAAGGGGAGGGTGAGGGTGGTGGAACAGAGGCGTAGCCCTCTAGTTGTACCTCTACACAAATCATATGTCAGTCTGGCAAATCAAGGTTCCTCTATGATTTCATCCTCATTGGAGACCAAGAAGAATGCTGGGGACATCCACAAGGGAGACCCACAAAAGGGTGGCAAGGGACACCACAGGGGAAAGAAACAGCTTCTGATAGGGGACTCAGTTGTTAGGGGTGTAGACCTGGGGAAGGGAGAGGAGAGGGAAGTAAGGTGCCTGCCTGGTGCCATGGCTTGGAGGGACAGGAAACAAATCCTCAGGATTGCAGAAGCAGTATCACAGGAGAGGGAACTAGATATCATTGTCCACCTTCAGACAAATGACCTAGCTAGGCATGAGATCAGTGCAGTGCAGGATGAATCTATGGAGTTGGGGAGGGGCTTCAGACAGGTAGCAAGCACGGTAACCTTCTCAGAGGTGCTGCCAGTCTATGGCAGGGGTGAGGCTAAGGTACTGCACACTATGCAGTTTAATGAATGGTTGCAAAACTGGTGCAGAGCACAGGGCTTTGGCTTCATTGGGGACTGGGGGTTCACCTGGAGAGATGAAGGTCTATACTGGCATGATGGTCTGCATCTGTCCAGGAAGGTAAACAAGCTCCTAGGTGACAGGTTTAAATGCTTCCTTGGCAAACTTTTAAACTAGCCAAGGGGGGAGGTGCTGATAGGAAGCAGAAAAGTTCTAGCCTCCCCCCACAAAACATGGCAGGTAGTAGGATAAACACTGAGGTACAGAGCTTGATAGAGGGCAGGACAGGGGTAAATGGAAAAATAGACAAGGGCAATAAGAGCAGGGATGGGGTAAAAAAGGATAAAGCCAACATTAAATGGAGGGCAATGAGTACCGATGCCCATAGTCTGGGAAACAATCTTCCTGAGCTAGTAGCCTTGATGGAAAATGAACACTTGGATATTGTGGCAGTCACAGAAACATGGTACATGGAGAACCATGACTGGGATGTCAACATACCAGGGTACACAATCTACAGAAGGGACAGGGAGGGTAAAAAAGGAGGTGGAGTAGCTCTCTACATAAGGTAAGAGATCAAAGCTACAGAACTAAAAAGTAAAGGGGGAGGACAAGAGGCACTCTGGGTCACCTTGGAGACAGGGAATGGCATCACAATCTGCACAGGGGTTTTATACAGACCCCTGTCTCAAGGGGAAGAAATGGAATAGAAAATGATAGAGGACATTCTCAAAATGGCTGAAAAAGGGGAGATGCTGTTGATGGGGGACCTGAATATGCCAGATGTTAACTGGACAACACGAGCTGCAGCCACATCCAAGAGCAGGGTAATTCTCAATGCCCATACAGGGAGCATGCCTTAGACAGCTAGTGGTGGAACCCACTCAGGAGGGAGCAATATTAGACCTGGTACTCTCAAATGGAGAGAGGATCACAAATTTGGAAGTCAGTAGACATCTGGGAACAAGCAACCACTGCACAGTGTGCTTCACAATAAACACAACCATGGAGACAAGCCATACAAAGACAAGGATACTGGACTTTAGAAGGGCTGACTTTGGCATAATGAGTGAATACCTGAGGAATGCATTGGAAAATGGCCAGAAAGGAAGGGTGGAAGAAGAATGGAGAAAAATCAAAACTGCCATCATGGGGGCAACAAGTTTTTGTGTGAAACAAATAAAGAAAACAAAGCGGAATACAAAACCACTATGGTTCTCAAAAGAGGTGTCAGGGAAGGTTAAGGAGAAAAAGGCTACATTCAAAAAGTATAAGGAATCACAGAAGGAGCATGATAGGGAACTGTATCAATTAAAGCAAAAAGAAGTGGGGAAGGCAGTCAGAAAAGCAAAGGCCCAAACCGAGGAAAAGATAGCCAACTCAGTTAAGAAGGGGGATAAAACCTTTTATAGGTACATTAGGGAGCATAGAAAGGTTAAGGGAGGGATAGTGAAGATTAATAAAGGACAGGGGAGGTGGGCAGAAGGAGACAGTGAAATGGAAGAGATACTGAATGAATACTTTTGCTCAGTATTCACAAAAGAAGAAGAGGAGGAGTTACCTAAACCAAACAATAGAAGCACTCTGGGTAGTGGGGTTGACACCAGTCCATTTACAGAAGAAAGAGTCCTGAAAAAACTCCTAAAACTTAAGGTGGACAAAGCAATGGGGCCTGACAGGATTCTCCCTAGAATCCTAAAAGAACTAAGGGAGGACCTAGTGACACCACTGACCACACTTTTTAACAAATCATGGGAGGATGAGGTGGTACTTGAGGACTGGAGGAGGGCAGATGTGATTCCCCTTCACAAAGGTGGGAGCAAGGCAGAAGCAGGAAACTACAGACCTATTAGTTTGACCTCAGTGGTGGGGAAAATGGTGGAAACACTTCTGAAACAAAGAACTGTTGAGTACCTAGAGGCCAGCGGGGCACAGGACCCAAAGCAGCATAGATTCACAGCAGGAAGGTCATGTCATGGGCTGTGGATATGGCTTACCTAGACTTTAGCAAGACATTTGACACAGTCTCACACAAAAGGTTAATAATCAAGTTAGCCAGTCTGGGAGTGGGTCCCAGGATGGTAGCCTGGGTAGCAAACTGGCTGCACAACAGGACACAGAAGGCAATAGTGAATGGAACACATTCCGAAGAAAGGGTTACTAGTGGAGTACCTCAGGGCTCAGTACTGGGTCCAGTCCTCTTTTAACATCTTTATAGGTGACATTGCAGAGGGTCTGGAAGGAAAGGTATGCCTCTTTGCAGATGACACAAAGATCTGTAACAGAGTTGATACACAAGGGGGTAGAAAGGATGAGAAGGGACTTGGCAAGGTTGGAGGAATGGTCAGACATATGGCAACTTAGATTCAATGCAAAGAAGTGCAAAGTAATGTACCTGGTAAATAAAAATCCAGGAGAAGAGTACACAATAGCAGGGGAGGTACTAACAACAACAATAATGGAAAGGGACCTGGGGGTAGTCATATCAGATGACTTAAAGGTGGGTAAGCAATGTGAGAAGTCAGTAAGGAGAGCCAGGGGGATACTGGGATGCATAGGTAGGGGCATCACAAGTAGAAAAAGGGAAGTAGTTATCCCTCTGTACAGACAGTTGGTGAGACCCCATCTGGAGTACTGCGTGCAGTTTTGGAGACCTCATCTACTCAAGGACATAGACAGGATGGAAGCAGTCAAGAGGAGGGCAACTAAAATGGTGCAGGGTCTACATCAGAAACCATATGAAGAGAGACTGAGAGAGCTGAATATGTATACCCTTGATGAAAGGAGGGACGGGGGGACATGATAGAAACTTTTAAGTACCTCAAGGGAATCAACAAAGTCAGGAGGGTAGCATCTTTCAGAAAAGAGATGTGTAAGAACAGGGGCACAATTTAAAGATAGAGGGACGACTCAGGGGTAAAGTGAAATTTTTTCATGGAGAGTGGTGGATGCATGGAACTGCCTTCCTGGAGAGGTTGTGGGGTCTAAAACAGCGGGGAAATTCAAACATGCATGGGACAGACATAAAGCAATTATAGTGGGGGGTTGCAGGAAGTAGGCTGTTGGTTAACTAGAATCTGCAGCTTATCCAATAGATAGGGAAATGGGCAGACTGGGTGGGCCAAGTGGTCCTTATCTGCCATCAAAGTCTATGTTTCTATGTTTAAGGGTTTATCAGTGGGCAAGCAATGTGAGAGGGCAGCAAGGAGGGCTGGGGGATACTGGGATGCATAGGGAGAGGCATCACCAGTAGAAAACAGGAAGTTATTATCCCTCTGTACAGACATCTGGTGAGACCCCATCTGGAGTACTGCGTGCAGTTGGAGACCTCATCTACTCAAGGACATAGACAGGATGAAGCAGTCAGAGGAGGCAACTAAAGCAGGTGCAGGGTCTGCACCGGAAGACATATGAAGAGAGACTTAGGAGCTTAATATGTATAGCCTCGAGGAAAGGAGGAGAGGGGACATGATAGAAACTTTCAAGTACCTCAGGGAATCAACAAAGTCCAAGAGGGTAGCATCTTTCAAAAAGAGGTGTGCAAGAACAACAGGGCACAATTTGAAGATGAGGGCGGCTCAGAGGTAATTTAAGAAGTATTTTTCAAAGAGAACAGAGAGGTTGTGGATACATGGAGCGGCCTTCCGGAAGAGGTTGTGGAGTCAAAATCAGTGGTGGAATTCAAGCATGCATGGGACAGTCATAAGGCAATTCTGGGGGGTGGGGGTATGAAGAAGTAGGCTGCTGGTTAACTAGGATCTGCAGCTTATCCAGTAGGTAGGGAAATGGGCAGACTGGGTGGGCCAAGCGGTCCTTATCTGCCATCAAATTCTATGTTTCTATGTTCTATGTTTCTATCACCGGCCCAAAGGGCATTCTGGGAGTGTATGGACCAGATAGGAGTCTGTGATATTTGAAGAGTGTTTCATCCCCTGGAGAGGGAATATGCCTATATTTCTCCTGTTCATTTGCCCTCATCCAGAATTGACTACATTCTCCAATCTCACTCTCTTATTTCAGGTACCCTTGACTCATTGATAGAACCTGGCCCTCCCTCGGATCATTCTGTAATGGTGAGTCATATCTCCCTAACCTCTCTTCCCAAAAGGGGTACCAGATGGAAGCTAAATGAACAATTATTGAAGGAACCGGGTTTGTCTAAGTATATTCAAGAACACATTGAGTTGTTTAGGGAATTGAATCAGAATACCTCAGGGAGAGCAGACATTACCTGGTGTGCTTTCAAAGCATATATAAGGGGCATACTTATAAGTCTAGCTACTAAGAAAAAGAGAGATTCAATTGCCCATATCTCCCAACTACTTTCCCAGATTAGGAAGCTGGAAAGGACCCTATCCCCTCATACCCTGGAAGATGTTAGACAAGAATTAGTTAAACTGAATGCTGCTTACATAGAACTATTAAGAGAGAAAGCTGATTATGCCATCTTGAAACACAGGCCTCCTATATAGACCAAGGCGAAAAGGCGGGATGGCTTTTGGCACTTAGAATTAAGCAGATGGAGTCTTCCCAGTATATAAATTCAATACATTCAAGATTAGATGGGTCCCTTAAAGTTAAGCCAGAAGATATTGTACACAAATTTGCTGAATTTTACAAAGAGCTATATGGCCCCATACATCCTTCCCCATCTAAGCAGATTGTCAGGAATTATCTCAAAGAGACAAATCTGCCTTAATTTACAAACGAGCAGCAAAGCAAGATTTCAGCCCCTATAACAGCTAGGGAAATCTCTGACATTATTGGAACTTTACCAATTAACAAAACTCCTGGCCTAGATGGCTACTCAGCTGGCTTTTATAAAAAAATTAGTGATCAATTAATCCCAATGTTTCTCCTTTTGTTCCAGCAAATCCTTTTGGGATTAGAGGTGGACTCCACACTGTTTGAGGCTTTGATTGTACTCATACCTAAACCTGATAAAGCACCTTACTTGGTTGCAAACTACAGACCCATCTCATTAATGAATCAAGATGTTAAAATATTGTGAAAGCTGTTGGCTAATCGCCTAAGCTCAGTGATGCCAACCCTGATTGGACCTGAGCAAGTGGGCTTCATGAAGGGGAGATCTTCCTCTGATCATCTCCGTACTCTGTTGCATGTTTTCTCAGTATGCAGGGATGCACCTTTTCCAGTTGCCTTGGTATCCCTGGATGCCAAGAAGGCATTTGACAGGGTTGACTGGCAATATTTGTTCTTAACTTTAGAAGCTTTTGGTTTTCCCTAGGATTTCATAAAATGGAACAGTTCCCTCTATAAGTCCCCCACTGCTCGAATTTCAGGCAATGGTCTTATCTCAGAGGTAATTACATTGCACTCTGGTACCAGGCAAGGATGTCCCTTGTCACCACTGCTGTTTAATATTTACTTGGAGCCCTTAATATGCAGACTTCAACATTCTCCCATTATCCAAGGTATTCTGGTCCACCTATGTGGGATTAAGGTCTCGGCTTATGCTGATGACCTTCTTCTTCAACTTGCAAACCCAAATACCTCTATTCCATTATGTTGGAGATTATTAAAGATTTTATTAGGCTATCTAACTATAAACTGAACATCAATAAATCTATTGTTTTCCCACTTAATCATATATTGCTTAAATCTGATGTTCAGGATGTAGGGCTTACCTGGAATCGGGACTCTTTAAGATATCTGGGCATTGAATTATCGAGGCAGCAGGGGAAAATTATAAAGCTAAACTTAGACTCCTACTTGCCACAGTAACTCACGATTTGAATCGATTGGCCACTCTTCCAATTTCACGATGGGGTAGAATAAATTTAATTAAAATGAACGTCTTCCCCAGGCTCTATAACAAATTATTATTACTTAATATTTGGCTCCCAACTGTGTGGTTCAAAAAAGTACATGCTTTGTTTACTAAATTTATATGGTGTAATAAGCCCCCTAGGTTAGCTTACAATAAATTAACTACCCCAAAGCTTAAAGGGGCACTACACCTCCCCCATATAGGACTTTATTACTAGGCCAGTCATATCAATAAATATTTAAGATGGCTTACTGCAGATATACAGTAATATGCTCCCTTATGGTTCAGAATAGAACGGACCCTGATACGGTCATGTGGGTTAGTCCCAGAAGGGCTATTATATACAACAGAGGGTCTTCTACCTCTCAAGCTTAAATATCCTATAATTGCGGTTTCCCTGAAGATTCATGCCCAAATATGCTGTTACCTTAAATATGATCATGGTAAGGACAGAAACCAGCCTATAGTGGGAAATTTACAACTTAAAATTGAAGGACGACCCATATTCCCTAACTGGATACCGGGAATGTTAAATATGCAGGTTCTAAACTTTATCAATGTTGAGGGCTCTTGGCTCTCAGTAGATGATTTCAGGAACAAGTTTGAACTTTCACGTAAACATTTTTTTAAAATAATTCAATTGCGACACTTATTGACACATACATTTGGTATGGACCCTCCATTATCACCAAGTTGCTCTTTCGCTAGGGAACTACTCCCTATACGTGGAGGTTCAAAGGTGGTATCAAAAATTTACAGTATGATACAAAGCTGGAAATTCCCTGACTGCTTTGGACCTACCTATGTATGAGAGACCTTTTTTTCCGAATCACCTCATAAAATGGCCAACACTTTGGCACAGTTACCATAAATATGTGACACAAGATAGGATAAGGCTAATGCCGATGAATATTCTTTACAATGCATATTACTCCCCGCAAAAACTGGCAAAGTTAGGCTTAAGACCTTCTGCAACATGTGCTAGATGTCTTCAGGATGATGGGACAATATTTCATATACTTTGGTCATGTCCCAAGGTGTCCCCACTCTGGGCCAAGATCAAACAATTATCACATCCCATTTTAGGGCTCGATGAATTGTGTACTCCAGAAGTCTGCATTTTGGGTGACCTTTCAGAAATTAGGGTTATTAACCATAAATATCACATGACTATTATTTCTATGAAGGTCAAAAAACTGATACTGAAACATTGGGTTGATCAGAAGGAAATATCCTATAATGAATGGCTGATAGAACTTTTAGCAAACCTCCGAACAGAAAAAAACAATTGCTAACTTAAATAATAGAATGGGTAAATATAAAAAACTCTGGGACCCCTTATATACCCTATACTCTCTATAAGGTATATGCAGAGTGTATGGATTGTAAGAGTAACTGTTCTTATAGTTTTCTAGTTTTGAAATAAGCATGCTGAACTATCCAGGTGAAGTTAGTGGCTCCCTGGGGAGGGTTGTGTGGGAGAGGACTGTAATGTGGGTATAGGAAAGGGGGAGTGGGGGGGGCAGATTCCTGATGCACTGCTGACCTATGTATTTTGTATTATGTACCTGTATATCTGCTATACAAGTATAAGAAAGTATGGAAAATAATTGAATAAACTTTAAGTTGAAAAAAAAAGAATAGTGCGCAGATCATAATTGCAGGAAAACTGAGAGATAACTAAAGTATGATAAAAGTACATTAGAGCCTGAATAGCACAACGCACTTAAATAGCACAATATAAGCAAAGGGGAGAAGCAGAATGCTAGAAAAACTAGAAGACCCCCCAAAAAGGTAAAACTGAAGAAACACAAGCACAGGAGAACAAGAGAGCAGACACAGACAACAGAGTCAAAAGCAAAATACAGACCCGGAAAGACAAAAGAAACACAAACAAGCAGAAAGACAAGCACAAACCAAACAGAAAATCAAAAAGCACCAGAGGAGGGAGACACATGCGGGTGGGGGGCAGAGTCCCAGGCCAGGGAAGGCAGAGTTCAACAGAGCCTCCAGTGGTAAAGAAAAATGCTTCTGGGTGAAGCAGGAAGGACAGAGTTTAAATAGTTCAGGCAGGGGTATGGTTGGCTGCTTCTGCCCATCGAACCACAGGCAAAGCCTTTTAAAAAAAAGTAACTAAGTCACCTCCTCTTTCTTCCCCCTCTGGCATGCTATAGATACAGCTGTCATTCCTTCTGGAATGATTTTCTAAATCTTCATCGTGGTTAACCAGTATCTGGTGATCCTGTAATAATTTCAGGAGAATACAATCCACTCGATCCACCCTCGTATCACTTTCCGTAGCCTGATTTTCCTGAGTTACTGACTTTCACTTAAGGGGTTAAAACTGAAGATTATAATTTGGCATGCATGGCCAGAATTTCTGTCCAAAACTCCTGGAGCTCTTCCAGGACAGCAGCATTATAAGGCTGCATGGGGGTTGCTGAGCAGCTGGCTGCCATATCAGATGAGCATCTCACTCGCAGTAGTGCAGATAGTGGTGAATTAGGAGAGTCCTTTGAAGTACCACTGTGTTTCAATTTGCTGCCTCTTCCCATCAATTAGCCTATCTTCCCAAGTGAAAGTCCACTGAATTTTTGCTAAAGAAAATATATAATGGGAAGTGTTACAGTGGATCAGAAATGGAGCTTCTCATCTAGCCGTCTATACTTGATGATTATGTCACTGAAAGTCCCCACCACTCCATAACATTCTGCATTAGAAAAATATGGTGCCCCCCTCCTCCACTAAATACATTGGGTCCAGGTCCTTCCAGCTGCTGAACCTCAATGCTCTCGTGAGTGACTTTGTTACAACAGATTGATCAGCCATCCTCTCTGTCACTGATACTGATATGGCCCTCACCTTTTTCACTCCAAATTGTGCTCATTATAGGACATGTACACCCTCTCTCAGGAAATCCCGAGTCAAAATCTCCCACCACCCTGGATTACCTCTGAGATTATTGAACAGTGCAAGTCCCAAGACCTCATCTGCACCCACCATAAATCATCCTGCTTCCTCACAGACCTCCTCAGTTACAGTGCCCTGAGAAACAATTGTACAAAGGCTGTAAAACCACAATACTTCAAGGTCAGCCTCCAGAAAAACCTTAATGCCCCAGATAAATTCTGGAAGGTAACCTTTCCCTTTTCTACCACCCCTACCACCCTGCCCAATCCACTCCCCCAATCCTCTTGGTCAATGGTTCACCTGTTTCTGATCTCCATCTGTTGCTGCTCATTTCAGTGAGTAGTTCACTATCTGTGCTACTCCTTCTCCCCCAGCTCTCCTCACCCTCCTGCTCCCCTTTCCTCACCCCCCATTCCATAACCAGGCTTTAATTTCTCCCCTCTCACAATCCAGGAAACCCAGTGTTCCCTTACCTCCCTCAACCTGTCAAAGTCAAGCCACAATGGGCTTGATCCAAAGCTCCTCCACCTCGCAGCTCCTGCCATAGCATCTCCTGTTATTCATCTGCTCAAATTATAATTTCCTCTCTGCACTGTTCCCACCTACAACTTCTTCTCCTCCTACAGTCTGGCTTTTGGAAGCACCATTTCATTGTCTCCTCCCTGTGATATGTCACTGATTCTGTCCTCTCTGGGATGGATTCAGGGGCACATCACTGCTGCCATTTTCATTGATCTTTGTCAAAGCCTTCAAATCTGGGCCCTGTCCACTTCTCTTCCTGGATAAGCTGAGCTCTGCTGGCCTGTCAGCTCTCGCTACTAATTGGGTCCATTAATACCTCACAGGCCATCTGCATTTGGTACAGGTTGCAGGCATCCTCTCACTATCTCTTCTTATCCAGATTGGGACTCCCAAGGGCTCCATTCTGGGTCCCATCCTCTTCCCCATTTCCCTCAGTAACCTACATACTTCCTGTGCCAACTCACATATTCACATGTATGATGATGACACAGTCATCTTCATCCCTGGTCCCTCCACTGTTACTGTGGAAGACTTGCTCCAGCAGGACTTCCACAATAGTCAGTGCTGGCTCAAATCTAAACTCAAATCTAACCAACATAGGGTCAACACTTTATACTAGGTCTTTATACTGGGAGATGAATGGAAGGTAAGCAAAGTGCCCATAAATCCCATTCACCTGCATCTGCGGGTCCAATTAGTCCTTTTATTTAATAATATTTTATCTTCCCTACCCTGAGTAGACTTACCAGATGTTTGTCAAGTGACAGACTAGCCCCATGCAGTTTCAAGAGTTTATAAGCACTTACAAACTCTGACTGCATTTCTCCCAACAGGTATTTGCTGCTACTGGGTTCAGATGCTGTCCCTTCCTGCAGAGATTCCTTTCTGGAAGAGGGTCTGGAAGTCCATATACAAATTCATTAAACAAGATAGATTGCATCTTACCCAGTTTAATACCATGCACAACTTATACTATATCCCTGTCAGACTGCTTGCAATTGGCAAACTTACATCCTCACTTTGTTCCCGCTGTAGGGGAGCACTGGGATCATTATACCATATGCTCTGGAGTTGCCCAAAACCTCAACAGTTTTGAAATTCTATTAAGTGTACCTTAGATCCCCCATTAGGCCTAGAGTCCTTATTTACTCCCTAGTGCTGCCTCCTTTCACTATATCCTCCTGGTACTCCCAGAATTAGTAAAGCTCACCTTGCCTTGATTTCAGCCACGGCAAAAATTGCAATGCTAAGGCACTGGAAGGAGGATGCTCTCCCCTCAGTACTGGAATTGTACCATGAAGTTTTACTAGCCATCCAGCTGGAGAAGCATATTGCCACCATGCATCATAGTAGATTAACTTCCTTCCAGTCTACTGGGGATCCCCTTTTGACTTTGTTATCCCTCTGGAGTCCCTAATTGAATGAACCTTAAACTACCTGATTTACCAGGACTGATCACATTCTTGGGGAGGGGGAGGGGTTAGGGGAGGAGGAGGGCTGTGTTTATGTCTGTACCTGACTTTCTGTCTTTACAATTTTTGTTTTGTTCCATTTTGTTGATTGTATTGGCAGCTCATTGTAATATCAGTGTGATATCCATTGCTGTATGCTGCATAAAATTTATACAGTATACCAAATAAAAAAAAATATTTTATCCATTTCCTTCTTAAATGTCTACATGTTTTTAGCAACTACCACCTCCTTGGGTAGGCTATTCCATAGCCTACCCATGCGCTGTATAAAAAAATAATATTTTCCATTTTTTTTACTATGTCCAGTTTTATCTGAAGGTTATGTGCTCTTAGGGATGCCGGTTTTACCTGGATTTGGATACCTCTACTACTTCCTGTCTCCCACCCAAACTCACTCCCCCCCTTTTTTCCTGTCCCCTCTCACTTACTCTCCCACTCACCACCTTTCCCTCCTCTCTAGCCTCCTTTTGGCGCCTAATGATCACCCTCTCCCTGGAAGTTTCCTTAACCTCGAAATTGTCTACTCGCTTGAACCTGTTATAGCTTGTTTTTCTATGAAACTTAAAAACATTACTGCCTTAAACTGTTAATAGCAAATTTATGATGTAACTTTCCTGTCTGGTTTTACCTGTAATGTGTATCGTGCTTTGTTAAATGTTTTTTGTGACGAGGAACCTTTGTAAAAGAGCCCTGGCTCAAAGGTATTAATTCCTAGACTAATAAACTAAACTAAACCTAGGTCTGTGTTCAGTTTGTCATCATTCATGATTTTATACATGGTTAGCAGGTATCTCCTAACTCTTCTCTGTTCTAGGCTATAGAGTTCCAAGTACTTTAGCCTATCTTCATAACTACATTCCTGCAGACCTCCAATCATCTTGGTAACTCTGCGCTGCACCCTCTCCACCCAATCCACCTCTCGCCTCATTTGGGGGCTCCACAGTGGAGAACCATAATCCACATGGGGCCTGATGTAAGATTTATACAGTGGTAACATACAGTTCACTGATCAGTTTACAAAACATCTCTTAGTATTTTTTATCATGAAGTTTGATCTTTCTATTACAGATTTGCGATGTGCCCTAATGTTCAGGTAATTATCTACCATAATACCAAAGTCTTTTTCTTCCTCCACTTTTTTAAGTACGTCTGTATTTATCTGATAGTCTTCCTTCATATTGTCAGTGCATCACAGTACACTTATCTATATTAAAAGGCATCCCGTTTGCTGTTGACTAGGTTTCTATTTTATACAAATCATTGATTGAGCTCTCAATATTTTCAGGAGTGTTTACAGGCCCCCCAATTTAACGACATCAGTGAATTTGACCAACTGACTGTTAATTCCATTATGAAGATCACTAATATACAGAGCGAACAAAGCTGGTCCCAGGACAGAGCTCTAAGGGACTCCACTTGCCACTTCTCTATAAGATGAATGACTTCCTCTTACCCAGATTTTCTGTTTCCTTGTTGTTAGCCAGTTTTTATCCTGGTGGTAATTCTCTCATCTACACCTGAGTTGTCTATTTTATTAATTAGGGACACTAAAAAACAATGTCCATGACTTTTGGTGCCAGCCAGAAACTGGCCAGACTTCCTGCTTTCACCACATTGGATGGCCTCCCCCTGAAAACAGTACAGTCCTTCAAGTACCTCAGTGTGTGGCTGGACAACAAACTTGACTTCACAGCCGACATTGATGCCATCCATACAAAACTTTGCCCCAAGTTGAGTGCACTGTATTGCAACAAAGGCTGCTTATCTCCACATGCCCACAGGGAGCTTGTTACCAAAATGGTGCTCCCTGTCTTCAGTTACACAGACATGGTCAATAGCACCACCCCCACCACTTCCCTTGCAGGACTAGACACACTCTGTAATGCCTTTTGTCACTTTGCCACTAGCCCCCCCCACCTTGCACCCTCTACTGCTCCATTTACTCCTTCTTATCCATTCTCCCTCTACCCTCATGTCAGCAGGCTCATTGTACCGCCTCCATCTCCAAATACTGGTTTGGTTCTCTTCCTTCCTATTGCTCCTCACTTATCTCTCCAATCCCCCCTGTTTCATGTTCCCTCTGCTCGAGGGGCCATCGCACTTTCTCCATTCCTCACTCCTACTCCTCTTCTCAGAAAGCTGCCTTTTCCTACCAACTTTCCACACTCTGGAGCCAGCTGCCCTTTTCCCTCCACCTCACTCCCTCCTTTGGTTCCCTTAGGTACCAGTTGAAACTCCTCCCACCTGCTCCTGATCTCCTTCCTCCTGACCCCAGCCTGACTTGGAGCCCTTGTCATCCTTGGGTCAGGGCCACTACCTGGGCCCCCCCCACATCCCCTTTCTTCACTGCCTCACTACCACTGCACTTCTTTCCATTGCTGAGTCTGATTGGCACCCCCAATTAGGTCTTTTATCAGGTTCAGTAATTTTGCTATTATCATGTTATACCTTGGGGGGGGGGGCGCTGTGGAGCCCGAGCAAGACGACAGCATCCAACAACAGCTCCAGCTCTGATTTACAAAATTATCTAAAAAAACCCTCAATCGCTGGGAAGAGACCCAAACTAATGCTACCATCCGAAAGAGGATCCCTCTAAATACAAAATGGGAAATCCTCGTAAAGACAGAGGTGGAGGATCCGGTGCTAAGACAGCCGAAACAGCGCAACAGATGAGAAGCCCTATCGAGAAGCAGACCATGTTTCAGAGGGACTCCGAAGAAACCATGGCCTCCTTGGGTCTCAAGCTGAACAGACTGCTCTCTTCTATGGCCGATTTAAACAACAAGCTTGACTCCTTCGGATCGAGAGTTACGGCCATTGAATCCACGGTGGAAGGCATGAGATCGGAAACCGAAAGCATTAAGAAGCAGACTGAGGCAACATCAATGGCAACTTCACTGTTAGTGAAGGAAAATACTCACCTTAGAGCCAGGCTCGAGACTCTTGAGAACCAGGCCCGCTCCTCGCATGTTCGAGTGTAAGGCCTCTCGGAGGGAATCGAAGGAGATCACCCCTTAATGTTCATGAGGGAATGGTTGGCAGAAAAACTGACCCCGGATGACCACAACTTTGAGTTCGGTCTGCAGAAAGTATACAGAATCACACCTCGGGGGTATCGTGAGGACACTGAAACCCCCCGTACCCTCTTAATCATAACCGACGGAGTGGGCACCAGGGATCGAATCCTACGGTATGCAAGGCAAGTGGGACCTATTTTGCAAGATGACCAGGTGGTCCACCTTTTTCCGGACATTAGCTAAGCTACCCACCTCAAGCGGAAAAGATTCGAAGGGATTCGAAAAAGGCTTAAACAAGCAAACATTCCCCACTCTCTGGTATTCCCTGCTCGGCTGAGGATAGTGCATGGAGGGAAAGTTTGGGTTTTTTCAGACCCCACGGAGGCTGGCAAGTGGGCCTCGAGGTTTGCTGAATCCAGCAGGAAGCGGCGGACAGACCGTGGAGCAGAATCAAGCAGGTCAGAGGACCAGGAGGACACTTGAAAAATGAACGGGCCAGACTTTGAACTTTAGTTGTGCCTTAATTATGTTTTTATGGTCGACCTCTTAAATAATCCTTCATTTAAAAAGTTAAAGTCGTACTTTAAAGGACAAGGCCTATCCTAGCCCTCACATTGAATTTTCTGGACTGGGACTTATGTTTCATTTTTTCCTTCCCCTGTTTGCAGATATAGCTCTGATAATGTTAGCAAGTAATAATTCTGTCGTTTATTAGTCTCTGTCTTAAGAGGGATGGCAGTTTGGTTAGAGGGTGTTTGGAGGTTGTCTATATTTTACAAATGGACTTGGACCTTTAGGTGGATAGTGTGGCAAGTTAATCCCTTATATAGGGGCCTACAGATGGACAGATAATAATTCCTTAAGTACTAAGCAATTAGCCACACTGCTCATGGGCTCGCTTTAAACAGCTTTAATACGAATCTCTACTTGTAAATGTAATTTGGAATTACCCCTATATGTGGTATCAAAGTATTTGGGAATCACTAATCCTTGGATTAATAGGGGGATATGTCTCTCTCTTTTGGTTTTGTATCAATTTTGATGGTAAGTCCTAAATATGGTTATCTATCTGTAAAAGGATATAAGATAATAATAAAAAATAAAATTAAAAAAAAAAAAATATCATGTTATACCTTGCTGCTGCTGTTACTTTACTGACATTTGTAATTGTGCTGTTATTGTCATGTTGTACATTGCTGCTGCATTTAGTTGCAACTGTAATAGTGTACCTTTTGTACAGTGACTGCACTTTACTTATGTACCAATGACTGTACCACTTTCACGCTAGTGATTCGACATCTTAAATGTGTTGCACTTTAGTCTCCTCCATTTCCCTTTGCCCAGGTCCCAGCTGGAACTGGGCCTTTGACTCAGAGTGCCTTTCCCTGTTACCAATTTTCAAATAAATAAAAATCTACTATTTTGATTTAACAACTAGTTTAGCATTCACCCTCCCAAAGCTCACTGCCAGCAGGAGAAACATCCAACAGAAACGATGAATAAGGTGCCTTTTTTTCAGGGCTACATTATACCGATAAAGACATTAGCTCTTCCTGTGTTGACTAACATCATATTGATATCACTATGGTTGAAAACTATCTAAAAGACCCAAGGAAAGTCAATATATGGGATAACCCTTTGAATTATTTTACAAAGTAAGAGAAAAATCTGGACTGCATTGTGCAGAGCTGCCATTTTTATATTTAAATTGCCCTCCAATCAGTGTCCACATTGTGAGAATCTTGAGCATCACTTGTATCATTGCTTTTGATCTGCCCAGCCGTGGAATATTTCACTTTTATTAAAGTAAACCTTGGTCTCGATGCTATTTCCACTGGTGCTCTACAAAGTTATTTTGATATTGATGATGGCAATGTGCCAGTTTGCATTGATTTAATTAGTGACTGCATCTGTGTGAAGGGTTATCCTGCTGATGGATGTAAGGCCAAAGGGGACCAAAAAGCAAAAATTATAGTAAGAAAAATGCATAATGGAAAAATAAATAATTTTGTCTGTTATATAGTGACTAAGAAGAAAGATACTGTTAATCTAGTCCGTGAAAAAAATGAAACATAAAAAAGCATTAGAAAAGGTGTGTGTGTGTGGGGGTGGGGTAATCGGCTTCTTGCTGAAATGTAGAGTGTGGAATGAAACATCATAGGGAACTCCAATGATGGTAAATAAAAGCACCAGAGCCAGCTTTAACTCAGTGGCAGTGAAAATGTTGGCCTAATAGAAAAGAAAGCAAGACAGAGAAGTGCACAGTGCTCACTACTTTGTGCCCACTAGGTTCTATAAAATTACTTAATTTGCTTGCTTTACTACATTTTCTAATGGCTCTAATTTTCAGCTGACCACATCAGAGTGGGTGGGGAGGCCCTTGTAGGCCATGCTTCATTTTGCACCCTAGTTTTGTGGCCTTTTGCTTTGCAGGTTGGTCATGGTCAGACTCAAAAGCAAATCATTTTTAATCAACAGGATGCAGTGTGTCTCACACAGTATACTCTACTTTTATACCACTGTCCCTTTATATTTTGTGGTATTTTTCTCCTGAAAAATGCCCTCTTTTCAACCACTTATTAATATAGGCCTGAACCAGGCAAATCCAAATCCTTTTCAAAACCAAATCCAAACTTGTCTACCATTTGGCAAATCTGAAACCTCTCCAAATCTAATCCATCTTTGTCCATCATGCTTACAAGAGGGCACAACTGTTCACTCAGGAAGAAGTGGCTTAGGGCCACAATACCTCATCTATTTTTCACTTTTGGTTGTGTGTAATGCTAATGATCAGGGACCAATTTTTTCTGTCATTTTGTGGTTGCAGTAACGGCCACAGAAACATGGTCCAGCCATGTAAATGAGTCTCTGCCATAGAAACAGAATGTTTTGTGCAGTAAAGATGGCTGCCACCATTGAAAACCCCAAACTAAATGGCTTAAACAATTGTTAGCAAGCTTACAAAAGACATTAGTAGGAATGAGTTTGGTGGTAGCTCCATTACACATCCATCATCCTTGGGCTGCAATGGTTATTGATGGGGCAACCACTTTCCTATCCACTGCAACTCAGCTTCTTAAGTTTATGACCATTATAGCCCTCTACAAAAACTGAGGAAACTTTGTTTCATAAATAAAAATAAAAACACGGTGGTTCTATTTGCCAATTGCAGAACTGTGGAATGAAAACATATTAGTAATTATTGCAAAACTGCAATACAGGAGGCTTTGTGGAACTGTGTCTCATGTCCAGCTGCCCATTAGCCTTGCAGTAAATCTTTAAAGGGTAGGAGAGAAGGAGATGTGGAACCCAGGTAACACTGACACAAATGACATCACACCACCTGTGTTGAAGTGGCAGAGCAAGAAGGAACTGTGCTATAGCAGAAACAGAAACCACTAGGCTTCAAACAAGTAAATGGGGGGGCATTAAAGCAACATTGCTGTGTAACATGGCAGCACTGGCCTTGAAGCAAATTGGCAGGTAGGGGGAGAAATCCACAGGAGTGTCATGTCACTGTTGTAAACTAGCACTGGGCAGGTGGCAGGGAGCCATGGGAGGATAAAACAGATTGCAGTAAAAAGGCAAGGCAAGGCAAATTTGATTTAAAAGACACCCAATCCTGGAGTCTATGGGTGCCATACATAAAAACCAACCATAAAATAATGATTGACAAATAACAATACTCATAAACACTATAATACTAATTAAATACAATTCAATAAATAAAAATAAAATTATAAAAAATTTGGGACAGGTAATATACCAAGTAAGAGCAGGGCAAAATTTACAAAACTGAGTCCGGGAAAGCCTGTGCAAATAAGAAGGCCTTGAGGCGTGCTTTGAATACCTCCACCGAGGGGGCCTTCCTTATAGATGGAGAAAGCAAATTCCACAGGACGAGGCCGGTGACACTAAAGGTTCTGAAAAAAAAATACCACTTCATTTCCCCCATGTCCTACCACCAATCCAGATCATGTTGGAAGAACATTTGTTGATGTATTACTATCTCTCTATAGGTCACTTTTAAGGCCACGCATGGAGTACTGTGTCCAGTTCTGGAGCCCTCACTTGACGAAAGACAGGGACAGGCTGGAGATGGTTTAGCATAGAGTAACAAAAATAGTTTATGGCCTGCAGAACTGATCCCTTGAGGGTTGGCTTAAGACATAGAACTGTAATCACTGGAGGTTAGAAGGGAGAGGGGTGATACTTAGACATTTTTTTTGTTGGAAAAGGCACACTTAGTTGAAGCTCACTTCCATGTGTAATCCAGGAAAGAACTAAACACATGATATGATACAGACCTTGAAGTTCCTGAAAAAAATGAACAAGGTAAACTGCAAGGGACTATTCAGCAAGCAAGCAAAATTTTATTTATTAAATGCAATTCCAGTGAAGATCATAGCATTGTACATATATAAGCAATAAAACAAATAAAAGCATATATACAATAATAAAATAATATTCTTAAAGCAGCACAAAACCATATATGTAACCCAATCAGTTGGGGAAAGCTAACATGAACAAGTGTTTTTCTGGGGCAGATTTAAAACCCTCAACTGTCAGGCACTATCTGATCTGACGATGTAGAGAATTCTAAAGGGTCAGTGCTACAAAAGCAAAAGAACAGGCACTAGAGATCTTCAAATGGACGCTGAGAATCTTTACCAATCCCTCGTCGGAGGACCAGTGTGAGCATGGGGGTGTCAGTAGGCATGAAGGAGATCTTGCAGGTATCCCGGTCCCTGCCCGTGTATGGCTTTAGAAGTCAGTAACCCAACCTGGAAGGTGATCTGCCAATATATAGGCAACCAGTGCAGATCGCGGAGCACAGGAGTGACATGGCTATATCTTGACAGCCCTGTCAACAACCTGGCCACCGCATTCTGAACCAGCTGCAATTGATGGATATCAATCTCTAGAAGCCCCAGGTAGAGGGCATTGCAGTAATCAAGGTGAGAGGTTACAAAGGCATGGACCAATGTTGGTAGATTGCCAGGCAGAACCAGGCTCTTGATCTGGGAGATGTTCCTCAGATGAAAAAATGAGTACTTAATGACAGCAGACACCTGAGATTTCAATGTCAGGCTGCTATCGAACACAATACCCAGATTTTGTGCCTGGTCTGAGGTAAGCAGCTGGTCATCCCAGAGCCAAAGCACAGAGGGAAGACCTGCCGACAACCCCATGCCTTGGCGACCGGTATCCACAACCAGCACCTTGGTTTTGCCTGAGTTCAGCTTCAGCCAGTTGGCACTCATCCAGTCCTGGATCTTGGAGAGGCAACTATTAAACACCGAGACCGCATCATTCCACCTGGGCACAAAGGACATGTAGAGCTGACTATCATCTGCATAGCAGTGAAAACCCAGCCCATACTACCACATAATGTCTCCTAATGGCAGCATATACTGTACACTGTGAACAACAAGGGGGACAGCATGGAGCCCTGCAGAACCCCACATGACAGGAGAAGAGGGGCCAAGAAATTGTTTCCATACACCACTCTCTGCACCCTGCCAGTGAGGAAAGATTGAAACCATCTAAGGACCATACCCAACTGTCCACAGAGTATCCGCAGGCATTATAGCAGCACCCCATGGTCCACAGTGTCAAATGCTGCAGAGAGATCAAGGAGAACCAAGATGGACTGGCTCCTCTGATCTCTCGCTATCAGGAGATCATTAAGAACTTGAACGAGGGCAATCTCAGTACTGTGCCTCTTCTTGAAACTGGAATGGAGCAGATCATAGGCATTGTGAGATGTTAAATGGTCATCCAGTTACAACACAACCACATTCTCATTAACCTTGCCCACAAAGGGCAGGTTAGAAATGGGTCTATAGTTGGCTTAGCAGTCCGGGTCGAGGGAAACTTTTTTCAGGAGGGGAGTTACTACAGCCTCCTTCAGGTGGTCAGAAAACACCCCTGAATCCAATGAACACCTGACATTCTCAGCAAGGACTGGGCCAATGACCTCAACACACCCCACAAGGATGCATGTTGGGCTGGGGTCCAAACTACAGCTGGTTGGGCTCATATTCTGGATAACTCACACAATGTCCATTATCACTGGCTGATTGAAGTCAGATCAGGCAAACCTAGGGTCTGTAACTTCATGCCAATCACTCCCACACCCTCTGGAGAGCACTAAGTAGATCTGGACCTGATAGTGACAACCTTATCAGCGAAGACTCAAGCAAACTAATCGCACTTCACCTGCAAAAAAGATCTCTGGGACTGAAGACAGGCTGGATTGTTCTGGCCAACATTCCCCTTCCCATAAATCGGTTCATGTAATTATCCAGACTGTGTGTGGGTGTTGATGTGTGATATGGACGGCACTACACATTCAGTCACTTCACTACCAATCTAGCATTGCTTGTAAAGTGCTTTGTGATACACTGTGTATGAAAAGCACTATATCAATTCTTCTTCTTCTTCTTCTTCTTCTTCTTCTTCTTCTTCTTCTTCTTCTTCTTCTTCTTCTCTTCTTCACCTGTCAACAGTCTGGAAAAGCTGAGCAGGTCAATTCTTCACCACAGCAATCTCCTTGGACAGGAATTCTGCCTTCTTACAAGAGACTGCAGATTGATAGTACTTATAATGGGCTATAAATACAAGTTTGCCACTAGACAGGCCTAATTTCCACCAGCACCACTTCAACCCTCGACTCCTATGCCTCAACTCCTTCAAAGTCCCATCAAACCAAGGGGACTTTTGGCAAAGAGTGAGGGGTCAAATGTGGACAGTAGCCAGGGAGTCGAGGGCATCTGTCACTGCCCCATTATAGGCTCCCCCAATTCCCTGATTATGCTCTGCATATCTGATAGGTCCAATACTGCCATAAGACCATCTGGAGTCAAACACCTCAAAGAGCGGTACAGGACCATCTCCATAGGAGCAGATCTATTGGAGGTGGCCTCGAATCTGAACCCTATAGTGTGATGGTCAGACCACTTAACTGGTTTCACCACCAAGTAGGAGATCTCCAACCCTAGAAGGAATATCAGGTCCAATGAGTGCCCATGACTATGGGTGGCTGAGGTAACTACCTGTGTCAGGCCCAACAAATTCATCAGTTGAAGGAAGTTGTGTCCAAACTGCGACAGTTCATCATCGACCCATGCACTGAAATCCCCCCGAATTATCCATCTGGGGGACTCCAACACCCTGTTGACAATGAAGTCTGCTACTTTCTGTAGGAATTCAATAGGAATAGTGAATCCAGAACATGGGGGCATGAGTGGAAGCTGGCAGGATTGAAGTTCAGGACAGAAATGAGGACGTTCTTGTTTACAGAGAGTGGTTGAACCAGGTACCGGGTAATAATGTCATGGACTAAACGGCGCATGAAGAACCGTGATGATAGTATGGGATTAGAGTGACAGGGGAATATCAGCAATATGAAAGTATCACTACCCCCGATGCTCTCCATGGAAGAGGAAGAGGATGTAACCACTGCCAGTCGGGTGCTCGGTCAAGCCACTCCCATGGTGGAGTGGCTACAGCACCTGATCCTGCAGTGGTAGGGTTGGGAGGATCAGAGTTTGATTCCCTGCTAGAGAATCTTTTTATGTTATTATTTTTTGTGCACTGCTGACAAGTGTGGATAGGGATTTTCGTCTTGCTCCTGTGTCCAGACCCCCACAGCATTGATTATAATAGTTCCGGGGGTGGGGGGTGAAGCCCCCAGGAAAACAAAAAAAAACCTTTTGGGTGTGCAGCAATCATATTGCGGTCGACATTATGTGCCACTTCTGTGTTGCCATACACTCTTGTTCATGCATGGTCTTGATGTGTGCTGTTTAGTCCGCAACATTATGACACCATGCCATTGAACCATTGAACAGCTTGCCAGCTGAGGTGATGGGTGACAAGACCATTAATGTCCTCAGACATACTTGGGAAAGAGTTAAGGGCTTAACAGTCATCCAGGGGGTAGCAGGAAAGCAGAGAACATGGGAGAAAGTAGTGTGGGCTAAATGTCATGTATAGACACTAGGCTTCAGTGGTAGAAGAGGCTATTATGGATAGACTGGATGGACCATTGATCTTTGTTTGCCATCGCCTTCTGTTTCTATGTTTGCATTTGCCTTGCCTGTACATCTGTTGAACTTACCCAGAATGCCTTTTTTTAGCATTCTTTCCAGGCAAGTAGATTTCATTTTTCGGCTCATTTGAGTTGCCACAGAATGTAAAGCTCATCACAGAACTGCCACAGAATTTCTGCAGAAGTGCTCATAGTATGACTACAGCTAGGATGAGGTCCTGAGGTCTATGAGGAATGTAGGTCTACTTTGCCACAGTGTCTATGGTGCCCTGCTAATAATACATGAAGTCTTGGAATTAAGATTCAGAAGTTGAGCAGCCTATTAATTCACCATTACATATTTGTTCAAATGTTATATATAATATACATTGACATATCACTCTTTTACTATTTAAAAATCTAATGGGCATGTATTGTAACTGATGTGTTCTGCCTACATTAACATGCAAAAAAATATGACAGGGTGTGCATTATGGTGACATAATTGCATGCCCCAGGTGCATTGTTAGGCACAAGGCGCAATGGAGTGCCATTAAATTCATCTAAGATGTGTGATTATTTCACCATAATGGCACAATCCTGGAGTATTTTAGTGCTCTTATAAAATGGTAATTAATTGTATGACTTAAAATGAATACAAATATGAAGAAAGTATTTTAAAAAGAAAAACAATTTACCTTTCTTTGAAATATGCTTCCATTTTAACTCTGAATACAAACTATAGTTCCTATTCTAGTAACTGAGGGGTTAGCTAAAAACATAAAACATAATGAAAACTGTGTGTGCTACACATTTCTATAAGAGCAAAAATGTTACCTTTCATTTGTCATTTCAAGTACTGTTTCTTAAGGGAAATGTCTTCAAAACTTTAAACCTGCGAGTTTGTCTTTTTTGGTGTGTGTGTGTGTTTGTGGGGGCCACCAGAAAATTCCTATGTATGATTCAAATGTATGTGCTTTTATAAACTTTAGTATTGTGTTTCAGCAGTTTGGATCTGCCTCTGCCTATGTAACTGTGTTTTCCCACCTTTTCTCTTTGTTTATGAAGTATTCTTGCCTACTTTCTTCATTGTCCAGGATTCCCGCCTTTTCCCTCACAAAAGACAGAGACCATTGTTTGTTGTTGTGCTCAGATTGGCAATTAATTTATTTATATTCATAATCCAATATTCCATTTCCATTTCTTTATTATCATATATTCAGAAATTTCATTTATTTCCATCCACATATCAATCTCTGATTATCCCTCCCCCAGGTGAAAACCTGGGTTCCTTCTGTTTCTCCTTTTCCACTAGGAAATGGTGAAAACCGAGACACTTTCTTCTTCCTCTTCTTGAGTTATTCCTTTTTTCTTCCCCCCCCCCCACCATCCACCTTTGGCAGTCCACCACCATATCATCACCTGCCATCCACCTTTGGCAGTCCAAACTGTCCAACCGGACTCGTCTGTCATCCACCTTGACAGACCCACCATACACTCCCCCTTTGACTGTCTTTCCCTCTTGCTCTGTCTAGTAGGGTGGGTGGGAGGAATCAAAAACTCCAGCAAAAAGTGGCTGAGGCCCCCCTTGTACTGTCCCTTATGTACCTCCCTTCGCCCCTCCCTTTCCTGTTACCAGTCCTTTGTTCTGGTCCTAGCCCTTCTCATTTCCCTCCCTCCTGAGCACAACTATTCCATGACAGAGGGAAGGGTGCACCAGGACAACCTGGTCTGCCCCTTAAAGGGCAAACTCCATTGTCCCGGATTCCCCCCTTTTCCCTCACAAAAGACAGAGACCATTGTTTGTTGTTGTGCTCAGATTGGCAATTAATTTATTTATATTCATAATCCAATATTCCATTTCCATTTCTTTATTGTCATATTTCCAGAAATTTCATTTATTTCCATCCACATATCAATCTCTGATTATCCCTCCCCCAGGTGAAAACCTGGGTGCCTTCTGTTTCTCCTTTTCCACTAGGTAACGGTGAAAATGAAGACTGCTTTCTTCTTCTTCCTCTTCTTCCTCTTCTTCCTTTTCTTGTGTTATTCCTTTTTTCTTCCCCCTCCCACCCTTTTTTCCCCACTAGCCAGTCTCCAGCTTGCATTGGATAGCTGGCTTCCCCCCATACTTAGGGTATCACTCTCCCTTACCTCAGGGACAATCCTTTCTTCTCTTTTTTTTTTTTCATATACCAGTTTTTGCCTGTTTTCTCCATGCCTCTATGAAACCCATTGTTTCTATATTGAACATGTTTATGGCTAGATCCAACAGGTGCACACCATCTGGCCTGTAGAAGTCCTTCACCCATTCTTCTACCCCCCCCCGCAGTATCACCTGTCCCCCCATCTGCCTTATCAACGTCCCCACCCTTCTATTCATTTTTCTCCTGGCTCTCTCCACTGCCCTGTGGCTGTGCTTCTGTCTCCATACCTTTCTCGGTATCATATCTGACCAGGCGATGCATACCTGAGGCCACCACTGTCATATTGCCACTAGATCTCTTTTTATCTGTAAGTATGTGTGTACCCACGGTCTGCCCACCAGGTCATTCCCCCCTAGATGTACAATGATTAGGTCTGGACTGGGCTGACATCCCTTGAGTTCCTTCAACACGGGAAGAAGTTGTGTCCATCTCATCCCACATATGCCGTGCCATACCAACCTACACTGTCTTACATCCTGGTACAGTTGCTTTCCCCCAGCTTTCATCTCTGCTCTCTTTCCAGCCCAATAAATATAGGAATGGCCGCAGATCCAGACTTCCGTGATCCTCCCTCTACCTATGGGGTGCAAAGAAAATTAATTAATTTACACATACCTTAGTGCCATCACTGTATTATCCCAGCCACCTCTTTTCTTTTCTTTGCCCCCAACTCCCTTACCTGTGATCCCTGTAGGAGTACTACCTCTGTGTACTACACTTATCTTGTTCTTTTTTTTTTACTGCAGTTGTGATGTATCTCTTATAACTGGCTGACTGCCAGCACCCTTTTTCCAAAATGTCCTTCACGGGTTCCCTCATTGCTGCCCACTGTGAGGCAGCCCCAATCTGTAGGGAATGGGATGAGTAATTAGCTGGGTCCTCCCCCATAAATTGCATGCCCTTTTTCAGCACTGCTGTGACTTGATAGCCGGTGACCCTTTTCCAGTCACCATGTACAAATAGCTTTCCCGTCCTGGTCACCTGCTCTGCGGCAAACACCCACAGAGCCTGCACTGGGCATATTGCAACCTCTGATTGCCCTTTCAGTGTTACCATGCAACCTTGACCTTTTTGGTCCATTTTTGACCTCCTGAGCGTGATCCATATCTCTTTCATCCCCCAACTTACATCATCCCATTCCAAACCTCCTTCCTTGTCCTTTTTCCTATGGCCTACCACCTCACTCATTCTCATAGCCCCCTCAAACATTATCACATAAATTGTGTGAAATAGCTGGGCCTCAGCCTTTGATCTGCATATTACTGGGAGCACCTCTTTTAGCCTTATTAGCCACTGCTCCCCTATTGACCTCCTATTATCTCCTGGCCCACATTTCAATCTGCCCCATCCCTGCATTATTCTCCTGATGAGCAGTGATTTTGTCAGGTCCTTCCATCCTTTTAGGCTGCAGATAATACTAATTCCTGCCAGATAAACCCCCATTGTGGCATGGGCAGTCCCTTTCTGCCACTGTTCCACGGTGAACATTCCCAACTGTTCCTCTGTGAGTGGCCCACATACCTCCATCTGGTGCTCTGCCCTGAATGTTTGAAACACTCGCCAGGCCCCATCGTAGGCCCTCAGAGTCCAAGGCACACATGAGCTGTGAAACAACAGTTCTGCTCCTTCTTGCCAATGTCCCAGATGTTCGTTGGTATGGGCGTTTTTAGTTCCTCCGCTGCTGGTGCCAGCCTCTGAAAACGGTCCAGCTGCAGATGGGAAAGGCTGTCAGGCAGGGTATTGTGTACCCCTTCTATGTGTTTTGTTCTGAATGACATGTTCAGCTGCAAAGCCCTTAACACTAAACATCGTAATACCTGCATGACTGTATCTGACCTGGCTCTCCTGTTGTTTAGAACATCCACCACTGCTCTATTGTCACACCAAAATGTCACTTTCTGATCCCGTAATTCCTCCCCCCAGACCAAGGTACATGTCCATATGGGCATGATCTCCAGTAGTGTTATATCTCTCACTTTTCCATCCCTCACCCCGATGGCAGGACATGGTTCTGCAAACCACCTGCCCCTCAGGTAACCCCCCCCATGCCTAGCCCCCCAGCAGTGTCCGTGTAGAGGTCGAGGTCTGTGTTGTACAGCCACTCCTCTTGCCAGAAAGAGTATCCGTTATACTCCTTAAGGAATTCTTCCCATATTTTAAAATCCTTCCTGACACCTTGTGTCAGGTCCACCCAGTGATGTGGTCTGGTGACCCCTGCTGTAGCCCTGGCTAACCTCTTTGTGAATGCCCTTGCTGGTCCGATGGCCCTGCAGGTGAAGTTCAGGTGCCCCAATACCTGCTGCACTAGTTGTAGTTGTACCCTTCTCCTGCTGGTGTGTACTTGGATCAGTTCCTTCAATTTACTTATTTTTTTGTCCAGTAGTCTAAATATTTCATTCGTGGCATCTATCTCAATCCCCAGGAACTCCATCACCCTGTTGGGCCCTTCTGTTTTCTCTGGTGCCAGTGGAACCCCTAGCTCCCGGCACAACTCTTAAAACTTACCCAGCATACTCTGTGTCTCTCTTTTACCCCTCCCAATGAAAAGAAAATCATCCAGATAATGAATGACCATCCTATAACCTGTTTTTTCTTGGAATATCCACTGCAAACAGGTGCTGAATGCCTCGAATGTCACACATACTATGGAACATCCCATTGGCATTGCTTTGTCAAAATAATACTGCCCTCCAATTTTAAAACCCAATAGATCCCAGTCTTCTCATCAAACTGGCAGCAGTCTGAAAGTGGATTCAACGTCTGTTTTTGCCATCCATGCATTCTCTGTGGCGTGGATTATCCTGACTGCGTCCTCTAATGTCACATATGTCACCTTACTATGCTCCTCACTGATAAAATCGTTCACCGAGTCCCCTTCTGGATCACCCTGTACTCCCCTTCTTGTTTCTTGGGTACCAAACCCAATGGCTAAATCCACATGTTCCGCAATAGGGGGGTGTTAAATGGGCCCTCTACCCTCCCTGCTGCCTTTTCTTTATCTATCTTCTGTCTTAACATCCCTTCCTTTCCTTTCACTGACCCCAGGTTGCTCGCCTCTCTCGCTTTTCAGAGCCCCCCACACTTCAGTGAAAACCCTGTGTTAAAACCTCCTATAATCATATCCCGCACACTTGTGTTCGGATATCTGTCCAAACAGGCTGTCCATGTCTCCAAGTTGATGGGGGTTCTGGCCATCCTAAACTGGTCCCTGTCATGCCCCCTGTTACTCCTCCCCGGCCCCTCCCTCTCATTTTGTGCAATGTTTCTTCTCTCAGTGATTCTGACCCCCTCTACTCGTGTTCCACCTACCCCTCCCTCTCCTGCTTCATGTCTGCCCTCTAAACCACCGGCCTTCTCGAAAAAACTACTGGCCTGACCCTTGACCCCCATGCCCCTGTGCCGCTTGAGCCCACATTGTTCTACATCTGCTTGCCAGGGGCCCTCCCCCGCATTTTGAACAAGTATGCCAGAAACGACATTGAGGCCACGAGCAAAAGGCCCTGTTGTAAGCCCAGCAGCATCTCTGGGGCGTAGCCCCCTTTTTTCCCCATTCACCTTTGAGTGTGGACTGATCTGTTACATAATCGGTCCATAAATCTAGCTGCTTGGTGTCCATCTCATGTCTCCGAATGTTGCCATTCTCTGCCGAAAGAATTCATCATATTATAACCACCCCACCCCACCCTTTGCTTTTGCCCTCCATATTATCAAGGAATAAGTGATGAGCGGGATGCCTAGCTCTGGCCTTTTTTCCAGGATGATGGCTGAGAAAGTGGCAAAACCTATGAACCACCCATCCGAAGTCTTCCCTTTTATGAACTTGTCATCCTCCTTTTTCCCTAACAGCATTATCACCGCTGCCATTTCACTCTTACCTATGCTTTCAGTTTCCTCATACTTGGCTGCCGCTTCCCAGCTCACCAAAGCGAATATATCCACATACTCCCCTTTCCATATTTTTTCCTTTGTGGCCAGTGGCACATGCTCTTCTATCCTCATCCCAGGTGTACCTATCTCCCTTATACCTTTCCCTTTTCTCTCTGTACCCCCTTCATTTTCACCCGGCACCTCTTTCTCCGTCCTAATCTCTGCCAGGGCCGATTTCATCTGCCCTAGAACTCTTGTTCCCAGTGCTGACACAATTTGACCTATATATTCTTTTATACTGTCCCCCACTGCGCTGGATGTGTTACCTGTAACCTTGTCCGGACCTTGCTGCCTGGAGTATTCCAAGTGTCCCCTTGTTTCTCCCTGCAGTTGAGGAGGAGGGTGAACTACTAGAGGTTGTACTGTCCCCCACTGCGCTGGATGTGTTACCTGTAACCTTGTCTGGACCTTGCTGCCTGGAGTATTCCAAGTGTCCCCTTGTTTCTCCCTGCAGTTGAGGAGGAGGGTGAACTACTAGAGGTTGCAGAGGGAACACCACATTCTGAGGATTGGGTCTGGGTTCAGCTGGGAAGATCCCACCTTGATTGGGGGGAGGTACTGGTGTCACCGAGTCTATAGGCTGCAGAGGTACTGGATCAGCTGCCTTGGCGGGTCCCACTACCAGCGGTGGCACCCTAGTGGGACTGCGTGGCCCTTCGCCTGGTCATTTCTCTCTGCCACCTTTTCCCGGGCCTGCTTTTCTCTTCTCCCTTGGTCTCCCTGGTTCTTTCCCCTCCACCAGTTCCCACATTCTGTTGGCTTTTTCTGCCAATTCAATTATAGCCCTGTAAGCATCTTCCTTTGATGGCCTGCTCTTCTTTGGTGCCATGTCCTTCTTTTCCTTTGCTCTGTGAAGACAACTACGGGAAGAGAAAACAGGATTAATTGTATATATATCCTGTTTGTAACGCCTTCCCTCTGTCCCTTGTGCCATGCGCCCGCATGACCAGTCGGGCCCCCAGTAAAGGCCTCCATCATGCTCAATAGGTCACCAGGTCCCTTGGCTGCTCCCTGCCATGTCCATCGTGAGTCACCTCATGCTATGCTGGCCACTAACCCCCCTTTGGCCTCTTCACTGGCCCCTCTAAGCCTTCCCTTGACCCCTTTTCTCTGTCTGCTGTTAATTATGGAAAATGCCCCTTGAGGGGCTAGCCCCCCTCCCATGACATACCCAGGTGGGAGGGAGCCACTAGGTTCTTTATTGTGAGTGGGGGGTGTCCTGCACTGCCACCCGCAACCCGCTGGCGTGTGTTCACACTTGTGCTACCATTTTATGTGAGCCAGTCTCCCCTTGTGGCTCATGCTCACCTCCTCACCTTACTTGCCCTCTCCTGCCCCTTCTACTGGTCTTCTATTCGGATCCCCCCAACCTTGCCTGTTGCACGGCTCCCCCCGTGTGACATCACGCCGCGTGGTCACGATGTGCTTCTGCTCCCTTTTGCTGCAGGACCCCCTCCTGCTGGCCCCCATCTCACCAAACCAATTCTCCCCCCCCATGGCATCCACCCAACTGCCTCGTTTTACCCCTTTTTTTTTAAAACCTCCCCTCTAGATACTAACACCCTGCTGCTGTCCCTCAAAAATGTTGAGCCATGCTGGCATCCCCAGGAGCTTCCTCCCAAGGGATGATGTAACTTTCCTGGCCTGCACCAGGCTAACCACCAGGGCACCACACTGTCAGCATCCAACAAAAGGGAAGGAGTTTCCCTTGTGACCACCATGCGGCATGTGACATCACGCTCTGCGGTCGCTGAAAAAGGTCTCTAGTTCCCCTTCTTCAGGGCCTCTACCAGCCTTCTCACTCCGACAGCAACCAATTAAAAAAGGAGGGGCAAAAACACTGCAAGCAGCCAACAAAAAGGGGCAAAGCTTTACTGGAACCATCACACGGCGTGTGACGTCACGCTGCGTGGTCCCAGATAGTGCTCTCTCCCTTCTGCCTCAGGGTCTCTTCCAGGCCTACTGCTTTAGCCTTTACAATGAAATCAGCCACAAATGCCCCAACAGCACAGAAACAGAAAAGCTTTCTCACAAACCTCCACGCGGCGTGTGACGTCACGCCGTGTGGTCCCGGATCGTGATCTCTCCCCTTCTGCCTCAGGGCCTCTTCCAGACCTACTACTTTTAGCCATTACAACAAAAAATTTGCCACAAAACACCACAAAACAGCACAGAATGAAAGGAAAAGCTTTCTCACCAGTCCCCACATGGCGTGTGACGTCACGCCACATGGTCCCGGATCGCACTCCCACTCTTTTTACCTCAGGGCCTCTTCCAGGCCTAGCAGTGATTCCCAACAAACCAAACTGATGCAAACACGGCAATTAACTCCAAAACTAGGGGAAAAGCTTTCATCACAGAAACCATGCGGTCCTGGATCGCTCTCTCGCTCCCTTGCTGCAGGGCCTCTTCCAGGCCTGCTAATCTCCCAGCAACCATAACAAAACCATTCTTTTTTTTTTTTTTTTGCCCCTGCTTCCATCATCTGGCCACTATCGCTATTGCATCCCTCCTCTGGCTTGGGCCCCCATGCATCCTAGCATGGCTGCCCTGTCCTTACAACTTATTTGACCCATACCCCTACCACTAAAAGTTAAGCCAAATTGACTGAAACTGGACTTCTAACAGTCATAAACCCCACCAGCTCTTCTTTGTCTCTTCCCCCTCCTTCTTTTTTTTAAACACAGCTTATTGTTTATCCAAAATCCCTGCTTCACCCTGTATTCCATCCTATCTTTGTGCACTAATCCATCCAAACTATATTCCTCTACTGTATACTGTAAACATTTATTCTTATTATTATATATATATTTATTTTTAAAGAACAACTTCACATCTCCTCCTACAAATCAATTGTTTGTTTCCTTACCTCTCTCTCTTGGTGAACAAACCTCAAAGGAATATGCCAATCCGATGTGCTGTAGTTGATGTAAATCAAAAACTCCAACAAAAAGTGGCTGAGGCCCCCTTGTGCTGTCCCTTATGTACCTCCCTTCGCCCCTCCCTTTCCTGTTACCTGTCCTTTGTTCTGGTCCTTAGCCCCTCCCCTTCCTTCCCCCCCTTCCCTTGTGAGCAAAACCATTCCATGACAGAGGGAAGGGGTGCACCAGGACAACCTGGTCTGCCCCTTAAAGGGCAAACTCCATTCTGCTGTTTTTCTCTGTGTTTCCCCACATTCAAGACATGGAATGTTTACCATGGAAAGTTTACCATGGAATACAGGGATTCAAAATTCTGCTCAGTTCCACTGGCAGAAGGTTTCTCTTCTAACATACCATACACACAACAAAGACCTCTTGTAGAGTCACATATGCAATTATCTCACAGGCAGGAAAAGCAGAAGAGATTTCCCTGATGAGCAGTTAAAGACAGAAGGAGTATTTTTCATTGTCAGCAATGAAACAGTTGTAATGAAAACTATGAATAATATTTCATGATTCAGATTTGTTTATGTGTGCAAGTAGTGTGTGATGATCAGAGAAACAACATTTAATTAATTTGTCCTATTGTTAATTTAAGATAGTTTTATTTTTAGGGCTCAGTTGAAGGTTTTTTTACAGTGTAAAGGTAGTGGACATGTTTGTGAAGGAAGATCAATTCTGGTTGTCGGGTGACTACTGGAAGATAGTTCTGGTTGTAGGAGAACTGATTTGCTCAATGTGTGATTTGGTTTAGGACCAGGATGACAATGCAATATGATCTAATATTGAACGGTCACCGGACTGGTTTTAACCAATTAAAGTTCTTTCAATTTTAGACCCATTTTATAAATATATATAGCTGTGTGGACAGTATTCGAAAGACAAAGTATGACATTATCTGTCATAATTCATATGTTCGCAGATGATACAGTGATCTACCTAAGCCGTACAACTCCTGAAACTGCCAGTAGTGATCTGCAAGCTGACTTCAACATACTTCAATACCAGCTCCTTAGTAAAAAATCACTACTTAATGCCAAAAAGACAAAGGCGATGCTAGTTTCACCTATTAACCATGCAGCCTACCCTGCTCTACCCCCCATCACCACCCTCCTAGGAGAAACCCTGGAATTTGTGCTGAAATTCAAATACTTGGGGGTCTGGCTAGCCTTCAAACTCTCCTTTGCAGACCACCTGGAGGATTTGATAAAAAAACTGAGGCAGAGACTAGGTCTCTTCTTCAGGTTAAACCGCCTACTAACTACAGAGGCCAAGAGACAGCTAGTTCAGTCTACTTTCCTTTCCCTAATTGATTAAGCCAACTTTATATACAGCCAATGTGCTACTTCATACCTCAGTAAATTGGACATACTTTACCACAGAGCCTTGCACTTCATCACTGGTCTCCCCTTCTCCACCCATCACTGCTCTTTACATGCAGCCATAGGTTGGACCTCCCTACATTACAGATGAAATACAAATGCAGCTCTCTGGACACACAGAACTATCACTAGCAAACTTCTGCAGTACATTGTTGATTGCCTGACTCTCAATATGCCTGGAACCTATGCCCTAAGATGCTGTTCACTGATTTTTCTGAAAGTGCCCAAAGCCCTAATGCATTTTGGGAGAGCTGCCATAGGATTCGTTCTACTGTCATGCTGGAATGTGCTACAGAACTCACTGAAACTGAGTACTCCTGTTAGTATTACTGTGTTTAAGACCTTATACTCAAAATACATCACAGAAGCCTGCAACTGCTTCCAATGATCCAAGCTCTGGAATGTGCTACCGAAATCACTGAAACTAAGGACTCCTGTTAGTCTCACTGTGTTTAAGACCTTATACTCAAAATACATTACAGAAGCCTGCAACTGCTTCCAATGATCCCAGCTTACTTACACCCCTTCCACATCCTCCCTGCTTTTCCCATCCTCCTTCCTTTTGTATCAGAGCATAACTTGTCCCTGAGCCACCTACTTATCTACCGCCCTAAATCTCACCCTCCCTCACCAACCTATTCCTTGTATACCCACAGCATCTCATTCCTTCACTCCTAGTATTATCCCAGTTCCAGACCCCCCCACTGGCTGCCCACTTTTCCTGACACATGTCTCGCCCTTGATATGCCTGGGTCTTTTTAAACTGGCTATGTATGTCTCTTTGCTTTTAGCATCCACTTCAACTAATCTCTTCGCTGGACTATAATGCCTTTACCTTACAGGAATACAAAACCATGTATGTTGTTGTATCTGGTATAAATTTTTACTGACTTGCTACCCTATTGTTATATATACCCTTACCGACTGTCTTTTACCTGAACCCAAATGTATTTTTACTTATACTGTCTATTGCAGGCCTACCTGTACCGTTGTACTCTTGCATCTACTGTCTATTTGTCTGTATATAAATGCATTGTTACCTGACTTGTGTAATGCAGATCTGCCTTGTAAATGAGCTTGCTCAATGGTGTTCACCTGGATAAATAAAGAATTTGATTGATTGATTGATTGATTGACATTAAAGTTTTATAATTAGGCATGACTCAACCTTAATTTTAATGTGTATATGTGGTAGTTGCATAATACAAAATATAAAGATAGTTCTACATTTCTAAGTTTGGAAAAATGGCACAGTTATTTATGACATGGAAACTACTTTTGTGGGTAACTCGGTATCCAGTATGCATTATTTTCCATTTCTAGTAATAAATAAAATTTTTAAATACAGTGTCTCTGTATTCTGTTTAAGTGTATTAGTTTACAACATTTAATGATTTGATGTTCTTCCATACATATGTGTTGCTATCTATCATCCAATGTAGACAGCACTAAAAATACAAACAAGAGGTTACCAAAGTTTCATTACTTTATGCATATACTGTTTATTCCCAGTCTATGTGCCTTTCACACTTAAGCAGGACATTAAGCCAAAAAGATAAACATGAACAAATCAATTGGTTGCACTTGATTTATAATGTAACCATCTCTGTTGCATACTACTACTGTGGGTAACACAGATACCAGAGTAACAATGCAACATGTGAAATAGAAGGTCCAACTTTTTATTAGTGGCTTTTTATCAATCAAACATCCAAAACACATTGATAAGAACAATGCCACATCAGGGGCCATTTTGACAGCATTGTAGCTCCATGGAGGCAGATTGAGGGCAGGCTCAACCACAGTGAATAACCAGAAAGAACCCATGCAAGCTGTTAGGTGTTGATAACTGTAGATGCAGGCACTGCATGACATCCCCTGGCAACTAAGTGCCAGCCGTTGTGGGGAAAATTATGTCAAAATATCACACTGGCCCACCCTGTGCTCACCACCACATGCATCACAGGGACACCACTGCTGCAGGGTTCTTGTACTGCACGTGTAATGCCCCATCCAAACTGCTCTTAAAGTGAAAAAAAATACACCAAAATGAACTACAAACAAACAAAGGCAAGGCCAGAGACAGCTGGTTGTTACCTGGTAAGTCTGAGCCACATCAGGGGTCATTTTGAGAATCACCGTACCTCCACAGAGCCAGACTGATGGCAGGTCAAACCACAGTTAAAAAACAGAAAGCACCCAGGCAAGCAGTTTGACTCTGATAACTATAGATGTGGGAGCTACATGACATCCTCCAGCAACCCCATGCTGGCCTTTGTGGTGAACAATATGCCGAAATATCACATGGTCCCTCCCTGGGCTCACCACCATGTGCATCATAGGGATGCTGCTGCTGCAGGGTTCTTGTTCTGCACATGGAATGCCACATACAAACTGCTCTACAAGTCAAAAAAATGCACCAAAGTGACCCATGAACAAGCAAAGGCAAGGCCAGAGACAGCTGGATGTTATACAGTGGGCCTATCTGTAGAAATAGGTGATGCATAATACCCCCTTGCAACTCTGTGCCAGCCATTGTGGGGAAAATTATGCCAAAATATCACATGGGCCCACTCTGAGCTCACCACCATGTGCATCACAGGGACACTGCTACCACAGGGTTCTTGTACTACTGCACATGGAATGCCACATCCAAAATGCTAGTGTTAGGCCCAGGTGATGTATTTTTTATTTTCAAGCAGTTCCAAGATATTATGCCAACACTTGACATTTCATTTATAGGCAGTCTCATTATAAACAAATTTGCTAAATATTTTTGCCAGATTAATCCAAACCACTGATGTTGCCCAACAGGCACTAGTGTACCCAGGCAATGACCAGATTACTGTAATACATATGGGGCCGGATATTCAAACTGCACTATTTTGTGGTGCAAGCCCTTGCGCTGCACAAAATAGTTGTGCAGGGGTGTGTCCAGAGTGATATTCAAAGTAGTTGCGCCCTTGAGCAACTCCTTTGAATATCACCCCCCGGCCACAGCCACTGCATGGCGCGAGTGGAACTTGTGCCACCGCAAGTTGTCAAGTGGGAGCATTCAACTTCTGGTGGCGCAGTACCATTGCGCCATGCAAAATCCCCATATTCAAAAGGTGACATGCAAATGGGGCCATAATTCATGCAAGGTGCAGGGGGGGCCATTTGCATCTGATTATGGCCCCATTTGCATGCCATTAGCATGCAGGTGCACGGATCCCCGAGGACTTGTACCTGGCACCCTGCCAGGCAGCAGCCATCGGGGACCGATGCCCCCTGCAGCCCGATCGCAGGCAAAACAATGTAGAATCCCCACCACCACCCCCCACTGGCCCGATCCCAGGCATAGTTTAACCCCTCCCACCAGCCCGATCGCGGGCAGCAATGTGGCTCCTCCCCAATGTATCCCAGGTGGTCCAGTGGACCAAAAAGCCCAATCGTGGGCAGTAGTTGTTTAATAAACCCCCCCTCCTCCTGAGAACATCCCTGGTGGTCCAGTGGACTGAAAAGCCCGATCGCGGGCAGTAGTTGTTTAATAACCCCCCCTCCCGAATTCATCCCTGGTGGTCCAGTGGCACATCGATCGCGGGATGTAGAATGAACCCCGAACATAGCCCTGGTGGCTAGTGTCCCCCACCCCACCCACCCAGCAGCCCCACCACCCCACTCTCCCCGCAGCCGCGGCGGCAGCATCCACCGCGCCTGCCCCGCCACTCATCGAGCCGACTGCCCGGGTAGGGCTGCCTTGGTGCAGAACAAGAGCCAATGGGTGTGCAGCCCATATTGTACATGACAGTTCAGAGTTGTGAATGAATACATTTATTCATTCACAAAACTGGACTGTCTTGAGGTATGGCTGCACACCCATTGGCTCTTGCTCTGCACCAATGGCATGCAGCCCCACCGGCAGTCAGTCAGCGGGCGTGGGGCGGCAGGCGGTGGATGCTGCCACCCACCGCCGCTGGGGAGCGGGTGGTGGGGCTCGTGGGAGGGGGTGGGCACACTAGCCACCAGGTCTATGTTTGGGGGTTGTTCAACTTTACATCCCGCTATCGGGATGTGCCACTGGACCACCAGGGATGAATTCAGGAGGAGGGGGGTTATAAACCACAACTGCCCGCGATCAGAATTTTCAGTCCACTGACCACCAGGGATATGTTCAGGGGGAGCCACATTGCTGACTGTGATCGGGCTGGTGGGGGTGATTAAACCATGCCTCACGATCGGGCCAGTGGGGTGGTGGTGGGGATTCTACACTGTTTTGCCCATGATCGGGCTGCAGGGGCGCACAGGGAGTGGGGGGCAGCCACAGGTGGCAGCTGCTGTGTTGCACCCTGCAATACAGCAGCTCACCTGTGGGTGGCCCTCGACTTGATCCTTCTTTTTTTGCTCAAAGTGATGCAGGCGCAGGTTGGGGGTTGCACCTGCACAACTCTGCACAGCCCAGCTGAATATCGGGCTGTGCAGTTTATGCATGGTTCCTCCCCCTCCAGTTCAGCATGCATTCATTTGCATTGCGCTGTTGCTCAGCCTGTTTTCAGTGGCACAACTGCCTCCTGCTGAATATCGCAGAATGGCGCAAGTTCAGACTTGCACAGGTACAACCCTATTGCGCATGGCGCAACCCTTTTGAATATCTGGGCCATGGCGTCCCTCCCATACCCCTGAATGTACTAAGCAATGCCATGAGCATCCTTTCTGAGATAAGCCCAAGTGCTGTATTTTTTTTATTTTTAAACAGTTCCAACATATTGTGCCATCACTTGACATCTAATTTAGATGCAGTCTTTTTATAAATAAGTCAGGAAAATTTTTTGACAGATGAATCCAGAACAATGATGTTGTCCTACATACACTAGTGCAGTACACCCAGGCAATGACCAGATTATAACACATGGTACTCTCCCCATGCCATGAGCAGCCATTTTGAGGTAGACCCAAGTGTTTTTTTTTTAAACAGTTCCAACATATGCCACCACTTGATTGATGTCTAATTTAGAAGCAGTCTCATTCCTACACATGGTAACCCCCCCAATAACCTTGAATGAGCTGACCGATGCCATGAGAAGCATTTTTGAGGTACTGTAAGCCCCATTGCTGTAGTTTTTTATTTCAAACAGTTCCAACATATTATGCCACCATCCACACCTGATCCCCTAGTTCAGTATGACAATACAATCACGCTCCTTTATAATCTGACATCAAGAAAGGCAACATTTTCATTTTAAAGTAACACACACACACACACCCCATAACAGGAGCCAGCATCACCTCTTGTTTACAAATATTACACGCATCTCACACAAATTGCATTTTTTAATTTAGAACATTTTAAGAGTGCAGCTTTTATATTCATTGCACATACACACTTCTAAATTAGAGCCATCATCACATCAACAGGTGCAGCATTCATTCAGCAAAGGCACATTCTCAGAATTTACCAGTAGGAACCCCACTGGTGTTGTTTTTCTCTTTTAAACATGATTAAAGTTATCATCATAGGAAAGTTCATCAATATTAACAATATTCTGAAAAAATCAAATTATATAATGAAAACTTGCTGGATGGATTGTAAACAAACTACTATACATCACAAACAAAACTCTATTTGATTAGACTGATCACATATATGCACAGCCCCATTTGAAGAGGGGTCCTTCACAAACAGCTGGGCCATGACAGAAATCACAAATTTAACTTTTCTACCCCCAAATATGATAGAACACAACTGCTGAACTATAGCCAGATAGTATTTTATATGCCCCATTTAAACAGTGCCAGCACCAGAGAAAAGTTCAGCTGATATACTTCCTAAACTACTTCCTAGGTGTCAGCGTGGCTCAGTTGGTAGCACATCCGCCTCTAGACCAGAAGGTCGTGGGTTCTCGCCCCACACCGGGATTGGACTTGCACCTAAAAAAAATCGCTGGCATCTGAGTGCAGTATTGGGGGGTGCTGTACTGCTGGGGTGTGCTGTCCTTTGGATGAGACGTTAAACAGCGATCCCTTCTACCCATCCTGGTGTTGTCCTGGTGGGTGTCCAGATGGAAGTAAAAGAACACAGGGCACTTTTCGCAAAGAGTAGGGAACATTCCTGGTGTCCTGGCCAACATTCCCCTTCCCATAAGCCGGTTCATGTAATTATCCAGGCTGTGTGTGGGTGATGATGTGTGATATGGCTGCCACCACACATTCAGTCACTTCACTACCAGTCTAGCATTGCTTGTAAAGCGCTTTGGATGTAAGAAAAGTGCTATATAAATGCAGATTCTTCTTCTTCTAAACAAAACTTTAAAATATACTCATTATGCTGCACAGCCCACTAATTCAATCATCCTCTGTTTTGAAGATAGACCCTTCACAAACAGCAGGTCATGAAGTCCTGAGGTGTAAACTTTACTTTTTCTGTTCCCAAAATGACACACAATAACTACTGCACTTTATCCAGTCACTATTTAATATGCCTCCCAGAATTTTAACTTACTGTTTTGTAGCAGAATGCTGAGGCTCATGTTTTCTAGTGACTGGAGACCTCTGAGAACCATCCAAACTCCTGTGCAGCACATTAGATTTTAAATGGACGATGCTTCCTTCTCCATTTTTAAGAATGGTAAATGGGAGAAGCAGTGGGAAGAGAATAGTTTTGCATAGAGCCAGAGTACCAAAACCAACTCCTTAATGTCGCCTTCAGTTCCCTGCTGTTTGCGCCAATACCAGTATCATCAGCCACATGGGTAACATGGACATGACAGCAAGAGCCACAACTTGTGATGCTGCTGCTCCCAGCAGGCTGTATGTACCACTGCATTAAGATTGCAAACAAGTGTGGGTGAAACACATTAAGCAACGTGAACTGACACTGAAAAAAACTCAAAACATAAAGGCAGAATACACAAAAGTAATTATGCAGCTATATAAGACACCACAGTAATGCACAAAAGTAATAAATTACATGTGGTGTTGAGTAAATGTAATTACATCTGCATAAAATCGATAATCACTGGGGGACAGTTGCACATCCACTCTGTCCATTAAAAAAGAAGACTTTAGTATTGTGCTTTAAATACAGTACATTTAATGGTCACCAATATGAGTAGTACAGCCATATCGCAAAATGGCTGCTTTTTTAAAGGCTATTTTCATTATTAAAATGTTGCCACAATACAATAAAAATATATTCACCTTTTTTTAATGCACATTCTCTTGACCATATTGTCAACAGTACAGAGCACACATTCTGTATTCTTAATAAATTATGAGTAAAATACAGACCTTATTTTAAGTGCACACCCATGTCTCTCAAATATTGACCACACACACACATATATATATATATATACTATAGCTAAATGGAGATTATTGACAAAGAAAGAAAGTGTTATAGATGTGACTTTCAGGAGTTATGGCTGAGAAAACACACATAAGTAGAGAGTACTAGGGGTCAAATTCTCATGGTGTTATGCATCCACACAGTTAAAACAGAAGAACAAAATCTGGACAGCGCTGATAGGGCTGCAGCCAAGGAATCTGAGATAAAAATATTGAAAATTACCAACGTTCATGAGCCTACATTCACAGCATGTAACATAGGCTCATAAATTTGTTGTTTTTAAATAGTTTACACGAAATTTTCAAAATAGCCTTGTTATGACCCTGCTTCTTGAAGAAGGGCAGAGAAAATATTCGACTCCTTGCCTAAAGGTGATTTCATGCAAAGACTGCAAAATCACCTTTCGGGATGCAAAAACACATTTTGAGCAGCAGTTAAAAAAATGGCAACTGTCACATTCATGAAGTGCTGGAAAGAAATGGCTATGTTGAAAATTTGGGGTTAAAATATTGAATATTACCAAACTTAAAGCCTGTGTTTGCAAAATTCAACATAGCCGCATAACTTTTTTTTTAAATATTTTTACATCAAATTTATAACATAGGCTTCTTATGACCCTGTCTTATGAACATGCTAGAGAAAATGTTCAACTCCTGTCCAAAAGGTGATTTCATGCAGGGACCACAAAACCACCTTTCAGGTTGCAAAACAACATTTTGGCCAGGATTTGAAAAATGACAACTGTCACATTCGGTAGCTCATCAATATGGTGAATGCATTTGGGTGACTCCATAACTGTGACAGTAAAATAACAAACACATTAACTGTGACCTATATTTAATAGTGACAGGGTGAAAATGCTGATTCTGAGGTGCTAACCTACTCCAGCATCAAGGATCACCTCGGAGTAAGAATCCTAGAGATAGCGGGGGGGGCCCAGGGGCACAGTCCCTGTGGGGGGTGTGGGGGCAGAGTCCCCCACTTACTAAAAAGGTCTTTAGGTGCACAGGTAATCAGGTGAAGGATTTGTACCCTGTCTTCCTGGTGAGCACTGTGTGTGGGTTGAAAATTAAATGTCAATAGCTGTTTATTATGGGCACTGTAATTATAGTCATCATTATAAATTTGCCATTCTGATGCTTGCCATTAATTCCTTGCTGTTATCACATGGAGCCATCACATGCATGAGGTGCTGTAAAGACATGGCTATGGTTTACATTTGGGGTAAAAATACTGAAGATTAGCAAAGTTATGAGCCTGTGTTTGCAGAATTCAACATAGGCTCATAACTTTGTTGCTTATTTAATATTTTTACACCAAATTTTCAGCATAGCCTTCTTATGGCCTCACCTCATGAACAATGGCAGAGAAAACTTTTAACTCCTGCCTGAAAGGTGATTTCACCCGGGCACCGCAAAATCAGCTTTCAGGACAGATTTGCTTATTGTCGATGGAATTGTTCGTGAGGCAAGGTCCTAAAAAAAGGTATGTTGAAAATTTGGGCCACAAATATGCAAAAATGGCCAAGTTATACCACTAAGTTCAAAACACCACTGAAATACGTTGAACCAAATATCTGTTTCTTCAGTTTGTGGTCCGGCTTTGAAGATTGACTATGTGTCTGCAGTCCAGAGAGGATTAAGGCGTTGGACCCCCAATGGGTATGTAAGGGCTTGGGGGGTGTAGGCTGGTGGGTGCTGAGTGGGAGGGTCAGGTGGGGGGACAGAAACAGCCACAAAACATTTCAATGGATGTTTTTTTTTTAAAGTGTTAAGGAAAAAAAAATGAACTGAGGATTCCTGATTGTGACACTGGAAATTGGGTACCCCAGTGTCACTGTTATATTTCTGGGGATGTGTGCCATGGTGGGGGGCTGAGAGGGAGGGTTGGGTGGCAGGAGGATAAAACATATATAAAACAAAACAAAAAAACAAATAACCGTGCATGCATGGTACTTGGTGGGGTGACAAATAAAACAGAATGAGGATTTGTGATATTGACACTGGGATATTTGCACCCACAGTGTCACAGTTATGTTTCTAAAAGGAGGAAGGACAGGAAGGGTAGGGTGGGCATGGAGGAAAAGTATATAAAAAAGACAGTCTTAGTCCACGGTCTTGCTCATGGAGGTCAAGGTGGAGCATGGCACAGTCCACCATGTGCAAGATAGCCACTGAACTCTACAGTACATGCACAAGTAGTCAAGCATGCACACAATAGTTTGGCAGCCATCTTGGACATGGTGAACTGTGCCGTTTTCCACTGTGAATTCTGAAAAATAGTGCTGTGTGACTGCTACTTGAGAGAGCAGAGTGCTTCACAGATGAGGAGGCAACTGTTCGATCAGAAAAATCTCCTTTTTTAATTGATCACAGGAGGTCTGCAGGGCTCGCCAACTGCAGTCCAAAAAAGGTGCTGGCATACAATTAGGTGAAGTCCCACAGCCTAGAGCGGAGTCACACTGTATATGAGCAGGGATGTAATCTTCAGCACTGGAATTAGCCATTCAATAGCAGCAAAAATAACAGGAATTTAAAAGGGCAATTGTTTCTTTAATTTGGCACTTGTAGTAGTTTAAAACAAGCATTTGTCAATGCCGAATGTTGTCTTGCTGGTGTTGGCATTGGTAGTGCAGGAGTTAAAGAGATGCATAATAGGAATAGCAGGTAAGTATAGAACCGTTGTCAACCCCACCTCACCCTGCAGAGACTGACAAGCATTGGCGTGTGTGGTAGTGAGGATTCTTATAACAGATTAGACAGACATTCTTTTTGGTGCATAAAAAATGCAAGGCCTGCATTTGTCATTTTATTGTCCAAATAACAAAAAAAAAGCAAAAAAAAATATACAGAAAAAAAAATAAGTAGGTGTTATTCCTTCACACCAATGCAAATTCATTAGGATATTATTCTTCTCCACATTAAAATAGCAATAACAGAATTCCTGAATTCTTCCTTTCTCTCTCAGTGTGGAAACATTACACACTTAGCTGTTCTCAGCTCTTACTCTGTTCATAGTCAGAAGGCAACTGACCATTTCACTATCTCTCACTCTAACTCTTCTATCTGATCTCCTATTTAGCTAGCCCTCCGGTGGACATCCTTTTATGGCAGCCTGACATGACATCAGAGGTCAGGTGATAACATCAATTGGAAGAAAAACAGTCCTATAAACCTCTATGTTTCTTAAAATTAGGTACTAACATTTCTGACATAATGCTATCCTGTATGTCCACCAGTTGAACTCTTAAAAGTCTCTCTAATGAGAGGAAAGAGCTAAAACATACTTAAAGGGGCACTGACAGCTTTTCCCCTCAATTATCGTTTATTTTATACTAGTGACTCTCTAGGCACATATCTGTGTTAATGCTTTAGTAGAATACCCCTGCATAAAAGAAAACACAATACATGTACCTGTTTTTTATAAATTAGCAGCCTTTCCACTTCATCCATCCCATATTAAAATCCTCTGCCCACCGGAAACAGATTGGTGGTAAGAAGGTGCTGAGAACGCACGTCTACTGGGAGCGCTGTGCAGACATTCACATTTTATCATCCCCATCCCAACAACAACATAATCCAGTGCAATATGTTATTTTAAGGGGTTCCTGGTATTTGTAACTAAAAACTGCGCAGTTGTTCAGTAGCAAAATAGTATTAGAATCTGGTGCTGAATTCCCTTCCTGGACAGATGCAGACCATCCTGCCAGTATAGGCTGGTGTCCCTCCAGGTGGAACCCCAGTCCCCAATGAAGCCAAACCCCTGTGCTCCACACCATTTTTTCAACCATTCATTAAACTGCATGGTGTAAAGTACCATCGCCTCACCCATGCCATTGACAGGCAGCACTTCTGAGAAGGATACTGTGTGTGCTACTTGTCTTAGGCCCTTCCCCAACTCTACAAAGTCCTCCTGCACTGCTCTAATCTCATGATGAGCCAAGTCATTTGTCCCTAGGTGGACAATGACGTCCAGCTCAGACTCCCATGCAGCTGTTCTCATGATCCTGAAGATGCGCTTCCTGTCCCTCCAAGCCATGGCACCAGGCAGGCACCTTACTTCAGTTTTCCCTGCTCCCCCCGGTTCTATCCCCCTAATAATTGAGTCCCCCACCAGGAGCTGCTTCCTTTCCCTGTGGTGTCCTCTGCCTCCTTCCTGTGGGCCTCCCTTGTGACAGTTGTCCTCAGCCTCCTTAGCCTCCTCTGCGGTGCATCCGTAGGGGAGCTATGCTCCCCCAGAATGGTGTATGGATTGTGGAGTGGAACAACTGACTGGGTGTGCCTCTGTTCCACCATCCTCACCCTCCCTGAGCACACTGTGGTCCAACTGCTGTGCTTTCTTCACAACCTCTGAGGTAGTGGTGGTGGCTCTGGTGCTCCCTGAATGGGGGAGGTTCCCTATCCTACTGTCCAGTGTGGCCTGGAGGAAGGTTCCCTTACTACTGTCCAGTGTGGCCTGAAGACAGGCAACTTCCTCCCTCAGAGCAGAAAGTTGTCTGCAAATAGGGCAGCATCTCAGCTGCTAGAAAGACTCCCAGAAGACTGCTGCCCCACAGCCATTACATTGCACTACTCCCTACATGTTTATCTACTTTTTGTGTGTGTGTGTGTGTGCATGATTGGTTTGCTATATAGAAATATATACATTATACAATGTGTATGCTTATATTGACAGTGCAGTGTGCTAGAGAGGATATGACAGTGATATGCACCTTGCACTCTTGAGGAAATGATGTCAGAACCCCAGGTATAAAGGAACTATTTCCAGGGGTTGGTGGGGTGAGTGGTGGGCAGGGGTTGGGCCTAAACTGTGCCGTCACGAAACAATCAGCTAAAAGCTTTTACCCACTGCTGCAATGAGTGCCTCCCTGTCAGCAAGATGCCCTACACAACAATTTGACAGAGAAAATACCCTGCTAATCAAACAGAGAAAAATCCAGACATCCAAGTCAGACACAGATAAACCTCCCCAGTCCCAAAACAGCCTGGTGGTTTGTGCTCTGAAAGCAGTCAGCCCCAAAATAAGTCAGCTGTGCTTTAAACTCTTCCTGCACTGAAAATCTTAAGAATAGTAACAAAAGTAAAGCTAGATCCACCTCCCTCTGTTGCTTGAAAGACTGTCTTTTCCTGATAATTCTATGTTCCTTTTTTCACCTTTCAGTTACAAGTAGCCTCCACCTGCAGAATATCTGTTACAAACCAAAGACAATTGTAAGGTTCACCTCCCTCTGTTGTGAGCACAACTCACTTTCTTGCAAATCCTATGTTCGGTATTGCAGCTTCCAGCCAGAGGTAGCTTCACCTGAAGAATATTAGCTGTTCAGAGGCATTTTCTTAACAGGGATAGACAAGAAGAGAAATAAGGTATCAGGTTGGCCACCCTGATAGGGAAACTAAAGAACAGTCAGAAAATAGGAAATATTAGGGGATGCCTGTTTTAAATCCTTATTATGGCACAGGGTGTGTGTTTGGATTGCTGGACATAACGCTCATGCCATTTCACCTCACCCTACCCTGCAGACTCTGACAAGTGTTGCGTTGTGCCTTTGGGTCATCTAGCCTTATATTCACCCCATTTCTAAAGGAAGTTTGTTGAGATGGGTGCAGCATAAGAGAATGGGTTGAACTTTGGGGCTGAAGAGTCCAAGGCACACCTTGAAGCCTGTCAGTGGCTGCAGGGTGGAGGTGGAGGACCAATGGCATGAGCACTACAGCTGACAATCCAAAGACACACCACTGATGCCTGTTAGTTTGTACAGGGTGGGACATAATGGTTAGAAAACCTAATGCCCTGGCCATCTGTTGGTATTTGCACTCCAAATTATAAACATGGCCTTTCTGTGACCCCACCTCATGAAAGCATTTGGGAACTCTGCTAATGAACAGTGTCCCTGTGATTTTGTTAATCTGTCTCAAATGTTGATTTCCCACAGTGACTGCACCATTCTGCACCACATTAAAATGTCAGCTGCACCATTGATAAGGAGATGGGAAGAGATGACAATGCTGAAAATCTGGAGTGAAAATATTAAACATTCTCGAAGTTATGAGTGTGTGTGAAAACTGTGCATCTCAAACTCGTAACACAGTCATTTAGTGGAATTATTTTACCAAATTTTTAGCAAAGCTATTTTGGGACCTCTGCTCATGAACAGTGGCACTACGATTATCTTAATCTGCCCAGAACATTGATTTCCCACAGCGACCATGAGATTGTGCACCAGATGTGTGAAACTACATTTCAGGCAGGATGCGACAAATGACAGCTGTACTGTTCATAAGAAGTGTGCAAAAATGACAATGTTGAAAATCTGGAGTGAAAATATAACAAATTCTCAAAGTTACAACTGTGCGTGGACACTGCACAATGCACGCCTGTAACATAGTCATTTTATGGAATTTTTCACCAAATTTTCAACATGGGTATTTTGGGACCTCTGCTCATGAACAGTGTTACTGTGATTTTCTTACTCTGTTCTGAACATGCTTTCCTATAGTGACCGTGTCACTGCACACCAGATATGTAAACACACGTTTTAGATAGGATGTGGAAAATGACAGCTGTACTGTTCATAAGGAGGTGTGAAAAAATGGCAATGGTGAAAATCTGGATTAAAAATATTAAAAATTATTGAAGTTAAGAGCATGCTTGGAAACTGCACAATGCTCACTTGAAACAGTTATTTTATGGATGTGTATCACCTAATTTTCAACATAGGCATTACAGGATCACTGCCATGAACAGAGTCACTGTGATTTTCTTAATCTGTTCCAAACACTGTTTTACATAGCGATCATGCTATTTTGCGTGGAAAGTGCGAAAACACAATTTGGCAAGGATGTGAAAAATGACATATGCACTGTTCATAAGGAGGTGTGAAAAATGTCAGTGTTGAAAATCTGGAGTGAAAATATTACAAATTTGCAAAGTTACAAATGTGCATGGAAACTGTGCAATGCATACTCATAGCCCAGTCATTTAATGGACTTTCGTCACACTGCCCACCGAGCCACCTGAAAACGTATTATATGACTTGGTCCGCTGTTCATGATGGTGCAAATAAAATATATGTTATATATTCTTTATTTTTTATACCATCAACAGTGGAACAAGTCAGCTATCATTTATGTTTTCAGGGAACTGAGAAGTATGTGCACCAGACAGTGAACTGCACACATGCTGCTTAGCAGATTATTGCACTGCTTGCTCCTGCTTTTCCACACATGCACACAGCAAGACAGAAAGAAAACATTACTGAGACCACTAAAATAATTTATTTTTTGAAACAGAGATTATTAAGTCAGAATATAACAAGAAAGGGAAGGACACCACTGTTTTAGCTTATTTTCTGTACAGTGTTTTTGGCCAGTGTTCGTACAAATCTTAGTATGTTGTCTTATGTCTCAAAAAGTCATCATGACTCCAGGCGAATAAAAATGAGAGCATAAGATGGAATGAAAAGTCTCTATTAATTCATGCCACACTCAGCCATGCGTGCAGTGCAACCAGTCCCCAGAACTGTGCACCCCTAAAATGCTGCTGTCTTATGTCCAGAAAATTCCTGACTCCAGACAAACAAAAATGAGAGCATAAAATTGAATGAAAAGTCTCTGTTAATTCATATTACACTCAGTCATGCATGAACTCACTTCAATAAGAACTATGTCACCTGCTGCTGCAGTTGGAATTTCATGTAATGCTTCTTGACCTGACTGGTCTGATGCATGGTGTCTTGTCAAATGATATGCTAAAAGGATGACCCAACCATTGAGTTAACCATCATGATGATGTGGTAATGCTTTTGGTTGCCCAAAATCTATTGCACTGACCCCAACAGGAAGGATGCCCTCTGTGTGTACACTAATACTACCCTTGGTAAGTTAATGCACCTGTTACCATCATGGTTTTCCACAAAACCTGACCTTAAATATTTATATCTATCTATCTATCTATCTATCTATCTATCTATCTATCTATCTATCTATCTATCTATCTATCTATACATATATGTAATCATTGCTTTTTTTGTATCACAGGTCATATAGTCGAACGTTTAAAAAATATTCATTAATGTTTTGGTTATCTTTACAGGTCTTCAGCGTATCATCATAGTTTCATATTTTCACAGATGGATACAAGTTCGAAAGGAATTAGCCCATACAGAACTCGCCACCAGCATGTTAGTGGTGGAAGGTATACTTCCTATCACCCATATAAAAGTCTAATCTTTTTTTAAATTGTTCCACATTTTTGCTTGTAACAATGCCTAAGAGGAGTGAGTTCCATATAGAAGGCACTCTCTGGGTAAAAAATATTTTACACTTTGTAGTTTTGCACAAAGCAGTTTTTAACTTAAAATTATGGGATTTTATATTATTATTAGTTAGGTGTCTTTCCAGACAGATTGTGTCTAACATAGACCCTTTTTGAAGGGCTTTTAAAATGTAAATCAAATCACTCCTTAGGGCTCTATATTATAATGAGAATAGCTTAAGTGATTTAAGGCTGCACTTGTAGCCTTTGTTAGCCATGTTATTAATCATTTTAGTAACCTTGTGCTGAACCTTCTCTGTCATGATTTGGCAGCCTATTAAAGTAGGAGCACAAAGAGTGCACAGTAGTCCAAATGTGGATGCACTAGTCCAGTATTTAATGGCAAAATGACCTCTGGATTTCTGCTTTTAATATGCTTCAAAATATTTCCCAATTTGCTATGGCACTTTTTGACTGTTTTAGTTGTGTGTATGTCAAATTTTAGATTATCCAATATTGCAACACCCAGATCACTCTCTTCTGGTGTAACTGTTAGCTTTATGTTATTCATTAGGTAGGTAGAATATTATTCTTCCCAATGTGCATGATCTTACATTTTGTAACACTGAACTTCATTTTGTTGTCTACTGCCCAGTCACAGAGTTTATTTGAATTATCTGGCAGAGTGACTATAGACTGGGCATTGTTTACCACACTCTCCAGTTTGCAATCATCAGCATATTTATTTATCCAAACACCATCTGATGCTTGCATACTGGAGACCAGTATATTAAATAGTAGAGGTCCCAGCACAGATCCCTGGGGCACACCACTAGAGACAGGACTCCAGTTGGACTCATATCCTCTAATAACCACTCTCTCTTGTCTATTGTACAACCAAGATGCAATCCATTTTATTAGTTTAATGTCCAAATTTATATTAACCAGTTGCTCAATGAGGGTTTTATGGGAGACGGTGTTGAATGCCTTTTCGTAATCCAAAAATACAACATCCATTGGCACTCCATTATCTAGGGCATCTCTGACCGGTTCAAAAAAAATTAATGAGATTAGTTAGACATGATCTGCCAGGTGTAAATCTGTGCTGGCAAATAGCTATGCATCCTGTGTTCCTAATATGATCAACAAGTTTATATTGCATAAGCCTTTCCATGATTTTGCTAATGAGGGAGGTGAGGCTGATAGCCTGTAGTTACATAGAAGTTGTTTGTTGTCACCTTTAAAAAATTGGTGTGATAGTGGCCTCTCTCCAGGACTGTAGTACACTTCCCTCCTTTACTGAGGTGTTAAACAAAAAAGTTAAGGGGCCTGAAAGTTCTTTGGAAAGTTCTTTTAAAAATTTCAGGTAGATGCAGTCCAGACCCAGAGATGTCCTAACTTTAATTAAGCTGATGGCATCCAGTACGTTCTGTTTAGTGAACAATATAGATGAGTCATTAGTGGGTTGCATGTCTGTGTTTATGTTTTCTTTGGGTTTAAATATATTCCCAAATACTGATTGAGTTCTTCAGCCAGTTCTTTTTCATCAATAATTATTTTATCATTTGAATTTAATGTACCAATTCCTCTCTGACTTCCTTTAAGTGAACCAATATCATAAAATTTGTTTTTATTATCTTTAACATTTTTTGCAAGGTTTATTTCTAACCTCCGTTTTGCCATTCAAATAAGTTTTTTTGGTTTTTTGGCAAGTGTCTTAAATCTGTTCCAGTCAGTATCTTTATGACTCTTGCTGTATTTACAGTGTGCTCTATATTTTTTTTTGATAGTACACTTAATTTCATTGGTCCACCATAATGGTGTCCTTTGTTTATTATTGTTGTATTTGACTTGGTCAGGAACCCATTTATTTATACAAAGATCCAGTTTGGTTTTAATTTTATCCCATATCTGCCCAAAATGAAGATTCTTCAGATCCTCTTCCCAGTTCCACATGGCAAGATAACCTTTGATACTTTTGTAATCTGCTTTATGATAGTTTTTGAATTTTGTTATCCCATTGTTACTCTGAGTATACCTTTGGACATTACATATTAGCATGTTATGGTCACTATCCCACAATTTAACTGCTGTGATTTGTGAAGAACACGATTTGTCTCATGATGAGTGACTGGTATGACATGACTAATGTACTGTATGCAAATACCTATAGCTGTATTTCCCTGACCCGTACTACCCCAAACTCCTTGACTTGAAAACTCATATCAATGAATTTGACTACAATGGTCAGCCTGAGATACTATAAAACAGGCTTACATGTAACTTACAACCCAAAAACTTAAAGTTTTATAATTCATGAATTGTGACCATAAAGATGAATAACACAATTTGTACCATGACTGACTCGTGATGATCGCCCTGACTTAAAAACGCACATAATGAGTACAATGTTCATGATGAGATATGCACCACACCAGTACTCTGAAGGGAAGCCCAATGAATAACTGTGACTTAAGGTACAGAAGGAGATTGGGCCCTAAAGAGATACATGCACAGACAGATTAAGATTGCGCTATGCACTCAGGAGATGCAGATGCAAAGGCACAACAACACTTTAACCAGTGCTCATGAATCACAAATCCAAATCTTGAAAAGAATACCTTTTTCTGCTTGGGGGGTGGCAGTGCACTGCAGTAACAGTTCACTACCAAGATACCACAAAACAGTACAAAATAACACAAACAGATAATAGGTTCACAGTGCTGCAATTACTGTGTGACACAATAAAATGTGCCTGATTTGATGGCACGCATTGCACACAAACTCACACACACTAGAGGTGAGGTAATGCGCAGCAAATTGAAAACTTCAGTAATGCAACCAAGTATTTTTAACAAACTAAAATTATGCACTACTGCAACACAACAATCAGAAATAAAATGACAAAATTACTGAAAATATTATTGTGTGTACATTAACACAGTTATACAAGAAAAATATAACCAAAACAGATAGACTGCCTTTCTCCCAGTTTAGCTACCTCCCTCCACCATGGATGGGACTCTCCCTCAAGTACTGTTTCAAGTGTCTGTCACTACACAGACTGAATGTTCTAAATTAACATTCAAAAGCCACACACAAACAATAAACACTCAATGATATGAACATAGAAGAGTTTCCTACAATTGAAGTACTACATTTTGAGCAAAATAAAAATGAGTCAAAAAGGCTTTTTGAATGGCTTTTAGAGGGTTTGAATATCAGAGTTCTGAGAGCAAATTGTCTCCAGCTTCCACTACCCACCCACACTACACAGAACTGAGGCTGTGCAAAACAATCTAAAGCCCATGTGACTTGCAATCCCATTAATCACTACAAAATTCGCCTTGGAGCTCACCAACAAGTTGAGGTGATGTCGAGAGCATTGATTTCAATGTACTTTGCATTAAAATTGACGCAGAAGTGGTTGGGGGAATGCAAAGTAATGCAAAGTCATTGTTTACAATGGACTTCACATTCCTCATCATGATGCAAAGTGCTCCACTTCACATTTAGATTACTTTGCAGATTCTGCCTTAATTTACAAATTGCTTCACAGAGATTTTGGCCACTTCACCCACCTCTACTCTCAGACTCTGAAAAAACATTTCCTAACACAGCACCCTGCTTTCTTAGAAAAAAAGCACAATTTTAAAAATGCATTGAAATTCACATGTGTGTGCTATCTAAATTAGGTACAGATATAACTAGTTTGACTGACAAATTCAAAATGCAGATCCAACACCATTTGTTGATGTTGTGCGTGCTTTAACAATAACATTTTGAAAATGTGAAATTTGGAAAAAGTTGCATTATTTGACAAAGGCACATTCAAAATGTTAAATGTTACCACTATTTTGCAAAAACTGGAACTTATGCATCAAGTGGCATGGGATACAAATGGGAAGCATGTACCTTGGCCACACAGTTCCATGCCCAAGGACAGACATGCAGTGACTGGCATGCATGTGCATTTGCTACTGCGCAGTACCTGTCTGTGGCCCCACCCCACCAGTGTGTTTTTGTGCAGGACAGATCAGAGGACACAGGTAGGTATCTAATCAGATGTCCATCCTGGTCCCACAGTAAATACCCTGCTCCATGCAAGGATGGGACTGTGGGAAAGTGCAGGACACCTGAATCTAAACATGACAGGTGAATGCCTGAATGACTGGCCCCAGCCCTCTTTGCCTAACCAGAAGACTTAGGCAGCATGATGGGGGGGCATTGTCCCACAGCCTGCTGGGGGTCTCCAGGGAGCACACCATAGATATGGCATGGTCTCTGCTACTACATCCTGCATCTCCACTTGCCTGGCACTTTGCACATATGTGAATGGCACAGAGTGTGGGCATGCCCCCAGAATGCATCTGGATGTCTCGATGCATAGGTGCATGAACAGCTGGGGGATCTAGAATAGAACAGGTGTGCATCCTTTCCATGCATGCTGCCAGGGGGTCTGCGGAACCCCTGAGGTGTGGCTCTATGACGTAGGGATGCCTACATGCCATGGATCTGTGCTGCATATGCACAGTGCACAGGGGCTAGGGAACAAATATGGAATCAACAATTTCATACTATTTTGCCACATAATCATTTTTTTTCCTAGCACTATGCATGCATTCATATTTTAAATAACTGATGTAGTTTTATATGCCATTCATTTCAATAAGATCTACTATCTGTATCCAAAAACACTGCACCTTCCAGATTTGGATCAATGGCTTCAAGCAGCTTTGTTAGTATCTGCAGGGTCATTTTTTTAACAGCTCAACTAGTCTGAGAAAAAACACATTCTTTAACTAGTTATCTGTATTTATGTTTTGCAGAAACAGTAACACTTGCATTATTTATCCAGACATTTTCTAACGGAAATTAGTTTCTCACCTGGCTTGTTTAAAAATTTATATTCTGCTGAAATGTTCAGTGCCTATATGTGTATTTATCAGAGCAGGCAAATTAACCATTTCAGATACATTACAGAAAGCTAAGCTGTAGAGATTGTGTCCCAGGGCTTTGATCTTGCACATCCCAAGTTAAAGTATTTTCCTTCCTGAAAGGGCATTTGCATTACACTGTAACATGTTTCTCAGCTGGCCAATCACCCAATGTGTCAGGACATGTGGGAAACCTGGGCCAGGGGCAGCCTTTGCTCTAACACCCCAGGCTGTAGGCATTGTACATAACTCAAAAGGGTTTTGTCAATCTCTAAGGCAGTTTATGTCAAATGATCTCTAGTACCTCTTGATAAGTCTGTGAAAAATAACATTTCCACATATGAAATGCATGGCATTTCACGTTGCCACATGTGTGAAGTTTCTGCAAAATAGGAAGCAAAGTATCACAAGATTTTGCATCCCAGAATTTTTTTGTTAAAAAGTCCGCCCCATGGATTTTTCTTTCTTCTTGTATATTTTGTTTATTTCATTTATCATGTTTGCTTGCACATGCATGCACAACAAATATTTTGTTACAAAGAACTGCATTTCAGAAGTATCTCACTGTCTTGTCCGCTGCAGCTCAAGCTGCAGTGGGCTTAGTAATGACAGGCACATGATCAACCAAGCTGATAATGACACTGGTCTGTATTTGTGGGGCAGAAACATATTGTATATGAAAAGACCAAAGCACTCATATAAGAGAGGGCCTCAGTGATTTAACCTTCATAAAGTTGCACCACAAGCAGTTAAGTGGAGTCTTACTAAGGTTCATACTAAGGTGGGATTAGGAACAAGAAGGCAGAAGCCCATTTCAGTTCCATCATCATCTGTAATACCTTAAATTAGCACCATCTAGAATACATTTATCTAACCTGTTTTTAAATATACTTTTTGTTTCTGCTATTATAATATTCAATGGTAATGAGTTCCAAAGATTTACCACCCTAACAGTATAGAAATATTGCCTTGTATTTGTCCTGAACCTATTTCCCTTAATTTGCAATGGATGTCCCCTAATTTCCATATTATTATCTTTGAAACTTATATTCAAGTTGCACATTAATTTAAGGTCTTGAACAACATCATACAAGAATAAGACGTCCCCACGAGCCCTTCGTACTTCCAAAGATATAAGTCCCAATGAGTGTAATCTATCTGTGTATGTCATACTACTATGACCATTTGTTATTTTTGTGAAAGGACACCGTACCTGTTCCATCTTCATTCTTTCAGATACTTTATAAGGGTTCCAAATCTGAGATGAGTACTCAAGACGAGGACGGATATATGCCCTATTTAAGGGGACAAGAATCTTACTAAATCTAGATACAGTATTCTTTCCTATAGACCACAAAACCCTGTTTGCCCTATTAGTGGCTTCCATAACTTGCCTCCATGTATCGAGGTTATCACTTATATATATGCCCAGATCCTTTTCACTGGCCATTTGACTTAATAAAACGTTATCTAAAAAATAATCCATTTTGTTATTATGTTTTCCCAGGTGAAGTACCTTACACTTTCATGACATATTGTTGTCATCAGGCTGCTAGTAGTTATAGCAAACAAATGTCCATGTGTCTTTTCCCTTCCGCTATACAGATGCAGAGATCTTATGACAGCAGAGTGCCAAGCCCCAGTGCTGGCAGTGCTCCCTATGTGTATCAGTCCTTTGTGAGTGTCTGTGAAGTAATCCTCCATTCCCTTCCCTACAAGCCTATTCACCTAGCTGCCCAGCCACCACTAGGCTAAACCAGAAAACAATAAGAAAAAGTTATACACAGCCCACCCACCAACAATCTGGCTCAGCTGCTTGCTAACCCATTAGCAAAGTAAACAGGAAAACAAAAAAAGTATCCTCCCCCCACAGACACTGACTGACTTGGGATATCAGGGTATCAATCATCCCACCCTCTGCCAAGTATCTCTCCCACCCCCCGGTACTTCCCATGCCCCATGTCCCTTTCAAACAGATCCCGTCCTCTGTCAAGTATGCCTCAAACCTCTCCATTGCTTCCCATGCCCTATTAATATTAAGCTGACAATGGGTGCCCAACCCCAGTTGTATTACCTGAAATAAATCAAACTGTTCCTTGTGGTCTTTTTATAGTTTCTTACATCCTGTAATAAAGAAAGTATACTGATGACTCTTGCCATAACCACTCCCCACCATCATTACCCTCCCCAACCCAATCCTCCCCCTCAGCACCCACCACTCCACACCCCCTACACTTTGCTTACTGACAGGGGCTCTGATGCCATACCCTTTGTGGTCCAGAGACAAGTCTTCACTTTAAAGCAGGTATTGTGAGGTCACTGTATTTCTATGTATTTTAAAACTGTACTCATTAACATGGTCATTTTTAAATATTTTCCCAAAAATTTCCATCACAGCCTTATTTGGACTGCACCTCATGAACAAAGTAGGTAGTTTGCACCACATATTTGGTGCAAGCACCGGTACCTTGTCTTCCAGGAGTGATGCACACTAGACCAAGAAACCGTGGTCTATGGAGCAGCGCTGTGAGCAAGGGATGGAAAATCCTGAATGATGGCTAGTGCATGCCACAGGACATGAGCACCTTATGTTTGGTGCACAGGGGGCATGCAGCATTAATTGGCATTAGAAAATCTGGCCCTATGTTGATAATTTGGTATTGAAATACTAAAAAATAATAAAGTTATGAAAGTACTGTACATTGTCATTTTTCAAAGCTTGCTTATAACATTGGCAATTTTCAGCAGAGCCATTTTTCACACCACCTCATGATTGTGACATGTGTCATTTTTGAAATCCTGGCCAAAATGTGTTTTCACACTTGTGGTGTGAAATGATGATTTGACTAGTATTTTATAAATGATACCTTCATATTCAGAAGGAAGGGCCATAAAAAGACTATGTTGAAAATTTGGGGTCCAAATGTCACAAAACAATGGATTTATGAAGAAATGTTGACTTTTTTTCAGTGTTTACTCATACCATTCTGATGTATGCATATTTTGGCTCAAAAGTATCAACATAGCCCTCTTGTTATGTTACCCCACCTCAAAAACATGACAGGTACCATTTTTCTAATTTTCTGCAAAACATGATTCATCATTTGCTTCCAAAGTCACCTTCCAAATAGGATTTAAGAAATTCCACCTGCAGCAATCATAAAGTGGGGTCATAAAAAGACAGTGTTGGAACTGTGGGATTATAATGTCAAAAAACAACAAAGTTATGAGGAAACAATGACTTTTTTCAACATTTACTTATAACTCAGTGATCTTTGCAGATTTTGGACCCAAATGTGTAACATATCCCTTTTATGACCCCATCTGATGAATGTGACTGGTGCCATTCTTCAAATCCCCTCTGAAACATGTTTTCACAGTCCTTCTGTGAAAACACCATTTGGAAAGGATTTAGAGGGGAACAGTCAGCATCTATGGTGCCCGTGCTCAAGGGTGGGGCTGGTCCCAATGTGCACGTTATGTGCAAAAACATTTTGTTTTGCTTACTCTTTACTATTGTTTAGTAGATGGTATCAGATTGATTGTGTTTACTTGTAGGCTAATGTCTTCTGTTACTATAAATCCCAGAATCCCCTGCAGCTGACATCAGAGCAGTAGGCAGCAATAGCAGATTCAATAGCCTGCAGTGCATGTTTGAGTTTATATAAGCTTTGCTGTTTTGTTTGCTGGTCCTGCTGTTGTCCAAGGGCCAAGTACAGTCCCAGAGGACTGTACTCCTGGAGAAAAGCAGAACTGAAAAACATCTGATCGAAGATTAGAAAAGCTCTAACATGCACTGCAGGCTTGAATCACCCATTGCTGTTAACTGTTCTGATGTTAGCTGCAGGGGATTCTGGGATTTGTATTAACAAAATATGTCAGCTTTCAGCTTAGAAGTAAACAAAACTAGCTGTATACAATCTACTATTGTACAGTAAAACATAAGCAAACCAAAATGTTTTTGCACACAAAGTGCACATTGGGCCATATCCACACATGATTGTGGGACTTTTTATGCTGTTCCCCTTTGAAAACATTCACTGTTTTGATCATAACATGGGGTCATAAAAAGACTGTATTTAAAATGTGGGGTCAAAATGTGAAAAAAAACAGCTAAGTTATGAAGAAACATTAAGTTGTTCCAATGTTTACTCATAACTTTGTTTTTGCAAATTCTTTCCCCTGTTTTTCAACATGTCCATTGTTTTACCCCACCTCATGTCAGTGTCAGCGTGGCTCAGTTGGTAGCACATCCGCCTCTGGACCAGAAGGTCATGGGTTCTCGTCCCACACCGGGATTGGACTTGCACCTAAAAATCACTGGCATCCGAGTGCAGTATTGGGGGTGCTGTACTGCTGGGGTGTGCCGTCCTTCGGATGAGATGTTAAACCGAGGTCCCTTCTGCCCATCCTGGTGGGTGTCCAGGTGGAAGTAAAAGAACCCAGGGCACTTTTGCAAAGAGTAGGGAACATTCCAGGTGTCCTGGCCAACATTCCCCTTCCCATAAACTGGTTCATGCAATTATCCAGGCTGTGGGTGGGTGATGATGTGCGATATGGCCACCACCACACATTCAGTCACTTCACTACCAGTCTAGCATTGGTTGTAAAGTGCTTTGGATGTATGAAAAGCGCTATATAAATGCTGATTCTTCTTCTTCTTTTCATGAACATAGCAGGTATCATCTTTCGAATTCCCTTCAAAACTTTTTATCACAGTTGCACTGCAAAATCACCTTTTGAGTGAGGTTTAAAAAATTCCATTTATCTTGATCATCAAGTCAGGTCATAAAAAGACTATGTTGTAAATTTGGGATGAAAACGTGGGAGCCCACTGAAAATTATATACTGTCAGCTGGCCTATCCTAGATGAATACAATCTAAAAATATGGAAAAGCAGGACATCACTGAAAATGAGATATTGCATCTAATCTGGTCTATCCTGGATAAATATATAGTAAAAATGTGTAAAAAGCAGGAACTCAGTACAGAAGATCTCCCACTAAACTGTGCATCTATACTGCTCTATCCCTGGAAAATACATTGTGAAAGTTGGACCCCACCAAAAATGTAACTTGCCTTTCAATTGCGTTATCCTTGATTAATATATTAGGAAAATGAGTAAAAGTAGGGCCCCATCGAAAATTAGATATTGCATTCCATCTGTGCTATTCTGGATAAATATAGTATAAACATTGGGAAAAGCAGGATCGCACTGAAAACAAGATAGCATCTGAGCTTTGTTATCATGGGCAAATACAAAACAAAATTGTGTCAGATAGAACCCTATTGAAAATGTGATATTGCATCTCATCTGGGTTACCCTTGGTAAATATATTGCAAAACTGTGGAAAATCAGGACCCTACAGTGGAACCTCACAGAAAAGGAGATGTTACATCTAAATGATCTATCCTGGAAAATACATTATAAAAGCAGGACCACACTAAAAAGAAATATCGCATCTCCCCTCTACCATCCTGGGTAAATGCAGCATAAAAATGTGTAAAGTCAGGACCCCTTTGCAAATGACATATTACATCTCATCTGAACTCTCTTGGGTAAACACATAGCTTCAATGGCCTCTGTAACCAGTATAGTGTTATGCTTGTGCACCTGTGTTAATCTGTTGTGGCTGTTTGCACTCTCTATTCCATGGGGAATTACCACGTTGTAGGGATACCAAAGACAAAGAACCCTCGAAGAAGGTTCAACCCCAAGAGATGCCACAGGAAGGTTCCCATGGCTAAAAGTAACTTAGGAAGGAATCCCCGAAAGAGTGTTAGTAGCAATCACTGACTATAATGTAGAGAATCAAACTGAAGCAAGATTCGGCTTGATAAAACATTGATAAGAAGTACAAGTTAGCAGAATAGCATGGATAAATGGATTACACAGATGACAGCAGGGAGTTTCCTAAGGAGAAAGAAAACAGACAGCAGGGTCACCATCCAATGGTGTAACATACTTCAGTAAACTAGGGAATATCATTAAACCTAACTAAGAATTATGACTTTTGGCACTGAGGAGAGGGAAAAAAAACCTTTGAGGAGGAAATCTCTGTGGATCCAAGACCTAGGTCACCTTCCCTCCAGGCTTGAGGTATTTTTGTTTAGTGATGGTTTTAGACTAGAATGCCTCCTCACTGCAGGAAAAGGGAGTGCCTCCTTACTCTGGAGGAGAAGGTACTACAACTTATGGAACACCAGCATAGAAAATTAGGTAGTCCTTTATTAGCTAGGTAGCACAAGTGATTGAATAAAGGTTTCTTGCTGGTCAAGGCACAAAGTGTACACAGAAAATCTTGATAGGAAAAAGGAGTAAAATCATATAGTTTACACAAGCAGCTGATCTGTATGATGTTAGCATGAAGAGTGAATTGAGAAGATTACCATGAATACCTTAAATGCCATTAAGGTGGAGAAAGGTTAGTCCATTAAGGATCATTTGCAATGTAGTAATGGAATGCAATGGATATCCTGAAGCAATTTAAATAGTGAGGTTAAAGTATTTAGGCCTGGAAGACTGAAAAGCTGTTGAGGCAAAGGAGCAATCCAATTCATAGTTTACGTAAAAGCATGGTCCTGTTGCTTGAAACTGCAATGCCCTACAGAGACAACACAGTCTCCTGCCATGGAAATATTTGGAAATCATCAAGCTGAACACCATGAGACCACACAACAAATGTAATGTTGCTAGGGTAGGAATCCTCCCAAAGAAAAAAAAACAAAGACAGCATATGGAAGCAGGAACTAGGAGTATCAGGAGTGATTGAACAGCAGGCAGAATGCAGGGAGGAACACAGAATTAATTTTACTCTCGATACCAGACAGAGGAATGCCAAACTGGGGTATTCTGAATACCAAAAAAGAAGAATACCAAACTGGGGCATTTTCAATGTGAGAAAGAAGAATTTGAAACTGGAGTATTCTCAAACTAGAAGAAGAACACCAAACTGGGAAATTTTCAATACCAGAAAGAATAATTCCAAACTGGGGTATTCTCAATACCAGAAAGAAGAATTCCAAACTGGGGTATTCCCAAACCAGAATAGACTGCCAAACTGGGGTATTTTCATTACCAGAAAGAAGAATTCCAAACATGGGTATTCACATTACCAGAAAGAATAATTCCTAATTGGGTATTCTCAATACCAGAAAGAAGAATGCCAAACCGGGGTATTATCAATACCACAAAGAGGAATTCCAAACTGGGGTATTCTCAATACAAGAAAAAAGAATTCCAAATTGGGTATTCTCAATACCAGAAAGAAGAATTCCAAACTGAGGTATTCTCAATACCAGAGAGAAGAATTCCAAACTGGGGTATTCTCACTACCAGAAAGAAGAATTCCAAACTGAGGTATTCCTTAACCAGAAGAGGACTGCCAAACTGGGGTATTTTCATTACCAGAAAGAAGAATTCCAAATGTGGGTATTTACATTGCCAGAAAGAAGAATTCCAAACTGGGTATTCTCAATACCAGAAAGAATTTGAAACTGGAGTATTCTCAAACCAGAAAGAAGAATTCCAAATGGGGGTACTTTCAATACCAGAAAGAAGAATTCCAAACTGGGGCATTCTCAAACCAGAAGAAGAGTGCTAAACTGAGGTATTTTCAATACCAGAAAGAAGAATTCCAAACTGAGATGTTCTCAGTACCAGAAAAAAGAATGCCAAATGGAGGTATTCTCAATATCAGAAACAAGAATTCCAAACTGGGGTATTTTCAATACCAGAAAGAAGAATTCCCAAACCTGGGTATTCGCAATACCAAAAAGAAGAATTCTAAATTGGGGTCTTTTTGATACCAGAAGGAAGAATTCCTAACTGGGGTATTCTCAAACCAGAAGAAGAAAGCCAAACTTGGGTATTTTTAATGTCAGAAAGAAGAATTCCAAACTGGGGTAAATTGCAATACCAAAAAGTAGAATTTCAGACTGTGGTATTCTCAATACCAGAAAGAATAATTCCAAACTGGGGTATTCTCAAACCAGAAAGAAGAATTCCAAACTGGTGTAATTTCAATACTAAAAACAAGAATTCCAAATTGGGGGGTATCTTCAAACCAGAAGAAGAATGCCAAACTAGGGTATTTTCAATACCAGAAAGAAGAATCCCAAACTGAGGTATTCTCAATACCAGAAAGAAGAAGAATGCCAAACTGGGGTATTCTCAATACCAGAAAGAAGAATTCCAAACTGGGCTATTCTCAACGTCACAACAAAAGAATTCCAAATTGGGGTATTCTCAATACCAGAAATAAGAATTCCAAACGTGTGTATTCTCAATACCAGAAAGAAGAATGCCAAACTAGGGTATTTTCATTACCAGAAAAAAGAATTCCAAACATGGGTATTCACATTACCAGAAAGAATAATTCCTAATTGGGTATTCTTAATACCAGAAAGAAGAATGCCAAACTGGGGTATTATCAATACCACAAAGAGGAATTCCAAACTGGGGTATTCTCAATACAAGAAAAAAGAATTCCAAATTGGGTATTCTCAATACCAGAAAGAAGAATTCCAAACTGAGGTATTCTCAATACCAGAGAGAAGAATTCCAAACTGGGGTATTCTCACTACCAGAAAGAAGAATTCCAAACTGAGGTATTCCCAAACCAGAAGAGGGCTGCCAAACTGGGGTATTTTCATTACCAGAAAGAAGAATTCCAAATGTGGGTATTCACATTGCCAGAAAGAAGAATTCCAAACTGGGTATTCTCAATACCAGAAAGAATTTGAAACTAGAATATTCTCAAACCAGAAAGAAGAATTCCAAACTGGGGTACTTTTAATACCAGAAAGAAGAATTCCAAACTGGGTATTCTCAAACCAGAAGAAGAGTGCTAAACTTAGGTATTTTCAATACCATAAAGAAGAATTCCAAACTGAGATGTTCTCCATATCAGAAAAAAGAATGCCAAATGGAGGTATTCTCAATATCAGAAATAAGAATTCCAAACTGGGGTATTTTCAATACCAGAAAGAAGAATTCCAAACCTGAGTATTCTCAATACCAAAAAGAAGAATTCTAAATTGGGGTATTTTTGATACCAGAAGGAAGAATTCCTAACTGAGGTATTCTCAGACCAGAAGAGGAAAGCCAAACTTGGGTATTTTTAATGTCAGAAAGAAGAATTCCAAACTGGGGTAAATCACAATACCAAAAAGAAGAATTTCAGACTGTGGTATTCTCAATAGCAGAAAGAATAATTCCAAACTGGGGTATTCTCAACCCAGAAAGAAGAATTCCAAACTGGTGTAATTTCAATACTAAAAATAAGAATTCCAAATTGGGGTATTTTCAAACCAGAAGAAAAATGCCAAACTAGGGTATTTTCAATACCAGAAAGAAGAATTCCAAACTGAGGTATTCTCAATACCAGAAAGAAGAAGAATGTCAAACTGGAGTATTCTCAATACCAGAATGAAGCATTCCAAACTGAGGTATTCTCAATACCAGAAAGAAGAATTCCAAACTGGGCTATTCTCAAAGTCACAACAAAAGAATTCCAAACTGGAGAAATAAGAATTCCAAACTTGTGTATTCTCAATACCAGAAAGAAGAATGCCAAACTGGGGTATTGTCAATACCACAAAGAGGAATTCCAAAATGGGGTATTCTCAATACAAGAAAGAAGAATTCCTAACTCGCGTATTCTCAGTACCAGAAAGAAGAATTCCAAACTGGGGTATTTTCAATACCAGCAAGAAGAATGTAGTTAACAGCTTCCAGCAATAGTTAGTTATAGCTTCCAACAGAGCTGGGCTGAACAATTAAACAAACATAGGCATTGTAGACATAGGTGATAATGCACAGAAAAAGAACATTAATAAGTAGTTGGTACAATTGCATTTAAGCAGGCTTAAATCCCATGGAGAAGGTAATATAGCATTGTAGGAGACTCAGATTTGATTCCCACTGAGTATACATAAACATGTTAGAGCAGATTTAAATCCTCAAAAGGGCTGTATGTAAACCATGGGCTCACTTTAGGAAAAGCAGATTAAATGGTGAAATACTGAGGGAAGGAAGCAGGAAAGAAACCATATGGGAATGTAAGGCTGCCGAGGTGAAACAGGCCTTGCACAAAATGTAGCAGGTTAGGGGAAAATAGGGAGTTGCAGCTAGCTGGGCAGCAAAGCCAAGACCAGGTGCAAGCAATTAAGTGAAGCACTGGAGGCAGCAACTGCAGTGGGAGCAGAAACTTGCAAAAACAAGGGCAGGAAAACTGAGATTTGGTCAGAGCCTGAAGTGCAGGCACAGGAGAAACACAGTGCAAACAAAGGGCAACAATATGCTGAGGAAAAGCAGAAAGCTCCAAAAGAAAACACGAACCAAAAACATAAACACAGGAAAGCAGAAAAATAAGCTCACATGGACACACACAGCAGCCAGTAGCTAAACAAATACTAACCAAAGCAGGAGACACATGAACACATCCAGCAGAAACCAAGCAGAGTCCAGAACACAAACAAACTAGAGAGGGGTGGGGGTGGGGGCAAGGCCCCAGCAGGACCCAGGCAAGGCTGCAGCAGGCCCAACGTGAGAAGGCAGACCAGCAGAGCCTCTGGCTGGCAAAGAAAAAATGCTTCAGAAGGAGGCTGGGAGGAACTTCTTATATAGCTTAGAAAAGGGGTGCGGCTGGTTGCTCACTTATTGAACCACAGGCATAGCCTTTCAAAAAAGTGGAAAATGAAGAACCCAGTGTAACAGCATTCAAGCAAACATTTGGCGTTGATAAATGCTTCTTTATTTATAATTTGGTGACTGGCATAGGCATGCTGAGCCATAGCTTCTCATTTCCAGGTGTGACCTGGGGAGAGAGAAACAACAGGAGATACAGAAGTGACTGAAACAGCAACAACAAAGTGACAACAGCCGGTACGTGTACATGAATAAGAAACTCACGCTACAAGTAATGAATTGCAGAGGAAAAGAAAAAAAACAATGTAAAACATGTACTGTTCAAAGAAAATTTATTTTTGGGGGTGGTCAGGATGACAGCTAAGGGAACATACAGCCAGTTTGTAGCAGGATATTTGTACCAGAATACTGGTGGTGTAAAATTCAAACAACCGAGTACACTGCATGTAAGCTATACAACAGAGTAAATTATAAAATGGGTAAAATAGTGTTAGGAGTGCATGGATAGAGGATGGTTTGTTATAATGTGTTGAGAAGAGGAAGAAGCATAGCTGCAGGTGTATGCTTTTTAATCCTCCTTTCAGATGAACTGAGTGCAATTGAGGATTATTTCTTCTTAGTGCAGACTTTTTTAGCTTAATTGCAGGATTTTTGCACTTATTAACAGATTGCTTGGCTCATTTTATGGGATGTCACAAAAGCATAAAATAATTTTATACAACCCTAACCCTGGTAAACAATGCATATGTAGCACTAGTAGCTGCCCACAGAGCACAGTTGCTACAGTAGTTACTCACCTGTCATCCTGCAGGAAACTAAATTTGGGAATGGCAGCTGAGGCAGGAGGACAGAAGTTTTAGTTTTTTTTTTATATGACTGAACACACACACAAAGCAATATACTGCCTGCAGAAATGGGTTCCACCTTTACCACAGAACCAGGAACAGGTCAGTACCTTTATTTATTACATGATCTTCCAAGAGCCCAGGGTGTTCCAACAAACCCACAAAGATATACAGTACTCAGGAACAAGTTTAGTGAAACACCACAAATTGTTACTGCTCAGGAAAGGTTTGCCTCCTTAAGTGACTCCACAGTTTGGCTCTAAAGAGCAGCTGACGCCTTTGGGAAAACTTTGGAATGCAAAATATTTAGACACAACTCAGCTCATATTTCATGTATCTTCTATAGATTTCTCCTCTCCATTATTTATTATTGAAGAAATTCCCAGAAAATCAAGATCTCTGTCCCTTAGAGTTCATCTTCCTCTATCACTTATTCCCTTCTTTAAACCATGATGCTGTGCTGTGACATCACAGTCTGTTGTCATGGAAGTAACTGTGATGTCACAAGTAGAGGATTATGGCTTCAGACTGGGAAGTATTGCTAGCAGCTGATGAACCTTCAATGAATAGCTAGCCTGTATGCATAAGGTACCTCAGTAATAAATAATGGAGATTAAAAAACACATAGCTAATGAGAAATATCAGCTGCTTTCTGTCCAAATACTGAATTTTTCAAAGTTGTTTTCAAGGCATTGGTGGCTTTTTAAACAAGGCTGCCAAAAGGGAAAAAATGGATCTCCTGTGAAAGAGCTTTCCACAGAACAATGGCAGGCATCACATAAATCTCAATCCCCTGTCAGTGTAGGATGGGAGTAGGAATCCTTAGTGTGTCCTGCTCTGTGACTCCAGTTCTACCAAGGTTGAGGGGGTAACACTTCCATGCAGGTAGGGGGTTTGAAACCTGTTCAAGGTTTTGAATGTCAACACAAGAATCTTGCAGCAACTTGCCACCCTCAAAGTGTAGCACTGTTTTAATATAGTATAACCTGTGGGCAGAAGTCAGAAGCCTAGCTGGTGCATTCTGGACCAAGAGAAGGCAAGTAATGGTGCACTCACATCATACAAAAGACACTAGCCTGATTGAAAGCTTGAATTTGATTTACTGGTTAATATGATTGCAATGCTAGTGTCACAGATAATAAATAGAGACAGAAACCGGTTTTACTCCCCAGTGCTTCACCTTGCACTGAGGCTTCAGTAGGGGGTGGGGTTTGATTGTTCACGGCACTACTTTTAAAGCAGAAAATTTAAAGGCGATAGAAAAGTAATTGTGCACAGTTAACTGCCCTCCCATTTCCTTACCATGCCAGTTATGTATTCTAATATGTTTTGACCAAGTTTTGATGAATAAATCATCCAGTTTTGGGGTGCACACTGTTCTGCGTATTGTTGTTATCTCTTCAGCAGCTACTACTTTTTCTTTTCTTATTTCTAAGACATTACATGACATTGGTGTCACCATTCCATGCTCTACATCTGAATGACCTTGGATATTGTTATTAACTCATAGAATGCTGAATAATATGAAACAAGCAGTTGTCAACGCTGCATGTTCGCTGCTGATATTGCTGTTGAAGGGTATATAAAAAAGAAAACTGAAGGACAGTTTTCTTTATTTTAGGCAGTGACACTGGGGATTGGGAGCCCCAGTGTTGGTGTTATGTTTATGAGGGGTATGATGGGTTCTGAGGCTTAGGTGAGGAGATAGTAATGGCAGCAGCAGCAACAGACTTTGATGGATGGTTTTCTTTTTTTGCAGGGTGTAATTCAACCTATGAGGAAGGGTTTTCAGCAGGCTGAGTATGACAGATCAACTATGCTTGCTGGGTGGCATTATGTAGAGCAAAGGAAAGAGCTGACCTATGATTGGGTCTGCTCTCTCCTTTGTTATATAGGTATTTATCTGACATGGCAAGAGGCGGTAGCTGGTTCCACCATCGTCCAGTCAGCCACAACCATCCCTTGCTCTCCCCCAGAAGACCGAGGACCAGTATCCCCCATGGATTCACTTTCATGGCAGGTCAGAAAGGGAGGGCAGTCCTCCTCCACCTGGAACACATATCCAGATGGGCTCCAGAAGCCAGAATGATTGGGTGGGCTAGTGGCATGAGGGACAGGGCATCATGGAGCCCATCCCCCAAGTTTCTCTCAAGTTTTTCCCCAGACTCCTCACACAATGTGCAATAAGCTCAATGTGCATGCTCTTAATCTTCTGAGTTATGCTTCTGGTGCGCTGTCACAAAGCCCCCCCCCCCCACAGTGGTAACTTGCATGCACCTTCACCTGCATTCCTCCAGGTGGAAGTTGATCACTAAGCAATGGAGTTCTTCATCTCCGAGGGACACTCAATCCTCCCTCCCCCTGCTGACCCCCAAGCTGCCCACCTCTATTCCTGAACATGGGTCGCCGGCATGGGAAACGTTAAGGCACTTACAGCACCTCAGCCCTCTTCACCACTGTGCCATCTCTGCTCTCTCCTTTGAACTACAAAAAGTTTCACCCTGCAAGTCAGAACAGTGTCAAAATCAGCCTGGCTGATTATTGGTGTGACACTGACAAACCTCTTGCAGACCACTCATTGTATTGGACTGACAGTGCCACACCTTTCCAAATCCTTTCACATAGCAAAATGTACACTGATTGTGCACAAACCATGAACATAAAAACAGAGCAGCAACTGCTGAGGGGAAAGAGATTAAGGTTGCTTATAAAGGTAAAAATAATACAGTAGATTGTTCATTTTACACACAAATTTCAAAGTATAACAGAGTATTTCATTGACACCAAATGGAAAACAGGGAGCATACAGAGGTGTAAAAATTGTTTCTTGTAGCCTTTACAGGGGCCCAAGACTGTCAGTGTGATGGGACCAGGTAATGGTGGCATAATTGCTCACAAAGCAGTCTCTTGTAGAGCACATTGCAGTTCTCCAGCTATTATGTGACAAACACTTACACTAATGTCCACAGATCAGAAGAATCAAGTAATGGGTCCAGTATGAAATGTTCATCAGATGGTAAAAACACTTCTTAACAGCTGCCTATGCTTGAGATTCAATTGGAAAGCACTCATGAAATGCAACTCCCAGGCTTTAAAACTCCCTCACAGCCTTAAGCAGTACACCACACTCCAAAAAAAGACAAACTGTGGCTTCCCTCAACAGATGATGCCAGCTTCTCTCAACCTACTGAAAGTAATTCTGTCTTCTCTGGATTATGTACCAGCCAGTTAGAGGCCATGCAAAGTCTGAGCTGCTCCAGACACTAATCTAATTTACACATGGGAAGGCCTTAAAGGCAGATGCAGTTGAGAGCCACCTGCATAGCAGTGATACCCCATGATATATGCATTACATTATGATATCTCCCAGTGGAAGCTAGTAAATGCTGAATGAAAAGAAACAGAGAACAGAACCTTAAGGTACACTAGAGTCCAGAGTGATGGGACCACATTGGCAGGACCCAATCATGACCAGTTTCACCCTTCTGACAAGAAAGACAGGAGCCATCACAAGACAGTACAGAACTGACCTCTGTGCATGCTTAGTCTATCCAACAAATTGTCATGACCAACACTACCAAATGCAGATTTCAGGTGAGTAGAATTTCTTTATTTATTTAAAATTTGCTAATCAGGAGATACAGACTGAGCTGAAGCTTGTTTCCAGGTGCAACCTGGGGACAGGGGTACAAAACACAACACAGGGTAGCAAAACATTCAGGTACAATAAAATACAATACACACAAATAAATTCAGTTACAGTAATATATAATGTGCAAAAAATCAGGTACAGTAATACACAATCTCTAAATACAGACCATTTAGAAAAATTAGGTAATCAAAAATCTATTAACATGAGAAGGAATAGAACAATGTGGTCAGAGCATAAATTAAGGAAATATTAATACTAGAGGTGGGAGTCAGGCAGGAGGATGGGACTTAGATGAGAGATTAGGTCGATGGACAACTGCAAAATGTAACAGGAGATGGTTTGAGGAGGTGCTCAAGTGGGGGAAAGGAGAAGATGAGGTGGGTTTGAGGGGGGAAAGTTATTCCATAGGGAAGGGAGTCTGAAAGAGAAAGTGAGCTTCCCAGCAGTGGTGTGGGTTTGTGGAAGGGCAAAGGAGCGGAGGTGATTTCTGCATGAGGGGTAGGAGGAGGGAGTGGAAGGGGTGAGGAGAGAGGAGAGAGGAGAGGTAGGATGAAAGAGTGTCAAATCATTATTTAGAGATGAAAGAATAGTGAGACAAGCATCTCTGAGAGAGGGGTTGGAGAGATGGGGAGGAGTAGAGGTTACAGTGGTGAGTCGGGGGGGTTAGATGCAAAATGACAGAAAGCATTGAAGAGGACATCAAGTTTGGCAAGAGAGGTGGCTGGGGCTGAGCCATAGACAACAACAGCATAGTCAAGGACAAGGAGAATCCATTTGACAAGTTGATCACATTGGACTGAAAGGGAAAAACTACTCTTGTGATGGCAAAGAAGCCCCAGTTTGGAACGAAGCTTAGAGACTAAGGATAGACATCTCTCCTCGATCCCTCACAATGTAACTAAAGTGATCACCATGGCCTAGAGGTAGGTATATTAGACTAGATTCGCAGATGAGCCAGTTAGGAGCAGGGAGTGCTTTGCTCTCACTGGGTGTGTTGGTTGTTTCATACCGTCAGAGAAACATGGGAGGAGCCAATAGTAGTTAATCAAAAACTGCACAAATAAAACGTCTAATGAGTGTGACCATTTTAACATACTAACATACTAACATACTATTTGCCAGCAGATTAGGCCTTATGGTCTATCAAGTCTGCTCGAACCTAGATCCTTAGTTGGGTGCCGAGACCCTCCCATCCCTTGTGCTCCAGAAACCCCTATCATCCATCCCCACCCCCCCGGGACAGGCCATCATCTGATACATCCACTTTCTGTGTCTGTCCCACCCTCTCTTAAAGCTCTCCACTGTGGATCTCTGAACCAGCTCACCAGGCAGAGCATTCCAAGGGTCCACCACCCTCTCAGTAAAAAACCTCCTCCTCTTTTCCCCCCTCACCCTTCCACCTTCCAACTTCAAACCATGCCCTCTGGTGATGCCTCCCTGCTTTAGTCTAAAGATCCCCTCCATGTTTACCCTATTTATTCCCTTGAGGTACTTGAAGACCTCAATCATGTCCCCCCTGTCTCTCCTCTCCTCCAATGAAAACAGGCAGAGCTCCTCAAGTAGGGCCTCGTAAGTCGAATCCCCTAGCCCTCGTATCATCTTTGTTGCCCTCCTCTGTACCCTCTCCAGGAGCTGTATGTCCCTCTTCAAGTGTGGTCTCCAGTACTGTACACAGTACTCAAGGTGTGGTCTAACCAGTCCATTGTACAGCGGCAGAATCACTTCCTTGCTCCTAGAGGTGATCCCCCTTGCGATGCATCCCAACATCCTGTTTGCCTTGCTAGCTGCTCTCCTGCACTGCTCAGTGTTATTCATACATGTATCCACCATGACCCCTAGGTCTTTTTCCCTGTTGAGGCTTCCAGCACCTCCCTCCCAGGGTGTACCTGTGTTTAGGGTTTCCCGACCAAGATGCAACACCTTGCACTTGGTGATATTGAAATTTAATTTCCATGTGTGAGCCCAGCTTTCCAGGGTGTCCAGGTCCTTGCAGGGCCAACCTCCCTCTTCTTCCTCAACTACTGCTCCCATCTTGGAGTCATCCGCAAGAGACTCATTTCACACCCTATACCATCCCTGATGTCTGATATGTATGCATTAAACAGGATTGGACCCAGGACCGAGCCCTGTGGTACCCCACTACCAACCTCTGTAGGGTTCGAGAGTCTCACAGACCACTACTCTCTGAGTGCGTCCAGCTATCCAGTTTTCAATCCATCTGATCATCAAAGGGCCTACTCCTAACCCCATCAGTTTCTCCACCAGACCATTGTGGGGGACAGAGTCAAACGCCTTGCTGAAGTCCAAGAATAATACATCCACAGGCTTACCTCTGTCCAGTTCTGATGTTACCCATTCATAGAACTCCACAAGGTTGGTTTGACATGATCTACCTGGCACAAACCCATGCTGCCGACTATCCAGACCTCCCACCTCCTCCAGGTAAACCTCAATCGTTCCTTTAGTATACTCTCCATTAATTTTCCCACCACCGAGGTTAAACTGATGGGTCTATAGTTTCCTGGTACTTCCTTCGACCCCTTTATGGATTGGTACCACATGTGCCTCTCGCCAATCCTAGGTACCCTCCTGTCTCAAGTGACCTGTTGAAAAGCTCCGCCAGGGTGCAGCCAGTATGTCCGCCCATTCCCATAGTACTTCGGATGAATGCCATCCAGCCCAGGATTTGTCTTTCTTTAGGGCCTTGAGGGCAAACCACACCCTTTTGGTGGGGATGGCATCATCCGTCCCCTCCACCTTACTGGTCTTTTTATCCTTATCCAGATGTGACACCCCTGGGGTACCTTTCCCTCCCTTTTGCTCCATTTCTGTTGCTCCCCTGATCCCACTCCCTGCCGCTTCTATCCCCTTTGTGCCTTGCTTTGTAGATATCCCATCCCCCTCCCTAGTGAACACAGAGGCAAAGTACTCGTTAAATACCTCTGCCTGGTCCCTCGCCTCTTCCACCCACCCTCCTTCTGATCTCAATCTGCTGAGATGGCCCTTAGTTTTTCTCCGCTCCCCAATGTACCGGAAGAACCCCTTTTCCCCTCCATGTATCCCCTGTGCCAGCCGTTGCTCTTTACTGGACTTAGCTCCCCTCACCATACGGGTGACTTTTCTAGATGCAAGCTGGTACATTTCCTTATCCCTATCCTCTTGTTGTTTTATATTTTTGTAAGCCGCCTTCTTTCTCTCTGACTGCTACCTGGACCTCACTGGACCACCAGCATGGTTTATGTGACCTTGCTCCTTACGTTCAACTTAGCAGATCCTGACTGCCTCATGAAGTCCCCGTTTTATGACCTCCCATCTCCTTTCCACACTTGTTGTTGAGGTAATCCTTCAAGTGATCCTTGAGAATATTTCCCATGCCCATAAAGTCTGCCCCTGAAGTCCACTGCCAGTGTCCTAGATCTCACCCCACTCCCCAATGCTATTTGAAACCAGACAGTATTGTGGTCACTCCCAGTCAGGGGTCCTGTACAACCATGTCCCTTACCAGATCCCCATCTGCCAGAACCACATCCAGGACATGCCCCTCCCTTGTGGGCTCCATCACATGCTGTGTTAAGAACACATCCTGGAAGCCATCCAGCAGCCTCTGCTCCTTGGCCACCTTAGAGGACATGGTTCCCCAGTTTGTACCTGGCATATTAAGGTCCCCCATCAACACCACTCCTTCCCTTTTAGAATGAAAAGGATGTATGGTTGCATTTTGCCAGTAACAGAAGTCTTGGGAATGTTAAATATCCATTAGCAATACAAGGTAACCACATAAGAGGATTCTTGAAAATATGTATATGATTGGGCAAACTCATCTATCTTTTGGCTGGCTTGCATTCCTTGCCTGATTTTTGAAGCACGCATGAAGTGATTTGGAAGGATGTCAAGTCATGCAATGAACGTGAAAACCCTAGCCTCATTTCAGAAATTGATTATTACATTTTGAATATTTATTCAACTCCTTTTAAATCTTTTACCTCCTTGCAAGAGTGAATAAGTATTTTTTTATCTGTTTGCAGACTGATTCCCCTTTTTTGAGAAAATGAAGGAAATAGCATCAAATGTCACTGTACCTGTAATTTTAATAGCATTAAATTAATAGTGCTTAGCATACAGGAGAGCTCAGGGGCTACAATGTAATTCATGTTTCATTGTCTTTTGCTACAGTATTATTCCTTTTTCATGACCCCAACCACAGTTTTCTGGGCCAGCATGGCCACACCCATCCTCCAGCTGGGAAGGCTAGTTGGTGGCTACCTTCACAACAAGGTGCAGCACCAATAACCTCTTTGGTTGGAAAGCAGATGTATGTGAGTACCAGGTACCAATTATTTCCTTCCCTAGGGGCTAAGTGCTAGTGCTGTGTGACATTTTCAAATTCCAACGGAAGAGAATTCTACCTAACTCTGTAGAATTCCTTCAGTAGTGGAATTCTGAAATTTCAGAAGCTGAATGTTCATTACTGATTAGTTATCTGTGGTTTACATAAACATGGGTTTCCTGTTCCACAATCCATGAAAATTATTCTTCAATTTATATAATCCACATAAAGTTATTTCATGTTTTACATAGAAATACTTTGGAATTCTGCAGAATTAAAAAGACTTTCTTAATAGCTTTCTGGAAATATAATTGCCATTTCACATGAATTCCACCAGCAGAATTCTGCATACTGAGCAGCTCTGCCAAATGCCTCACTTTCACAATGCACTCAATCTTCATTTATCCACTTTGTTAGATGCGGGAGTTGTACATGACCTTGGGCCTCAGTCTCCCAAGAGAGCATTGCATTGTATTTCTGCCATATCTCTAAGCCACAATGCATATACAATTACAAATAAAACAGAAAGATACCATCTTACTGTTGCAGTAGTAGTGCTACCACTCACCATGCCAATGCCCTGGGTTCAGGAATGAGCCTGAGTTGCCAGAAGGCCAGCCAGGGAGGAGGACTGAACATCCCAGGGGATGCTCACTTGCTCGAGGAGGGAGTGCTCCAGATACCACTGTACAACTGCCATCTGGTTGACCACAGGTGGTGGTGCAGTTAGGGAGCAAACAAATAGGAGTGGAGATGGGAGTAGGAGAAAGTGGAAAATCATTTGCAAAGCAAGCAGAATAGCACTGCCAGTCCACTTGGACCCTGATGTGCTGACTGTTCCTCTACCTCATTGAACTGAGTAGTTGGGTAGGGGAGCTTGGCAGTTTCCCTACCACAGAGGGGGCATTCAAGGTAAAAAGAGAAAGGCTAAGAGACAGAGATGGTACAGGTGGGGTTGGGAGGGCACCATGAAGCAAGTGGATGGAGCAGCTGTGGTCAGAAAGAGTGATAAACAGAAATCTGAAAGGGTAGTGCTTAGTCTAATAAAGTAGGTGCACCCTAAGGCAATCTGTTGAAAAGTACAGCCTGACAGAATCACTTAGAAAGAGTATCTATTGTTTAAAAAAACACATTAATTGCAGACTGATTGAAGTGTTTGAAACAATAACATTTCTATTCTGTATGCACTCATACACTTTTCTGTCTCTTCTCTGTTTAATCAGTGCATTCTTCTTACAGTATTCAGTCTTTCAATTGCAAATGATGGTAATTGTTAAAACAGAGTGCCTCATATGTGGTTTGCAATGACATTTGAACTTTTCCTCTATCTGATTAGACGATAGGGATAGATATTTTAGTTAGAGCCTTTCTCTGTTAAGTCCTTTAGAATCATTCTCTGCCACACAGGAAGTACTGTACATTATTTAATCAAAGAAGGACTGTAGCTAGCTGTTATGTTCAGAGACTCAAATTAGCCACAAAGTAAAAGTGCATCAAAATGATACTAAGAATACACTGCACATGCTGGACAGTGCAGCAGGTGCCAAAATAAATAAATAAATAAATAAAGTTGCATACAGTGCAAAAAAAAACCTAAAAACAGTAAAGGTGCTACCAGATATTTGACCCAGTTTTACTGTGCCACACTTCAGTAACTTATAGCACTTTGACCTTATCTGAAGGTCCAGCTCCAGGTTTATATATTAAATTATTAAATGGATAGAAGAAATTGGTCCCTCTGGCACTGGACCTGTTATGTTATCCCAGCATAACATCAGGGATCTAGTGCCAGCAGACTTATGACTGCATGACAAAGAAAAAATTAATTGCCCACTGACCACTGCCCATTCAAGACTGCCACCCAGCTGCTTCAAACAGCACCAGGATTGTTCTGCACTGCAAATGGTCATTTGCTTCGAGTGTTCAGGCTAAACCCCACCCTTCAACTTCCAAACTGAATGGCAAGATTAAAAAAAAGTTAAGATAAAAGAAAGTGAAGCCCTCCCTGTCTCCAATACTCATCAGTTACTTCGCATAGCAGCTTGTAACTCCAGTCAGATTCAGCTTCCTGCTCCAATCACCATCCCTGCCTGCTCCAAACAGACTGAGCATGCCACTGAAAAAAAGCTGACTTTCTTACTGAGAAAATAAAATTAGCAAAGTAAAATCTGAGTTTGCAATCAGCTTCAAAGGAATTTCCTGCTCTGGCAGTCTCCGCTTACTGTAAACACTGCAACACAGTCATGCAGTCGTAAGGTTGCTGGAACTAGACTCAATATGTTATGCTGGGAAAACATCACAAGTCCAGTCCCAGAGGAACCAATCAGAGCCCAGCATTCTTTCTTGCCATTGTATAACAATCTTTAATTAACCCTGGCACATTAATAGAGATTGACTGACAGTATCTGAGGGCCCTTATGTAGTTGAACAAGGATACTTAGCATTGTTATCCTAATTGCTGTAGGTTTCCATAAATGATAATATCAGTTTACAGAAGAGAGCAGCGAATTTGATCTGACAGTCACCTTATGACCTGTACTGAGTCAATCTCTTCTATTGGGTAGCCTCAATAAGAGCACAGGCTGGGAATCAAACCAGGTAGGGATCCTTGAGTCCAACAGCCACTCTAATCACACAGCTAAAGGACAATCCAATTATTAGTAGTGCCTTGCAAATACAGGGTGCTGCTTTTGCCATTACTTACACTACACTCTATGATGTTAGCACTTACTGTATTTCTAGATGGTGCTGCTAGTCACACCTACAACAATCTTCATGTTAGCTAACTTCTCCACAATGTTGAAAAATGGTATAGTCCAACAGCAAGTACATGATAGGCAACAGTAATTATCTGAATCAAAATGAAGTCCTCTAATCTAAAATGTTTTAATGGGAGAGGATTCAGTAGGATTTAGCACAGTCTGATAATCATGAAGTGGAGTACATTTGTCCATCCCAACTTGATTCCTGGCCTTGGGAAGTCCCCTTGACCTGCATGACATGATTAGAAGCAGGCTCACACCATAAATTAAAAGTTTCAATTTAGAATAAAAAACTATTACTTGTTAAGAACACTTTCTGCACAATGGAAATGATGGTACTGTGCCAACCCAATTTTTAATTTGGATTTATAAATGCTAAAGTAAGACTTTGAATGTTATATTTGTATCTGTAATAGTTGTAGTAGACATAGTAGTAGTAAATTGATTTATAATGTTATTCTACCCTGCAGGCTCAAGGCCCCTACAATAAAGTGCAGAAGTGAAGCATAAATAACTCATAAATAACCATAAAACAAATATAAAATGACTTAAATAAATAGGCCAGTCATGAACCATTTAAATTTTCTATGCCATTCTTTTTAAAAATTACACAGGTGTGGTGTGCTTGTTGGTTAGGTGCTGGTGCTCTGCCAGGGGTTGCTAGCCCCAACAGTCAACAAGTCCAAGAAAGGCAGGCACTCAATAAATGATCTCAATTATAAAGATACAAGCCAATATCTCCAATTCAAGTCAATTTATTTTCTTCTTTCTGGAAACTGCAAGTCACAGTAAAACAAACAGTAGAATCAGCATACAGCATGCAGCTACCTTGCCAATCAACCCCTAGCACCTCAGCCTCGGTCTTCTAAGGGGGAAGCTCATTCATTTTAAAGTCATTTTAACAGGCTATAAATCCAAGTATCACTGGACAAGTCACATGTCTCTGAAGACATGGTAAAATGGTGATATAAAACATCAGGCTGTGACTGCCTGTGCATTCAGATTTCTTCTTTTTTTGTTTGTTTGTTGGATAGGTATTACCCACTGCTGCTTTTGCACTAATAGCCAATGTTTGCAAATGTAGTTAGATATTAATCACTTTAATCTTGTCACAACAGTGCTTGTTTATCTTTATTTCAATCTATTTTGTTGGCAATGGGTACAACAGCACAGTTTTCCAGGTAAATTAACATTTTCCATTTCTAAAAAAACACTTTTGGTGCTGCCAAATTTAATCGGAATCTAAGAGTATATGGGATATCAGTATATATTGACATTCTTGGCGGATACTCAGGTAGATACCTGAAGTTGCCTAATAAACAACAAATATTTGTGAATGCCCTATATTCGCTGCTTGCATTGCTGTTCTACTGGGTCTTGCTTTTACACATTTTTATGTTATTTTTACCCAGGATAGACCAGAATATATGAAATATTTCATTTCCAGTGGTGTCCTGCTTTTACACAATTGTAGCTTGTATTTGCTCATGACAGGCCAGCTGAGAATCAATATTTAATTTTCAGTTGGCTCCCACATTTTAACCTCAAATTTCCAACAGTCGTTTTATGACCTGATGTTATGATCAAGACAGATGTTCATTTTTTAAATCCCATCTGAAAGTCAATTTTGCAGTGGTACTGTGAAAACAAATTTCATAGAGGATTTGAAAAATGACACCTGATGTGTTCAGGAAGTGGGTTACCACAAAGGATATGTTGAACATCAGGGACCAAAATCTGTGAAAATAAAGTTACAGTATGAGTAAACCTTGGAACAATTCAATGTTTCTTCATAACATTGCTGTTTTTTTACATTTTGACTCCAAATTTTCAACATAGTCTTTTTATAACTGTTCCTTACGAACATGACAGGTATAATTTATAAAATAGTGGTTGAAACGTCATTTTATGCCATAAGTGTGAACACACATTTTGGTTAGGATCTGAAAAATTACAGCAATCATGTTCATGAGGAGGTGTAAAAAAATGGCTCTGTTGAAAATCTGGGGTCAAAATATTGAAAACTACCAAAGTTATGAGCGTATTTTGAAAAAATGTCAATGTTCGCTCATAACTTTGTTCTGTTTTAAAATTTGTACCCCAAATTTTCAATATAGCCTTCTTATAACCCAACCTTATGAACAGGGTTTGAAATGGTTTTCAGATCCTGTCTGAAAGGGGATTCTGTGCAGCAAACACAAAATTAAATTTCAGAACAGATTTTCAGAATTTCACTGCCCTTGTTCATGAGGTGGGTCCCAAAAAGGCCATGTTGAAAATCTGGGGAAAAATATTCAAAAATGATCAATGTATGAAGACCAGTTCAACCCCATTGAACTGCATACCTGATTTCCTCAGTTCCAGTCCAGCACTGCAGAGTGAAGATGTGACCCTGTTTCTGGGAGGATTATGACATTGGAGTCCCAGTACTGTAGGTAAGGAAGAGGTGTGTGTGTGGGGGTGCTGAATGGGAGGTTCAGGTGGAGGAGGGTAATGGTGGCAGTATCCTGGCAGCAGCAACTTACATCGATGGGCATTTTTCTCTTTTGCATGATATATAACAATTAAAAAAGACTATGATGGATGGTTTTCTTTATTTCAGGTGCTGACACTGGAAATTGGATATCCCAGTGTCAATGTTTTGTTAGGCAGCACCGGGGGTGAGCTTCCTGGTGTTGCACAGTGAAAACAGGTGGGATGGTGGGTACTAGTCGGCACCCAGAATTGGGTACTCTGATGTTAGAAAATTACATGTAAAGGGGGGAATGGTGAGTGCTTTCTGGGAGGGTTAGGTGGGGGGAGGATAAGACTGGAGGTGTTCAGGCAGCTGCAAAAGACATCAATGGATGTTTTTCTTTTTTCTAGAGTATATAAGAACAAAAAAGACTATGAGGGATATTTTTTTTATTTCAGGTACTAACGCTGGGGATTGGGCACTCCAATGCTGGTGTTAGGTTTGTTGGCACCAGGATTGGGCTGTCCAGTGTTGCACAGTTCAAACAGACAGGGTGGGGGATACTAGTTGGCACCAAGGAGTGGGCACCCCATATTCAAACATTAAGAAGTGGGATACAATAGGAGGTGGTAGGGATACTTGGTAGAGGGTGGACGGGATTGTTTTGATGTTGAGGGGAGCACTGCAGGCTGAACTTGATGCTGATCAGCTCTGCTTGCTGGGTGACTTATGCAGATCAAAAGAAAAGAGCCAGCCTTTGATTTGGGTAGCTCTTTTCTTCAAACTACTTGATGTTTCTACCAAGCCAGACCAAAAGAGTGTCATGATCAGCCTGGCTAATTATTGGTCTGACACTGTAAAGCCCCTTGCAGACTGCCATGCATTGGACTGACAGTGACACGCCTCTCAAAACCCACTATCATACCAATATGTTTGTTTTGCGTAAGTGCAAGGGAAAATGTCCCAATACTGCATAGAGTTGTGAAGAATGCAAAATTCTAAATGTGGAATTCTGGCAGAATTAGAATTCCAATTTCAAAAATTCTTTCAGAATCTTTGTGAGACTGCTGTGGAACTCTGTCACAATTTAGATTTTCTTTTATTTTCTTCTAATTTTAAAACCATGTATCCAAATTTTACCTAAATTAGCCCATGTGACATTCCTCACTACATGTTTAAGTGTAGTATATTAAGTCTATGTTCCCTAGCTTGAAAGGGAGCTGAGTTATAGGTGGTGCCACATTTCATTAACATTTATTTCTAGTTATTTCCAACAAATTTTAAAATGATGTTGGCGCATGTCCCTACACATTTGAAAGTTTGAAGAACTATACCACATAAGACTGTGTAACAAGTTATTATAAAGCAATAAGAGCCACTCTCAAATAAAATGTGGTGCTGGCAGTAACTGTAATAAGCAACAACAAAAAAAACATAAGCACACACTCACACTGAAGAACTGCCACTCAGTAAAGTACAACAAACACAACAGGCTAATTGCGCTCAGTTTAATGTTAATAGATCCAACTGTAAACAAGGGCACATAGACACTGACTCAGACAAACCCTCAATATTTCACAATCCTCTTGACAAAGCGTGCAAGCGCGAAACATTGAGAGTTTGTCTGAGTCAGTGTCCACCTGTACTTGTTTGCTGTTGGATCTACTATCATTAAGCTAAACACAATTAGCCTGTTGTGTTTGGTGTATTTTACTCAACAGCAGTTCCTTGGCTTGAGTGTGCATATGCATTTTGTCATTGTTGTTGTTTTTCTTGTTTATTTGTGAAAAGAGTTTAGTCTAATGCTTTAAAGGGTGATGAGTTATAGGCGGCAGCAAAATATTTTGTCAAAATTTCATTTTCAGTTATTTCTGTCTAATTTAAAAAAAGTATCCAACTTTCACACATTTAATATATTTAAATCACTGCAAAACATGGATACCTAACTTTGCTTTTTACCTTTAATGGTGATCGAGTTATGAACAGCAAAACTTTCAGAAATGTTTAAATTAAATTTTAAATGGAGGTAAACCATAAAAAAAGCACATTAACTTTAAAACTAGGGAATGAAATGCCAATACATATGACAGGTTAATATAACTTAAAAGGGGACAATGTGTGTCAATCTTTCAAAAAAGGAAAGGTGTAGTTGCACCAAATGCCCCATGAGGAGAGACTGAAGCATCTCAACAAGTACACCCTAGAAGAGAGTAGAGCAAGAGGGGACATAATATAGACCTTATGTGTACCTCACAGGGGTGAACAGGGTACAGAAGGAGAGTTTCTTTTAAATGGGAAACAATACCAAGACCAGGGAGCATGCCATGAAGCCGAGACAAGCAGTTTAAGAGAGATGTAGGAAAACACTACTTCACTGAAGGGTGGTAGATGTCTGGAACAAACTATCAGCAGATCTGGTGGAGGTGAAAACAGTGGGTTACACATAGGGGAATATTAGTAAATAGCAGGGAGGAGGGAGAGTTACCAGAGACAAGTTAGGGTCAGCAGAAAAAAGACTAAGCAGGGAATATCTGGGCAGACTGGGTGAGTCAAGCAGTTCATTTCTTCCCACAATTTTTTTTCTATGTTTCTCATTTACTTATAGGACATCCATATTACAAGATGCCAAAAAGTGCAAAATAACATCAGTACTTAAGGTTGAATTTCATGATTCTTCATAAAAATTGTGGAATTTTGTGATAATATTGTAGAAGCCATGGCCATGAATTTCTACCCAGCCGTACACCTGATTGTGCCATAAAAGAAAAAGGAAAAGGCTAGACAGAATGGCAATAAGGTTGTATTCACATGATTCACAGGGTATACTCCATTGTAAAAGTGGCAGGAGAATTGCAGAGAAATTGTATGGCCATGATAGCAATGCAGGCAAGGTGATTTGCCTGCCTGCAGTACAGGTCAAATGAGTAGGCTCCATAGCTAAGCATTGCAGCTAGAAAGAGGAGCTGATGTGTGCACTGTGATATGGAGTGCAGGTTCTGAGGACACAAGGATGTAATCTACTGAATTAGAGATGTTCCTAAGAGGAAAGATATTCAGAGTGGTACTGTTCAAGGCCCTCATGTTCCTATGGCCTATGAGGAATGACAGTGACAGAAAGCAGATAAGCTAACTTTTACTAAGAATCTGTTGAGAAAGGGAAGATCTTTTTCTGGCATGCTAGAGGGAATTTTGAGGCATGAATTACCTGCATGCTCAGGATGGGTTGCGGTTATACCAAGGAGGAGAGGTATCTTGTCAAGGGACAGGCCAGTCTGGGGGATTAAAACTAAAAATAGGAGTTGGGAGGAAACTAGTACAGGTGGTGTTCAGTTGTAGGAGTTAGATTTATGGGTACACCAAAAAAAGGAATAGCTGAACTGGGTAGCACAAGACTAGTATATCCTCAGTTGGAGCAAGAAAGCATAAAGGGTTAACAATTCCAGCTTTCATACAAGTTATATAAGAATCACACCCAGCAAAACTGATTAGCCTGAGAGCATGTAGTTCTTATAAGTCCAGAACTCAGAGGCAGTCAGACAAATGTAGTGAGGGAAGAAAATTACTGTGGCACCAAGAAGGAGGAATTGTGATTATTCCTATGGGAGAGATTTGGCAGAAAATTGAGTAGGTGACTTTCTTTTAAGGGAAGGTGTCACTGTGAAGAAAATGGAGGATATAATGGACACAAGCAATTCTACTGAGTACCTGGCCAAGCTAAAAGAGAACAAGCATTTGTCAATGCCGAATGTTGTTGCGCTGGCATTGGTAGTGCAGTGTGGGAAAACATTTTGGACAGGATTTGAAAAATGACTGCTGTACAGTTCATAAGGAGGTGTAAAAAAATGCCAGTGTTGTGTGTGTGGCATGTAAATATATCAAATTTGTGAAGTTACAAGGGTGCATGGGAAATGTACAATGCACGCTTGGAACACAGTCATTTTATGGGCGTTCGGCACCAGATTTTCAACATAGGCATTTTAGTACCTCTGCTCATGTACAGTGTCACTGTTATTTCCTCAGACTGTCCTAAAAAGTGATTACGCCTAGCCACTGCTATTATTCCACAAATACGAAGCAAAACACTTTGGCTGGATATGGGAAATGACAGCTGCACTGTTCATCAAGAGGTGTGGAAAAATGACAATGGTGAAAATCAAGAGTGAAAATATTACAAATGCACGATGCTACGAGCGTGTGTGCAATCTGCCAACGCACGCTGCTAAAACAGTAATTTTATGGAGTATCGTCACCAAATTTTCAAAATAGGCATTTTAGGACCTCTACTTATGAACTGTGTCACTGTCATTTTCATAATTTGGCCCGAACACTGATTTCCTACAGCAACCACACTATTGTGCACTGGAAGTGCGGAAACACATTTCGGGTAGGATATGGAAAATGACAGCTGTACTGTTCACAGGGATGAATACAAAAATTACAATGTTGAAAATCTGGCATGAAAATATTGTGAATTCATGAAGTTACGAGCCTGCGTAGCAACTGTGCAACACACGCTCATAAAACAGTCATTTTTTGGATTTTTTTACACCAAATTTGCAACATAGGCTTTTTGAGAGGACACCTCATGAACACTGGCACTGTCATTTCATTAATCAGTCCCAAAAGGTGATTCTGCGCAGCAACTGCGAAATCACCTTTTGAGGATGATTAACGCCATGACAGTGATAGAATTCATGAAGAGGGGGCCCAAAAACCCAATGTTGAAAATTTGGTGCCAAAATTCTAAAAAATGCCCAAAATATGCAGCAAAGTTGAAAAAAAAACCTTTCATTCCATTATACAGCTTGCCGGCATTTCCTCAGTTCACGGTTGGCTTTGAAGAGTGCAGAAGTGTTCCTGGTCCACCAAAGATCATTGCGCTGGACTCCGGAGGTAAGTATGGAGTGAGGGGGGTGTGGGGAGGCAGAGTGCAAGTGGGAGGGTGCAGATTGTGGAGGGGGCCTGGGAGAGCTCGGCAGGACTGCTTCCTTCTTTACAGGGTGAAAAAGAAAATGACATCGGTGGACCATTTTCCTGTTTAACAGGTGCTTTGGCATGCTGGGGTGGGCTCCCAGCATGCCACCTGTGTGTGTGGGTGGGTGAGTGCATTAGCTGACGGGGGATTGGGCACCCCCATCGGCAAACAAGGAAAGGGGGGGAGCTGCAGGAGCCGAGGGGGAATGGGCACCCCTTCGGGTATAGAAATGGAAGGGGGACAACAGTATGCCAATGGGAAGTGGGCTCCCCCATCGGCAACATTCAAGGGGAAGCAGGGAGGAATACATGCCGACAGGGATTGGGCACCTCCGCCGGCAAAGTGAAACTGTTGGTGGGGGGAGCGCATGATGCCAAGGGGGATTGGGCACCTCTTCTGCAATCAAAAAAAAGGGGGGTGCTACATGATGTCTACAGGGATTAGGCACCCCCGTCGGTACACAATAAAGGAAGGGGAATTTGCATTCAACAGTGGCAGTCATTGCCGTCATGTTGCCTGCACTTAGGGAGAGGCATGCTATGGTCACTGTACATGAGAGCTTCACTCTCATTGCAGCAGACCTTTTCACTGATCTCATCGCCTCATTAGCCAGGCAGGGTGTTGGCCCCTGCTGCTGGCTGATTGGGGAATGCAGGATGCACCTACTGGTGCATGCCCTGCATTCACCCAACAGTGACCGCGCCTCCAAAGCTGCATTGCCCCAAGATGTTGGCTGCGCAAGCGCGCCAACATAAAAAAAGAGTGGTAAAAAAATAGTCGTGCAGGAAAGAACTACACTGTGAACAGTTCAGTTTATAAGATGCAGTGGTGGTAATGTAAGTATTCTGTGAACTTAAATTTTGCAAGTGGAATTCTAATGGCCTTACCTGTTATGCCATTCCAAAAATTGTATGCTTTGTAATTTGTAATTATCTAAGAGTACAAAGGTGACCAGGTTATAACTTAGCTAATATATATTTTCATGAAATCTGCCCCTTTAAAATAAAATGCCAGACTGTGAGCCAAATAAGTTTGAAAATACTAATGCAAATATCATGATATTTGACACATCCTTAGGACACATAACAACAAGTAATTTATTTATTTATTTATTTTTATTTATTCAGTTTTTGTTGACCGGGTAAGTGCACTAGACAAATCCTGCCTATTTTCAGGCATGACCCGGGGGATGGGGGATACAGAGGAATGCCAACTGACCTTGAACCAGATTAAGCTGTTGGTAGTATTTTTTTTTTAGTGAATGAGGGGAAATTTGGCCAGAGCACTGGGGAAATTCCCCTCCTCTTTTCAAGAAGTGCCATGGGATCTTTAACATCCACCTGAACTACCACCAGGACAGGCAGATGGGACCTCAGTTTAACATCTCACCCAAAAGACAGCACCTCAGGAGTGCAGCACCCCTCTCATGCTGCACTACAGTGTCAGTATTGGGACATTAACCCAAGTGCCTGTGTGGGGATAGAACCCACAGCCTGCTGATCTCCCGGCCTCAGAGGCAAGTGTGCTACCTGCTGAGCCACTGACACTAACACTGACACTGACATAATAATGCTGAATTGTTGGCCTCTAGCTCAATAGATGACTGAGTTATAAACACTGCACAAATTCCACCAAATTCTATAGAATTTAACTGGAATTATGCAAATTCAGAATTTTCTAATTTGGCACAGCCTTAATAATGCATCCTTTACATGGATAAACAAGTCAAGTAAATGAAAATCTATTCAAAAATATGCACTGTGACTAGAGATGCAGTGAAATTTAAATTCTCTGGTGAAATCTCGAATTTCACTATGTGAAATATTTCATGAAATTCACACATTCCACAAAATATTTTGTGAGTGCAAAATGTGGAATTTCACAGGCAAAATGCAGAATTTCACCCATGAATGGCAGTATTTCACCCCTGAGTGGCAAAATTCCACCATTTGTGAGTGAAATTTCACATTTCACTGGCAAAATTCAACATTTCACCCACGGAATTTCTCATTTCACACTCACAAAATATTTTGTATAATGAAATTTGTGGATTTCACCCAGCTCTAACTGTGACACATCCCATATTGATCGATATTTTTTTAATATCTGAAACCTATCCTTATGGCTCCAAATATGTTTCAAACATATTTTAAATACATTCACACTTTTCAGATATATTTTGAGATATATTTTAGATATTTGCAGAATGATACAACATGTATCATATTTGGGAAACATCTTTGATGTATAGATAGATAGATAGATAGATAGATAGATAGATAGATAGATAGATTCTTTGCAAAAAAACTACATTAATGCATCAGTTAAGGTTCAGAATAAAGCAACAAAAGTAGGGAAATATGATGTTAGGGTTTCCAGCTCTAATACCCCACCTCTACCCTGGAGTCAGAAAATCAGGCATGAGTCATGCTGTGAGGGTCTCTCAAGCCTAACACTCACCCCATTCCATCAGTAAATAAGCATAGATGCATATAGTGAATGAGAATGGGGTGGGCGTTAGGCTTGAGACCCTCATGGCACACCTCATGCCTGTTTTTCTGACTCCAGGGTGGGAGCGGGGTGTTAGCTTTGGAAACTCTAATGTCATATTTCCCTACTTTTGTCACTTTATCCTGAACCCTCACTGATGTATTAATGTAGTTTGTTTCAAAGAATATCCTTACTTTTTGAGATAGTGTAATCGCAGCTGAATTTTCATGTGGGAGCACAGGGCCCTCTGGGCCATCAATAGTTTTTGAAGTAGAGCAATCATATCCTTATTTGTCTGTGTGAGAGCAGTGCCCTTTGGGCCCTTCACTCCCATTCCTCCATAGATGCGAATATGTATGTCACTGTAGAAGGGCCTTGTACTTCCATTTATAGGACACAGTGACCAAACTGTCAACACAGCCATATTATCACCCCACCTCATGTCCCCATTATAGTAAATTTTCAAATACCCCCAAAACATAATTCTGTGCAACTGCAAACACCATTCTGTACCACAGGTGTGAATACACATTTTAGCCATAATTTGAAAACTGACAGCTATGACATACATGAGGTGGAGTTATAAGAAGGCTATGTTGAAAATCTGGGGTCAAAATATTTAAAATTTCCAAAGTTATGAGCGTGCATAGCAAAATTGCAACAAATGGGCATAACTTTGCCATTTTAAGATACATTGACCCCAAATTTTCAACATTGCCATCTTGTTACCCCCATTTAATTTACCCAGTACAGAACATTTTCAAATCTCTGCCAACACATCATTGTAAGCAACAGCAATGCCATTCCATGCCACAAGTGCAAAAATACATTTTGAACAGGATTTGAAAAATGACAGCTATAACATACATGAGGTGTGGTAATTTTTTATTTATTTATTTTTTGTTGACTGAGTAAGTGCACTAAGCAAATTTTGCCTGTCTTCATGCACGACCCGGGGGAGGGGGATACAGATGAATGCCAACTGATCTTAAACCAGATTAAGCTGTTGGTGGTATTTTTGTGAATGGGGGGAAATCTGGCCAGGACACCGGGGAAATTCCCCTACTCTGCTGGTGCTCGGTCACCAGTAGGGGTGCTGAACATGGAATCAAGATGGACACTTCCTCTGAGTGTGTGGAGCGGACGCAGGCAGAAGGACAGAAAGAGACAAATGAAAAGTATGACTCGTTTGTTGCATTTCTTTCTACATCTGAGGCAGAAAACAAAGAGGTATTTCATGAAGCTTTATCAAACAATATGGACTCTCTTTACAATACGGACGATAAGACAGATGATATAATAATCAAGAATACCTTAAAAGTAAAGATTGCTGAGGGTTCTGAAAGTTTAATCCTGTCTACAACAGAAAACGCTACAGATGCGAGTTTGGTTGACGCAGCGCTGATGAATACGGAAGAGAACGCCGCTTGGTACACAACGCCAGTGAACGTAGTGCAGTGTACGAAGGTGTGCGATGAGTCTCAACTCCCTTCAGCTCAAGCAGAAGCAGGGCAGTTGGGAAGCAGTAACGTGTGGTCCAAGAGTAGTGAGCCAAAAATGGAGATGCATTCAAAAGATTTTCCTGCTGTTTTCACAAACTCTGATTTAAAAGTACCGGTGAGTATATTAAAGAATGCTGCTGACTCTAACATTACGAACTTACACAGACAAGCGGGATTTGTGTTTCATCCGGGTAAAGGTGAACAATTAACTTTTAAAAATTCTACAATATATCAAACTTCTCTTAATAATCAAGAAGGAGTAACGGAGTTCAATTTTGGAAAGCAGTCTATTGCTCCAGTAGAGAAATGCTTGTATCAACCAGAATTACCTGCATTAAAAACACTTAATAGTGGTTTATATAAGACAGGTAATAGTGTTCCTGGTTTGACTGATTCTCAACTGCATGATCAAACTTGGACTCCTCAGGGAGCTTTGCTAGCTGCAGGCTGGAAACAACAGGCAAATGGAGGATGATCTTCAGAATTATCTTGGGATTCTTCATTTGACTTAAATGTTCATTCACCAGGGTGGAAACCGGGTACCTTGGGGAAAGAAAATGAGACTAAAGGGGTGGTTGATATAAGTCATGACTCCAATACAAATAATATTAAGGATAAACAGGATAATAGTATGTGTAATTCTCCTGTTGGTTTAGCTTCTGAAAATGATAACACTCCTTTAACTCAGAAGCCATTGTTATCGGAACTATTTACTCGGCTAAAAGGAAGCAGCTCGGGACCTAAATGCAATTGATTAGATATAAAGGAGGTATGGCGAGAGGCCTGACTCATTTTGTGGGCAAAGTTTTAATCAAGGAATCTTTGCACTTTTCCCCTAGAGAGGTTTTTGCAATCATTAACATCTCAGGGGAAGATAATTATGACATTAGTTTTCATTCAGCTGCTTTATTAGACTTATTTTGGGTTAGATATAACCAAGTGAAGTTTTCTCCAATCTGGACTCCCTTTCTCATTTTCCCTCTTTCTCAACCTTCTATTAGATATGTAACAATTATGTTTAGGAATGAAGGAGTACATGTCGAGGATATTACCTACTGGTTGTCACAGAAATGTGATATTCAAGGTGAGCCAGATCCAATACTGGATTCTGAAGGTTTTTGGACTGGGGGATGGAAATACAAAGTAAAATTACGACAGTCAGAAAAAGGATTTGAACACATTCCGAATTCCTTTCTCTTAGGTAGAGATAGAGGTATATGCTTTTATAGTGGTCAACCTAGAGCTTGTTACAAATGCGGTTCTAAAACTCATCTTTCTAGTGTTTGTGATAGTCCACGTTGTGACAATTGTAGTGAGGTAGGCCATGTTACAGTGCAATGTAATAATCCCACTAGATGTGATTTGTGTGAAGGTTTTACACATGCATTTAAAGACTGTCCCTGGGCCGCAAAGAATAAAAATTCCAGTGGAAGCACTGATCGGTTAATTCAGTTAGCACAAGAAGCACTAGATAGTACATTAAGTGATAAGCTTCAAGTGCATTCTGCCACCTCATCGGTAGGGCTGGGACAACCATCTTTAAGGGCTGTAGCAGATTTTCATGTACCTTCCCCGCGGTTAATGTTACACCTCATAAGGTAAAGGACAGCACACAGATTAAGCAGCTGTTAAAACCTGTTTGTTATGTGGAGGAAGAAGATAGGCCAATAACCCCCTCCACTCAGCAGACACCCTTACCTCCGAGACGGTCTAATAGGAATTTAAAAATGATTCAAATACAAACATCTGAACCAATAGAAATTTCAAATTCTTACACTGCCCTGGCTGCTTCTTGGGGTGAATCTGAGATGGATATGGGAGATTCGGATTCTCAAAAATCAGTCCAAGATGTTATAGGGACTCCACAAGAAGACTATAAAGATAAAAAAAAAAAAGGAGAAAGAAATAAGAGGTTATGGTTTAATTAAAAAAAAAAGGGAAATGGGCTTTATTTGGGCTTCCTTAAATGTACATAGCATCTTAAATAGTGCTAAACGGAAAGCTGTTTTTCATCTAATTCATGATGCAAATATTTCTATTTGCTTTCTGCAGGAAACCTGGATGTTTTCTAAAGAGCAGATTTCTGCTTTTAAAAGTGATTTGGCCATGGGGACCTTCTTATTGGTCCTTCGGGGAGGAAAAAGCAGATGGTATTGGGGTACTGTTTAATTCATATCGGTTTAAGTTGCACAAGTTTGTTGATTTACTTCCTGGTAGAGTTTTGATTATAGATGGAAAATGGGATTCCATGGGTTATAGATTTATTGATATTTATAATCCACAGATAAAAACATCCAGAATTGCATGCATGAAAAAGATTCAACCTTTTTTAATTACCACATTGCCAACATTGTGGGGTGGTGATTTTAACTGTAGTATAGGTATATCAGGCTCCAATACTAAAAAAAATTATTGTGATTCAAATTGTTTAAAATCAATCATTAATTTAGCAGAGCTTATAACTTGTAATTTGTTAGAATCAAAAAATCCCCAAAACACCTTTTATAAAGGTGTGAGTGGAACTTGTATTGATTATTTGTTTGCTTCCAATAATTTGGCAGTTACTGAATTTAAAAGAATACCAATCGAGTTTTCTGACCACATGCTGATTCAAGTATCAGTGAATATGAACTCTGATTATTGTTCTAGAGGACGTAGATGGAAACTAAATGTTTCAGTTTTACAAGAACAATTTGTTAAAAATTCTATCAGGAAAATTTTACTAGCTAGATTATCTGTGAGTTTTCTATACGAAGATTTGGGAACCTGGTGGAAGGAGACGAAACAGGATTGTATTAACTGGTTCAAGTCTTATGGAACCCGTCAAAAGAATGCAAAATTCTTAAAATATTTAAAACTTCGATCTCACCTCCAATCCCTATTGTCAGTTGCCAATACTTCTAGGGAAGATTATTCCTCACAAATTAAAACTCTTAAGTTGCAAATGAGACAAGCACAATATGATCGTGCTAGAACCCTCCAAGCATTGCTTAATAACTATACGTCAAAGTCAGTAATAGGAGACCCTTTTATTCTTAGCAAATCTATTAAGGAATCCTCTAATTTAGATTATTTGGATTCCAATACAGGTAAAATCATAAATTCTGGGGACATAGGTAGTCGTATTGAGCAGTATTTTCAAGAACTCCGTCCTTCACTTTGTTTTTCTTCTCTTCAAATGCAAGATTATTTAAAATATTTACAAGGCCCTGGTGTTGATAGTAAGGTAACAGAGAATATGATAAAACCTTTTTCAATACAGGAAATAGAGGATGTCATAACCAATCTTAAGGATAATGTATCCCCGGGTTTAGACGGACTATCTAATTTATTTTATAAAACCTTCTGTACAGACTTAGCCAATTGTATGATTTTAGTTTTTAATAAATTCCTTGCAGGAGATTCAATTGCAAATTGGTTTACAGTGGGCTTACAGATTTATATTCTAAAACCTGGAAATAAAGGTGATATAAGTAACTGGAGACCTATTACCTTATTAAATTCTGATTATAAAATCTTTGCTACATTACTTAATAACAGATTCAAAACATGGGCAAATATAGTTATTTCTCCAGTGCAGAATTGTAGTTTATTTAATAGGAAAATACAGACGGTTCTATATTTAATACAAGATTTAATTGAATTTTTGTCCAAGACAGGTCATTCTGGAATTATACTTTCCCTTGACTTGGAAAAAGCTTTTGATAGGGTTAGTCACCCTTTCTTGTTTGCAACTTTAGAATTGCTAGGAATGCCACCTATCTTAATTGACTTATTAAAAAAATTATATACTGGCTCCCTGATACACCCAGTCATTAAAGGCAGAATTGAGAAGGGGTGGGTTATGAATTCTGGAGTGCGTCAAGGCTGTCCCTTGAGCCCATTGCTGTACGTTTGCTCCTTGGAACCTCTTATTAGAGATATTTGTAATGTTCCTAAATGGGAAGGTTTTCACATGCCCAATTCAGACTCTTTTTTAAATATTCAAGCATATGCAGATGATATATGCCTTTTTTTTTCAACATGAAAACCAACTAGAAAAATTTTTTCAGGTATTTCGGAATTATGCGCTTTTTTCTAATGCTAAGATTAATTTTAATAAATCCAGAGGGTTACAGATAGGCTGCTGGAGTCAGCAGACTATAGCATACAAATCTATTCAGATATCTTCATCTCCCATTTCAATTTTGGGGGTTACTCTTGGAACTCAAAATATGCCGGATCATAATTGGATTAGTGTTTTAAATTTGGTAGAACGTAAAGTACAGCGATGGAAACAATTTCGGTTTACGAAATTAAAAAAAGTACAGATCTTTAAACGGTTTATTTTACCTTGTCTACAATATATAGTGGTAATTTACCCTTTACCTCTTAAATTAGAAACAAGACTATATAGTTTGAGTTTTCAGTTTTTTGGGGGGAATAGATTAAATCCAATTAAAAGATGTTATACTTATTTGGAAAAAAATAGAGGTGGAACAGGGATGGTTGATCCGGTGATATTTTGTCATTCTTTGTTTTTATCCCATTCTTTACAAAGTTGTTTGAAAATTCCTGTTAAAAATGAAGATGGTTGGTTCCGGGAACTTTTAGACCGCTATTTTTTGGCATGGTTGAATATAGCCCCAAAATTACATTGTAAATTTGCTCTTCCTATGTTTTTTAGGCCTGTAGCCCAGAAACTCTATAAATGGCAATTAACTAAATCTCAAATTTGTAATAACTCTTCTCAAAAACTCTATAAATTAGTGATGTCTTTGGTTTATCCTACTTCACCTGCAATTAAAAACTGTCCTTCCAATCTAAATCATAATATTCTGGATCAGTTAAATAACCCTTGTTTGCCTCCTCATATGTGGGAAATCCAGTGGCTCATAATGTATGGTCGTCTAAACGTTAGGGGTACAGCAAAATATAAAGCGAAAGAAGAGAGAAACTGTCCATATTTAGAATGTATTAATCAAGAAGAGACAATGGAACATTTTTTTCTGCATTGCTCCTTTTCTGAAATTATGGAGATATTTAGCCAAGAAATGGTTATTAGATTGGTTGTTAAATCCTACTTATGATTTATTAGTTATAGGATTTTCCTTTACAGTTACATATTTATGAGAAGACTACTTTGAGAGTGTTTCTTGCTTGTTTAAGGTTTTGTTTATGGCAAGTCCGTTGTCAATGGGTACTATACCAAAAGAAACCCAATATTGAAGGATATTGTCAATATGCCATTTCAGAATTAAACAAGGTTTATCTTAAGGATATGCAAATGTATAATACTGAGCAGGTCAAGAAATGGTGGAAAGGTTTCTCACACATTATCAAATTTAAATAGATATATATTAAAGTGTGATTATAGAAAGTTATAGGTTTCCTTTACCTTAGGTTTAGATAAAAATAACTAGATTTGTGTTTTTTCTTCTCTTATTTTGTTGAGTAGTTTTCTTTCCTTGTATAAGATATTGTTTATGTATTATTATTATATTATTTATAACTATTCTATGTATGTTCACTTTGCCTTATTATTATTATTATTATAATAAAGAATTACCCCTACTCTTTGCCAGTAGGGGGAACCCTTTGGCTGTCATAGGATGGCCGAGTCAGTTGCAGTGCTGCCACTGGAAGGGATGGATGTGCAGCTGGGAGAAGAGCTTGTCTCCCCTGCAGCTTTGCCATTGTTCTCTATGGACATTTCTGCTGAAGCTAATGTGACTACTGCTGCTGTTGTACCTACTGAAGATGTTGTGCCTGTCTACTGTGTTGAGGCTGCCTGCTCGTCTGCATTGCCAGTTTTGGAACGTTCCTGTTGGTCTGTGTCGCCTCCGGTGGATTCTGGTTTGCCTCCTATGGAAACATCTACTGAGAAAATGAGTAAGTTGCTATTTGAAGAAGAACAACTTTATTTGAAACGAAAAAACGACATTCTACATCGTTTTCGCCCGACTAGTTTGCCTACTGAGTTTGCAGCTTCTGACCTTCCTGTTGACACTTCCCTGCCGGTTACCATGGCTACGGAACGTCCGGTGATTCCGTCTGAGCCGGGCATTCTTTTTCACCGCTTCGGCCAAGATCAGGCGGCTGCCACTGTGTTTTCTTTTACCCCGGAGTTGGAGAAACCTCGCACGGAGCGAGTTACTTTGAAAGCCTCTCCTAGCACTCTTCGCTGGGTGGATGCCCCTGTTGAGAAGGGTGGACCTTGGACTGTGGAGGACTCGCTGCGTGCGGCAGGCTGGGTGTGCTCACCTGATTCTGGTTTCTGGATTTCTGGCTTTTCTCCTATTTTGATTCCAGGAGTCCAGTCTTCTAAATCTCCTGGAGCTTTACTGGAGGCTGTGAGTACTGACTGTGTGTGTACTGACCCTGTAACTTTGACTGAATTGCCTGGGGGAGCTTCTCCTTCGGATTCCCTTAAGCCTGCTCCTGTTTTGGATCCCTCTCTGATTCTAGATGCTTACCCACATTCTCCTCTTCACCTGCCCTCTGACTTGGAATTTTCTCAGACCCCGGTTTTGCAGCCAAATATTTCTACAAGGGCTGATTCTCCACAACATGAGGTGGAGACTGCTGTACTTAGTGATGTTTCTGATTTTTCGGATATACCGAAACATGTTCCTGCTCACATTAGAAACTTTCCCCAGGGCTCTCCTGGTGGAAGAGTGCAGCCCCCCCCACTCCCTCTACCACCTCTCGACCCTTTTCCTCCCTTTTTTATCAATCAGCCTCTTCGGCTAAATGCCATAATGCAGTTCGTATCCTGTATAAGGGGGGTTTGGATGTTTTTCCTGACAGGGTTTATGTGGGGTGTACTTTGTTAAAAAACAGCTTAAATTTTCAAGTCTCTGAACTGTATGCTTTAATCCATGTGTCTGGAGAGAATGTTTTTGATGTAAGCACTAAACTTGGAGGAGGCTTTGACAAATTCTGGGCATGTTATCACCAGGTAAAGGCCTCTCCATTGTGGGCCCCTTTTGAGGTTATTCCTCTTAGTAGGCCAGCTCACAAAACTATTACTGTTCTCTTCTGAAATGAAGGGGTCAGTGTTACAGACTTATTGTTTTAGCTCAAACAACGTTGCACGGTTATGGGTCATCCCGAGGCTATTCTTGACTCTGAGGGTATTTGGACTGGTGGTTGGAAAATTAGGGTCCTTTTACATTCTGAAGGTGGGGGTCCTTGCCATCTCCCTAATAGTTTTTTCTTGGGACGGGATAGGGGTGTTCTGTTTTATCCAGGGCAACCTTGGACTTGTTATAAATGTGGGCTTTCAGGGCATGTTAGTAGCGCTTGTGATCAGCTGAAATGTTCTCTTTGTCACAAAACCGGTCATCTTAGTGGTCAATGCTCCTACTTGGTTCATTGTAACCTTTGTGGGGAAGAAGATCATGTCTACATGTCTTGTCCTAAAGCTGCTCATGCAACCTCCTCGTCTGCTGATAGGGAAGAGCAGCGTCTCTTAGTTTCCTTAACCCAGAGGAAATTTGCTAAGGTTTGTACTGCGCGGTCAGCTGAGGTTATTCCTTCTCCCACCATGCCTGTTCCCACTGCTCCAGGCTCTCCCCCTCCCAAGGTAGCAGTTGCTTGTTCTACTGCTGGTTTTCAGGAGATGCTTTCTCCTCTGATTATAGCGGCCCCTGCACACTCCCTTGTTCCACAAACAGCCATTGTGCCCACCAGTGTTTCTCTCACTATTCCCAGCCCAATGCCCCCTCCCCCTGGAAGCTAAGGGTCCTCCAGAAATACAGATGTCAACCAGAAAGCGGTCTACTGGTGCCCTGCCTACCCCTAAAATGCCTAAGACTTCCCTTTATGTCTCCTCTAATCGGTTTTCAGTTTTTTTGGATGCAGATCATTCTGACACTGATTCGGTCTGTTCCTCAGCGGATTCTTTTCTTCCCAGAGATGCTGCTTATTTGCTGATAAATGAGGAAAGTGGCACTCCTTCCCAACCCTCACCTAGGAAAGGGAAAACTAGGAAGAAAAAACATTGATTTTGTCTTCCCTACTTTCTTTGTGCTATGCTTTTTTCCCCTTCTTTCTCAATTTTGACATCTAATGTCAATAGTATTAAGAATGCAGTTAAGCGTTGTGCAGTGTTTTCCTTTTTACAGTCTTTGCCCCCTGGGATCTTTCTTTTGCAGGATACTAGACTTCACACTACTTTTGAACTTGCTTTGGCTACTAAAGCATGGCTCTCGGGATTTCTTTCTGGTCATTGGCGGAAAGATGTATGGGGGTTGGTATCCTTTTTCACCACATTCGACCTACTGTGTTACGGTGTTGGACCTCATCCCTGGCAGGGTTCTGTTGTGATTTCCTTCTGGACACAGTTTTTTGTATTATTAATACTTATGCTCCCCAATCTAAGGCACAAGCGGCATACTTCTTTTCAACGACTAGTCCTTTTTTGCATATTGCTCATTATGTAATTTGGGGAGGTGATTTTAATTGTGGCTTAATTAAGTGGGATAGGGGTTCTGCTACCACCACATGGAAAATATTTGGCCTATATGGCTGCCCTGAATAAAGCTGTCCGTGATGCTCATCTCAAGGATGCGTTTTTTTCACACATTGGAGTGCGAGAGTGTACTTTATTTAAGGGGAAATTATCCACCCGTATTGATTTTTTGTTCCTGTCTCTCTCATTGATACTTCAGTCTGTCTCTGTAGAACCTACTCCTTATTCTGACCATAAGCTTTTGAATGCTACCTTGGGTCCAGCAGTGGCTCCTAGGGGTCCTGGATACTGGAGGTTTAATTCTCAGCTTTTGTTGTAAGATGCCTTTCTATGGCTGATCTCTACGTTTTTGGCCTGTAGGAAATCCTTATATGCTTTATATGATGATCCTGTGAGTTGGTGGATGGAAATGAAATCGGATCTCCGTTCCTTACTTATTTCCAATGGTAGGCGATTTTGGCAGGATTCCAATTTTTTGTACTTGAGGGATAGGAAACAGCTACAACATTTGTACTCCCTTTCACAGCTTACTCGACATGACTTTTTGGCCCAGATTGTTCATTTTCAGAAGAAGATGATGCAATATCATTTATCTTTGTCCACGGATCTTCAGTCCCGACAACAGCATGGTATGAAGGGTCCATTTTTTACTACTTGTCCCCTGTTCAGTCATCAAGACAGGGTACAGTCTAAATCAATTTCTGCTCTATATGATCACCTGGGGGTGGTCCAGGATGACCAGGACAGTGTTTTACGTATTACATCTGACTACGCTGCATCTTTATTTTCTGCTCATCCTGGGCAGGATTTAGATTTTAGTTCTTTTTTTAGTAAACTACAAGTTCCCCGGGCACTGCAGGACCTCCTTTTAGGCTTACTGACTCCTTTTACAGCTCAGGAAGTTGCTACTGCCATTACGTCTTTATCTAAAGGTAAGGCCCCGGGTCTAGGTGGCCTCCTTTTAGACATTTACCATCTTTTGTATGGTGAACTTTTGGAGGAACTAACTTCGGTTTATAACACTATGTATGGTCTCAGACTGTCCCTTTTAATATGTCTACAGGAATTCTTATTTTTCTTTTTAAGAATAAGGGTGATAAATTGGATCTCTCTAATTGGCGGCCTATTAGCCTCCTGAATACTGATTTTAAAATACTTTCCAAACTTTTGAACACGAGGTTATTGTGAGTGGCAAAGTTCTTGATTTCTCCGGCACAGTCTAGTACTGTGCCTGGGAACTCGATAATGGATCAACTGCTTCTCTTAAGGGATATATATTTTTTTTATTCTATTTCATTGCTGAAGGGATATGTGCTTTCTCTAGACCAGAGGCAAGCCTTTGACAATGTGGCGCATGTCTTTCTATGCACGTAGTCGTCATTATGGTATTCGGACACTTTTAGTGTCGGATCAAGCCCTTCCCATGACTGTGCCAGTCTGTCCCTGTATTAATGTTTTTTTAGGCCCTCATGTTCCTATCAAAAAGGGAGTTCGACAAGGGTGTCTGATCAGTCCCCTTTTATATGTCTTTAGTATAGACCTATTAATGAGGCTTCTCAGTTCCATGCCTGGTATTGTCCCTATACAAATATCTAATTTTATTGTTCCTTATGCTGCTTTGGCTTATGCGGATGATGTAGTTCTTTTGGTAGGGACTACCCAGTCTGCTGAACTGGCACTGGAGGTTTGTACCACCTATGGTACATTCTCCGGAACCAGTTTGAACTTATTAAAGAGTACTGGGAAGCCTCTGGGTGGTCAGTTACTTCCCATGGATCACATTGCTGGTCTCTCCTGTACTTTAGATCCTTTAACCATTTTAGGCATTGAGTATGGGTCTTCCCAAATGGATGTTGCTAATTGGGACAAGAAATTGTTACTAGGTTCGCAAATGGTAAGGAATTGGAATAAGACAAAAATGAGTTATTGTAAACGTGTTTATTTGATACGCACTTATTTGGTACCTCTTTTTTTATTTCTTAGTTCAGTTTTTCCGGTTCCCAAGTCTAGGGAGGCAACTTTATACAGTTTATTTTTTCAGTCCTTTTGGGGCAGCCGTCTGAATCCCATCAAAAGAAATATTTTGTATTTATCTCTCCATTTAGGTGGTCAACAGATGCTTAACCCTGTCTTGGTTTTTTTCTGTCAATTTTCATATGCTAATTTGAAGCCTTTGTTTACTACTCCTGACAAGTACTGGTGTGGTCTTTTTATTCAAAGCATATCTCCCTGGTTTACGGCTTGGGATTTGGGTCAATTACAACGTCTTAAATGGGGAACCGCATCACCACTATGTTTGCGAGAAGTCTTTGTTAAACTTCGGTTGTGGGAGATCACTAGTCGACTTGTGATCTCTAAATCAAAACAGCAATTATATGCTATTGTTCTGGAAAACCATTTTAATGAACCAGAGGTCTTTCTGAAATGTCCAGTGTCTCATAGGGACTCTTTGTTACTTTCTCTGAATGACAAGAGAATACCGTTAAAATTTAAAGATCATCACTGGCTTAATTGTCATGAGAAATTGAATGTTAAGGCTAATCAAAAACATAAGCGGGTGGAGGAACATATTTGTTCTAGACCTGGGTGCATTACTCAACCTGAAACCCTTTTACATTTGTACTTTACTTGTACTTATATTGTTGATTTTTGGAAATTCTTATATGATAAATCTGGTTTGTCTTTTTTTTTACAGCTTACTTATCTTTCCCTCATGTATGGTAGTTACCCTAGCAGTTGGGATATTTGGGACAATAGTACGTTAACTGTCATTTTTACTGTTATCAAATGGTTTATTTGGCATTCTAGATGTTTGTTCACTCTTCAACAGCATACTTTTTCTTATTATGATCTCTATGGTAATATTTTCAAATCTTTACAGGATGTATATTTTTCTAAATCTAAATGTCTCACTAAGATACATGTACGGGCTCTTTGGTGAAATTTGCCCTGGATTACTGATAATGACTTTCCAATTACTTGAAAACTCTGGTCTAGGCTTGTTTTTGTGATTTGTTGATATGTGTGTTTATTTTTCTGTTTTATATTGTATGATTTCTTTAATAAAGTCTTCCCCTACTCTTTTCGATAAGTGCCATGGGATCTTTAACATCCACCTGAACTACCACCAATCCAGGCAGATGGGACCACAGTTTAACATGTCATCCGAAAGATGGCACCTCAGAAGTGCAGCACCCCTCTCGTGCTGCACTACAGTGTCAGTACTGGGATATTAACTCAAGTGCCAGATGTGGGAACTGAACCCACAGCCCTCTGATCTCCTGGCCTCAGAGGTGAGTGTGCTACCTACTGAGCCACTGACACTGCTTATAAGCTACCTATGCTGAAAATTCAATGTCAAAATATTAAACATTTCGAGGTTACAAATGTGTGTTGTAATTGCAACAGATGGTCATAACTTTGCCATTGTTATATATTTTTACCCCAAATTTTCAACGTAGCCTTCTTATGACCCCACCTCATGAACAATAGTTTGTCATTATGCAAATCCTGCCCAAAATGTGAATTCACCAAGTGACTGAGAAATCACCTTTTGGGAAGGAATTGCTTAATGAAAGTTGCATTCTTCATGCAGTGGGGCCCCCAAAAGGCCATGTTGTAAATTTGAGGTCAAAATGTGAAAAAATGACAAAGTTGTGCATAAAAGTTGAAACCCCCATTGAAATACATTGAACTGCATTTACCTTAGTTTCTCATATTTCAGTCACCAGTTCCGGCAGCAAGACATGTCTTCGATCGGAAAAGTCAGTCTTGAACTTGAGACCTCTTCAGGTGAGTGAGGTGTGTGGGATGTCATTGGGGTGTGGGTGCACAGTGGGTGGGGGGCGGTGTGACCTGCGATGGACAGTTTTTCCACAGGTTTAAAAAGTACAAAAATACATTGAGGAATGGGTTTCTTCTTTTCAGTTCAAAAAGTACATTGGATGGTGAGGGGATGCCACTAAACACCAATAAGAGTCAAACATGGGCATTAGGGGGCGGGAGTACCACTAGACACCACTAGACATTAAAAACAAAACAGAGGGACCACAATCAGAGGGGGGGTGCCACTAGACACCAGGAAAATAAAAAAATTACTGTGGGGACAGTGATCAGAGGGTGGAGATACCACTAGACACCAGCACATTGACACCAGGGAAACATTGGGGAAAATAGGGAAGGGACCCCTAGTCCATCAGGGATATAAAAATACACGAAGAAAAATACATCAAGGAGGATAATGGGAGAATGGGGGAGGGACCACTAGACTACTAGGGAGCACCGCATGGGGGTGGGCACTCCTGATCTTGCCCCCCCAGTTAAGATGCTCTCACCCTCTTTTTTTAATCTGTCAGTGAATGGATGGCTGAAATGGATCCTTTTTTTGTTTACCTTGGCCGACAGAGGTGACTGTTCCATGCCCACATTATTTATTTCAGAAGTTCAGCCACCTGCATAACACATTAAATTCTAGCCTTTTAAATGTTTTGCTGTTCTGGCTAGACTAGTAGTTCTTTAAGGGAGGTACAGGCTCTAGCAGCTGTGGGACTGAAGATGGACTCAAGGTAAGGAGACAACAAAGGAGAGGGAGTGGGGACTCAATTGGGATGGGATGCTGCACCCTGGTAGGGAAGGAATAAGGCAGCATTGGTGAGGATGAGGAATAAGGATCAAGGTGGTTTGTGGTGCACAGTCGGTGCTGGTCGTGGTCTAAGGACTGGAGCCTAGGATTTGGTTCACACTCACTCACTCCACCACTGAGATTCTGGTGGGGGGAAAGGTGCAGAGGCGCTTATGAGGGAGTCATTACTTAATCAGTACAGTCACAGTCATAGTCCCTTTAACTATCTTACAAGGTGGCTATGAAAGCACTGTTATATCTCCCTGCCAGGCAGATATAACAGTTCAGAAATGTAATAGACCTTTACAGTCCAACAGTAAAGTTCGACCTGTAAAGAACTTCAAAAATGTATTTTCCAATTGATTGAGCCTTACAAAGTGAAGGACGGGCGATATGATTATCGCCCCCAAAACACATACTTCAACTGCACATTTTTTAATAATAATAAAATAATGTTTCTAAGCATATGACTAAGATCTAAATACAGGTCTTGGTCATCCCTAACAATGTGAGATTTCTTCAGAAATTCAATTTTTAAAGGAGGAAATAAAAACCAAAATGGCAGAAACACAAACAGTACTTCTCTGTGGTTTGACCAGTAAATACTTTACAATTAAGAGTGCAAATGGTTTTCAGTAACCTGTCTGTCTGGCAGCTGCCACAAGATTCATTATAATTCAAAATGATGAAATTCATTTCACCAAAATATCTAATGGCACACCCTTGGCAATCCCCCCATCATCCCTGAAGATTTCAGGTAAAAATTTTATTCCCTCTGAACTGTAGATGAACGCAAAAGAATTCATGTTAACCAACTGGAAAAAGTGATTTTATTTAGCACTCCAGATCTCAAAAACCATATAATATATTGTCACAAAACTGTCCACATATTAAGACATTGGCACGGTGACTATGCAGGACAAATTGTGGGTTAGTCTGTGGAAGTACAGGTATGCCAAAGTTATTAATGAACATAAATTTGAATTTAACATAGAAGTCCCATACAACCCTAACTACAGGGGCGCTACCGTGCCGATATATATATATATATATATGTATATGTATAATATACCTGCCCACTAGGGCAGGTATAGTTAAGGTTGCATGGCCATTTCTATGTTAAACCCAACATTTTGCACTTTAATAACTTTGCAACCATTCATCCGATTCACATGAAATTTGGCATGCACTGTGTCATACCACAGGTATCTGAATCTGGACATTTTCAGTCTGGTTGAATATGCAGTTGTGGAGCTGGGGAGCATCAAAAAGTGTGAAAAATACTCAACATTTGAGAATTCTTTGCTTGACTCCACAGCCTCAATGGTTGGTCAGTCTGGTCTGACATTTCAGGGTATATGGAGATTAGGTCAGGGAAGTGCCTTTTGAAGGTTTTGTGGAAAAATATTAATCAGTTCAAAAGTTATTATGGTTCCCATTATATCCTATGGGGAAAAAATATATGTTTCACATGAAAGCAAGTTGTACTGTTGTGAAACCACCTTTTTTTGTCACAAATGCCCCTCAATACAGTTGTGTGGCAGTTATCTTGTTTTCAGTTAGTGGTGGAGAAAAAACATTTTAATTCAAAATAGCATGTCCCTTGGCAAACACCAGCTGTTGTGTTTACCTAAACAGAACCCTAGGAACACGATCCTGGCATCAGATTACATAGAAACATAGAAACATAGAATCTGATGGCAGATAAGGACCGCTTGGCCCACCCAGTCTGCCCATTTCCCTACCTGATGGATAAGCTGCAGATCCTAGTTAACCAGCAGCCTACTTCTTCCTACCCCCCCCTAGAATTGCCTTATGACTGTCCCATGCATGCTTGAATTCCACCACTGTTTTTGACTCCACAACCTCCTCCAGAAGGCTGTTCCATACATCCACAACCCTCTCTGTGAAAAAATACTTCCTTAAATTACTTCTGAGCCGCCCCCCTTCTATCTTCAAATTGTGTCCCCTTGTTCTTGCACACCTCTGTTTTTGAAAGATGCTACCCTCTTGGACTTTGTTGATTCCCTTGAGGTACTTGAAAGTTTCTATCATGTCCCCCCTCTCCCTCCTTTCCTCGAGGCTATACATATTAAGCTCCTTAAGTCTCTCTTCATATGTCTTCCGGTTGTGAAATTGAGATTGTGAAAATAATGCCCATAAATGTGTTTTCTAGGTTTTTCCATCTGTACTGTTGCAATTTGCAACAGTACAGCATGACACTTTTGTGATTTGGGGGGCACAGTGGCAGCACAGTGTCGCAAATTGCAGCAGCCTTTCACAACTGCTTTTGTAATTTGAGACAGTACTGCCGAAAAAGACATGTTTCTTTGGCACTTCACTGCAATTAAATGGTTTGAACTTTTACGCTGAAATTTACAGTATAGGAAGGGCTTACCCCTCAGATGTGCCTTTTTCCAGTTTTGTGGAAAAATGTACAAAGGTTCCAGAGTTACAGCACTCCGGAGTTGCAAATTTTCCCATAGGATAACATTGTGGTGGCCGTAGCACCTTTCAGCATCTATATCTCAAAAATGGTTCAAGATACAGATTTTTCACTAAGCACAGCTTAGTACACCTTTAAGAGTACTAAGCATACATTGAGGTGGCTATGTCATGAATACAACTGCAAAATAATTTTTACTGCACTTGCTATGGTTACTGAGATAGTGACAAATAAGTGTTACAATGGTTGCTTGGAATACCTCTAGGCCTCTGCTATGTGTCTCTACTTATGGGTAGATGGGAGCACTCTCACCTATACATACTATTTATGATAAACTGGGAGCACTGGGCCCTCCTTCACTATGCCTCTACACTCAGGGGTGGGTGGGAGCACAGGGCCCAGATGACCCCTGCTACTACTTATGGAAATGATTATGCAAAACTGAATGCACATGGCCCTCCTGCACTATTTCTCTAAACTTATTGGTAGATGAAAGCACAAATCCTGGAGGGCCTGCTCTCCCATCTATGGATACCATATGAGTAACATTTCACTTTCTCAAAAAGAAAGGAAATTCATTACAAAAACCTCCATTAATGCATCAGTTAGGGTTGATGCCACACCAACAAAAGTCTGGAAATTTGATGTTAGGGTTATCAGCTCTACCCACCTACACACCCTCCACAGACAAACAGGCACTGAGGTGTCCTTTGGGGTCAGCGGGCCTAACTCTCACCACATTCTTCTATAATGTACCATCTCAGCTTGTTTACACATGGAATGGGGTGAAAGATGGGGCCCCGCCCCCAACGAAAATAATATATAATACTTTGGCTTGGAGTTCTGCAGATTAAAATTTTGCCTTATTTCCCATAGGTTAACATTGTAATGGGAGGTTTATGGAGCCATTTCTTTGTCACTTGCGCTATTAAGAAATGGTTTGTAATTTTGGTCTCAAATTTCCAGGCTACGAGGTATGTGTGCTATGATGCACCTTTTGGTGTTTTTTGAGAAAATATATTAATTTGGTGCCAACTTACACAGCTTTCCACTTTTGCTGTGTTTTCTATTGGAGAACATTGTAATGAGAGGTGTTTTTGGACACTGTACACTATGGCATGGGAGCATCTAAAAAATTATGCATGGGTGGGAGTGTAGAGACTCGAGGGCCCTGCACTCCCACATTATATACAGATACCATTATGGATTGATGGGAGCACAGGTCAATAAGAATACAATTACGAGCTCTGTACACTTATGGATGGATCGAAGTGCAGGGCCCAGAGGGCCCAGCTACGCTCCCACAGGCAAATAAGGCTACACTTTTACTTTCTCAAAAAGTTAAGAAATTCTTTGCAAAACACTTTGTTAATGCATCAGTTAGGGTTACAGCAACAAAAGTTTGGAAATGTGGTGTTCAGGTTTCCAACCCTAACACCCAAACCCACCCCCACCATTCATACAGGAACAAGTGTCAGGTTGTGTCTTGGGGTTGCCAGCCTTAACTCTCACATCATTCTTTTATACTGTACCCATCTTAGATTATTTACTCATGGAATGGGGTGGGCATTTGGGCTGACGACCTCAAAGCACACCACTGATACCTTTTCCTGTGGGGTGGGTGGGTGTTAAGGTGGGAAACCCTAAAACCACTTTTCCAAACTTTTATTGCTGTAACCCTAACTGATGCATTAACAAAGTTTTTTCCAAAGACTATATATATATATATATATATATATATATATATAGATAGACCAACTTAGGGTAGCTGATTCTTTCCAGAAATTAAAAGCTCCTGGAGAGTTACTGCTGTGACAGAAAGGTGAACTGCATACCAGGCTGCCCCCAAGGCATGAGATACAAACACTGCACTAAAGTTTGGGAGATCGGAGCAGAGCAGGGGCCTCAGTAACCTATTATGCACTTTTGGATTTACCCCCGATGAAGACTGCAGTACCAGTAGCCTTACAGACTCTCTTGTAGTGGAGAATCTCCTCTTTTTCCCCAAGAACCACTGACCATACTTGCCCCTCTCTGGGAGATAACAAGGGTGCGACAGCTGGGAGCACGGGCACATGGGGGGTATGTCCTCCTCCCAGCACCCTCCTTCAACCACCACTCAAGGTGAGATACCAGGACCCATGGATGCACCAACTCCAGTCACTGACTCGTTGTCCTATATTACTAAAATGTTGGAAGCTTTCTTGATGCGGGTGAACGGTATCAGCACGGCCCTCACTGTCAACATGGCTGATGTCTGGCACCTTGAGGATCAATTTCATGTGGTCGAGCAATGCACTGAAGAGTTAAAGAACCTACAACACAGAGTCTGGCAAAAGCTGCATGAACATGAATCCAAACTAAATAAACTGTGGGACAGAGTGGAGGATCAAGAGAATTTGGGACGCCAAAACAACGTGCAGATCCTGGGCATCCCCGACAGGCCAGAGGGCTCAAATATGGAATGTTTTCTCAATGACTTTATTCCCAGGCTGCTGGGGGAGAGCTGGAGGGGCCCAGTAGAGGTGGAGAGGGCACACAGGACCAGGGGCAGACCAGGACCCCTAGATTCCCCACCATGCCCCATTATTGCATACTTGTTAAGGTACTCGGTCAAGGAACAGGTATTAAGGGCAGACAGAGACATTGGAGATATCACCTGGAGGGGGACACACATATTTTTTCTGCAGGGATTTTGTGAAAAAGACACTAAGGGACAATGGCTTCAAATATCATTTTAGGGGGCTTGTCACACTTCAGATTTCGAAGAATGGCAAAGAACTGTTGGCTGACTCACCCCAGGACATATCTGTATGGCTCAAGCAGCACTGGCCTGTAATTGCTAATAGAACTATATCCCCCAGAAGTCTCTGGTCCGCAGGCAGGTTGACCTCTAGCAAAAGGAACAGAAAAAAGGAAACCAGCTTCACAGGGAACATAATCCAGGGCACACAGGTCCACCCTCCAAGTCCCCCATCCCCTCCATATAGAGAAACAGGTCTCATCTTGCCAGGTGCAGGGCCCAGCCAAGCTATCCAATCAGCAACAGCAGGAAGAAAAGGAGAAAGGAACAGCAGGGTGAACCCCCAGAACAACACTCCAGACATAGATCCAGGAGACACCATTGCCAGGAAGACCATGCTCAAATGTTCCTGGCCTCCCCTTCAGTGAAACTACAAAGAGAGGATTCTCCCAGTGATGAAGAATGTGATGGAGACCTTGCAAAACAGCACACTGATCTGATGGACACTACTTCCCCAATCGACTGGGTGGACACCTCAGAGGATCTGGCAGAGACTTTGGACCCAACAGAGCCCCAGGATCAGCATTTGGGGCCACTGCTACCAGGCCTGAGGTTCTTTGTGGGGGTGGTTGCAGGGAGGACAGGATCCATCAACAACAAAAAGACTCTTACAAGCAACTCCCTGTCTGGGGCAGAGGAATGATCAGTCCCAGAGCTATTAGAAATAGACTGGCCCTACAATATCACCAAAGGGCTAAGCACTAATGTTGATAACTAATATTTACAATGGTTATGAGGTCCCATAGGGTGTTAAGGGTGGGTGGCAATGACTTCCAACATACAACAGAGGTGGAGGTGTGTCTACTGGAATGTGAAAGGCCTCAACCACTCCATAAACAAAACTAAGATATTACAGTATCTCTGCTCTCTCTGCACAGACGTTGCTGTAGTCCAGGAGTCACATCTCACTGCTAGGATGGTACAATGGTTTAGGAAACTTTGGGAGGGTAAGGTGGTGGCCAGTTCAGCATCATCTAAGTTTAGTAGCATGGCCATACTGGTCCACAAAGTGAGCTAGTAGGAAGAGGAGACTGTTAAGGTAGATAATATGGGTAGTTGGGAAGCCCCTCGATTTACATATCCTGGAGGAAATGTTGTAGTGGTGAATGTATATGGGCCTAACTCAGATTCAGCAGAATTCTTCCCCCAGATAGACCAAGCTTTGCTGTTGCTTACTAAAGATGAGCCAGAAATCCAAATCATCATGGGTGGAGACTTCAACCTGCTAGAGAACTTATTTCTGGACAAATCAGTCCCACCCCTCAATCACACCCCAAAGCCAGTGCAGTTCTACAGAAGTTGAAAGGTGAATGGGGCCTGTTTGATCCCTGGTGAAGGAATAACCCTTCAGGGAGAGATTACACCATTTTTTCCATGGTGTACAATGCCCACAGTTGTATCAATTTCTGGTTGGCCAATCAGACAATGGTGCAAGGTACTCACAGTACAACCATTGGAAACATACTGATATAGGACCACGTGCCCATCACTTGCTGTTTCCCACCCCAGGGCAGTCACCCCTCATTGCCCAGATGGAGGTGTAATCCCCTACTTTGATTGGACAAAGAATTTTGTACACAGATGCTGGCAGAGGCTGAAGCCTACTTTCAGGATAATCCTGAAGGGAAGGTAGGAGCGGGCACAGTTTGGAAAGCCTTTAAGGCCATTTTGAGAGGGCGTAATATTGCTTCCATGGCTGCCAAGAATAAAGCCCAGCGAACAGAGATCTCTAAGCTACAATCAAAACTGGGTGACCTAAAGGGGAGATTCAAGGCCTCCCATCCCAAGGATAACACTCTCTTGGCCACAATCCCAGAGCTAAAACGTAAGCTCAACATTCTGTTGCAATGGCTGGCCAAGTGGCAATGCCTCAGAGCAAAGCTTAAATTCTGGGAAGGGGGGGACAAAGGGGGAAAATTGCTTGCTTACGACCTACAGAAACAGCACACCTCCTCCCAGATCCATGCTTTTAGAGACCACATTGGGAATACAGTCACTGACTCTAAGGGCATAAATGACACTGAGGCGATACTATCAAGCGCTATACAAATCTAAAATTCCCATGGGGACGAGGGTTCAGCCCATGAACTGGAAGACTTCTGTGCCTCGACACCTCTGCTTCATTTACCAGTGGAGGTGGCACAATGGCTAGATGCATCCCTGTCCAGGCCAGAAATCCATACCGCCCTATCACAACTCTCTAAAATGGAAAGTGCCGGGGATGGATAGAATGACAGTAGAGCTCTACCAAATGGTTGGGAAGAAATAGTCTCACCACTGTTGAAAGAACTGCAAGAGGCCCACAGCAGAGGTTCCCTTCCCCATGACATGAAGGAGGCAATAGTCACCCTGCTGCCAAAGAAATCCTCGGACCCAGTTGACTGTGCCAACTTCCACCTAATTTCTCTGTTATCAGTTGATATCAAGATAGTGGTGAAGGTATTAGCCAACAGATTGGTGGATGTTCTGCCATCCCTGATACACCAATTTCAAGCAGGGTTCAGCAAAGGTAAGACCGGGGCTGACAACCTGTGGCTAGTGCTCAATTTGAAATGGCTTGCACTCCAGTCCCATATCCCCATGACTTACCTGGTTTTCGATTTCTAGAAGGCCTTTGACTCAGTGGAATTGGGGTACCTCCACAAGATCCTGGAAGTATACAGCTTTAGTCTGTATTTCTGCAAGTGGATAACCACTCCTTACAATGTCCTTTCTGCCAGGATCCTCAACAACAGGAATACCTCCTCTCCATTTGAGCTCAAGAGGGGCACTCGTCAGGGCTGCCCTTTTTCTCCCTTACTGTTCCTAATTGTGCTGGACTGACTGGAAAGGAACCTGCTGACATCTCTGGAGATACAGGGCATATGGGTGAAGGATCAGGATTACTTAGTCAGTTACTATGCAGATGACCTTCAACTGACCCTCTCTAACCCAAAACCATCACTCCCTAAGATCCTGGAGATACTCCAGGTATTTGCAAAATTTTCAGGACTCCAGATCAAACAAAAAAAAAATACTTTTCCCTCTTAACCTAGCCTGCTCCAGGGAATGCCTAAAAGGCACCTAGATAGGTTGGGCACCCCAGGGTTTTCCTACCTGGGAGTCTCTATAACTGCCAGATGCAGGGAGTTGGTCGATGCATACTTCAACCCTTTATTCACCTGTCTGACAACCGAAATACACCTCTGGCCTAAAGTAAATTTATCTCTGAAGGGGAAGATTGAGGCAGTGAGGATGTTTATACTTCCCAGAGTACTTTACCTATTTCACAACCTATTCGTCAGGCCCCCTCAGAAGCTTTTCCAGACACTGGACAAGTTAGTGGCTCTCCTCTTGTGGGAAGGCAAAGCTGCACACTGTGACAGAAACTGGTTAAGGCCTCAGTGAACCAGGGGTACCGCTTGGCATATAGGATGACACAGGCAGTCAAGTCATTTGCCCCCACCCCTCTTACTATCCCCCTGTGTGTGTCACTGGAGTCAAATTTGTTAGGCAGCAAATGGTTAGGTTTCTTGCTATGGGCAGGGGCACACCCCAGACAAATATTCCACCTATTTTAGAGGAAACTAGGAGGGCATGGTGCACCTGTATGTCCCTAGCACAAACACCCAAACTAGCATGGAACCCCCCCCTTCAAGCTTACCCCTCTCTGGGGCAACCAGCTTCTAGTGGTAGACAAGAAACCTGCCATCACTGGCTATCATGGGCCACCAAAGGCATACACCTAGTAAAGTACTTGTGCCTACCCGGCTCAATGGTGTTGATGGCTTTTGCCCAGCTACAAGAAAAGTATGAACTCCAAAATCAGGATTTCTGGAGATACCTCCAGATTTGAAGTGCACTCTGGGCCTTGCAGATCCCCTGGGCCAACAGTTCTAAATGGAGCTGGATGAACACTTTCCACACATGTGGAAGATACAATGGGCTAGATGGGAAGATATATAAGACCTTAACTCAATGCCTCCTAGAATACACCTGTAGGCAGCAGCAAATGTACTACAGTGTGTCCCAGAATGACTACAGAAGTCACTTACAGACTTCCTGTGTGCCCTAGTAATGTCTGGAGAGGTCACTCACATGTTTTAATATTAACTTGCCAGCCAGAATTGATTAGAAGTGACTGCATAGCACCATTAGAAATGTAATGGTGTGTGGAACAACTTTGTGACTGACACTTTGTGTGTACCATGTTCACTTTAGGAGTTATTCACATTTGTTTATGGCATGATGTGTATGGCAGACAATTTGTCCATCAAGAACCACCTAAGCACTTTGAAGAAAACACACATTCTGGGTATCTCAGCCAGTATAAAACAAAAACCGAACTGAGCACAGTTAATTACATAGCACCATTGGAAAGGCAATTTTGTGTAGAACAACTTTTCCACTGATCTGTTGTGTGTATCATGTATACTTTAGGAGTTATACACATTTATTTATGGTATGGTGTGCATGGTTCAGATTCATCCCTCAAACCTCTCCAACACCTTGAATAAAATGGGGAAAAATGATGTTTAATACTATAGAAATAGCTGTTTTTTTTTTACAAACAAATTATTAAAACTACATCTAATGTGTGGATGCTACATTTGGTGTTGATATGTTACATATTTCCCAATAAAAAAAGGCTTATGGTGCTTTTTTTAGTGTAATTGTTCTTTCTTATTTGCATACCACCGTTAAAAAGGTAATTTTGTTCTGAATAAGTTTGTCACTCATACTTTGTGTCTAGCATGTATGGTTTTTGTGCAATTAGCATTTGTTTGTGGCATGCCAGTTATGGCTTGATTTTGCTTAGAAAGGCCCAGGATTCACTGTTAATAGTATATAGGAGACAAGTGCTGCAACTTCAGAGAGTTTCTGTGGAGGCAACAAGCTAAGAGACTACTTGCCAGAATGCACTGAGAAGTGCAAGTTGAAGTGGAAACAGAATGTTCAAATGGTCATTCCCCCCCCCGAGGTATTGGCACATTGCCTCAAAGCAGCCCACTTGGACTCCCGCGGTCAGCTGCTGCAACTGAAAATCCTGATGAGGTGGTACAGGACCCCAGCTCTGTTGCACTTGATGGGGCTACTATACCGTGCCCAATGTTGGAGATGTCTACACAGCCCTGCACATTTTCTGCATGTGCTCTGGCAGTGCCCTAAACTGACAGGGTTCTGGGCAGAGGTGCTGGAGGACTGTTCCAAGGTAGTGGGCATGGTAATCAGGAATGTGACCCCATTTCTGCTGCTGGAGGACACCTCCTCACTTGATCCTATTGCTCTGCCTCTCAAAAGCTGGGTAATGGTGGCATTGATGGAGGCCAAAAGGGTCATACTAATGAAGTGGAGCCAACCGCAACACCCATCTACAATGACCTGGTGTACCGCCCTTGCTAAATAGGCTATATTTGAGAGGATTTCCTATTATAACATAAATCAAGGATCTAAATTTCACAGAAAATGGGATGCCTATCTGCATTCACACCTCTGCTCAGTCCCACCTGCACCACCTGGCGACCCCCCCTACTTGAATGTTCTTAACACCTATTTCGCTATACCACTGTGATACTAGGAAAGGTTTTGGCCTTACCTATTTAGATGAACTATATGAGAGGTAGTAATGATCAGGTTAACAATTCTTGCCCACTGATAGATGAGGGGATCCTGAAACCCATTCTTTTTCCTTCCTTGACTATGAATAGTATTACTATGTAAGGGGATGTTTGAATCGGAATGCTAGATTGCCAAAACAAACCAACATCCTGTTTATGGATTCCTCACCCCCACCCCCCAGTAAGGTACTGTGTGGTAGGTTATCCATTTCATTAGGGAAACTACACTCTGAAGTATTGCTAATATATGTATATGTAAGTTTAGGGACCCCCCTCTTTTGGTGGGCCCATGATGTTTCACTATTACTGTTTTTCTTATTCTAAAATGTGGAAAAATGTAATAAAATCTTTCATGTAAAAAAAAAAAATATGACTGGACTGTATGTTACATATACCTTTATAATATCCAAAACAGAAGTGGTGGCTTTTTATAATGACAATATCGCATGCACATCCAGGTCTTTAAAAGTATACCAGTCAAACAATACCACCGTAGCGGGAAGGTCAGTATCTCTTTGGTTGCAACTTACATTCTTTAAAGCAGCTTACCACACAGTTTCACACAGGTTCTTCACAGCAGTTCAGGCTTTACAAATTCATTCTTTCATTTGTCAAAACAGCAGCATAAGGAGCAAATAAAATCCAACCAACCAGGAAATTTGGCCTGTAAGGTTGCTAGTGTGGTCAGAATGATGTGATTCAAAACTCCATTGCAAAGTATGCTAAACGGCTAAATGGCTTCGCCATAGCAGTTACTCGCACTGAACGTCAATACACCTGGCTAAAGCACATCATGTGACATTTTGAAGTCTTAGATCATATCTTCTTCAAGTCTTTAATTAGAATAAGAAACCTACTTTAATGAGATCCAAGTCAGTGGATCTAAATCTATTTTAAAGCAGAATAAGCCCCTGGATTATGGGGTACAGATAATAGCCAGAAAATTCAGCAATTGAAGAGGTAGATTACTTTTTATGAGAGAAGGACCATTGGGCAGTACCTCCAATGACACCCCCTTCACATCCCCTTTGTCCCTTGGAGGAACAAGAGAGAGAGACCAGGTACAGGGGAAACACAAGAGGGGGACAGGGGCACAGGAAGAGGAGGGGCCGCCTACAAGTGAGGGAAGAAAGGATAGAACAGATAAACACAGAAAGTAACCAAGGAGGTACAAATGTCATTAAATCTCTCTCAAACTATGAACTCAGTGCCATTGAGAGTGGCATTTTAAATAGTGGTTTATCTTTTACTCCCACCACCTCTTATAATGCTTTTGAAACCATGGTTGATTTAGATAAATTTGTTAGAAACCATAACCCTAAATCTTTTTTCAAAGAAGAAATATGACTGGCGGTGAAAGTGGACCAAACAGTAATTCCACAATGTATGACCACTCTAGCTAATTTATTTATTTATTTATGGATCTAATCACTACAATATTTTTTACATTGCGAGTATTCTGTATTGATATATGGATTTATCTTTTCCCAGCTTGATCCTAGCCTGACTTGTGGAGTAGTGAGAGAGTGGTGAGATGAATTAGAGGAGGTGCTACTGGCAAGCTACGGAGAGGGATACATGGGTGGAAGTCTCTCACAGAAGACTTAGTGTGCAGTGTCTGGAATTGATGGTTCAGGACCGTTCTTTGTCAGCTGGACAGCTGCTGAATTTTTGTTGCTGCTCCTTCTGTGGGGAACAGGAGATGCCACTGGTCGTTTGTGGGGTCTGCTGTTGGCATGGGGGGGGGTCCAACTTTGTCCTGGTAGCTAAGCTGCCGGATCTGCTTCTGTGTGGGAGACTGGGGTTTAAGTCAGCCGGAGAGCCAGCTGATGAGCTTTGGGTGCTCCGAGGCCTTCAGAGGGTCGGCCGGTGGGCTGACACTAGCTGTGGGCTGCAGCTACAGTGGTGCAATATTTCTGGCAGTGGCTTCTTGGGGCAGAGCTTTTGGGCTCCCACTAGTCTTCAGGTGACCCTGGATTTTGGACTCTGGAATTTTGGAAGAAGGTTTGCTCTGGAAAACTGTGTGGGCCCAATTCTGGACATGGTCAGGCCTCCTTTTCTTTATTTTTTGATGTCCATATTGCAATTTCTTAAGCAGTGAGAGTATTTCGCTAACTATTTCATTTATAGTAACTTAACTTCATGGCTCTACCTTGCCTACGTGAGAGGAAGTGCAGATAGAGCTCATCTGGACATATTGCAATTTCTCAGGCAATGAGTGTGCCTAGCTAACTGTTTCATTTGTAATAATTTTGTGATCCTACCTTGCCTACGTGAGAGGTAGTGCAGACAGAACTCACTTGGACATTTTTTGGGGAGGTGCGAGCTCCTCAAACTAAATCATCTGTATGAGAAATCTTGCCAACGTGAGTGGTAGTGCAGACAGAACTCACTTGGACATTTTTTGGGGAGGTATGAGCTCCTTGAACTAAATCATCTGTATGAGAAACATTTGGTGACTGGTTTCACAGATTACAGCCTCAATTACTGTTTGTTTTAGCCATTATATGCTTTATCTATACATTGGGTTTTACTGGTTGTGGGGGAAATCATTGTAGTACAGCGAATGGTATTGTAAGGGTTGGGAGGGAGGGAGTGAAGTGTTATTTTATTATTTAATATACATTTTGTGTTAAATTTGACTTTTCATGTTTTTGTTATTTTATTATTATTTTTGTATTATTTTTACAGTTATATATGTTAGTGAGAGTACCATTTAGTTTCCTCTGGCTATCATAGTGAGAGTATTATGTAGTCTGGGGGTTTATTTTATTTTACTTGGATTTTGGTTTATTGGATTTATTTTTATTTACTAAAATTTAAGGATTTTATTTTGGTTTGTTATTGTTTTGTTTTATGGTTGTTTATTTATGTTTTATTTTTGTTTTGTTGGTTTTGGGGTTTTGGGGTGTTTTATATTTTTGGCTTTTTAGGAGTTTTTTAAGTTTAGACTGTAGCTTTGTCTTTGATCATGTTAAGACATTAGGATTTTTTGAGCTGCTTTAGAAACATAGAAACATAGATTTTGATGGCAGATAAGGACAGCTTGGCCCACCTAGTCTGCCCATTTTTCTACCTACAGGATAGGCCGCAGATCCTAGTTAACCAACAGCTTATTTCTTCCTACCCCCCCCCACAAGAATTGCCTTATGTCTCTCCCATGCATTCTTGAATTCTCCCACAGTTTTAGACCCCACAACCTCCTCAGGAAGGCTGTTCCATGCATCCACTACCCTCTCTGTGAAAAAATACTTCCTCACATTGCCCCGGAACCACCCCCCATCTTTAAATTGTGTCCCCTTGTTCTTGCATGTCTCTTTTTCTGAAAGATGCTACCCTCTTGGACTTTGTTGATTCCACTGAGGTACTTAAAAGTTTCTATCATGTTCCCCCCTCTCCCTTCTTTCCTCAAGGGTATACATATTAAGCTCCTTTAGTCTCTCCTCATATGGCTTCTCTTGCAGACCCTGCACCATTTTAGTTGCCCTCCTCTGGACTGCCTCTATCCTGTCTATGTCCTTGCGGAGATGGGGTCTCCAGAACTGGATGCAGTACTCCAGATGGGGTCTCACCAACTGTCTGTACAGAGGGATAACAACTTCCGGTTTTCTGCTGGTGATGCCTCTCCCTGTGCATCCCAGTATACACCCAACCCTCCCTACTGCCTTCTCACATTGCTTGCTAACCTTAAGGTCATCTGATATGTTTACCACCAGGTCACTTTCCTTTTTTGTGGTTGTTACTACCTCTCCCCATTGCGTAATCTTCTCCTGGGTTCTTGTTTCCCAGGTGCATTTATTTGGACTTCTTTGCATTGAATCCTAGCTGCCATACTTCTGACCATTCCTCCAACCTTGTCAAGTCCCTTCTCATCCTTTCCATGCCTCCTTGTGTATCAACCCTGTTGCAGATCTTTGTGTCATTTGCAAAGAGGCATACTTTTCCTTCCAGTCCCTCTGCAATGTCACTTATAAAGACATTAAAAAGGACTGGACCCAGTACTGAACCCTGCGGTACCCCAATAGTAACCCCTCTTTCTTCACAGTGGGCTCCATTTACAATTACCTTCTGTGTCCTGTTGTCCAGCCAATGTTTTACCCAGGTTACCACCCTGGGACCCACTCCCAGGCTGGTTAATTTGACTAATAATCTTTTGTGTGGGACTGTGTCAAATGTCTTGCTAAGTCTAGGTAGGCCATGTCCACAGCCCTTCTCTGGTCTACTATTTTGGTCACCCAGTCAAAGAAATCTATTAGATTTGTCTGACATGACCTTCCGCTGTGAACCCATGCCTTGGGTCCTGTGCCCCACTGGCCTCTAGGTACTCAACTATTCTTTCCTTCAGTGACTCCATCACTTTCCCTACCACAGAGGTCAAACTGACAGGTCTGTAGTTTCCTGCCTCTGTCTTGGTCCCACTTTAGAGAGGGAATCACATCCACCTTCCTCCAGTCCCGGGTACCACCATCCTCCCATGATTTATTAAAAGAGTAGTCAGTGGTTTCACTAGTTCCCCCTTAATTCTTTTAGAATTCTGGGGTGAATTCCATCAGGCCCCATTGCTTTGTCCACCTTCAGTTTTAGGAGTTCTTGCAGAACCCTTTCTTCTGTGAAAGGGCTGGGATCGACCCCCCTATCAAGAGTGCTTCTCTTAATTGGATTAGGCACTTCCCCCTCCTCTTTTGTGAATACTGAGCAGAAATATTCGTTCAGTATCCCTGCTTTTTCACTGTCCCCCTCTGCCCACCCACCATTCATTCTATTCAGCCTCACTATCCCTCCCTTTGTCTTTCTGCACTCTCTGATGTACCTATAAAAGGTTTTATCCCCCTTCTTAACCGAGCTGGCTATCTTTTCCTCAGTTTGGGCCTTTGCTATTCTGACTTCCCTCCCTACTTCCTTCTGCCTTAACTGGTACAGCTGTCTGTCCTGCTCCTTCTGTGTTTCCTTATACTTCCTGAATGCTGTCTTTTTCTTCCTGACTTTCCCAGCCACATCTTTTGAGAACCATAGTGGCTTTTTCTTTCATTTTGATTTGTTTATTTGCTTCACACAAAGGCTTGTTGCCTCTGTGATGGCAGTTTTGATGATTCCCCACTGTTGCTCCACCCCCTCCTTCTAGCCTGTTTGCTAGTACTTTTCTGAGGCACTCTCCCATCTTGCCAAAGTCTGCCCTCCTGAAGTCCAGTACCCTCACTTTTGTATGGCTTGACTCTGTAGCTGAGTTTAACATGAACCACACTGTTTGATGGTCACTTGTTCCCATATGGCAACCTACTTCTTGATCTGAGATCCTCTCACTGCTCCCATTTAAGAGTATGAGGTCTAAGATTGCTCCCTCATGAGTGGGTTCCAAAACTAGCTGTCTGAGGCCTGCCACCTGTAGAGCATTGAGAATGGCCCTGCTTTTGGATGTGGCTGCAGCAAATGTGCTCCAGTTAACATCTGGCATACTCAGGTCTCCCATCAACAGTATCTCCCCTTTCTCTGCCATCCTAAGAATGCCTTCTATCATATACTTGTCCATTCCCTCCTGCTAACATGGGGGTTTGTACACAACCCCTGTGTGGATTGCAGTGCCCTTTCCAGTCTCCAAGGTGACCCACAGTGCCTCCTCTCCTCCCTGTTTACTCTTTTGTTCAGTTGCTTTTATCCCTTCCTTTACACAGAGAGCTACTCCTCCCCCTCTTCTCCCCTGCCTGTCTCTCCTGTAGGTTATGTACCCTGGTATGTTAACATTCTAGTCATGGTTCTGTGTGTACCATGTTTCTGTGACTGCTATGATATCCAGGCATCCCTCTTCCATCAAGGCCACCAGTTCAGGGAGCTTGTTGCCCAGACTACGGGCATTGGTACTCATTACCTTCCATTTACTGATGGCCTTACTCCTTTTTGCCCCATCCCAGTCCTTCTTACCTTTGTCACTTTCCCCATTTACCCCTGCCCTTCTCCCTATCGACACCTCTATGTTGGTGTTTACTGCACTTACTACCGTGATTTTTGGGGGCTGATTTCCTCTCCTTTCCAGTGCCTCCCCTTGGGTGTTTAAATGCTTGCCAATGAAGCATTTAAACCTATCACCTAGGATCCTGGTTCCCCTCCTGGACAGATGCAGCCCATCATGCAGGTATAGGCATGCATCACTCAGGTGGACCCCCAGTCACCAATGAAGCCAATCCCTGAGCTCTGCACCAGTTTTTCAGCCACTGATTGAATCCCATGGTGCAGAACACACTAGACTCTTCTATGCCATAGATGGGAAGCACCTCCAAGAAGGTTACCATTCATGCTACTTATCTAAGACCCCTTCCCAATTCCACACACTCTTCCTGCACTGCTCTAATCCCTTTCTTAGCCAGGTCATTTGTCCCTAGGTGGACAATGACATCCAGCTCCCTCCTGTGACTGCTTCCTAATCCTGATTTACTCCTGTCCCTCAAGCCATGGCACCAGGCAGGCACCTACCTCCCTCTCCCTTCCTCCCCAGTTCTATCTTCCTAACAATGGTCCCCCACCAGAGTTGTTTCCTTCCCCGTGGTGTCCCATGCCACCCTCCTGTGGCTCTCCTTTGTGGAGGTTCCCAGCATCCTCCTTGGTCTCCACTGCAGGTGCTCCATAGAGAACCACACTTTGCCAGAATGGCATGGGAATTGTGGAGAGGTACAACTGGAGGGATGCGCCTCTGTTCCACCACCCTCAACCTCCCTGAGCCTACTATGGTCCAACCACTCCTCTTTCTTGGCAACCTCTGAGGCAACAGCAGTGGCACTGGTGGTCCCTGGATGGAGGCGGAGGTCCCACAAATCCTGGCCAACTCAGCCTGGAGATGAGCAACCTCCTCCCTCAGCCCAAAGAGGTGACTACAGATGGGACAACACCGCATCCTCCAGAACGTCTCCCAGAAGACTGCTGCTCCACAGCCACTGCACTGCACCACTCTCATCATGTCTTATTTCTGGCCCCTTAACTGTTGTTTGGAATTCTTACTCTTTCCTCTTTTTTTTTTTCTTTCTCTTCTCTCTCTACTTACTTTCTGCCTCTGTGCCCTTTAAGCTCCTGACTGTCCTGTTCTGAGACTAGAATATCATATATTTCTCAGTAGACCCCTTACTTGTTCAGAGGCAGACCTCCAGCAGCTAGAGGGGGGCGGAGAGCTACTCTTGCCCTTCTAGGATGGTGGGTCTTTGGTGGCTCTGTGATCACTCACTTCCTGCTCCCAAACAGGAAGTTTCTGTTGTCAGTCAAATCCTGTGCCTATAAAAATAGAACTAGCTTTGGGTGGGGGGGGTGGAAGGGAGAAGGAGGGCAATATAGTCCCAGTAGAAGTCAGTCACACAGATCCTTCCTCTCAGTGTCTTCTGCCAAGTTACTAACAGAATCTTTCTAAGGCAGTCTTTAAATTTAGCTTCCTTCTAGCTAAGCCACTCCCCTTACTTACTAGGTCTTTCTACAAGTAATTTAAACAGCACAGCTATCAAGCCCTTTCAATCACCTGAGATTTACACCTAGATAACAGTTCAGATAACCATTCAGTTCAGTTAACTCAGACAAACACACTCATTTTTTTTTGGTTTGTTTGTTAGTTTGTTTACCCTAAATTAAAGGTCCAAGTACAGAGTTCTACTTCTTTAGTCCCAGTAGAAGTCCAGTCACACAACACTCCTTCCTCCTGGTGTCTTCTGCCAAGCTACTAACAGAAAGTTTCTAAGGCAGTCTTTAAATGTAGCTTCCTTCCAGCTAAACCACTCCCTCTACTTACTAGATCATTCTACAAGTAATTTAAACTACACAGCTATCAAGCCCTTTCAATCACCTGAGATTTACACCTAGATAACAGTTCAGATAACAATTCAGTTCAGTTAACTCAGACAAACACACTAATTGTTTGTTTTGTTTGTTAGTTTGTTTTTTTACCCTGAATTAACGGTCCAAGTACAAGAGTTCTACTTCTTTAATCCCAGTAGAGAAGTCCAGTCACACAGCACTCCATCCTCCTGGTGTCTTCTGCCAAGCTAATAACAGAATCTTTCTAAGGCAGTCTTTAAATTTAGCTTCCTTCTAGCTAAGCCACTCCCCCTACTTACTAGATCTTTCTACAAGTAATTTAAACTGCACAGCTATCAAGCCCTTTCAATCACCTGAGATTTACACCTAGATAACAGTTCAGATAACCATTCAGTTCAGTTAACTCAGACAAACACACTATTTTTTTTTGTTTGTTTGTTAGTTTGTTTTTTAACCTAAATTAAAGGTCCAAGTACAAGAGTTCTACTTCTTTAGTCCCAGTAGAGAAGTCCAGTCACACAGCACTCCTTCCTCCTGGTATCTTCTGCCAAGCTACTAACAGAATCTTTCTAAGGCAGTCCTTAAATTTAGCTTCCTTCTAACTAAGCCACTCCCTCTACTTACTAGATATTTCTACAAGTAATTTAAACTACACGGCTATCAAGCCCTTTCAATCACCTGAGAATTACACCTAGATAACAGTTCAGATAGCCATTCAGTTCAGTAAACTCAGACGAACACACTAATTTTTTTTTTTTGTTCTTTAGTTTGTTTTTTTACCCTAAATTAAAGGTCCAAGTACAAGAGTTCTACTTCTTTAGTCCCAGTAGAGAAGTCCACCACACAGCACTCCTTCCTCCTGGTGTCTTCGGCCAAGCTACTACACAAAATGGAACAGTTTTTGTGGCATTTTGTGGAATGTGCCTGCTTGCTCCCCCTGTCCTGCGCTATTCAGCCTCCTTTCTCCGTGTCCTCCACCCATTCTCTTCCCCCTATCTTCCTTTACCTATCAGCGATGTCAGGTGCTGGGGATTGCTCATGGGGGGCAGGGTCGGGCAGGGGGCGTGGACATTGGAGCTTGAATGAGCAGCTCTCTCCCATAGGGGTTGTTAGGACCAGAAGATGCCCTGGGGTGAAATGGTGTCTGGAACATGGTGATCCATGTCTGGTCCCCATACCCAAGTGCTCCCCCTTTTTGGGTGGGCAAGTAGCTGGGATGGCTCATGAACATCATCCGACCCAGGCTTTGTTATGCAATGCCAGATCCATTAAAAACAAAACTGCACTTATTGCAGATTTTGTTGTAACAGCAGATCTGGTTTGCATCACTGAGATCTAGTTAGATGGGAATGCTGCCCCAATCTTGGAAGCAGCTATTCCACCCAGGTACTCAGTGTTACATCGCCCGAGATTGGATCGGGGGGAGGGGTAGCGGTCAGTTTCAAGACCAAATTATCCTTACTGGGGTACCAGTTGAAGATGCCGTATCATTTGAGTGCACCATGGTAACTGGTGTGGGGTGCAGGATAGCTCTCATTTACCATCCACTAGGTGATGAGAAGCTGTTCCTGCAGGAAGTAGCAGACTTCGCTGCCGACATGGCATTGGAGTCGCCCAGACTGATGGTTCTGGGTGACTTCAATGCCTGGGTTGACGATGAATCCTCACTTTTTGGACAACATTTCCTCCAGTTGATGACATCACTGGGCTTCACACAGGTTGTTTCCTCAGTTACCCACAACGGTGGTCACTCTTTTGATTTGGTCTTCCTCCTGAGGATCGAGGCCTCCAATTTGGAGGTGGAATCTGTCAGTTGGTCCAGTCACTACACTGTGTGGTTTAATTTTTATGTCCCCCTGGGTAGGTCGGCCCCTGTGGAGATGGTCAGTTACTGCCTTTTGTGGGACATGGTCCTTGAAGACCTGATGGCAGTGATTGACCTCTCAGTGTTTGTGGAGACCAGCACAGATCCAGAGCTCTTAGTCGTGTCCTATAATAAGGCTATTTCTTCAGCTCTTGACCTGATTGCTCCTGTCTGTGTTCACCACCTTCCACTTCACCCCCAGGCCCCATAGTTTGATGGGTCTCTGAGGGAGCTGCAGAGGTTGGGGCATAGGTTAGAGTGTCACTGGCATAAATCTGCCTTAGATGCTGACCACTTTATTTTGTAAGAGCATTATAAACTCTGACAATCAGCAATTTCCTGTAATAAGGCAGAATTCCTCTCCAGGGAAATCACTGTTGCTCAGAATTGACCGGCTGAACTCTTCCGAACTGTGGACAGGTTGTGCAACCCAGTCTGTTTGTGGACCATCGAGTTTTTTCACAAATGGAATCTGAGAAGATCGCTTGATTCTTTGTGACTAAGGTGGCCGACATCAGGCAGGAGGTACGTCAGTCTCCTTCTATGGGGGATGCGGTTGGTCAGTGCTTGGTCACTATGTATGGTGTTTCCTGGAGTACCTTTGACCTGCCAGAGTTCATTGACATTATGAGGATTGTCCACGGAATGCACCCCACATGCTGTAGTTTAGATCTGGGCCCTACTTCCCTGATTTTGGGTTGTAGTGTTAGCATTGGCCCGGTCCTAGCTCAGATTGTCCGGTGTTCCTTGGAATTGGGTAAGTTTCCAAGCTCCCTGAAGGAGGCGGTGGTGACACCTCTTCTGAAGAAAGCTTCTTTGGACCTGGAGATTCTAGCAAGCTATAGACCCATCTCAAACCTTCCTTTTGTGGGAAATGTTATCGAGAAAGTTGCGGCAACTCAACTGGAGAACCATTTAACCATCCATATTTTATACAAACCTCTCCAATCGGGATTTCGTAAGAGGCATAATACTGAGGCTGCTCTGGTTCAGGTGCTCAGTAATCTCCTGATGGTGAGAAATCAGAGAAACCACTCCATCTTGGTACTCCTTGATCTATCTTCAGCTTTTGACACTGTGGACCATGGGGTCCTGCTCGAGCACCTGAGGTCCATCTGTGGGCTGTCGGATACAGTGCTTAGATGGTTTTCATCTTTCCTCACCAGTAGAACTAATAGAGATGCCTAGGGAATATTTTCTTCTGAGTCTTTCTCTCTGCCTTGTGGGGTGCCCCAGGGCTCAGTGCTGTCTCCCATGTTGTTTGCAGTGTATATGCTGCCCCTCAGAGACATTGTAAGGTGGTACAGGCTGAGGTTTCACTGCTATGCTGATGATACCCAGCTCTACCTGTCTTTTGGCCCTGACCAGGTTAGTGCTATCTCAGTATTTAACAGCTGCCTCATTGAAATCCAGGATTGGATGAGCTCTAGTGGGTTAAAGTTGAATGCAGGAAAGACTGAGGTTTTGGTGCTGGACCCGGGTCACAGGACAGAGGGGTTAAGGACTGATCTTCCCTCTGGTTTAGTCTTGGAGGGCACTCAGATCCTTACCTCTGAAAGAGTGCGTGACCTGGGAGTGATACTTGACAATGGGCTGACCCTTCATCATCAGATGTCAGCAGTCATCAAGTTAGCCTTTTACCATCTTAGGAACATTGCTAGGATCAAACATCTCTTTCCATCCAGCAACTTACCTGTTTTGGTCCACACCTTTGTGACCTCATGCCTTGACTACTGTAACTCCCTTTACTTAGGGGTTCCTGGAGTTGATATCCACTGCTTGCAGCTAGTGCAGAATGCTGCTGCATGTTTATTGACTGGGGTATCTAGGAGATCTCACATTACCCCAGTGCTACGCGATCTGCACTGGCTGCTGGTTCAGTGGCAGATCACCTTTAAGGTAGGTTTATTAACCTACAAAGCCCTACATGGACTTGGCCCTGACTACTTGAAAGAGCTCCTGGTTCCTTACACCCCTGTGTGACAGCTCTGCTCAGCTGACGAGGGACTGCTGGAGATTCCAAGGGTTAGCTTGAATTCATCTGGGGCTCATGCGTCTGTGTTTGTTGCCCCTACTCTCTGGAATTCTCTGCTTCAACAGCTACAGGAGTGCAGGATAGTGGGGAGCTTTAAGCAGGCACTGAAGACTTTCTTATGGGGCAAATCTTTTCCTGAATTTCTGTGATTTTTATTGATATTTATTGAATTTTTTTGAATTTTATGTATCTGTGAAGCGCCTTGATGTTACGAAAGGCACTCTATTAATTAACGTCATTATCATTATTATTTATTTATTTATTTATGTTTCCGATTAATACCTTTTGCAAAGGTTCCATGTCAGTCAAATGCAATACAGTAAAATACAGTACAGGGCATAACAATACAGATAGAATCACATAGTTGTTACAGGTGATTACAGTTAATGTCACAACACCGAAAATATAATCAAAATTAAAAACAAGAGGAACTCCAGAGGCAAAAATTAGAGTTTCAGAGTACATTCGATCAGCACACTGTTAGTGTGGTTAAAAGTCATTGTGAAAGTGCAGGGAGACTGACAGGTTGGCAGGAATTCCTGTAGTCGGTGGAGTGGTATGCAGCCAGAGGCTTTGTCAAGGGTAGGACACAGGAGTAGTTCAGCCAGAGTAGGCTTTGTTGAGAGAACATGGGGCAGTGTGGTGATGTACTTTGGGGGGATTGGGCAGAGGGGGGGGTAAGGAAATTAGGATGAAAGGGAAATGAGAGAGCGGGGATTAAAGAGAGAATAGAGGGAGGACGAGAACAGTGAGGGGTTAAAGGGTTGTTGGGGGGGATCAGGGTAGAGATTGCTGGGCCCATTATTAGTTAGGGCATTTAGACTGAAGTCTACCTTTTTCACCCTTTAACACCCCTATTGCTTGCATTCCTTAAATGTTATGAGGAGGATTTAAAACAAAAAAACTGGCTGAAAGTCCCAGGACTCGTGTGTACCATAACATGCATAGAGTGGAAATGCAAGCTCTTAAAATGCTGGAGGAAAACAAACTAGCAGACAAGGGGGGGCTCCATAGTTATTCTGGACAGTGAGAAATATAAACAGGAGGTACTTCATCAGTTTACCAATACGGATCTTTACAGATGTGTACTCAATGACCTTAACAAAGATTTTAAAGTTACAGCTGATACATTCTTGGAGACTGAGAAATGATGGTGGTCTCTCTCACAAGGTTATTGATTGGTTAATGATCCAGTGAGTGCATCATTTTACTGCTTACCAAAAATCCATCAACCCACCAGGTTGACCAATAAGCTTCAGGTAACAACAGCCTGACTGAACCCTTGGCCAATTTTGTGGATTTTAATATTAAAGGTTTTGTAACAGAATTACCATCCTATATAAAATACACAAGAGACATCTTTAGAGTTTTGGAAAGCCTAGCCATTGAGGACATCAGCCTGCTTGTTATCTTGGATGTGGAATCATTATACTCAAACATCACATACAATGAAGGTCTTATGACATTGGCTGAGAATCTAGATAGGAGGATATCTGGGTATTGGACATCCATTCTGCCAGAGACCACTAGGCTGCAGGGGAGGGCTGGGGCAGTGGCACAGATGAGTGCCTGGAGGATGTACATCTGTTGCTGCTTTACACAGCTGGCTCTACTCTGTGCGCCCACCACATGGGCTTAAGGGATCCACTTTGGGACCTGGTGCAGGCATCCAATTGGATGCCTGCAGAGGTCTGCAACTGCACCCCTGACTGCCTGTGTGATCCTACACATGAAAGGGTGTGGCCATGGACAGGCACCTCACAAGTGCTCACAGTCATGCATACCATGCACCCTGTACCTGTCTGGGGCCTTGTAGGTATGTGGGCAGAGTACGCACCACAGGCGTGTATTACCCTCCCTTTAGTGCACAACACCCATAGTGCATACAGGCAGAACAAAAGTAGATGGAATCCCAAATATGACATTATTACAAGAAAAAAGTACCAACTGAAAAAACCAACACATGTACACATTTTGTAACCATCGCTAAACCTTGTTCAAAATAAATTGGGAAAATCATTAGAAAAAATGTAAATATTATGAGCATGGAACTGGGATTGAGGGGCCTTAGAAAGAACCCACTCCACCCCCTGAGACTGGTTTATAGGAGGGGGTAAAATATAAAATACTTTGTGGTCCATTCAGTTCAATCCCTTGATGATAAGACCTAGAACGTGGTTGCCCCAGAAAATAGGGTGTTGCTGGAAGTGTGGTAATTGTAAATTTTGTCAATATGTGAATACTACTAAAACCTTAAAAATAATATGATGAGTAGAGAAGTACAAATGAGGGGCTTCATTATATGTGCAACTGAAAGGGTTATTGATTTACCCAATTGCTCATGTTGTTATTTCTACTATACGTAGGAAAAACAAAAAGGAAATTTAAAATAGGAATAGCAGAATGCATCAGGGCAATAGATAATGGAAATGAAAGACATGCTTTGCACCTGCATATTAAAAAAAAAAAAAACTGGCAATAGGGGTGAGCACAGATTTACATTACTGGCACAGTTAAGACTGTTAAAACAGGAGGACAGACCAGGTTTAAATGATAGAATGGAGGTTACATCTTTTATATAATGGGGGATATTGTTGATATAGAACTACTTTATCCCCCCATGGGGCTACTATCCCTCTTTCATTTTCTATATGGTTTATTATGCGGTACTGTAGCTAGTTCATTGTAGGACTTCTTTCAGCATAAACAATCCTACGTATATGTATATATTTTTGACAAGATGTATAATGTCTTGATTCTATGTTTCTTTTTTTTTAGACTGAATTCTATGTTTCCAGACTAGATTCTATGTTTTTCCTATTTCCATTAAGGGATGCTTATGGAGTTCATATGCTTGATAGAATACATGACTCTGGAAGATGGTGAGTGCACCAGTTCTTATCAAAAGCCCTACAGGGGCTAAGTGACTACTATATTTAATGACAATCTCCATTTAATCAAACTTCACACATAAGAATGCTTTTTCAGCACCTATGTATGATATTTTTTGCCTTGATATTATAAATGTTTTTCATTACTATTTATTCACTGCCCATTTCACTTTGACATTTTTCTCTGTACTTTGTTTAAAATTTAAATATTGAGATGTATTCCTTTTAAGAGCACCAACTAAAAGGGAGAATTTCAAACATGTCCAATTAGCCTTTGAGAAAGCACAATCAGTGCAAAACAAGTCAGGTGTGGTGTAAGGAGGAGGAGAATCTGCAGCCTTGCAAGAGCTAGTGGCACATCTGTTCTGGACTTTTACCTTGCTGTTTGCCAGTTTGCTTGTTGCAATTTATGATTTACACAGAGCACTGAAGCACTTCAAATAATTGGAATTGAAAAAGCTTTATTGTTTTAATAAAACCACATATAACAAAAATACATTACAACAGAGATAACTACTAGGATAAAGAAAACATTTTACTCATCCTCCCACCCCCATCCCTCCCACCCTATCCTAACCACCCCACCCCAGTGGAGTGTGAAAGATCTCCAGTAACAATCATTACCATAGATAATAGACAAAATCAGAGTTATAACTGTATATACAATGGAGGTCCAATGAGGTGCCAGGGATAAAATGAAAAATGACTTCAAGTATAGGGCAAATAATTTGCCCCATTTCTTATTGAATGGAGGCATACGGTTACGCATAGTAGCAATTAGGTGTTCCGTTGGTAAGGAGAAAAAGAGTTCATGTAGCCATTCTTTGTGAGTAATAGGTGATTGGTCAAGTCAATGCCTCAGTACTAGTTTTTTGACCACTAAAGAGATAAGAACCATGTGGTATCTCTTTTCTTTGATCTGATTCTGTGAGAAGTCTCTAATGATACAGAGTTCAGGATAGAAGAGATCATGTAGACCCAAAAGAGGGTCCAGAGGTTCTTTAATGCTTGGCAACAGGGAATAGACCTTCTCACATGACCAAAAGACATGAAGCAGGGTGCCATCTGCTTTGCTACACCTGGTACAGCAGGGAGATGGAAGGCAACCCATCCTGGCTAGTTTAATAGGGGTATAATATATGTTATTTAGAATATGGTATTGGGTAAGTCACAGCCGGTCTTGAGTCAGATATGTGTAGAAATTGTTCCATAGTCTAGGCCAATCAAAAGTGTACTCAGGCTTTAGAGATTCCCATATGTTGGATCCTGTCAGCTTAGATGGGTGAGGTAAGGTTAACAAACACTGGTATAGGGCAGAGACCCAATGGGGTTTGAGTGCTATATCTTGAACCTGGTGAAGGAGATCCCCCAGGGTTGAGACTTGTGAGGTAAGACCAAATTGTCATATCAGTAAGTGCCTCAGCTGGTAAATTTTAAAAGATGTGATTGGGGTTCAGTCGAAACTTATCTAGTAATTCTGATGAAGTAAGTATGGAAGTCGAATTGTAGAAGTCATAAATCTTAATATCAGGAGCAATAGATAACCAGGTGGAAGATAATAAACAGTCCCCAACCTTAATATTTAAGTTGTAGAAGTGGGTTGGGAGACATCTTTAGATAAGGAAATTTTAAGGTAGGAGCACAATTGCAAGAAGACCATAATAGATGTACCAACTGGGGACGACCGCAATAGTTCTGGTAGAGATTTCCAGGGGGAGAAGAAAATGGAAGAGGAAGACAGTTTGTGATCAGAGATTAGTTGGGATTCTATTTGCAGCCAGATAGGAATGTACTCAGTATCAGAAAAATCTTGGGACACAGAGAACCATTTACCACATTTTTGACGATGGCTGGCCCAGTATTACAGCATGAAATCAGGAAGCCATAAGTCTCCAGATTCTCTGGGTAGTCTAAGCTTGGAGTATGAATGCCTGGGAGATTTATCTATCCAGATGAATGAAGTGATATAGGAATGGACACACCTAAAAAAGATAGAGGAAGCCAATTATTGAGCATATTCAAAGGATAAAAAAGCTTGGCGAGTATGTTCATCTTCATAATGTTTATTCTGCCCCATAAGAATATTGGGAGGCTCTTCCAACTTCTCAGGTCTTGTTGTATGGTGTTTAACAAGTCCTCCAGGTTCAACTTCCTAGTCAAAGGCACCTCATTCATTAAATGAATACCAAGGTATTTAATACTAAGGGGGGGCACTTCATGCTGAAGGAGATAAAGTCTTGGCTATACACTAAGTGATTGAGACGGTATATTTCTGTTTTGTTGAGAGTCAATTTATAGTTGGAGTACTTGCCAAATTCCTCAATGGCCTATAGGGCCACAGTAAGAGATGATACGGGATTCAAAACATGAAGTAAGATATCATCTGCATAGACAGAAAGAGATGGAGTTAGGCTACTAACAGGAATGCAATGGATGTTGGGATCAGCTTTAAGGCTTCTGATAAGCAGTTCAAGATATAGGTTAAAGAGGAAGGGAGAGAGAGAGCAGCCCTGATGGGTTCCAGTGTATAGGGAAAAGGGAGAGGAGAGGACACCATTACAGTATATTTTGGCCATGGGGGGAAAATAAAAAAGTTGGATCCACTGTATGAAGCAAAGAGGAAAACCCATTTTCTGCAAGGTTGATCAGAGAAAAGACCAGTCAACCCTATCAAAGGCCTTCTTGGCATCAAGGAAAATCAGAGCCATAGGAAGAAGAGAAGAGTTAGCACCATGAAAAAAATGAGCTATCTTACAGATGTGATCTGCTGAGGACATCCCAGAGACAAATCCCACCTGTTCTGGACTGAGAAGACATAACCAAACCTTCTCAATGCATTTGGCTAATATCTTAGCAAGGATTTTAATATCATAGTTCATTAAAGAGATAGGTCGGTAGCTTGCAGATTGGTAAGGTGCTTTGTCCAATTTGAGAAGGAGAACTATGGTAGCCTCCAGCAAAGAAGGGTCCAGCGAGTCTGAGGAAGTCATAAAATGGTATAGACAGACCAGAAAGGGAGCTGGGTGTTTGAGGAAAATCTTATAGAGATTAGAGGGGAGACCATTAGGTCCAGGAGATTTCTCAGAGGCTAAACTGTTTATAGTGAACTCTGTTTCAGCAAGTGAAATTGGGGCTGAAAGATAAGTTTGAAGTTGCTCAGTGAGGCCGGAGAGGAGACTAGAATTTAAGTATGTTAAAATCTCATTTGTACTCTTTGCAGTTAAACATTTGCTATACAAAGTATAGTAAAATTGTTCAAAAATTAGTGCTATTTCTCTAGGGAGAGTTTTAGTGGAGCCGTCTGTAGCTGAAAAGGAGGAGATAATTTTTTATGCTTCCAGTTTCCTCAGCCGGAGAGCAAGTAGTTGCCCTGCCTTCTCACCCTGTTCAATATATTTTGACCGGGTGCTTAGAATAGCATATTCTGCCTTGTCCTGCAATAAGATGGAGTATTTGTCTCTGAGGGACATCAAGGATTGTAGGAGATCTGGGGAGTTAGTAGAAGAGAGGGATTGTTACAAGGTGTGGATTTGTGTAAGTAGTGAAAAAGCTTCTGTTTCTCTATGATGTTTATGAGTGGAAGCCATCCTAATAAATTCTCCTTATAGGAAACATTTTAACATGCCCCATTCGTAGTCTACCCTGGATAATGAATTTTGATTAGATTGAATGAAAGACTGAATGAGAGAAGAAATTCTAGAAATTACATGGAAGTCTTTAAGGAACTGAGTATTTAGTTTCCAGGTAGTGCCACTTTGTGAAGTGGAATCAGGAACTAATACAGTCTATGCTGCAGCATGGTCAGAGAGTACTATGGTTTCTATACCTGTGTTACTAATGTCGAGGAGAAGGGAACAGCTGATAAGGACATAGTCAAGTCTAGAAGAGGTCTAGTGAACCATAGAGAAGAAAGAAAAAGTACGAGACAATGGATTAAGAATTATCCATGGGTCATAGATCCCTAATGTATCAATAAACTCATGTAATGTCCACTGTGCAGCTGAAAGGGGTTTAAGTGGTTGATTCAACAGGTCTAAATCTTGGGTGGGGGGGTAGGTTCCAATCCCCTTCAAAAATTAGTGGAAAGGAGATACATGGGGTCAGCATATCTATTAATTCAATATGGAAGGCCAAGTTGCCTTCCACCAGACCATATATACTACCAAGCATTATCTCCTTCCGATCTAGTAGACCTTTTACAATAATACATCTTCCCTGTGGGTCAACAACAATCTGATCTGCTTGCTAAAGAATCTTATGATTTATGAGAATGGCTACACCTCTGCTAGATGATGAGTCACCAAAGGCATAGACCTGACCGATCTCCTGTCTGCGGAGGTAATGGGCTTAATGGGTTAACAGGTGTGTTTCTTGTATAAACATGATATAAGAGTGGAGAAGAGAGATATGTTTAGGAACCTGATATCTTTTAAGTTTTTCCCTAGCACCTCTTACATTCCAGGTAATTAATCAAACTATTAGCCCTTCATTTAACAACCAAAATAATATCCAGGCCAACATCAGCCAACAGACACACTCCGCAACCTCCCCCCACCCTAAAGCCCAACAAACAGAAGACAAACCCCTTTGCATCCTAAACAACATTTTAATAGTTAGCTTGAAAAGAAATAGCATTAATGGAACAACCAATCCCCCCAACCACTTCCTACCCCTCTCAGAGTTAGAAACTGTAGCCCATGTAAGTAAGGTTTTTGCCAAAGGAGACTATTGATTATTGAGTACCCAATGTCCAGCTGTATGGCAGTTGACTCCCCTGTGTGCCATAGTGAGATTAGGTTCCTTTGTAGCAGGTATCCACCCCTAACCCAACCCGTACCACCCTCATAACTATTTACAGTAAACCCTCTATCTTCCAGACACAAAAGAAAAAACCCTCCTAACCCCCACCCTCCACCCCAGGAGTCACTGGAGGTAGCAGTTCCCCATAAAATTAAAGGAAATAAGATCAGAATACCTCTTGAACCTGGACCCCAACTCAGTGCAGAAGGCAACAATAGATACAGTTCAGAAAAGAAATGGCATCCAATAAATTGTAAACAAGAATCGAAAGTCCCTGATATAGGACCATTTTGAATATATGAGGTCACCCCTTCTCCATGTATCAATATGGAGAAGCAGTTGACCCATAACAAAAGGGGGCCTATACAGCATGGATGGGCACTGGGGATATACCAGATTCCTAATAACAGGTATATTGGAATGATGGTCCAGGTTCTAACCCACTTAATATAGTATGTGATGAGCCCTATACTCCAAGCCGCAGCTCAGACCCCCACCCAGCTCCCGACCCTCTGCCCCAAGCATAATGAGCCTTGTAATACATTAAAGCATCCAGTAGGGGAGTCAAGGAATAGATCTTGACTACACTTAACCACATAGAATCATCTGGGTAGGTGTGTCAAAGACTGCTATTAGCTCTTATAAAATTAAACTAAACTACAAAAGCTATTACTAAATAGACCTGTATAAAATTCCTTCCCCCACTATAGTTGAATCTCATTCAATAGAGCAGTAGACATCGTGACAGTACATAAGAGAAAGTAGCAGTGACTTATGTCCATGGCAGATTTTAAAGTTTTTGCTAACCCATTCGTAGCAACGGGTTTTGTCCAAATAATGAAGTCCCAAAGCTGATTACTGAGACCTGTTGATTCTTACCAGCATGTGGTGATAAAGCAAGCTCCCGGACCCAGGATCTTAAAACCGATAATCAAATGAAGCAGATTAAAGCACTCTGCGAACATCCGCAAGTCCGTGCAGCTTAGCACAAACAGCTGAACAGCCAGGGCTAGCTAATTTAAAGAATACACTCAGATAAAAACAAACCGGGCATCCCTGCTACCTTCAGGGAACTTTGAAGAGTGCTGGTAGTAGTTCGGGGAGCTCCTTCAAAGCAGCACAGTCGGCTGAATCTAATGAGTGCCACTTTTCCTGGATCAAGATCTGAAGGCGAGCTGGGTATCCCATTTAAAATGGATATCAGCGGTTATAAGTTTAGATACCACAGGATGAAAGTCCGCCCTTTCCTTGCCGGTTTCAAATGGGAGATCCTGGGCAATGTGCAAGGTTGTACCCTCCAAAAGAACTGAGCGGAGGTCCCGAAGTTTTTGAAGGATGGGCTGTTTTTCAACATAGCTAAGAAATTTGAAGACAAATGGTCATGGTGTGAGCCATCAGCTGGTCATGGTCAGAGACACCTGTGTGCCCGCTCAATCAGGTAAGCTGTGTTACAAGGTGAGGGACCAGCTACTTTTTGGAGGAACATTTGGGTGAACACAATTGGTGAGGAGCCTTCTGAAGATTTGGGGAGCCCAAAGAGGACCAGGTTGTTGCTCCAGCTCCTCCCTTCTAGATCTTCAGTATTCTCTTGTAATCAGGCCACTTGTCACAGTTTAGTCACTTCGGAGTTGGCCATGTCTAGGCACTGTTCTAAGGAGTAAGTGTGGGCTTGTGAGTCACTCATATACCTACCTAAGTCCCCAAGGTCACTGCGGAGGGACTTAAGTTCAGCCGTGATCTCCTTTAGGGTTTCTTTGAAGGGCTAGAGTTCCTGGATGAAGTGATCCTCCATTAAGGGTATAGCTGCCAGGGTTGTAGTGCCTGGATGTACCACCTTAGAGCTTTGGACTGTGGAATGCTTAGAACTTTTCTCCAGCGTCACCAGGGGAGTATGCTGAGGTAAGGCCTGCTTCATGTCTTCCTCCATGCACGATTAAAGAGATGAAAATTACTGGATTACTGTGCTTGTTCCCATTGATACAGCACCTTTCAATAGTAGTTAGGTAAAAATCCAATGTTGTAAATAGGTTAAATTTCAGTTTTAGGCAGATACAAGTAGGAGCTGAGATGACTTGTTGCTAGCTAGGTCGAGGCATCACGTGATATCCTCACTCAAATAATTGGATTTATTGGCATAGTGGGTGACCGTAGAAATAGCTACCATAGCTTCCATAGCCTTTTCCCACTCAAGTATTGTGAACATATCAAACTGCCAGCAGATACAGGACACACTGTCTATCAAGTCTGCTCAAGTGTGTGGCTAGCAATCCATTACACTGCAGCTTCCAGATTGGATTCTATGTCTGCAGCTTCATTGTATTGAGGGGAAGTCTCCTGTTCTCCATCTATGGAGTAGTAGTCTTTTCACCTCAATGGATGCAGCAAGTAGCCACTGCCTTCGGGATGTAAAGATAGGGCTGTCTGGGTTGCTTATACATTTCAGTGTTAGCTCAGGGGTCATTGGGACTTGGGCCTTAAGGATGTTTGTGCACTGGTACAGAACCGTTTGCCACTACTGGTAGACCACTGGGCATTTCCACAAGATGTGGAGGAGGTCAGCATGTGTGGCACCACTGTAACTATTGTACATTGTTAATTCCCCTTGCACCAATGTTTTGTTTTGCACCTGACTGTTGTAAATATCTTGAACCACATTTCCTGTATGGACTATACTCTGTATCTGTTGTACAGTGTGATATTTTCTTGCACCATTCTTTATACGTTGTAATGTCTAACAATGTCTTCCTAATGTATGCTATGACATGGAGCCTTTGTAAAGGAGTCTCTGACTCAAGGGAATTATTTCCAATATGTTTCAATAAATAAATAAATAAAATTAGTGGCCTGGTATCACAACCATCTATCATGCCTCATGAGTCATATTCATTTTGGGGCAGCAGGAGTACAGTACCACTGGAGCATTATCTTGTGTTGGATAGAATCATAAAATCATGGAATCATAGAAGCCTGATGGAAGAAAAGGACCATACCGGCCCATCTAGTCTGCTCTTTTTTTCCCCCGATACCTCCCCCTTCCCTGCCAGCCCTGCCCTCCTCCCGATACTCAGTCCCATATGCTTGTTCCATGCACTCTTGAATTCTTCCACCGATTTTAGCCCCCACCACTCCATCTGGTAGTCTGTTTCTTGGCTCCACCACCCTTTCCATGAAGAAATGCCCTCTCACATTGCCCCTGTATCTTTTTCCTTGCAGTCTGAGGCTGTGCCCTCTAGTTCTGATCCCCTCCTTCCTCTTAATTAATCTCTTGTCTCCCACTTTATTGAGCCCTTTCACATATTTAAAAGTTTTGATCATGTCTCCCCTTTCCCTGCTTGTCTCCAACATGTACAGATCCAGGTCATAACACCTCTGCTCATATGTCTTTCACTGCATACCCTGCACCATCTTGGTTGCCCTTCTCTGAACCCTCTCCAATGTATCTATATCCTACTGGAGATGTGGCATCCAGAACTGAATACCGTACTCTAGGTGCGGCCTCACCATGGCTTTGTAAAGGGGCATTATTACCTCCCTTCTTCTGCTCATAATGTCTCTGCCTATGCATTCCATCATTCCATTGGCCTTTCCTGCCACCCTGCTACATTGGATTCCTACCTTAAGGTTCGACGAATCTATGATCTCTAGATCCCTCTCCAGTTCTGTTACTTTGATTTCCTCACCACCTAGGATGTACCCTGCTCTTCTGTTCCTAGTCCGCAGGTGCATCACAGCACACTTCTTGGCATTAAATTACAGCTGCCATATCCCAGACCATTTCTCGAGTATCTTTAAGTCCTTTCTCATGTACTCCACCCCCCCGGGGTGTCCACCCTCTTGCATATTTTTGTATCATCAGCAAATAGGTACAGCCTCCCCCTCAAACCCTCTGCAATATCACTGATGTAGATGCTGAAGAGAAGCAGACCCAAAACTGACCCCTGTGGCACTCCACTCTTCACCCTTGCCATCCTGGAGTGCACCCCGTTTATCATCACCCTCTGAGTTCTTCCTGCCAGCCAGGCCTCCTCCCAGCATATTCTTTTCCCACCCAACCCTAGGCTTTCCATCTTGCTCACCAGCTTGCTGTGGGGGACAGTGCTGAAGACCTTACTGAAGTCTAGATAGGCCACGTCCACTGCCATCCCCAAGTCAATCACTTGAGTCACCCTATCAAAGAACTCAATTAGGTTCGTGTGGCAAGACTTCCCCTTCATGAAGCCATTCTGTCTGCTGTCTTGCAAGCCACTATCCTCCAGGTAATGCCTCCATTACCTTCCCCACCACTAACGTGAGGCTGACAGGTCAATAGTTCTCCTTCACCTTCTTGCCACCTCCTTTGTGTAAAGGCACTATGCCTGCCGTCTTCCAGTCCTCTGGCATGCTCCCTGTATCCAGAGACAAGTTGAAGAGCCTTGTCAAGGGTACGGCCAACTCCTCCTTCAATTCCCTGATCAACCTGGGGTGTAATCCATCAGGCCTATTGCCTTGTCCACCCTCAGTCTGTCTAGCTCTGCCCTAACCCTATCTACAGTGAATGGGCTGAGATCCACCAATTTGCCCTCTTTCCCCTTTGACTTTAGCTCAAGTTCCCTACCATCCTCCTCCTCCCTGAATACCAAGCTAAAGTACTTATTTAATAACTCTGCTTTTTCATAGTCCCTTTTCAATTCTATCCATCCCTCCCCCTTCAGACTAGTAATCCCCTGCCTTGACCTCCTCCTCTGCCTCACATATCTGAAAAAAGTTTTATCCCTCCTTTTGGCCTTTTATGCTGTTTTCTCCTCAAAATCTGCTTTTTCCCTTCTGATCTTCTTCCCTGCCAAACTCCTCTTATCCCTATACTCTTCCTTATCTTCCTCACTGAGTGTCCTCTTAAATGTTTTGAAAACCCTTTTCTTTTCCCTGACTGCCCTCGCAACTTCCTTTGTAAACCAAAGTGGTCTCACCTCCATCTTGTTCTTCCTAAACGTATTTGTGCACATTTCTGCGGCTTGCAGTACCCATCCTTTGATGGCCTCCCATAAGTCCTACACTGACCATATATTCTCTGTACCCTCCAGTGTCTCCTTTACTATCCTTTCATCTTTTCAAAGTCCATGTGTCTGAAGTCCATGAGTATAGTACTGGTTTTACTTGTCTCCCCCCTGTCCTGACCCTGAACCTTACCATGCTGCGGTTGCTGTTGCCCAAGGCTTCTCCCACCTGCATCTGCTCCACACTTTCCCATTTGTCAGGATCATGTCCAGCAGGTTGTTGCCCCTTGTCGACTCCCTGACTAACTGTTGAAGGAATACCCCTTGCAGCACAGCTAGCATCTCCCTGTTCCTTGACGATGTTACATTTGGGATTTCCCAGTCTATATCTGGGAGGTTTAGGTCCCCTACCAGCAGTAGTTTTCCTTTTAGGGCCAGCCTTGTAACTGCCTGAATTAACTGTTGATCACCCTCCTCCCCTTGCGTAGGTGGCCTGTATACCACCCCCAGTAGCAAGGATTCTCCCATCTTCCTGCCTAGAGTTACCCACTGTAGCCCAGTCTCCCTATCCTCCTCTTGTCCTTCAGTTACACTTATGCCTTCCCTGATGTGTAAAGCAACTCCCCCCTTCTTACCCTCCCTATCCCTTCTAAACAGTCAGTAACCTGGGATAGTCATTTCCCAGGTGTGCAGCTCTGTCCTCCAGGTCTCGCTTATAAGCTACTACATAGAAACATAGACTTTGACGGCAGATAAGGACCGCTTGACCCACCTAGTCTGCCCATTTCCCTACCTACAGGATAGTCCTTTGTCCTCTATGACGGCCTCCAAGTCCAGCATCTTATTTCCTAAGCACCTGGTGTTGGCCGTTAAGCCCTTCCATCAGGTTCCCCCTCCACCCCCCCCCATCACTTTTCTCCCTCATGGCCAGTAGTTTAGCACTATCCTGGGGGGGAGGCTGATAGCCCCCATTTCTCCTACCTTGTGGAGCAGATTTCCCCTCCCCCTCAAACTAGTTTAAATTGTAGGTTTCTGCTATGAATGCTCCTAATTTGCTTCTTTGGTACTGCTGCACCCTCCCTATTCAGGTGCAGTCTGTCTGGAGCAAATAGGCTCTCATCACCCCATGTGGATCCCCAGTCCCTTACTAACCCATACCCCATTTGCTAGCACCACCCCCCCAGCCACTCATTGAACTCCTTAATCCTCAGCCTCCTATCAGTACTTGCCTTTGGTACTGGCAATATCTCAGAGAAAGCCATTGATTTGAACCCCAGACTACTTAAGTATCTAGCGAGTGCTCTAAATCCTAAATGTTGCCTGCACTTCCAACAGGCTATTTCCCACCAGGTCATTTATTCCCAGGTGGAACATTGGGTGTGTTTTCTCATCCTGCTGTTTCCCCCTTGAAGGGATATAGTGAATGACCTTTGCTGCTGTCATGCCTGGCATACACTCTTGCCCCCCCGGCCCCATCTAATTCCTTTTATTACAGAGTCCCCAACAAGTAGGACCCTGTTCTCCATCATCTTTTATTTACATTTTCCTTCTATCTTTCTCCAAAACCTTTGCATTTCATTTTTTACCCTATTCTCACTATTACCTTTGCCTGTTTCAGCTCCCAGTGAACTGTTGTTCCCCTGCACTACCCAAGCTCTGTGCCCCCACAGGCTTTTACTGCTAGGCCACGTGCCTCTACCCCACCATCTACAAGCTTTTTCCTTCCCTGTTGATCTGCCCCTAGCTGTGCCCTGTTTGAATTCCCCAGAGAACCTTCCCCTTTCCCAACCTTGTCTAGCCCTAGCCCTTTTGAACCTGAGCACGTTGTCGCCCCCGCCTTTAGGGTTTGCCTTTTCTGTGGTGTGTCCACCCCTGTGCCCCTATCCCTATGTTTACTACCCTCCTTGTTCTTTCCTGAAAGGGCCGCCCCCTTTTCCAATTTTCCTGAGCCTTTCTTTGCATTTGCTTCTCCTTTGTCCCCTGGATATGCCTCAACACTGCTTTCCTGATTTTCTCCCCTATTTAGTGCCCATAGTGAAGCATTTATGTTTTTCTGCTCCAAGCCCACTGCCTGTATCCCCCTGGCTGAGGCTCCACCCCTTGCTTCCTCCTTTCTTGCCCTCTGTGCTGGCTTTGGACCTTTATTCTTAACCTCCTACCATTCCTTTTGGGTTCTCTTGTGTCCCTTGCCACCTGTATCTGGGATTCCTGTAGCCACACTAGGGTCATCCCGTAGCCCTCCTTCCCTGCTTCTATACTATCTTGTTTTCCTCCAATCCCCATCCCATCTTCCCCTCCCTATTTCTGTATTTGCTCCTAGTCCCCTTACAGCTCCCCTTTTAACCATTCCTAGTCTTGCTACAGCTCCCCCTCTAATCTAGAAATAGATCCTTTGATACAATTTAATAAATCGCCAGTTATTTTAATTGACCCAAAACTTATTGTTTATTATTTACATTTCCCCATTCATACATAAGCTTATTTTTGTTATTTTGTATTTAGAGGCAAATAGGGAACATTTCATCCACAGAGCAGCTTTTACACAAAATGAAATATTCGAGCCCTCCATGATCCTCATTGATTGTGCACCAGTTGCTGAAGTTTCACAACAGTACAGTAGAGCCAGCCAGGATGCAACGCAGTACATTGCAATATTACTGCAAAATACTACATGAAACAATGTCATTCAATGGCAATTAAGCCATTTTGACATGCAGTATTTTGTCACATGTTATTTACTCCAAGTTACTGTGTTGCATCCTGGCTTGTTCTACCACAAATGCCCCCTATCAAGGTCATTCAATTCCAATTTTTCAAGATACAGTACTTAGCTGATGTTCTGTCTGTCCTTAACCCCACTGATTGCCAACTAGAGTGAGAGGGGCCTGCACACTGTGCCAGTGGAATGGCAAGAGCAGGAATTTGATATGCCTTTTTGTTTTTATAACAGGTATGCTACCATTGCATGAAGAGCCCTAGCTGAATGTATTAAAATACAGATCCTTTCCTGTCTACCTTGCACTGTCTGTAGTTCTTCCTTGTTCTGCTTTTCCCACTTGGGAGCTGGAGTCTGAATGGTGGTGGAGCCTGTCCTGAAAGACAGAAGAGCAGGGCACACAGCTGAGGGACAGAGGCTAAGAAGAGCTGTACCTGACAGTTAAGGACTTACATAGAGCACTACAGAAGACAATGAGGGCTATACTTTTCTATATCTGCCCTCATTTAGTCTGAGGAGGATACTAAGGATATTGAAAACATTAATGGATTAAGCTGATAGCTTAAAAAAAATTAAGACCATTAAGGCAGCCAAACAGCAGTCTTGAAGTATAAGCATTTGAAAGACTGCTGTTTGGCTGCCTTCACTGTTTTAAATGTTGTTGTTTTTTAAAGCTATCAGTTTAAGTCATTAATATTTTTAATATCATTTGTATCCTCCTCAGACTGAAAGAGGGCATATATACAAAAGTATAACCGTCATGGTCTTCTGTAGCTCTCAGTGTAAGTCCTTAAATGTCAGTCAGAGTGCTTCTAAGCATCTGTCTCCCACCGCCTGTCCTGCTCTTCTGCCTTTCAAGACAGGCCATGTTGACAGTTTGTTAAAACATCAAGTCTATAAATTATAATGAAAAGCGATAAAATATCCTCTGGTGCTCCATTTAAAGTAAGCATCTTCTGATGTGGTACATAGGCTTGGCAGCGCTATCTAATTATTCTCATTCTCTACTCTGTCCATTTTTATATCTCTGATTATATGAGTTTTAAGCCTGCACACTTTGGTTAATGGATCTACTAAGGGAACTATATCAAATGACTTGATTAGTGGCTGTACTGAGTGAACCATATCAAATGAATGCTGTGTATTGTATACATTTAATATTAAAATGTTATGGTGTCTTGGGAGTATTGTTATGTTTTGATTAGGTAGGCTAACACTGAGGCTCATATTCAGCATTTGGCAAATCACATAGTCTACTCATGTACTGTAAGACTCATATTTTATTTATTTTGTTTCCATATATTTTTGCTACATTTTTGCCATAATAAGTTGCACTTATAATTCATTCTTAACGTTGGCTGCTTACTTATTGTGCCACTGTGGTCATGTGACTGTCATCTGTGTTGTCTCTTAAGGTATCCCTTCACAAGCAGGTCCCCTGATGTTGACTGATGGCTTTTTTAACTTAATTTAATTTAATTTATTTTTTTTTGTCTCAAAGAAAATAAATGTTTTTCGGCTTTGTACGGGGGGGGGGGTGGCAAAATCCAGTTTGTTTGTTGAGCCCTGCAGCCCCTGATGAGTGGCAGTGCTCCATAGGCATCTGTGCAAGCAGCTGTGGGTCCCAGTTTATGGTACCCAGTGGAGAAATTTAAAATTTACTCCTTTTTATGAAGCATATGGCAATTGGCTCCTAGTTGAAATCCTCCCTGGTAACTTGCTATGCAGGCCAGTGGCATCTAATCAGGAGCAGGTGTCCTAATAGTTACTACTGGCTTTTTTTTTACTTTGTGAATGGGAAGGGCAGAAACTAGGCTGTTAGTTGAGTCCTCTGATCCCTGGCATGTGGCAGTGCTCCGGTGGTATCCATAGAAAGAGCTGCTGGTCCCAGCTATGTTTAGGAGCCCAGTAGAGAAATTCAAACCTTGGCACTTTTTTTAAGCACTTGCTGACCTAAGGTCATGGTTGGGGAGCCTTGCAACACACACTTCACCTCCTGTTTAAAAAAAAAAAAAGAATTGTGCTATTTAAACTACAGATTTATTTAGAGGCAAAGCACAATGGAGAAGAGACAACAGTCTGCCAGTCTTTGCACTCATGTAACAGTTATTTTGGGGTACCTCTGAGTTTGGTCAGTCCCTGCTTAGTTTCTGACCTTGGGACTATAATCTATCTGAATGTGAGGCACCTGAAGCCACTTTCTTCTCTGCAGCTGTGCGCCTCTCAGCATACAACTGAAATGTGATTGTACTGCTGAATTTCAACTGGCAGTGACTTCCTTCATTCGGGTATCGAGAGGCACAGGGACCACCATTCTGCTAAGCCAGTTTATCAAGGCAGCAGTGAAGGTCGCAGAGGTCAGCAGCCAAATAATGATGAGATCCGGGGCTGTAGAGAAGCCTGCCAATAGCCGGGGATGCTGGAGCATGTGTAGTTGGGACTTTTACATTATTGGCACAGTGGAGCAGTGCCCAGTAGCGTCACCCTGCAAGGAGCAATTAAGTGACAGTCGAGGGATGTGGGCAGGCAGGGTTAGTGCATCTTTTTAATTAACAAGTATTTCCAGTTAATAATTAGTTACAGAGCTCCCTCACTTTAGTGAACAAAAGGGGAGCCATAGTATAAGTTCATTAAATCTCCCTGTTTGTTACAATGAGGGACACTGAAGCAGTTGGCTTTCCCAATTAGTTTTGAGTCTTGCTTGATCCAGGGCCATCAAAGGCCACTTGTTTAAATATCCTATTTTGTCATTCTACTAAACTTTCTTAACAAACACTTATTTTACTTAACTAGTATATCACAATTTCAACACAAGTTACCAACTTATTAGAGAACTGTGGATTTCCCTTTTCGTGGTATCGCCACACCACTGTGCCTCTTACTAACCCATTGACCATCTAAATGCCACTCAGAAAACAATCATATTCACAAAGTACAGTACGGAATTTCTTGCAAATTCATTTGGCATTTACCTTTAGCTGTGGATGATGTGAGCCAGCGGCATCTTGACTGAGGTTAACAGAGAGTGAGGGGAGGTGAGCCAGGGTAAGCATGTGAGCGAGGAAAAATAAGTACTACAGCTGTAGGAGGCATGGCACTGCTAATGTAGGAAGGACATTTTTCCTGGTGGCTATGAACAAGTTGAAGGGTGGAGAGGAGAGAGAGAAAGCCAATTCAGTTATGTGAGACTGATACTGTACTGGTACTCATTCACGCGTCTTGTTTTGTTAATCTGTGTCTGGAGCCTGTAACCAGCCATATACCCTCACCATTCTCACTCTTTAGTGTTGCCCCAGCCTTATTTCTCACCTCCTCCCTCCACCTATTGTCAGCAAATCCCTCCCTCTGATTTAGCTGCCTGGTAAGGCCCTCTTAAATTGGGCCTAACCTCCTCTCCCTCCTCCCTCTAGGATCCAGCCTTTTACCCAGGCTCTGAAGCACCTGTGGCTGTGGCACCTTCAGCCAATGGCTGCCCTCATCTCTAGCCAACTTGCACAGCTGCCATCTTGGATCCAGCAAGGTACATTGCCTTGGTGACTCCCCAGCTCCTCCAGCAGCCAACTGATTGGTCCACGCTCTCTAAGCAGAATGGTGATTGGACGCCGCTGACTTCCCGGCCTGGTGATTGGCAGACATTCAATCCCCTGCTATTTGCTGCTAGACTGGAAGTGCAGCTTTCCTTGCTACCTGCTCAACTTCCTACCAGTTCCCTGCTCTGCTCTGTCTCTATATTTTCAACTGCCCACCCTCACCAACCCTGGCCGATACTAAATATGGACAAGCCCTGCCCTTCCCACATCACCCCTCCTACCAGCTACGTACCTCCTGCTATCTAACCCTTGACATTTTTGCAATTTAGCCTCCAAGAGTCCTTTTTGCTATGCTGATCCCTCCCAACCACTAGCCAGGGTGATAGATCAGTACTTGCTCACTTGTCACATGTTAAAACCTCCCAGGCAAAAAATGCACAAGCTTGCCTCATGTGCTCTACCTCACCTTCTTATCCTCCTTAGCCTACCTGGTCAATATAAAAGCCCTAGCTCCCTAAGTGTTAAAAACCTCAATTATGATCATGGCTCCTACCTACACTACTACAAAGGCTGCACCACTGGAATTTTTTTTTGCATCTGAAAGGGTCTTTGCTCCCTTTTTATGATCCATCCCCAGAAATTTGACTGGACAATGTTTTATGTGCATCCTCATATCACCGCACCCTCTGATCCCATACTCCTCCTCATTGTGACCAACAAAGAGGTTAGAAAAAGGATCCACCACACCAAAAGGATTGTTAAACTCACATCTGAGCTGCTTAGAGAATACCTCCTCAGAATCACTCTCCTGTTGCTTCTACTTACAGGCAACATTCACCCTAACCCTGTACCCAGTGGTCAGACCCCAGTTGGCACTCCCCATAAACAGGGTACAATTAAACTGGCTACAGTACACATCTGTAGTCTTCTCTGCAAAATTGACACCCTCAAAGTCTAGGTCACACTGCATTATCCTGATCTTCTGTCAATTGTTGAAACCTGGCTATCACCCAAAATACTTGACTCTGCAGTAGCACTACCTGGCAATACTATCTTCAGGCTGAATAGGTCCTTTAAGTGTGGTGGGGGCTGTGCCATCCATCTAAAAAATTCTCTAAAGGGGTTGGCCTTACCTGTAGTTGACCTTGGATGCCCCACGCAGATCCTAGCAATTAAAGTGCTCCTGTGGGCACATTATAAAACCCTCACTGTTTGCTCAGTCTACATACCCCCTAAAGACCCCACCTCAGACCTAAATAGGGTTCTGGATTATCTCCATATTCAAAATTGTGTCACTGAAACAATTCTCTTGGGAGATTTCATTACAAACTGGCAGTATTCAAACATTGGTCCTATAAAGGATGCCTTATCTGCCCTTCCCCTCAATCAGCTTGTCAGCTCCCCAATTACAATAAACCACAAGGCTGGAACAAACACCATCCTGGACTGGATAATCTCCAATCACCCGGATTGCATAAATAATATAATCAGCCACCCAGACTTCCTCAGTGACCACTCCCCCATCTCCTGTAACTGGACCAACACATTTCATACACCATCTCCCACGGTTATCTACAATAGGATGCTCAAAAATGGCCACCTTGATCTCTTAAAACTACTGCTTTGCTACCAGGGCTGGTCTCCACTGATGAGATCAATGTGGGACATGAACACTTCATTAAGGTCTTCAAAGTTGCCTGTGATTTACGTGCACCTTTTAAAAAGAAGAAGGTCTGTGGCATACAGTAGCACATCCCTGGATTACTCCTGACATTATTGCTGGTATAAAACATAGGGACCACTTATGGCACCGAGCGAAAACCTCTGGTAACCAACAGGTCCTGCAAGCATATTAAGCTGCAAGGAATGCCTGCTATCTGACAGGCCAAAAATAAACATCAGAGAGTTGCTTACCAACGTGTGAGGTATAGCAGAAAATTCTGGTCAAACATCAATGATATCACTGGCAAAGACCCAAAAGTGTCACCCTCAGTGCTAAATCTGGATGGAACGCCAACTTTGGACGCTCTTAAAATTTCAAATGCTTTTAATGATGCCTTCTCTACTTGAGCAGTGTCCTTCTATGTGACTTCTTTGATGGTAACTCTGCAAACACAGCATGTCACAATGCAGACAAGGCCACTGGACACCCCCTTTCTACTCTAAGAGGGTGCCCATTACCCAGGTTCAAAAACACCTGATTGAAGTTTTGGGAAAGTCTAGGTTCAGTGGTGACTCTCTGGACCTCAAGCTTATTGCACTTAACTTTAGAGGAAGTACTACTACCCATTACAAAGATCCTTAACCTCTCTCTAACCCTGTCTTAATTCCCACTGTTATGGAAAATGGTCCTTGTAAACCCAATACATAAATCTGGTGATCTGGCCTTGCTAAACAACTATAGGCCTATATCAGTTCTCCCTCCCATATCAAAAGTGTTGGAACATACTGTATTGTTGCTAATCAACTGGTGGAATATCTTGAAAAATACTCCACCTAATTTCTGCAACAGCATGGTTTTTGAAAAGGGCACTGCACCTCTACTGCACTCCTTTAACTCACCAGCTTCATTCATCAATCTTTTGAACAAGGTAAGCTTGTAGGAGCAGCCTTCATAGACTTAATGAAGGCATTTGACACAGTTAACCACCCACTCCTCCTTGGTCAATTAACTAAGATCGGTCTCCCTTGTGAAACACTTAATTGGCTCAGAAGCTATCTTGGTGATAGGACCCAACAATTGCAAATTGCTAATGTCACTTGCATTCAACAGGTGGTCAAGTCTGAAGTACCTCAAGGCTCAATATTGGGTCCACTCCTTTTAAGTATCTTTCTGAACAACTTGCCATCAGCATGTCATGAACAGTCCCTCCTTCATGCTGATAATGCGGTCATCTTTACAAGCCACACAGACCCTAGCCTACTTGAATGTGAGCTCCAGCATGACTTCAAACAAGCTGAGCAATGGTTTAGTATGCAAAAACTAGTACTAAACTATAAGAAAACTAAAGTGTTGCTGTTTTCATCCTCCTGCAATAAGTACAAGTCTTTCCCTCTTATTATCAGAAATGGCCTAGGAGCCCCCATCGAGCAGATCCAGCACTTCAGGTACCTAGGTGTTACCCTTGACAGTCAGTCATCTCACCTACGTATCTCACATTGAGAATGTTGCCAGGACGGTCAATGTTAGGATAGGTCTCCTCTATAGACACAGACTGTGTCTGACTCCGGAAGCTCTCAAGCTTGCAATCCACAGCTCAATCCTATCAGTCATTGATTATGGCTTGGTCATATACAGATCTGCTTCCATCACATCACTCCAAAGGTTAATGGTCGCCCTGAACAAAGTATGCAGACTTTACATGGGAGCCCCTTGACTTACCCACATGTGTGAGCTTTATTCACAATCTGGGTGGCTCCAGCTCACAGGCAAGATTAAATACCAAACATGCTTGCTTACTAAAAAAGGCATCCTTAGGCTCCTTCCACCGGGGAGTTTATAGCCTTCTGAATAAATCTCCCAAGACCCAACACACCAGCTCATCAACAGCTGAACACCTTCTATTTCCTAGATGCTGGACTGTCCAATGTCAATGGACCTTTTTGTATCGGGCACCTCTCTGGTTTAAAGGACTATGTACTGAATTAACTAACTTTCCGAACCTGGGGCATTACAAGCATCTGCTTTGGCAGCATCTTGCAACTGAAAACCACTGTGACTATATCCCTAATCTTAGAGGTACCTGCCCACTTTTTTCCCTCCCCATGGTGAGCCTCACATCTCATCAAATCCTGCTCAAATCAATTGGTCTAAGGCCTGCTCTGATAAAGCCATTGGCAGATACCTTTCTACCCAAAGGCCTTAAAGAGACACTGTCAACCTGTTTTGCATCATATTATTTCTAGTTAAAAACACGCATCATATGAGTGCTTACTTTCTCTAAAATTCATTATTGTTGCTGTTTGTTTTGTCTGTCTCCTTGTTTAGTAGAACTGAAATGCATGATAATGTATATTTATAACAACCTTGTTTTGTTTACAAACCTGGATGTGTTCTTACTGAACATTAGAAACACCCCCAAACAGTGCAGTCACTCATGAGGCAGTAGCTACCTAAACTGCCACTTTATCATGAGTGGCTAGACTGTATTGGAGGTGTTCCCATGTCCGGGAAAGATGCAGTGGGAGTTGATCAAGGAATGTAAACAACACTGTTTTGGTGTGGTAACACCAGTTTGGTGGGCAGTCTGTTTTTCACTTTTTAAAAGAAAAAATAATCAGAATCAAACTACTAGCTGTGTCAGCAGCCTCTAGAGAATGTTAGAGGACATAAAATGTGTTTTATAAACAAGGGACACTTTGAGGCCTATGGGGGGTTGACAGTGTCCCTTTAAACTATTTTTTAATTTTTATTTATTTATTTAGGGATTCAGATCACAACTTTGAGCTTAGAGCTCTTTTACAAAGGTTCCACATCAAACAGTGATGATGACAGCAATAACAAACAATTTACATACAATACTTGAATAGCAGGTAGCTAGTATACAATAAGGTTACGATGTCATTCATAGTACCAATGGTGATAGTACAGCGTCAAGAGCATTCAACTAGGGTATAGAACAGTGTTTATATGTAGCAAAGGAGATAAAGAGGTGTGACACCTATTGTGAGAGTCCAAGGAGGAGTCAAGGTGAGGGGGAAGGGAGACTGGGGGGAGAGAGTGGGCGGCCAAAAGAAGTGGCTTTGTCTAGGAGGTTAGGAGCTAGTGGTAGTAGGTTGGTTTTAAGGTTGATCCAGTGGAAGAAAAGGCACAGGGGGGAGAGGAAGACAGAGGGATAGGGCAAGAGGGAAGAGTGGGGGTTAAAGGAAGGGGAAGGAGAATGTGGATGAGTGGGCATTATGGGTGTTAGAGTCCTAGTGGCAGTCACAAACTGTCCTAGTAAGAAGGTGTTGCCTTAGGTCATTTTTGAATTGTGAGATGCATTGGGAGTTTAGAATGTGCACTGGGATTTCATTGAGCCATTGAGGGGCCCTATAGCTGAAAACACGCTGTCCCTGCACCATTCGACGGAAAGGTGTTGATAGGGCCCCCCTCATCCTGCCTCTGGTGGTATAGCTGGTAGCACTTGGTGTTAGGATGCTAGAAATGCATGGGGCGGTTTTACCCATTAGTGCCTTTTTTCCAAGGATACATGTCTGGAATATAATCCTGTTCTTTAGTGGCAGCCAATTGGTCTCCTCGTATAAGGAGCAGGTGTGGGTATTTCGATCTGCAGCCATTGTAAGCCTACATGCCTTGTTGAGGGCAATGTGAATCCTTTTTAGTGTGGTGTCTGTTGCTGTGCTGTAGACCACCAATCCATAGTCGATGGTAGAAAGGATGGAGCTGGAGACTGGGAGATGGAGGGCCTCCGGATAGAGATACTTTTTATGCCTATATAGTACACCCAGCTTGGTGTTCACTGCCTTTACCACTGTGTCGATGTGTTGGGTGAAGGTGAGGCAGTCATCAACGGTGACCCCCAGGTACTTGAAGGTCTGAACTTGTTCCAGCTGCTCACTGACTTTATTGGAGATGGTGAGGAGAAGGAGCTTCTTTTTGTGCTGTGGGCTGGCTGTAAGCATCACCTTGTTTATTTTGTAGTTTAATAGAAGTTTATGGCTACATAACCAGTCTTTCAGCTTGTAGAAGGATGCCTGCAGCTCGGAGTGGAGGGTGACTATTAATGAACTGCTGGTGAGAAGCACAGTGTCATCTGCGTAAAGTAACAGTTTAGTGTCCCAGGCTTCAGGAAGATTATTTAGGAAGAGGCTGAATAGTAAGGGCCCGGTATTGACCCCTGTGGGACCCCTAAAGATACCTCATTTGAGCTAGATACTGTGTGCCCAATTTTTACACTTTGGCTTCTGTGTGCTAGGTATTCCTTGAACCAGCAGACAGCATTGGTTGCAACCCCCAGGTTCTGTAGTTGAGTCAGGAGGAGAGAGTGATTGACAGTGTCAAAGGATTTGGTGAGGTCTATGAAGACTGACCCCACCAGCTTTCCTTCATCTAGTGCCTTGGAAGAGTAGTCAGTGTAGTCCAGCAAAGCTGTGGAGGTACTATAATTCCGCCTGAAGCCATGTTGGTTGGGACATAACAGGTTGTATTTGTTGAGGTAATCTGTGAGTTGGGTGGCCACAATCTTTTCCAGGGCTTTAGATAAGGGAGAGAGGATGGATATTGGCCTATAATTGGTGGTGCATGTCATATCACAGTTCTTGTGCACCGGCGTCACAAGATCCTGTTTCCAGATCCCAGGGAACTGTGCAAGAGCCAGCAATTTGTTAAATAGTTTTGTAACTGGCACAATGATGACATCCAGTGTTACAGATAGGAGTTTCATATCGATTCCATCACTCCCCATTCTGGTCTTGCCTAGTATTTTTTTATGTGTTTGTAAGCCTCCTTCACTGACACTTTTTTGAAGTAGAAGACAGGGATTGAGCCCCCTTGAAGTGTGCAATTGGTTTGCTTCCCAGCAGGGTGCAGGTAGTCGGGGGGCAGCACACCAGTCAGGTTAGTAAACGCTGTGTTGAGAGAATCTGCGATGTGCCGAGGGTCAGTAATCGTGACGTTGTTAATGTTGAGTGAGTGGGGGATCCTCTTCTCATCCTTCCCAAGAAGGTTTTTGATGCTCTCCCAAAAACTCTTCCCATTGCCCCCAGTATTATTAGGCTGCTCCTTGTGGAATTTGGCCGTTGCTTGGTGGATAAGGTTGATGCAGTGGTTTCTTGCAACTCTATAGCTTTGGAAGTTGTGTTTGCTGTGAGAGGACCTGGCTTTTTCCCAGACGTTGTCCCTTTCCTTCATCTGGGCGGGGAGATCTCCTGTGATCCAACCATTAACTTGACCCCAAATTTTTCCTTTTCTCAGTGGTGCAAAGATATCGCAAATCTTGTTGAAGCCCTCTATAAAGAAACTTAGGGCCTGGTCAATATTAGGCACATGATCGATGGAGGACCAGTCATACTTGGAGAGGGCAGAGGAGAGGGCCCCACGCTTTCTCTTCCCCAAGACCCTACTATTAATTATGATAGGCAGGGGCTTGCTCAATTTGTTTGACCATGTGAAAGTGATTGGGGAGTGATCACTTAAGATGACAGTCAGGACCTTAAGTTCAGAGATCCGAGAAGGGTAACTCAAGAAGAGCCAATCGAGGAGGGTGTCTTTTCCTGTTTTGTGGTTCTGCCTTGTTGGGCTGTCTACAAGTTGGGTCATATTGGAAGCAGCAACCATGTCCTTGAAAGGCATGGATTCCCTGCCCTCCCAGTTGATGTTAAAGTCACCTGTTATGAGAAGCTCTGTACCCTGAGAAAGGGTAGCAATTGTATCCAGTATTTTTGGGAGGCCATCCCTGACTTTAGTGGGTGGAAGATAAACTAAGGCTAAGATTAGAGATTTGCCGTGCTGTCTGACCTGTGCTTTTATTGCTAGTAGTTCATGATCATCCTCGGCCCTGGTAACAGAGAGGACCGAGCAGCGTAGGTAATCCTTGGCATAGATAAGGACTCCTCCACCTCACTTGCCACACCTGTCTTTCCTGAATGTTTGATATCCCGGGAGCATCATTTCATTGTCTTTTATCTTGCTTGATAGCCAGGTCTCTGTCAGACAGAGAATGTCAGGTACATGGTGGGAAATCCACGCTTGCAGTAGGTCAAACTTTGCTGTGAGGCTGCAGATGTTCAGTGCAGCTACTTTCAGGCCTTTACTAGTATTTCCCCCTGCGTTTGATATTGATGGTGGACCAGGATTGGCATGGAAATTACCTGACAGAAGAAGAAGCATGAATATTATTTTCCTGGCTGAGAGGTTTATGCAAATGGTGGAGCATATCTTGCACCTCCTGCTCTTGCAATGGGGGAGGTGACAGTTCACCAGGGTGATCTTTATGGGCATGAAAATGGTAATATTGATAACTGTGGCAGGTGTCAGGGGCCCCGGGCTAGCAGAAGGAATGCAGGTGGTGGAAAGCTGGAGCTCCCTCGGCACAGTTGGCATTGGGGTACCATATAGTCCATTTTTGTCAAGAGCAGGTTCTCGCAGTGGCAGAAGTCATCCAGCTTGGCATTGTGGGCCTGTAGCACCCACAGTGAATAGAAGAACTAGGAGGATAGAATAATCCATGGTAGAGCAGAGGTGGTGTCACTTGGCTGGTCTAACAAGCACACCAGGAGATAGCAAAGGAAAAATGCTGATGGTTAATTACATCCACAGGAAATTAACTGTTGAGATCCAGGATCACATAATGCGTTAAAATTCCTGAAAGGTGATAAACTGTGGCCTGGGCATATGCAATGTGTGAAATCCTTTTGTCTATATGTTTCCTTTGATCTTCAAAGTCCTCAGAGACAAGTACAATATCTTGGGAGTAGATCAGAGTGTAGGCATATGCAATGTGTGAAATCCTGTTGTCTGTATGTTTCCTTTGATCTTCAAAGTCCTCAGAGACAAGTACAATACCTTGGGAGTAGGTCAGACAAAAATGTTGATTCAGTCACAAAATCTGTTAAAATTCCTTTGTTCTTTAAAGTCCACAAGTGCAGCTGCTTTAAGAGTTGTCGGATGAAAATGCTGATTCAGTTGCAGGACCCAGTATCACCATGTTTGTAAGACTAGTTGCAAGGCATATGCTTCCTTGGGGAGGCTTCAAGAAAGTTGATTTAAAATTAAAAAGCTGATACCTGATGATGACGATTTGCAGAAATTCAGTCCAGGAGACTTTCACTGATGTTGTGTGCAAGAATGGCACAGGTATTCTCAGAAGAAAAACATGTAAATGAACAAAAACTAAACTGTAGACACAAACAAGCACAAACAGCCACCCACACAGCCCCAGGAGGAGGAGCAAGCACAAACAGCCACCCACACAGCCCCAGGAGGAGGAGCTTCCACACTTAATCCCTAGTGCGCTAAAATAACTTAGTCTTTCTCTTTCTCTCTCTCTCTCCTTCTCTCTCACAACTATTTGATATTGACCTTGATGTTTAAAGTATACCCATTGTTTGCCAGATATCCAATTGTTAGCTCCTTTCTATCTACCGCTGTTACTATGTTGTATGCTGTATTACTAGTATTTGCTAGAATCCCTGAAGCTGAAAAACATATTTTCTTTGTTAAGATGTTAAGAGAAAAAAAAGTCAACAGTCGACATCAGCAGAACTGCTCGTGAATAGATGCCACCAGCCTGCACAGTAAGTTACTGGAGGAGGATTTCAACTAGGAACCAGTTGCCAGGTGCTAGCTATTAAAAGAGTCCAATGGAGAAATTCAGTTCTTTGCACCTTTTTTGAAGCACCCGGCAATTGGATCCTAGTTAAAATCCTCTCCCAGAAACTTACTGTGCAGGCAGGTGGCATCCGTTCATGAGCAGGTCTCCTGATGTTGACTGCTGTTTTGTTTTTTTTGTTTTAAAGAAAATAAATTTTGTTTTTTGGCTCAGTGAAGGGGGAGGGTAGAATCCAGTTTGTTTGTTGAACCTTCCAGCCCCTGATGTGCAGCAGTGCTCTGGCAGCAACTGTGCAAACAGCTGTGGGTCCCAGTTTATGGTGCTCAGTGGAGAAATTCAAATCTTGATTCATTTTTATGAAGCACAAGGTGATTGGCTTCTAGTTAAAATCCTTCCCTGGTAACTTGATGTGCAGGCCGTCCATGTCTGATCAGGAGCAGGTGTCCTGATGTTGACTACTAGCTTTTCTTTTTTCTTAACTGAGAAAAATGGTGAAGGTGGAGAACAGAAACCACTGTGTTAGTGTGTCCGAGAGCGTCTTCCCTGATGCCTTGAAGGAGGCACTAGTGAGACCCCTCTTAAAGAAGCCATCTTTGGACCCGGAGGTCAGGGCAAATTACTGACCTATATCCAACCTTTTCCTTTTGGCACAGGTAGTTGAGAAGGTGGTGGCACTTCAGATGGAAGAGCACCTGGTTACTCATGAGTTATACAAACCTTTCCAATCAGGATTTTGGGCTAGGCATAGCACAGAAACTGCACTTGTTCGGGTGCAGAATGATGTCCTCAGGGCGAGAGATCGTGGGGACAAGATAATTCTTGTTCTCCTCGATCTTTCCTCAGCATTTGACACTGTGGACCATTGTGTATTGCTTGACTGCCTTAGGGAGCTCTGCATACTCACCAGCATTGTTATTCACTGGTTTGAGTCCTTTCTTTGCAACAGGAGGCAACCGGTTGTGATGGGGAATTTTTCCTCAACTCCCAGCCTCCTATCTTGCGGAGTTCCTCAAGGGTCAGCAGTGGCCTCAATGTTGTTTCGCAGTGTACATGCTACCCCTGGGAGGGATCATTAGGAAGTATGGCCTGGGTTTTCATTGTTATGCTGATGATACCCAGCTATATCTTTCCTTTGCCCCAGGGACATCCAATGCGGTGGATATGCTAAACATCTGCTTTACTGCGATCATCAATTGGATGACCTCCAGCTGTTTGTGACTGAACCCCGATAAAACAGAGGTATTGGTGGTGGAGTTGAACAGAGTGTGTGATAGGATGGCCTCTGATTCAGCAATTGGAATTGTTCTGGGAGCTGTTTCATTGAAGGCCTCCCCTTGAGAGTGAAACCTTGGTGTTATTCTGGACAGGAATTTGACTATGGAGGTGCAAATATCCTCCACGGTCCGCTCCTGTTTTTTCCATCTCAGAAATATTGCCAGAATAAAGCCCCTTGTGCCACCTCTGGACCCCCCTACCTTGATACATGCCTTAGTTACATCAAAACTTGACTACTGCAATGTGGTCTACCTCAGTGTCTCAGGAGGATATCTCCACAGGCTGCAGCTGGTGCAAAACACAGCTGCCAGGTTACTCATTGGGCAGCAAAAATTTTGCCACATTACACCTGTGCTGTGTGAATTGCACTGGCTGCCGGTAAGGTGGAGCTTCATCTTTAAGGTGGGTCTTCTCACCTATAAGGCCCTACATGAGCAGGGTCCTGGTTATATGTTAGACCTTCTTGCACCTGCTTTCTTTCTTCCCCCTTCCGTTCTTCCAGTAGGGGCCTCCTGACAATTCCCAGAATGAGGCTGAGATCTTCTGGTGATAGAGCTTTCGGTGTTGCAGCTCCCATTCTGTGGAATTCGTTGCCTTTCAGGGTTAGGGAGGTCCCTACTGTAGATATCTTTAATGCCCACCTGAAGGCCCTACTATTTTCGCAAGCTTTTTGGGATTAATTATGGAATTTAGTAGAATATGATTAATCATATGATAGGCTAAAAATATTATCTTGTGTATATAAATATGTGATGTATTATATCTTTGATGCTGTATTTATTTATTTGTACAGCACCTAGAGCCTCTGGCATTGGGCATTTTTTTTAAATAAAATTTGCCTTGCCTTGCCATTTTTTTTAATTTAAAGTTTATTGAAGGTTTCACAATATACAATGGACAGGGTCAAAACATCCATAGCGTTAAGCATATGACAAAACAGGTTGAATGACCCCGTCCCCCTCCCCCCTTGCCCTTTAAAACCCCCCACCCACACAGTCCCAAAGGCATGACAGTCCATGACATCTGGTAGATTAAAAATTGAGTATTAAAAATTAGATGGTATATAACGTATGAAGCGAGGTCCAAATCCATTCGTATTTGGACTTGTTGTTATTGATACTTGAAATAATCTTCTCCACTCGAAGATTAAAGAATAGTTCATTTAGCCATTCAGAATAAGAGATTACCTAAGAACTCCTCCAATACTTGAGCACCAGTTTTTTAACGGACATAGAAATCAAAGCAATATGAAACTTACACTTATTAACAGAAATTTGCAAGTAATCCCCAAAAATACAAACCTCAGGGATGAACAAGTCCCTCAGCCCAAGGAGTGGGTCAACCTTATCCCTTATAGCCTCCCAAAGGGGTGATATCTTAGGACATTCCCAGAAAATGTAGAGTAGGGAACCTTCTGCTTGAGCACACCTAGTACAAACATTAGAGGAAGTTATTCCCCATTTAGCCAGTTTCTGAGGATAGTAGTACAGATTATGGAGAATGCGAAACTGCATTAACCATAACCTATCTTGTGTTACAAAACAATGGCAGTTATTCCATATAGTCATCCAGTCCCTATCCCAGTGTGGGAAGAGGGCAGACTAAAACTCTGTAGAGCCAAACGGCACAGGGAAATGCCAATCATACAAAATATTGTACAATTTGGAGATACTCCGGGGGGAGTTAACTAATGGGACCAGTTCAGAGAGGAAGGCGAGTTTATAAGATAAAGGGGTACCCTTCCCAAACTTTTTAATGAGGAGGTGTCTAAGTTGAAGTACCTTGAAATAGTCACTTTCCTTAAGCCAGAATTTCACCACAATATCTTCAGCTGATAACCAGGTACTATCATCCTTAAGAAATGAGTAAACCCTACCATCGCCTAAACTAGGCAACCATCTAGGGGATAACACTTTGTTATCTATTTTAAAGGCAGAAGAGTTCCAAATCGGCTGCTCCACATCTAACCAATTTTTATATTTTAGGAATCTGCACAATTGTGAGTGAATCCTCATAGAGATTCCAATTGTGGTGCCTTTTAACTCCTTAGGTATAGAGGCGGTATTGAGGAATAATAATGTGGAAGGGTCTATATTAACTGAGCGGATCATTTCCCTCTCTATTTTGAGCCATGTGGGCAAATAAACTGAGGGATTAGGAACCATCCACCTTAGGTATTTGGCCACACTACAGGCCCAATAATTCATACACATGTATGGAAGCCGTAAACCACCCTTAGACTTGGGCACCACAAGCTTGTAAAAAGCTAGTCTAGGCTTCTTTTTAGACCAGATGAAATCACCAATCAAACTCTGGGCCTTTTTAAGCCAGCCGCTTAGCAGACAAATATTGAGTAGCTGGAGGGGGTATAAGAGACACGGGAGAACATTCATCTTAACCAGGCTGACTCTTCCCCAAAAAGAGATAGGTAAAGCCGACCATCTAGTCAAATCTAGAGCCACCGTGGACAGTAGAGCCTCCAGGTTGTATTTAAAGGTACTCTGCAAATCCCTAGTTAACACAATGCTCAAATACTGCAATGAGTCATTAAACCAGGCTAGACCCAGGGTAGTAATATCATTCTTAACAACCTTATGATTTAGGGGAAAAACAATCGACTTCCCTACACTTAATTTGTAATCGGATAGTTTACTAAATTGCTCAATTATATCCAACATGGCGGGAATAGATGTCTCTGGATAAGAAAGGTGCAATAGCAGGTCATCCGCATATGCAGCAACTTTAAGCTCAGTACCAAGAATGGTAGTCCTCTGGACCTTTGAACATGAAATTAGTTTACGGATTAACAGCTCCAGGTAGAGATTGAAAAGTAGAGGAGAAAGGGGACAACCCTGTCTTGTTCCAGAATGCAAGGTGAAGGTCCTGGAGAACACCCCATTCCCAGAGATCTAAGCCGTCGGTTTCTGGTATAAGGCCTTTATCCAAGATTGAAATTGTTGAGGAAATCCAAAGGAATTTAGTGTTTGAAGTAAAAAACTCCAATTGACTCTGTTAAAGGCCTTCTCGACGTCCAGAGAAACCAGAGCCACTGGAAAGGAGGCATCCCTGGACACCGAGAAGACATGCGCGAGGTTGCAGAGATGGTCTGTGGAAAATCTGCCTTTCATAAAACCCACTTGATGTGAACCAATTAAATCGAGGAGAACCAAACTAAGTCTGTCCGCCAAACTTTTTGTTAGAATTTTTATATCTTGGTTCAACAACGATATGGGTCTGTAACTCTCAACACATTCTAGATCTTTACCCGGTTTTGGGAGGAGCACAATGAGGGCCTTGAATAAAGAAGAATCAATTTGCACACCTGATAATATATGGTGAAAGAGAGAAAGAAGATGGGGGGTAATTTGCTCCTTAAAACACTTATAGAAATTTGCTGAAAAACCATCTAATCCAGGTGATTTGTCTAAGGGTAGGCCTTTATCACCTCCAGGATTTCTGACTCCGTAATGGGAGTTACTAACGTCCTACCCTGGGACTCCAAGAGACAAGGTAAATGGGCCTCCACCAGGTAAGAGGAGAGAGTAAAGGTTGAGGGGGGATTAGGCATTTCGCCATATAAGTGTTCATAATAACTGACGAACTCCGAAACAATCTCCTGAGGATTAGACTTGAGAGTTCAGTCAGTTTTGGAGTGGATCGGGGGGATAAACCGAGTGGACTCCAGTTGTTTAATTCTCTGGGCCAGTAGCTTGCCCGTTTTTTCCCCGTGATCTATGTAAGAAGCTTTGGTACAAAAAATAGCAAACTCTGCACTCTCGTTGAGCATAGTTATATAGGAGTCCCTCAGTTTTGCCAGTTCTTGTTTAGAGTCATCAGATGGGTTTGATTGTGGGTTAGTCTCTAAAGTTCTTATCCTGGTTAACACCTCCCTCAGCCTTGCATCCTGTCCCCTTTTCCTTGTCACAGCCATCCCAATTAGGATGCCCCGGAGATATATTTTGAAGGCACACCATAACACATCTGGCCTAGTGTCCTGTGTAGCATTCAAATTGAAAAATTGTGTGATATGCTCCTTGATTTGGTTTCTGCACTTGGGATCCTTAAGCAGTTGGCCATTTAGTTTCCACCTGGTCTGCCGCTTAGGCAAAGAAGTAAGGGCCAATTTACAGAGCACCACGGAGTGGTCAGAGGGTGGGCCTGACTGGATAGTAGAACTTGTCACCCCTGGTAACAAGGCCTGAGATACTAATAGGTAGTCAATGCGGGAAAAAGACCTGTGAGCAGGGGACACAAAGGTGTATTCCCTGTTCGCAGGGTGTAGAACCCTCCATATGTCACAAAGTCCCAACCTATCTATTAACTCATGTAATGCATGTTGTGCCAGGGAAAGAGAAACTGAGAGTGAGCTAGTGCGGTCTTTACCTGAATCCACCACTAGGTTCCAATCCCCCCCTAAAATTATGGTGGAAGGCAACAAGGAAAGAATGTTATTAAGTAGTCTCGTTAAGAATAGAGGGTCATCTTTGTTAGGGCCATAAATGCTTCCTAATACAAAGTCTACTGAATACAAAGTGCCCTTAACCAGAACAAATCTACCATGGGGGTCCTTCATTTCCTGGGTAACCTGGAAAGGAATGCCTCTGTTAATAAGAATTAAGACCCCACAGCTATTTGAAGTTCCTTGGGCTGAGAAGACTTGTCCAATCTGCATCTGTCTCATCTGAATGTCTTCCGAGTCAAGTAAATGAGATTCCTGGATAAAAACAACATTAGCACATAATATGTCTAAGTGCTTCAGTATCTTATATTGCTTAGTTTTTTTACTGGCCCCTTTAACATTCCAAGCTGAAAAACAAAGCTCCTTAGCCATTGTACAAATACAATAGATAACTACAGTAGCTAAAGTCACAGACTACCTTAAAGACATAACTCAACCCACCTGCAATGGGCTGTGTCCCCCCAAAAAATGCCCTGTCAACCTCCAAACCCCCCTTCACCCCACTAAGAACGTCCCCTAAACTATCCAACAAAGACACAAACCCCAAGTACCATACCCATCCATCCCCGCCCTCCAACCCACCCCAAATCTCCTATGCATCGCTAAGCAGCACTCCTCCAAAAACCGCGGTCCCATCCTCCCGCCCACCCCGTCCCAATCTTTGCATAGTAACCATCCATAACAGAATTGAAAAATGAGGCAAGTTCAAAATGCTTGTGAGACCCACAAACACCAAAACTAATTGTGAGAACCTCTTTTAAAACCAATGGAATAAAATAACAGATTTTGAAAATCCTGTCCTTAATCCTACTCCTTACAACAATGGGTATCACCCCTAATACAGAATAACATGAGACAGAATATCTCCCATCCATTGCCTTGTCACGAGGCTGGTGCACAAGAAAGGGGTAAAATCACCGCCCCCATATTCAAACAAGAGTGGGTCTCCTCCCTATTATCAAGCAGAGAAGGGAGTGAAAGTGAAAAAGGAAAGAGGGAAGATACAATTTACCAAAGCAGGCAAAACCCAAACTCGGGGAACACCCCCTGAAAAAACAAGATTGGAAACATCCTAATGAGCCGAGCACCGGCTCCATCCCGAAACCATAACTGTGCCACTGAACACAGTCTATATCTCAATTGCCACCAATTCTGCCTTGCTGCTACTTCACTACTGTGAGGGCTTCCAGCAGTCCAGTAAAAAATACCCTCAATACCAGGGCAATATTCCCCTCTAGTGGCCACCAATCACAACTGCATCAAAACCATCCTCCCCAGAGATGGTCCCTGTACCCCTTTGTGAAGCTGTGGTAAGCAAAAAGAAACTGAAAGGGCACCTACCTCGCTAATATCACTTACAATTCGCTAAGTCCTGCAAGATCACCCATAAGCCGGTCACCTGAACTCACATCACAGGGGCTGTTAAACTGACAAGGAGTTCCCATACCCCAACCATGAAGAGAAGGGGGAGGGGCAAAATTGGACACACACAATTCCAAGGCAGAATGCAAACACCACCCTACCCTGAAACTTCGTTTCGGCAACCCAAATCTCTATAATAGGTGGCTCTGCACAAAAATGTCCCCCCATGCCCTAAAGACCTTCTCGGTCCCCAGAAAAAAGCCCCTGAGCATAATCAGGCATTGTCCTCCTATAACTTTAGCCAGGGATATCCCCACTATTCTCCATGCCCTCCCCCCAGAAGATTTAAAGTGTACCTAGTTAGCTAAAAACTTTAAAGGTTTTTCAGCTTTTCGTTTTTTAACCCCAAATAGAGAAATAATCAGAAACAGATAATTGTAGACCAGAGAATAAAGCACTAGACATTTCTGTGTATTCTGTTACATCTCAAACTTCCCAAATGGTCCCCTCTAATAGCCCCCGTGATATTTAAGAGCCTTTGAAGAGATCAGGCATAGCCTTTTTTAGTCCTTCCATTGCAGAGTCAGAGTCCTCATATGAGCGCCACTGTCCGGATATCTGGACCTGTAGCTTACAGGGATACCACTTTCTAAATTTGAGATCAGCTGCCAGGAGCTTCTTGACCACCGGGTGGAAGGCAGCTCTGCGTTGCCTAACAGAAAGCAGAAAATCCTGGGTAACTCTGATTCTTGCTCCTTCTCACTGTAGCTCTTATATGGCCTTCAGTTTGAGAAAGAAATGCTGCTTCCCCAAAAAGTTGAGAAAATGAAAAATTAACGGTCTCGGAGAGGCCCCCATTGGAGACTTAGAACACAATGCTGTATGGACCCTCTCTATAATGTAGTGGGGGCCATAGGGAGAGGGACCTATAATTTTCTCAATGAACTTCTGCACAAACAGGACCGTATCTTGACCTTCCTCCATCTCGGGTAGTCCAATAATGACCGCATTGTTCCTGCGGCTACAACCTTCTAGGTCTTCAAGCTTTTGCTCCATCCTGTCAATTTTTTGCCAAAGCGTGGTCACCTCAGGATTCTGCTTGTCCACCTGCCTCTCTAGAGAAGTGAGTCGAGTCTCAACATTAGAAGTTCTCAATGCTATGTCCTCGATAGCCTGGGAGAGGGTTTTAAATTCAGAAGTGAGGTTTCTTAGCTCTTCTTTGAACGGCCAAAATTCGGCCAGGAATCTGACGAGGGTTAATGGCTCCTGTTCTGGGCTACGATGTGCCGTTGCCTGCGCTGAGCCTATGGTTCCAGCCCGCGGCTTCTTAGGGGCCTTCTCTGGGGTAACCGGGGGTATGTGTTTAGACTGAGGCTTCTTCATTTTGGCTTCCATTCTTCACTGAACACACCAACTACACACTCGAAAACTTCCCCCACCAGATAATAGCTTAGCTCAGGCTCTCGATGTTAATAAACTCAATAAAAATATATGAAGTTAACGGCGGTGGGCAGGAGAGAACGGGAAAGCATCTTTTCTGGCCTGCTGCATCACGTGACCCTTGCCTTGCCATTCTGCCTGCCTTGCCTAGTTGAGTCCTCTGACCCCTGGATGTGGCAGTGCTCCAACAGTATTCATAGAAAGAGTTACTGGTCCCAGCTATGTTTAGTAGCCCAGTAGAGAAATTCAAATCTTGGCAATTTTTTTAAACCTCAGTGATTGGCTTCTGTTTAAAATCCTCCTCCAACAACTTACTGTGCAGGGAAAGTTACATCATTCCTAAATATATATCTGCCTGTGCATTTTTATTTTTAATTTTGCTTGTGGACTATTATTTGTTTAGTATGTACAATATCTGGCCAACAGCTGGGCGTTGTGTACCAGTTGAACAGAGAAATGATTAAAATAATCATTTATGACATAAAGAAATCTTCACCAAAGTTTTTCCCCATCCAAATGCAATTAAGTTAGCAGTCTATCTATTCAGGAAGGGCTATGGAAAACAAAAACCAGTTATCAATTAGAGACCTGAGTCAATTACAGGCATCCAGATAACATTAAAATTGTACAGTGGATACACTGTCACCACAAAATATTACATTTACTAAACACTGTAGGCTTCTAAGTAAGATACAGGTAAAGAAGTTGCTGTATGCACTATGATAGTAATGTCACGTGCCATTGCAGTCACATCTGCAGTTTTTTCAGACTAGGAACAAGGACCCGAACTGGGACTTTCCTCTAACTTTGGAGCTTGCAGGGATCTCTGACACTCATCAAGGTTTACCTTGTTGAAAAGCTTTTTTTTGTTTTGTTTTTGCTGTTTCTGAGAGACGTTTTCTTCACTCTCACAAACTGATATGTGGGGAATGGTTCATGCAAACAGCTGAGCTGCTACTTGCTCTTGTTTCATTTTGTTTATATTTTTCTTTCTAGCTCACACTTGTGAGGGATGAGAAAACATGTGAAAGCAAAGGATGGGCTGGTATGTCATTCCATGTATTTCAATGGGGGGGCTTGAATTTAGAGACATAACTTGAGTAATGGCCCATGGCTAATTGTTACCAGCAGTCTGAATTTATGCAGGGCTTCCCTTTGTAAATCCAACACCACTCACATCTGTTTTATAGCTAGGGGATTTTAGTCACAGCTGCAGAAAATATTTACTTAAACCAGACTTGCACTACAGTGGAGCAGTCAAAAAAATGGCCACTCAATATAAGAACCTGGAGAACATTCTGTTCTGAAACTGAAAGAGAGCCTCAAGCAAAGAAAAGACTAGTGGAAACTGCACTGCCACAATGGGCCGGTACTTCATGGGGCAAATGTTTTCATATTGTGTACACATGATTGTTGGGTTCCCCAAACGTGAAGCTTGCTACAATGAAACTTAATTTCCACCACCAAAGACAGATTAGAATATGAGGCATATAAAACAGTCCCATCCTGTTTTGGTTAATAGCCCAGAAAACTGTATGCAATCATTTGCTTAATATTTCTCAAGTGTTTTGGATTACAGTAGGCAGAGCCTGCCTTCCTGTTAGTACATAGAGTTTGCTCCATCCCACATAAAGTAAGGGCAGTCGCATGCCATACAATGACATTATTTATTTCAATGTATTATTCACTGGGACCTTGAGATTAGTTAGTTAGTTAGTTAGTTACTTAGTTAGTTATTTTAATCATTAGTCACGGGGATCAATCTCTTGAGGTTTTATTAATTTTCTTATTTTCTTTCTTCTTTTCTTTCTTTCTTTCTTTCTTTCTTTCTTTCTTTCTTTCTTTCTTTCTTTCTTTCTTCACTGTGATTAGCCTCTTGTGGTATTAGTAATGTGTGACTGACTAAACCATGGATCGGTGTCTTGAAGTTTATGTAAACTACTGATTTGTTTTCCACAGACTGTGAGAGCTAATCCATGTTTACCCAAACCACTGAAAACCAAAAAATCGTTTATTTGAAAAGATGTTCCAAGTTCCATAGAATTGTTTGAAACAATCCCAAAAGCTCTTTGGATGTGGAAATACCATTCTGCTTGAATTCTACCAGCTAGCTGATGGTTTTTAAAGGGAAACATTATTACTTCACACACCATTGTTTACACATAATTGTTGGGTTCCCCATATGTAAGTATTTGGTAAGGACACCATTGTGAATGAGTTTTACTCAATGGTTTTACCTTGAATAAACAAACAAACAAACAAAACAAAAAAAAAACTTCTGTACATGGTGACTACAAGTTCATGAAATGTTAAATACTGACAGTCCAACTGTGCTAGGGTTGCCACTCCACTTCTGAAGTATAGTGCAGAATTCAAAGTTCAGTAAATAGGCAGCACTCATCAGGCCCTAATCCCTATGAAATTTGCTTAAAAAACTGCACTCACAGCCCTAATCACCCTCCAAATTCTTTCTTTGTGGTGCAAATATCACTTGATAAATTTAAAAGCAGTTAGTTCATTTACAACCAAACCTACAAGCTTATGTGACAGGATACCCTAGCCGGACAGCCAAAGCCATCTGCGACTCCCCACCTAACATTTTGCTCCATCCAACAGAGCTGCATCAGAGGTGCCTACTCTTGCACCACAATTAAAGAATTTGGAGGCTGATTACACCTAGGAGTAGAGTTTGAGAAGCGAATAGTATACAGATTTATGTCTGGTAACTACTGACCAGTTACTAAAAATTTAATAATTTGGCTAAACAACACCTTTTCTGTATATTTCTGCTCACTGGGACTTTGTAAAAGTCTAATAATATAAAACCTGTGGGATTTCTATGTAAACTGTCGAATTATTTGCTGAAGTAAATACAATGGTGTGTGTTTTTTAGTTTTTCTCATGCATAAAAAAGAATACACATTCATGTGAACTGTGCAATAATTTGTTTAATTGCAAAACATTTTACATAAATAAATGCTTACAGCAAATTTCTGTTCAACTGTTTTTCCACTTATGGAGAATAAAATAACATCAACTTCATCTTTAACTGTGGAATTTTTGCTAAATTTAATGTACTGGAAACTGAAACGTTGTATGCATTTCTTTCTCACATATGCAAGAGATAACAATATGAACTGGGGATAATTGACACTTTCTGTTGAAACAACGTGGCAGGATGCCACAGATTCTGCATGGATAGAATCCTGCAGAAATCACACAATTCTAGAGAAATCCAGCAGAAATGAAATTTTACACATATACCTAACACTGATACACAGGGGTTCCTTCACCTCCTGTCCTCTTTTTTACCCAGTACTTCTGGCACCCTGTATACGCTAATTTTTCAGAGATGATAATAGAGCAGGATGTGACACTGAAACCTGACTGAATAGGATACAGCTGTACTTCAAAAATACATAAACAAGAAAATAACAAATGACATCAAAAGCATGTAACATTGCACTTTTGGCATCACTGGGTAAACAGAAATGCTTACTTTTAAGAACTAATACAATACTGCAGTAAAGAAGGTTGTAAAGAATACTATTTAGGCATATTTCAGATTATAAGCAAGGCAATGCTGTTTATTTGTAAGTTTCCCACTCAGAAAGTTGCACAGCAAATCAGAAATTACATAAAAACAATCAAGAAACATTACAATAGAAGCATACATTACTAGTCATAACTATTTCAAAAATGTTCAGGTTGAACTATAGGGTAAGTTAAATGAAAACATTTTTAGTCAACATTTAAAACATTTACTAAAGGGGTTCCCCACAACTCTGGTTGAAGAGATTCCATAACAGTGGGGCAGCAACCCCCAAACCCTGAACACCAGATAATTTAACCCAGAAGGAAGGAACTTTGAGGAGACCCTTATCAGAAATTTAAGCGGTGGATTGGAGTGTATCTGGACAGGAGGATGGTGAATTAAGTAATGGTGTGCAAATTTAATTACACAATAAAGCATTTAACCTAAGATTTCTTAATAAACAAATAAAACATAAAGCCACGAAAATAAATGATAGGAGAGGATTATTCACACAAAGGGTGTGCAGAATTTTGAATAGCCAGCCAAGGGAGATTAATGATGCTGAATCAGTATCCTGCTTCATGCAACAAACTGTACAAATATATTTTAGCAGGAAAAATAGATAAATTGGTCCTGTTGAAAGGGAAGCCCTGACATAATAGGCACATGGCCTTCTTCTGTCTTTACACTGGGTATAGCACTCCCTCATTTCATTTAAACTTCTAATGAAAACATCTAACATCTGCCCCACTGCACTGGTACCTCTCCATTCAGATGCAGATGATCTTTTCTGAACAGTCTATCAATGTCCCAGAAAGAAACCCATCACCTTACAAACCAGAAGTCCTCCTCTCCACACCAACCCATTAGCCACATGTTAAACTCCAGAATCCTGGCATTTCTACTTTTTCCTTTGCGTGGCACTGACAGTATCTCTGAGAAGGCTACAGTATCTGCAGCTTCTGTTAGTTTCCTGACTAACTCTCTGAAACTTTTCTTAAGCTGTTCCACACTGCAGCATGTCACATCATTGGCATCACAACATCCAGCTTCCCCCCACTTCGATTAAACTTTCCTCCCTGACAACCTACCCAGCTTCCAAGTTGCCCACTACTTAGCCTGCCAACTCTAAAGCAATAGGATTCCAAAATTATTTTTTCAAATTCCAGTGTGACTGAGAGCTAAAGCAATAACCCCCATTTTTGGCCATCACAGTCTTCCCTGTGTGACTTGGAAAAAGAAAACAATTGAGGTGGTCAACGCAAATAAAACTCTGTGTTGCCATCAGTTGCTTTTATCAGTAAAGCATCTGACTTCATTAAGGTTGGTCATTTCAGTTTTGTTTTTTCGGTTTTATGTGATAAAGGCGAGTCTGAAAGACCACCTATCACATAAAGCTAACAAATATGAGCTCATAGTCAAAAAGGCAATGGATATTGTACCGACCATCACAAATAGCAACAGTCAGTACAATACTTTCAAAATGCAAACAAAAAACATTCTTTTATGCGGGGATGCACCCCAGCACCCCCAAACTTATTATCAAACTCCAAGGGGTTTGGATCATGGGAACAAGTTGCTGGATTAAAAAAAATTTGCCCATAGCTGAGCCCAAACCTGGGTCTGCTCACGCAAGTGGTGGTATACACCACTACGCTATTTGAACAGCTCAGCAGGAGTTGGCAAAACAGGATCCTATATCCTGTAGTAGTGAGTACAGCTCCTTGCTATACTCGCTATACAAGATATAGTGATCTATGGCACCACTCGCTCTCTTGTAGAGTGCTATTATTGAGTCACTCAAAAGTGCAGCACTCAATAATCAGTGCTCTATGTGGGTGCTACTGTTTTTTCCCAAAGTCACAGAGGAAGGACTGTGATGGCTGGGCCAGACAGAGAGTTGTTGTTTTAGCTGTCAGTAACATTGGCAAGAAGAACACTGGACTACCATTGTGTCAAGATCAGGCTGACTGGAGGTGGGGGAGAAGCTTGATGGCAGGTTATGGTGGTTGGTGGTGGGTTCAGTTACTGGGAATATAGGTCTCACTTTGGACTATGGATGCCTGGAATAATTCCATTTACTTTTTCAGAAATGTATGTCACTACTCTACCAGTGCCACTGGTACCAGCACAGCCAAACAGAGGTGGCTTCCAGCAGCTGCACTCTCTCTCTCTTAATGTAAAGGAGCTTAGCAGGGGAGAAACAAGAGTAAGGGAAAGGGGATATTTTTTTCCCCCTTTGTTTTCTCCTGTGATTGGTGAAACTTATAATTTAGCCCGTTATGGTGGCTTTGAATGCTTCCCATATTATGGTTGAAGAAGTTACCTCCGGGGGGGGGGGGGTTGCATAATAGTTGGTAGTTTATTTTTTTTAACCATTGTTGAAAGTCTGCATCCTTAATCAGCAAAGGGTCCAGCCTCCATGTCTGCGATTTTGCCATATAGGGGTCAAAGTTGGAGGATAACTTCACCAGGGCATGATCTGAGATATACAGAGGGGTAATCTCAGTATTGGAGGTCACGGAGGTAATATTAGGGGAGATAAGCCAGAAGACCAGGTGGCTAGCCATGTTCCTGGGCTCTGAGAAGTATGTATAGTCCCTGTCAGTTGTATGTTGTGCCTCCAAATATCTAACAGTTGATGTAAATTTGCTAGATTTTATATGGCACCCTAGGCCTTGGCGTGTGGTTCTGGCATGCCATTAGAGTGGTCTAGACAGAAATCCATCACCAAATTAAAGCCCCCCAACCCCACTATGATACCTAGAGTGTCCACTACATCTCCGGAAGCACATTGAAAATGGTGTGAAAAAACTCTGGGGCATCTTCATTGGGGGCATAGAGGTTGGCCAGAATAAGGGAGCCTCTCGCCGTGGCAGACTTCATCACTACCCATCTCCCTTCTGTATTCCCCTGTTGTGAAATTGCTGTTGATTATATTGATCTGTGGAGTAGGATGGATACCCCATGTTTGGACTTGTTCACTGCGCTGTGGGCTTCCCACCCTACCCATTCCCTTGTAAGTTTACACGCTTCCTTTGGTGTCAGTTTTGTTTCCTGTAAGAAGGCTGTATGTGTGTTATTTTGTTTTTGGAGGTGGGTCAGGACTTTCTTTCTTTTTATTGGTGCATTTCATCTCCTTACATTCCAGGAAGCTATGTTCAGCAGGGTGGGGGATGCCATATACCTTGTCTGTATAATATATCTTTTTTAAGGGGAAACACCCTCCTACTGGGATCCCAGTGAATGAGAGGTTGCCCCCCAGGATATTATCTGTGGATTTTTCACTCTCATGATGGACTGCCTCTCTTAGCTCTAGTCTATATGTTGTCCCCGTGCTTTGTGTCTGTGATAAAAAATATCCCTGGTTATGCTTACTTGTTGCTTGCACTCTTTTTTAACTTTTACATTTAACAGTACAAAACATCCTGGAGCACACATCTCCAGTCTTAACTGTGTGGCCTTAGTCCAAACCTTAAAAGTCAAAAAGTAAAATATTCTGGGTACCCTTTGGAGACCTTCATTCCTTAAGACACAATGGTTACTCTTGGGTCATGAGTGAACTTCACCATCCCTCCAATGACCTGTTATTCCCCTGTCCTGGGGTTAGTTAGCACTTTGCTGAGTGTCTAATTATATTTTACTGTATTTGCTTCCTTCTAGTGACACCTTGTGACCCTGTGTCTGTTTTTTTTGAGTGCTGAGGGTTTTCCCTATAAGAGCAGTCAAATATACTACAGGTATGCAGGCATTTACTGACTGGTCTATTTGTTTATTCAGGGTTTCTGCCCCTTAGTATGATCTTCAGCCATTAATCTATAAGAAACAGGCTGGGTCACTTTAGGATCTACAATTTGGAGGGGTGGGGAGGAGGGACCAAAAAAAACCCATCTCCCCTCCCCTAGGGGTGAGGCTAGCTTTTACTTTCTGTGGTGGAGTATGCTGTCCCCCGCCATCTGAGGCATTCTCTTGGTAGCCTGGCTGCCTGGTCTCCTTTATCAACTTAGTTTGAGTAAAGTACACCCAGACATCATGGATAGTGTCCATCAGGTCGGATTGCTTTTGGGTGAGGGACCTGTAGATTGTGGAGTGCCTCCATTCGCTGAGGTGGGGGGAGGTGGGAGGGTCAGTAGCATCATCAATCCATAAGTTTGCCAGGGGAAATGCACTGATGCAGAGCCTGGGACCCCCCATGAACTTTATTTAACCCCTTACCATTCGGTTATTGGAGGCAGTATAGCTCAGTGGGTTAAGGCTCTGAGCTGCAGGTCTAGAGACCTGGGTTTGAATCCCATGGCTGCCTAGGTACGTACTGTGTGATCCTGAGCAAGTCACTTAACTTCCTTGCACTCCCAGGTCGCATCTGGAAACCAGCTTCAGCTTAGTGTGCTACTCCTGGTTAAACAATGTTCTCTTTTAAACAATGTTCCCTTTATTCAATACTGTCAGTTTATACTCTCCCTTGTGCTTACCTGCCTTTAAAAGGAGTGTTCTTTAAGTTAGGCAGGCTTTCCCCCACTTTCTGTGCATAGCAGCCCATATTGCACTTCTTTTAGTTTGACATCCGAATTGGTCCCCATGGCTACAGGTGGCTTCAGTGGTCCCTTCCCTTGAGAGCTACGCCATTCTCCACAGTCATGGTAAACATGAATATAACCTGAGCTTTTAACATGCTCAAACAGAGGAGAGAAAGAAGTAAGTGTTTCTTTTCTCATTTATATGTGTTCCATAAATATGCACATTGCACCCATGTCATTGAAAAATGAAGTAATTATTTGTGCAGCACCAGGTTGTGCATTACAGAAAGAGAAATGTGTGCTTCAGGACAGCCCAGGTTCCAGTTTCCTTGGTGGTGCAGCTGGTTAGCGTGACCAGAATGGTATTTTTGGTGGCTTGGGTTCAAGTCACAGCTGAGTCACTTACTTCTTTCTCTCCACTGTTTGTATGTCTTTTAACATGCTTGCCTAACTAAATATTTAAACTGTACCTCTTCAACTAAACTTGTACTTGGAGTTTAACCACAGCAACTCTGAACATGCTGCAGGTACTGGTTGCATGATATGCAGGTCCTACCCTATACCTACTCGGCATTGCTAAAACATTATTGCTCAAACCGCATGGTGTGCCTAGGTGTGGGAGGGGAAGGAAACAGATCCTTCACATGAACCAGAGGCCCATCACCATTCCCTTCACTGGAGCAAGGCAGTTATGAAGGTATAACTCTGGCCTTCTATTTAATTGCTTTGTTTCCCTGTCCCAAACAAAGAGAGTACCCACCTTCTCTCCTGTGGTATAATTCTTGTGTTCAGGTCTTCACTTTCCAGGTGCTACATTTTCTGCTGCATGTAGTAAAGGGCTCTCATGAAAAGCTGTTATCAGTTCAGTTTCCTCACAGAGGCCCATTGCCCAGTCTGAACAGATGGGTGTCCAGTCTGGTGGACTTTCCAGCAAGGGTTCTGGAGACAGATGCGGGTGTTGTTCATTGGTTGACAGAGTCAAAACAACCCTTGTCATTCTTCTTAGTGGGTCATATTGTATCTGTTGGAGGTTTTGATGTGTGTATTACAAATGGAGCCACTGCTGACCTCTGATGTTGCTTCTGATCTCTGGTGACTCTGGCAACATGCTTTGAGTGGAGGACCATTCAGAATGGCATTCTGCTTGACCTGCTTCTTCTGATGGCCCCTCTTGACTTGTTGCCAGGCGTTGTTCCAAATGTTGCTTGGGTCATTCCGGGAAATATCTCCACCGTTAGAGGGTTGGGTACATCAGTTGAGCCTCCTGACCTCAGGGTTTCAACAGTGCCTGGGTAGCAGTGGCATTCTCAGTATTCAGCTGCTGGAGATAGTCTTCATCTTTGTTAGGGGATCGAAACATAATGTAAGTCCCATTTATTTGGATTCTGAGCATCACAGGAGACCTCAGTGATGTGGGAATATTTCTCTGGTAACATTGCTGCCTGATCATAGCATGCATCATCTTCTTCATAACAGATCGAGTGAAAAGTCTTGAAATACTTGTATCCTGTGACCTTCCCACTGGAGCAGGCCCCGTTCCTAGCCAGCCACAATATACAGTAGCTTCTTTTATGGACACTGCACACCTGAAAACAAGCTTCAGCTTAGTATGTCTCTCCTGGTTAAAAAAAACATATATTTAAATATGTCTTCCCAGCTAACTACCATTTACAACTGTATAAGCTGATTTGCCTTATTGGCCCTTTTTAGAACACACCACTATAACCTTTGCAGGAACCTTGGCTGGCTCTCCCACTGGTCATGTTTGGATTTCACCCATATCTGCCTGACTGACAAAGCACTGCATACACCTAATGGTTCCTTGGACACAAAACAAACCCACACAACCTGTGCTCCTCTAATATGCTTCTGCTTGAAATACTGCATGTATATTCTAGCATGGGCAAAATGTTTTTTCCTCTGTTGGGCATCAAAACTGCCCCATACCCACACCCTCTTTAAATCACATATCTAGGATCCCCTACTGGATGTATCTCTGCAATTGAGCAACCTAAGTTGCCAGCTGCTGTCTGGACAGATTACATGTGCTATGTTAGCTCTGGTTGTTCCCGCTATGCTATAAAGTATTAGAACAATTGTTTCAATTTCTTCTGTGCTGACTTTGAAACCTAATTGTTTACTGTAGTTATTGTACAGCACCACTTTATTAACATTGTATCTAATTTTTGTTTGTTCTTTCTGTTATTTTTCAAATTTGTTTTCCAAGCTTTTTTTATTTCCACGTACCACCCTTAGTTTTTGCTTATCGACACCCAGGTTGTTCCTGAAAAAGGTCCCTTGGACCAGTGTACTTACCAGGTCAACAAATAAATAAAATATTCCATAGTATAAAGGGTCCTGCTGAAGGCCACATAGATTACTTCTATGGCCCTGGCCTTGCCCACCTCCCTGGTTACCCCTTTGAAGATAGCAATCAGGTTGGTTTGATATGACCTACCCCTCAAAATGTCATGTGGAAAGGGGGAACAAATACGGGCCTTGACCAAGTGCTCCATTACTCTGCCCTTGATAATGGCTTCCAAGACCTTGTCCAGTACTGGTGATAGGATGACTGGCCCATAGTTGCCTGGCTCTGACCTTGCCTCTGTCTTGAATATGGGGATAACTTTGGCCACTTTCCAGTATTCCAGCACCATACCTGTCCAGACAGACACGGTAACAAGTACTGCAACCAGCCAATTGTTCCTTCAGTTCCATAATGATCCTGGGTTATACCCCATCTGCCCCTTTCGACCTACAGTACCTGGCTTGATTATTGCTAGGCAGTGAGTTACTGGGGGAGTGGGACTATGATGTCTTTAGGCAGCATTATGGCTATCCTGATGCCATCAGCTATCTCAGTTTTCACCTCCTCCCTCCCTCCTTTAGTGCCTGATAGTAAATAACAAGGCAAAGTATTGATTCAGCATGTCATCAGTCACCGGCTCTCTCCAAGGTCCTCCCACTTTCACTTGTTTTTAAGCAGCCCATCCCCTTTCAACTTCCTCCTTCTATTTGTGTAGAAAGCTTTAATGCTTATAGCTTTTATTGCTATCCTGACTTCCAGTTCCTCCTCAGTTTTCTTAGTTCTAGTCTTGCAATTTTTTTAAGTGATACTCTGTACTCTCTTTCCTGGAAGCAACGCCAGTGGCTATAGAGTATTTTGTTCAGAAACAGTTGCCATATGTCCTTGTTAAATCAGACATATCACTTCTTGACCCTTATTTCCTTTCTGATTGCATGAATACTGTGGCTGCTTTGAGCACCTTCGTCATTAAACCCCATGTGTGCAGTGTATTATCAGCCTCATGTAGCTGCTCCAGACCCTTGGTCTCTAGGTCTTCATCTTGTCAAGCTCCAAATTTCTGAAGTTCTTGGCTTGGTGGAAGAGGCCTGACTAGTCTTACCTGTCACCAGGGGGAAGGTTATTCAGTTGTGATTACTATGTCTCACTGGTTCTTTGATGTTCATTCTAGATATCACTGGAGCCTCACTGTTGAAAACAAGGGCAAGTTATAAACTTTAATAATGCCCCACCCCAAAAAATTCACAGTACCTGTTAAAATATAGATACAGTCTGGTACCTACCACTCCCAACTTTTTTTACATGCTGGGTCAAATTATCTGCAGAGCTTCATCCCTCATTTTTCATTGCAGATGGCTAAGTTTCTCATTTTGCCTCAGAAGGCATGGGTTTTCAGCTTCCGGACCTGCCTGAGAACATAGAAACATAAAATTTGATGACAGAAGGAGACCAAAAGTCAATCAAGTCTGCTCTTAGTGTACTATATTGCCTCACCCACCAACTTATTGTTCTGGTGGGCTGCCCCCACTACCCATCACACAGACCTTTGATGCCCCACTCAGGGATTATGAGTTCCTTTGCCATATCCCAGCCAGTTTAAAATCGCTAATGACAGCCATAGACACTGGAGTACCCCCCAACAGGTTGGTTTTATTTACTAAATTTAATTTTTGGTACAAGATCAAAAGGGTTTCTTATTGGAGCGCTTACATTTATTATATGTCTGAGGCACAAAGATAACAGCAAATGTGGCACTTCACAGCAAAACATATTTACAGCTGAAAAGGTATATTGTGAAAAACCATAAACCTTTTGCCCCCACAGTGCTACAAAGACTGTGCAGGGCCACAGAGAGCAAAACACACCATCTGAAATGTGAGTCCACTGTGACAGTTTTTTAATCTGAATAACAAAATTTGCTTCACAAGGCTCTCAGCACGCATAATAGCGTCACTGCACCCTGGTTCCTTGATGTGAGTCCGGAGACTTTAATTTCAAGATTCTGTGATTAATATTGATACATGGCAGTCAGCAGGGAGATGCTGAACTCAATTAACTGACTGATTTTTTTTATATGCTCGTGCCAGCTCTGATACTGAAAATGTTATGGATGCAGACATGTACTATACTCACTGACACAGACTGCATCTTATGAATCAGTGTGTTTGGAAAGTTCAGGACATAATGTATAGTATTTCTGCAGTGTTGAGTAAGTTACTTTTTCTATTACTTTCTATTACAGTTGCAATTACTTATGTCTTTTTATACAAAAGGAATACATAACTGTAACTAATTACATTTATTTGAAAGTAACTAGTAACTAACCTATTACATTCAAAAAATGTAATCTATTATAGTTATTATTTTTGTATTGCTTTGTATAAAAAGAAATAAGTAACTATAATTGTAAGGTGTATTACTTTTTCTAGTACTTCTTCATCCTTGCTAGTGACTGCACAGAGCCTCCTGGAACAAGTTTCCAAACATAATAGAAAGTAATAGAAAAAGTAACTTACCCAACACTGTATTTCTGCTTTAATTTCCTTTGTAAATTATGAGAGGAAGGTTTAACAGTGTGTAAACCATAGGTGGTGCTATTCCAAGGGTTACTACCCCTGCCTGTATGGCTATACACAGGTTGAGGGGCCTGGGTTCACTAATAAAGTGCCTCCACCCCAGAGTAGCGGTATTGGGGATGTTTGTCTATTCTGCTATAGCCCTCTGGGAAGATATAACCCCCACCAGCCCTCCTAGTGACCTAGTACCTGATACAGAAGTAAATCCACAGACAGTATGGAACAGTAATAATATGTATGCGCCCGTCACACTTACTACCAGGGTTGGATTTACAGCAGTTTCCCTGGAGACCCCCTGTAAAGTAAGGTTAGTAATACAATAGCACACTCTTACCACTGTAACCCAACTAATAATATGCATATTAGCAATGTTAAACGTGAATAAAGTCAATCATGTTTCAATCAAATCAATCAATCAAAATCTTTATTTATCCAGGCGGGCACCATTGAGCAAGGCTCATTTGCAAGGTGGACCTGGTCATGAATATATCAAAGTACAGTACAGAAGCAGGTATACAAAAAGCAATAATATACAAGGAAGAAAAATTATATACAGTGTATACAGCACAGTACAAGGTTGAAATAAATAAAAAAACAGCATTATTTTACAATTCAAGAAGTCAGCAGATGTACAATCAACCATAAACATACAGGAGTTATAAGCAGAGATCTTTTGAGTGAGGCAGCCAGCAAGTACACATATAGGGGAAAGAGACCATGTATGGGGTGGCAGGTTAGAGAAGTAAAGAAGAGGAGGGATATATTAAAAACCACAGAAAGTGACTATGGCTGTCGTGTACTTGTTTATTATGATAATGACGGAGGAGGGGTAGATAATTGGGACACTACTATGGAAGTGTGGGACTTTAGCCAGGCTGGAGTGGACAGGGAAGGGTGGGTGCAGCAGGAAGAGTTAATAGGGAAAGAGTGAAAGCCAGGGGTAGAAACATGTCGAGTGTCAGGATGAAAAGGGGGAGTTGAGGAATTAGTGGGCTAGCGGTGAGGAAAACATTTGCAAGGTGCTTTCATGTAGCGATCGGAGAGCGCCTTGAAGATATTCAGGCTAACAGTGCAGCTCAGCTTCAAGTTCCTTTGTAAACCATTCCACAATGTGGGTAAAGAGAAGCTTAGAGCAGTTTTGCTGAAATGAGTTTTGACCCTTGGAAGATGGAGGGCAATTAGGGAATAACTCCTTAGAGTGTAGGTGCCTAACACACTCTGGGGAATACAATCTGAGACATATGAGGGAAGCTTGTTAGTCACCGCTCTGAAGGCTCATAGGGCGGCATTTCTATTCCTTCTGTAGTGAAGGGAAGTCCAGCCTAACGATGAGTACAGGGAGCAGTGGTGTGTGGAAAGTGGAAGGCCAGTAATGAACCTGATAGCTCTGTGGTATGGGGTGTCCAACTTAGCCAGTGCAGAGGCAGTGCAGTGGCTGTAGACCAGGTCCACGTAATCTATTAAAGATAGGATGGTAGCGCGAACCAGTTGAATCTTGGCCTCCTTTGTGAGCAGGTGGTTAATTCTGTAGACTAGTCCTAATCTTTGCCTTAGTTTCTTCAGTAGTTCTTTGAGATGGTCGGTGAAAAAAAGTTTATGATCAAGCCAAACTCCTAGATATTTGAATTTAGCTACATACTCTAGTGTTTCTCCAAGAACAGTGGTAATTTGTGGGATAGCTTCCCCCCAGCAGGAATTGCCACATGCAAGGAGGGGGAGAAGAACATGGCTTTTGTCTTTTTCACATTGAGCAAAAGCTTTTTGTTTATGAGCTGGTATTGTAGAAGGTTAAATTCAGCTTGGAGGTCTTCACAGGCTGCTTCTGGTGTGGGACGACTCAAGTACAGTACAGTGTCATCCGTGAATAAGTGGATGTTGGCTTTTTTGATGGGGTCATTAATGTTGTTAATGTAGACTGCAAAGAGGAGGGGACCAAGGATAGAGTGATGGGGCACCCCCCCCCTCAGCATAGGTTTTCATGGAGAAAGATCACCTTCAGCTTTAACCTGTTGTTTATTTAGGGGCAGTGAACAAGGAAGGGGCATGAATGTAGTCAAACGATTTGAAATCTGACTTTGCTCATCGATTTCATGCACTTTTTGTCCCAAACTGTCAGTCACACAACACTGGGTACCCAGGATGGTAAGTCTGGCTAGCCAGAGGCATTGCCAGGTGGTGACTAGCATTGCAACTGATGTTGGGGCCCTTGGTGGAAAGAAAGGCAGTTAACATACAAAAGAACCAGATTATTTATAATCCAAGCTGGATGGCTCAGTCCCTTGTAAACCCAACACAATGAAACAGTTAGATGGTACCACAGATTATTTAAACACCCATTGCAAGGAGCAACCCTGATTGTACTCAGGCTACTAGGAATCTGCTGCAAGGCAGGTGATATGGAGCCCTCGTGGTGATGACAGATGGACATGGGTAAACAGAGAAGACACAACACACCTCCTCTTCACAGCCTTTCATCCAGGTGGCCACAACCTGCGTGTTGTTGCTCTGCAGGGTCTGGAACCCCAAGCTGGTCTCTTGCTGAAACAGTCTCTGGTGCTGGAGTTGCAGCTTAGGATTATTTGCAAGACCCAGCAGGATGAACAGTCAGGTAAAGTTCATGAATTCTACTAGTAAAGCCTCCAGCTAGTGTAACAGGTTTGTTGGTAGGCAAACAGATCTCGGCCTACATAACACATTTAGCACATTCAAAATAAACAGCTATCTCAGGGAGCAGTTTAGATATAGTCCGGTTGCAATTCAGCAGCTTTAGTGAGTAAACCTTTCGATCTAAGCAAGTCTCGCACACAAGCTGGGCCAATCGCTTCAGGAGCAAGTCTTCAGTCCAAATCACAAGTAGCGCTGATAAACTTCTTTTCTTCTGCTGCAGTTCCAGGCTGGAATTGGACCAGTCTGACTTCTGCTATAATGCAGTTCCAACAGGAGAACGTGACAGTTTGGCAAGTTGGGCCTCTTCCCGTCGATTCCCCTATGCTCCTTCTGGGAGCAGTTGCACGAAAGCTCGAGCTGTTCACACTTCAACCTCCAACTCTAACTGATCCACTGCCTCTTGGTAAACTGGGCTTTTCCCTTTTATATCCAGCATTCTGGTTGGCTGAGGGAGCTGTCAGTCACAGTAAGGGCTCTCCCTCCAGGCTGACTGTTTTTTTGGGTTGACTTAGTTAGTTATAGAAATATGTTTTTTGGGAGCCTAGCCCCTACAAAGATGTATCAGTTTTGACACCCCAAAAATCTAATTAAGAAATCCTTACTTTTTTTGTAGGGATTCTGGGGGTGTCCTCTAGAATAAAATACAATTCTGGATTCTTTATACATAATTGTATCAGTTAGGTCTCTCCCCCAAAAAAGTAAAAAAAATCCTCCTCCTGCATGTGAAAAGTTCACTCCCATGTCCCCCAGCTGTGAATCCCACACTCACCCAAGTAAAATGAAAGTCCTCCTCCCCATCACCCATCATACCTGTTAATTAAGTCACCCTCAGTTGACAAACATAAAAGAATCACATCTGAAAATTGTTTTTAAGGAGATGGTGTTGAATCAGTAGGAGGCAGAATTTACCTCTGACTAGTTGAAGGAAAAATTTCACCCTGACTTTAAGGAGACACTAAGGATGTCCAGAGAAAGAAACACTCTCTCTTTCTGCTTTGAATATGGTGTTTGACATTCCACACATAACTTTGATGAATCTGCTGCTGATGGCTACCTGATCTCTCAGCCTAGCCCAGATGCTCAGCCCCTCTGTGCTGCCACTCTAAGGGTCATGTTACACTACCTGAGCCTATATGGATAGCACCTCTGGCCTCTTTCTGAGTAGCCTACCTGTTGATATTGAATGGAGCCTAGAATAGCCAGGTGGCCAACCTGTACGCTGTTCATATAGGGTCATGTATGAAAGAGCATGTCACTATGCAGTATGCATCATGGCATCAAAACACTCTATTACCCCTCCCCAAGAAGCACCATGCTGGTTTTGTGAATTAATTGCTTGCCAAGTTTATCTTTTCAGTAGCTAGCAGGAAGCAGCTTATTTAATAGGGATGGGAGAACCACAAACAGATCTGGGGTTCTTAAAAATTTTGATAGTTACCAGAGCTTTATCACATCTTTCAGAACTTTTTAAAGTACAAAAAACTGTTTAAACCATCATTGCCCACCATAGCAAAACTGTAAGTGAAAATAAATGAATAAAAAACTAGGGGGGTGAATACCTTATCCTGAATATCTGGGCTAAATATTTTATTTTGGCCCCCAAATATTCAGGTGTTTGGCATTCATACTACTATTTATGTGATTTAATAATAAAATAGAAACAATGAAAAAGAAACTACCCCCACCTTCTTCCCTAGCCCAAATCCTTTTAAATTTTTACCCAATACCCCCACCCTCTGTTAGAATCCCAATGCCACCCTGCACCCCCCAGGACCCACAATTTAATATGTTAATGTAGATTAAAAAAAAAAAAAATCCTATGATGGGTGGCCAGCACAACCCTCCCACCTTCACATCTGGCTGCCATCTTTCAGTGCTTGATGCACTAAAATAAATATTGGGCCCTATGCACAAAACGAGATTGCCTATGCCACAGCATATCTGAGGCGTGTAGTTGGAATGCAATGCAGTGGATGTCCCATGGACCACTGGTGGCATTCTAGAACCACACAGAAGCCAGTTACACATTGTATCCCCCTGGCCATGTGGGCAACTACATGCCAGGGTGGGCCAGGAGGAGGGAAGGGGGCATGCCCACACTACACACCATTTACAAAGGTGCATAGTGCTGCACACAGGGGGGCAGAGGCTATCACTGGATATGGCAGAGGGGACCCTGTCATAACTGTTGTACATGCTGTGCAGCACACAGTACCCCCACCTAGTCCAGGCAGCCAGTTTCAATCCCTCCCAACAGTGCCGTGACCCTGGCCCCATACCAGTCCGCCCACCCCCAGCACACATCTGTGCCCTGTTGCTCTCTGTGTGATGATTTTTTTTATTTTAGCCTTTGGTAACCGGGTAAGGCTCACTAAGCACAAGTGCCTGTTTTCTGGGGCAACCTGGGATACCTCCCCATTCCTCCCCACAGCACTGACAACACCACCACCCCATCCCCCATACATGCACATCCCTCCACACATCCCCTTGGCCGCCGGCCATCCAATTGATGCTGGGAGTGCACTGCCTATTTATAGTGCAGGTACAGGGGATGGTGGGTTGTTGTTGTTGTTGGCACGGGGGGGGGCACTGACCACCAATGATGGGCAGGGGAGCCAGGATTGGGGGCAGGGGTGGTGGGGCTGTGCTGCACTGGGCTTGGTCCTGTACAAGGGGGGCTCTGGTTTGGGTGTCTGTGTGCATATATATGGGTAAGAGGCACAGATGTGTCTGGGGTAATGCTGATACGGGGACAGGTGTCTGATGTATAGTTGGTTTATATTTAACGGGTTTGGACTCGGTTGTGTGGGGGGAGGTATCATCACACAGATGGGTACGGGGTACAGATGTGTGCTGGGGCGGGTGAGCTGGCATAGGGGACTGGGGCAGGTGTGCAGTTGTGTTGGAGGGGGTGTTGCACATTCCTGCTGGGACTAGGGCAGATGTTCTGCTGGGGTGGCATCTGTGCACAGGGCATGGCATTGTGCTATGAGGTGGGTAACAGGCAGGGGGGAACCACTAGACTATGCGGTCCACTCATGTGTTGCCCAGGTGCCTGCATTAGTTATTCACACACCTGGGCCACTCTGGGACCCAGGATGGGCATCCCATTGACTGCCCACCAGGGACCACTGTTCCACCCTGTCCACCCTATATGCACCTGCATGCCAGAGGGGTGGGTCCTTAGACAGGTGCCCCATGGATGCATACGGTTATGAATACCATGCACCGTGCGCCTGTCTGGGCCCGTATAGTTACACAGGTGGGCTGGGCACTTTTGGTGCATACTTTCCGCCCATTCATGCATAAGCCCCATGATGTCCCCCTAGCCTCCTACTCTGGCAGCACCCTCCTCCCTCTCCTCCCCATATAACCTAATTCTTTATATGAGAAGCCGAAAAGAAGGTGACCAACACAACCCACTGTCCTCTTCAAATGGCCACCTTCTTCTGAATGAAAGTGCTCTGACTCATGCTTACTTTGTTTAGTAAAATTAGCTGATCATGTGATTGGTTAGTTTTACTATAAAGAGTGAGCATGCATTTGACAAATATGAATAGGGGATGAATAATGCCACTGTTCACTGTTTTGATCTGAATAACGAATAATGCATTATTTATGGTTTTCGGGAAATACTATTATCGTTCTTCCCACAGCCCTACTAAAAACAGGTTGTAGTAGTACTACATTACCTCTAGCCTCCTTTTGAGTCTTTCTACCATCACCACCGGCCATTGTACTAGATAAGGACCTATTGAAAGAGTATATTATGCTCCAAAATCATGTTTTAAAAATGATCAGAACCTGACCAGAATCTGAAAAAAGAGTCTGATAAGGTTCATTAACAGAAAAAGTCAGGTATTGGGTGGTTCTGATCTCATCCAAGCTGGTTCTCACCTGCCTGTTATTTATCAGGTGTGCTGGGGCTGGTAGTTAAAGGATTTCATTCTGTGGGGCTGGGGTAGAATTTCACTGCAGGGGGAGGTAGCAAGAAGATTTGTTTAAATGTTTAAAAAAATATTGAGGGCCAATTAAAAGGTTGGGGAGCTTTAAACCATACTTGATTCTGCTGCACCTTTGGCCACTGAGTGTTGCTGTGCCGCTAGGCACAGCACCCTAATGTGCTGCCACATGGGAGACCCATTTGAGGCACAACTTTGGGTTCCTTGCTTACTGTGACCATAGAAAACAGTCATGTCTTTGAAGAGAAGGGCAAATGGTTTGGGGAGGAAGGGAGGGAGGGCTAGTATTCGTTACTCTAACACAAATCCCAGAGGGAGGGGCTAGAATGCATCACGCTACAATGCCCGCAGTGGCTGAGTATCTGTCTAAGTTTTCCTGAGTGTAGCAGTAGACTGCTGCCCATGCCCCTTTGAGGCAGAGTACCATAGTGCATTTTCTGAGCACTGGGATATAGGATAAAAGGAAATAACAGGGTGATAGGCCAAAAAAGGTGTTATTTACATTAAATGGGACCTTTTCCTTTTTCCCTATAACTTTTTATCCACCTGACTATAGGCCATACCTTAGGCGTTTACCAGCAATCACCCATAACTGACAGACCCTTAACCTGCTCCAGTTCCCCCACAGCTTGCTCCTTCTGGCTGGGACATTTGGAAGGCATCTCACCTTCTCTGCTGACATCACAATCCAGTGGAGCAGTGGAACCGTGAAGTCAAGGTGGGCCAATGCTCTCATACTGAAGGCAGTTATCTTTGCATAGGAACAGCAAACACTGGTACCACAATTCTGTGTGCAAAATTGGTTTCACTGATGCTAAACAGTTCGCAACCACCAACAGCTCAGGTACAACACATCAACCAGTTTTGCATGACTACTGCATCATCAGTCCTGATGACACAGTAGTCTTGTGAAACTGGTTGAGGTGTTGTAACTGAGCTGCAGGTGGTTGTGAACTGTTTTGTACCAATAAAACCAATTTTGCACACAGAATTGTGATGCCAGTGTTTGCTGTTCCTGAAACTTGTATTTTGCATTGGGCACTCTGTGCAGTGGAGTTAAGATTGCTTTCCCTTAGTAATTTTTGCATCCATATTTGACAATGACACTAGTTCCAGCCCACCAGCCCTGACACCATATGTAGATCAATTTCTGGCCTAGCATACACAAAACATACCCCTTATGGGGGTCCAAGGTCCCTGGCCCTTTACTAGGACTTGTTGTGGCAGATCATATCACTATCCCTCCCTATGCTGGGGCATGTTCATATCACTATCCTTCCCTATGCTGGGGCATGTTGCCAAAGGCAGTGTTCTCCCCAGTTGCTGCTATATCATAAGTCTGCCTGGTCCATTCTCAAACCTGGGTCACCAGCATGGCAGTACAGCATGTCATATTTCTGTTGGACCATCATGCAGACCCTAAATTGGTCATTTTGAAAAATTAAACACAACTTACTTCTCACTTGATACTGTACTTAATTTGTTTGACACAAAGTCCAGCTGATCAGCTGTAAGTGGATTTGAGGTAAGAATGGCTGTTTAGATTAGGGTTGTGTGGATAGTGCACTGATATGCCAGGGTATTTTAAGATTCAAATTGTGCACCATCTGCTCTGAATCTGCAGAAAGATCACACTATCTGAACTACAATATACAAAACTGGTTCAAATTTGTATGTGGCATATGTTAGCTAATAACTAGATGAAGATTGCTGCCGGAGGGTGGTGCATCAGATCAGATCTGACAACAGATGTATGTGATTACACTGTTTTAACTTTTTATCTTATTTCTAAGTTTAAAAATGCATTTTTGCCTGCTTTAAAGGTGTTGTTAAACCTGATGATTTGTGGATAGGGTAGTGGATATGATGCTTTAGGGATAGTTGCAAGTGAGCTATGTTAGGTAATTTAGCATTTTATTTGTATTTTACTAATCCCAGTAAGTGCTCCATTTTGTGGCTGGCTCAGTCCTTTTGTTCATTTGCCTGAGACTGATCCAATTTTTTTTTTCATTTGTTGTTTTCTTTCTGTATATTGTACCAGACACTAGGGCTGTGTACGGTCTGAATAGTATTTCCCGAATACCTCAAATAGTGGGCTTGCCAAATATTAGGATGGATGCCCCGAATAGTCCACTATTTGGCTGCTATTCGGGACATACTGTTCAGTGGGTGAGATTTCAAACTCTCACAGAGCTTCACTGGCCAATCAGAGGCTGTTTTTGGAGCTCACAGTCAGGGACACCATTTGATCTCATTCAGAGTGTATAGATGAGAGGAGACAATCATTTCTTAGCACTAGCTCTGTTTAGTTTACCACTTATGACTTTTTAACTGTTTAAAAAATGTTTTGCGTGTGATCCAGTTTTGACATCTGATCACCTTCTGACTGCATCTGACTGCAGTTTTGTTTTTCATCCTTGAAACTGGGTTCAGTTACAAGGAAAAGGAGATTATGTACTGTATGTGTGAGTGAATCTGTGTGTGTGACTGTGTGTGCTTCTGCTGACTCCCTTCTCTCACTGCTTACAGTTTCACAGCTCAGCTGAAGCAGTGTTATTTGATTTTTTGCTCAAGAACCTTTCTGTTCTATTGTTAGTTCTTATCAGGATTTTTTTTTGTTAACAAAGTCAAGCTTGGCTTTTGCATGTAGTGAGCAACTGTTACCGGGCTCAGCAACAGTGAGTGGTTCAAGTGTTTGCTGACTGCTCCACACCCACTGCTGTGCTTAGCCTTTTCTTCCAAATCCACACACAGCCCCAGTGTTATTTTCTATTTCTTTTGCAAAGCAAATTTGTATTTTGCTGTCATCAAGTTCTGGGTTTGGTTCCCTGCATAACTTGAGGTGTGATTGTCATCTGACTCCCTTTTGTCTGCATCACAGCTCACCATGGCACATACATCATCTGTGCATGTGTTGTTCTTGTAATTTGTGTCCTGCAAGTGCACGCACAGTTGTCTGCATGCATTTGTTTTGTGATTTATAAAGCATTGTATTTTTTTCTCATTGTGTCAGGCTTGGTCCATTGAATTAAAGCTGGCTGTGGTCTGGCTCTTGGCTCAGTTCCCTGTACAACTGAGTGAGGAGGGTGTTGTAAGTGACTCCTCCTTCCACAGCTCACTGTACCTGAGTGGTCTCCTGTGCATGTGAGTTTTTTTCTTTTCTGTGTGTCTTCACCCCGTGTGTGCATGACTGTGAGTGTGTAAATGTAAATTTTCTGTAAATTGCTTTAGTATTTCTGTGTGTGTGTGTGTGTGGCAGGCATGAATCAATGGGTTCTGTGTGTTATAAGTAGAGATGCAGTGAATTTAAAATTTGGCGATGAAGTTGTGGTGAAGTGGCTGATTTCGCCGTGAGGAGTAATCCATGAATTTCTCCTGTTTTAGCTCATTTTCACCAAGGCAAAATTTTGCCTGCAGAAAAATGAGATTTCACTTTGGAAGGTGAAATTTCACCTCTAAAAACTGAATTTCACCATGGAAAGTGAAATTTCACCTTATGAGGCAAAATGTCACCTTTCCGCAAGTGAAATTTCACCGTACAATGTGAAAATTTGCTTTTCTGCAGGTGAAATTTCACCGTTCTGCAGGTGAAATTTTGCCTTTCTGAAGGTGAAATTTCACATTTCGCTATGTGAAATAGATGAAATTCATGGATTACTCCACGTAGTGAATTTTTGTCATTTCATCCACCTCTAGTTGTAAGTTATATGGTGCACCTTCAAAGCTTGAATTACTGTACTGTATGACTGCACAACTGACACCATATGAGTAACAAGCTGTTTGCTGACTCCATCTCTCTCTCTAGTATCAGCCTGTCTTTATTATCTACTGCCTGACTGGTGTGGGTATTGTTGTTTTTTGCAAGAAGCACCAACATGAACAAAAACACTAATCACAAATACACAGTAAGTTACAAACCATGTCTCATCAATCACGTAAATGTGCATGGTCCAGTCCAAGCAAGCCATCTTCACCACCAGTCGTAATCGGTGAGGGACAGTGTGGCAGAAGATCTGTTTGTATTTGCTGCTCTAAAATAGTGTTCTCCCCTGATAAGCCTTCAGGTTCTGGTGTCAGTAGGATTAGGGGTAGTACTAGTGCTACTATAACCACAACTGCTACCACTACCACTACTACTAGTACTGCATTTGTAACACCATCATTTTATAGAAGTAGGAGGGCTTTACAGCTGACATCTCTAGTCATACAAGAACAAGAACCCACCCCCACTACCAGTGTTAGTGCTACTTTATTTATTTATTTTTTACATTAGTCTTTGGCAACTGGACAAGGCCCACTAGGCACAAGTTCCTGTTTCCAGAGGTGACCTGGGAACACTATTCACACAACCTTCCCCATAGAGGCAACATTGCTAATCAGTGTGCTCCTCCCCACCACCACCAGTGCAATGATTTCAGCAACCATAGCAAATTCTTTGTGTACTATTGACACCACCACTGCCATAACAGTGTGCACTGTTATTTGTGCTCCTTGCACAGCCACTGTGACTACAACATTTGCCTCCATTAGCAGGCCTGAGTGTTCTGCTGTCACCATGACTACTGCTGCCAGTATTACAACTAGCTGTAATATGATGCCAATTTCTTCAGGTGTAACTCCTGACAGTAATTCTGGCACCAGAACTACTGCTGACACTGCTACTACCTTGCCAGCTGTGTCCATGACCACAGGTACTCTGACTAGTACTGACTCTGAGACTGTTACAATGACTGTACCAATTGTGTTCCTAAAATGTACTGTTGCTCAGCCTCTTAATTTTTTTCTCACGCCATTTCCTTTTGCTGATGTGGAGGATTCAGAAGAAGAGCATTCATTTGTTTCTGAATATTTGCTAGAGCCACAGGACTTATTCAATACATCATCCAACAGTGATACCCATCTAAGCAAATTTGGTGATGAGGCCGAATATGCAGTATATCTGTGCGAGAAGTGTGAATGTGAAGCTGCCAAAAAATGCAGTGCTGCTCATCATGGCAAGCAGGCCAGTCAGGGTCACCACCCTTCTACTCTTCCTAGAAAAAACAAACAGTCCACCATGTCCTTTCAAAGTGTTGTGTCAACTCTATCTGAAACACAAAGTAGTTCTACAACAACATCTGTTGTGGAGAAAGAAAGGGGCAGAACAACTGCATCCACTGCATTCAAGTCTAATAATAGGAAAGGGGCAAAACATGGCCATGGTGGCCCTACTGGGGCCAGTACTTCCACTGTCAGTTGGGGGAAAAGAGTGGTGTAGCTGTACTTTAGTGTTGTGAAAGATGATGCAACAAAGGCAGTATGTTTTGTGTGTGACTGTACCATAAGTCACAATAAAAATCTTTCAAATCTCACAACAACATCAATGAAGAACCATCTCGATTGAAACATCTCCATGTGCTTCAAAGATCCACAGCAGTTCTTCCCCCTCCACAACATGTGCCTATCAGCCCCTCTTCTGTTACTGGTCCACTAGATGCACAAAGCATTGGAAGTGATTCTATTACTGAGACAGACAGTATGCCCTCTACTCCCTCACACCACTTATAGTGCATCCCCGTACAGGAGCATCACCCATTCTGCCTTCTTCTACTCAATTGTTTATTACCGTAACACCCTCCACCATGGGTTCAAAGTCAGAATCAATGTAATATGGTACCACTTTGACTACATCCATCAAGCAAGCCTTTCAAGCCAGCACAAAATATCAGGTGTCACACCCAACAGCACAACAGATCACCAGTTTAATTGGTGAGATGATGGCCTTCAATCTGCAGCCATTTTCCATTGTGGAAAACACAGGTTTCTGTAGGCTGCTGCAGCATTTGCACTCCAGGTATAATATACCATCATGGACCACATTTTCACATACCGTAGTACCCTGCATTTACCATGATTTGAGAAAAGAAGTTGCCAGACTACTAGCACAGGCAGTTGGTGGAGTTTTCCACTGCAAAACTGACATATGGATCAGCATGAATTCCAATCATGCATATATGTCACTGACAGCACACTGGTGTGTTGCAGATGTGGTAGTCACTGGTGGTGATGGTGGTACTAGCACTGGTTCTGTCTTTTCCTCTCTCCCTGCAGGTCTGCTTTGCTAATTATCAGTGTTATGGAAAATTATCACCAGGCTGTAAACATACTGTCATTCCTGCAAGAGATGTTGGGCTCATGGACTGATGGCAACAATTTACAGGTAGGGTTTGTGGTCACAGACAATGCCACAAATATGATAAAAGCACTTAGAAATGGCAATGTTGAAAGGATACACTACTTTGCTCATACACTAAATTTGGTGGTGACAAAGGCTTTGGGAAATACAGCAGAGGCAGATCACACAGTCAAAGTAGCCAGAAGCATATGTAGCCACTTCCATCACTCTGTGAAAGCCACAAACCATCTGCATCAGCTACAAGAGCATCTTCAAATGTCACAGCATCATCTCATCCAGGATGTACAGACCAGGTGGAATTCTACCTACTACATGCAGCAAAGGCTTCTGGAGCAGAAGTGGGCCCTTCATGAGATGAGCATGAAAACTGTCATGGGGGAGTCCTCAGACATTGGGACTGGGCTGTGAATGAGGGCTTGGTGAAGGTTTTAGCCCCATTTGAAAGGAGCACTCATGATCTTAGCCCTGATTCTGCACTGCTGATTTGGGTAATTCCTGCTGTACAAATCCTAAAAAAAGCCATGAGGAGATTCAGTGAAAATGTTGAGACAGAGCCAAACCAGACCCCAGAACCAGTGATATCCCTTGTGAAAAATCTCACCACAGAACTAGAAGTTAGATTTTCTAAATTCTATTTCAATAAAAAGCACATATTTGCCACTTTGTTGGATCCACATTTCAAGTGCGAGGTACTGCACCATATAATGGCCACTCTCAAGATTACAGAGTTTCAGAAGCAGATGTGCTCAGAACTTGGCTTCTTCATGCTTGGGTTGATAAGACAAGAAGGTAATCCCATCAATGAGCCAGTGTCACAATCAGAAACTGAAAGCAGTATGAAAAACCTTGAGGAGAAGGGTGACTGTTAGGCTGAACTCAGCTCATCACTACAGGTTAAGTAACGGAAGAGAACAGAACAGCTGCCACAGTCAGCTCCCAATCTGCTGAACAGTTATTTCAATGAGCATTTGGAGTCATTCTCTATAAATCCAGTGGAGTAATGGATCAAAAGGATGAAAGCATCTCTGCACTTGACACAGTTGGCCCTCAAATATATCTGTTGCCCCCCCACCAGCGCACAGTCTGAACAAATATTCAGCACTGCTGGGGATATGGTAGAAACTCACAGACCCTCACTTGACCCAACACATGTGGAACAACTTGTGTTTATAGAAATAAATCTACCTCACCTTGGGTAGAAGTATGACCACTAAAAATGATTTAAATAATCAACTTGTACTGGATACAACATTTGTGTGTTGTAGTATAGACCCGTACACAATCCATTCTGTGTTAACATCATTGTTCCATTAGCAAATAAGCAAAACATGTTAACATTTAGTCAACCATGTTCATATTCATAGTCATACTAAGACAAATCTGTGGCAACACCCTTTTTACGGCTGCGGTAGGCAGAGCCTACAGACGTTTTGCATGTACAAAAGGAGTGATGTCATGTTTTCTGTCCGTGGAACTGACTGACAGTGTAAATAGTCTCCTCCGCCTTACCCTTCTCCAAGAAATGTTTTCTGTCCTCAAATAAATGCACTTTCATGTTAGCCAATGGTGGCAGGGTACTATTTTCTTTCTTAAATGGGCGGTACAAGAACTGGAACCTGAGTAGTGGGAGGCAGCATTGTTATTTGCGGGGTAGTAAGATCCACCCCCACCTCAACCTGAAAAGCTCCTAAAGATCCACCCCCACCTTTTTTGAGTCATGTGGGAGGAGCATGAGGTGGATCTATCATGTTGAAACCAGACATACTAGTTTGGGATCTGGACCAAGAAACAGAACAAGTCTGTGAAGTCACTGCATTTTATTAAGGACAAGAAGAACAGAAGTACTTAATGCCTTCAAATTGACTTAAAAACCCTTGGAACAAATGATTATCAGAGCCACCTGGTATCTCAAAAGGAAAGAGTAATTAAGAAGTGTCTGAAACTACAACTCCCAAGGAAAACAACGGGCACAGATTTCTGGTTGAAAGAGCCACAGGTTTTCTTAAGCATTTCTATAGTAAAAACATAAAGTTCAGGTTTTGGGATTAACAATATTTGTTTACCATATTCAATATATATATATATATATATATATATATATATATATATATATATATATATTAATAGAAATAGATTTTTAATTGTCTTTACAATTAAGCATGCAGTTTCATGTGAGGGCACATTTTTGGGGGGGAGGGGGTTCAAATTATTTTAATCATGGGCACCATACTTGGTAAACACAGCCTTTGATGAAATATACTTTTTCTTTTAAGTTTGAGAAGTGGAGTTGCCTTGCACGTGTTAAAAATACTAGCTGCAATTAACAACTACTTGTAGAAACAAAAGGCTGTTTTTTTTTTCCTACTTTCTTTTCACTGATATAAACTGAGCCAGGAAAAAAGTAAGACTGGAACAACTTTCAGAGCTGCCATCCCCCTGGACATGCCATTTATTACTCATTTAAAATATCACAAATGTAGTTTCACATTTTTATTATGAGGGAAGCAAGAAGATGAACCAGCATGGTTAACAAATACATTCATTAACACCTGTGAATAAGTGGGGAGGGGTAGTTTTTTCTAACATTCCTGGTGGATTTATACACCTTGGAACCTGCTAGTCAGGTTTTTTAACTGCATCTTGTCCCAGGCAATCTTCCCAGAGGACAGTTTGCTCTATTGTTTAATATCTACAGTGGAGGCCAGTGTCTTATTACATTGTCTTTTGTTTCAAATTAACCACAGACATCATGGTAGTGGAAAGAGACACACTTTGAGTCTTAGGGTTTGTACAGCATAATTAATAAGTTTTCATATGCATAATCTTTCCATTCATGTTATTGCTAGACATACTGCAGCTAGCTTGGCTTAAGGAAGGGTGAACATGATCAGGACCCCTTAGCAATTGAGATGCATATGCAGCAAATAATTCCATATGTGCTAACTGCCTGCTGAATAAGGAATGGTTGCAGGAACCCATGAAATGATTATGGGGGGTGATGGTCATCAAAATGGAAAGGGATTTTGGGGTAATAATATTGGATTACCTAAAGGTGGCTAAACAATGTACCAAAGCTGTGAGGAGAGCCAGTGGAATGCTGTGGTGCATAGGTAGAGGTATTATAAGCAGTATCAGTGGCTCAGCAGGCAGTACACTCACCTCTGAGGCTGGGAGATCAGAAGGCTGTGGGTTCTAGCCCCACACCAGGCACTTGGGTTAATATCCCAATACTGACACTGCAGTGCAGTGTAGCATGGGTGGATGATGCACTCCTGAGGTGCCATCTTTCAGATGAAATGTTAAACTGAGGTCCCATCTGCTTGTTCTGGTGGTAGTTCAGGTGGATGTTAAAAATCCCATGGCACTTCTCAAAAAGAGTAGGTTTTTTTTTATTGAAATAACAAACATAAGATACAACTCAGCAAGGAAATTTGCATCTCATAACAGAAATAATAAATCATCATTCAAAACAAAGGGAAAAAACAACAAAAAAACACTAATTAAAATAAATACAAACAAATCCAGAATATGATTGCTAACCCTCCACAATCGATTATTTATACTTAATAAAGTGAGAGAAACACTTCCACCATTTCTTAATTTTTTTGGAGTTAAATAAAAGCTCTTCCTGTAAATAGATTTTCAACAATTCCTGAGATACTAATCAACTATAACACTCATATAATATTTCCTTTGATAAAGAACCCATTGACATCTCACCTGCCATAGATAAAACCCTACACAGCCAAAAAAAATGGATAATGTACTCTTATGATAATGAACTAAGCTGGGGAGTAAATACCTAATACCAGGATATCATAGGTTATAGTAGCAAACCATTTCAATTTCCATGTCCCTGCTAAGCAAACCCATAAAAATCTAGCATATGAACAATATAGAAAAAAATGTTCCATAGATTCATCTGTATTGATACAGTCTGGGTATGGACAGTTTCTCTCTTCACTCACCTTACATTTCTCATTACACCTAACATTTAAGTGGCCATACATAATTAATCATTGTGTTTCCCACATGTAAGGGGGAAGTCTAGTATTACTGAGTTGTGCTAATATAAAAGAGTTCTGGGCTGCAGGACAATTCTTAAAACAAGGTTCTTTTGGATGAATGTTATTCATTATTATTCTATACAAAGTATGTGCATTATTGTTTTGTATCATAACCTTAGTGACCTGCCATCTATACAACTTTTCCACTGCTGGTCGATAATATGTGGGGAAATGTACATGAGGATCCAATTTAGAGGCCATATTATGTCATACTGTAAAATACCTTCCTAAGACCGTTCTCACCCAAACCCATTCCACACTCTCAGAAGACAGCAAACTGCTTTTAATTGTATGTGAAAAAAACAGGGTATGGAAGAAGACTATTGTATCATACCAAGGCCCACATTTTTCTTATCTAAATAAGTATGAGACCTCTTGATTGGATTTAACCTATTCCCTCATAACATTTGAAAAAAATACTGCATATTCTAGTCTCCAAATGAGATGGTAATGGATAAATCATTGCAACATATTGTAAACAAGGTATGATATATTGTTTTATTATGAGTATATGTTTCAGTTTAGAAAGTTTTCACTGCTTCCATTTGGTTATCTTTTTCTCTATTTTAATAATTGCTGCCTCCCAGTTCTCTATGGGAAGATTTTGTGGGCCAAAAAGAAGTCCTGGAAGTTTAAGTGGTTCCCTTGAAATAAAGATCTCATTCTGAAAAATTTCTGATGGTCCATCGGCCCCTAAAAATAAGCCTCTCATTTTCTGAATGTTTAATTTAGCATTTGAGACAGCTGAAAAATGCTTAAATTCAGAAAGAAACCCATGTACTTGTTTATAATCTGGAAAAAACAAATTCACATCATCTGCATAGGCTTGCAGATGTAACTGGTGCTGAAGTTCCTCCCCAATGATTCCAGTCCACCTGGGGGAGGTAGTGAGGGAGCACAAAACGGGATCTTGGGAAAAAATATATAAAAGGGGACTCAGGGGACACCCATGTTGAACCCCAGTTTTTAATCAAAAAACTTCTAGCTGTCTCACCTTTCAAAAAAGGATAGAGTAAATTAGAATCATAGAGTAGCTTTATAATGTTAAGTATCTGCAAAGGAATACCAAAGCTGTCCAATACTGTGAATAGATAAGGGAGGTAAACTCTATCAAAAGCTTTCTCGAAATCAGTTGCTATGATGCATCCATCCTTACCCTCCAATGATAAATGCTATATAACATCTCTTATAATCATAATAGCTGATTGAATTCTTTTGACCAGGAGACCACAAAATTGATAGGGTGAAATAACTTGTTTAGTGTATTGATTTAATTGATTATTCAATATTATGGTAAATATTTTATAGTCTAAGTTTAACAGGGTGATAGGCCTCCATTTTTTTTATATTATGCCTATTCCCAGTTTTATACAAATGGGTAAGAAGTCCATCTGTAAAAGAATGAATCATTGAATTTGTTTCCATAAAAAATTGAAATACCAGCTGAAGGCGGGCAGAGAATTCTGTTCTAAAACATTTGTAGAACTGATTAGGAAGCCAATCTAAACCCAGCGAAATATTAGTTTTTAAGTGTCGAATAACCTTTTCTATTTCAATAATAGTCATTGAACCTTGTAGTTTTAATGTCTCCTGTGGCAAAGAGGGTAATGTTATTGTGTTCAAATAGTTATTTATTGTTGACTATAAGATAGGAGAGTTTGGTACCAATGTCTGATAATGTTTTTCAATAAAACAACTTATTTATTCAACTGAATCTACTCTAGTACAGTCTGTATCTAACAAAAAATCAATAGTCATTGGAACTTTTATTTCTTTACAAGCCTCAAATGGGTCACCTATGGGGGATTTCTAAATACTATTGGAGAGCATAGCTTGAATAGTCTGTGCTCCGTCATATTGGAATTTTCTCATTTCTAATTTGATGCAGCTAATCTGGTCAGTGTAATCCTGCCTTGAAGTATAAAATAAAGTGATAAGCCTTTGTAGCTGTTGCTGTAATGACAGATATGTAAAAAATTTAGAGTTCCTTAAGGATATCTCATATTTTTTAAACCATTTACATAGGTCAGATTTTGTATCCATCCACCATTCTCCTAAATTTGAATATAAATAGGCTACTAAAAGACGGTCTCTAAAGATGTTCAAGATATTTGTTTTTACTTGGGGGTTAGTGAGGACTGAGGTGTTCAGTTTCCATCTTTTCTGTTTATGAGACAATGGTACTGCAGATTTAAATGTACGTAGTAAAAGAAAATGGTCCCAAACTTCTACTGGTTTTATCTGCAAGGAATCAACCAGTACTGAAGAGGAGACCAGCACATAATCAATTGTAGTCCCAAATTTTCCTCTCATATAAGTAAAACCAGGTCCATGTGTAAAATATTTAAAACAATAATCTAGTGCAGCAGTTTTAATTATAGACTCTAATGCATTAGAATTGCAATTTTTTTATTGTATTGAGATTTGTTAATTAGACTGCCATTAAAATCACCCCCCCAGGACCATAGCTGATGTCACTAAGTATGGCTGTACTGCTTTCATGCAAGTGACTCTATCTGCCTTAGATTGTTGATTGTAAATATTAATAAACCTGCCATGCATATTGTTCCATTTCCCATCTAAGATCAAATGTCTACCTGGTAGAAGGTCTATTAATTTATAAAGAGACAAATTGAAAGAATTAAATAAAATACCTACTCTGTCTGCACTGTCTACTCCAAAAGATCAAAATGAGGGGCCCCAGGGCCACCACTTTTAAATGTGGATAGTTGCTCCATAGAATACATCCATGTTTCTTGAAGAAAATTAATATAAATTTTTTCCTAATGAATGTACTGGAATAAAGCCTGTCTTTTAGTTGTATTTAATAAACTATGTGTGTTAAGCAATCCTCATTTTTTAATTGTCATTGGCCCATTTTTTTTACTTTTTTTTTCTTTTTCTTTCCTTTATAATCATCTGTAGGCAAAGCACTAGGAGTCAGAATGGATTTTTGGGTGTCTGAATCCCCGAGATCCATTTCTGAATCTCTCCATGTAGTAAATAAGGCAGCATAGGATTTATTAGATTCAAAAGTGATGGAAGAGGAAGGAGATTTAGATTGTAGGTTACTAGAAGATCTTCATGGGGCAGAAGCGAGGTGGGAGCAGAAACAACCAAATCCTTGTCAGTAACAACCAGGTCTACATAACATACATGAGTCAAAGCCAGTGGATCTGAGGGAACCATCTGAGTTAAATCTTCCTCTGGAAGATTTCAATGCAGTTATTGGTACCTCAATTTTCAAAGGAGTAAGGGAAGAAGGGATAGGAGGAAGGGTAGTCTGAGGGTGTACCACAGCCATCTCAGAAGGGGGGGCAGCATCCTGAGCCTGCTGAATCAAGAGGTCAGGGTTTATGCAAGAGGCCTTATTTTGTGCTGCTCAAGGGCTCTCACTAAATACATGACCATACTCCTCACAAAGATCACATTTAGTGTGATTGGCACATTGCATTGTAACATGCCATATTTCCCGACAGTTGTCACATTGGGGCTGATCACAAACACTAGAAAGGTGAGTCCTCGAGCCACACTTATAACAAACTCTAGGCAGACCCCGATAAAAACAGACCCCTCAGTCCCTGCCCAACAAAAAAGAACTTGGAATATGTTCAATTCCTGTATCAGTTTGCCTCAATTTTACTTTGTACTTCCATCCACCTGTCCAAAATTGTTCTGAAACTAATATTGGTTCTGGAGCACTCAGAACATCACATTTCTGTGACAACCAATAGGTAATGTCCCCTACATGGACCCCCTCATTCCTAAACATAATGGTCACATACTTTATCAGGGGTTTAGTCAGGAGAATAACCAGAAAGGGAGTCCACATAGGGGAAAACGTCACCTGCCTATGCCTTTCCCAGAAAAGATCTAAAGCATAAGCTGTTATGAAACTGACATCGAAATTGTCCTTTCCTGATATATTTATAAATGCAAAAACATCTTTAGGAAAGAAATGTAAAGAGTCTTTCAATAAACATTTTCCAACAAAATATCTGTCCAGCGTTTCCTCTAGGCCTCCTTTGTAATGAATGCTAACCTCATTTCCTCTGGGGGTGGCTTCCCATTTAACTTTAGAAAACAGTTCTGACATTATGGGTTTCTGCTTTGGTGGTATAGTAAGGTCTGCTTCTCGAGAAACATCCTGAGTCTTTGAATTGAGTTCATCTTTAGAAGTATCATCCAGAATGATACTATCCTCTGGGGGTGGGGTGGATTTTTTGACAACAGTCACCGGTATTTCAGACATACCCTCCTTCATAATTTCCCCCTTACTGGTATTAGGTTCAGCCCCCAGTGTCCAGGAAGGAGAAGATTGTGTAAAATCCAGATCTGTGTCCCAAGCTGGGTCAGAAACTCATATGCCTGAAGGAGCTTGTTTCCATCCTGCTTCTACTAACACCTTCTCCGGAGACCAAGGCCCAAAAGGCAGGATAGGAGAAGGAACCTGAGTATTTGCAGCATCTAAGGGAGCTTGATCATTTGCTGAGTTACTAAGAGTTTTATTTGTTTGATCATTTATCTGCTTCAAGACTGATTTTGTAAAAGTAAATTCCGTATTGCCTTTTTGTGAAATAGCATTAGTCTGGTAAATTATTGTAGAAGGCAAATCTTCAGGGATAACAGCAGGTATTTTAAACACAAAGCAGGCTGTTTTCATCAGTGGTGTGCTAGCCTCCGAGGTGAAGCGCGGAACTGCAGCTGATTTAGTCACTTTATGTCCTTCATGAAGGACTATAGAGCATGGTATGTCAGATTTATTTTCTCCCCTTTTCTGGATAATTACGGGCTTTTGGCACTCGTGAGCCTTAACAATATCACTGCCAGCCTTGCAAAGTACATCATCCTTCTGTAAAGGGGAAATAACTTTAGTAGTAACATAGACTGACTCACTCAATGCCATTGGGGCCTTTGAGGTTGATGCATCATCCGAAGTACTGACAGACCGGCTTGTGCTTTTGTCAGTTAGAACAGCAGTGCTCTGTGGTGACTGCACCTTTCCATTTTTACTCAAATCGTTCTGGGATGAATGCAAATCTATTTCATAAGGTAACTTCGCATCACAACTTTTTTGTTGACTAATGCCTATATCAAGGCCATCATTAATTTTACTTAGCTCTTCTGTAGAGGTAAAAACCTCATGAAAAACCTCCTCAGAATCAAACTCTATGCAGGAATCTTGATTAGCCTCTAGCTTTGACGCAGTGGGAAAGGAGACTGGCTCTCCCACAAAGTGGATGTCCTCCTTCTCTGGCGTCCCACTCTGAGTGGCCATCATGCAATCCAACAGCCGTCCCCCTACTGACAAGTAGGGGACTTTCCCTGGTGCACTGTCCAAATTTCCCCCCATTCACTGAAAATACCACCAACAGTTTAATCTGGTTCAAAGTCAGTTGGCATTCATCTGTATCCTCTTCCCCTGGGTTGTGTCTGAAAATAGGCAGAATTTGTCCAGTGCACTTACCTGGTCAATAAAAACTGAATAAATAAAATAAATAAATTACCAGCAGAAGCAAGGAGGTGGTGATGCCACTGTGTAGATCATTGTTGAGGCCTCATTTGAAATATGGTGTCCAGTTCTGGAAGCTACATTTCTTTCATGCAACTTTAAATCACAAATGGGTTCAATGGTTCTATTTTAGATTTATATCCCTTTACCCTACTTCTCACACTGGTTATGCACAATCTTTCCATCCATGTTATTGCTAGACATATTGCAGCTTGCTTGGCTTGAGGAAGGGTGAACATGGTCAGTACCGCTTAGCAGTTGAGATGCATATGCAGCAAATAAGTCCATATGAGCTAACTGCCTGCTGAATAAGAAGGAGTTGCAGGAACCCAGGGAATGATTACGGGGGGGGGGGGGTGCTGATGGTCATCAAAATGGAAAGGGATTTTGGGGTAATCATATTGGAGCTGGCTAAACAATGTATCAAAGCTGTGAGGAGAGCCAGTGGAATGCTGTTGTGCATGGGGAGAGGTATTACCAGCAGATGGAAAGAGGTGGTGATGTCACTGTATAGATCACTGGTGAGGCCTCATTTGGAATATGGTGTAAAGTTCTGGAAGCCACTTTTCTGTCATGCAACTTTACATCACAAATGGGTTAAATGATTCTACTTTAGATTGCTGTCCCTTTCCCATACTTCTCCCACTGGTTAGCCTTATGGAACGCAATCAGAACATATCTTGGCTAGCATGATGCATGCACCTACACAAGCTGTTTCTCTGTCTACAGCACTGTCTTTTTAAAATACTAACTTCTTGTTGAAAAAATGGCATAATTTTTCCATCCATGTTATTGTTAGACATACTGTAGCTAGCTTGGCTTGAGGAAGGTTGAACATGTTAAGGACCCCTTAGCAGCTGAGATGCATATGCAGCAAATACATACAGATGTGCTATCTTACCATATAACTGTTAAGCATCACAGTTTGTATTTTCTTCTTGAAATGGTTACTTTTGCATTTACAGTATGTTTATTATAAAATATTTAATATTCTGACCATGTGGTTATGTTATGGACCATAACTGATCTCCAGCCTTAACCCCCCTCCGTGCTCCAACTTGCATAGAAAATAGTGCTTGTAGACAAATCTAATCATTTTGCCACTGTGTTCTGGCATGTTCTTGTGTGAGTGTATGAGTGTGTGTGTGTGTTTGTGTTATTGAAGCAAGAAATGTGCAGCTGTCATTTTTTACATCTTGTTCAAAATGTGTTTTTGCACCTGTGGTGCCAAATGGCACAGTCACTGTGCAAAAGCTCCATTCAGCTAATGAACTGATAGTGTCACTGTTCATGCGGTGAGTCACAAAAAGCACATGCTGAAAATTTGGAGTGAAAATACCAAGAAACGCCCAGGGCATTAGGGTTTCTGATCATAACTCCCTGCACTGTAGGGACTGACAGGCATCGGGGTGTGACTTGGGATTGTCAATAGTAATGCTCATGCCATTCCACCCCCATCCCCACCCAATAACCAGTGACAGGTATCGAGGTGTGCCTTTGACTCTTCAGCCACAAAGTTCACTCCATTCTTTTATACTGTACCTATTTCAGCATATTTCCTTATGGGATTGGGTGAGTGAAAGGCTGAAAACCCCAAGGCACACCGACTCTTGTCTGTGTCTGCAGAGTAGGGTGAGATGAAATGGTATGAATGTTATGGGCAATGACCCAAAGGCATACCCCAATGCCTGTCTGTGTCTGCAGGGTGGGGGTGGAATTGGCATAATTTCAATAGTTCACTGCCATTCCTATTCTGCCTGTCTGCCTCTCTCTCTCTCTCTATATATATATATATATATATATCTATTTGTGTATGTAATTATCTTTCTATTAATTGTACGTATCACTATTTTACCTATTTCTAAAGCAAACCTGCATATCACATTTATCTGCACTCTGAGCACATACTAATGAAACTGTGCATATTTGTACTCCACTTCTGCATATACCTCATACTTTCCTAATATTTCCATTATCACAGGCATAACTACCTTGCCCTTCTCAAAAGGGCCCCCTCTGAAAGTTAATATCACATTTTCTCTAACAGTTCATCATCATTACACCTGACTTCCTGACATCAACAAATTGCTTAAATATAACTTACATCACCTCATGGACAAAATCCCTGTTTCTCTTTAAATAAAATGTGTAAATAATCCCAAGGCTGAACATATGCCTGCCATTACTTTTTCATGTACTCCCATCTTCTGTACCATCATGGGGATTTACATATGTTTCCCTTGATGCTTTGCATTATTGAGATATGTGCAATTATGTTTTCTTTAAAATATGGCTGTCTGGCCAATATCATCCAGGATAACACATACATCAGTTGCATTTGCTGTTTTTTTTTAAGCTTCCTATTCCTTCCATTAAAATGTACACCTCCATATATTTTCCTAATAATGTGCATGCCTTCCTTAGAACATAAACTAAAGCAATTCTTACTACTTACAAATCATTGTGTTCTTTCTTCATACCTCCTTAACAATTCCATACAACTTCACTAACTTCATTATGCAGCCGTGGTGGATCTGACCAGAGGTTGTTCTTTATTACTTGCACTGTCATGGTGTAGTCTTTTGAAAGTGCATGCCCTGCAGTTCCCAGTGCCCCAAACTGCCACCAACCTATTGACTGCTGTTCCAAATAAAAAAATCCTTCACTGATGTTGCAACATCTCTCATCCCTAGGGTTGCTGGTGCCCATATTCCATCTATCCCTTTAACAGCTTTCCAGATGCCAGTTACCAGTGTTGTATCACCAGTCTCAAGTATTTCATGTGCATAAAACATGGCAGTTAGCAGTGTGGCATCAGCAGTTTCAGTATTTCCCATTCCTGAAATATGGCAGTTACAAGTGTGGCATCACCAGTCTCAAGTATTTCACGTGCATAAAATATGGCAGTTACCAGTGTGGCATCACCAGTATCAAGTATTTCATGTGTGTAAAATATGTCAGTTACCAGTATGGCATCCCCAGTCTTAGTATTTCCCATGCCTAAAATATAGAAATTAACAGTGTAGCATCATCAGTCTCAGTATTTTCCATGCCTGAAATATGACATTTACAAGTGTGACATCACCAGTCTCAGGTATTTCATGTGCATAAAATATGGCAGTTACCAGTGTGGCATCACCAGTATCAAGTATTTCACGTGCATAAAATATGTCAGTTACCAGTATGGCATCCCCAGTCTTAGTATTTCCCATGCCTGAAATATGGAAATTAACAGTGTAGCATCATCAGTCTCAGTATTTCCCATGCCTGAAATATGACATTTACAAGTGTGGCATCACCAGTCTCAAGTATTTCACGTGCATAACATATGGCAGTTACCAGTGTGGCATCACCAGTACCAAGTACTTCACGTGCATAAAATATGTCAGTTACCAGTATGGCATCCCCAGTCTTAGTATTTCACATGCCTGAAATATGGAAAATAACAGTGTAGTATCCTCAGTCTCAGTATTTACAATACCTGAAATATGGCAGTTACAAGTGTGTCATCACCAGTCTCAGGTATTTCATGCACATAAAATATGGCAATTACCAGTGTGGCATCACCAGTCTTAGTATTTGAATCACCAGCAGCACATGACAGCCTCTGGCACCAATGTACAAGCCAAAGTGACATGGCCTCTTCATTCTGCTATGGAAGCACCAGCAGCAGCAGAAGAAGAAGAATCAGCATTTATATAGCACTTTTGATACACAGTGTATCCCAAAGTGCTTTATAAGCAATGCTAGACTGGCAGTGAAGTGACTGAATGTGTAGTGGCAGCTATATTGCACATCAACACCTACACACAGCCTGGACAATTGCGTGATCTGTTTTTTTTTTAATGGGAAAGGGAATGTTGGCCAGGACACTGGGAATGTTCCCTACTCTTTGCAAAGAGTGCCCTGGGTTCTTTCACTTCCACCTGGATGCCCACCAGAACAGTACCAGGATAGTTAGAAGAGACCTTGGTTTAATGTCTTATCCAAAGGACAGCACACCCCAACAGTACTGCACCCCCTAATACTGCACTCGGATGTCAATGTTTTAGGTATGAGTCCAATCCCAGTGTGGGACAAGAATCCATAACCTTCTGGTCCAGAGGTGGATGTGCTACCAACTGTGCCACACTGGCACAGTGCTGTGACACTGTGGCAAACACTAAGTGCTGTGACCTCTTCGTCTTTCTCCTGAAGCACCAGCAGCACAGGACAACCTCTGGCACCAGTGTATAAGTAAAAGTGCTATTACCTCTCATCCTCCTCCTCCTGAAGCCATTTTAAGGAGTTCAATAGCAAGTCTACATTAAGGCAACTTAACTACCTGAATAATTAATAACAAATAATGAATAATGAATACCTGAGACCCAAATACAGAATACTAGGATGAATATTAGTGAAATGGTATTCGTGCAGCCCTACCAGACACATTCAGTACTTAAAACTTGTTTGATTGTATGCTCATCACACACTATTACATGTTTCAAGTTATACCCATTCTGAAGTCTGAGTGGAAATTCAAATGAGGCCATAATTTCCCCCACTATTGCTGCTTGGATATAGGAGGGGCTGAGGTTGTTGCCAGCATGTTGGTGAAGTGGTGGAGCAGCCAAGTCACTCCTGTTAGTGTGATGAAGAAGCAGTGTGTTTGGAGGAATTACTTTTATTTTTTGTAATTTTTGTTTATGCCCCTGCCCTCTACCCCCTCAAACTCCCTCCAGACCCCAAACTAGTCTGGTGAATCCTCTCTAGCTGTGGTGATGTGCCGTCCTCCACTTAGCCTCTGCTTGCCCCACAGGCAGGGATGATATGGAGAGGATAAACACTTGACCAAGATGGATTAGTAATAACTGATATAAAACAAGTGGCACAATTGCAAAATGTATATTTTGCATCTGTATTTAATGAAAAACAAAACATGTGGGGGAAAGATATGCTAGGCTGAATAATCAAGCCCTATAAATATAAGCATAAAGGATGTCAAACATAGACTGAGTAAGTTGGAGCCAAATAAATCTCCAGGCCTGGGTGGATTCCATCTAAGAATCATAAAGGAACTGGTTATGGAATTAGCTCCACCACTGGCAAATATTTTTCAAACATCCTTGGATAATGAGGAAGTAATAGAATCCTGGGGCTCGATTACAAGACTCATGTCACAACTTGTGGCCATATGTGAGTTGCACCATGCAGTGCTATGCCAGGGACCCTGTCCCTATTCTAAGACAAGCAGGTTTACCAGCAGCTACACCCATGACCTGCGGTAGCCACAGGCTAGTGCCACAGAAATGGTGCAATGGACCTGGTGCCACAAGTCATGGACTGTATCTAACTGCCCCCCCCAGAGCCCCCTGTAATGCACATGCAAGCATCTGGGGGTAGAACAGGCAGAGAACACCACGAAGAAGAAGCTGCTGTTATAACTATACTGCTCTACTCGGACTAAAGAACTAGAACTCTACTACTGGGACCTACAATTTAGGGTAAAAACAAAATAAAACAAACAAGCAAAAAACAGTTAGTGTGTTTGTGTGAGTTGACTGAAGTTAATTGTTATCTGTGTAATTGTCTAGGTGTTTGTCTATGGTGGCTGAAGGGAATTGTTATCTGTGCAATTAACTAAGCATAGAAAGAACTGCAAAGTAGGGGGGAGTGGTTTTGCTAGAAGAAAGCTAGGTTAAAACCAGATTTAAAAACTGTCCTAGATAGCTTCTGCCAGAAAACAGGCAGAGAACACAAAAAAGAAGAAGGAGCTGCTGTTATAACTATACTTCTCTACTGGGACTAAAGAATTAGAACTCTACTACTGGGACTTTCAATTTAGGGTAAAAACCAAAAAACAAACAAACAACAAAAGGTTAGTGTGCTTGTCTATGTTGGCTGAAGTGAATTATTATCTGTGCAGTCATCTAGGTGTTTGTCTCAGGCGGCTGAATTGAATTATCTGTGCAATTAACTACATGTAGAAAGAGCTGTGAAGTAGGGGGAGTGGCTTAGCTAGAAGGAAACCAGGTCAAAGCCAGATTTAAAAACTGCCCTAGATAGCTTCTGCCAGAAAACAGACTAAGAACACCAAGAAGAAGGAGTTTCCGTTATAACTATACTTCTCTACTGGGACTAAAGAACTAGAACTCCAGTACTGGGACCTTCAATTTATGGTACAAACAAAACAAAACAAACAAAATAAAGTTATTGTGTTTGTCTGAGTTGGCTGAAGTGAATTGTTATCTGTGCAGTTATCTAGGTGTTTGTCTCAGGTGACTGAAGGGAATTGTTATCTGTGCAATTAGCTACGTATAGAAAGAGCTGTGAAGTAAGGGGAGTGGCTTAGCTAGAAGGAAGCCAGGTTAAAGCCAGTTTTAAAAACTGCCCTAGATAACTTCTGCCAGAAAACAGGCAGAGAACACCAAGAAGGAGTTGCTGTTATAACTATACTTCTCTACTGGGATTTTATTGCCCTCCATCCCTCCCTTGCACCCCTCACCCTAAGCCAGTTCTACTTTTATAGGCACAGGATTTGACTGACAGCAGGATCTTCCTGTTTGGGAGCCAGAAGTGAGTGATCACAGAGCCACAAAAGACTCACCACCCTAGAAGGAAAAAAGTAACTCTTCATCCCCCCTAGCTGCTGGAGGTCTGACTCTGAGCAAGTAAGGTGACTACTGAGAAATATAGGAACTTCTTGTCTAAGCACAGGAAGATCAGGAACATAAAAGGCAAGCAGGCAGTAAGTAAGTAGGGAGAAAAAAATAAATTAAAAAATAAACAGAGGAAAGAGTAAGTATTCCAAACAACAGTTAAGGGGCCAGAAATAAGACATGATGAGAGTGGTGCAGTGCAGTGGCTGTGGAGCAGCAGTCTTTCAGGAAATGTTCTGGAGGATGCAGTGTTGTCCCATCCACAGGCACTTCTCTGGGCTGAGGAAGGAGGATGCTCATCTCCAGACTGAGTTGGCCAGGATTTGGGAGACCTCCTCTTCCACCCAGGGACCACCAGTGCCACTGCTGTTGCCTCAGAGGTTGCCAAGAAGGAGGAGCTGTTGGACCACAGTGGGCTCAGGAAGGGTGAGGGTGGTGGAGCAGAGGTGCATCCCTCCAGTTGTACCTCTCCACAATTTATATGCCGTTCAGGCAAAGTGTGGTTCCTCTGTGGAGGCGCCCACAGTGGAGACCAAGGAGGATGCTGGGAACCTCCACAAAGAAGACCCACAGGAGGGTGGTATGGGACCCCACAGAGGAAGGAAACAACTCCTGGTGGGGGACTTCATTGTTAGGGAGGTAGAACTGGGGGAGGAAAGGGAGAGGTAGGTAAGGTGCCTGCCTGGCGCCATGGCTTGGAGGGACAGGGAGTGAATTCTCAGGATTGCCGGAGCAGCTGCACAAGGGAGGGAGCTAGATGTCATTGTCCACCTAGGGACAGATTACCTGGCTAAGAAAGGAATCAAAGCAGTGCAGAAAGAGTTTGTGCAGTTGGAGAGGGGTCTTAGACAAGTAGCACACATGGTAACCTTCTCAGAGGTGCTGCCTGGCTATGGCATGGGTGAGACTAGGGTACTCCACACCATGAGATTCAATCAGTGGTTGAAAAACTGGTGCAGAGTTCAGGTATATAGCTTCATTGGGGACTGGGGGTCCATCTGAAGTGATGCAGGCCTATTTTTATTTTTTATATATTTTATTTAAAATTCTGATGACCAGGAAAGGCACACTGAGCAGAGGCTCGTTTCGAGGTGAGACCTGGGTACAGAGTGTTCAGTAAAGAGAAAAGAGTAAACACATGTTGAAGAATACGAACAGTCTGTACAGACATGTTTACAAAGAAATATAATACATTTACCATAGTAAACAAATTAGTGAGCATACAGAGTAAATGAGTAAGACGGGGCAGGGTTACAGTCGGGGGCTAGGGTAAGTGAATAGTGATGCAGGTGGCCTCAGGTATGAACTGGGACCATTTGTGCATTAAGGGCAGTGTGGGGAGGGTAGGTGCCTGAGGAGTTGAGAGAAGGCAGAATGAGAAGGGGTCAGGTGGAGTTTGGAGGGAAGGCTGTTCCAGAGAAGGGGAAGATGGTAAGAAAAGGCAGCTAGGCCATTGAGAGTGTGTAGTCGGGGAAGGTGAAAAGTGCGTGGGTCCCTGTGGTGAAGCGGGTAGGTTACAAAGGTGGCTGGTGTGAGGAGGGAAGTGAGATGGGTGGAAGGGAATCAAATCAAAATTTAGTTATGAAGGAGGTGCTGTGGATGACTGTCCTGTGGGAGAGCCGAGCAAGGGCGAGTGCAGTGTAAAGTAGGCAGTGGTGAGTGAGTGAGTGGGGGGGAGGAGGTGGCAAAGCAGCAGAAGGATATTTAATCTGGAGAGTAAGGATGCTGGGGCCATTTCGTAGATAATGTTGGCATATTCTATGACAGGTAAGATTGTTTTGTGTACGAGTTCGCAATGGGTGGGGATAGGCAATCTGGCTTTATGGCGATAGAGGATGACAAGTTTGGAGTGTAGTTTGGAGCAGATGGCCTCAACATGGATGGAGTAGTTAAAGTGGTTGTCCAGCCACACACCCAGGTACTTGAAAGTTGGGACTAGCTCCAGAGGAGAGCCATCCAGGGTGGTGATCATTGGGGTGGCAAGGAGGGTTGCAAGCTTTTGCCTGGATCAAGAGACAATGGTGACAGTTTGTTTTGCATTGATTGTAAGAAGGTTGTCCAGAAACCATGATTGGACTCTATTGCAGTCATTTTGGAGGTTAGGGAGGACACAGTCGTAGGAAGGGCCTGAGGCAAAGATGATAGTGTCATCTGTGTATAGATGCACATTGCAGGAGGGGCAGGTGGAGGGAAGGTCGTTAATGAAGATAGAGAAGAGAATGGGACCAAGTATAGAGCCTTGGGGGACACCTGATATGATGGGGAGAGGAGTGGATATAGCATCACCTATTTGAAAAGATTGTTGTCTGTCATAGAGATACGAGTGGAACCAGGCAATGGTGGGTTGGGCGATGCCAAAAGAACTAAGTTTGTGGAGTAGCAGGGGGTGGGAGACAGAGTCGAAGGCTTTAGCCAGGCCAATGAATATGGTGGCGGTGGCTAGTCCATTGTCCATGGCACAGAGGATAGTGTCAGTTACCCATAGAAGGGAGGAGATGGTGGAGTGATGTTTTCTGAAACCTGACTGTATGGGAGAGAGGGAGCTTTTGGAGGAGAGAAAGACTGACAGTTTGGATAATATGAGTGATTCCTGAACTTTGGTAAGGGCAGAGAGGAGCGAAATAGGCCTTAAGTTTCCCAGGAGGGAGGGATCTCAGCCTTTGTACAGAGTTTCCAGGCTTTTGGGACAGTGGCTGTGTATAAAGAGAGGTTGAGTATGTGAGTCAAGGGGGCCACAATAGTGAAGGCAGGGAGTCGGAGATTTTTGAGGTGAATACCGTCGGGCTGGATTTGGTCATGCTGAGGGTGGAAAGTGCTTTGTACACTTCCAGTGGTGTGAAGGGTGAAAAGAGGAAGCCAGAAGATGAAGGTGATGGTTCCATCAGATTGGGGGAGAGAGGGGCAGAGTTTGGGAGGGCACAGGAGATGAAAAATTTGTTGAAGAGCTCAGCCACAGAAGCAGGATCCGAGACAGTACACCCATCAATATAAAGGGCTGGACAAGCCTGTTTAGCAGGTGGGTCAAGAAGGGAGTTGATCATCTTCCAGAAGGATGTGTGGGGGTTTTGGTTCGGCTTGAACTGCACTTTAAAGTAAGAAGTTTTGGATAGCCAAATGGCCTTTGTACATTTATTTCTAAGAAGTATGTAAGATTGTAGATCCCGTGAGGCATGGGAGGATTTGTACAGTCTCCATGCCTTGTCCCTGGAACGACACAAGGTGATTAGGTCAGGTGTAATCCAGGGGTGGTGGAAGTGTTTTACCTTGACTTTCCTGAGGGATGCATGTAGGTCCCAGATACTCCAGAAGATACCACAGAACTGGGATAGAGCAATGTCTGTATCGGACACGGAAAGGACTGGAAGCCAATCTGCATTTGAGAGGTCATGCTGCAGGGTGTATTCATTTAGGAGATGTAGTGGCCGAGACCAAATGAATTTTGGATGAGAGTGTGGGGAGTGGATTTTGTGGATGCAGTAAGTAATGCAGTGGTCTCTTAGGGTATCAGAGAAAATACCTGAGGCAGGTACAGTGTGTGGTGGGGATGGGTTGATATGATCCAATCCAGAATGGTGTGCTTATGGGACCGATGGTTTAGGCAGGTTGGTTCCCAGATAAGCTGAGCGAGGTTCAGGGCTTCGATTTTTAGGGTGGTGTGTTTGGCAGAGGGAGAGAGCTAGTCCAGATTGAAGTCACCTAGAAGCACAAGTTCGCCGTTTGATGTTCTAGAGGAGATCGACGAGATGGCATTAAAGAGTGAGTTGGGTGAGGTCTTTGGTGGAGCATAAAGAACCCCAATGTAGAGGGGTGTGGAGGAGGGAAAGAATAGGTGCACAGCAATGGATTCGTGGGAAGAGTGGCAATATTCACTGAAGATTAGTGAGCATGGGAAGGCTTGCTTGAGGTATAGTGCTACTCTCCCTCCTCGCTTGCCATGATCATGGAGAAATAAGTTGTAGTCAGGAATGGCAACAGAGGAGTTTGGTATTTTGGCAGATAACCATGATTCCATGATGCAGTGAATGTCGGGGAGGTACTCAGTGACCCAAACAATAAGGGCATCCAATTTGGGGAGGAGGCTCCTGGCATTGAGATGGAAAATGCAGAGGCCATTAGCGAGTGAGTCAAGGGAGAGACAAGAGGACAGGTCTGTAGGGGTGGGGGGTGAGTTTGGGCTTAGCTTGGACACATTGGGGGCAGGGTTGGGGTGTTTGTCACCTGCCAGGAGCAAGAGGAGGACAGAGTATGTGAGGAGAGGGGAGGGTTTGAATGCTCCTGAGCAATGTTTGGAAGGTGGGGCATGGAGGTTCAAGCATCATAGTAGAGCCTCCAGGCGGAGGAGGTGGGAGTGGAGCAGAGATGGGTGAATGGATAGTGAGGATAATAAGGGGGTGGACGGGTGGAGAGAAGGGGGGAAATGGGGGAGGAGCAAGAAGAAGAGTCAGTATTGGGGTAGTAAATGTAGGGAGGAGGGGTGACTCCTGGGGAACAGGGGGAGAGTAGGTTATTATGGTGGAGGGAGAGTTTGTCAACAAGAGTGTTAAGGGGGGCAGGTGCTGAGATGAGGATTGCTAGTAAAAGAAGACATATCAGTTGAAGCATCCTCATTTTGACTCAGCTATTGTTTGGATATGGCTGAGTGTAGTTGCAGTAGCAGCCACAAGGGGCAAGAGCAGGAGCTGCAGAGGGGAATCTAGGCTGACAATGCAGTTTTAGAGGCTAGCAGCCACTAGAAGCAAGTGGAGATAATCTGCTAATAGGGAAAGTGCCTGATAAATTTTGGCCAACACATGGTACCAACTATAAAAGATTGAGTCCACCAAGGGTGGTTGTGAGGCAGCAAGCGCGGAGTGTCAGCGGGGTCTTTCCTATGCGTTGCAGCCGAGCACTATAGAGCGCCTTCTTGCTCCTGGAATTTGTACCTGAAGTCACAGTGGAAGCTGAGGGGGAAGGCTGTATTATTCCTGCCTTTGCGACCCTCGGGCTCCCTCTGGGGAGCCTACAGTCTGTGGAGAGACAGGAGAACAGATATCACTTAAATGTAGGTACACTGAACAGGAGTGGCTGAATCAGAATAATGGGGGGAGGTCATGATAGCCTGCTGAACAGGAATGGTGCCAAAATTAAATGGAGTGGCTCAGGGAATGCTGTTTGAGTACAGGGATTATTTAGACCAAATCAAGTACCGAGGAGTGCTGGACTGAATTGTGAGGTGTGTAAAAATTTAGGCGTAACAAGGGGGAAGCAGCATGATTACAGGAAAGGCTCTGGGATTTAAACAAGGTCTGAAACCTAAGGTGATTCAGTAAGCTGCTTAAAAGAGACTAAACTCTAGGCTAACATAGACTGTCTCATTTACACAATACACACAACCAGTAAAGAGATTTAGCCACAGTAGAAAGCAGTCTGCAGTCAGTACAATATCCATTGCCCTTTTGACCATGGGCTCAGGTTTGTTTGCTCTATGTGATAGGCAGTCTTTCAGACTAGCCTTTATCACATAGAACCACAAGAACAGCCTAAAAACAAATAAATTTGGCTAGAGGCTGGCTTCACAGAAACTATCTACATTTGTATAGGAACACAAAATGAAAGCTTTTTCTTTTTTTAAAAAAAGGAGCAAAGACAGTCTCTCCTATGCATTGCAGCCGAGTGCCATGGAGCTCCTTCTTGCTCCTGGAATTCATACGTGAAGTCACAGAGGAAACTGTGGGGGAGGGCTGCTTTATTCCTGCCCTTGCAACCCTCAGGCACCCTCGGGGGAACCTAGAGTCTGAAGTTGCAGTGGAAGCTGTGGGGGAGGGCTGCTTTATTCATGCCCTCATGACCCTCGGGCACCCTCGGGGAGCCTATAGTCTGAAATTGCAGTAGAAGCTGTGGGGCAGGGCTGCTTTATTTCTGCCCTCACGACCCTCGGGCATCCTTGGGGGAGCCTACAGCCTGTACAGCCTATACTGGCGTGATAGTCTGCATCTGTCCAGGAGGTGAAACAGGATCCTAGGTGATAGGTTTAAATACTTCATTGGCAAGCATTTAAACTAGCCAAGGAGGGGGGGGCACTGGAAAGGAGCAGGGAAATACTAGCCACCCAAAAAAAATCAGGGTAGTAAGTGAGGTAAACACCAAGATAGAGATGTTGATAAGGAGAAGGGCAGGGAAAAATGGAGAAAATTACAAAGGCAATAAGGACAGGGATGGGACAAAAAGGGGTAAGGCCATCAAGAAGTGGAGGGTAATGAGTACCAATGCCCGTAGTCTGGGTAACAAGCTCCCTGAACTGGTGGCCTTGATGGAAGAGGGATGCCTGGATATCATAGCAGGCACAAAAACATGGTACACAGAGAACCATGACTGGGATGTTAACTTACCAGGGTACACAACCTACAAGATAGACAGGGAGGGTAGAAGAGGGGGAGGAGTACCTCTCTATGTAAGGGAAGAGATAAAAGCAATGGAACAAAAGACTAAACAGGAAGGAGAGGAGGCACGGTGGGTCACCTTAGAGACTGGAAATGGCACCACAATCTGCACAAGGGTTGTATACAGACCCCCATGTTAGGAAGAGGGAATGGATAAGGATATGATAGAAGGCATCCTTAGGATGGCACAGAAATGGGAGATACTGTTGATGGGAGACCTGAATATGCCAGATGTTAACTGGAGCACTTTTGTTGCAGCCATATCCAAGACCAGGGCCATTCTCAATGCCCTACAGCTGACATGCCTCAGACAGCTAGTTTTGGAACCCACTCGTAAGGGAGCAATCTTAGACCTCATACTCCCAAATGGGGACAGTGAGAGGATCTCAGATCTAGAAGTGGGTAGCCATTCAGGAACAAGTGACCACCAAACAGTGCAGTTCATGATAAACTCAGCTACAGAGTCAAGCCATACAAAAGTGAGGGTACTGGACTTCAGGGGGGCTGACTTTGGCAAGATGGTAGAGTACTTTAGAAAAGCACTAGCAAACAGGCTAGAAGGAGGGGTGGAGCAACAATGGGGAAACATCAAAACTGCCATCACAGAGGCAACAAAGCCTTTGTGCAAAGCAAATAAACAAATGGAAATGAAAGAAAAAGCCGCTATGGTTCTCAAAAGAAGTGGCGGGGAAGGTTAGGGAGAAAAAGATAGCATTTAGGAAGTATAAGGAAATACAGAAGGAGCAGGACAGAGAACTGTACCAGTTAAGGCAGAAGGAAGCAAGGAGGGAAGACAGAATAGCAAAGGCCCAAACTGAGGAAAAGATAGCCAACTCAGTTAAGAAGGGGGACCTTTTATAGGTACATCAGAGAGCATAGAAAGACAAAGGGAGGGATAGTGAGGCTGAATAGAATGGATGGTGGGTGGGCAGAGAGGGACAGTGAAAAAGCAGGGATACTGAATGAATACATCTGCTCAGGATTCACAGAGGAGGAGGAGGGGGAAGGGCTTAATCCAATTAACAGATGCACTCTGGATAGGGGGGTCGATCCCAGTCCTTTCACAGAAGAAAGGGTTCTGAAAGAACTCCTAAAACTGAAGGAGGACAAAGCAATGGGACCTGACAGAATTCACCCCAGAATTCTAAAAGAATTAAGGGGAGAACTAGTAACACCACTGACTACCCTTTCTAACAAATCATGGGAGGATGATGTGGTACCTGAGGACTGGAGGAAGGCAGATATGATTCCCCCTCACAAAAGTGGGAGCAAGATAGAGGCAGGAAAGTACAGACCTTTCAGTTTGATCTCTGTGGTAGGGAAAGTGATGAAATCACTACTGAAGGAAAGAATTGTTGAGTACCTAGAGGCCAGTGGGGCACAGGACCCAAGGCAGCATAGGTTCATAGCTGGAAGGTCATGTCAGCTGAATCTAATTGATTTCTTTGACTGGGTGACCAAAATAGTAGACTAGGGAGGGACTGTGGACATGGTCTACTCAGACTTTAACAAGGCATTTGACACAGTCCCACACAAAAGATTAATAATCAAATTAACCAGCCTGGGAGTGGGTCCCAGGGTGGTAACCTGGGTAAAACATTGGCTAGACAACAAGACACAGAAGGTAATTGTAAATGGAGTCCACCCTGAAGAAAGAGGGGTTACAGCCGGCTCGGTGGCGCTGAGGGTTGAGGCGCTGATCGCTACACCTCGCGCCACGCCAGCGACCCGTGTTCGGGAATGAGCACGGGTTGTCGGGGGGTCGGCGGGGAGGAGATGGATCGAGCGTCCGGAGCTCTCCATCTCTGGGGTGGGGGGATTCGGGCGGCCGGTGCTTGCCTGACCCCTAGCGGAGGCTGGGGATCGACAACACGCAGCCACAGAGACAGGGGGGAGGCAGGACATGGCAGACGCTTGACTAGTGCGCGCACAGGAGAGTGCGCGTACTCAGTCACTGGCGCCATTGCACGCCATGCCTGCCGGGAGAAAAATTGGGAAAAATGGAGCCCGAGCATGACACCGCTCCCGTCACCATTCCGAGGCGCCTCTCTGGCATGGACCCGTTCTGGTGATTGAGTCGCTCCCACCACCCTGCCACAAGGTAAGTCGCGGGGTGCTGAAGGGAGGGTCTCATGTCTGGGGATGGTGCCGGAGGAACGGCGGAGTGCGGGGGGGAGGCTCCTGAAAAAATAACATCCTACAAAAAAAAAAGAAAGAGGGGTTACTAGTGGGGTACCGCAGGGTTCAGTACTGAGTCTAGTTCTTTTTAATGTCTTTATATGTGACATTGCAGAGGTACTGGAAGGAAAAGTATGCCTCTTTGTAGATGACACAAAGATCTGCAACAGGGTTGATACACAAGGAGGCATGGAAAGGATGAGAAGGGACTTGGCAAGATTGGAGGAATGGTCAGAATTATGGCAGTTTGGATTCAATGCAAAGAAGTGCACAATAATGCACCTGGGAAACAAAAACTCAGGGGAAGATTACACAATGGGTGAGGGAGGTAGCAACAACAACAAAAATGGAAAGGGACCTGGGGGTAATCATATCAGATTACTTTAAGGTTAGCAAGCAATGTGAGAAGGCAGTAGGGAGGGCTGGGGGGATACTGAGAAGTATAGGGAAAGGCATCACCAGCAGAAAACAGGAAGTAGTTATCCCTCTGTATAGACAGTTGGTGAGACCACATCTGGAGTACTGCATCCAGTTCTGGAGACCCCATCTCCACAAGAACATAGATAGGATGGAGGCAGTCCAGAGGAGGGCAACTAAAATGGTGCAGGGTCTGCAAGAGAAGCCATTTGAGGAGAGACAAAAGGAGCTTAATATGTATACCCTTGAGGAAAGGAGGCAGACGGGGGACATGATAGAAACATTTAAGTACCTCAGTGGAGTCAACAAAGTCCAAGAGGGTTAGCATCTTTCAGAAAAAGAGATGTGCAAGAACAAGGGGACACAATTTGAAGATAGAGGGGGGACAGCTCAGGTGCAATGTGAGGAAGTATTTTTTCATAGAGAGAGTGGTGGTCACATGGAACAGCCTTCCTGAGGAGGTTGTGGGGTTTAAAACTGTGGGACAATTCAAGAATGCATGGACAGACATAAGGCAATTCATGTCGGGGGGTAGGAAGAAATAGGCTGTTGGTTAACTAGGATCTGCAGCTTATCCTGTAGGTAGGGAAATGGGCAGACTAGGTGGGCCAAGCAGTCCTTATCTGCCATGAAAGTGTATGTTTCTATGTTTCATTGGTGGGGCTAGCCAGGGGGCTCATGCGCTTGGGGGGCAGTGACAAAAATGGACCCCTGGTGTCCCCAGCATTTTGGGTGTGGGGGGCATGACTGAGCTGGGGGATGCATGGATCAGGACACAGTGCATCCTGTGGTGCTGCTGGGGGGGCATCCATTGATGTGCCAGAACAGATGCCCCTTAGACCACCTTCAAGCTGGTCTTACCCCGCTATGTCAAACCAGGTCCTGGAATGGCATAGGTGGATTACGGCAGCTGCCCTTCCAGAATAGGGTGCAGTTGTTGCTATAACCCACCCATGCAGGATGGGTTATGACACCCCCACTGTCTTCCTTGCTCTTCATCCCTTACTATCCTTGTTGCTACTTGACAATGCCGCCTGGTTGCTCTCCACTTCCTTGATCTGTCTCCCCTCCTAATTCCCTCCTCTTCTCACTCCCTGTCTTGAATCACATGCTAAACTAATGTGTATTTATTTGCTGCTCTCTTATTCTGTATTTTGTAATACAAATTGATTAAATGTTTGTGAAACCAGTCTGTTTTCCATTATGGATCTGTACCCCCCTATTGACGTGGAACCTTTGTAAATGAGCTGCTTGGTACTCAAACGTATTTGTAATCCTAGATTGAATAAATAAAAATAAATAAATAAATTGCACCATGCTGTTGCGGGTTGCTGGCGTAGTGAGTGGCATAACATAGCTTTGGCGCAACCCTCAAGCGGTGTCTTGGAATCGTGATTCGTGTATCCCATGGCGCAAGGTGCGATTTATGCCATGGGGTTTGGCATAAATTACATTGCCATGTGCAAGTTATCTTGGAATCAAGAGGTTAGCAACAGTTATATCATAGCATAAAATGGGATGTAGAAAGAAGCCAGAAAATTATAGACCTGTAAGCCTAATGTCAGATGTTGGCAAGATTTTGGAGGGCATAATTAAGGACTATATAATCAAACACTTACAAGATACAAAAAGAATTGATGAGACACAACATGGTTTTACAAAGGGTAGATCCTGTCAGACAAACATGTTGGAATTATATGGTAGGGTCAGCGAAGTCCTGGACGGGGGAAGTTCTGTTAATGTAATTTTTTTGGATTTCACTAAAGCTTCTGAAAAGCTGCCTCATCTAGAACTGATAGAAGTTTTATCAGATATGGGATTACACAAAAATATTATAGGCTGGATTACATCTTGGCTTGATTGCAGGAAACAAAGACTGAGCATCCAAGGTACATACTCAGACTGGGCTGAGGTGACTAGTGGAGTCCCACAGGGATCAGTGCTGGGACTGTGCTTGTTTAACTTGTATGTCATTTCATAACAGTATAAATGTGAAGGCTTATGGTTAACAGAATTTGCTGATGATTGCAGATTGGGGGCTGAATCTAACACATTGGAGGATAAAACCAAATTAAAAGATGCTCTGGATTTTTTTCCAGCATGGGCAGCTAAATACAAACTTAATGTCTGCACTGATAAGTGCACAGTAACGCATTTAGGAAATAAAAGTTCAAAAGAATTATACACCATGAATGACTGTTTGCTGAGGAGCGTTTCAGAAGAAAGAGGTTTTGGGGTCATTATATCCAAAGACTTACAATTTAATATACATTGCAATAGTATTGCCCAAAGGGCTAATAGAACACTAAATTGTATAATTAGACATATTTCTAGTAGGGACAAAGCAGTTATTATTCTACTTTTTGAATCACTGGTTAGATCAAATATGGAGTATTGTTCACAAGTCTGGTCACAATACAAAAGCACTGAAATACAGAAGTTAGAGAAGGTGCAGAAGAGGGCGACATGGATAATACATGGTCAAAGGGGAAAGAAATAAAGGGATAGACTGAAAGAACTGGATATGTATTCATTGGAGTACAGAAGACTGAGGGGAGATGTGCTTGTTGTGCAGGGCACTAACAGATGAGCAGTTGTGGGATACCTTGGGCTTGGAATTCAAGGATATTATGTATAACATGCACGGACACACCCTCCAGTTAAAAGGACAAATTTGCTGTACTTTACAACAGCAAAAATGGTTCAACCAACTAGTGATATCTTTTGGAATTCACTGCCGGAGGTCATTGTGGGTAGTACTACCATAAATGAGTTCAAAGGGAAGCTAGACAAATATTGTCAACAAAATGGGCTGTTAGAATATCATTGAACAACGAGAGAGAGCAAAATGGACTTATAGTCTTCTAAGCTCAGAAGAGACCTATGATACCTATGATAACGTTAAGGTCTCATCAAGAAGTGTCAATGGCTCATAAGGAGGGACTCAGCAGAGGTGGGGGTCCTTCATTTTCAGAGAGCAGGGCTTGATCTTTTTCTGAGTTTTCTCCCTCACCCACAGGAGCTGTGCATGAAAGGCAGTCAGCATGGCTCCTCCCACCCACTGGTCTAACCATAATAATAATAATACTTTATTTAAAATGTGCCTTTCGAATACCAAGGCGCAGTACTGTTAAAACAATTAACACAGTTAAAACAAAGTCATCATCATATTAAAATATACAGTACAAATTAACAGTCATCACTAACATATGCTTTTTTCCAAAGGAATGCTTTTAGGGCCTATTTAAAACTCCCCACGGTCGTGCACTCCCTAATCCGATGGGGTAGAGAGTTCCAGAGGGATGGGGCCATGAACATAAAAGCACGGGCCCCAGCAAATTTTAAAGTCCCCCTCGGAATCTCCAGCAACCCCTCTTCAGCCAAGCGGAGTGGTTGCACAGGGTGATAAGGAATCAGAAGCTCTTTCAGGTAGTCAGGGCCCAGTTCGTGTAGGGCTTTATGTCAGTAACTCGACTTTGAAGGTGACCCGATACTGAACCGGCAGCCAGTGCAGTTCCCACAGCACCGATGCGATATGGGAAGATCTAGGGGTCCCCATCAACAGTTGGGTTGCAGAATTCTGCACCATCTGTAAGCGGCGGATATCAACCCCTGGGAGCCCAAAGTAAAGCGAGTTGCGGTTATCTAAACGCGAGGTCACAAATGCATGGATCAATGTAGACAGGTTGCCGGATGGAACAAGGTGCTTGATCCTAGTGATGTTTCTTAGATGGTAAAAAGATGACTTAACAACAGCTGACACCTGTGTCTGAAGTGTCAGCCCTGCGTCCAACATCACCCCTAGGTCTCACACCTGTTCAGAGGCCTGAAGCTCAGAGTCACCAAGGAACAATCCTAAGGGGAAACCTTCCTCTAGCTCCCGTATCCGGCATCCTGGATCCAAAACCATCACCTCTGTCTTTCCAGGGTTCAACTTCCGCCAGCTGGACTTCATCCAATCCTGAATTTCCTTGAGGCAGTTATTAAATACTGAGACTGCTCCTTCCTGGTCAGGGGCAAAAGACAGGTAGAGCTGGGTATCATCGGCATAACAATGAAACCTTTGCCCATACCATCTCACAATGTCTCCGAGAGGAAGCATGTACACCATAAACAGCATGGGGGACAATACTGAGCCCTGAGGGACCCCACAAGACAGAGAAATCGGGTCAGAGGAGAAAAACCCTGACACTACCCTCTGGGTTGTTACAGAGAGATAGAAAGGAAACCATCTGTGGACCAATCCAGAAAGTCCACAGATAAATCTCAGGCGCTCAAACAGAACCTCATGGTCAATGGTGTCAAAAGCTGATGACAGATCTAAAAGTACCAAAATGGACCATTTTCTCTGGTCTCTCACCATCAGGAGATCATTGAGCACCCGAACCAGCACAATCTTGGTACTATGCTTCTTTCAAAAACCGGATCGGAGAGGTTCATAGATGCTATGGATGGTCAAATGGTTCTCCAGTTGAGCAGCCACTACTTTCTCAATCACCTTGTCCACAAAAGGGAGGTTCGAGGTAGGCCTGCAGTTTGTGAGAGAGTCTGGGTCCAGAGAAGCTTTCTTCAACAAAGGTGTCACCACTGCCTCTTTAAAGGAGCAGGGATATTCACCAGAGTCAAGGGAGCACTAGACCATCTGTGCAAGAACTGGGCTGATAGAATCACCACAACCCATAATCAGGGATGTAGGGTCTGCGTCTAAACTACAGCACGTAGGGCGCATCCCCTGGACAATCCGCATAACATCCATGATTTCCAGATGGTTGAAGGTACTCCAGGAAAATGGAGGGATAGTGACCAGGCCCTGATCCTGATACTCTGCAACTCACACAGAATGTGTCAAGCGGATCTCCAACCTAATGTCAGCCATCTTATCAGCAAAGAACCAAACAAGCTCATCACACTGTAATTGTGAAAAAGCTCTTCAGAGCTACAGACAAGCTGGGTTGCGTAGCCTGCCCACAGTTCTGAAAAGCTGAGCTGGTTGATTCTGAGTGGCATAAATTTCCCCAAACAGGAACTCTGTCTTCTTACGAGAGATTTCTGACTGATAAAACCGATAATGTTCTAACAATGTAAGATATTCGGCATGTAAACCAGATTTCCGCCAACAGCGTTCTAACCTGAGTCCTAGTCGCTGCAGCTCCCTCAAGGCTCCATCAAACCACAGAGCCTGAGGGTGAAGGGTGAAAGGACGCAAACACGTACTGTTGCAGTAAAATCCAGGGCTGAGGTAATGGCATTGATATATGCCAAGACCAAAGCCTCCGGATAATTGCAATGCATAGGAATTTGTGATAGGTCAAGCACCGCAGCTAGGCCATCGGAAGTAACATTCCGTAAAGGTCGGTACTTGACCATCTCCACAGGGGTCGGCCTACAAGGGGGGGTGCCAAAATTGAACCTCACCGTGTAGTAATCAGACCATCCGACTGGTTCCACCCCCACGTCTAAGGCCTCGATCCCCAGGAGGAAAACCAGGTCAAGAGAATGGCCACATTTATGAGCAGCAGTGGTAACCATCTGTGTCAGACCCAGTGAGTTCATCAACTGGAGGAAGTGTTGTCCAAATTGTGAGAGTTCATCATTGATCCAGGCATTGAAGTCACCCAGGACCATCAGTCTGGGTGACTCAATTGCCATATCGACCATTAAGTCCACTACTTCCTTAAGGAATTGCTTCCCATCTCCAGGTAGATGGTAGATGAGAGCAATCCTATAGCCCACACCTGCTACTACAGCACATTCAAATGAACTGGCCTCCTCAGCTGGAACACTGGTGAGTTCCCATTCGGTCTTGAAACAAACCGCAACCCCCCCCTGTGGTCCAACCTCGGGAGATGTATCACCGCATACCCGGCCAGAATTGCGGCCTCAAATATTGGGCCCGCATTATCATCTAGCCAGGTTTTGGTGATACAAGCCAGATCTGCCGACCCAACAAGATCTGAAATCACTGCAGTCTTGTTCCTGACAGATCTGGCATTGCACAACAGCGCCCAGGTTGGACAGAACTCTTGGGCTGCCCCAGCCACCTGCCCATCCCCAACGATGGTGACCTTGGTTATGGGGACCAAACAAGATGGCCCATGATCTGAACTCCACTTCACCCCAAGGCATCTTTTGGGCTTAACAGCCCTGATGAAAGCATCCCGCTCCTCCAGCCTCTCCTGTTCATGCCACCCACCCCATCCCCCCACAGGCAATACCTAAAGCCCAACAACGTTGATAGATAGAAAAAGCCAATGGAGGGGGGCAAAAAGTGCTGAGGGCATGGAGAGCAGAGGCTGAATAGTGCACGACCGGGGGGATAACAAACTGACACATATCCCAGGCCCACAACCTAACAACACAATGTAAATCTAACTGCTCAATATAAAATAACCATAACATATAAAACCCCAACAATAACAGCATATCCTAAACTTTTCCTCACACCCCCAAATAAATAATCTATACCTACTCCAAAAAAAAAAAAAAATTAAATAACTAAATTAGATAACTTAAACCATCTAAACACCTAACCTCCTACCACGTAACTATATTTAGCCAGCAGGTCCTCTCACTACCTGGGGGCCAAACACATAAAACTAACAAAGACAATTTTAAAGCACCCAGGCCTCTCACTCCCTGGTGCTACTATCACTAAGTGCTCTCATTGCTTAATAAAATACAAAAAATGAATACACCTCAAAAAATAAAATAATAAACCAAACAAACTAAAAGAAATATAAGAAAATAATTTTGAAAACCACCCTCCAGATAAGTCTCTCACAAATATCAATAGGAAGGTGAGTTCACAGATATTTACTGAACACTCTCACTGTTCGTATAATTTCCAAAAATATACATAAATTAAAAAGTACTTGCTTTCAGGAGAAGTTCAGACTGGCAGTATACACAAATTAAAAGTACTTGCTGTCAGAAGAAGTTCTAACCGGCAGTAGATGTCCAACACACAGCCTTCAATGTTCAAACCACGAAGTTCATTATGCCAGATCGATTATCCAAAAATCAGGAACTCAACGAATCCCAGTCTTCAGCCTCAAACTTCTAAAAACGAAAGACCCGTAATAGGCCACAGGTTCCCTTCAGCTGTTTACGAGGGAAATAGCTCAGTAAGTTGGTGGCGGCGCACCACTACAAAAGTGGGACAAGCCAGCCCTCTGGTTGACCACCCCAAAATTCTAGAGGAGGGGAATAATGGACTGGTCCTCCAACTGGCCCCACTCCCCAGCCCTCTGTGTGACATAAACTCCCAAGGTCCCTCAGGGAGCCCACGGATCCAACAATAGGCTAGTTAGGGTCAATCAGTCACAGAAAAGAAATCCACTGTGACTGAACTCCAAACATCGCTGTGGAAAATACAAATCCTTCTATCCAAATGTGTCCTCAAGAATGAAAACTCCCAATTAGACCTCCTGAAGCATAAAACGCTCCAAGGAACACTCCAAAATCCTCTGTTGAGTAATTAGGAACAGTGTAATCGGCAACGCTACTAGGCCCAAAGCTGAAAATCTCCACAGCAGTCCCCTAATTAAAGGCCATCCAGTGGCCAACAGAATATGAAGTACTGCCAGGGAACAAACTAGGGGATTCCAAGGTGTAATCCTGCCAAATTGGGCAAAAGCAGAGAAAGCTCACAAACAGTATTCCCACTAAAGCAGGGACTGATTAACATCCACCACAGCTCCCCATGCTTAATCCAAGCCCAGGAAGCCCACAAAAGAACTCCAAAAACCTCCAGCCAGGACCGCGGACATAAGCCATAGTTCGTAAATCACAATGAAGCACTAATAGTGGCTGACTAAAATAACATAGCGTAAAACAAATACAAAAGTAAAAAGCAGTATGAAAGCATAAATAAGCAGACGAAGATACTAGGCAGACAATGCTACCAAAAACAGATGGTGCTACCAGAGAGACAGCTAGCCTAGTGTGGCTCCTGCCATCTTGCCCCTTGATTAGGGCCATGAAGTACTGCCCAATGCATCCAGGTGGCAGTAAGGCTTTTGTAGACGGGACCCTCCTTCCCTGGAGGACAGCATCCTCTGGGACACTCAATCATTCTCCTCTGCCCGGCACCCAATGAATCAGGCTCATTCCCAAACCCAGGTGACTAGTGTCACAAGCAATAGCACTTCTGCTGCACTGATGGATCAATTGAATGATCAATTTTGAGTTTAAATTAGCAGTCTGGTGGTGCGAGTGTCCCTTACCTCTCTGCAAGGTGGGTGTTTCAGTACATCAGTTGATACTACTTGGAATTTCAGTTGGTAGCCTAGATATTGTTGACAGCAGTTGGAAGGGGGGTAAAGTAGTAAAGAGCCTGATATATGGGCAGAGGAGCAAACCGCCTGCATGAGGTAACGTTCTGCTTCATTCTTGGCATTTTCTTGCCATCCATAGGGGCCCCCAGAGAAAGTGAGGTCTCTGAGTTTGGGTGCTGGCCAGTATACTGATGTTTTAACTTACTAAGCCTAAAACTAGTAGAGGAGCTTGGAGAGAATGCTCCCAGCCCCCTCAACAGTCTTAAACAATGGCTTTTTTGACCCGCGCTTGGGCCTGGTGAACGTAGGCCATGGATCTGTTTGAACTTGTGGAGGTCACTCTATCCTTTTTCCTAACAACCTTGGGCATAACTTGACTACTTTGTGGTATTTCTGGACATTTTCACCTCGCTGTGGCAGTGAGAGGGGTCTACACTGTTCAATTTTCTCCTGTAGAACTTGAGGACTGTTAAACATCAACAAATATAAATGGCATACTTACTGACTTGGTTAAAATTTCTGATTTTATAAACTGCTGATTTTACCATGATGCATGGTGTGTATGAGTGGGGCAGTTTGTTTGCTCTTAGTGTTTGACTACATGTGAGTGGTTATTAATATTATTCTGGGTTTGGATGTTTCCTTTTTTGAGGGTGGTTTTATGGTCAGAGATGGTAGCTGAAGGGATTTTTAGTGAAAATGGGTTCAAAACTTAATAGGGTATTGGGTTTATTATTTGGTACTCACTTGAGCAGCTGTGTGTACTGTGCCCTTTTTGGGGAGACCTTGCCGGCTGTGGTTATTGATTGTTACAGGGAGTTGGGCATCCTTCAGGGATGTTGACAGAGACACTGGCTTGCTCATCTGGGAATGGGGAAAAGGGGCAGGATTGAGAGTGTAAGGTCATGAAGGCACCCTGGGCATAGACAGGCACAAGATAGCAGACCTTTCTGCCTGGTGCCAGTCTTAATGGCAGCCCTCCAGATTACAGCAGAACTGGTAATGAGAGGGCCAGCTGATCCTGCTCCCACTTTGTGAAATTCCCTGTAACACCAGGTCACCGAGGCATAAAGTCACAGTGAAGGAGGCATTTACTGCAGACTCCTTTGTTGACCTGGTATGCATCAAGGAGACAAGGTTGAGTAATGACGACTCTGGTCCTGTGCTGGAGGACCATATCCCTCCAGGTTATTCTGTGGCACGTTACATGAGGTGGAGGGGTGCTAGGGAAAGTGGCTATCTAGTTTAAGACCACTTTGGGACTGATGGCATATCCCACATCAAAAACCAGTTCATTTGAATGCATGGCTGTTACAGGGGGTCTGGGTATAGGTTGCAGAATGAGGCACTAGGTTAGAAGAGTGCCAACAAGAACAGCACTGTCCAGAAGAGCACATTATAAACAGCGCTGACAAATACAGCGCCAGTGCAAAATGCCATAAAATGAAATAGTGTCAATGGTAGCAGTTAGTAACCACACCAATGACTGCTAACATTACTATATGACATGCTATACACTTTATTTTTGTTGGGGGCTCCACACCCCACGACAAGGGGGGGTTCTACCCCCAGTACCTCTGTGGGGGAGCAGATCGTGGGGAAAATTACCAACTTGTGAAGTGGGTTAAACTGTATTTCCATGCTGTCCAAAAAAAACAAAACACTTGGGCTGGGAGAAAACAAATAAAAATTATGATTCAGGAGACCGGGAAGAGAACCCTGGTCTCCCAATCTGTGCTGACTGAGCTGCTTTTGGTTTAGCCCTCTCCACCACAGGAGCAGAGCAGCCAGTTTCCAAATTTTTTTTTTCATACTTTTCCACTTCCACTAATGCCTGGATAGCTACAGGGGTAGCGGTAGTTGACATTCGTTATTCTACCCCTATCGCTATTCAGACATTACGCAGTTCCTACATCATGGTTTAGATAGTGCTATTTAGGAAGTGCTATTCTAACCCAATAGGGCCGAATGATTCTCATGTACCATCCTCTGGGGAACAGGAGTGAATTTCTGCAGGAATTGGAGAGCTTTTGTGGCTAATCTGGTGATGGATTCATCTAGCCTGCTAAAGATGAGTGATTTCAGTGCTAGAGCTGACCAAGAAGACTCTGTTTGGACATTTCCTCTGGTTTATGTCTTCACTAGGTCTGGTACATTCACTTGCCACCAGGACTAACCAAAAAGGATACGCTTTAAATTTGGTTTTCAAATTGGGTCTTGGCATTGTTAATGTCAGGGTTGATCTGGTTGGGTTACTGGATCATCATGCCATACACTTCCTTTGTGTGGTCCTCATTGTCAACCCCCCAGTAAAGGGACTCCACAGAAGAACTATCTGTCCATATCAGAGAGCAGGATTGCATCATCAGGCAGCTCACTGACAGGGTCAATGACCTAGAAAATTGGGGGGTGCAGAAACAATTTACATCTGGTGGGGTTCCCAGAGGGGGCAGTGGGTCAGGACACAATCTCCTTTCTGCAAGGTGTGCTGCCCATCCTACTCAAGAAACAATGGCCTGGTCAGCTTGAGACTTGAGCGGGCGCACCGATCGGTTGCCCTCCTTCCAGTTCTAGCCAATGACCCAGATCTATACTTACTTGGTATTACTTGGTATGAAAGAACAGAAGAAGGCCAGAGCCCATCAAGACTGTTCCCCACACTATGTGGGACATTATTTATCTATTATCCCTCAACCAAACATCTAATTTTGTTTTTAAATACAGAGGCACTAGTTGCCTCTACCAATTCTTGTGCAAGGTGTTCCATACAATGGATTCTTTTGTTGGAAAAAAGTTTCCCCTTTTGCTGGTTTTCTAAGTTTTTACTTCAAGCTGTTTATTATGCAGTCTCAGAACATGTCTCCTTTTGGAGACTGTTAGACCACATTTTTCCATTAGATCTGGTGAATTTATTAAATTAAAAACCATAAGCATATCACCTCTTAATCTTCTAGTTTGAAGAGAGAAGAGACCAGTAGCTTTTAATCTGTTCTGATCATCCAAGTTTGTTAATCTTGGAATCATTCTAGTTACTCTCCTTTGAACCTGTTCAAGTATTGCTATGTCTTTTTTTTGGTTTGGATTCCAGAAAGGGGAGCCATAGTCTAGATACAGTCTAATGTATGCCCTATACAATGGAATAAGGCATTGTTCAGTGTGATTAACAAAAGTGCATTTTATTTGCCTCAAAAGTCTGTTGGTCATGCAAGCAGTTCTAACACAGTGATCATTTTATGTAAGTTTATTATTAACATATATCCCTAAATCTTTTTCACAATTTGATGAGTGAAGTGGTAGTCTGTTTATATAATATATCGTTTTTGGATTATTTACACCGAAATGCACTACTAAACATTTGTCTTGATTAAACTGCATATGATTTTCATTTGCCCAAAGTGTTAATTTTTCCAAATCTTTCTTTAATGCAGAAATATTTTCTTGATTATTAACCTTGCCCCCCAATTTAGTATTGTCTGCAAATTTAACCATGAAGTTATTTGGCCCTGTTTGTAAATTACTGATAAAGAGGTTAAACCATGTTGGTCCCACGACCGACCCCTGTGGTATACCACTTGTCACACTACCCGAAACAGACAAGATATCATTAATTCTGACACGCTGAGAACAATTTGTCAACTAGTTTAAAGTCCAGTTGACAATATCAGGTGACAAACCTAGATTGTGCATTTTAGTAATGAGTTTTTCTTGTGAGACTTTATCGAAAGCTCTACTAAAGTCCAAAAGAATTACATCAGTAGGCATACCCACATCTAGTAGAGTACTTATATTATTGTAACAAGATATCAGATCGGTGGTGCAGGAATACTTGGGAGTAAACCCATGCTGATTTGAATAATAAATTCCTAATTTTTTACAATCTTGATCTATTAGAGACTTCATTACTCATTCCATTAATTTATCAGCCACTGAGGCTAGGCTAATTGGATGATAATTTTGCACAGAACCTCTATTGCCTTTTTTAAATATGGGAGTAACTATTGCTGAACGCCAATCATTTGGTGCAATGCTTTCTTGTAAGGATTTATTGAAAATAATTGAAAAAGGTATAGAAATATTTATAGAAGTTTCAATCAGAAACCATGGATGAATACCGTCTGGGCCCTGACTAGTATTGTTTTTTAGTTTTTTGATAGCCTGTATAATGTCAGTTGGATAGAATCTATGATAATCTATGTGGTGAACTTTAAACATCCAAATAGGTGATTTTTGAGAGAAGACCGAACAAAAGTACTTATTAAAGAGATTCGAGGTTTCTATACCAGATAGAGAAGAGCCATTGGTTATAATGGGACCAATGGTCCTTGATATACCTTTTTTACTATTTATATAGGAGAAAAGAGATTTGTGACGGTCTTTTGTGTGAGCTAGTTTAAATTCTAGCTTATTTTTTGCCAATTTAATAGATTTTTTTAAGTTTTTCACAGATAGTCTATATTTATGTAATAGAGTAGTTTTAAATGGAACAGAACTATTCTTAAGTTTCCTTAAAAGTTTAATTTTTATTTTAATCTGATTTTTAATTGTCTTGTTGAACCAAGGGGGAATTTTTCCTTTATTATTAAATTTCCTCTTAGATGGAATAAAGGCATTTCCCAAATAATGTACAATGTTTTTAAAAAAGTCCCAAGCTTATTGTGTTGTACAATTAAGACGATTAGATTCCCCGTTTATGTTTTGTAAGTATTCATTGATTTTAGAAAAATTAGCTGTTATAATTTTTTGTATAATAGAACTTCCTTTGTGTAGTTTTAAACTGTTGAATTTCAAAAAGAATAGATGAATAATCACTGGTCCCAAGTGGATCCCACATTTGTAAATTGCTAATTTGTTGCTCTATGTTAGTAAATAAGAGATCCAAAATATTAGGACCTCGAGTGGGTTCAGTAACAAGTTGTTGTAATCCAGTACTAACTACCACATCTATTAGTCCTTTCTCGGCATAGGACTGTCCTGAGAATGAGTCCCAGTTAATATGAGGGAGGTTAAAGTCACCAAGTATTACAGTATCTTGAGATTCTGAAAAATGTGTAATTTAAACGTATCAGTTGTGTAATCTGAATTTGCAGATGGAGGTCGACAGATGTTATCAATAGTTATATAGGACTGCTCCTTCAATAAGATTTTAACCCATATACTTTCCAAAGAAAAGGGAGAACATGCTTCAAAAGAAGGAATATCATTTCATATGTACATACAAACTCCACCGCCTTGCTTATCTAATCTGTTTTTATGATATAACTTATAACCTGGAATTTCTCTGGACCAAATTGAGGATGTGTCCCACCAAGTTTCAGTTACTCCCACCACACCTATATTTAAAGTTTTACATTTGGCTTCGTGTTCTGCTAATTTGAGTTGGTTTAAAGATCTTGCATTCAAAGCTAGGAATTTACATTCAGTTGTGATAATAGTTTGGTAAGTATTCAGAGACTTGGGAATAGACCCATTCTCCCCCATTGTTTTTAGTTTAAACAATGATTTATGATTTTAGTGATACTTTTCCCCATAAATGTACTACCCCTACGACTGAGATGTAAACCATCCCAGCAAAACAATGAAGAAATATCCGAAAATGATTCCCAGTGGGTAATACAGGGTATATCCTGCTTAAAACACCACTTTCTCAGCCATTCATTTAGGGCTTTGATTTTCTGAGTCATGGTAGATGTTGCTCTGGGGACAGGTAGAATTTCAGATGTACATACACAGCATCCCCTATCAAGTAATGGATTACATAATGCCACATAGTCCTGCTGTAACTGATTAAATGGGGTGTTGTTTATATCATTAACACCGGCATGTATGATGACCAGTGGATTTTCCCCAGCATTTTGTAAATTTTAGGCATCATGTAGGTAATGTCAGATACCCTGGCCCCACGGAAGCTAGAACAAGTGCGGTTGCTCTTGTCACTATTGCATACCACCCTGTCAATGTGCTTAATGATTGAATCTCCCAGGACTAACACTTGTTTTGAGACAGTAGGGGTACAAGAATCAGAAACAAGTGATTGTTTAACACACTCTGGAGCGATTAACTTAATAGGTATTGATTTGGTAGCTTGAGACTTACTAGGACAAGTATTCATGGGCATTAACTCCTGATTGAAAAGTGTTTTAAAAACATTATTATCAACAGAGGGTAATGCACAGGATAATCATGTAGCACTCAATTATTTGATACAGTCAATTGCTCAAACCTATTACGGGTTTCAGTAGGGGCACTATTCTGTATTTGACTGCCCCTCCTTTTTTTAAGAGGCTTTGTGACAATGGTTCAGTCATCATTATCATGTGAAGAGGGCGGATAATCATCCACCTTATAAGAGGGGGCAGAGGCAACAGGTATACTAGTACTAGTCATTACAATTGTCTCCTCATCAGGAGGCATAGAAATGCTACCTAAATGTGAAGGAAATTGTTCATTAGAATGAAGTTATTCATTCATAAGATCAATGTAACTTTCCAATTCCCTAATATCAGTAGAAACTGGTTTAATAATAAGCAGAAACAGTATCTCTGCTTCAAGAGTAGTAATCAGATGGCAATTAGCACATACATACTCGCTCCCATACTTTCCCTCACTATACATCAAACATTGCATACACTTACTAAGTTCTTTTTCCATTATTAAAGGTGTATATTTACTAAGTAGATAATATGCTAAAATTATCTTATCCAAGTTTGTCTAATGCCAGCAGTTTCAGCGTGCCCAGCGGACACACCAGACACACGCAAACGCAAATGTAGCTTCTTTTAGTTAGCTACTTTCTGATCTACAAGCAAGGCAAGCAACAGGAAGTTGTAATTTGACTCACCTGCTTTTATAGGGTCTAAGCCACACCCCCAATTAAGCTCTCTTTCCTCCTACTAGTTTAGCAAAGTAAGTTTATACAGTACCCTTCACAGCACAGAACACACACTGACTTTCTTTCTTTTCTTTCTTTTTTTAAGCCTAAATAAGACCCCTTCTACTTCTAATAAAGTATCAGTCTTGCTTAATCTCAACAGACACTGACTCCTGCTGAGGTATGTGTTAAATTAATTAGAAAATGTAGTTTCTTTTAGCTAGCTGCTTTCTGCTCTACAAGCAAGGCTAGCAACAGGAAGTTGTAATTTGAGTCACCTGCTTTTATAGTGTCTAAACCGCACCCCCAATTAAGATCTCTCTCCTCCTACTGGTTTAGCAAAGTAAGTTGATACAGTACCCTTCACAGCACAGAACACCCACTGACTTTCTTTCTTTTCTTTCTTTTTTTAACCCTAAATAAGACCTCTTCTACTTCTAATAAAGTATCTGTCTTGCTTAATCTCAACAGACTCAGACTCCCTGCTTAGATATAAGTGTTAAATTAATAAGAAAATGTAGCTTCTTTTAGTTAGCTGCTTTCTACTCTACAAGCAAGGCTAGCAACTTGTGACATTTTTGCAATTCCAAATAAAAGAGTGGATTGTCCAGCTTGCCAAAAAACATGGGCCCCTTCAGTGGCAGGGGCACTGTATCCAGGTGTTTCCAGATTTTTCATAGACCCTGTCAGAACAGAGCCAGGAATTTAATGGTGCACAACATGACCTCTTGGAACTACAAGTTCCCTACAGCTTGCATTATCTAGCCACATTGTGAATCACTAGGAATGGGGTCTACCATTCTTTTGAAGATGCCAAGGCAGCAGAACAATTTATCCTTTGTTTCTGGCCCACAGCATGAATCTTTGACTGGATCCCACACAAAGGGCCCAGCAAAATGGATACCTCTCCAGTTCCTGCATCACAGTACCAAGCACCAGCATTGCATGTCCCCGTAGTGGTGTCCCTCCACTGAGACTTGGAAGATGCCTGGTCTCTGGCCATCAAGAAGCAAGGAAGCGGGGGTGCTAAGGGCAAGGGGAAATCTGACAAAATCGAGCCATCCTTAACTCTGTGCCAAAGCCACAGCTGCAGTAAGGACAGAGAAGTCTCTGCCAGTGGCTCAGACACAGAGCTCTTCAGCAGCTGATGTGCTTCTCTCAGTCACCAATAAACCCCTGACTCACTGGAACCCAAGCCTCAATGGCAGTGCACAGTTGACTTGCTGGAGATTGACAAGGGGCATGACAGTGGCATTAACTGTGCACATGGAACTTTGCTTCATGGCCCCAGATTGCCCTTTCCTGCTGAACAACAGTGGCTTCTCTCCTATGCCACTGTCACTCAGCTCCTCTGCTCACTGCTGCACTAATCTCTGTCTTGGGTAATGGCTGAGACAGCTGTCAACATTCTGAATAAGAAGTTGTTTCCCCTTTATGGTGGGGCTTCACCAGTTGGCGGCAATGAACTGGGCCAGTATTTACTGTTAAGTGAAGGCCCTACCATACTTGGCTCTTAAAGTGATATCCCATGTGCTGCAATGCTGTTGCAGGTCTCACTGTACTGTTTCCTGTTACTACCACACATTCTGCAGATAGCTCTCCTTGAGGGCAACTGCTATGTGTTGTTGTTGTACTTGCTTCTTTATGCCCACTTGGGCTCAAATGTTTATAAAACCTAATTTCCTTTATGGTCAATTGGGTGCTTGTTTATTATAAGTAACTGTAAGCAGTAAATTTCAATGAGGTGTATGTGGTTGATTTGTGCTTAGCTCCTATGTGGGGACTCATCTGGCACAAACACACATGGATCCTGGCAACCACATTCCAACACTGGTCTGCCAATCCATTTGGTGAAGATACAAAGAGGCAGGGATGCTCTTGTTGCTTTATGGGCACTGGGTCTCAGATGTTTATTAAACTAATCCCCTTAATGTTCAATGGGGTGCTTGTCTTTTACAAGAAATTTTAATGTGTAAATTTAAATGATGTGTGCGTGATTGGTTGGGTGCTCAGCTCTAATGCGATGAATCATCTGGCACAAGCACATAGGGACCCTGGCAATCACAGTGCAACACAGGTCTGAACCCCATGTGGTGAAGTTACAAAGGGTCAGAGTTGCTCTAAAGACCTCAGTCCTCAGTGACCCTGGCAAGTACAGTACCTCTGGCAATTGATGAACATCCCTGCCAGCCCCCACCCCAGTCATGAAGGATGGTTCCAAAATGGGATTCATAATCTTAATTTGTCTCTAGGAAAATTTGGTATATATTTTCCCCCATTGGGCCTTATCTTATTTGTTATTAGCATGTCTGGTACTTAGTGCAGAGATCCACACTTGCAGAGTTCTGTCTCTTGGGGCTCACCCACTGTACTAGTGTCATAATTATGTCAATGCTATGCCTCCCATTTCTGTATCATAGCGAACATAACCCTTATGTCATGGAAAATTAGAGGGCTTAATTCCTCAATAAAGTGGTAACAAGTCTTAGCTCACTTGAAGAAATTACACACCAAAGTGGCCTTCCTTCAAGAGGCAAAACTCTCTAATCATGACGCTTGTAAGCTTAACAATGAACGGGTTGGGGCAGAGTGCACAGCACTCACACATCTTCAGAGAGAGGGGTATCAATCCTAGTGCATAAATCACTGCAATGGAAACCTATTCTGATGTAGTCAGATAAAGATGGTAGATGGATTCCAATGAAGGTTAACACCCCTGTGGGTCCTCTATTACAACTTAACATATATGCACCCAACATAGTCATCACCCTCTGCTTCTCCCAGGTTACAGAGGCACTTGCATCTGTCACCCTCCCCTAAACACCTGTAATGGTTGCTGGTGATTACAATCTCACCTAGGACCCTGATATGGACAGAATGTCATGCCTTCTCAAATCCAACGCAAAAGCTGTCACAGCTCTGGTCCATTTGACTCAGGAGCATGCCCTTAAGGATGTGTGGTGACTCTTCCACTAGATGGTGGAAAACTTTACATTTTACTCCAGCTTACATCTGTCATTCAGCTGGATAAACTGTTAGCTCTCCAACCCCTATATAACCCGTGCAGTCTTGGATGCTAAAATACATCCCATAGTCATTTTGGGCCATGCTCCTGTCACCATCCATGTTCTGTGGGGACCCCACAACTCAGGTCTGCCAACTAGAGACTAAACCCCTTGCTATTAAAGGACCCTGAATTCACTCCTTGGGTGAAGCAGGAAACTGCAGAGTTGTTATCGCATAAGGACAATCATACTGTGTCTCATGGTACACTATGGGAAACTTTAAAGGCCTACTTGAGAGGCAGGATTATAGGATTCACTGCCCATAAACATAAAACCAAGGTCCTGGAGTGATCCAAACTCCAACCCCATCTGAAAGTATTGGAGAGCGTGCAAAACCCTAACCCTCTGGCAGATCCTTGTGAGCTGTTCACTGTTCGAGCAAAGATTAATGCCCTTTATTTCATTTTTCATTTTTTATTGTTAACCAGGAGGGGAACAAGAAAAGTCCTTTTTCAGTCAAGTCTGACAATAAATAACAATACTAGACAATACAATAAACAACATATAATACTAAAGAAAGTAATTGAACATTATAGGAATAAGAGTTAAACACCTTCTGATGGAATACACTCCTGTCTGCCCCTTCTTTCCTCTGAGGTGGGGCTCCTCATGGTTCAGTGTTCCTATTTGAAATCTTCAAGAGACAGAGCCTTTGCATTGCTGCACCTGTCTTGTGGAACTTGCTGCCTACTTATATCAAAAGAACCCCATCACTAGAATGTTTTAAGAGGTTCCTCAAAACCCATCTGTTTAATTTTGCATTTGGGGCAATTTAGTAGAGGTGGGTAAATACCTTCCTTTGAAAATTCAGCTGAATGTGTGTAGTTGGGACCCCAAATGTTCAGAAATTTGGTATTTGGCTTCATTATTAGTGTATCGGGGGAGAAAGTAAAAATCCTGACCTCCACCCTCCCCCAGCCCATGTACAGTAAAAACAACTCTGTTCCCTCATCCTTGGCAACAAACCCCCCTCCCCCCTCTAGTACGCATAATTTCAATGGTAATAGACAAAACTCCCAAGATGTGTGACTGGTTCAACAAACCTACCTCCACGGAGAGCCACCATCTCCTCTTGCCATTTCTTTAGTTCAACAAATCATCCCCCAACCTCAGGATCAGCACCCAAGTTACACCTTCCTCCTCCCAGCACACATGTTTCAAACTTTAAGCAAGTCCACAGGTGCAAGAAGGTGACTGGCACAACCAGCCCACCTCCACTGCCAGCCGCTGTTTCCTCTTGCCGTTTGTTTAAGTAAACAAATCATCCCCCATTTAATTAAACAAATCATTCCCCATTCCAAGTAGCAGCATTCAAGTCCCACCATCCTTCCCCCAGCACCCACAATCAACCCACCTTCACTGCCATCCATGGTTTCCTCTTGCCATTTGTTTAAGTAAACAAATCATCCCCCATTCCAAGTAGCAGCACTCAAGTCCCACCATCCTTCCCCCAGTGCCCACATTTCTTAAGTTTAGGCAAGTCTATAGGAGTGAGAAGGTGACAGACAAAACCTGGCCTCCTTCATGGCTGGTCACATTGTTGTGAATGGTACCACCGCACTTACTTGCACTGTAAACCAGTGGATCATGTGATCAGCTGTTTTACTATGCAAGCAAGCATGGTAGTGCCACGCACAACAAAACAGCCAGGTATGGAGGAGGGTGGGTTCCGTCAGTCACCTTCCCACACCTGCAGACTTGCTTAAATCTAATAAATGTGGGTGCTGGGGGGGGCAGGAAGGTGGAACATGAGTGCTGCTGCCAGGGTGGGGGGATGGGGATGATTTGTTTAACTAAATACTGTAAATGGTAAGAGGAAATGGTAGTTGGCTGTGGAGGTGGGTTGGTTGTGCTTGTCACCTACCATGGGAGTTTTTCTGTTACTTTTGAAATTGTGTGTGCTGGGGGGTAGGAGGGTGTGAGTGGACCTTTTGCAGAGAATGGGAGAATATGGGGTTGTTTTTACTGTGATTGGACTAGGAAGGAGGCTGGGAGGGCTGTTATTCCTTTTTTCCTTCTATTTCCCAAATACAGATAGGCATGAATAATGCCACTATTCATTGTCTGGATCCAAATAATGAATAGTGCATTATGTGTGGTATTCGGGAAACACTATTCATTACTCACAAACCCCGATTGCTTAGTACTAACTTTAGGTGGTATGTCTTGTGGTTGCTGTTTGTTATCCTGATCTGTTTTAATTCAATTGTACTTTTAAGATTTTTGAATTGTCATTCTGAACAGCACCCAGAACCTTTGATGGGCACTAAACAAAAACATTGCCTTGCCTTGTCTAAAATTGGCCATAGAAATCTGTAACCTCATAGGTCAAAACCTGTTACGTGACCATTGATTATTTTCTGACAACTGCACACCTCATCTGAATTACAGGTTTGTTTTTAAAAAAATAAAAGTTAATTTTTATGGCTGTGAGTCAAGCCTACAGCCATCCTGCTTTTGCTTGAAAAAAGGTGTTTCCATGGAACTCATCTTTTAGGAGTTTCCAGTGTATCCTTCCATTCTGCAAATCTTTTTGGCAATTAAAGAAATACTCCCTTCTTTCTGGGAAACTACTATTGCATTTCAGACAACCTGCTTTGTGAAATTACTATGCTGATACCAACACATGGTTTATATCTTGTCATGCCTAATTTAGCAGCAGCTCCTGAGTTATACCTTTGAAGTTGGCTGGGTGAAGGAGAGTTTTATGACCATAATTAATCAGTCAGTTGCTAATTCTTCTTAAAAGCCTTCAAAGCAGTCCAGGGAGAGGTTTAAAGGAAGCACTGTTCTTTTATGGAGCAACACTGGTAAAACTGAACATATATTACTAATTGTGACCACTAATTTGAAACAAAATACTGTTTTTAAACACAAAAAGACAAGAAGAAGACTATATAAAAAATGTACACATAAATGTAAATTGCACCCCTCCCCATTCACATCTCTAAGCAAGCTTAAAATGGTGGTAGAAGAGGTTAGCTAAGCAAAGGCAGTCTCACAGGACTACAAGGAAAATGACTTTAGGCTGATGTAACCCTTTGAGAACAGCACATTGTTAACAGGTGACTGTCTTCATTTTCATTTACTTTTTCAACTGTTAACCTGTGTTTCTTTTTAAATAAAGATTTCCCCTACAGCAGCATGTTTTTCTAAAGTTGAATGAATCAAAACCCAACAAATGCAACCATGAATGGTGCATTAATAAATAAATACACTTATTGAAAGGGTGTTATTCTGACACCTCCACCATGATTTTTGCTGTATTGGTACTGAAACTGAGACCCAGTGATGGTGTAATTTTGATATAGATGTAAAAAATACCTTTGTGAAACAGGGGAATCATCACCTTTGAAAGACCGTGTAACCACTTTAATATTTATTTAGCATGAATGACAAACAGAACTATATTTGCAGCACTTAATGCAATACACAATCTGATGCACTTATCTTCATTCAAAGATGGCTGCCTCCAATATCACTTTATTTGCCATCTTTCTGATGCATACAAGCTTCCTGATATAACCCAAACAGATATATGGAAAGGAAAAGGGGACATTGTTTACCTAGGAAAAGTACACTAAGCCAGAGCATGTTTCCAGGTGTGACCTGGGAACACAGGGAAGTTAAGTGACATGCTCAGGGTCACACAGTATGCAAGTGGAGGCTGATGGGATTCAAATCCAACTCTCCAGGTTTGCAGCTTAATTGCTCTTAACCACAACACTATACTGCCTACTTGTATAAACAATAAACATTTTCTGTTTTGGTTTAGACATGTATCTACTACATGCATCATTTCTCTTGCAAAAAGTTTTTTTTTTCTTCAGTACACTATTTCACAACATCAAGTCCTGAATGTCCAAGCAACAGCTCTTATTTATAGCCAAATTTCATTTAGCAAGCCAATGTACAGTAAATGTGCAGGGAGGGTAACTTGGTTATCCAGAAAAGGCACACTAATCCAGATCTTGTTTCCAGGTGCAACCTGGGAGCACAAGGAAGTTACATGACTTGCTTAGGGCCATACAGTGTGCAAGTGGAAGCTGATGGGTTTGAAACCCACGTCTTTAGCTTTGTAGATCAGTGCTCTTAACCACTATGCTATACTGTCTCCTAATAAGAAAAATACAGTCTTTCTGTATTAATCTAAAAGAAGTCACATTTGTTATAACAAAAGTAGTACCATGATGTAAACATGCCCCCCCTCCAGCAATCTCATGTTGTGCGATTGCTGGTAAGATTTAAGATAGCCTACTGTATTAATTTTCATTAGGTCATTATGCGTTACTGGACTAGGGGCAACATGACCATTTCACACCTCAGAGTGAAAGTTCAAAGCATAGCTCATATTTGCTAAACATATGTGTGTGTGTGTGTGTGTGTATGTGTGTAGTTGTACTGACAGACAGACTGATAGATTGTCCAGTTGAGATGCACCACCCTGTTTTCAATGGAGTAATACTTCTTATGTCATAAAGTCAGAATAACACATGAATGGTAATAATTTCGCACTTTTAAGATCTGGTACTTCCCATTTCTACATATTTTTTTCCATGAAATTATGTTAGGGGTTTGTTCACTTAAAGCAGCAGTATTTGTTAATCAACATGAATTGTATTTTTTAGCAAAAAGATGCATTGCATTCATAATCAGTATATTTCTAACTATCTCACATACTTAAAAATCAGATTTTATAACTCTATAAAGTATTTGCAATTAATGGCTCAAGACATTAGAATGGCTGCCACTGACAATACTTAATATCTGTGGTTGACAGTATCTTCTGTTGTTGTATTATGGTGTATTTTGAAAAATGGTTTGTAAAAAAATTCCCTTTATACCCTAACAAATGCCCTTCCAATTTTCAGCACCCCCATCTATTTCAATCTTCTGGCACCCCGTCTGCAAGCATTGCCATCTGTCAGAGATGCTCTTCCAACTTTGAATTTCCTTGGTCAGCAACAGGTAGACTGGATTACATTCTAATATACAGCACAGAGAAAGACAAATTATACTAAAATGTTTAGTGACTGCTGTGTACAATCAGAGATTATGTCTTCATCTCAGTTAGACTGCTGGAAGCGATGCAAAGATAATAAAAAACAAACATTTGTCAATGCTGAAGGTTTTCTTGCATGGTGTATGTGAGATGGCATTCAGCGGCACTCATGCCACTCATTACTTGGAGCTTCTTCAAGCTTGCCACAGCCATATCGGCTTTGGCAAGGCCTTGTTATACAAGGTACAATAATCCAGGGTGTGTGGTCATAACATATACAATAATGGATGGGGAAGTGTTCTTAATGAGGAATTAATGGTTGCCTGAGGTGTGGGATGCTTCATAAACCCTGAGGGCGAAGCCTGAGGGGTTTACTAAAGCATCCTAAACCAAGGACAACCATTAATTTTGAATTTAAGCACACTTGTCCATCTTTTGTTATTTATAATTGCAGGGCAGCAATTTTTTCCAGCCCTGAGCCCTGAGTACTGAGTCTCACAGACACACACACACACACACAAAGACACACGCACACACACACACTCTCTCTCTCTCTCTCTCTCTCTAGTCTGTCTCTGTCTTTCTGAGACAGTTTTTGTATTTTACATTTTTCTTTGTAAAGTTTTATGCACATGTAGTTTTACGTTTGGTAGACTTTGAATTTAGATCATGATCGCGATCTTACATATGTGAGCGAGAGTCAGAGATATCATCTGATGCAGTTCTCCAGGGCAGTTTTCGAATGGTAAGATCAACCAGATAGACTTATGTTATTTTTATGGAGCATTTTATTTATTTTTTAAAAAAAAAAAGCGACAAGGACTCTAGGAATGGCAGTTCCTTGCTATGCGAGTGAGGAGCCACCTTGTTTGTGAAACCATTTAGCCCACCCAGAAGGAAGTGACTAGCAAATCAGGGAGCGGATGTGTTCGAGTGACTTGGTATGAGTTTGCCATTATATCCTGTGGATTATAACAGCAAATTAACAGCAAATTATAACTTGGTCAGGCAATGGAAAACATTGCTGACCAGTTATTATAAGGTAATAAAGCATTTTGTAGGTGGATGCAACACTTGGCTATGCTTCATGCCTAAGAACCACTAAAGACATACATTATTCCCTTATAACAACATGCCCTGTCATGAGTTAGCCCTTTCTAAATAAACTGCAGTTCCTACTCAGCCAATTCTGTTTTGGTACCTTTATAGAAATTATTATGTGAAATGTTTTTATGCTGCACACATAAAACTACCCAAGTGATATGTGTACTGCAAGCACAATTGCATGCATATGGCATGTGTGCAGCAACCAAGTGTGGAAACCATGATTTTTATGTTAAATTGGGAAAGACTGCATGCATATGGCATTTGTGCAAAAAACACGTGGTCACTGATAACTGCACATGAAAAACTTAAGTGACTTACTCAGGATCACACCATAGACAAGTGGGGTTTGATGAGATTGAAACCCAGGTCTTCATCCCTCCAAGTCTCCTGGATATCAGTTCAGTGCCTTTAACTACTAAGCCATACTGTCTGCACACATACGGTTCACTTGTACTTCAATACATACTGTATCTGACTACATCTACATGCATGCAGCATGCTTGTGGCCACTTTTATGCTTTTCAGTTTTCTTCTATTACTTATCTTGGTTTCACAGTTGAACTGTAGCATACATGCCAATGGAAATACATGTGGTTTTTTCCACTCCAGTACAGAAACTTACCCACAAAACCACTTAATTACTTGTGTCTGGTCTCTACTCCTACAATTTTCTCTCCATAGTTTTGAATGCTTCCATGCAAATGGACTTCAAGGTCCAAACACAAATGTAGTAATAACTTGACACCACACCCACATTGCCAGTCCCTCCCACCCCATGCACACATTCTGTAGTGGGTACAGCCATGCTCCTACAGACAACCCACCAAGTAAAGATATACATAAAACATCTCTTACTTGAGTACAAGGGAGCCAGAGTCAGGAGTCTTTAAGAGATGATGTCCGTAGGTCAGATAGCTGGGGCATATCCCTTTGAAATTAATAGTTATTTATTGCTATTTTATACATTATGATGGTGAGTCAGAGAATAATGGAGGCCACTGTTCTAGTAACAAGGACCTTGTTAGTTGAGCAGTGGCCTTTATTAATCCCCAACTCTCCATCAATGATGTATAAAATACAAACAAAAAATAACCCCATTCATTTCAGTGATGCACACCCCTGCAGTCTCCTTTGCCCTTTGTCATAATGTGCCTTAGTGTGGGGATGTGGAGGTCAGTTTCACGTGGGGGGGGGAAGGATATGCCTGACATAGTGGGGCTCCAAAAGTCTGTGCATGCAATACCATTCAACTGTCTGTGAATGCTGCAAGGGGCAGCTCTAGAATGTCTGTAACATCTCTAAAAGGTACAACATATTTGTTTTGACTGAAATGTGATATGCAAATCAGGAAACATTTAAATATATAATCTATATGTACCCCAGAGCAGTGCATCAGATTTCGGCTTAAAGCCACCTAGTTACTAACCAGTGGTTTTCCTTGCTGAAGCTCTGCCTCCCCCCCAAAAAAAAACTTTGTCCCAAGTTTTTTCCTGACTCCATTCTATTCAATACACATCCCTATGGGTCATGAGGCTTCTCAAAGGTGAAGAAATGTGAAAAACACATCAATATTTCAGTCCTTCCTCCTTTCCCAATCCCTCTGTAAAAAAAAATTATTTACTTTTACTTTCCCAGACATGTGGCCTGAATCTGCAACCTGGAACAATTTGCCACCTGCCCAGTTGTCAGTCTGCTCCCCTTCTCTCCTTCCACCTGAAGCTGGATGCTAGAACTAACCATCACAGGACCCCAACATGGTCCATGATGAAGTCAACTCACCAACCAAACCCACTGAACCTGGGTTGCTTGCTTCTTGCTTGGTTGCTGCTGTGGCTGGTACCTCACTGCACTGATCAAGGCCTATGAAGGCCACGAACACCACGGTCAGCACTGCTGCTAAGCCTAGCTTGGTGCCACAGGGTCTGTGCTGTTTTTTGGGGTTTTACTTTTGCATGTCGAGCCTAATAGAGTAAGTAGGTAGCCAAGTCTTGAGTTAGCTTCTAGCTCACCTTCTGCCCCTTTAGCCAACAGGGGAGATGGAGACTCCCTAAAAGTAGACCAACAGAAATATGCTGCCACAACACTGCTATTGCATGTTCAGTGCTCACCGACTCCTCCAAGCTGTTTTGTGCAGTCCGTCTACTCTGTGGTGGGAAAGACAGTGTTGCACTTGCAAGCCTCATGCACACTTTCTTGGCTGGAGCTCAATCACATCACATGTGATTGTGCTGCCTCTAATAGGCGGAGAGAATGGACAACACAATACAGACACTGTTGAGTCTGGAGAGTACCTGCAGTGTGAGCAGACACAGACCAGGTGAGCACTTATTCTGCTAAAGATTAAATCCAAATTTAATGCTATTATTGCCACACCATTAGAACCACCTAGGCACAAATAAGGTGGGGGGGAGCAATTGTCTCTACCCTGTCTAAATGGTACCCCTGCTTAATGGTAGAAATTCATTCTCAGGTGCTAATGCAATGTTTTCCACTGTGTTCTGCGGTACTGTATTGCCATGCTTCAAGATGTGTCCTGATCATCATGTGGGTTAGTGTCCCTCATTGTTCTTCATTTTGAGTGGCCATGTCCCTCATTTCAGTGACAAATCGTGAGGTATGGTGCATGCTTCCAAGACCCTACTCAGCACAAAGAGTGTTGAGCATGGCCATAGTGCATATGCTCAGTGAATGACAGAATGACAAAGGGAAAGTAAATGAGATGAAGCAGTCATGGAGAAACACATTTGTAGCATTAAATATTCCTTAAGGAATTGCATGGTCCAAAACAAAAAGGATGGGCTTCAGAACACAGAGGCCCCTCTTCGTACATCTGGAATGGAAGATGTTGACTGACTATATCCTATGCATTTAATGCAGTAAGCAAACAACAATACTTTACAAATTAATGGTGATTTAATGACAAAAATCAAAAGCCATTAAACAACTTTCAAAAAGATTAGAATTCACAAGTTTATTTAATTTTTATGGGAATCCAAATAAAAATGTTTTTTAATGACTCTAATTGCTAGCAGTAGTGTAAGAATCAGAAACTGAAATATTTTTTAGATGAGATTTGTACCACCTTATCTGCTGCACACATGGCAAGCATGTAACATGTGAACCTGATGTGATTTTTAAATGATGTTCACACCAGCATAACTGCTGCATTCATGTCAAGCATTCAGCATGCAAACCTGATGTAAATTTTAGATGTTCACAAAATCTTATCTGCTACGCACAGGTCAAGCTTGCAACTTGCAAACCTGATTTGCTTTTTAGACCTGGTTTGCTTAGCATCACTTTGTGTATGCAAACCACATGCAAACATTGCACAATTAAGCATGTGGTATGCATTCTGCATATACACAGCACACCTATATTTCTGTACGGGTAAACATAGTTTCTGTAGTGCTTTGCAAAATGTAAATTCAACTTGCATAGTTCAAGCAGAATCAGTTTTTATTTCTGCTTTGTGCATTATTGCAGAGTTGTCATATTTGACACACACCTTTCTGTTTTTGTGGACTTAGAATTTTACTGCCTGGTAGATTTCTGTAGTGTGCTGCAGGGAATGAGAAGAGTACTATGTTCCATTTATTAAAACCCACAGTTTCACCAGATCTTGACTTACTGTGGGCTTCTGCTGGAAGTGGAAATGGGATATTTCACAGGGTAGAAATCACAAATTTTGATATCTGTAGAAATTGTTCAGTTAAGCAGACCTGTGTTTTGCAAACAATGGAGAAAGCTTTCTTTATGAAGGAATTGTGTCCATCGCCTACAGATTGTCTGGGAGCTGCACCGTTGCTGTCCCCACATGCTATGCAAACTGTGCATCAGATCTAGGGTTGTTTCAATGTCCAGTTCACAGTGACCTTAACCTACTGTAACTCAAGATCTGCAATTTAAAATGACATTAAAATGTCACTGTTCCATCTCTGTCTCTTTAGTAAGGTGCCACATAAAAGTAGCTGAGGTTTTCAAATTAAATGTCAAATATAATTTAGCATTGGAATGTAAAATTTGTGACCACTCATAGACAAAAGATGACAGGTCATGCCTGCTTATTCAAGTAGCATCTGTTCAAGGGGCAGCAGTGGGATGTTAAGGAAAAAGGGACCATACTGTAATTTGGCAGCGTACTGTGCTTTACATCCCATGTGTTTCTGGCATTATTTTTTTTCATTTTGAAGCTGACAGATGTTGGGGCAGTCAGATCACAGTAGGGCTGTACAAAAAATTCTGAAGGTTTGGAGATGAGGTGTTAGCTTTCAGTCTGCTTCTATTTTTTATTTTGAAGTACCGAAATCCAAGCTTTCTGCACTAAAACCTATATATACAGTATATATATATATATATATATATATATATATATATATATATATACACGTATATATGATATATATACAGTACTATCAAGTGCATGCATACATGCAATGAAGTGTGTTAATTTTTGCTAATGTTCAGACTCCCCTTCTTATTTATACTGAAAGAACATATAAGTCATTGAAGTTTTTTTTTTTCTACCATAGCCACTGCTGATCATCAGGGCCAGACTATGGACTAAAGTGGTCATTAGGTAGACCATGGCATTGCCCCCTGTCCCATTTTTTGTGTGCCCTGTAGTACTTTGCCAAATGCAGAATTCCACCAGAATTTCATGCAGTACAGAAATTCTGCTTCCAATAAGTTTTTCAGAATTTTGTTTTTGAATTCCACAGAATTTCAAAACATATTTCTGTGTAAACCACCAAATAACTTTCCACAGATTATGTAAATAGTGGAATACTAGTCTGCAGATTGAAGAAAATGAATCTGTGGCCACACAAGTAATCAGGCCAGCTGGTCAACTAAAGACAGCAGGGGTCGCTATACTAGATCAGAGGACAGAGGACATTCAAGCCAACTGGGAAGCCCTCCAAGTAGTGCCTGATTTAACCAGTCTGGGTTGAGGGGTAATGCCAGGCAACAAATCTTAAGTGCCAAAGGCAAAGGGGCAGGAACAGAGAAAGGGGTAAATGAGACCAGTCTGCCTCTCCTTGCCTGAGATGCCAAAACAAAAGTCGAGGGTCCAACCATTCAACCTTAGGATCAAGCATGCCCTCATGGGAGCTGGAGCCCCCAATAAACTGCCCAGGGACCAGGATGAAGGGGCAACTGACCTTGATCCAACTAAGACTGAGGACTGTGGAGCAACAACTCAGATGGATACTGAGTTGCTTATACCAACTGAGGTGAAAATCTCCTTTCAGCCTAGCTGTGCCACCACTGTCTAGGAGAACACTGCAGGAACAAAGCCAAATGATAGCCAGAAACCTTCCCACTTCTCTGAAGACCCTGCTACCTGCTGAAGGGGGTTTGCATACTGTTGAGAGGACTGAACAAATGTTAGAATGAAATGGACTGTGGCTATCAATTGTCTAAAGTTGTTTCTCCACTGTTTCACTTCTCTATTCTACTCTCTTCACATTGCAATCTTTCAAGTTGAACCTATATTTGATCTTAGATCCAGTATCCCCTCTCACTTTCCTGACAGGTGAGCCCCACTGAGCAGACCACAAGGTACTAGTTTATTGTTTTAGTTCTTTACATGTTATTACACACTAGGTATATTATGTTTTATTTTTATGTCATTTGTCCATTTAGTCCAGCCAAGTCAAATGTGATGGTAATGCAGCCTGATGTCAGATGCACAGGTAATCATTCCTGGGGGGAGTATGCACAGGGACGTAGGAGAAGAGAGAGAAGTTAAAGGGTCTTTTGCAGTGTCTTTTCTGAATCAGAGGGAGTGGTCACGGGAGCTGGGGAGCATCAGTCTCCAGTCTAATGTTATGTCTTTGTATATTGTTTATGTAATAGCTTTTAGCTGAACCAATAAACTAAACATGTAACTATCTCCAGTCTGTACATATATTTCACAGAACCTAGCAGTTTTGTTGGTTTGGGTAAACCTTTGCAACCTGAGTCAATCAAGATGGTGCAAGAAGAGTTATTATGATTTTTCTCCTTAGCTGATAGAGCCCCTTGGAGCCAAGAGCTGCAGGGATACTGCCTGCTTTAGTGGCAGAAAAATAACCTGGGTGTGTGGCATCAGCTGGGGATGTAAGTGAAAGGGCTTGATAATAAAGCATGTCTGTTCCTATAACTGTCAAAAAGTATGTACAGCAGAGTGATTCTTCCTTGACTGTAACTGCATTCAGCAGAACTCAGTATTTTAGCTTAGACCAAGAAAGCTCAGGCAGCCAAGGTTACTAGATACTTATTACGAGGAGCAGGTATGGGATCTACAGCAGTTTCAAAAGATTCTGCACAGGGTTGGGGTGCACAGACAAACTCAATGGCAAACAAGAACAGACAGTCCAGCACTCACCACCCAGATAAAAAGGATCCTTTGAGAAAGGAGAGTTTATTCTCTGAAACTTGTCAGGAGACGTGTGCTTGTTTTTATTTTGGCACTAACATAGAAACATAGAAACATAGAATTTGATGGCAGATAAGGACCACTTGGCCCACCCAGTCTGCCCATTTCCCTACCTAATGGATAAGCTGCAGATCCTAGTTAACCAGCAGCCTACTTCTTCCTACCCCCACCCCTAGAATTGCCTTATGACTGTCCCATGCATGCTTAAATTCCACCACTGTTTTTGACTCCACAACCTCCTCCGGAAGGTCGTTCCATGCATCCACAACCCTATCTGTAAAAAAATACTTCCTTAAATTACCTCTGAGCCACCCACCCTCTGTCTTCAAATTGTGCCCCCTTGTTCTTGCACACCTCTTTTTTTGAAAGATGCTACCCTCTTGGACTTTGTTGATTCCCTTGAGGTACTTGAAAGTTTCTATCATGTCCCCCCTCTCCCTCCTTTCCTCGAGGCTATACATTTTAAGCTCCTTAAGTCTTTCTTCATATGTCTTCCGGTGCAGACCCTGCACCATTTTAGTTGCCCTCCTCTGGACAGCTTCCATCCTGTCTATGTCTTTGCGGAGATTGGGCCTCCAGAACTGCATGCAGTACTCCAGATGGGGTCTCACCAGCTGTCTGTGCAGAGGGATGATAACTTCCTGTTTTCTACTGGTGTTGCCTCTCCCTATGCATCCCAGTATCCCCCCAGCCCTCCTTGCTGTCCTCTCATATTGCTTGCCACCTTTAGGTCATCTGATATGACTACCCCCAGGTCCCTTTCCATTTTTGTTGTTGTTAGTATCTCACCCCCCATTGTGTACTCTTCCCATGGGATTTTGTTTCCCAGGTGCAATACCTTGCACTTCTTAGCATTGAATCTAAGCTGCCAAACATTTGACCATTCCTCTAACCTTGCCAAGTTCCTTCTCATCCTTTCCACCCCACCTTGTGCATCAACTCTGTTGCAGATCTTTGTGTCATCAGCAAAGAGACATACTTTTCCTTCCAGTCCCTCTGCAATGTCGCTTATAAAGACATTGAAGAGGACCGGTCCTAATACTGAACCCTGAGGTACCCCCACTAGTAACCCCCCTTTCTTCAGAGTGGACTCCATTTACTATTACTCTATGTGTCCTATGCTCCAGCCAATTCTTTACCCAGGCTGTCATCTTGGGACCCACTTCCAGGCTGGCTAACTTGTATATTAATGTTTTGTGTGGGACTGTGTCAAATGCCTTGCTAAAGTCTAGGTAGACCATGTCCACAGCCCCTTCCTGATCTACTACTTTGGTCACCCAGTCAAAGAAATCTATCAGATTCATCTGGCATGACCTTCCGCTGTGAATCCATGTGGCCTTGGGTCCCTGCCCTCTGGCCTCTAGATACTCGACAATTCTTTCCTTCAGAGTGATTCCATCATTTTCCTATCACTGAGGTTAAACTAACAGGTCTGTAGTTTCCTGCTTCTGCCCTGCTCCACTTTTGTGAAGGGAATCACATCTGCCCTCCTCCAGTCCTCGGGTACCACCCCATCCTCCCATGATTTGTTAAAGAGGGTAGTCTGTGGTGTCACTAGTTCTACCCTTAGTTATTTTAGAATTCTGGGATGAATCCCATCAGGCCACATTGCTTTGTCCACCTTCAGTTTTAAGAGTACTTTCAGAACCCTTTCTTCTGTAAATGGGCTGGTATCAACTTCTATATCCAGAGTGTTTCTATTGTTTGTTTAAGGTACCTCCCCCTCTTCATTTGTAAATACTGAGCAAAAATATTTGTTTAGTATCTCTGCCTTTCAGTCACCCTCTGCCCACCCCCTTCCCTTTATTAAGCCTCACTATCCCTCCCTTGCTTCCTTCACTCCCTGATGTACCTATAAAAGGTTTTATCCCCCTTCTTAACTGAGTTGGCTATCTTTACCTCAGTTTGGGCCTTTGCTGTTCTGACTGCCTTTCCAGCTTCCTTTTGCTTTAACTGATACAATTCTCTGTCCTGCTCCTTCTGTGATTCCTTGTACTTCCCGAATGCTTTCTTTCTCTCTTGAACCTTCACTGCTTCTTCCTTTGAGAACCATAGTGGTTTCTTACATTGTTTTGTTTTGTTTATTTGCTTCACACAAAGGCTTGTTACCTCTGTGATGGCAGTTTTTATTATTCCCTCATTGTTCTTCCACCTTTCCTTCCTGCCCATTTGCTAGTGCATTCCTTAGGCACTCACCTATTTTGGCAAAGTCAGCCCTCCTAAAGTCCAATACTTTTGCCTTTGTATGGCTTGACTCTATTGTTGTGTTTATTGTGAACCATACTGTTCAATGGTCACTAGTTTCCAGATGGCTACCCACTTCTACATCTGTGATCCTCTCCATCTCCATTTGTGAGAACCAGGTCTAAGATTGCTCCCTCTCGAGTGGGTTCCAATACTAGTTGTCTAAGGCATGCCCCCTGTAGGGCATCTAGAATAACACCACTCTTCGAAGTGGCTGCTGCAACTGCACTCCAGTTAACATCTGGCATATTTAGATCACCCATCAGCAATGTCTCCCCTTTTTCTGCCATTCTAAGTATACTTTCTATCATTTCCTTGTCCATTTCCTCCACCTGAGAGGGGGTCTGTAAACAACCCCTGTGCGGATTGTGGTGCCATTGCCTGTCTCCAAATTGACCCACAGTGCTTCTTCTCCTCCCTGTTTACCCTTTTGTTCTGTTGCTTTGATTTCTTACTTTATGTAATGAGCTACTCCTCCTCCTCTTTTACCCTCCCTGTCCCTCCTGTAGATAGTGTATCCTGGTATGTTTACGTCCCAGCCATGGTTTTGTGTGTACCATGTTTCTGTGACTGCTATGATATCCAGATGTTCCTCCTCCATCAAGGCCACTAATTCAGGAAGCTTGTTACCCAGACTATGGGCATTGGTACTCATTGCTCTCCATTTTTTGATGGCTTTACCTTCTGTTGCAGCATCCCCCGCTGACCTTTCTACCTCAGACTTTTTCTCATTTAGTATCCTGTTTTGTATTAGAGGCTGGGATTTTCCTGCTGCTTATCAGTGCCTCCCCCTTGACTTGTTTAAAAGCTTGCCAATGAAGTATTTTAACCGATTGCTCAAAAGACTTGTTCCCTTCCTGGACAGATGCAGACCATCCTGCCAGTATAGGCTGGTGTCCCTCCAGGTGGAACCCAAGTCCCCAATGAAGCCAAAACCCTGTGCTCCATACCATTTTTTCAACCATTCATTAAACTGCATGGTGCAAGGTACCCTCCCCTCACCCATGCCATTGACAGGCAGCACCTCTGAGAAGGATACTGTGTGTGCTACTTGTCTTAGGCTCCTCCCCAACTCTACAAAGTCCTCCTGCACTGCTCTAATCTCATGATGCACCAAGTCATTAGTCCCTAGGTGGACAATGACGTCCAGCTCAGACTCCTGTGCAGCTGTTCTCGTGATCCTGAGGATGCGCTTCCTGTCTCTCCAAGCCATGGCACCAGGCAGGCACCTTACTTCAGTTTTCCCTGCTCCTCCCAGTTCTATCCCAATAATAACTGAGTCCCCCACCAGGAGCTGCTTCCTTTCCCTGTGGTGTCCTCTGCCTCCTTCCTGTGGGCCTCCCTTGTGACAGTTGTCCTCAGCCTCCTTAGTCTCTTCTGTGGGTGTATCCATAGGGGAACTATGCTCCCCCAGAATGGTGTATGGATTGTGGAGTGGAACAACTGACTGGGTGTGCCCCTGTTCCACCATCCTCACCCTTCCTGAGCCCACTGTGGTCCAACTGCTAGGCTTTCTTCACAACCTCTGAGGTAGTGGTGTTGGATCTGGTGCTCCCTGGATGGGGGAGGTTCCCTTCCTACTGTCCAGTGTGGCCTGGGCAAGGTTCCCTTACTACTGTCCAGTGTGGCCTGAAGACGGGCAACTTCCTCCCTCAGGGCAGAGAGCTGTCTGTAAATAGGGCAGCATCTCAGCCTCCAGAAAGACTCCTGAAGACAGCCTGCCCACAGCCATTACATTGCACTACCCCACATGTTTATCTACTTTTTTGTGTGTGTGTGTGTGATTGGTTTTTATAGAAATATATATATTATACAATTTGAATGCTTATATTGTCAGTGCAGTGTGCTAGAGAGGATATGACAGTGATATGCACCTTGCACTCTTGAGGAAATGATGTCAGAACCCCAGGTATAAACTATTTCCAGAGGTGTGGGGAGAGGGTGGGCAGGGGTTGGGCTGAAACTGTGCCCTCACAAAACAATCAGCTAAAAGCTCTGACCCACGGCTGCAATGAGTGCCTTCCTGTCAGCAAGATGCCCCACGCAACAATCTAACAGAGAAAATACCCTGCTAATCAAACAGAGAAAAATCCAGACATCCAAGTCAGACACAGGTAAACCTCCCCAGCCCCAAAACAGCCTGGTGATTTGTGCTCTGAAAGCAGTCAGCCCAAAATAAGTCAGCTGTGCACCTGGACAGACATAGTAAACAGTATTCTGTCCCTCAGGGTTTAAACTCTTCCTGCACTGAAAATCTTAACAATTGTAATAAAAGTAAAGCTAGATCCACCTCCCTCTGTTGCTTGAAAGACTGTCTTTCCTGATAATTCTAAGTTCCTTATTTCACCTTTCAGTTAGAAGTAGCCTCCACCTGAAGAATATCTGCTATAAACCAAAGACAATTGTAAGGTTCACTTCTCTCTGTTGCGAGCACAACTCACTTTCTTGCAAATCCTATGTTCAGTATTGCAGCTTCCAGCCAGAGGTAGCTTCACCTGAAGAATATTAGCTGTTCTGATGAGTTTGCTATAAAACACTTGCTTATAATACTGTTGTTCTCAGGTCTGTAAGACTCTTCCAAAGCTATTGGCAGATAAGTAGCTATGATGTAAGCACTTCCTGACACAGTCTGGCCTGGCCTTTTAAGGCACACACAGATAAACACAAAAAACAGTTTCCACCCCCTGGGGCACTGTCTGGGTCAAATACACAGCCACCTATACCTGCACTTACTTCAGGACTTATGACAAATTCTTAGCCCAGGGTTTAAACTCTTCCTGTACTGAAAATCTTAACAATTGTAACAAAAGTAAAGCAAGATCCACCTCTCTCTGTTGCTTGAAAGACTGTCTTTCCTGATAATTCTAAGTTCCTTATTTCACCTTTCAGTTAGAAGTATCCTCCACCTGCAGAATATCTGCTACAAACCAAAGACAATTGTAAGGTTCACCTCCCTCTGTTGTGAGCACAACTCGCTATCTTGCAAATCCTATGTTCAGTATTGCAGCTTCCAGCCAGAGGTAGCTTCACCTGAAGAATATTATCTGTTCTGATAAGTTTGCTATAAAACACTTGCTTTTAATACTGTTGTTCTCAGGTCTGTAAGACTCTTCCAAAGCTATTGGCTGATAAGTAGCTATGATGTAAGCAATTCCTGACACAGTCTGGCCTGACCTTTTAAGGCGCAAACAGATAAACACAAATAACAGTTTCCACCATCTGGGGCACTGTCTGGGTCAAATACACAGCCTGTACCTGCAATTACTGCAGGACTTATGACAAATTCTTAGCCCAGGGTTTAAACTCTTCCTGCACTGAAAATCTTAACAATTGTAACAAAAGTAAAGAAGTGAGTGATCACAGAGCCACCAAAGATCCACCATCCTGGAAGGGCAAGAGTAGCTCTCTGGCCCACTCTAGCTGCTGGAGGTCTGCCTCTGAGCAAGTAAGGGGTCTACTGAGAAATATATGATATTCTTGTCTCAGAACAGGACAATCAGGAGCTTAAAGGGCACACAGGTATAAAATAAGGAGAGAGAGAAGAAAAAAAACAGAGGAAAGAGTAAGGATTGCAAACAATTAAGAGGCCAGAAATAAGACATGATGGGAGTGGTGCAGTGCAGTGACTGTGGAGCAGCAGTCTTCCGGGAGACGTTCTGGAGGATGCGGTGTTGTCCCATCTGCAGGCACCTCTCTGGACTGAGGAAGGAGGTTGCTCATCTGCAGGCTGAGTTTGCCAGGATTTGTGGGACCTCCTCTTCCATTCAGGGACCACCAATGCCACTGCCGCTGTCTCAGAGGTTGCTAAGAAAGAGGAGTGGTTGGACCACAGTGGGCTCAGGGAAGGTGGTGGTGGAGGATCAGAGGCACACCCCTCCAGTTGTACCTCTCCACAATTCCTATGCCATTCTGGCAAAGTGTGGTTCCTCTATAGAGGCACCCGCAGTGGAGACCAAGGAGGATGCTGGGACCTTCCACAAAGGAGACCCACAGGAGGGTGGCAGGGGACCCCACAGGGGAAGGAAACAACTCCTGGTGGGGGACTCCATTGTTAGGAAGGTAGAACTGGGGAGGAAGGGGAGAGGGAGGTAAGGTGCCTGCCTGGTGCCATGGCTCAGAGGGACTGGGAGTGAATCCTCAGGATTGCCAGAGCAGCTGCACAGGGGAAGGAGATGGATGTCATTGTCCACCTAGGGACAAATGACCTGGCTAAGAAAGGGGTTAGAGAAGTGCAGGAAGAGTTTATGGAATTGGGGAGGGGCCTTAGACAAGTAGCACGCATGGTAACCTTCTTGGAGGTGCTGCCCATCTATGGTGTAGGAGAGGCTAGGGTGTTCTGCACCATGGGATTCAATCAGTGGTTGAAAAACTGGTGTGGAGCTCAGGGATTAGGCTTCTTCATGGACTGGGGGTCCACCTGGAGTGATGCAAGCCTATACTGGCATGATGGGCCGCATATGTCCAGGACGGGAACCAGGATCCTAGGTGATAGGTTTAAATGCTTCATTGGCAAGCATTTAAACTAGCCAAGGGGGAGGCAGTGGAAAGGAGCAGGGAAATCCTAGCCCCCCCCAAAATATCTCAGTAGTAAGTGCGGTAAACACCAACATAGAGATGTCAATAGGGAGAAGTGCAGGGGTAAATGGAGAAAGAGACAAATGCAATAAGGACAGGGATGGGTCAAAAAGGGGTAAGGTCATCAAGAAATGGAGGACAATGAGTACCAACACCCGTAGTCTGGGCAACAAACTCCCTGAGCTGGTGGCCTTGATGGAAGAGGGATGCCTGGATATCGTAGCAGTCACAGAAACACGGTACACTGAGAACCATGACTGGGATGTTAACATTCCAGGGTACATAACCTACAGGAGAGACAGGCAGGGGAGAAGAGGGGGAGGAGTAGCTCTCTAGGTAAAGGAAGGAATAAAAGCAACTGAACACAAGAGTAAACAGGGAGGAGAGGAGGCACTGTGGGTCACCTTGGAGACTGGAAAGGGCACCACAATCTGCACAGGGGTTGTGTACAGACCCCCATGTCAGGTGGAAGGAATGGACAAGCCTATGAAAGAAGAAATTCTTAGGATGGCAGAGAAAGGGGAGATACTGTTGATGGGAGACCTGAATATGCCAGATGTTAACTGGAGCACATTTGCTGCAGCCACATCCAAGAGCAGGGCCAATCTTGATGCCCTACAGGTGGCAGGCCTCAGACAGCTAGTTTCGGAACCCACTCATGAGGGAGCAATCTTAGACCTCGTACTCTCAAACGGGGCAGTGAGAGGATCTCAGATCTAGAAGTGGGTTGCCATATGGGAACAAATGACCATCAAACAGTGTGGTTCATGTTAAACTCAGCTACAGAGTCAAGCCATACAAAAGTGAGGGTACTGGACTTCAGGAGGGCTGACTTTGGCAAGATGGGAGAGTGCCTCAGAAAAGCATTAGCAAACAGGCTAGAAGGAGGGGTGGAGCAACAATGGGGAATCATCAAAACTGTCATCACAGAGGCAACAAGCCTTTGTGTGAAGCAAATAAACAAATCAAAATGAAAGAAAAAGCCACTATGGTTCTCAAAAGAGGTAGCTGTGAAAGTCAGGAAGAAAAAGATAGCATTTAGGAAGTATAAGGAAACACAGAAGGAGCAGGACAGAGAGCTGTACCAGTTAAGGCAGAAGGAAGCAGGGAGGGAAGTCAGAATAGCAAAGGCCCAAACTGAGGAAAAGGTAGCCAACTCGGTTAAGGAGGGGGATAAAACCTTTTATAGATACATCAGTGAGCGTAGAAAGACAAAGGGAGGGATAGTGAGGCTGAATAGAATGAACGGTGGGTGGGCAGAGGGGGACAGTGAAAAAGCAGGGATACTGAACAAATATTTTTGCTCAGTATTCACAAAAGAGGAGGGGGAAGTGCCTAATCCAATTAACAGAAGCCCTCTTGATGGGGGGTCGATCCTAGTCCTTTCACAGATGAAAGGGTTCTGCAAGAACTCCTAAACCTGAAGGTGGACAAAGCAATGGGCCCTGATGGAATTCACCCCAGAATTCTAAAAGAATTAAGGGGGGATCTAGTGAAACCACTTGCTACTCTTTTTAATAAATCATGGGAGGATGGTGTGGTACCTGAGGACTGGAGGAAGGTAGATGTGATTCCCCTTCATAAAAGTGGGACCAAGACAGAGGTAGGAAACTACAGAACTGTCAGTTTGACCTCTGTGGTAGGTAAAGTGATGGAGTCACTTCTGAAGGAAAGAATTGTTGAGTACCTAGAGGCCAGTGGGGCACAGGACCCAAGGCAGCATGGGTTCACAGCGGGAAGGTCATGTCAGACGAATCTAATAGATTGCTTTGACTGGGTGTCCAAAGTAGTAGACCAGGGAGGGGCTGTGGACATGGCCTACCTTGACTTTAGCAAGGCATTTGACACAGTCCCACACAAAAGATTAATAGTCAAATTAACCAGCCTGGAGAGGGTCCCAGGGTGGTAGCCTGGGTAAAACATTGGCTGGACAATAGGACACAGAAGGTAATTGTAAATGGAGTCCACTCAGAAAAAAGAGGGGTTACTAGTGGGGTACCACACGGTTCAGTGCTGGGTCCAGTCCTTTTTAATGTCTTCATAAGTGACATTGCAGAGGGACTGGAAGGAAAAATATGCCTCTTTGCAGATGACACAAAGATCTGCAACAGGGTTGATACACAAGGAGGCATGGAAAGGATGAGAAGGGACTTGACAAGATCGGAGGAATGGTCAGAAGTATGGCAGCTTGGATTCAATGCAAAGAAGTGCAAAATAATGCACCTGGGAAACAAGAACCCAGGGGAAGAATACACAATGGGTGGGGAGGTAGTAACAACAACGAAAAAGGAAAGGGACCTGGGGGTAATCATATCAGATGACCTTAAGGTTAGCAAGCAATGTGAGAAGGCAGTAGAGAGGGCTGGGGGTATACTGGGATGCATAGGGAGAGGCATCACCAGCAGAAAACAGGAAGTTGTTATCCCTCTGTACAGACAGTTGGTGAGATCCCATCTGGAGTACTACATCCAGTTCTGGAGACCCCATCTCCGTAAGGACATAGACAGGATAGAGGCAGTCCAGAGGAGGGCAACTAAAATGCTGCAGGGTCTGCAAGAAAAGCCGTACGAGGAGAGACTAAAGGAGCTTAATATGTATACCATTGAAGAAAGAAGGGAGAGGGGGGACATGATAGAAACTTTTAAGTACCTCAGTGGAATCAACAAAGTCCAAGGGGATAGCATCTTTCAGAAAAAGAGACGTTCAAGAACAAGGGGACACAATTTAAAGATGGGGGGGAGGTTCAGGGGCAATGTGAGGAAGTATTATTTCAGAGAGAGGGTAGTGGATACATGGAACAGCCTTCCTGAGGAGGTTGTAGGGTCTAAAACTGTGGGAGAATTCAAAAATGCATGGGACAGACATAAGGCAATTCTTGTGGGGGGTAGGAAGAAATAGGCTGTTGGTTAACTAGGATCTGCGGCCTATCTCGTAGGTAGGGAAATGGGCAAACCAGATGGGCCTAGCAGTCCTTATCTGCCGTCAAAGTCTATGTTTCTATGTTTCTAAGATTCACCTCCCTTTGTCGCTTGAAAGACTGTCTTTCCTGATAATTCTTTTTTTTGCAAGTAACCAAGCTTTATGAACCATATCCAACATAAGATATATACCAAACAAGTACATGATACATAGAAACCATAAAATAATAAATAAAAAAGTAACAAAGCGAAACAAGACCCCCAAAACCCCCCTCAGTGATAAAAAGGAACAACAAAAAAAGTATCCATCCAACCCCCAACCCACCCCTGGCAGCTATCCCTATGGTTGACTCACATGAATAATATATATAATCATAGTGTATCCTCAGAAAACGGACAAAGAACAATCCGACTATACGTGATTTAACTGGGTCCACAAGAGGAGGCATCAAGGAGGAAAGGATACACAAAATTAATGCACCAAGCCAGGGTCGATATCTTCCCAATGATAAAAAACGAGAGTACGGGACTATATCTCTAGTAGCCGTACCTATCCTTCAAGCATTGGAATAGCTTACCCCAACACTGTTGAAATATTGGTGAAGCATTATAAAAAGAGAGAACCGATCTTTCTGCATTCAATGCGTTCATAAACTCCTCCCACCACTCCCCGAGCGATGGAGTCCAGTCACCTCTCCAGTGGCGCAAAATTATTAATTTAGTTACCGATGCTACCATGGCTATTCGACATTTGGTTAATTTTCCTTGTATTTTATCAAACACCCCGAATATACAAGCCTCTGGAGTGAAAAACCTATCCAGATCATAAAATTGACCAATCCTTTGCTTCACCAAATGCCACAATCCCACCACCTTGGGGCAGGTCCAAAATTTATGGTAACTGGTAGCCAGAGAATCGTTACACTCGGTACAATGCGCTGCAAACCGACTACCCATCCTAGAAAGTTTAGCTGGTGAAAAATATAGGTTTCCTGATAATTCTAAGTTCCTTATTTCACCTTTCAGTTAGAAGTAGACTCCACCTGCAGAATATCTGCTACAAACCAAAGACAATTGTAAGGTTCACCTCCCTCTGTTGTGAGCACAACTTGCTTTCTTGCAAATCCGATGTTCAGTATTGCAGCTTCCAGTCAGAGGTAGCTTCACCTGAAGAATATTAGCTGTCACTTGAAATTAAAAAAGACACTTTTTGAACTTATTATTGAGCAGCTGCTTTATATGTGTGGTACGTGCTGGACTGTTCTTGTAAGTATGGGATCTCTCCTCAGTCTCCAGTGGTACTCCGAGCTGTGTGCCACAGAGTTTCAGCCTGCCATAGTTGCAGGAAAATATGTTGTGGAGAAGGATTGGCTGAGGATGTAGAGACACTGGCTCTAAATAAAGTATCCTACATAGGCCCTTTCCATGGAGTGTACATAGCTGGCTCAGTGGAGAAGGCCACTGGCAGGAAACTAGGATGCAGGTCCATATATTTGAGTAGGCAGCAGTTTAGAAAAACATTTGGCTCTGCCTCCTCAAACATCTGAGAATGGATCCCTAGTTCTCATCTGCCAGACCTGGAACATACAAACATTCCGGTGTTGAGGAGTTGGGTCCCAGTCCAGCATGGCACCCAAGGGATGGCACAGCATAGCAGAGCTCAGGCAAATACTGAGGATTACAACAGATGTGTCTGGGATTGAGGACAGTGGAGGGATAAGACTGTGTTTAAAGCTATGAGGCACCCATCTACAAGGGGTAGAGGGACGTGCGAGAATACATATGAATTCCCCCTTTTGACACTACCTCACACACCATGCAGTGACACTTGAGCTCTTTTACACATGCTGGGGGTCTATATCACTTGTTGGGGTCTATCATCCTTTTATCCAGCTACTACCCTCCAATGTGTTCAGTTCACAAACAGTGCTCATGTTAACATAATGGCTGTGATGCAACATTAATAGGCAACCAAGCAGACAAACACAAAAAAATAAGGTTGCACTCATCCTGCAAGGGGGAGTTCCCATAGAAGCACACTCAGACATCCAAAATGGGTGTGTCACCAGAATTTTATTTGAAGAACTACGAAACAGTGCTAGATATCCATACAATGCAAATTAGCATGGAGGAAATATCCATAAGGAACACCCACTGTCCACAACTTGCCCCAGTGCTTCAGTCACCTCACCTTCTTCAGGGCGCATGGCAAGGGCAGACATTGCAATGTGTCCCTTTTATATTGCCTGTCTAGTGACAAAAGTAGGCAGTGCTGTACATGTATCTAATAACATAAATTCAATAATTCCCGCAATGAGAATATTCATAAATATTACAGTAAAAGCACATTCATAGAAAATACACATTCCAAATCAAGAAATAGGCACAGTAAATCTCAAGTGGCTAAAGGGTTCTGAACAGTGGCATAAGAAAAATGTTCATATTTATAGTGGGAGCTTACATTCCTACCTCTAAATAGTAGTAGTAGTAGTAGTAGTAAAACCATTTGTTTTTATACAGGAAAAGGTTCATGTCATAAGGGTAAAAATTACCCTGTTTTCAAGACAGTCCTGATTCAGATGTTATACCCATATGTAAAACTATACATAGAACATCATACATAATATCTCTACAATATACGTTAAACACACATTTATTAATTAAATTTAAGTTTAACATCACAATTCATACAAATTATTAACAGTAACATTCTGTAATAAACATGGATTTCAAGCTGTTATTAAATTCTCCATAAAACGTTAAAGAGTGCATTGAATAAGATAATCTGTTCCATCTTTCAGAAACTTGATATTTTAAAATGTTTACTCCAAATTTGGTCCTTTGTCTGGGAATTGCTGTTTTATTTTCACGTACCGATCTAGTTAGTATTCTTGTAGTGTAGGGACAGGACATTTCCGTAGTGGAAATGTAATGTGTTAGGTATTTTGTGAGATATTTATGGGGCAGTTTTAGCCAGGCCGTACTATTTCTTACCTCAAGGTTATACCACTTTAAGTCTTTCAATAAATTACAATGATGCATGTGGAAACTACTTCCTAATATAAACCTTGCTAAACTATAGTAAAACTTGTCTTATTTTACCAACATGCATTTATTTGTCACACTATAAATAATAATACAATACTCTAATCCTGGCATAACCTGCTATTCGACCAAAGTCCTGTGCGTCTTAATATCCAGGCACCTTGAGGTACACCTCAATGCCCCAGTTTTTCACTTGTTTCTCTTATCAAATAAATTAGGTGAACTATCTACATTTTTGTAGTTCACATGGAGATATGATAAGCATTTATTGTAATTCAAAACCAACATTAGATTATTGTCAAAACAAAACTATCTAGGAAGAAAAATGCGGCAGCCATCCACAAGTGCTAACTCATGTAGAAATGAGAAACATGATTTAGGACCAGATGCATTAATTAAAAAAAAGGAAAAAAACAAACAGCCAGTGGTGTGTCAGCATTAAGACATACTCCTTCATATCAAGGTGGGGGGGTAGACAGGATGCAAAAAGCTGAAATATCTGTCTGGTATAATACTATACCCTAAAAGTTTATAGATTACAAAATGGGTTTGAATTCAGTAATATCATTCAAACTAAGTGGTTTTAGGGATTTGAGTTTTTACTGTATGTCTGTTGGCTTTCTTTGTGCAATAGAAGTTGTAGGGGCTTGGCTAGGGTGCACCACACCATGGTATTCAATCGTTGGTTGAAAAACTGGTGCAGAGCTCAGGGATTTGGCTTCATTGGGGACTAGGGGCCTACCTGGAGTGATGCAGGCCTATACTGGCATGATGGTCTGCATCTGTCCAGGAGGGGAACCAGGATCTTAGGTGATAGGTTTAAATGATTCATTGGCAAGTATTTAAATTAGCCAAGGGGGAAGCACTGTAAATGAGTAGGGAAATCCTAGCCCCCACAAATCAGGGTAGCAAGTGAGGTAAACACCAAGATAGAAATGTCAATAGAGAGAAGGGCAGGGGTAAATGGAGAAAATTGCAAAGGCAATAAGGACAGAGATGGGGCAAAAAGAAGTAAGGCCATTAAGAAATGGAGGGTAATGAGTACCAATGCCGGTAGTCTGGGCAACAAGCTCCCTGAACTGGTGGCCTTGATGGAAGAGGGATGCCTGGATATCGTAGCAGTCACAGAAACATGGTACACAGAGAACCATGACTGGGATGTTAATATACCAGGATACACAACCTACAAGAGAGACAGGGAGGGCAGAAAAGGGGAGGAGTAGCTCTCTATGTAAGGGAAGGGATAAAAGCAACAGAACAAAAGAGTAAACAGGGAGGCGAGGAGGTACTGTGGGTCACCTTAGAGACTGGAGATGGAACCACAATACACACAGGAGTTGTATACAGACCCCCGTCTTGGGGAGGGAATCGACAAGGATATGATAGAAGGCATCCTTAGAATGGCAGAGAAAGGGGAGATACTGTTGATCTGGGACCTGAATATGCCAGATGTTAACTGAAGCACCTTTAATACTTGGTAATACTTGATAAATTAAGACAAAGAAGGCCCATTTAATTATCTCTCACACCTAGTGGGGTTAGTTACCTAACTGATTTTGGATCAGAAAATCATCTAAGCTGATCTTAAATTGCTCAAAACACAGAGCCATTACTATGTTACTAGGTAAAGAACTCCATAATTTTGCAGCCACATCCAAGAGCAGGGCCATTCTCAATGCCCTACAGGTGGCATGCATCAGACAGCTAGTTTTGGAACCCACTCATAAGGGAGCAATCTTAGACCTCGTACTCTCAAATGGGGCAGTGGGAGGATCTCAGATCTAGAAGTGGGTCGCCATCTGGGAACAAGTGATCACCAAACAGTGTGGTTCACGATAAACTCAGCTACAGAGTCAAGCCATACAAAAGTGAGAGTACTGGAGTTCAGGAGGACTGACTTTGGCAATATGAGAGAGTGCCTTAGAAAAGCACTAGCAAACAGGCTAGAAGGAGGGGTGGAGCAACAATGGGGAATCATCAAAACTGCCATCACAGTGGCAACAAGCCTTTGTGTGAAGCAAATAAACAAATCAAAATGAAAGAAAAAGCCACTATGGTTCTCAAAAGAGGTGGCAGGGAAGGTTAAGGAGAAAAAGATAGCATTTAGAAGTATAAGGAAACACAGAAGGAGCAGGACAGAGAACTGTACCAGTTAAGGCAGAAGGAAGCAGGGAGGAAAGTCAGAATAGCAAAGGCCCAAACTGAGGAAAAGATAGCCAACTCAGTTAAGAAGGAGGATACAACCTTTCATAGGTACATCAGGGAGCATAGAAAGACAAAGGGAAGGATAGTGAGGCTGAATAGAATGAACAGTGGGTGGGCAGAGAGGGACAGTGAAAAACAGGGATACTGAACAAATACTTTGGCTCAGTATTCACAAAAGAGGAGGAGGGGGAGGTGCCTAATCCAATTATTTATTTATTTAAGAATTGGATTTACAGCCTTTGAGTCAAAGATTCATTTACAAAGGCACCTCATCGCAGGGAGGGCAGACAAGAAAAACAGTGTGAAATACAAGAGAGGTAACATACAGGCGCAGGATACATATAAGAATAAGAACACATTATCGCAAGGAATAATAGACATTGTTGCATACAGTAGATATTAGTTATATAGAGTAGCAGTCCAGGGGACATTGTCAGGCATTTTTGTAGCATAGCAGTCGACCGGACATTGTCAGGCTGGAAGAGTGGCGTGCGGATATCATACCATCACAGTAAATTAGTGGCAATTACAGCTTCAGGCATCTAAGAGGAAATTCTGGAGGGCAGCTTTGAAGGGGCCAGGTTTGGTGAGATTCATGATGGAGGGCGGGAGGGAGTTGAACCATATGAGGGCACAGCAGTGGAAAGACCTTTGGGCTAATGAGGTCTTGGTATGGGGCACCTGGAGGGTGGACTTGACTGCACTCCAGGTGGAAACAACTGGGGATGCATGCTGCAGGGACACGGCAACCCCTGGGGGTGATATGCCTAGCAGGGATTTTTTGGCAAGTAGGTAGATTTGGTAGCGCAGGCATTTGTCAAAGGTGAGTAGGTTGGTGGTAGAATAAAGTAGGCAGGTATGAGTCCAGTGGGGGGCGCCTGTCAGGAGCCTGCATGCCTTATTTATTGGGGTCTGAATCTTAGTGAGGGCAGAGTTGTCAGCTGTGGCACAAATAGGTAGGCCGTAGTCTACTAAGAACAGGATGGAGGAGTTGATGGCCAGACGGTGGGAGGTTTGGGGGAGGCAAGCTTTATGTCAATAGAGGAGGCCAATCCGAGAATTTATAGCTGAGGACAAGGTAGTGATGTGGATGTGGAAGGTAAATGCAGAGTCAGTTATGATGTATAATAATATTTCCAACAGGTATTATAATACCGACCACCCAGTGACATAATAAGGCCTGACCCCACAGGCGGAGGGCCTTAAACCCCCTGGAAGGTCCAGTATTGCCCATACCACCCACCCTGGAGGGTATTATTGGGCTTAGAAAATGGGCACTGTAAAAGAAAATTAGTTTGATAGAATAATGTAAATAAAAACTAGTTTAAAATGCATTTTTTTAATGAAATAGTTCCTCCACCTGCATAACAGTGGCTGTAGCATCACAACTGGAAAAGACTTCAGAGTAGGGATAGTCAAAGCCATGGTGGTGATTTGTTCACATCAAGAAAAACTTTCAACATGGCAGCTCTTTAATGCTCATTTTTTTTCTCCATGAAACACTGCCGTTGAACCTTTTTTATACTGTTTCTGGTGGCTGTGAAGCACGCTTGAAAGTAGCTCGAGCTGGGAGGAAAAAGTAAAGGTGCTAAAAATAAGCTGGATGTCACATACACACTACTGCTTACAAAGATTTGTAGGCTATCAGGAACAGCGGGAAATTAGGTAGTGTGCTGTTTCATTTTCACATCACAATCACTTCAGCAGGAGAAAGGGTGCTGGCTTGTGGAGAAATAACTGCTGCACATCGGGTGAATGAGTTGTGAGAGAACACTACAGGAGTGGTACCTGTTTTCACACAATTGCAGTACTAGAGCTAGAGCTCTCACTGTCTTCCCATTTTCTTTGTCACTGTGGAGAATGAAAACTGTGAAGGCAAAATGACGTTAACCTCCAATCTCGTTTGTCTGGCAATTGCTTACCTGCCACTAGAGGTGATCTGTATGGTGGCTGAAGTTGGTAGGAAGAGGGACATCCCAAATGAAACTGGGGGAAATGAGATCATGTTGGAAAACAAATCGGCAGCAGAACCGAGCGAGAGAGATGAACTAATGCTGGTAATGCCAGTGGTACTGTTGGTATCCCGCTTTTATTTGTTTGAAGTAGTGGTTGTCTTGTGGAAGCTGTGAATTATTGGGCATGTAAGGAGGAGGGCAGGGAACGGAGCTGGAGGAAAATTAATGGAACCGGCGGCTTCCAACAGAACATAAAACAATGACTGTATTGACAGTCCTCTGTGCCGGTCTTCAAAAAATGTTTTCGGTGGATAGTGTGAATGTTCTTTTTTTAAAATTTATGTGTGCTATCTGGTCACTCGCTCTCTTGCTAAGTGATAAACAACAATGTCGTCAGTTTTAAAATGTGTACCCAGTGCTGCAGCCAATGGCTGAACAGTCTGAGCACAATGATATTTTGCTGGGCATGAGGCAGGTTTGGACTGGGACTTTTTATTTGGTGGGCATCTATTGAAAGCTAATGTACCCCTGTGGATTGGGTACCAGCCAATCAGATGCCTCCAAATAAAAATCCCATTTTCTTAGCCCAGGTATTTGTAGGATGACACCTGTTTGAGAGAGAGTGGATTGCTGGGGAGAATGTGGAGGGAGGTATTTTTGGCCTTGTTCTGCTGGTGAGAAAAGAGTATGGATTTTGTCTTCTTGAGGTTAATGACCAGCCGGTGGTCAAGGAACCACTTTTCTGCTTGGCTAAATGTAAGTTGTAGGGATTCCTGTAGTGAAGTCGGGTAAGGGTGGAAGGCAATAAGGGCAGCATCGTCGGCATAGAGGAGTATGCTGCCAGAGCAGGCACTGGGGATGGTGCTGAGAAAAATTCTGAATAGAACAGGACCCAAGATGGAACCCTGGGGGACCCCAGAACAAACAGGCTGGGAGTCAGATAAGGTACTGTTAACCTTTACACACTGGGATCAGTAGGATAGGTAACCAGTGAACCAAGTGAGGGGGCCAGGGGAGAAGCCAAGTTGATGGAGGGAGTAAAGTAGGAGGGGGTGACAGACAGTGTCAAAGGCCTTGGAGAGGTGAATGAACACAGCTCCCGTGATGTGACCAGAGTCAGGAGGTGAGTGAAGGAGGTGGGAAAATTCCAGGAGGGCTGCAGTGGTGCTATGCCCAGGACAGAAACCATGCTGTTCTGGACACAGCAGGTCATAATTGCCTAGGTACTCGGAGATCTGTGAGGCCACTATTTTTTCAAGTGCTTTGGAGAGCAGGGAGAGAATGGAGATAGGCCTGAAGTTACTAGGGGAGGTCCTATCCCCACACTTATGGATTGGGGTGATTTCAGCAGTTTTCCAGGCACTAGGTAACTGGTCCAGACATGCAGACCAGTTTATGAGGTCAGTTAGAGGGATAAGCACTGTGTCCAAGACTAGTTGGAAGATCCTGGAGCCCAGGGGACCATAGCTGGGGTTATTGCTGGCTAGGGATTTTTGTAGATGAGGCCTGGCTTCAAGGGGGGATATGGTGCAAAGGTAGAAAGGGGGGCAATCCAGGTTTGTGGAGTGGTGGCTGGGATAGGGTTGAAGAAGTGGTTGGGAAGGACTGAGCTAAGATATGAGAAAGCCGTATTGAAGGCCTCAGCTAAAAGGTGGGGATCAGAGGTGACGGTACCGTTTATGGCAGTTTGAGATGGAGCGGGGGTTGGACTTTCCATTTAGCTCCTTCATATTGTCCCAGAAGACATGAGACAAGCCCCAAGTGGATGCCAGTGAGGTTTGATAATAATTGGCCTTAGCCTACCTCATTGCCCAGGTGCACCAATTACGCACTGCATTATAGGCTTGTCTGCCAGCCAATTTGCCAGAGGCATTAGCAGTATGCCAGAGATTGTCTCTTAGTTTCAATTTATGGATAAGGGATGGGGCGATCCATGAGGCATTCTGTTTTTTGTTGCAGGTCCTAGTCTGGGGGGGCATAAAGGTCACAGGCCTTGCTGAAAGCACCAGAGAAATAGGCTATGGCAGAGTCAATATCTGTTGCAAGCCAGATAGGGGACCAATCAAGCTGGGCTAGGTGCATTTTTAATTTTCTGAGACCCCCCAGGGTGAAAGTGCTGGCGGGAGGTGACCTGGGGCATTTGTTTTGGTGTGGGGGATGACCAGTGACATAGGAGAGGAGAGTGGTCACTAAGAGAGACTGGCAGTACATTGATGTCACTGATTTTGTGGGGGTGGTTGGACAGAATTACATCAAGGAGGATGCTGGAGCCACTTGACTGGGTGAATCAAGTGGGTGAGGTAACTAGTTGTGTAATATCAAGAGCGGCAAAGGAGTCCCTGATGCTGGAGGCAGGGGTACCCAGCCAGTGGATTTTGAGGTCACCTAAGATAAGCTGCTCCACTGTATGTGGGCGTGTGGTGAGGTATTTGATGCAGGATTAGACAGCTTGACCCTGGTCCCTCGGGGGTATGTAAGCAACAGTGAGGAAGATGGGGGCCCTGGCAGGATCCAGGGTGACTTTAAGGGTGAGGGCCTGAGTGCTATGACTGAGTTTGGGGGCTGGGAGTGCATGGGCAAAGAGGGTGTTGTGCAGAAAGACTGCACACCCGCCACCTTGTTTGCCTGTACCATTCTCTATGAACAGTTTGTAGCCATGAAGGGAGATGATAGAGTCGGGCATTTTATCAGACAGCCAGGTCTTGGCTAGTACTAAAATATCCAGTATGTGTTGCACAACCCAGCACTGGAGCATGGTGGATTTCTTTGGGAGGCTGCAAATATTCATGGAAGCTATGTGGAGGTCAGCACCTGTGGGAGGTTTGGGGTGACTAGCTGCCAGTGGCCCAGGGTTGGGGTGAACATTTCCTGAGAGCAGGAGTAGGAAGATTAGTCTGATGAGAGAACTGTAGTGGCTAGTGCCCTTGGCTAGGTACTGATGCAAGGTCCTGCTGTTTGGGGTGCAAGGAGTGTTGGGTAAGTATGGCAAGGAAGGGGTGGGACCAAGGTGTCCTAGAGAGGGATGGGGGAGAGAGGTATTTGGTGGTGGGTGTGGAGGAGTGACAGGGGTGGCCAGGGTGGGGGGATTTCAGTTGTGGGGTGGTAGTGGGGGGTGGGACTCAGAGTGGGGGGCATGGGAGTAGGATGGGACATGGGTTGAGCAAGAAAGGTAACTAAGCATAGGCTGATAGTGATAGCTATGGTACCCATTGTTAGTTTTTATTTGGGGTATAAGGAGGATAATTGACCTTCAGAGAGGGTGACTGCCACTATGGAGTAGTGGTAGAGCTGCTGCATTTGGAGCCAGGAGTACCAGGTTCGAGACCCCGGGTGTTAAGAGGTTGAGGGACCTTGGAAGAGAGGCTGGTGTGATTGGTGAGTGGGCAGTGATGATGCTGGAAAAGGGTGCTAAGAGTGGGTGAAACAGCGACTCCTAGTGGTAGTTCTGGGTAATTAAGGAGGCCAGGGCAGGGGAGACAGAGGAGGTGGACACAGGAGAGGGGTGAAGGAATAGTGAAGGGAGGAAGAAAAAGGTGGCATGGTAGTGTGAGGTACTAGGCAGGAGACTAGGCAATAGAGTGGCTGTGTGGACAGAGTGCCTGCAAGTATCAGAGGCAGGGGAAATGTAGAGAGGTTGGCTAAAGACAGAGAGGCCCTCCCCCAGGTGGCTGGAGAGTATAAGCTGCAAAGGGGAAAGTGGGGACTTAGTTTCTGACAGTACAGGAAGTCACGTGACAGGAAAAGGAGTATAAATTGAGGGTTGAGCTTGGGTGGGAGGGTGGGTGGGGCAGTCAGCGTGCAGCACGTCGACGGGCTAACACCCCTCCAACGATGTAGATGCTGGAGGTAGCCTATTACCTCTTAAGGCGCTTGCTGCTGTCCTGCTCCTGGAGAGAGCTGTCTGTGTGTGGGTGGCCAAGCGTCCTAGTGTGGAAAGGGGACTGGTTGAGGCCTATATTGCAAGAGAGGAACAAAGGATCATATTAGTATGCAGCAGGAGCTATTCTGTGGGAGCTTGCTCCTGACTACATATGCGCATACTGTTGGGAGAAGCACTCTGGATAGGGGGGGTCAATCCCAGTCCTTTCACAGAAGAAAGGGTTCTGAAAGAACTCCTAAAACTGAAGGTGGACAAAGCAATGGGGCCTGATGGAATTCACTCAAGAATTCTAAAAGATTTAAGTGGAGAACTAGTGACACCACTAACTACCCTTTTTAACAAATCATGGGAGGATGGTATGGCACCTGAGGACTGAAGAAAGGTGGATGTGATTCCCCTTCACAAAAGTGGGAGCAAGATAGAGGCAGGAAACTACAGACCTGTCAGTTTGACCTCTGTGGTAGGGAAAGTGATGGAATCACTTCTGAAGGAATGAATTGTTGAGTACCTAGAGGCCAGTGAGGCACAGGACCCAAGGCAGCATGGGTTCACAGTGGAAAGGTCATTTCAGATTAATCTAATTGATTTCTTTGACTGGGTGACCAAAGTAGCAAACCAGGGAGGGGCTGTGGACATGGCCTACCTAGACTTTAGCAAGACATTTGACACAGTCCCACACAAAAGATTAATAATCAAATTAACCAGCCTGAGAGTGGGTCCCAGGGTGATAGTCTTAGTATAACACTGGCTGGACAACAGGACACAGAAGGTAAATGTAAATGGTGCCCACTCTGAAGAAAGAGGGGTTACTAATGGGGTACCACAGGGTTCAGTACTGGGTCCAGTCCTTTTTAATGTCTTTATAAGTGACATTGCAGAGGGACTGGAAGGAAAAGTATGCCTCTTTGCAGATGACACAAAGATCTGTAACAGGGTTGATACACAAGGAGGCGTGGAAAGGATGAGAAGTAGAGATAGGCGAAGTATCCCCAATTCGCTCAGCGAAGTGATTCGCGGAGTAAAGGTGAATTTGCGGAGTGCCTCGCAATGCGAATCGGAGTACTTCATGTTATGATGGGTAATGCGAAGTCCATTGAAAACAATGACTTCACATTACTGTGCCTTCCGAAATCTCTACTCCACCATTTCTTAAAGCAAAGTACATTGAAAGCACAGTACTTTGCCTCGTTTTTAAGCTCCAAAGGCGAACTTTGCAGTGATTCATGGGATTTCGGGGTCACATGGGCTCTAGATTGTTCTGCACAGCCTCAGTTTGGGTTAGAGTGTGTATGAAGATGTAGGAGACAGTCTGCTCTGAGAGCTCTCTGCAATTCAAACCTTCTAAAAGCTGTTAAAAAGCCTTTTTGAGTCTTTTTTTTTTCTGAAACTTTGGTTCATCAATTGTAGGAAACCCTCTTGTGCTCATATCATAGAGCGTTTATTGTTTGTGTGTGGATTTGAATGTTATGTAGAACATTCAGTCTGTGTACTGAGAGACAGTGGAAGTGTGCTTTGGGGGAGGGGCACATCTGTGGTGTTATGTAGGTAGATTAACTTGGAGAAAAAGACAGTTATTTCTGTTGTGATATATTTCTTATAACTGTGTTAATGAACACACAATAATATTTTCAATAATTCTTGCCATTTTTTTGCTGATTGTTGTGGTGCATCAGTTCATAATTTTAGTTTATTTAAAGTATGTGGTTATATTACTGAAGTTTTCAATTTGCTATGCATTACTTAGTGTGTGTGTGAGTATGTGAGTGACACATGTCATTAAATCAGACACCTTTTATTGTGCCACATAGTAATTTCAGCAATGTGAACCTGCTATCCACTGCAGCTGTGTGAGTCTTGTACTTTTTTGTGGTATCTTTACTAGTACTAGTAATAGTGACCATTACTGCAGCAGTGCAGTACACTGCGTGCCCCCCTCGGCCCGTCCCAACCGGCAAAGGTATTTTTTTCCAGATTTGAATTTCTGATGGTGAACACTGGTTAGGTGTTGTGCCTTTGTATTGTAAGCCTGTTTTGTATTATCTCTCCAGGCTTCACCACCTCACCATTGTACTCCTTGATACGTGTTTTTAAGTCAGAGAGTTTTAAGCTACAGCTCATCGGAGAAGTACAGCTGTAGGCATTTTACGTTCCCAATATAGTTTCATATTGGTTATCTCACACCATTGACACTGAATCACATTCTTCATTATCACAGTCACAAATGCAGTCACAAATCATGATTCCTGATCACGTCACAAATCACATTATTTTTTTTAGTTACTTGAATGTATTGTAGAACTGTTTTGTAGTATCTATCTTGGCTTTACTACCCCGCCATTGAACTCATTAATACTATAACATAGGAAAGGATGGAGAAGGGGAACATGATAGAAACTTTGAGGTAGGTCAGTGGAATCAACAAAGTCCAAGAGGGTAGCATCTTTCAGAAAAAGAGCTGTGCAAGAATGAGGAGACACAATCTGAAGATGGGGGGGGGTGGAGGACAGCTCAGGGGCAATGTGAGGAAGTATTTTTTCACAGAGAGAGTGATGGACGCATGGAACAGCCTTCCTGAGGAGGTTGTGAGGTCTAAAACTGTGGGAGAATTCAAGAATGCGTGGCACAAACATAAGGCAATTCTTGTGGGGGGTAGGAAGAAATAGGCTGTTAGTTAACTAGGATCTGCAGCTTATCCTGTAGGTAGGGAAATGGGCAGACTAGATGGGCCAAGCGGTCCTTATCTGCCATCAAAGTCTATGTTTTCTATGTTTCTGTGTTTCTTGGCAAGTACCCTCTGTGCTAGGTGCTTTGACATATTCTGTGCCCATGTAAGACATGTCAGACACCCTACCTAGGATACAGAACATGTCAAGAATGAGATTTTTTCATTTTGCCTCTTGTGTTCCCACCCCTCCCCCCAATCTGGGGCTATGATAGGAAGGAGTATGTCTTAATCACACACCACTGGATGTTTTGTTTCTCCTTTTTTATTAATGCATCCAGCTCCAAATCATGTATCTTATTTTAATGGCTAATTAGATCTCTCTGATGTACTTTTAACCAGCGGTTAAAAGTTTATAATGTATTAGTGATGTATTTTTTGCCTCTCTTTCAGATTCAAATCTGTCTAATTTCTATCTTTGGTCCCTGATTTTGGCATGAGTCAACACTAGTGGATGGCCCCAGCATTTTTCTGTCTTTTATTTACCTCAGTAGTTTTGATATGGCAATAATCTAATGCTGGCTTTGAATTTTAACAAATGTCAACTACAGTATAGCTCTATGCGAACTGCAAAAAATGTAGATAATTCACTTCATTGTTGCCACTTGAGAATTGCTGTGCCTATTTCCTGATTTGCAGTGTGTATTTTCAATGAATGTGCTTTTACTGTAATATTTATGAATGTTTACATTGTGGAAATTATTGAATGTATGTTATTGGTTACATATACAGCACTTCCTTATTTCAGCACTAGACAGGCCATATAAAAGGGATACACTGTTATGCCTGCCCTAGCTATGCCCTCAGAGCAAGAAAAGGTGACCAAAGTACTGAGAAAAGTGGTTGACAGCGACGGTTCCTTGTGGATGTTTCTTCCATGTTAATTTGCACTTTACAGACACGTAGGATTGTTTTTAGTTTTAATTCCAGTGATACACCAGGTTTGGATGTCCAAGTGTGCATCTGTGGGAACGACCCCTTACAGGATGAATGTAGCTTTCTTGCTTTTTACCACCGATGTAATGAAGGAACTAAAGCTTCTGGGAATATGAATAATGTGTTGTATGAACTCCCCTTCCCCCAACACACACATGTAGGCAAGCAAATGTGGCCTATCTCTACAATTTAGACACCCAATTACCCTACTACTGTCTTTAACATATACATGGTATATAGGTGAACACAATAGGCAACCCAATCAGAGTCTTCCCCGACGTGGGAACAACGCATGGTGACAAGTGGGACAATAAGACCACCTCAAACTCCACCATTCTTACCATTTAGGATGAGCTGACATTCCATGGCAAATGGTCATGGAAGGAGGCTAAAAGGGGGTGAAAACAGGGTGGGAGTGACAGCAGGGCATTGACCAAACAGGAAGCACTGTTGTGACTGCTATGGTGTATAGCAATACAGTGGGAAAGCCGTGGGATTTGGATGAGGGGCCCCTCTCTCTTCCTAGACAAAGGCCTTTTCCAGCTGTTACTACATCTAGTTATTGGTTCTTGCATGCTTATTTATTTAGTTGTATAACCACTATTTTGAAATGTTTCTCACCAGATAAATTCAGTTTTGTGAGGCCATGCTACTGTCAGGCTCTGATATACTGTACTGTACATAACTCCTTGGAAAGGCTTGGTTAATAACGGTTCTATTTGCTTTTTTCAGAATCATCAACCTTTCTTCTAGCTCTACCCTCCACTATTGCCATGGGCTAATTTGGGTGGAAGATATCTAGGAGTATGGATGCATATGGTAAGCTTTTTCTATTTCTTATGGTTATTCGTTCAGTACAAATAACTGAAGCCAGAGAGGAGTGGTGCAGCAACATGGCCGTGACACTGCTCTGCTCCCTGTAGCTTTGTCTCTAAGTAGCATTCTAGTTTGCTTACCTTTTCTCATAAAAAGCTCTGGTAATTTGTTTTTTTATTTAATTTGATGAATGAAACCTATTCCAAAATTTTACCCAGTTTGTTTTGCCGATGCCGCCTTGCTCTGCTACTTTTTGGTGTGATGGTTCAGAGCACTTGGTCGGCACTTGGTGTTTATTGGCATGTTTCTTGGCATGCTGGGCTCTGCCTGACCAGGGTATGAATTTTAGTCACAGGCTTTGATTGTTTGCAGTTTGTTTGCAATTTACAACTTTTTGTCGAAGGAAAGCACAGTAATGTGTGAAGCAGACTCTTGAAGGATCCCATTGGTGAAACATGGGTCAGGATACCCCCCAATACAGAAGTGTGGAGCCAGAAGGTGGATGCCTGAATTTACAGAGTTTGGAAGAATTATTAGGAGGACACTGGTTATACTGAGGGACTTAAAGTTCCAATAGGCTTCTTTAGCCTTTATAAAAGGAATGCTAATGTTGCCCAGGGCCTGGGTCTACTGGGTTTGCTTTACTGTAATTCAGACTTACTACACTTAGCGGAGCATTTTCTTATTTATTTTTTCTGTGTGCACACCTTTTGAGATAAATAATGGAGCTGAGAGATTCTTGGAGGAACACCTTTGATTGGAGAAAGAGTATTGCAATGAATCAAATACTTCCCAGGTGGGAGACTGGGTTATTTCCAGTGAAAACTGAACAGGCTTCATCGTTGGTAAAACCTCTCAGTAGGCAGACCTGGTGTGTAAAACAGAATGCCATTTAAGCAACTGGCAAAGGATGAATTTGATGTCTATACAGGTAGTTTAAACTAAATAAAGGGGAGTATAATGCAGCTCACACCCCTACCATCGGTGGGCTGGTCATCACTCCCCAAAACACCAAATATATGCATACATCCTCAGAAAACAAATCAGAGCCAACATCCCCAGTGAGCCAGCAAGATCCATAATCTCTTGGCTGGAAAGAGCAAACTGCAGCCGTCCATGAAGGGAGTACAACCTCGCGCCAAAGAGGATGTACATTCCTCGAAGGCAATGGTTGAAAATACTAGGAGCCTAACCAACAAACTTCCTAAACTCACAGCCATCTTGGAAACAGAAAGGTTTGACTGGATGGTTTTAACAGAAATATGGTTCACGGAAAACCATGGATGGGATACGGTCATTCCCAGTTACAGTCTGTTCAGGAAAGATAGGCAGGGCAAAAAAGGAGGGGGCATAGCCATTTACATTCAAGAGGAAATAAAAGACACAGAAATGAAAGGGCAACCTGGGGACTTTGAGTCACTGTGGCTAACACTAGACATGGGCAAGGGAAAACCTTTCAGAATCAACATTGTGTACAGGCTCCCAAATCAAGGAGATAAAGGAGACAAAGACCTAATAAAGAAAATCCACAAAATGTCTAATAAAGGCAAAGTAATTCTGGTGAGGGAGTTTAACCTACCAGATATTAACTGGAGCTCACTAATAGCAGCAACAATAAGATGTAGGGACTTTTTATTGTCACTACATGGTGCGAGACTGTGCCAACTTGTTAAAGCCCCAACAAGGGGTGATGCCATTCTCGATCTTGTTCTCACAAACTCAGAAAGGATCAAGGACATTGAAATGGGATGCCATATGGGCAACAGCGACCACTGCATGGTAATCTTTAAGGCAAACATAACACAGGATACTAGCCACTCAATGAAAAGGTGCTAGATTTTAAAAAGGCTGACTTCCAAAAAATGTGGAACAACATAAGTAGCCAGTTAATGGAAATAGAGGTCGAGGAGGTGGAGGTCCTGTGAGGGAGACTCACAAGAGCAATAAAGACTGCCACAGATCAATGTGCAGATGGGTCAGCAAAGCAAAAAGAAAAATAAATCTTCTATGGTTTTCCAAGGAAGTGGCTACCACAGTCAAAGAAAAAAGGAGTACAACATATACCAGGAAACCAAAACTGAGAATGACTGGCAGTCATACAAGGAAAAAATGAGAGAGTCTAACAAACAAATTAGAAAGGCAAAAGCCCAGACAGAGGAAAAGATAGCAAAAGGGGCAAAGAGAGGAGATAAATCATTTTTAGATTAATCAGGGAACGTAGAAAGGCAAAAGGGGTGATAACAATGATTGCTACTGAAAAAGGAAAATGCACCAAACATGACCCCGAGAAAGCCAAAATCCTCAACAAATACTTCTGCTCAGTGTTTACCAGAGAGTATCCAGGGGATGCCCCAGCCCTGAGAAAACACAACACCCCAGGACCAGGAGTAGACACAAGTTCCTTTATAGAAGCTGAAGTACGGGAGGCACTAAATAAATGAAATGCAGACAAAGCCATGGGACTAGATGAAATGCATCCCAGAATCCTTAAGGAACTGGGGGGCAGAATTAGCAGCCCCTCTGGCACTTCTATTCATGTAATCCTTAAAGTGCGGTGTGGTACTCAAAGACTGGAAAAAGGCATAACTGGTTCCATTTCACAAATCAGGCAGTTGTGAAGAGGCTTGTAATTACAGACCAGTGAGCCTCACGTCTATAGTAGGGAAACTAATGGATACACTATTCAAACAGAGGATCATAGCATTCCTCGAAACTAGTAGCTAACAAAACTCTAAACAGTTGTAGTAGTAGCAAAAATGTTTATTTTTATACAGTATAGCAAATTTTAGGTCATTGACCTATTTTTAAAGTTGTCCTGTGTCAGTCCAGTTTCACAGCGGGTAGGTCATGCCAGACAAATCTGCTTGAGTTTTTTACTACATTACAAAAATAGTGGATGACAGTGGGGCAGTAAATGTGGTCTACCTAGACTTTAGTAAGGCTTTTGATTCAGTCCCACACAGAAGGCAGTTAAAGAAGCTTGACCACACAGGGGGTGGTGCAGCAGTAGTCAGATGGGTACAAAACTGGTTACAAGGCAGAACCCAGAGGGTACAGGTTAATGGAACACAATCAACAGAAGGCAGGGTGACCAGAGGGGTGCCCCAGGGCTCAGTGCTGGGGCCTCTGTTCTTCAATATTTTTAGAGCAGACATCACTGAAGAACTGGAAAGGAAGGTGTGTATGTTCGCAGATGACACCAAGGTATGTAACAGGGTGAACACTTCAAAAGGAATGAGCAAGATGGATGCTGACCTCAAGAAACTAGAAGAACGGTCTGGAGTGTAGCAGCTGAAATTTAACACCAAAAAGTGCAAGGTAATGCACAGGGGAAAGAAAAATCCAAGAAAGGATTATTACCTAGGAGGTGAAAGACTGGTGGACTCTAACCAGGAACTAGATTTGGGAATCATAAACCCAGACGACTTGAACGTTAGTAAACAGTGTGAGAAGGCAACATTGAAGGCCAACAGAATGCTGGGCTGCATTGGGAGGTGAATCACGAGCAGGAGAGAGGTGGTACTACCACTGTATAGATCGCTGGTTAGACCTCACCTGGAATATGGAGTCCAGTTCTGTAGGCCTCACCAAAGGAAGGACATTGACTGGGTGGAAACAGGACAGAGAAAGGTGACAAAAATGATTCAGGGTCTGCAGTACATGTCCTATGAGGAAAGACTTGGGGAAATGAATATGTACTCACTGGAGCAGAGAAGAGAAAGAGGGAACATGATTGAAACATTGACGTACATAAATGGCATTAACAAGGTACAGGCACAGGAACTTTTTCACTTTAAGAAGGGCTCCAGGACCAGGAGACATGACCTCAGCCTGCAAGGAGGGAGGTTCTCTACCAACACCAGGAAGTTTTTCTTCATAGAAAGAGTGGTGGACACCTGGAACAGCCTGCACCAAGACGTTGTGGGGGTCAACACTGTGGGGGGAATCAAGAATGCATGGGAAAGACACAAGGGAGCCCTGACCACAAAGGGCAACTAGAGTGTCAAAACAGGTATAAAACAAATGGACAGACTAGATAGACCTAGAGATCTCCTTCTGCTGTCAACTTCTATGTTTCTATGTTTCTAACTTGTGAGGGAGTTTTTCTCCACATAACACTGAATGTGCCACTGCATTTTCCTAGTATGGAGAGTATGGAGTGGAGAAAATACACATGGTCAAAAATGTGCATGATGGGACAGGACTAGATGTATCCCTGTATTTGGCCTGTATATGAATGTTACAGGTTCTAAAACCATAAGTAGCAGTTATGACCCAGTGACAAAAGAGAACCTTAGTAAAAATACTCAGTGGAATAAGAAGGGATTTAAAACTGGTAGAGTCCTGTTAAGATATGGAGAGACCACATGTTGGCATCTACTCCAGAAAATAACAAATGATAAATGTGTGTCTGGAAACAGATAGTGGGTGGATAGCGATGCCTTTTCCTAGGGGTTAGGCATGTCTTCTGAGTTATCTGACTTGCTGGTCAAACCATCCGTGCTAATCATAAAATATTTACATGGTTTCTGTTTACAGGATATGGTACAGTAAGGTAAATAGTACCATGAAGATCTTGAAGCAACCTAGAATATATATTGCTTTTATAACCCATTAAGTCTGCTTTATATAGTGTATAGCCTATTTAAGCAATAATATGAGGATTTTTCATGTTTTTCCTGAACATTTTATTACATGTTGAATGTATTTACAATGTTTTATTCTTTTTCGTAATGATTTGTAGTCGAACAACTAAACTTTAAACTGAATTCATGGCTATGCATATATACAATCACACAGGTGAGGGTTTCTTATAACAGAGCTAAATATTAGTGTGCTGGAACACCCAGAATGCAAACTACCCTATTAAAAGGAAAAAGGTGTTCGCATAGCTCCAAACAGCAAGAAGTAATGTCCCTTTTCTTCTGGAAACTCATCTCCTGTAGGCAGAGGCAGCTAAGCTTGCTAGTGTGTGGTACATAGTGAATACTCCAGTAGCTGCAGCTCCAAAAAGAGCAGTGTTTCCATCCTTATTAAAAGGGGAGTCTGAGAGTGATTGAAGCAGCAGTGAGTGTCAAGGAGGGGAGGTGAAAGTGCTTAAGGGAAGGTCAAGGCCAAACCTCTAGTCATTGATAATGTTTATACACCCAATTGCAACAATGCCCAGTTCTTCCTGGTATTGACTCAGCAACTGCAAGATGTAGGCACCCACCACCCCCTGGTGGTGAAAGGAGGGGACTTTAACTTAGCACTGGATCCAATACTGGACAGCTCATCTAAAGTATCTGGACAGATAACACACAGGATGACATGCACTGCCCTTAAGCAATTGTGTCAGGAGCATAGGCTGATTTCTTGCACTTGCAGCATCCTACCTTGAGACTTTACATATCACTTCCATTGATTTGCCACCTGAAGAAGGATGGGCTATTTTCTTACCAGTTCTCAGTTTGTACACAAGGTGGTTGTCACCAGTATACAGCCCATAGTACTTCCAGATCACTCCACGGTTGCGTCCACGTTGATTTTGTCTGACACGACAGCCAGATCCCCAGATGGTGAATCAAAAATCTCCTACTGCAAAACACTGACATTGTATTGTGACTGACTAAGGATATTCAAACCTGCTTCAAGCCAAATGTCTCCCCAGACGTGGCAGAGTCAGTAGTATAGGATGTGTTCAAGGCCTTTATTCGGGGCCACGTCGTCAGTTTCACAGTCCTTGGAGATAAAAAAAGAAGGAGGGAAGTGGACAATCTTTTCACTTAGCTGAGAACAGCTGAAGAAAAGTATTACTTCAAAAATTGCAGGTCAGAGGAGTAACTTAGGACTCTAACTCTACTAAAATACAAATTAAACACCATACTGACATAGAAAGCAGAAAGGGCTCTTTTCTTCCTCAAGCAGCAGTATTGGGAGAAGGATGAAAAAGTCAGCAAGCTCCTCACCTACCAGCTGAAGAAGAAGCAGAGCTATGCTCAGGTCACACAGGTTAAAAATCTTGATAGTTTTCTTTTTGCTAATCTCAGTCACATAAACTCTGCCTTCTAGGAATTCTACAGTATGTGCACCTGTACTTCTCTGAGAGCCTTGCACCCTACAAAGGTGGTTCAACAGTTCTTTCAAGGGAGAGATTTTCCTCAAGTCCTCCAAGATGTGGCAACCCAAGTGGAAAGCCACCTTTCCAAAAAGGATATCTTGCAGGCTATCCGGCACTAGCAAGAGAGAAAGGCCCCAGGATGCACAGGCTCAGCGCAAAGTTTTGCCACATCTTTAGCTCCATGTTAATGTCTCACTTGGTCAGAATTTTCCAGACAGTGCACCAGAAGGGAACACTTTCTTCCTCAATGCAAGAGGCTGTCATGACTGTCCTACTGAAACCTTACAAGGACCAAGCATTGTGCTCGATCTACCACCCTATATCTTTTCTGAATGTTGAAGTCAAGATCCTTGTGAAAGCAACGACCACTAGATTTGAGCATGTTTTACTATTCATCATTGTTTTTTAACTTGAAAGAAGATATCGAACATGCCCTGAGTGGATGGCTTAGCCAGCATTATAAAGCTGGCAAGTCAGATGTGATTATTGTGATTCCACACAGCTTGCCTCAAACCAAAGGGGGAGGACAACAGATTTACAAATACATATAGGAGTATCGTATAACAAGCAGGGAAGCCCACAGAACCAGATGGAATCAGAAGTTTCAGTGGATATCGCACATCAGTGGGAACAGTGTTGGAAGATGGCCCACACTGCCTCTACGCACCCAAAATTTCAGTTGATACAAAAAAAAATATTAGGCAGGTGGCATAGAACCCCAGCCAAGTTGGTGAGGCTAGGCTTCCAGATACTCAGTGAATGTTGGAGATGTCACCACTCACCCAGAGACATAGATCACATATTATGGCAATGTCCCCTACTACAAGAATTTTGGTTGGATATTGTCAAAATAGTTAGAGAGGTCACTCAGTACCATATTCTTTTTATGTCAGATGTCTGGATCCTAGGGGCCCCATCCATTTGCCTGGAGGGACCCAGTCCATTAAAAAACTGCTACACCACTTGGCTAGGGAAGCTAGGAATCAGATCCTAATGAGGCTGCATCAGGCTGAACCTCATACTGTAATGGAATGGAGATCAGCTGTGTCCAGATCTGCATCCTACCTAAGAGTTCTTTATAATGTCAGGGGAACAGGACATAGATATGTCAACATCTGGGAAACCTGTCTTATAGACATTGGCTCCTCCACAGAGTACAAGGAGCTGGTGCAGGGCACTCAATAGTAGGCTAACAACCCCATTCAGACATAAAGTGGCAACTCCACTAAATTCAAGAAGAATCCTCTGCTCCTTCCCCCTTCCCCACCTCTTTTATCTTTTACCCCTGCCCCACCACCTAGAATCAGCACAGTATTGGAAGGTCAGGATAGGTAGGTACCTGAAGAGCAGTGCCTCTATAATAACAGAACCAAGCTGAATAACTTAATGTATGCTGAGAAACCTTAAAATGGATCACAGACTTAGTCTTCTAGGACTTAACAGATTATCATGACTGAAAGACAGCATGATAGAATTACAGTATATCAATAACATTAATATGGAGTAGGGGATGTAGAAGTTTTGTTTGTTAGTTTTCTTGCATGCAGTCTTTCGACTAACCATTCTGTTTAGTACTCTGTGTTAGAGACTTTGACTTACATGGACCACCTTACACAAGTTCAGAGGGATTTGGGCTCTTTTGTTAAGACTTGTTGGAGGCAGTTTAGCTAGTGCAGCTAAGTGGGTACTGTACTGTATTTTAATTGCAGTCTGCGAAACAGTTACTGTGTGGTTAAACAGCCTTTTGGGGAACACCAGGCAAAATGCAGTATTTTGGAAGCACAATGCTTTGTTTTGATAGCCAGTCAGCTGTAATTTTTTTTCCTTACAGTGATGATTGCCTATTGAATTCCTTGTATTATGTGTGTATATTCATTGTATACCATGTGTTTATCATGTACCCCACTGTTTTCTGTGTTATATGATGTCTAGAACTCCCCTGTTACAATATGCTGATTTTGTTTGCAACTCTTCCGGGTCGTGCCTGAAAATTGACAATGTTGTTGTTTAGTGCACTTACCAGATCAACAAAAACTAAATAAATGAATCAATAGATGCAGTTCAGATCCCAGATGTCAAATTTGCACAGTCTAGGTGTGTGCAGTCGGTTAACAAGTTCAAATAGGGGCTGGCAGTATAGCCAGGAGGTTAGAGTAGCAAGCTGTAAATAAGCTTAGTACATCCACCAGACCTGCTTTTGATTCCTGCAACTTTTACTTGGCTTGCATACTGTTTGAATATGTTCCCAGGTCGCTCCGAAGACAGGCATTCTGCCTAGTAGGCCTTACCCTGTTAACAAAGAAAAAAAAAATGGGCCACGTAGTCATAAGCACCATGCAAATTAGCAGTGTAAATATTAGGCATAGTTTGGTAAGGCAGTCTATTGGTCAGTGTTACACAGATGAACAGTCTATGCACAGGCACAGTTCCAATAATCAGTCTTTTGATGGCCACAGTTAAAATGGGCAGTCAAGTGGGCACAGTTCAGTAAGACAGTCTATTCAGGCATAGTCCAAACAAACTAGGAAAGCCAGTCTATTAAATCATTTGCAGGAAATAGGCAATTTTTCAAACCATCTACAATAAATACGCATTTTTAAATGTAAGCCCCCCAAAAATTGGGCCTTACCTTATGTGGGCCCTGCACTGCCTGCTGTGTCCCACAAGTGGCCCCAGTGGGACCTGAACCCATTGATGCCCCATAGGTTCCTGTGGCAGCTGCCGCTAAGTCCTGGTGTCTCAGCCCCATGGTTAGAAGGGGGCCAGCTTCATGTGTGTGTGTGTGTGTGTGTGTGTGTTTGTGCCTCCGGGCACCAAAACGAGTGTGCCAATGGTCCTGGGAGTGAGAAAAAGGGAAACTGGACCAGTTGCCAATAATGTAAATAAAGAAGATGGTGGCCCACACCCTACAGTGCATGTGTGGCTGCCCGGGCTAAAACAATTAAAGGATCCATGGCTCCATTAGTGTCTTTTCAGCTATGACCATAATTTGATAACATCCCCAGCTCCAGGGCAGGCAGCAGAGTCAGGGATTGGGGAGGATATAATCAGAATGCCTCAGGGTTGCTGATCATGTGGGCCTCTGCCCTCTGAAGAGCAAATTAATAAAATTATAAAGGTGAACAGTTTAGGACTGAAATAAAAGCAATTATGTCAGCCCCCAGGAACTCTGCTACAAAGGGGGGCAGCTGCTGGATAAAGATGAGAGGTCAGCCAAACAGCCCAGGCATGCAGCAGCCAGTCTCAGGGGAACTTCTCAAAAAGCATTAATTGGACTGCAAGCCCGCCAAATGGGGATTTTGCTTTGGGACTCCAGGGAGTGAGGAGTGCAGAAGAGACTGCTGTGGCTACCCAGCCCAAGGCCTGCGTCTACATCTCAATGGCCAGTTCTTCCCCAGAGGAGCAGAAGTGGATAGTGTGCCTAAAGAGCAGATGATGCTGCCTGAGAGTGAGATGGAGAACATTGAAGGTCCGTTGCAGAGTGAGTGACTAGAGGTGTTGCTGAAAAGAGACTTGTGCAGCCAGAGAATGAGAACTTGAAGCTTCAATGAGAGAGAGTGAAGGCTGTAAGGGCATTTGTGAAATTGAAAGCCCTGCAGCCAAGACAGCATCATGAGCAATCTGTATCCCTTGCAGTGGGTCAAAGTTGTGTGCTGAGCTAGAAACTGAGCCACAGCCCAGCCACAGCTGTGCATAGAGAAGACAAAGTGTGAATGCTGGGACTAGAGACTGAGCCAAAATCCAGCAACACTGCTGTTTTGGGAAAGTGTGTCAAGCTACAAGTCTGGAGAACCAAGCCTGGCCTGTTCCTAGATCAATGAAGAGAAGACCAGCAGAGAAGATGTCGAGAGGCCTGCCTGGTGAACATTGTCCACCAGGGCCTCAAAGACGAACTTGGCAAGGTCAGACAGGTGAAGAGCAGCGTTCTTCTTCAGTCAGTTCTGTGGCAGCTGTGGTGCACCTTTAGAAAGATACCTCCACAGTACCATGCCAAATCCAGTTGGCTGAAACCCCCTTTTTTGATCACCAGAACTATAAGTACCTCTGGGCTGTGGCTCAGAAAAGAATGTTATTAGCTAGCTAACTAGTCAGCAAAAGGGGTCAAGTCCTAGGCAGAACTGCACCAAGTATAAAACTGCACCAAGGCAGTAAAGTTAAAGTTTGCATCTGTTTAAAAGTAATTTAGGTCCCAATGAAAGACCCCCAGCATCAAAATCTGCACCTCAGTGTGGTACCTACCCCAAGGGACTATAGACACTTAGCAGCTGCAATGGGAAGCTGTGTGCACCAGCAAGTGGTAGGTGGGAATACTTTTCAGGGTAACATAGTTTGAACCAGTTATTAATGTTGTTATGCTAGTTTCCTCCCGTTTCTCCCCCTGCCCCAAAATAAATACTGGTAATTGTTCATGTTATATTCTGGTACCGTGAATCATTGTAAGGGGAGGGGGGATTGTTATTGTGTGGGGAAGTGTCATTGGTGGCAGCTATATTGTGTATTTCCAGAGGGGTGGTAACATGCACTCTGTTCACCAAGGTGGAGGCACTGCGCCATTTCTTCTCTCGACTTCTGAAACCATCCGGCACCCTTGGAGGAGAGCACAGTGTGGACCTCGTGGACCTCATGGGCCCCAGAACAACCAAGGTGAGTCAAAGGGCTATAACAAAGTGGAGACACCACTGGGATCTGCTGCCTTCTAGTGGCCACCCCCAAGAGTGCTATTTTGAAAATGTTGGTACCCCTCCCACTCAAAGAGGAGAAACATTTTGGAATGTCAATATGGAGCAACAAGAATTGCTTGACTGGTGCCAAGGGGAGTGCCTGTATCCAAAGAAAGGTATTTTGGATACAGAGATCTCACAAGGCACAAGCAGAGAGGCTATTATAGATGTGTTAGAGACTGTAAAAGAGTTGGGCAAACTAAAAGTATAGGAGATGAGGTATGATCATGCCAGTCAAAGCACCCAAGCCTTATGTGAAAGCACTACAGATGTTGATGCTATTAAACTACTGTCCACCCTCAACACAGAAGGGACTGATGGTGAGTGGAAACCGTTTGGCCAGGGGAGCAGTCAGCAGCCAGACACCCTCCCTCTGCCACCACCTGAGGCAGATTTGTTAGAAAATGTCAAAGCAAAGCTGTCTGCTGAAGGCAAGACTGTGAGAGACACACAAACCCTGTTCCAAGAGGCTGAGCCTACCCCTATCATACTGCCCAGTGGAGTGACCCCCTATGTGATGGCTCCATATGAACAATACAAGAGGTTGCTCACCTCCTCAGGAGCTATCCCCACTTCCACAGAAGAGGAGGATGATTACAACAGGTGGATGAGCCAATCCGCTCAAATGATAGATGTTTGGTGATGCCTGATAGCAAAAAATGCAAGTGAATCATAGAGAATCTGCAGCACAGTGACCACTTGGCCATGCTAAGGAATAACTTTGGAGCTGTGGAAAGGAAATTGGATCTTGTCTTCCAATTAAGAGCCACTACTCAATGAGAGGGGGAGAAAACTGTCTCACTATTAGAGATGCAGTGAATTTAAATTCCACCTTCAAAGTGAACGCAAAGTGGGCACTTCACGTTGCCAGAGTGGGCAATGCAAAGTGCTCACTCCACCTTGTCATTACCACTTTGAGTTAAGGCAGAATGGCAATGCGAAGTAAGGCAAAGTCATTGTTTTTAATGGACTTCGTGTTCCTCCTTATGATTCTGAGTGATCCACTTGGTGTTTCAGATTTGGCAGCCCTACCAACACATCACATGGCTTACAGTACTGTAAGTCACATGCTCATTAGCTAGGCAGGAAGAAAGTGAGTCATATAAGCAGACACTTTTACTTTCTCCTGTGCAGATAGAGAGAAAGTAGTGTGTTTTGTGACTGCTGATACTTTTAGATCAGAGCGAGGAGGAGATTTAAACTTTGATTTAGACCCAACAGCTTTTTTTAAAGCTACATTTTTTTGTATTTTCTGTACTCTTTTTTACTTATTTTTTTCTTTCTGCAAATTTTATTTTTCTTACCTTTATAAGTAGTTAGTTGTTTGACTGTGTGTGTGTTGTGTGACAGTGTGAATAGTGATTACTTGGACTGAGGGCGCTCAGTAGGAGAGATGGACCAGGGTGAGGGAATGACTGGGATGGGGCAGCTCTGGGAGAGCATGGTAGTGGTAAACATCGTACCGTGTGCATGTGTGGAGGGCATGGGCACCCATTCCTGTTGGACCACTCAAAACTTGTGAGTGTCCCCCCAAAGCAGGACCAGCACCACCTCCAGTCCTGACTCTGAGGCAGTTGAAGAACCACCACCACCACCAAGTCCAGCACCAGGTCCTCTGGTGCAGGATGTGTCTGTTCACCCAGGCCCAGGTGTGGATCCCATCCATGTTCAGCACCATGACCAGCAGGATTACAATACATCCAAGTAAATATTAAAAAAAAATAATGTTGTGATTCATGACATGATTGTAAATTGTGATTTGTGACTGCATTTGTGACCATAATGATGAAGAAACGTGAATGCCTATGGCTGTACTTCCCTGGGCCCCAATGAACGGTAGCTTAAAACTCCCAGACTTAAAAACAGGTATCAATGAGGGAGTCACATGATGCAAGTGCCTGCATAACACCCTGACTGCTCGTATCTCGCCTCCTGTCTCTGTTTTTCAACTAAATATCAGATTGAAAAGTGGTGAAGCGGTTAAATTCAATCTAAGTATCCTGCCTAAAGTATTGGTGAGCTAGAAGATCCTGTTTTGGCAGCAGATGGAGAAAGAGAAGCGTAGAAATCACAGGAAGCATACTCCGCCTGTCTCTCCTGTGAAGGCCCCAAAGAAAGCCAGGGCCTCTCCATCCCCCGGGGATCTGGAAACCAAAATGGCTGATACCGAAAATGAGCTGTTAACTTTGGCGAGATTTTTGGCAGAGTTCAAACCTTTTCGAACAGAACTTCAGGTGGTTACTGAGGAATTAAAATCGGTAACCCTGGCACTGGAAGATTTATTCAGATGCACAAAGGATAATGAAGCTAGAATTGCATCGGTTGAAGCCCGTTCAGCTAAACAGGAGCTGGAGTTGGTGACCATCCGCCAAAAATTGTCCAGAATGGATTCCAAAATTGAAGATTTAGAAGGGAGGAGTAGATGTAATAATGTCATAATTATTGGGCTACTGGAGAAGGCGGAGGGGGCTGACCCTATAGCGTTCGTGCAGAGGCTCCTGACAAAAGTTGCTGGCCCATCGCCATATGGCTCGAATTACACGATAGAACGAGCCCATCGGGCTCTGAGAGCAATGCCCCCACCGGGCGCCCCCCCACGCACCTTAATCCTCCGTTTTCTGAATTACCTGGAGAAACAGCATGTCCTCCTCAAGATTAGAGAGCTTAAGGAAGTCTCCTGGGAGAATGCCGCTCTGAGGATAACCCAGGACTTACCGTTAACAGTGTGACAGAAGCACGTAGAATACCACTCCATAGTGGTAAAATTGATTTGCCTCCTCAACCCGATTCCGGATGAGCTACCCTGCACGCTTGCAAGTTCTTCTGTCTGGATCCTGGGTGAATTACGACGACCCGCATGGAGGGTTTAAGGGTAGCACTTCCTGACTTATTTAAATGAGAGGAAACCTCTTTATCATGAAGTTGAAAGCCAAGTTTTCAGAGTTGTGGGGCAATAAGCCTCTGAAGAAGGAGCTTTTTCCCGGACAACTGATGAGTGAGTGAGCAGCCTCTTTTGCTGAACTGGTGGCTCCGGTTTGTGGTTTGGGGCTACGAGCGATCTCTGAAGTGGCAGGGTACTTTCATGTGTACTGCATGAGATGGAACTGGGTAGAAGTGCTGCACAGTGCTCTGAAGGTCAGCTTCATCAGAAATTGGAGATTTTACAAATTGGAAGAGACTGTACATAGTTGTTTTGTAATGTGCTCTTTTTTCCCACCTTTCTCTGGACTGTTCGCACTTAGCTGCAAAGTTTAATAGAAGTATTAAGCCACTAGAGGACACCGGTTCTCTGTTTTGGTCTGAATCTAACCAAGTCGTTTTTTCATTGCAGGTTGGAGGTTTGCCATCCAGTTTTCCCATGGCTTGTAAGACTTTTCTTTCCCATTACTCTCACCAAGGAAGATACTCAGTTTGCATGCAAGATGGGGCAGGGGCATCGGGGGTGATCTGAGAATGGTCGCCCTTACCTTCCGGTTATTTTTTTTTTTTTTAATCTTCAAGAGATCGAGTCAGGAACCTGTATGGTAATGGGAGCCTCCATATTTCTTTTCATCGGGGACCGTTGGAATGGGCAAATAGGAGCCAATTCTGGAGTGAGGTTCACACGGGGAAGAAATTACAGAGGGGAGCATAGTTTAGGTGTTTGCTTTGTAAATATGCACCACGATATGAGAGGAGGGGAGCTCCAGCTGTTTTCTGCTCCCTGGGTTCCTTCTGTTCTTCTTGGGTGAGAGGGTACCGATATGCTTGGGCCCAGGTTAATGAGGGCTTACTTGAGTTTTGTCTTTTGTAGGATTTTTCTCCCTCGCCAGGATTTTCCCTACAGGATAGCTAGGGAGTGTTTTTTTCTTTTTCCTGTTTGGCTCTGTTTATGAATAGGGGGCTCAGCTGGAGTTAGACAATGAATAAGGCTGCAGAAAGTGCAGGGACGGGGGAGGGCTGGAATGTGATCAGGAAGGTGAGTGCATTTGATATCGTGGACCAAAATGTTTTTCAGTTGGGAGGGAGAACACTTTGGTAGGGTGTTCGGGGGTGGGGTTAATCATTATTTGGGGAGAGGAGGGATCAGTGTGGGGAAAAATTTGTACTGGGGAGAAAGAGGGTGGGGGGAAGGGAAAAGCAGACAGAAGAGTATGGGAACCCGTCAGGCAGGCAATTTTTATGGGCTCTGAAAAGCCGGGGTTGTTCACAATTAGTAAGGTATTATATATAAATAATATCCAGAATTTAAATGGGTACTGTTTGTGATTTAATTACGTGGAATGTTAATGCAGCTCAAAACAACACAAAAAGATACAAGCTGTTGAAATACCTATAAATGCAAAAGGGGAAAATTATTTGTTTACAGGAAATGCATTTGCTCGAATCAGAAAATGCTTTGTTTAAGCGACAGAGTATAGGGAAAGTGTATTTGTCTGGAAAGAGTACAGCTAGCAAGGGAGTGGCCATCCTGATTACTAGCAAACCCCATTTTCTTGTGAGAAAGTTATTAAAGACCCCTTGGGTCAGTTTCTGTTCATTTTGGGGACATTATATAGATCAACGGTGATAATTGGCAGTATCTACGGCCCAAATACGGATATGCCAAGTTTTTTTGTAGCCCTTTTAAATACATTGTCCCCATTTGTCCATATCCCGATGTTCTTAGGGGGAGATTGGAACTTACCGTTTGACCTGGAATTGGACAAAGACGGTAGAAGAGGAAGTGGGCTAACACCCGCTCAAAGAGCCCTAAGGCATTTGGTTGATAGTGTAGGTTTATGTGACCCATGGAGGGTTCTTTATCCCTCACTTAGGGAATACACATTTATTTCGGCTGTGCATGGATCCAGAACTAGGATTGATTATTTCCTGATTAGTCAATCAGCCCTCCCAGGCCTTTCACAATGTTCAATACTGCCTGGGTTAATTTCAGACCATTCGTTGGTCTGCTGCTCAATAAATCTATCCCCTAATCATACTAGGCAAACAAACTGGAAACTGAGTAATCAGTTATTACGATCCCGGTAATCAAAAAAACCATCACCCATATTATAGAGCAATATGAAAAGGAAAATTTAGATTCAACAGATAAAGGGGATATGGAATGGAGCATGCTGAAATGTGTTTTAAGGGGTGAACTTATCAGATTAGCGACAGAAAGAAAGAAAAAAGGGAGAATAAAGCTATGACTTTACTTAGGCAAATCAGGGAAATAGAGTGCACCCTCTCTGGGACCACCTCCACTGTTACTAGAGAGAATCTAATAGGCTTAAGAAACCAATACAGTGACCTTTTGAGGGAGAAAGCTAAATATGCTCTTTTAAAGACAAAAGCCTGGTACTTGGATCAGGGTGAAAAGGCCGGGCACCTGCTGGCAATGAGATTAAAAGGGGAAGAGTCTGCCAGGATTATAAAGAGTATTACTTCTCAGTCAGATGGGGAGGTTAAAACCCACCCAAAGGAAATTGTCCAGGAGTTTGAAAACTATTACAGAGAGCTGTACAGCCCGATAAGTTCTAGACCCTCGAGGGAGGAGGTGGAAATATATCTTTCCTCTTGTCCACTCCCTTCGTTGCCACCAGAGTTGGGAGGGGAGTTGTCCCATCCCATTTCAGAGGGAGAGATTGTCACAACAATAAACTCGCTTCCCCTTGATAAAGCCCCAGGCCCTGATGGGTTCTCCCCTAACTTCTACAAATGTTTTGCTACACAGTTAGCCCCTGGTTTTAAAAGATTAAGGTGGACAAACATTTATTCGCAGCCCTCATTATTCTCATCCCTGAAGAAGATAAGGAACCAGATAAAGTGTCCAGTTATAGGCCCATCTCACTATTAAATTATGATGTTAAGATTTTAGCAAAAATCTTGGTGAATCGTCTAGCTAAAGTAATGCCCCTACTCATTCATAGTGACCAGGTGGGTTTCATGGCAGGCAGATCGGCCTCTGACCACCTACACAAACTGGCTAACATCGTTTCTGTGTCCAGGGATCACTGTTTGCCCTCCAGGTTGGTTTCGATAGACACAGAAAAGGTGTTTGATAGGGTGGATTGGCAGTTTTTATTTCTGACCATGGTGAAATTCGGTTTCCCCCTTCCCTTTATTAAGAGTGTCTTCTCCCTGTATAGTCAACCGAGCACACAGATCTACTGTAATGGTTTTTTTTCCTCAACATTTCCCCTGTGCTCAGGTACTAGACAGGGATGTCTCCTATCACCCCTTCTTTTCAGTTCTTACCTGGAACCTCTTCTGACAAAAATAAGGCAGGATCATAAGGTTATAGGTGTTAAATTAGGTTCTCATGAGTTCAAACGTTCTGCCTATGCAGATGACATTATTCTCCATTTAACTCACCCCACTGCCACTATTCCCATGGTTATGGGGCTTATTGAGGAGTACAGCAGGTTCTCGAACTACAAAATAAATAGAGAGAAAACTCAGGTGTTCCCGTTGAATTCTAAGTTATTCAAGTCGGAGATCACTGCGTAGGGCTTGCAATGGAGCCCCCACAAGCTTAAATATTTAGGAGTAATATTGGCCAGGAGTGACTCCAAGATGGTGCAACTGAATTTAGATTCAATTAGGAATACCATTCGACAAGACCTTTCAAGGTGGGCTAAACTCCCAATATCTTTATGGGGAAGGGTGCGCTTGATGAAAATGACTGTGTTACCCAGGGTACTGTATCCTTTAACCATGTTGAACTCCTGACTGCCATTAAGGTGGTTTAAGAATTTGCATGCAATAATATCAGCTTTCATCTGGCAAGGGAAAACCCCACTTAGAGCTTATTATAGAATGGCCACCCCCAAGGAAAAGGCTGGGTTACAATTACCTCATATGGGATTATACTATTGGGCTAGCAATGCCAGTAAGTACCTAAGGTGGCTGATAGCTCCCACAGAGCATTGTTCATCCTCTTATGTCCCCCATGGGTCAAGTTAGAAGTGGATTTAATAAGGGAATCCAGGATTGATCCGATCTCCCTTCTTTACACTTCACTGAAGTCCCTTCCCGTGGATTTATTTCCCACCCTGATAAAAACATCTGTAAGAATTCATGCACAGTTATGCTCATTCTTAAAATATTCCCCCAGTAAGGATAGGCACCAACCTCTGTGTCGGAACCCGAATTAAAAAATTGGGGGATTCTTGGCTTCCTGAGATAAAGGGCTTGAGGGTATCAGACCTCTTTCAAGAGGGGGAGTGCCTCTCAGTCACGGATCTAATCAATAAATATCATGTGGCCCCTTGTCAAGCCTTTAAAGTTTTTCAGCTCAGACATTTAATGGTCCAATCCCTTTGGAAACTTGATGGGTCTCAGCCATGCAATGGTTTATTCGAAACCCTCACCAGGACTGTATGGGAGCCACATGTAGTTTCCAGATTCTACAACTGTTTATTTAATCAAGCATATCAGCACCTTGACGGTATCCCCCGCTACTGGAACACTACTTTTGGGAGACCCGGGAAGGGACTGGGATACAATTTGGCAGCATACTTATAGGTATATAACTCAAGACAGACTGAGAATTATGCAATTTCAATTTTTAAATAACATGTTTTGGACTCCGTCAAAATTGTATAAGATTGGTCGTATTCCAGATTCAGACTGTAACTATTGTCACCACCAGGAGGGAACTCTGCTTCACATCTTTTGGGAATGTCCCAGGGTTAAATCCCTGTGGGACACGATTAAGGAAAGAGCAGACCCCCTGTTGGGTCTCGAACTCCTATTCAGCATTGACGTTTGTCTATTGGGGGATTATTCCAGGGTTAAGGTAAAATTCAGAAGGTATTATATGGCTATTATATCAGCGTCACTCAAAAAGGTAGTACTGAATCATTGGGTGGAAGGTGCCTCAATCTCCTACACAGAGTGGTTACAGGAGTTGCTTTTTAATTTGAATATGGAGACATTCAGAGCGAATAGAAGAAATTGTTTGCCAAGGTACTGCAAGGTATGGGAAAAATTACATGAGTTGTACTTACTCCAGACAGGTGCTTATTCTCCATGAGTATAAGACTAAACCGGATGGTGTTTCAATGATATGTACCTTGTTATATGGTTCTGTCTGCTTGAGGGAGGGGATGGGAGAAGGGAGAGAGGGGAGGGGGGCAAGATGCATCTGGACGATGTACCTGGGTATGTTTACATTGATATTAGAATGTATTGCATGCTGGAGTATTCTATCTATTCTACAGAGGAGGTACCCAAAGACTGGAGGATAGCAGATGTAGTCCCCTTATACAAAAGTCGGAACAAAGAGGAAGCGGGGAACTACAGACCAGTCAGCCTCACCTCGGTAGTGGGGAAGATCATGGAAGCACTACTGAAGGATAGACTGGTGGAACATCTGGTTGTCAATGGACTACAGGACCCAAGGCAGCATGGTTTCACCAGGGGGAGGTCATGTCAGACCGACCTCATTGAATTTTTTGACTGGGTGACTAGGGAGGTGGATCAGAGGAGGGCAGTGGATATGGCCTATCTGGACTTCAGCAAGGCCTCTGATACTGTGCCACACAGAAGACTATTACACAAACTGGGGAATATGGGTGTGGGCAGGACAGTAGTGTGGTGGGTAGTTAACTAGCTGGGCGGCAGGACACAGAGGGTGGTGGTAAATGGCTGTCACTCCAGAGAGGGAAGAGTGACTAGTGGGGTACCACAGGGATCAGTGCTGGGACCGGTCCTATTCAACATCTTCATCAGTGACATTGCGAAGGACCCAGAAGGCAGAATTTCACTATTTACTGATGACACAAAGCTCTGTAACAGAGTAGGCACACCAGAGGGTGTAGACAGAATGAGAAAGGACCTGCAGAAACTTGAAGAATGGTCAGGGGTTTTTGGCAGTTGAAATTCAATGCAAAGAAGTGCCAGATAATGCATATAGGGCACAAAAACCCTGGCACAATATATCAGGTGGGGGGTGAGGATATAGCATGCACCAAGCAGGAAAGGGATCTTGGGGTTATCATCTCTGATGACCTCAGGGTAGGGAAACAGTGTGACAAGGCAGCAGGTAAAGCAAATAGGATGCTGGGATGCATAGGCAGGGGCATCACCAGCAGAAAAAGTGAGGTCATAATTCCACTATACAAGACACTAGTGTGGCCCCACCTGGAGTACAGTGTACAGTTCTGGAGACCTTACCTACGTAAGGACAGGGTAGAGAAGGTTCAGAGGAGGGCAACAAAGATGCATCACAAGTCCTATGAGGACAGGTTGAAGGAACTGAACATGTACTCCCTGGAGGAGAGGAGGGAGAGAGGGGATATGATAGAGACATACAAGTATCTTACAGGGAGGAACAGGGTGCAGGAATACACTATTTTTAAGTGAAAAAGATGTTCCAGGACTAGAGGGCATGGGATGAAGTTGGAGGGAGGATGATTCAGAAGAAACGTGAGGAAGAATTTCTTCACAGAACGGGTGGTGGACAAGTGGAACACCCTGCCAGAGGAAGTGGTGGGGGCTGAAATAATAACGGGATTTAAGAATGCATGGGATAGACATAAAGGAATTCTGGAGGTCGGGGTAAGGGGCAACAGGCTTCTAGGAAAACATAAACTGAACTTACAAGCTCAAATGGGCAGACTGGGGGGGGCCATAGGCCCTTATCTGCAGACACTGTCTATGTATCTATGTATCTATGTACTTGCATCTTGCTCTGTCTTGGGGAAAACTTGAATAAACTTGAATTTCAGAAAAAAAAAACATGTATCAATGAGTACAATGGTGGGGTGGTGAAGCCTGGAGAGATACTACAAAACAGGCTTACAATACATCCAAGTAACTAGAAAAAAAATTAATGTGATTTATAACGTGAATGATTGTGAATCATGATTTGTGACTGCATTTGTGACCGTGATGATGAAGAAACGTGAATGCCCACCGCCTACGGTTGTACTTCCCTGATGAGCTATAGCTTAAAACTCCCAGACTTAAAAACATGTATCAGTGAGTACAATGGTGTGGTGGTGAATCCTGGAGAGATACTACAAAACAGGCTTACAATACATCCAAGTAACTAGAAAAAAAAATTATGTTGTGATTCGTAACGTGAATGATCGTGAATCATGATTTGTGACTGCATTTGTGACCGTGACGATGAAGAACGTGATTTTTATCACAAGTGACTCATGATGATGGTCCTGACTTAAAAATGCATATTAATGAGTACAATGTTCATGCAGAATTAAGCACCACACCTGTCCAGTACTCTGAAGGGAAGCCAAAGAAACAGCTGAGACTTAAGCTACAGATGGAGATTGGGCCCTAAAGAGATGCAAATGCACGACCAATTAAGATTGCACTGTGCACTGAAGAGATGCAGACACAAAGGTACAACTCCTAACCAATGCTCACCATCAGAAATTCAAATATGGAAAAGAATAACTTTGCTGATTGGGGCGGGCCACACGGGGGGCAGTGTACTGTACTGATGCAGTAACAGTCACTAGTACTAGTACCAGTAAAGATACCACAAAGAAGTACAAAAATCACACAGCTGCAGTGGATAGCAGCTTCACACTGCTGAAATTATTATGTGGCACAATAAAAGGTGTCTGATTTGATGACACGCGTTACACACATACTCACACACACACACTAAGTATGCATACCAAATTGAAAACTTCAGTAATATAACCACATATTTTAAAAAACTAAAATTATGCACTGCTGCACCACAACAATCAGCAAAAAAATGGTAAGAAATATTGAAAATATTACTGTGTGCACATTAACACAGTTAAACAAGAAAAATGTCACCCAAACAGAAAGCACTGTCTTTTTCTCCAAGTTAATATACCTACACCACAGATACACCCCTCCCTTAAAGCACACTTCCCCTGTCTCTCAGTACACAGACTGAATGTTGTACATTAACATTCAAAATCCATACACAAACAATAAACGCTCGATGATATGAACACAGGAGGGTTTCCTATAATCGATGAACTAAAGTTTCAGCAAAAAAAATGACTCAAAAAGGCTTTTTTAACAGCTTTTTGAAGGTTTGAATCGCAGAGAGCTCTCAGAGCAGATTGTCTCCAACAGCTTCCTACACACACTTCCTCAAACTGAGGCTGTGCAGAATAATCTAGAGCCCATGTGACCTGAAATCCCATGAATCACTGCAAAATTCACCTTTAGAGCTTAACAACAAGGTGAAGTGAGGCAAAGTGTTAGGCAGAGTAACATAAAGTCATTGTTTTCAATGGACTTCGCGTTACGCATTATAACACAAAGTACTCTGCTTTGCATTGCAGAGCACTCCGCGAATTCACCTTCACTCCACAAATAGCTTCGCAGAACGAATTGGGACCACTTCGCCCATCACTACTCACTATCTTACTAGAGTGGAAACAGTAACTAGGAAGATAGCTGAGACCAGAGAAGTCACCCTAGCTCAGCTCTCAAAGATGAGATTTCACCAAGTTTTAAGGGGAGGCAGTGTTGTCCAGGTAGGCCTTGCTATCCCTGTGGCTGAAGGACCAATGGGCCAACCCTCCTACATTCAAGCAATTGCTGGATGAGGTGAGAGAAGAGGAGGCACAAGAGGATACCCCTGATTCCCTGAGGGCCCCTGCTGTGACTGCTGCCCCTTGGCAAATACAGGTGGAAAACTGTCAACCAGCAACAGTCTACTGACCTGAATGTTGAACTAAAAAGAGTGCATGAGGGCTCTACTAAAGGCTCAGGAGTCCCACCTGCTGCCAAGCAACTTGATGTTTGAGCAAGGGTGCCAGGTGACCCCCATTGCTGCTACAAGGGTCAGACCATGTCTGCCCCCTGTGAACAAGGAGGGCCTGTTTTGCTATAGGTGTGGAAAGGGTAGCACCTAAGGTGGGGATGTGTCCATGAAGAAAATCCAGAATTAATGGAAGAGAAAAAGAGGTGATGGGACCAGAGAAATAATCCTGGAGCCCAGTGAGTGAGTGACCTGGGACTCAGAAATTGAAAAGTTCCACCAAGAAGACAGAACTGAAGATCCCACCAGAGAGTAAGGTGCCACCTGGTTTGATTGGACCTCATGTTGAGGTGGAGGTTTTAATTGAGGGAGTGCTGTGCTTTGCATTGCTGGACAGTGGGTCACAAGTCACTATAATCCACATGACTTTTATGACCATCACTTGAAGCAGCTGCCTCTCCTACCTTTGTCAGGCTTGTCGGTGTGGATAGGAGACTCAAGCTGCCCCTACGATGGCTACTGCATTGTTCAGATTACATTTATCTGGAAGGGTCCAGATGAATCACATGATTGAGATCATGCCACTGATCTGCCCAGAGCCCAAGAGAATGACTGATATGCCTGTATTTGTTAGGAACCATGCAAATATGTTTGGCAGGCTGGCAAAACTTTGTCAGGAGAGAGGCAGAGTAGATAACCTACTAAACCCCTCTGTCAAAGCTGTGGTAAAAACAGTCAGCATGTCAATATACAGAACTTGAAGTGGCTGATGAGCCCATTGGTGTGGTTCACGAGGGTGGACAAAATGGAACTGATCCTGCCTCCTAATTCAAAGTGTAGAGTGGTTGGCATTGCCAAATTCAAGTCCAGAAAAACCTGCACTCCAGCAGGAGCTATAAACCATGAAAGTACACACAAAAATCAATCGTCATTCCAAGTTCTTTATTTAGCATTATACCATGCACATAAAACAAGAGCCAATCAGATAAGTAGACTGGCACCTTAGCCCTGTTGTAAATCCTATGATAATCACTGACAAAGGTGCCAGTCTGAAACATCCTTGTGCTACCCCTTAAAAAATATCACTCTGAGACCACCCCAATGTCGCAAAGCCGCCATATTTCCTCTCGCTAACAATTACCAGTAGGCCGCATATAAAAAAACCAAAAACAAAATGGATGCATCATTTGATCTTATCGATGAAAGAGAATTCGATCAAATTTTCAGAAACTTTGAAAACAATAGCACATGGTTTGAACAAGAAAATGTACCTCAATCAAATAGAGATGTCCCATCCATCACTCCAGTCCCACCGTCTGAAACCCTGGTGCTCCAGTTGTTCGTGCAGCTGACTCTGTCGCCTCCAGTCTCTGCAGCTACCAGCTTGAACTCAGCACCTCTCACCACCTTACATGCACCAGCCAGTCCTGTAGCAAAGAAAAGACAGCATCAGGAAGAAATCACAACACAGGAAATGGTTGAATTCGAGAAGCAACAGCATGAAATAGCCACACAAAAACAAACCAGGTGGTCAATAAATGTATTTTTTGATTGGGCAAAGTAGAAAGAAATATAAATAAACTTATCCACCATCAGTCCTTCAGAATTAAACAGCATACTACGGCAGTACTATAGCACAGTGCGCAAAACCGATGGAAACGAGTACGTACTGATCAGCTACATAAGTCTTAGAGTAGGATTAAACAGACATTTAAATAATCTTCCCTTAAGTCGTAGCATAAACATTATGAATGACACTGAGTATAACACAACCAACAACATCTTCAAGGCTGTAGTAAAGTGTTTTCAAAATGACGGTAAAGACAAAGCAAACCATCACACCCCACTAACCATAAATCAACTTACAAGGCTCAGAAATTCATCTGCACTGACCCCCACTCACTGCTACTGGCCATGTAAAAAAAGTCCGGATGAACATTTTGCTACACTTTGCCAGACATGGCAACAAAGGAATTAAACAGCTTACAGTGGAATCCTTTGAAATAAAATCCACAGAAAATGGGGAAGAATACCTTACCAAAACATTCAATGAGCAAAGCAAAAATCATAAAGAAATTGTAGATCCTACAAAACAATTTACTCAAGGCTACACATTGGCACAGCCCAATGATCCTTTATGTCCAGTCAGTAGTTAAATAAAATATTTATCTAAAGTGCCACCAAACTCTCCAGCTTTATTTCTTCATCCCAAATAACTAGACCAATCAATACTAGATACCGTTGAGGTCTGGTACACGGCTAAACCCATGGGAGTAAATTATTTAGGCAATATGTTGCCAAAAATCTGCAAGGAAGACAACCTAGAAACTATATTTATGAACCACTCTCTCCATGCAACCACAGTAACTCTGCTAAGTGATTGTGGTATGGAAGCCAGACAAATCATGACCATAACAGGTCATAAAAATGAGACATCGCTCAGAATTTGCTGGCAACCGAACCATTCAAAATTTAAGAAATGGGGCCAAATAATAAGTGGTAACAGCAATTCCACAACCTCTCCATTGCAACTGACAGAAAACACTTTTGAAAGCCACTGTGACTCTGCACCTGAAACAAAAATAAATCTTCTGCAGCCAAGCAAATCCAGCCTCTCCCCACCATCACATACCTTATGAAACAATGACATCTCCTGAAGTTTACCAATATAGCAAGACACCACAAAATCAGCCCGGGCACATACGTACAGCTCCTGAACATTGGAACTAATGCAAATCACCAGAAAAAGACAACGAAGACACAACGATCGCAACAACCACCAATGCTGCAATTATTTCCACACAGAAAGCAGCGCACAATGTCAACAAACCACAACCAGAACCCAAACCAAAAATACCTTCAATTGGAAATCTCGTAAACTACGGAACAGTTAACTTAATTTCCAAATAAAATGCAAGTACCATACAATTTTTTTTCCAACAAAAAAAATCCAGTTGCATACCCTAAAGCCAGTGATCAAAATCTCTCCAAAAAAATAACAGACATTTTTTCTAATCCTCAACAGGTCAAAGGTCTCGCACAACTGCAGCCACAGAATGAAATGCAACCTACATAACAATGATTTAAAGAAGCAGAAACAAGCAAGCTGCTGTGCACAACAACATAATAAAAAATCAATACAATATATGAACTGTACAAAAATGACTTCCTAATAAAAACATTTAACTTATGAATACTATCAAACAAGTTTTTTTTAGAATTTACTAGGGTTTAACAAGTTAAAAGCCTCATTATCAGTTTTTACAATTTACTAGTGTTTAACAACTTAAAAACCTCATCAGCTGTTATTCACCACTGAAAACCTAACTGTGTTATTGTCACTCACTTCACAAAACTTAAATAAAGCATTACAGTAAAAAACAATGACTATTTTCTGTCATGGAAGAATATTTCTTAATAAAATCATTTTTTTCCACAGGAAAAAATAAAATAAAACAATTTAAACTTACATCCATGACAAGATGTCATGGTATAATCATAATAAGCCACTTGGAGGATGTGGGTTGTCAGGGGATTTACCACGGTAGGTGAGAATTGACCCACTCAGCTGCACCTCATGAGCAAAACACTCCAGCCATGGTAAATCCCTCGATAACTCCCGTGGCTTATTGCTTAAGTATAGTTTGTGTACAGGGACCAATCCACTACCACAATGCCTCAGCACTTTAGGTAAACAAACCTTTCTTCAGGGAGCATTGATGTGAAAAGAAATAAATTACTTAAACACCCTTAAACCCAATTAATAAGCTAGCTTACAGCAATAAACTTAATTAATTTAACAGCAGAGATTTAAAGAGACATGAAGTAGAAAAAGTGTCAGTATTTACAGCTACTATTTCATAGAAACATAGAATTTGATGGCAGATAAGGATCGCTTGGCCCACCTAGTTTGCCCATTTCCCTACTTATTGGATGCGCTGCAGATCCTAGTTAACCAACAGCCTACTGCTTCCTACCCCCCCCCCAGAATTGCCTTATGTCTGTCCCATGCATTCTTGAATTCTCCCACTGTTTTTGACTCCATGACCTTCTCAGGAAGGCTGTTCCATGCATTCACAACCCTCTCTGTGAAAAAAAAAAACTTCCTCACATTACCTCTGAGCCTTCTCCCCTCTATCTTCAAATTGTGTCCCCTTGTTCTTGCACTTCTCTTTTTTTGAAAGATGTTACCCTCTTGGACTTTGTTGATTACCTTGAGGCATTTGAAAGTTTCTATCATGCCCCCCCCCCTTTCCTCAAGGCTATACATCTTAAGTTCCTTTAGTCTTTCCTCATGTGTCTTCTGGTGCAGACCCTGCACCATTTTGGTTACCCTCCTCTGGACAGCCTCCACCCTGTCTATTTCTCCAGAACTGTACACAGTACTCCAGATGTGGTCTTATCAACTGCCTGTACAGAGGGCCAACAACTTCCTGTTTTCTGCTGGTGATGTCTTTCCCTATGCATCCCTATGCGTCCCAGTATCCCCCCAGCCCTCCTTACTACCTCCTCACATTGCTGTCCCACTTTTAGGTCATCTGATATGATTCCCCCAAGTCCTTTTCCATTTTTACTGTTGTCAATATCTCACCCCCCCCCACACTGTGTACATTTCCCTTGGGTTTTTGTTTCCCAGGTACATTACTTTGCACTTTTTTGCATTGATTCTAAGCTGTCATACATTTGACCATTCCTCCAACCTTGTCAAGTCCATTTTCATCCTTCCCACCCCACACTGCATATCAACCCTGTTGCAGATCTTTGTGTCATCTGTAAAGAGACATACTTGTCCTTCCAGTAACTCTGCAATGTCACTTATAAAGACATTAAAAAGGACTGGCCCCAGTGCTGAACCCTATGGTACCCCACTAGTAAACCCCTTTCTTCACTGTGGACTCCTTTTACTATTACCCTCTGTGTCCTGTTGTCCAGCCAATGTTTTATCCAGGCTACCACCCTGGGACCCACTTCCAGGCTGGCTAATTTGTTTATTAATATTTTGTGCATGAGTCAAATGCCTTGCTAAAGTCTAGGTAGGACATGTCCACAGCCCCTCCCTGGCCTACTACTTTGGTCCCCCAGTTAAAGAAATAAATTAGATTTGTCTGACATGACCTTCCTGCTGTGAATCCATGCTGCCTTGGGTCCTGTGCTCCATTGGCCTCTAGGTACTCAACAATTCTTTCCCTCAGAAGTGATTCCATCATTTTCCCTACCACTGAGGTCAAACTGAAAGGTCTGTAGTTTCCTGCCTGTCTTGCTCCCATTTTTGTGAAGGGGAACCTCATCCGCCCTCCTCCAGTCCTCAGGTACCACACCATCCTCCCATGATTTATTAAAAAGGGTAGTCAGTGGTGTTACTAGTTCTTCCCTTAGTTCTTTTAGAATTCTGGGGTGAATCCCATCAGGCCCCATTGCTTTATCCACCTACAGTTTTAGGAGTTCTATCAGAACTCTTTCTTCTGTGAAAGGACTAATATCACCCCCTATCCAGAGTGCTTCTATTGACTGGATTAGGTATCTCCCCCTTCTTTTCCATTGTGAATACTGAACAGAAATATTCATTCAGTATCCCTGCTTTTTCACTGTCACTCTCTGCCCAACCAACTTCCTCTTTATTCAGCCTCAGTATCCCTGCCTTAGTCTTTCTTTGCTCCCTAATGTACCTATAAAAGATTTTATCCTCCTTCTTAACCGAGTTGGCTACATTTTCCTCAGTTTGGGCCTTTGCTATTCTGACTGCCTTCCCTGCTTCCTTTTGCTCTAACTGGTACAGTTCTCTGTCCTGCTCCTTCTGTGTTTCCTTATACTTCCTGAATGCTATCTTTTTCTCCCTTACCTTTCCTGCCAATTCTTTTGAGAAACAAAGTGTTTTTTTCTTTCATTTTGATTTTTTTATTTTCTTCACACAAAGGCTTGTTGCCTCTGTGATGGCAGTTTTGATGTTTCCCTATTGTTGCTCCACCCCACCTTCTTGCCTGTTTGCTAGTGCTTTTCTGAGGCATTCTCCCATTTTGACAAAATCAGCCCTCCTGAAGTCCAATACTTTCACTTTTTTATGGCTTGACTCTTCAGCTAAGTTTATTTCATTCATAATGTGACTTTGTATTGTTGCACATATTTATATACTACATTGTATGAATCTTGCAATTATGGTTTCAAAGGCTGTGAAAAAAAGAGGTTGCTGGGATGAGAATCAGAAGGATCTTTGATAAACTGCAATCATGCCATGTTTCCAGTGATCAGCGGTGTCACAAAAGGCTCAACAATAAAGGAAGAAATGGAAGAGGGGAGAGAACTCATCTGTGAAGATGAAAAAATAATAATGTTATATTGGCAAGGTTGGAGGAATGGTTAACTGTATGGCAGCTCAGATTCAATGCAAAGAAGTGCAAGGTAATGCACATGGGAAACAAAAACCCAGGGGAAGTGTACACAATGGGGGGTGAGATACTGACAACAGTAAAAATAGAAAGGGACCTGGGGGTAATTATATCAGATGACCTAAAGGTGGGCAAGCAATGTGAGAAGGCAGTAAGGAAGGCTGGGGGATACTGGGATGCATAGGAAGAGGCATCAATAGTAGAAAACAGGAAGTTGTTATCCTCTGTACAGACACTTGGTGAGACCCCATCTGGAGTACTGTGTCCAGTTCTGGAGACCCCATCTCCATAAGAACACATAGACAGAGTGGAGGCTGTCCAGAGAAGGCAGCAAAATGGTGCAGGGTCTGCACCAGAAGACATACGAAGAAAGACTAAAGGAGCTTAATATGTATACCCTTGAGGAAAGAAGGAGAGAGGGGACATGATAGAAACTTTCAAGTACCTCAAGGGAATTAACAAAGTCCAAGAGGGTAGCATCTTCCAGAAAAAGAGATGTGCAAGAACAAGGGGGCACAATTTGAAGATAGAGGGGGGATGGCTCAGAGGTAATGTGAGGAAGTATTTTTTCACTGAGAGGGTTGTGGATGCATGGAACAGCCTCCCTGAGGAGGCTGTGGATTCAAGAACAGTGGGGAACTTCAAGAATGCATGGGACAGGCATAAGGCAGTCCTAGTGGGGGGTAGGAGGAAGTAAGCTGTTGGTTAACTAGGATCTGCAGCTTATCTGTTAGGTAGGAAAATGGGAAGACTAGGTGGGCCAGGCAGTCCTTATTTGCCTTCAAATTCAAATTATATTTCTAGAGATGTGCTAAGGAAATTTGAACAGTTTTAATGGCAAGAAAATTATGACTGGTTAGAAATAGACATCGAGGCTTTTTATTCTTGTATTGAACATGAATTGGGGGTGAGAGCATGCAGATTTTTCTTGAAAAAACAGCAAATTAATTGTACCCACAGATTTCAATATTGAAGCACTGGATTTCATTTTAACACACAACACATTTGAATTTCAGAATAATTATTATTTACAGATTTGCACAATAACAGTGAGTGCCAGCATGGCACCCAGTTTAAAAATTTATTTTTGGGAATGATTGAAATGCCAAAAATTTATTACAAAATGTAACTCTATACTATGCAAACATTAGGATATGGCATCACTTTATAGATGATTGTGCTCTTAGGAGGTTGATATAAATGACATCCCCAAGTTCATGGAACAGCTCAATAATAATGAATGGAATCTTAAGTTTACATACACATTAAATGCAAGCACACTGGAATTCCTAGACATTAAACTAAAGGGTACACCAGTGTCTACAGTCAGCACAGAAACATTTCATAAGAGAATTGCTACAAACTCATTATTGAGAGTGGATAGTGCCTACCCCCCAAACTAAAAAATTATATCCCTCACAGACAGATGTACATCTGACACAACTGTAGTAGCAACGCGGACTTTAAGATACAAGCAACACAACTTCTGTCCAGATTTCTAGCAAGATGGTATAGCCTGAAGGTAGTCAAAATTGCTAAATTGAGAGCATAGAAACTAACTAGAGAGTAACCTTTGCAGGACAGGAAACATTCTAACATATTGGAAGAGATTATTTTAGAAAATGCTCCCATTACCTCTGTAACAGAATTCAACCACATAGCCAGTAAAATGGGAAATGTGATACATAGGAATTGGGCCAATCTTAAAAGTAGTAGGACAGCAAATAAGGCTATGAAGGACAATCCATGGATATAATTCAGAAGGGGGACTAACATTGCAGACAGGGTGGTTCACAGTAGATTGAAAGTCATCAGTGTGGACCAAGGGACCTGGTTACAAAAATGTCCAACAGGTTTCCATAAATGTAAACACTGCAATATACAGTATGTACATTTGCAGTCACGGAGAGCACTTTCATACATCCAGCAAAACCAGAAATCAGGATGCAGATCCAGGAATGCATTACATGTGACACCCCAATTGTCATTTATGTCTTGTTGTGCAGCTGCAATGAAACATATGTGGGGTGCACCACAAGACCCCTGAAGCAGAGAATACAAGAGCATATCAGATAGATTGAGAATGGAAGAGAAGACACACCTGTTGGTGTTCACTTCTCGGCAGTGCATGGTTCTATATCAGAAGCTCTTAAATTCACAGGGATTGAACATATTCCAGTACAAAAAAAATGGGACAACAGGACTAACATACTGGATAAAAAAGAAAGTTTCTGGATATTCACATTGAAAGGGATAAAGCCTACTGGCTTGAATGAAAATTGGGACATCAAACCTTGTTTACTTGAATGAGGATATCCCCTCCCACCTCGTGAAGTACCATTTGGACACTTCTCACAGTGTTGACTGCTTTGTGACTGCTTTGCTGGTGAGACAGACTTGGTGAGGGGCCTGCAGCATGCTCTTATTATTGTTTTTGTTTTAACAAGCAATATAGTGTTATTAGCACTGTTGGTGTGGTAAAACAAGTCATTTAGCAATGTCTTCTGTGCTGCCAGTGTATTCTGGGGGTTGTGGTCTGCAGTATGTGTGGTGAGACTACATTCTGGGAAAATGTGAGCAAGAAACACAAATAAACATACTTGTGGCTCTGATTGATGCAAAAAGAAGATTATTGGACCTAAGGAAACCTGATTTTGTAGTTATTTTTCTAATTTTAGTCCTTGTGAGAGTGAGTGTAGAGGGGTCACATGACCAGGACTGTCTATTGGGTTCTGCTAATATAAACTGTGAGCCTTGTGCGAGCGAGGTGAGCATCGGTTGGGGTGTGTACATGGTCGCATCTCTGCATGTCAGGCAAGGAAGGCAGGAAATGGACAAATAATGCTGCCCAAGTATTGTAAGCAGATATAGGCCCCTCTGATTTCAAGTAGGGGGAAGAAAGGGGAATTGATCAGTACATCAGTGTTGGTTAAGGGTAAAGTGCCTTTAGCAGTGGGGAGTAAAAGCGGTAGAATAACACATTACAGCATGATGGAAAATAATCTGATAACAATAGTAACATGGGAAATGGGAATCAGATGTTCAATTTGCAAAATGTTTAGCACCAACCCCGAGTCATCCTTTGAAATCTACACATGTACTAACTGTTTGCAGCTACAGTACCTAAGGTTGAAATTGGAGCTAAGTGGATATGAAATTAACCACCTGAAAGCCACAACAGAGAACTTGAAACAGGTGATAGCTAATAAGTCAATTATTAATGAAGGTGTAAGCACTAAGAGGCAGAGATCAATTGAGGATGACGAGACAGTGGGGATACTTGTCAGGACTGGTCTATAGCTGAAAACAGAAAAAGGTGTAGAAGGGTAGCAGAGTTTTTGGAGGTACCACAGATTCAGCTAATAGGTACATAGATACATAGATACATAGACAGTGTCGGCAGATAAGGGCCTATGGCCCACCCAGTCTGCCCATTTAAGTTTGTAAGTTCAGTTTATGTTTTCCAGGAAGTCTGTTGCCCCTTACCCCTGACCTCCAGAATTCCTTTATGTCTATCCCATGCATTCTTAAATCCCGTGATTGCTTCAGCCCCCACCACTTCCTCTGGCAGGGTGTTCCACTTGTCCACCACCCATTCTGTGAAGAAATCTTCCTCACGTTTCCTCTGAATCGTCCTCCCTCCAACTTCATCCCATGCCCTCTAGTCCTGGAACATCTTTTTCACTTAAAAATAGTGCATTCCTGCACCCTGTTCCTCCCTGTAAGATACTTGTATGTCTCTATCATCTCCCCTCTCCCTCCTCTCCTCCAGGGAGTACATGTTCAGTGCCTTCAACCTGTCCTCATAGGACTTGTGATGCAATCCATGCACCATCTTTGTTGCCCTCCTCTGAACCTTCTCTACCCTGTCTATGTCCTTACGTAGGTAAGGTCTCCAGAACTGCACAGTGTACTCCAGGTGCGGCCTCACTAGTGTCTTGTATAGTGGAATTATGACCTCCCTTTTCCTGCTGGTGATGCCCCGCCTATGCATCCCAGCATCCTATTTGCTTTACCTGCTGCCTTGTCACACTGTTTCCCTGCCTTGAGGTCATCAGAGATGATAACTCCAAGATCCCTTTCCTGCTTGGTGCATGCTATATCCTCACCCCCCAACTGATATATTGTGCCAGGGTTTTTGTGCCCCATATGCATTATCTTGCAGTTCCTTGCATTGAATTTCAACTGCCAAACCCCTGACCATTCTTCAAGTTTCTGCAGGTCCCTTCTCATTCTGTCTATTCCCTCTGGTGTGTCTACTCTGTTACAGAGCTTTGTGTCATCAGCGAACAGTGAAATTCTGCACCATTACACCATTGGAAGGTCTTATGGACAACATTGAAAATCAAGTTCAGGACCTGTTAGAGATAGTGAGTAGTGAGATTACAAGCATTGTTTTGACAGCACCCATGGCAGGTAATCCACCCTAAGTAAGTCAAAGTGCTAAGATAATTAACAAATTGCAGGAATCCCCATGTATTTCTGATGGTATATCCTTGGTTTTCCCCCATGATCAACCAATCACAAGGTATTACAGAGAATGATATAGATAGTACAGGGGCCAATGAAGCCAGGAAGGAACATCAGCCCTAGAGGCACATGAACAACCTATGGAGACAAGTGCTGACAATGTCCCAGAACAAATATACATTTTGGGAGACTCAGTAATTAAGTTTACTGAGAGATAGTCAACCAGAGGAAATAAACATAATATTACAAGTTGCTCTTATAGTGGGGCATATATTGGGGACTTCACAGTTATGATTCCAGGCATACGCTCAGGGGTTAGTAATCCAAATCAACATTACTACACATTGGTACAAACAGTCTAGGTAGATATAGAGTAGAGGATGTGATTAAGGAAACTGTGAAATTGTATACAACAATAAACCAATATCACAGCAGGGGGATTTTCTTAGAGGTACTACCACCACCTGGAGCCAGCTAGGGGAGGACCAAGAAAATAAAACAATACAACAACTGGCTGAGAAAATGGTATCTCAATAAGGTTATAAGGGTAATCAAAACTTGGGAAATGTTTGACTGTAGATACTATTTGTGCAGTACTGATGGTTTGCATCTGAATAGGAATGGCTACAGAATTCTGGGTAATCTGTTCTATACAGAAATTAATGATAATAAGAGGGACTAAAAAAACTAAACACAAGGGGGTGTGGGGCTTATACACTACAGCCCAGGTCAGCTACAGTGTCTCTTATCAAGAAGAAACATCAAGTCAAAAGGGAACTATCAGTTCTACTAAGAAATGCAAGAAACCTGAATGTGATAAAGAAATCAGAACTAGAGCTTATTCTGGATGAAAAGGATATTGATTTGGCAGCCATTACTGAGACCTGGTGGTCTGATAGTTCTGCAAACAGATAGCTGGTTACCATTCACCCACCCAACAATGAAGCATCAACGTTGACTGACACTACAGGGACTACAGTGCCAGGTTGCTGTAGTGTCAGCACTTGAACCCAGCACTGTCTTTTGGGGGTCTTGCACCCCCCCAATCAGCTCCAACTTTAAGTTGATTATATTTAGTGGGGTGGTGCTGGGGGCACAGCCCCCCAAAGAAAACATGTTGTGCTGTAGGAAACCATCAACTGACCATGAAAAGCAGTCAAACTGATGGTTTCACTGTCTGGTTGTTCAACCAAATGTTGTTGATGTCCAGTCATAGATCCCCTGATTACAACATCTACCATAAGGATAGGAGTGGTAGACAAGGTGGAGGTGTTGCACTGTATGTTAGGGACAACCTGCCATGTAAGCAGATCCCGAGTAGTGAAGGAACTGAACCACACTATGACATGCTGTGGGTGGAAATACTAAGGCCTGGCAACAAGAATTTGAAAGTAGGGGGTTGCTATAGACTTCCAGAAAGTATTGCCAGAGATAATGAGAAATTCATAAATAATATCTCCAAAAACACAAATAGTAAGAAGATTATTCTTATGGGGGACTTCAATATCCCTGGGATTAGTTGGGTCACTGGCTCAGCATCTAATCACCAGGAACAGCTATTTCTGGATGCATGTGCTGAAAATGGACTAGTTCAGAAAGCAGTTAAACCAACAAGAAATAATTCAGTATTGGATCTGGTCCTTACAGATAAAGAGGAGAGTATAAATTATTTATCCCTACTTGAACCACTTATATTTAGTGATCATGCACCAATTCATTTTAAATACTGCTCTGCACCAGTAGCATTACAGGGGCTTACAATCATTAAGAATTATAGAAATGCTGATTTTCATTTAATAAGGGCTAAGTAAAATACTTAGGTTTGGGAGGAGGACAATTTGACTGTGGAACGAGTACGGAATAGGTTAAAAAATTAATTATTATAATTAGAAGAGCTTTACATTCCAAATACTTAATTATATAATATGAAAGGCAAAGAACCCTTGTGGTACATGGTTAGTGTGAGACAGCAGCTAAAAAGAAAGAGAAGGGCATACAAAACTATGATAAGAGACAATACAAGTTACAACAGAGATATATACAGACAGCAATTAAAAAGGTATAAGTACAGTATAAGAAGGGCTAAGATGAGAGCTGAATTTTGATTTGCCCACACTAAAGACAATCACAAGTCATTTTACACATATGTTAATAATGAAACTCTAGATAGATCTGTGGGACTGATAATTACAGGTGATAATGAATGTGATAATCCGAAACTAACTGAAGCCGAATTCAATAAATATTTTTGTCCAGTCTATGAAAAAAGAAATACTACCCAGGGAATTAACAAGGACAGTATTGGTAGTAATACTGAGTGTAGCACTGCCATATTTGATACAATAACAGAGCAGGAGAATAGTACTGTGATAAACCAGATTATTCCAGCAAAGTCAGCAGGTCCTGATAAACTGCATCCAAGACTGCTAAAGGAAGTGTGCCAATGGCTGGTGAAGCCTCTATCATTCCTATTTAATTTATCTCTGGAAACATGCAAAATACCAGATGATTGGAAGTCAGTTATTGTTGTCCCTCTCTTCAAAAAAAGCGATAAAACAGTCATGTCCAAGAAGATGATGGAGACAATAATTAAACATGGGATAGAAAAGGATTTAGAGAACACAGAATGTCAGGACACTACTCAGCACAGTTTCAGGAAAAACAGATCCTGTGTAACTAACACTCCCATTTTTTATAATATATACTTAGGTGATAGGAGACCAGTGGATGTAGTCTATCTTGACTATAAGAAGGCCTTTGAAAAAGTACCTCATGATGTCTTAGTGCATAAGCTGAACAGCCTAGCTATTCATGTATCATTAGTAAAGTTTGTAGATGAGTGGTTGAAGGTCAGATACCAGCAAATTCATATTAGAAGTTATACCTCAGAGAGAGGTGAGGTTACCAGTAGAGTGCCCACAGGATCTATCCTTGGGCCTGTACTTTTTTCTATCTTTATAGCTGACATGGATAGGGAAATCAAAAATATGTCTATCAAATTCACTGATGATTGCAAATGGGGTGCCAAAGCAAGAACTATAGATCAGATAACATCACAGCAGCAGGACTTGAACAAAGTAGAGAGCTGCACAATCAAAAACGGTATGCAGTTCAATTTAGATTAGTGTGCAGTGATGCACTTTGGTAAAACCAATAATATGCATACATATACCCTGAACGGTAGATACCTGAGTACATCAGAAATAAAAAAAGACATAGGGGTATATATCACTAACCACCTGTCCTTTACCGCACATTGTAAAGAAATTATAGACAAAGCCAATAGAATTATTGGTTGTATTAAAAAAGTGTTCATTATGAGAAGTAGATACTGCAAAGTACCATTGTACAAAGCAGTTGTGAGGCCACATCTAGATTATTGCAATCCCCTGTGGAGTCCTCATTTAAAGAGAGACATAGAGGCAGTGGAGAGAGTGCAAATGAGGGTGACCAGAATAATAGATGGCATAGGGGAGCATCATATGAGGAGAGGTTACAGTTATTACATTTGTACTCCCTAGAATTAAGAAAGACTAAGGAGATCTTCTGTTAATGCACAAGATTTATCTGGATCCATCTCTTGCAAATAGCTTGAATTTGCAACCAGTAGTTAGGCTGGAATGTTTAAGGAGTCACAAGAGACAGCTCAAACTTACATATCCAAAAACTAATCTGAGAAGATCATATTTTGTACAAAAAGTCATCCCACTGTAGAACAAACTATCAACAGATGTAGTGGAAGCAGAGAGTTTTCAGTTATTTAAGTCCAGACTAGACAGGCATATTTAACTTAGCTAGTGTAATAGTGCCCCGCCAATGCAGGAGGCATGCTCTATGGGTTTTGAGCCTTCTGCTTGCATTACATCACCGAGTTTTGTAACTAGTATTGAATAAGAAATGAAAAAAAGAAACATGAGTTTCCATGACTTAGTTGCAAATTATGCATTGGCCACCCTTTGGGAAAAATAATGCCCCCAAATGACATCTAAATTTGAGTTATAAATGATGAATTGTTTTAAATGTTTCTGTTTATACTTTGTGTGTGTTCACAATTCATAAACATAAAGTCATGCTGTTCTGATCTAATTTTTGGTTTACTAATACATTAATACACTCTGTAAAATGCTTATAACATAATGAAATTAATTATGTGATAAGGCTGTTCCAATGTTTTAATTTTAGTTGCAAGGTTAACTTGGGAGCTTAAGCAACAGGTTGGTAGAAAAGAGGCCAGGAGTTATATTTTGTTTTAAACTGAAATATTTGAATAGTTTGTTAGTGAAATTAGTTCTATGTGTTAAAAATTATTACCTTGAATTTGAACTGATACTTGGGCTGTGATATTGTAGGTTTGGGGATAGATGTTTGGCAGGGAAAATTAGAAGGTAATTTAAATGTGTTGTTTGCCTGGTGTTTGGTAAGAAGCTCTCCCACCCACCCTGTTTTGTAGGGTTTCTTAAATACTGAAAAGCCACTGGGGTTGGGATTGAAGGGCTGAGTATTTCTGTTTGGGACTGAAATTTGAAGCAACAGGAGTTGGTGGGCCTGTGACATCATACGGTACCTGGGGTCTGCTTACACACACTGTTAGTGGGACTGAACACATACTGGACTGTATGTGTTTGTGAGACTTGGGAATTTTGTTGGTGGGGTTGAAATTGGGTTTGTAAATAACTACAGTCAGTATAGAGAGAAACTGTACTCCAGGGGAAAGGGACTGAGAAAAGGGGGTGTGCTATTATAAACAGAGGGGAATAATCAGGGTGGCCATATTCCACCATGGCAGGCATCTTCGGAAGGGTTGTAGGCTGCACAGGCTGTGGGATGGCAATAATTCTAAATTGGGCCTGGAGAGGGAGGCTGCCCACTCTGTAGACAGACTATCTTGTATCAGGAGTGAGTTATTGGTTAAGAAGTAAGCTGTGGGAGCTGGGGGGTGTCCAAGGATAAGGGGTGTGGATATGGGCAGCAGAAGGGTGGGGCTGAGGGGAGGCTGGGGCAACGCTCTGAAATTACAGGACATTATGCTACAGCAAGCAGAAGGGGGGATATTAGGGACAGAGGACCCTTAGATAGGGAAGTTGATGCTAAGGGGAAAGCGTACAGGGTGAAAATTCTGAATTCAAGGAGACTGGAGGGGGAAGAGTCAGGAGGGGCTGTTGTGCGGAAGCCTAAAACAGCAGACTGTGGGAAGGGAGCTCCTAAGGTGAACAGTGCAAGAGAGGAAGAAGAGGGTCAGTTTAGAGATGCAGTCAGGGGAAACTCGGGTTACTTGATGGAGGCTGACATAGAGTGTCACAATAAATTTGAGATACTAAGCATCCTAGAGGGGGAGGAAGGGGTTGGTGGAAATGAGGAAACTTATACAGAGGCCGGGGAAGGAGTCGATACCCATAGGGCATCACAGAACAGCTATGGAAAGGATAGACATAGTCCCAGAGGAGAAGGAAACATATATGTTAAGCAAATGGGGAGATGCAACATATTCCAGACATGAGGGAGGAGAGCATGATTGAGAGGAACTGGGAGACAAGGAGGTGGGAGAGGCCCCTTCAGCAGGAAGGTCAGTACCAAGGATGGGGCCCTAGCTAAAGGGGACCCACAGAGAGCCTCTGGAGACAGGGTACTATTACAGGGGGGATGAGGTGCGGGGAGGGGAAACCATCAGGGCCAGGATAAATGGTTCAGATAAGAGAGGGTTAAAGGGACACCTATTCAGAGGGGTTTGAGTTAAGTGAGCAAAATAGCAAGGAGGCAGAAAGGGAGGTGACAAGGGGTCTCTAATAAGGCAGGAAGACTCCCATGAAGTGCGATCATGAATAAAGTGGGGGAGGGGCTGAGAGGGCATAGTGGAGGTAACCATAAGGATGATGGCAGGTGTTAAGGTTCTGTTACTGGGAGACTCGATGATTAAGGGTATCCATTGGGAGGACAGGGGATGGATGCCATAGCCAGGTGAAGGTAGTGAGTATCTCTGGGCTGACAGTGCACAGAGCAAAGTTCATGTGTATGAAATGGTTAGGGATTGTGGAGAAACCGGATTTCCTGGTGCATTTGGGAACTAATGATCTAGAGGAAATAGCATTATGGAAATCCAAGCAAGGTTCCAAGAACTTGCCAGAGTCTGTCGGGATAATGGATGTGACATTTCCTTTTGGAGATATTGCAGTACCAAAGGCCTCAGTGGAGAAAAAATAGAAGCTCACAGAGGTTAATGAATGGCTCAGGAAGTGGGGTGAAGAGAATGGGTTGAGGTGTTAGGGAACTGGAATGGAGTTTGGGAGGATAAGGGACTATATGCCAAGGACAGGTTTCATCTTGCCCCATTAGGGAAGGAAGTCCTTAAACAGGGGATGGCTGACTACATACAAGAAAGGTGGGGTTTAAACTTGTAAGGGGAAGGAGATAAGGGAGGGTGACCAGAAGCCCTCCCTCCAGATGAGAGTAGCCTTCAAGCCCAAGGGGAGGAAACAGACTGGAGGTGGAGGTTTCAGGAGGAGCAGGGGAGGATGGAAGTATAAGGAATCTGGGTGGGGTTCGAGCAAAAGGATCAGGGGATAAGGGGTGGGGATTAGTGTTAGTAAATGCCAGGAGCTTGAAACAAGTTGCCAGAGTTCCAGGCCATGCTGTTCGGGGGGTGGATGTGGCGGCAGTCATCGGAAACGTGCAACAAAGACCATGACTGGGACCTAAATATGACGGGGTACACTATGCTTAGGAAGGATAGAAAGGAGGGCAGAGGGGTGGGTGGCTATGTTCATTAGAGATGACATAGAAATTGCTATGGTAGAAGAGGCAGAGGGAAACGTGGAGCCTTATGGGTCACCGATCCCCAGCAGGAGATAAGGTCAAGCTGGGAGTAGCATATAGGCCCCGGGGATGAGTGATGTTCTAGAGGATGGTTTGCTGGACAACATCATTGCCCAGTGTGGTCCAAAAGGGAAGGAGTGGTGTTGATGGGGACCTTAATATGCCAGGTACAAACTGGGAACCATGTCCTCTAAGGTGGCCAAGGAGCAGAGGCTGCTGGATGGCTTCCAGGATGTGTTCTTAACACAGCATGTGATGGAGCCCACAAGGGAGGGGCATGTCCTGGATGTGGTTCTGGCAGATGGGGATCTGGTAAGGACATGGTTGTACAGGACCCCCTGACTGGGAGTGACCACAATACTGTCTGGTTTCAAATAAGCATTGGGGGAGTGGGGTGAGATCTAGGACACTGGCAGTGGACTTCAGGGGCAGACTTTATGGGCATGGGAAATATTCTCAAGGATCACTTGAAGGATTACCTCAACAACAAGTGTGGAAAGGAGATGGGAGATCATAAAGCGGGGACTTATGGGGCAGTCAGGATCTGCGCTAAGTTGAAAGCGTGAGGGAGCAAGGTCACATAAACCATGCTGGTGGTCCAGTGAGGTCCAGGTAGCAGTCAGAGAAAGAAGGCGGCTTACAAAAATATAAAACAACAAGAGGGATAGGGATAAGGAAATGTACCAGCTTGCATCCTAGAAAAGTCACCCGATATGGTGAGGAGCTAAGTCAGTAAAACAGCGGCTGGCACAGGGGATACATGGAGAAAAAGGGTTCTTCCGTACATTGGGGAGCGGAGAAAACTAGGGCCATCTCAGCAGATTGAGATCAGAAGGAGGGTGGGTGGAAGAGGCGAGGACCAGGCAGAGGTATTTAACGAGTACTTTGCCTCTGTGTTCACTAGGGAGGGATGGGATATCTACAAAGCAAGGCACAAAGGGATAGAGGCGGCAGGGAGTGGGATCAGGGGAGCAACAGAAATGGAGCAAAGGAGGGAAAGGTACCCCAGGGTGTCACATCTGGATAAGGATAAAAAGACCAGTAAGGTGGAGGGACGGATGATGCCATCCCACCAAAAGGTGTGGTTTGCCCTCAAGGCCCTAAAGAAAGACAAATCTCCTGGGCCGGATGGCATATCCGAGAGTACTATGGGAGTGGGACATACTGGCTGCACCCCTGGCGGAGCTTTTCAACAGGTCATGAGACAGGGAGGGTACCTGAGGGATTGGCGAGAGAGCACATGTGGGTACCAATCCATAAGGGGGTCAGAAGAATACCAGGAAACTATAGACCCATCAGTTTAACTTCGGTGGTGGGAAAATTAATGGAGAGATATACTAAAGGAACGATTGGGGTTTACTTGGAGGAGGTGGGAGGTCTGGATAGTGGCAGCATGGGTTTGTGCCAGGTAGATCATGTCAAACCAACCTTGTGGAGTTCTATGAATGGGTAACATCAGAACTGGACAGAGATAGCCTGTGGATGTATTCTTGGACTTCAGCAAGGTTTGACTCATCCCCCACAATGGTCTGGTGGAGAAACTGATGGGGGTTAGGAGTAGGCCTTTGATGGTCAGATGGATTGAAAACTGGATAGCTGGACGCACTCAGAGAGTAGTGGTCTGTGGGGAGCTCTCGAACCCTACAGAGGTTGGTGATGGGGTACCACAGGGCTCGGTCCTGGGTCCAATCCTGTTTAATGATACATATCAGACATCAGGGATGGTATAGGGTGTGAAATGAGTCTCTTAGCGGATGACTCCAAGATGGGAGCAGTAGTTGAGGGAGAAGAGGGAGGTTGGCCCTGCAAGGGACCTGGACACCCTGGAAGCTGGGCTCACATGGAAATTAAATTTCAATATCACCAAGTGCAAGGTGTTGCATCTTGGTCGAGAACCCTAAACACAGGTACACCCTGGGAGGGAGGTGCTGGAAGCCTCAACAGGGAAAAAGACCTAGGGGTCATGGTGGATACATGTATGAATAACACTGAGCAGTGCAGGAGAGCAGCTAGCAAGGCAAACAGGATGTTGGGATGCATTGAGGGGATCACCTCTAGGAGCAAGGAAGTGATTCTGCCGCTGTACAATGGACTGGTTAGACCACACCTTGAGTACTGTGTACAGTACTGGAGACCACTTGAAGAGAGACATACAGCTCCTGGAGAAGGTACAGAGGAGGGCAACAAAGATGATCACGAGGGCTAGGGGTTGACTTACGAGGACAGACTTGAGGAGCTCTGCCTGTTTTCATTGGAGGAGAGGAGAGACAGGGGACATGATTGGGGTCTCAAGTACCTCAAGGGAATAAATAGGTAAAACATGAGGGATCTTTAGACTAAAGCAGGGAGGCATCACCAGAGGGCATGGTTTGAAGTTGGAAGGTGGAAGGGTGAGGGGGGAAAAGAGAGGAGGTTTTTCACTGAGAGGGTGGTGGACCCTTGGAATGCTCTGCCTGGTGAGCTGGTTCAGAGATCCACAGTGGAGAGCTTTAAGAGAGGGTGGGACAGACACAGAAAGTGGATGTATCAGATGATGGCCTGTCCCGGGGGGGTGGGGATGGATGATAGGGGTTTCTGGAGCACAAGGGATGGGAGGGTCTCGGCACCCAACTAAGGATCTAGGTTCGAGCAGACTTGATAGACCATAAGGCCTAATCTGCTGGCAAATAGTATGTTAGTATGTTAATGTCATTTTAATTACTTTCTTGTCAAAATGTTATGTAATACCATCTATTGTCTGTCTGTCACCCTTTCCACTGACTTGGAACCTTTGTAAAAGAGCTGTTATGTGCTCAAAGGTATTGTAATCCAAGAATGAAGAAAGGAAGAAAGAAAGAAAGAAAGAAAGAAAGAAAGAAAGAAAGAAAGAAAGAAAGAAAATAAGGAAAATAATATTGTTTTTTTGTAACATTCACAGGATGTAATTTAAAAGACATTTATTATGTTAAAATATTTAGAAATATAACATTATTATTTTTTTGTCCTCACAGATGAGCTCTTTTCCCTCTTCTATTTCTTCCTTTATCTTGGAAGCTTGTGTGATGCTGCTGATCGCTGGAGATGTGGCAAGATTGCAGATTATCAAAGATCTCTCTGATTCTCTACCTAGTAATCCCTTATTTTCACAGCCTTTTGAAACCATAATTGCAAGATTCACACAATGTAGTATATAAATAAGTGCAATAATATGAAGTCAGGCTGTGAATGAAATACTAATTGTAAATACTGACCCTTTTTCTACATCATGTCTCTTCAACTCTGTTGTTAAGTTAATTAAGTTTATTGCTGTAAGATGGATTATTAATTAGGTATAAGGGTATTTAAGTAATTTGTTTCTACTCACATCCATGCTCCCTGATGAAGGGTTTGTTTACCTGAAATGCTGGGGCATTGTGGCAGTGAACTAGTCTCTGTACACACACTATATTGCTAAATAAAGCACTTGGAATGGTGATTGATTTTTGTGTGTACTTTCATTTTTTCTGGCTCCTGCTGGAGTGCAGGTCTTTCTTTACTTGTCTTGTGTGGGCTGGCAGCCCTTACCTGCACCCCCTCCCAACCTGGGCCATTCGCAGTTTTCACTTTTGGGACTTACATTGCCAAATTCACCTAGCAGCCTGAAGGATCCACCTTTATTATTGATTCCCCACTGGAAAGCAATTTGTGTGAAGGGCTCATGGTGCAACGAGGCATGATGCTGCCTTCTGAGACCCCCTGGACTGTACGCATCATGCTGAGGGTCAATAATGAGTCAGAGAAGCCAATAACCATTAAAAGGGCCGAGTGTTGCCACATAAATTTAAAGCTCACAGTGTCACTGAGATGGACCCATAAGTAGCTGCAGAAATAGAGATAGATCCAGCATCTTTTCAGCTTTAGATACAAGTCCATACCTGACAGTAATAGTTTGAGCTTGGCCCAGAAGCTCCATCTATAACTGTAACAGATTTCCATGTAGAAGGTCATCTGGGGGCCAGTGATCATCATATGGTATGGTTCAAGTTGGCCACTAGAACAAAATCATTTCATTCCAAGGCAAAAATATGGGACTTCAGAGGAGCTGACTTTGATAAGATGGCCAACAGAGTTAAACTAGCCCTGGCAAGAAGAAATGCAGGTGAGAGAATACGGGCAAAGTGGGCAAGCATTAAGGATGCAATGCTTGAAGCAACATCCCATTCTGTTAGAGAGAAAAGCAAGAGCAAAAGAAGGAGGAAACCACTTTGGTTCTCAAAAACAGTAGCAGAAAAGGTCAGAGCCAAAAGACAGACTTTAAGGAAATATAAGGGAATGCAGGGGGACAAAGATAGGGAGGCATACCAAACTTCCTTAAGGGAAGCAGGGAAGGCAGTAAGGCAGGCAAAGGCCAAAACCAAGGACACACTAGTACAAACAGTAAACGAAGGGGACAAGACTTCAATAGATACATTAGTCAAAGGAGAAAGTCCAGAGGAGGTATTGCTAAGATCAAAGGGGATACGGGGGAGTGTGTGGAAGAGAACCAAGGAAAAGCATATTTCCTAAACAGATACTTCTGCTCAGTATTTACTGAGGAGAAGGTAGGGCAGGGCCCACAGCTCAGCACCATGGACACAGGAGGGAGGTGTGCACTAGCCCCTTCATAAAAGAAAGGGTCCTACAAGAGCTCACTAAACTCAGGGTGGACAAGGCAATGGGACCTGATGGCATACATTTCAGAGTACTAAAGGAGCTAATGGTGGAACTAGCAGAGCCATTATCATAACTGTTTAGTGAGCCTCTGAGCACAAGAGAGGTCCAAGAAGACTGAAGAAGGGTTCATGTGATCCCATTCCACAAGAGTGGTAGCAGGGAGGAGGCAGGGAACTACAGACCAGTCAGTCTTACCTCAGTAGTGGGCAAGATTATGGAGGCACTCCTTAAGGAAAGGATAGTGCAACACCTGGAATCCATAGGAGCACAAGATCCAAGACAGCATGGGTTTATAACAGGAAGGTCCTGACAAACTAATCTCATAGATTTCTTGACTGGGTAACCAGAGTGGTGGACCAAGGGGGAGCAGTTGATGTCGCTTACCTTGGCTTCAGCAAAGCTTTCGATACTGTTCCACACAGAAGATTGATTAACAAGCTGCGTAGGTTCGGGGTGGGTCAGAAGTTGGTCAACTGGGTGGCAAACTGGTTTACAGGCAGAAAACAGGAGAGTGGTGGTAAACAGTATACAGTCAGAAGAGATGCAAGTCACAAGTGGGGTACCTCAGGGATCAGTCCTGGGACCATTCATCTTCAATATCTTCATCAGTGACATGGCAGATGGACTGGAAGGTAAGGATTGTCTGTTTGCAGATGACACCAAGATCTGCAACAGAGTAGATGATCCAGATGGGGTGGGCAGAATGAGAAGAGATCTGGATAAACTGTTAAATGGTCAGAAAAGTAGCAAATGCTTCTTAACGCAAAGAAGTACAAGATCATGCACTTAGGGAAGAGAAACCCTGAAGCCACCTATAGGCTGGGAGGGGAGTTGTTGGCAATCACAAGGGAAGAAAGAGACTTGGGCATCATCATCACAGATGAACTGAAATCATCCAAGCAGACCATTAAATCAGTAGGTAAGGCTAGAGTGATGTTGGGGAATATTAGTAGGGGTATCGCAAGTTGTAAGAGGGAGGTAATAATCCCTCTTTACAAGACATTGGTAAGGCCCATTCTGGAGTACTGCATGCAGTACTGGAGGCCACACCTGCACAATGACATTAATAAAATGGAGGCAATCCAGAGAAGGGCAACCAAAATGGTGCAGGGACTGCATCAGAAAACATATGAGGACAGATTAACAGAGCTCAATATGTATACCCTAGAGCAAAGGAGGGAGAGAGGTGATATGATCGAAACATTGAAACATCTTAAGGGCATTAACAAGGTGAAAGAGTCTAACATGTTTCAATATAAAAAATAGCAGGACAAGAGGACACAGCATGAGATTAGAGGGATGCTAATTGAGGGGTAATGTGAGGAAGTTCTTTTTCACAGAAAGGGTGGTGGATGCATGGAATGGCCTACCTCAGGAAGTAGTGGATATAAATATAGTGCAAGGCTTCAAACAGGCATGGGATAAGTATAAGGGAGCAATACAGACGAGTATGAATAGATACGCCAGTGACAGAGTACAGGCCTATGGCACTTTCATAAGGTAGAAAAAATGGGCAGACTGGATGGGCCTTGTGGTCCTTATCTGCTGTCAACTTCTATGTTTCTATGTTTCTAAAGAGGCATAAAGTATTGTCACTCCACGAGTAGGACATAGGGTGTATCCGAGGTGAAGAGCACAGGATTTATCTACAAGATGACCACCCGTTCAGAGAAAGATCCAGGAGACTGACCCCTGAAGACATCAAGGATGTCTTGCAGCACCTGAAAGACTTATTGGCAGCAGGTATAATCAAGGAGTCCAGGAGCCCCTACACATCTCCCATTGTTATGGCATGCAAGAAGAATGATGCTGTAAGAACGTGCATCAATTATTGAACTTTAAACAAAGCAAAGCTAATTTTATTTATGTAACGCTATTACAAATCTATCATAGTGTTGTACAAACATGAGTAAAAACATCAATAAAACCAACTGAATACATATAATTTAAAAACACTAAGACAATCAGCAGGATTTAAATATCAGAAAACACATAATTAAACAAATATGACTTCAGGTAAACTTTAAAGGCCTTGATGGACGGGCATTCTCTAACTCAACGAGGTAAAGAATTCCACAGGGTCGGGGCTACAAAAGCAAATGATCTAGCTCCAGATGTAGTCAAATGGTTCCTAGGAATCTCTAGCAATTCCTAGTTGGCAGAATGTAGAGGGCGAAGAGGGTGGTAGGGACAAAGGAGGTCTAGCCAGTACCGCAGTCCTTGTCTGTGTAGGGCTTTATAGGTCAGTAATCCAACTTTGAAGATGATTCTCCTTCACACCAGCAGCCAGTGCAGGTCATGGAGCACAGGTGTGACATGGCAAGATCTCAATAAGCCAGACAAAAACACTATCCCAGACCAATACACAGTACCTCGAGTTGAAGAAGCTCTGGCCAGCCTTTCCTAGAGTAAACGGTTCTCAGTGCTGGATCTCCAGAATGGGTGCTATCAGATCCCAATGGCAGAGAAAGACAAGGAGAAGACCACCTTTATCTGCCTTCTTGAGCTCTACCAGTTTGAACATATGCCTCAAGGGATCTCTGGCACACCTGCCACATCAAAAGGTTAATGGAAAAGGCAGTGGGGGACATGAATCTGCTAGAGATTATTGTCTACCTAGATGACCTGATTGTTTATGGACATACCCTGGAAGAACATGAAACTCATTTGATGAAGGTATTGGACAGGCTGAAGGAATTCAGAATAAAAGTCTCCATTGACAAGTGCCAGTTTTGGCAGCCTTCAGCAAAATATGTGGGCACATTGTCTCAGCATATGGAATGCAGACTGACCAAGCCAAGGTTGAGGCCCACACCACCTGTCCCAGGCTGCACAATGTAAAGGCTTTCCAGTCCTTCCTTGGTTTCTGTGGGTATTACTGATGGTTTGTGAAGAATTATTCTATGGTAGTGTGCCCACTGAATGATTTAACCCAAGGTTACCCGCCTACCAACCAGAAGAAGAAAAAACACTCCAAAAGAGAAAGACCACCGAAAAAGTATCTCAAAGTAAATGAACTCTTCGGTGACAGACAGACGCCAGAATGTCAGGCTGCTGTTAAGGAAATTATCAAGAGATTGTGTGAGGCCCCCATCGTGGCACCTGTGAACCCCAACAAGCCCTACATCCTCCACATCGATGCCAGCTTGAATGGGTTAGGAGCTATGCTTTACCAAGAACATCCAGAAGGACTCTGGCCTGTGGCATTTTCTAGTCAAAGCCTGTCGGCATCTGAAAAGCACTACCCTGTACACAAACTTGAATTCTTGGCTTTGAAGTTGGCAGTGACAGAGAAATTCCAGGATTATTTGTATAGTTTTCCCTTGATTGTCCAGACAGATACAACCCCTTGACATATGTGAGCACCACAGTCAAGCTGGATGCTGCTGGACACAGATGGTTATCTGCACTGTTCACGTATGACTATGCTTTGGAGTGCAGAGTGGCAAGACCAACATAGATGCTGATGCCCTATCAAGGCATCCGTATACAGATCAGCCTAACTCCAATGTACAGCTTTCAAGTGCAGTTGTTAAAGTTCTGTGTTTTAAGATTTCTGTCAAAGGAAAGCCACCCCAACTTACCCAGATAGGTGATCAACATGCTGGGGGCTTCACCAGATGTTGTTCCTGAGGCTTACCTAAACTTTACTGGACTGGATCTAGCCCCTCTCCCCCAACCAAGCAAACCATAGCTTCAATAGGCCCAAAGGGAGGATCATGCATTCCATGATGTAATTCAAGTTCTAGAGAAAGGGCTCAATGCAAATCAAGTACAAATTTTTCACCAGGATGCTAAACTAATACTTAGTAAGTGGAGTAAGCTGGCCCTAAAAGACAGACTGCTGGTATAGAAGGTGCATGATAGTGACAACTCTGCAAGCTCTAAGACCCAGCTGGTCCTACCTTGGAACCACCGCAAGGCAGTCCTGACATTCCTCCATGACAAAATGGATCACCTGAGCCATGAATGGACATTGGACCTGGCCAGAACCTGATTCCACTGGCCCAGAATGAAACGAGACGTACAAAGCACTGTTAAGATTGCTTGTGTTATATCAAAAGAAAGGAACTCCCCAAAAGAGTTGCACCTCTGGTCAATATACAAACCAGTGGCCCACTTGATTTTTGCGAGCATGGCCATTCTGTTGCTAGAGACTGACCAAAAGAATAAAGCCAACATTCTTTTCATCACTGACCACTACAACCGGTATGCTCGGGCTTATCCAACTAAAGATTAAAAAGCCAACACAGCTACAAATGTCCTGCAACAGTTTGTAAATCACTATGGCATTCTACAGGGAATCCACTTGGATCAGGGGTGAGATTTTGAAAGTCAGTTGGTTAAAGAGTTCCTGGCAGCTTATGATATAAAGCAATCAAGCACACCCCTGTATCACCCCCGGAGGGACAGTCAGCCTGAAAGCTTTAATAGCACTCTGCTTGATATGTTGGGAACCTGGATCCAGTCGACAAAGTGAACTGGAGTCAAAAAGTCAGTTATCTTGTACATGCCTACAATTGTACCGAGAACGACACAAAACAGAGATCTCCCTTTTACCTTATGTTTGGCCATACAGCCCGACTGCCAGTCTACCTATGTTTTGGCATTTCCCCTAATGACACATCTGAAGAGTCATATCTGGAATACACATGAAACCTAAGTGTAAAGTTACAGAAAGCTTACTAACAGGGAGCAGAGGCAGCAGGTATGTCCAGCCAAACTGAGATATGACAAAAGGATGAGACACCATGTGTTGCAAGAGGAAGATCGTGTTTTGCTAAGAAATTTTGGTATACAAGGCAAACACAAAATTCAAGACTAGTGTGCCCCTGAAGTGTACCTGAAGTCTAGTGGAGAAATTGCCAGATCTACCAGTGTACAAAATTCGGCAAGAACAGCAGAGAGGTTTGGTAAAGACTGTACACAGAAATCACTGGCTCCCCATTGGTAAGATTGTGCCTGACCCAGCTCCTGACCAAGAGACTCTCACAGTGAGAAGGCCCAAAACAAGGAGACCGACTGTTCAAAAACCAAAAGATCAGACCAAGTTAAAGCCTAACCTGTCTGCAATAGAATTTGAACCAGAGCCTGTGACTAGTGATGATGAAGATATTGTATTTTATCAGTGTGTACCAGAGACAGATCAGGGTTTGACTCAATGAAAAATGGACTATAGAAATTCATAGCCTTTGAACAGTACCATCCCCACTGACCTTGGGCCAACTTTGAATCCTAATGCTGCACCTGTTATCCTGTGAGAAGGCCCAGTACCCAAGTGCCCAAGCAAGTCATGGACATTGGTATGGACAATGCAGTTTGCTTGGGTTGCTGTGAACAATTTCAAGATAATGCTGTTTTGCCTGAAAATTCCCCTGAGCTGCCTGCAGAGTACAGACTGGTAGAAGCACCTCTGCCCCAGGAGTGTGCCAATGGTCTTGGGAGTGAAAGAAAGGGAAGCCAGACCAGTCGGCAACAATGTAAATGAAGAAGATGGTGGCCCCAACCCTACTGCATATGCACGGCCACCTAGGCTGAAAAAGTTAAATGAGCTCTGGCTCTATTAATGTGTTTTAGACTTCGGTCATAATTTAATAACAACCCTCGCTCCATGGCAGGCAGCAGAGTCAGGGATCGGGGGGAAATACAATCAGAATGCCTCCGAGCACCGATTATGTGGGCCTCTTCTCTTGGAAGAGCAAATTAATAAAATTATAAGGGCAGAAAGTTTGAGATTGAAACAGAAACATATTGGCAGCCCCCAGGGACTCTGCAACAAGTATGGGGGGGGTGCTGCTGGGTAAAGGTGAGAAGTCAGCCAAAAATTCTGAGCATGCAGCAGTGAATCAAAGAGGAACTTCTCAAAAAGTATAATTTGGACTGCAAGCCCATCAAACAGGGATTTTCATTTTGGGACTCCAGGGATTGAGGAATGCAGGAGAGACTGCTTTGGTTACCCAGCCCAAGGCCTGCACCTACATCTCAATGACCAGTTCTGCCCCAATGGAGCAGAAGTGGACAGAGTGCCTAAAAAGCAGCTTTTGCAACCTGGGAGAGAAGGAGAAAGTTGAAGGTCTGCTGCAGAGGTGCTGTTGAAAAGAAACTTGTAGAGTTGTGCAGCCAGAGATTTAGAACTTGAAGCTGCAGTGAGAGAGTGAAGGCTGTAAGGGCATTTGTGAAATTGGAAAAGCCCTGCAGCCTAGAAATCAGTGTGAGCGACCTGTGTCCCTTGCGGTGGGGTAAGTGTTAGAAATGGGTATTACTGCAAGCCTGAAAAATTGTGTGTGTGCTGAGGTTAGAAACTGAGACAGAGCCCAGTCACAGCTGTGCATTGAGAAGACAAAGTGTGAACACTAGGGCTAGAGATTGAGACAAAGCCCAGCTACATTGTTGTTTGGGAAAGTCTGTCAAGCTACAAGTCTGGGGAACCTAGCCTTCCCTATTCCTAGACCAATGAAAAGAAGACCAGCGGAGAAGACAGTAAGAGGCTTGCCCAGTGAACACTGTCCACAAAGGCCTCAGAAGGAAGGTTGGGAAGGCCAGGCAGGTGAAGATTAGCATTCTTCAACTTCTTCAGTCAGCTCTGTGGCTGCTGTGGTGCACCTACAAAAAAATACCTCCACTGTACCTTTCCAAATCTAGCCTGCTGAAACCTCTTTTTTGATAATCAGAACTGCAAGTACCTCTGGGCTGTAGCTCAGAAAAGAACATTATTAGCTAGCTAGCTAGTCAGCAAAAGGGGCTTAAGTCCTGGGCAGGATTGAGCCAAGTATAAAACTGTGACCAGGCAGCAAAGTTAAAGTTTGCTTATGTTTAAAAGTTATTTGGGCTCCAACAAACTATCCCCAGCATCATAATCTGCACTGTGGTGTTATCCACTGAAAGGGACTGCAGACACTTAGCAGCTGCAGTGGGAATCAATGTGCAACCACAGGTGGGAGGTGTGGATAGTGTTTGGGGTGACATTATTTGAGCCAGTTATTAATGCTGTTGTGCTATTTTCCTTCCTTCCCCCCTTCCCAAAAATAAATACTGGTAATTGTTCATGTTTCACTCTGGTACTGTGAAGCAGTGCAAGAGGGGGGAATTGTTATTGTACGGAGAAGTGTATTTGGGGCAGCTATTCTATATTTCCTGGAGGGTGGTAACCTGCAATCTGTTCAGATATCCCCTGCCATAACCCCAGGTGAAGGCACCCTGCCATTTCTTCTCTCCACTTTTGAACTCAGGCCAGCCCCCTTGAAGGAGTGTGCAGTGTGGCCCCTAAGGGCCCCAGAAAAGCTAAGGTGAGTCAAAGGAATATTACATAAATATTAAGTACTGTGTCAAATGTCCTTTTGAAAACTGCCTGACTTCAGGTAATTAACATAAGTTGATATTTAAATGAATCTTGCACTTTGGGAATGGGATTGTACTCAATAGCTATGCTGCTTCTTTGTGCCTGCCTGCACTGAGTCTGGCACTGCTTGAGAAAAGAGATTGTGTTCTAGGCCATAATTTATTTTCTTAAAATATTGGAATAAGCTTACCCTGGCCTGGTGCCAAGTTGACAACTATGCTGCTTTACCTGGCATTATTTGCATTCAAATTGGACCATTTTTCCTTGAACTCCACCGTCCAGGAAGTTCCTCATCTAAATCGACCTTTTGTCATCATACTATGACTACCAGGTGAACCTTTATTTAAATTAACCTGTTTGGGCTTAACTCCACATTTGGGGTGGGTTTGGTGTCCAGGGGTTTTGCAAGTTTCTGCTGTGCTATGCCAGCTCTTATTGGCACTTCTAAACACACCAAAAGAACTAGGGTGTACCAGTCCCATTACATTAGGTGGGGAGTCTTTGGGGTGTCACGACTGTTATGGTTGCTGCTAATGGAAGAGGGAGAGAGGAACTGGTGCAGAGACATCCCCACACATGCTGCTGTTGCCATCAGATGGAGACAAGATCAAGCCACCAAACTCCACTGCTGCCACCACTGATGCTGAAGAGAACAGGCAGGAGTTGCTTGCACCTACTCCCAGAGGGAGCCAACATGAACTGGGGAAGTACTGATCTTAGATAGCACTGATCTAACCTAAAAGTAAGCCCTAATTGGGCACCTGTCAGTCTTTGCACCCTCCCTCTAGTTCAGTCTTAGAGAACTGTCCCCAGTGACTGGACAGGGATTTTATTGAGTCCTGGGGTTTGGGGCAGAATGTCCAGGCCTTGCAAACCACCAATAGCTCTCTTTGTGAAGCTCCTCACATACCAGGGAACAGGAGCCGAAATTACCAGTGCATGGTGGAGACTACACAACTGCCTGCTTGTTGGGTATTCTTAGAGCATAGGCCGGCATGTTAAATAAGTAAACAAAAGAAATAGAGACACAAGCCATATAATCATGTAGGGGTTCATACTAGGGATCCCAATGTTGTTCATATGGGTAGATGCTCACTACTGCAGTTTGGGGTACCTGTCATCTTTGGTCTCCATATACTCTGCTGGGCCCTCTTCATTCTTGGGGTCTCTACTTTTTTCTTGTGGGCTCTAGAGATTAATGTACTACAAGTTTGTACTGCACCTATTAGGGATGCTCAAGTTAATGGATTGAGAAATTCTGATCCAACTGAATCCAATTCCTATTTGATCCTAAACAGGTACTTAAATTCAGAATTTGAATCAGATTCTGGAATACTAAATTCCTTTGTAAAAATATGTTTACACCTTAAACTTTGGAATTAGTATCTTTGGAGTGCAATTCTGAAAATCTGCATTCCAAAAATCAGGTCATACAGTACTCTGACCAATTCAGTTCAGTTACTTGGAATGCAGCAACCCTAGTAACTATGTTTGAATGCAGATGAAGGTGGTCAGCTGTTAGTGAGTGCAAACAGCATTTATACATGCTAACATCTGATGTACTGTATAACATCCATGAACTTCAGTTCATGGGAGAGCACTCTGAACAGAAGCTGGGGACACAAGTGCTGCCGGTTTAGTCATCCCTCAGATTTAGGCCCACTTCTGGGCTGAAGTCAGTGGCCCATATTGCGTCTTGTTACTTGTCCCCTAATGATCCAGTGACCTCTTCTTTCTCCAGTACTATAACAGTCCCTGGTGTTCAGTGGAACCCCTTAGCATGCCCTGTATCCCCAGGTGCAAACATCATGGTTTGGACTTATGATCATTTCTTTCCCTTGCCAGCTCTGCCTCTGTTGGTAGTAAAGTTGATACCAATACAACCTGGATCAAGTATGTAGTGATAACCCACAATGCTACATTTTCAAAAGTGAGGGTTGCCTTCTTTTGAGAATGGTCCTGTGTGCCATTTGTACCAATGCATAGTGACCCCTTTCCAGTCTTCCCTAACTCATGGGGTTTTATGGAATGGATTATCTCAAATGTACCATACAAGTACTATTGCTCCAGTCAGTTGTGGCTAAGAATGCGATCCCTTCATCCTTGTTCATGTGTCATGCAAATGATACAAAAACAGAAGATTCGTTGCAAGAGACATCTCACTACACCACTGCGGTCCTTTGGGGCTGTGCAGAGCTGGTATATCACTTTGTATTTAACCTTCCATATGCCTACATTTCCTGCAGGGCTGAGAAAGTTACTGACTAGCCAGGTAGGTGTGAGGAAGGCGTGGAAGTCACATCACATCACACACTGAGCAAAAATAAGGACTCTGTGAGTCTACCATTGCTGCCAGTTGCTGGGTCCCTGCCTTCACAGGGAAAACTATTTGTGTGCTGTATGGTTTGGAGGTGTGGGCACACACATGACATAAAGTGATATGCTGGTAAGGGACAAAATGATGGTCCCAGACCCATTCCTGTGCTTTGGCTAGTGATAATGATGAGATGATGATGATAATTTAACATTTATATTAGCATTTCATTTATTTGTAATGTAGTACTGTAAAGCGCAAATGTCTCCCCCCAACCATCTGCTTATTTGTAATCACCCTCCCACCCAGTCACAACCAGAAATAAAATGTGCTTTTTATCTTTGCTTGCCTGTCTGGATTAAATAAATTTCAATAAATAAATGGATTGACTATGTCTGTCTGTCTGCCCCTTAGTTGCTGACATTTGTTTAATATTTTTAGCATAGTAAGAATGTTAAATTTTATGTTATTAATGTTAATTGTATGTTATTAATTATTTGGGATTTATTGTGTTGGATGTTATTTTCTTCTACCTTTGTTTGCTGTAATGGTGTCCTAATCCTCAGGTGAAGGGTGCCTCAAAGAAATAAAATCTTCTGCTACCATTACAGTATTAGATCTAAATACTGTAGGAAGCCTCCCTTTGCTTTGCCCAACAGGTAACTTACAGCTAATTACACGTGAATTGATTTAACTCTTTCTATTTTATTTTGCAATTACAATAAAACAAATACATTATATGCACACTATCAATATGTATTTTTAATCATAAGAAGATTCAGAGCACATTTTATGAAAACCAAAAAAAAGACAAGTGTCAACTAAGCTGCCAACCATGATTCATAAAACATTTTGGAAAAAAAAAATGAAAGCTGTCATTTGTTTCAAAGCTGGTTAATCCATTGGTAAAATATAAATTATTTGTATTACTGCTACAATGCTTTTTGAGAAAGGGTTTTTATTAGTTTAGACATCTGTGTGCTTTCATCTTTAGAAGATATGCAAAATATTTTCCATTTAAATTCTGTTTATTTTTTACTCGGTGCTGCCTGAAACCATGGGCAGACGGTCTTTTTACAGCGAACTGGACAAAACAATAAAATACATTTCATAAACAAGATCTTTTTTTTTGGTAAATATGTCCACTGTCATTTTGTTTCTTTTCTTTTTCTATGTAGTTTCAGTGTTCAGCAGGTCAGAAGGCCATGAGTTCTTGTCCAAACCAGGACTTTAGGCTAATACCCAATACTGACGCTGCTGTAGTGCAGCATTTGGTGGGACTGGTAACCTCTAGGTCACATATTAAAGCAAGATCTGTTCTTCTTCTTTTTTTTTACCAGGAGAGACACACTGAGCTGAAAGCTTGTTTGCAGGTGTGACCTGGGAGCACAAGAAACATAAGTGACTTGGCTCAAGGTCACACAGTATGCAGGTGGGGGCTGTGGGATTCAAACCCAGGTTTCCAGGTTTACAGCTCAGAGCCTTAAACCACTGCACTATACTGCCTCTTCTGTGCATTTCTGGTGACTACCTACCTGAAAGGTAAACATCCCAGGGCACTTACCATACAAATAGGGGAATTTTTTTTTTTGAAATCTAAGAAATAGGTACATGAGAACAAAATCAGAAATTATGCAGTGTATGCTGGTAACAATGCTGTAGAGGAAAATTCAAAGGAAACTAGTGCTGAAAAGAAAAAAAAAAGGAAAAAGCAACAATAACTCCTAAGAATCAAGGATTTCAATCCAATAAGAAATCTATAGCCACCTGCTGAACCAAGTCCATTCATTTTAACTACAGTATGCAAATGGCCCCCACTATGCTATGAATAATGCAGCAGTTTACATGCCAGGGTTTTTAAAGCAGATAGCCACCTCACTACATACATCCTCTACCATTGACCTGAATGAGTTTCCTCAAATCCATGCTAACTGAGCTGCCTGTATATCTGATAACATCAGTACCCTGGTATCCTGTAAAAAAAAAAAAAGCATGGTTAAATTGTTCAAAGGCAGAGAAAGTGGCAGTCCATTTCTTCTCCATTGTAATGTTGTTAACAATCAGAGAGATATCGGCTGCCCTGCCACCCCCACCACAGCCCTTGGTAAACACTGTAATATATAATGTGGACCATGTGGCTAAAATAATCAATCAGCCTAATTTTCCACTTGCAGCTTATACAGCATCACCACTAGTGGCCACTAATAACAGATAGCACACACAGTACTAGGAAAGGCAATTATGAATCACCACCACATTGAAATAATCGTTCTCACCTCACTGATCACCCAAACAACCCTACGTTTTTCACCAGCACTACTACTTTTCCAGAAGGCTGGTCTACTAGAGCATATCTCCATCCATGCCCTCGCAATACGGACCACCTGGGCCCCTATTATGTCAAAACATATGCCCACCCAGACTGGCTAACAAACCCTTATACATACATAAGTTGCTGCACTGACACCATGGTGCCACAGGAGGTACAACCTCTTTCTCCAGTCCGCAGCTACCCTCTGGGGAAACAATTCCCTGTGTCTCTCTCTCTCTCTCGTAGTCCACCTACTGTGCTCCCTCCCTATCCCTATCCCTGTCATCACCATTATAACAAATACCCCCACAGCTGCCCGAAATAAGACAAAATTACTCCGGCAGGCATTGTTTTGGATTACACCACTCCTTCTCCTCCTATATGGGAATATTCATCCTAACCCGGGTCCTCCCACCTATGAAGCCTCTCCAAAGGGCAAACAGGGCAGCCTAAAGCTGGCCACCCTTAACATCTGCAGCCTTCAGAGGAAGTTCACCTCCCTTCAGGGCTGGATTGCCCAGCACTCTCCACACGTCCTTGCCCTATCAGAAACATGGCTCTCAGAAAATGTCATAAGTGATTACATAGTGGTTCCATAGCCCTCAGTGACTACACCATACATTGAGAGGACAGGCTAAGCAAGAGAGGTGGAGGCTGTGCCATCTATACTACATCCTTCCTGCATGCCCTTTCAGTCCCTATCCCGCAACCCTCCTGTGTAGCTCAAACATTAGCAGTTAAAATAAGCTTTGGCAATCCAGGAAAATTACTATACATTTTGGCTGTATACATTCCCCCTAGAAACCAAAAGCATGCTTTTGATGCAGTACTGACCAGTATTGCCCACCTTCTTCCCAAGTGCAAAGTCATCTTACTGGGTGATTTCAACATAAACTGGTTATCTGCTACATCCTTCTCATACAAAGAATTGATGCTCGCCTACGACCTCACTCAAATGGTACAATCCCCAACCAGGTTAGACCCAAAATTTGGAACATCCACCCTTATCAATCTTATCATCACCAATCATCCAAAAAAACTTTCTCAGATCAAGGTGCTCCCTGACTCGATAAGTGACCAGTCCCCAATTACCTGTTGGTGGTCAAATAAAATTCCCCCTAACCCCCCCTAAAACCACAAAGCAAAGATGCCTGAGGAAAGGAGCCCTTCCACACCTAAAATCTTACCTTGCATCCATTGACTGTTCACCTATCTATACTACTCAAGAGGGATAACCTATGGCACAAGGCCCTTTCCTCCCAACTCCCTTTAGATAAACATAATTACAAGGAGGCTCGAAACAGCTGCACCAGAGCTATCCATCAAGCCAACGCTGAGTATTACAAGTGCGCTCTTACCTCCTCCTCCTCCTGGGGCTCTGGTAGCAATTTCTGGAAAAACATTAAAGAACTAACTGGAAAAAATGTATCCCCTACCCCTATGCAGCTTCAAATCAATGGGGGTTACCACACAGGACCCAAAATCTATTACTGAAGCACTAAATACCGCCTTCTCAGACCTCAGTCACATTCTTCCCCCAAACTTCCTTGACCTGATAAGTAACCACCCTGTAAACCCCCCTCCACTCACCAATGTCAACCAACCTCCTTTCTGACTGTACATCATCTCCTGCATTGAGGCAAAACACTACCTAGGCACTTCTCTGGCAAAAGCTCACTACAGTAGTGATGGCCTGGACCTCAAGCTAGTTCAGCTAACTTTGGATGTGACGTTGCCCCATCTTACCAAAATATTTAACTTATCCTTATGCCACAGCCAGTTCCCCACTTCCTGAAAAAGAGCAGTTATAACTCCCATATTAAAGAGTGGTGACCTAACGTCCACTAACAACTACATGCCTATATCCATAATGCCCCCTCTCTCAAAGGCCCTCAAAAAAATAGTGGCAGACCAGCTCATGAACTACCTGACCAAATGTAATCTGCTCTGTCAAGAACAACATGGGTTCAGGAGGGGCCACAGCACCTCCACGGCCCTTGTCGAGTTTACTTCCTATATATACGAGGCCTTGGAACATGGTGCAGTAGCTGGGGCTCTCTACATCGATCTGACCAAAGCTTTTGATACTGTCAGTCATGAGCTTCTTCTCCACATCCTTCCTTCCCCAAATATTGCCCCAGAAGTCACTGCCTGGCTCACTGACTATCTCAAAGACAGGACACAGCAGGTTAAAACTGATGGGACCACATCCTCCAGGAAAGCAGTCCACTCAGGGGTCCCACAAGGGTCCTTATTAGGCCCATTGCTTTTCACCCTCTTTCTGAACTCTCTCCCCAAATCCTGTAGCGGGAAGCTTCTGCTTTATGCTGATGATGCTGTAGTCTTCTGGAAACATCATCATCTCAGCACCCTACAATCCGCCTTGCAGACCTTCTTTGGTGAGCTCGAAACCTGGTTCTCCGAACACTGCCTAATACTTAACTATAAGAAAACAAAAGCCATGATCTTCACACGTTGCCAAAACCCTCTCTGTAATATGCCTCTAATCATCACAAACTCCCATGGCATCACTCTGGAACAAGTTAACATTTTCAAACACCTGGGTGTCTGGTCAGACTCCTCCCTTACCTATCATGCTCACATCCAACAAGTATCCTCCTCGGTCAGTGCCAGGCTAGGGATCCTATACAGACATAGGCACTGCATTCCCCCGAAGGTGATGCATCTAGCAGTGTCCTCCTCCATACTACCCTTGATTGACTTCGGCATAGTAATTTATGGGTCTGCTGATCATATTGCCCTATGTAGCATCAACCTCGCCCTCAACAAAGCCTGCTGTCTGGTTGCAAATTGTAACAGACTAACCCATACATGTGAACTTTACAAAATAACTGGTTGGCTCAACTTCCAAGATAGGGTAAAGTTTCACACCTGCCTTCTAGCAAGGACTATACTAAACAAACAAGCTCCGACAGACCTCCACCCCCTTATCCAAACAGCCTCGCCTAGGAGGGCACAAAGACACTGTGCAAATGCCCCCTTATTAGTACCATACTGTAGAACCTCCCTTGGCAACGGTCCTTCCGTTATTGTGCCCCACTGTGGCTAAACAACCTACCATCCACAATCTCCCTTACAGCCAGTCTTGGTCACTTTAAAGCCGGGCTTAGGACTCTCCTCAAATCGGCACCCTATGACTGCAGACAACGTTAAAAACTGGGTTTCAATTCCACTTAGATGGGACCCCCCATGTTCTCATCCAGCTCCCTTAGCTAGTATCCATAATCTCACTTTAACTCATTCACACCACAACAGCTCCTTGAGACTTTCACCACTTGTGCCCTGTATACTATTAGCACTGCATCCTGGGCCTTTCTAAGCAAAATCAAGCCATAATCAACATGCCACAAACAAATATGATTACCTCTTGAACCATAAGTGCTACACACAAAGTATGAGTGGCAAAGTTGTTCAGCACAACGTTACCTTTCCAATGGTGCTATGCAATCAGTTGTAATCAATTTAGTTTTTATTTTATACTAGCTGAAATACCAAACAACTGATTTTTTTCTGATTTTTTTCAAGGTGCTTAGGTGACGCATGAGAGACAAATGTCAGCAATGCACACCATACCTTAAACAAATGCAAATAACTCCTAAAGTATATGTGGTAGACACAAAGTATCAGTGGCAAAATTGTTCAGCACAAAATAACCTTTCTAATGGTGCTATGCAATCAATTGTAATCCATTTAGTTTTTATTTTATAGTAGCTGAAATACCAAACAACTGTCTTTTTTTTCAGATTTATTTTTATCAGAGCAAAATTACCTTTCTAACGGTGCTGTGCATTCAATTTTAATCAATTCGGTTTGTTTAATAGTTAGGTAAAAACTGCTGACTTCCTCAGACATTTCTAGGCCTGACTGAAAGTCAGTTGAGTACATCTACAGGCGTTATTGTCCTGAGTGGCTATGCTTTCAGACACCGTCTACAGACGTCTCCAAGCCTGAATGAGTAATTAATCACATCCTGACTCAGGGCCTATTTTGTAAAGCCCTCTGAAACTGTAGTACTGCCATATGAATCAATTGTAGACCCGTGTCCTCTTTTAAAGATCCCAGGGGATGTAACCCTTCACTTTACGCTGCACCACATGTTTTAAATCCTCTATCAATGTTGTAAATTTCAATAGTGATGTGTGTTTTAAGTTTGTACTGTTGCCCAATGCATAACAGCTGTACCCAATGTTTAAGTTTTGTTATCCTTTAGTGTAAGTTCTTATTGACGTGGAGCCTTTGCAAAGGAGTCGATGACTCAAAGGATTGTAATTCCAATATCTTTCAATAAATAAATAAAATCAGTTCAGGAATGTGAGCCATGTGAAGAAGTTAAATATTATTTCCTGGTAGATCTCCTGGTCCATGATCTAGTACCCCATTTCTTCCTACTACCTGAAGAGTAAGAGGGACCAGGGTCATCTGGATCCGAGAGCATAACTTTTTGTGAGGATACAACTGATGAAACATCAGAATTTTCCTCTTCATCGGTGTCATCCCACTGCTGTAGGGAGGTGTATTTACAGTATTTTCAAGGAGTGTGGGGTCAGTACTTATGATGGCTTTCTTTTTCTTTCTTCCTCTTCCCTTTACCAACAGTTTGGAAGCAGTCCATAGCAGGAGCTGGGGGTGGAGGAATGTCAGAAACAGAGTGTGCAGGAATTGAAACAGCATTGGACAAAGGGTGTACAATAGAAATACCATTTAAGTATCTGAGATACCACCTGGAGAAATTTGAGGCATGGTATATGGGATAGAGGTATGTGGGTTAGGAGGCTGTACCATCTCATCGGGAGGTATTGAAGTCTTGGTATTATGCTGTGTGACCAAAGGAGCAGTCTTTGGTTTAGTGATTCTATAGAGAGAGAAATTCTGCTCCATAAAATCAGAGTTGTTATGTGCAGCCCAAGAACAAGAATGAACAGTGTGACCCTTGTCTTCACATAAATTGCATTCTGGCATAGAAGTGCAATGTAATCCAGAGTGCCATGTATCTCCACATAAGGTCCATTTTTTCAGCTCACACGTATTGCCTAAATGCTGGAGGGAACCACATTTGTAACAGGACATGGGCTGCCCAGGATAGAAGAGAATCCCTCTATCCCTCCTGCCAAGAAAACTACTGTGTAAACACTTTATACCAGTGTCATCATGTCTGAGTTGTACACAAATGTCTGAGTTGTACAGATAATTTCCACCCTCTATTCAAAACTTTTCACTGTTCATTATTGGCTTAGGGCCTCCTTGAAGTGCACATTTTTTTAAGCCAATGAATTATGTCCATAACATTTACTCCCTTGTTTTGGAATAAAATTGTGACTGTTTTGAATGAGGGCTTTGTTAGGGGGGATTTCGATAAATGGGGTCCACAAGTGTGTGATATTGTGTCCAAAATCATTCCAGCAAAGACATGGTCCTAAAATTTATATCAAAACAAAAATCTCTTGAAACATGAATAAGTGCATACACATCTGAAGAGGGTAATGTAAGTGACCACTTTATTAATGTTTTCCCCATATAATCCTCTTTTGTAATGGAGATGCACTGCATTTCTTCCTCTTGCAGGTTCAACCAAGTTGGCATAACTGACTGTTTTTTGCAGAGTAAAGGAGTCAGAAGGGGGCTCTACTGTAGAGCTTGTAGAAAGGCTAGGTCGTATACAGCTGCCTGATTAGAGTGTTTTGGTTCTAGGGTGCCTAACTGACCAGTAGAATGTTCATTGTTTTCCACCTGGGGCTCTTGTTGTGCAGGTAGATAGTGGAACTGCAGCAGAGGTGTAGTAACAGTCTCAGAGGTACTGTAACATTGACAAAATCAGGCATACCTGAGTTCTGAGGAGACTTACTCCTTCCCTTCAGGCATAACACTGCTGTGACAGCTGTGTGTGGTGTTCTTTGATGTTGCATTGTTCTTGGAAGTTGCAGCAGCTCAGCAGAACTGTCAGCTGTGTCAGTGGTTGTTAGACTAGCAGGCTTAGTTCCAGACAATGGGACACTTGGATTGGGAAACCATTTACTGTCATTGAGCTGAATCCAACCTGCTCTCATCAATGCCTTGTCTGGCAGCCTGGGTTCCCAATCATGCTCTCAAGATTCACCTCTTCCACAGATGACTGAGACTGATTCCCAGTTTTAGTGCCAAATTCAGACTCAGGAGATGTTTGCTGACATTTTTTTCCTGGTAGCCCTGAAGGACTATTGGATTGTCGTTTTCATTTTTTTCTCTCCTCCAGCTTATTTTTCTCCTTCCTAAAGGTAAGTTCTACTTCTGTCATCATATCAATCATTTGTCATTTCTTCTCATTTAAATTCTTCTGCAGCTTTTGTTCCACAGCAAACAATTCAGCACCAGCAATATCGCCCAACTCAGTTCCAGAGCCAGAAACGTACAACTCCCTCAACTCTGGGGCAGCTCCACCATCGTCCTCCTCCTCCTCCTCCTCCACCAAGTGAAACCCCTTCATTCCTCTTGCAGGAAGCAGACAATGTCTCCTTCAACAAGAATAGGGGAATTTTGTTTATTGAATCAGAAAGGAAGCATCATCAATCATGTGGGACACAAAAAGACAAAACCATAATACAAAGGTATAAAACAAAATCAAAACATAACCCTTGTGAATCCTTATACAATTAGAAAGAAAAAAGTACTCAAGGGACAGAAACAAAATATACTGTATTATAAATTAGAGGCAAAAATTTTCCCCCATCTGTCATCATATACTTGTCTTGAAACCAGACAAGCTTCCGTGTCTTGAATATTTGAAATATCCTGCTGAATAAGGGAGGACGAAACTGTTGTTGGATTATTAGTCTACATCTGATTTGCCAGATCCAATAATAAAAACAGGTCAAAAGAACTCTTAGGCTGCTAGAGTTGTACCTACCATAGTAACTGGGAAGAATGCCCCAAAACAGAGAGAGTCAGCCAAAATAGTTTGGAAAGGGGAATATTTCCATTTTTTGGATACTGGTGTCCAACGCTCTTTGATGTAAGGGCAGTCAAAATATAAGTGTTCTTTTGTTTCTAAAATGGACATGATTTCCAACAATAAAACCTCTCAGTAAGTTCCATATGTCGCAATTTATTCCATAAATTTAACTTACTTCGGACACATAATCAAGTTACATCCCACATATTGGGAAGAATCTTAGTATCTGTCAAGATCAGCTCAACCTGTTGTTTATCCAGTAATAATCAATAAAGACCAAAGATTTTAGGGATTCCAGAGCATATTGATTCAGTACAAAATCATAAAAGAATTTTCTAGAAAAAATGTGCAATTGATTTTAATTTAGTGGCCGAATGGGGGAAACATACTATATTTCTTTTATTTTGGGAGTGGTATAGTAGATTGCCAATCACTAAGTATTGGAGTAAGATGCACCAATCTTTCATAACAGTGTGAAAAAATGTGAAATAAAGGTGTAATGTTTACATAAATGAAAAGATTGTAAAAAAAATTGGATTTATCATGCATAAACGTGTTTGATTTCCTGATATGTTATTCCTCTTTTAATTCGGTTCAATCTACCTCCCCAAATACACTGAAAAAACTAGCTGTACAGTTGAAATTCATACTGTTTAGGTGGGGGAAATACTGAACTTAAATAAAAAAAACACTGGAACTAGTGGTGGGTGAAGTGGCTGAAATTCACTCCACGAAATCCTCAAAGTATTCTGCAACACGAAGCGGAGTACTTTGCGTCATGATGAGGAATATGAAGTCCATTGAAGCCAATGACATCACGTTATTCTGACTTCCCAAAACCATTTCTCCACCAAGTTTAAGGCAAAGTACATTGAAGTCAATGTACTTTGCACTAATTTGCCTTGTTATCGAGCTCCAAGGTGAATTTTGCAGTGCCTCATGGGATTGCAGTTCACATGGGCTTTGGATTGTTCTGCACAGCCTCAGTTCTGTGTAGTGTGTTTGAGTGTGTAGTGGAAGATGGATATGGTTTCTTCTCAGAGCTCTGTGATTCAAATCCTCTAAAAGCTGTTAAAAAAGCCCTTTTGATCCATTTGTTTTGCTCAAAATTTAGTACGTCGATTGTAGGAAACCCTCCTGTGCTCATATCATTGAGTGTTTATTGTTTGTGTGTGGATTTTGAATGTTCATTTATAACAGTCAGTCTGTGTACTGTGAAGTGTGCTTTGGAGGAGGGGTGTATCTGTAGTGTGGGTAGATTAACTGGGAGAAAAAGGCAGCCTTTCTGTTTTGGTTATATTTTTCTTGTATTACTGTGTTAGTGTACATACAGTAATATTTTCAGTAATTCTTGACATTTTTTTGCTGATTGTTGTGGTGCAGCAGTGTATAATTTCAGTTTGTTTAAAACATTTGGTTATATTACTAAAGATTTTCAATTTGCTAAGCGTTACTTGTAGTGTGTGTGTGTGTGAGAGTGTGTGCAATGCATGCCATTAAATCAGACACCTTTCATTGTGCCACAGAGTAATTGCAGCAGTTTGAACCTGCTATCACCGCACCTGCATACATTTTTTATACTGTTTTGTGGTATCTTTACTGGTAGTGGACTGTTACTGCCATGCACTACCCCCCTTCCAGCAAAAGGTATTCTTTTCCAGATGTGGATTTGTGACTTGTGAGCACTGATTAGGTGTTTTTTTTGCCTTTATGGCTGCATCTTTTGAGTGTGCAGCACAATCTTAATCTGTCTGTGTGTTTGCAGTACATCATTAATTCTGGGAGACTTTAAATTTCTTGTTACACTCTCATTTCACTTCATCAGCACTGGGGGAATTTTCTGGACACAATACAGTAGCATTTTGGGGATGCACATTAATTCTGGTGACTGTGTGTGACCACTGAATGCATGACTGAGTGTGCCATTAATTCTTGGAGACTTTGCATTTCTTGTTACACTCTCACTTCACTTCATCAGCACTGGGGAATTTTCTGGACTCAAGACAGTAGTATTTTGTGGATGCACCTTAATTCTGGTGACTGTGTGTGACCACTATGTGCATGACGGAGTGCACCATCAATTCTGGGAGACTTTGCATTTTTTGTTACCCTCTCATTTCAGCACTGGGGAATTTTCTGGACACCAGACAGTAGCATTTTTGGGGATGCACATTAATTCTGGTGATTGTATGTGACTACTGCAGGCATGACTGAGTGCGCCTTTAATTCTGTGAGAATTTGCATTTCCTTTTTGTGCTCTCATTTCACTTCATCAGCACTGGGGAGTTTTCTGTACACAAGACAGTAGCATTTTTGGTTTGCACATTAATTCTGGTGACTGTGTGTGTGAGGGGCTGCCAATACTGTCACTTTGCCTTACTTCGCCCCAACCGGTAAAAGGTATCCTTTTCCAGATGTGGGTATGTGACTTGTGAGCACTGGTTAAGTGTTGTTGTTCCTTTGTGTCTGCATCTCTTGAGTGCACAGTACAATCTTCATCTGCCTGTGCATTTGCAGTGCACCATTAATTCTGGGAGACTTTGCATTTCTTGTTACACTCTCATTTCACTTCGTCAGCACTGGGGAATTTTCTGGACACAAGACAGTAGCATTTTGGGAATGCAAATTAATTCTGGTGACGGTGTGTGTGAGGGGCTGCCAATATTGTTGTCACTTTGCCTTACTTTGCGTTAAGGCAGAATGACAATGCAAAGTAATAATTACAAGGTGATGTGAGTCTTTTGTATTGGCCACTCTGCGTAGTGCCTATTTCACAGTCACTTTGCCAGTGAAATTTAAATTTGCTGCATCTCTAAATGGAACTAAAAATGTTTTCACTAAATATATTTATTTCCTTTTACTCAAGAACCACTTGGTCAATGCTTTAACATTTGGCAGAACTAAAAAGAGCAGTTTCTCCCAATTAAAAGAAGCTATGTCACCATGGCCAAAATAAATGCTTAACATTTTACAAGCTCCTTAAACACAGTAACCCCCATGAATGTAGTAATATTAATATTATTATTCCTGACTGAGAGACAAAAACATTTTGGAAATTTATGGCAGGCCAAACTGGTAAGTACTGAAAGGCTCCCATTGGCCGCCGACTGTTGCTTCCATCTCCTGTTGGACTGTCATGCTCTGCACTGCCACTGATTGGACCTGCAATCTTGACTGATTCAAACTGTTCTGCTGGGCTCTGCGCCCATAGACTTCAGTGGGTTTCAGAAGAAAATTTTTGCTCACCCCCCTCCCCCACCTCCCACCTTAATTAAATAGGCCTTAGCTCTGCCCACTTCTGCCTAGGGACCTGCCGTTTCATTTTCTATTGGACACTCTCTCTCTTGTACTTCTTCTCTTTACCACCAACTCTCCCTCCTCCCTGCTCCTCCTCTACTAATCAAATCCATCACCTCACTACCCCTACCTCCTTTCTGTGCCTGACACCCTCCACATATCTCCTACTGCACCCATCGCATCCCCCCTCCTCTGTTTCACCTCCATTCCTGACTGCTTTTTCTCCCCCTCCCTCAGACTTTTCTCACTCTCTACTATTCTCACCTCTCTATCCACTATGACCCTCCCCTATCTGCCTCTCTGTCTGACTATTGTCTCCTCCCTGTTTCCCCTGGCATTCCTGCATGGAAACAGCCATCCCAATCTACCACTGTGCTTCCAGCTGGACAACATCTACCAGCACTCAGGGACAATACCCACTGGGCTATGCCCTCCATATCTAACCACCACCAGGACAGGCTTGCACCGCTCCTGGAATCAAGATGTGGTGATTTACATTCACCTGTTGCCACACTCACTTCTGGCCTATGTCATCACTTACTAGGATCATCATTTACAGAGTAGCTTTTTCTCCAATAAGAAATGGTCGAATAAAATCTCCATCAAACAGCTACGCTGGTGCACCCTGAAACTCTTGCTTCTACTACTACTTCTGTCTGGCAGTATCAACCCTAAACCTGGCCCCACAATCCCAAGCTCTGACCTCCAGCAGAGTTACTCTGGGGGACTCACCTTTGTAATGATTAACATCTGTAGCCTTCTACCCAAGCGTAATGCCCTACAATTATTTGCACACCAACACAACCCTGATGTTCTTGTGATTGTCAAAACCTGGCTCACTCCAAAAATACCTGACAGTGCAATTACCCTACCAGGATATAACATATTCAGAATTGATAGGACCACTTAAAAAGGCAGTGGATGTGCTGTTTACCTCAAACACTCTCTCCTGGGGCACCGTGTTCAATCCCCACCTCAGTCTCTACCACCCAGATACTACCCATCAGAATTCTACTCAGGGTTCACAACAAGGCACTGACTATTGCTGCTGTCTAAATCCCTCCCAAGGATCAAGGTAAAGATCTCAACTCAGTCCTTTACATTGTCCATTCCCAACCACAAGACACCAAGATAATCTTAATGGGTGATTTTAACATAAATTTGTTTGGATCAGATACAGGTGGCTACAAGGATGCCATCTCAGCTGCCAACATCACTCAGCTGGTCATTGTCCCCACTAGACTCAACTATTAGACTGGGACAAGCACCCTCCTAGACTGGATACTAACCATACGCTAAGTGACCACTCCCCAGTCGCATGTGAATGGTCTAACAAATTCAGCCCACCATCACCTAAACTAATAAACAGCAGAATCCTTCCATGTAGTCAATTGAAGCACCTCAAATTACTCCTTAGAGAACAAGACTGGTAACCTATCTTCCATGCATCAGATGTCAACTCTGCGCTTGACTTCTTCATCAGCTCTTTCAATGCTGCCTGTGACGTTTATGCCCCCTTCAAAAAGAGGAAAGTAAAAGGCCTTAGCAATCCATGGCTCACTGCTGATCTGCTTACATTGCTGAAAGCTAGGGACCACCTCTGGTTTCAGTCCTGGGCCACTGGTAGGCAAGTAGATATACAAAACTACAAACATGCCCAAAATGACTGCACCAAAGAAATACACCTAAAGAAAAGCAACTATTGCAAAGATTCCCTCACAAACACCTGGAGAAAGGGGAAGTCCTTCTGGAATAATCTCAAGGAAGTTACAGGAATACTGTCCAAAACATTACCTTCAATGTTGGACGTGGATGGGACTATAACTCTTCACCCTTCCACTGTAGCTAACATGTTCAATAACAAGTTCACTGATTTTAGTAGTGTTCTTCCTCCAGACTTCTTTGATGAAGAACTCCCTCCTGCACCCTCCCCACCCGTCTCCTTTTTCAAGTCACCCCCCCTTTTTACTGCAGAGCAGTCAGGACACATGAAGTCCATAGATATGTCTGTAAAGCAATTGCTGGACCTAGAATAAGTGGTGACTCACTCAACCTCAAACTGCTGTCCTTTACTCTTGCTGAAGTGCTATCTCCTCTAACCTGGATTTTCAACCTCTCCCTCACCCTTGGCCAGTTCCCCAACAGATGGAAATCTGCCACTGTGACACCAGTCCACAAGAGTGGGGACAAGGCCCTTCATTGAAATTATAGGCCTATATCCATACTACCTCCCCTCTCTAAAGCCATTGAACGTCTGGTATCTAACCAGCTAATGGAATATCTGGACAAGTACAACATCCTTTGTAAACAACAGCATGGCTTCAGAGAAGGCCACATCACCACAGCTGCCCTCCTTGAATTCACAGGAGCAACTCCCTGGACAATAATTACCTCACTGGTTCGGTCTTCATAGACCTGAGCAAGGCTTTTGACACCCTCCATCATAGAATACTCTTCACAGAACTGCTAAAAGCTGGGCTTTCCCCTGAGTCTACAACTTGGTTTAAGAGCTACCTGGAAAACCATTCCCGAAGAGTGAAAATTACTGATGTCCTCTCAGATGCTAGACCAATATGCTAAGGAGTCCCCCCAGGGATCCATTCTTGAGTCACTCCTCTTCAGCCTGTTTCTGAACAATCTTCCACAATCCTGTCTGGAACAAATCCTACTCTATGCTGATGATGCTGTCATTCACACCACCCAACAGGACCCCTACCTACTCCAAAACAAGCTTCAGAAGGGTTGCACCTCCATTGAAACATGGTTTAGTAGTCAAAAGCTGGTTCTCAACTACAAGAAAACCAAGTCAATGCTTTTCTGTGGCTCCCACAACAAACATAGGCTTTACCCCCTTAATATTACAAACTGCCTTGGTGCTGTCGTTGAACAGATTCACTCCTTTAAATATCTGAGGATCACCATAAACAGCAACCTATCCTACAGCATCCACACAGATAGCATTTCCAAAGCTGCAAACATACACATTGCTTTCCTCTACAGGCACAGGCAATGCCTTATCTCAGATGCCTTAAGGATAGCAGTACAGAGCTCAGTGGGCTCTCTAATCAACTATGGTCTGATTATTTATGGCTCTGCAACTGACACAGCCCTCATGCACTTATCCTTAGCCATAGGCAAAGCCTGCCGACTCATCACAGGATCCCACTGACTCACCCATACATGTGACCTCTTTTCCCAAACAGGGTGGCTCCAGTTATCAAACTGTATCAAGTACCAAACTTGTCTAATGGCTAAGACAATTATGCTACATCTTGCTCCCCCCAGAGTCCAAAATCTTCTCCATACAGCACGCAACCCCTGCCCCACCAGAGCTGCAGAAAATCAAATGCTGCACATTCCTCGGTGCCACACCACACAGGGCTAAAGATCCTTTGCGTACCGAGCTCCTAGCTGGATTAATGGGCTCAACAAAGACATCTTCTCTCTGCAAAAGCTAAGCCCATTCAAAGCCAACCTTCATCTCCACCTAGCTGCCTCTAGCTCCTGCGACTGTCCCTCATAATCTGACCTCCTTTATAGCACTTCTACTCCTACCCTGTCTCTTCCTCTTCCTACATCCTACCCTCCCCTGCTGTTTTTGCCCCTTACCCCCAAGCACTTTTTTGAGGCCTGACAAATGCCCACAGCTGCACCACTCTTTGTGTGTCCATTCCAAACCTAAGTTACTCACTTTCCCACAATGTAATGTATTTCAGCCACTTAAAAGTGTCTGTGCACCATTTCTGCAGTGTTACTCAACTCTATGTAATGTTTGTATTGTACCTCAATTGATGTGAAACCTTTGTAAAAGAGCCTTGACTCAAAGGTGCTTGTAATACTAGACTCTAAATAAAGAAATAAAGAAACCCGTCACCATAGAAATGTATCTAGTATTCCTTTTGGTTCCTGTCCTGACTGCATATCTGCTAAAATAAGGCAAATATCGTCGGCACATATCACTATCTTAACCATGGCTGGGTGATGGGGTAAAGCCAGGCCTCTGATTTGTGGCACTAAATTCAATTTCTGAAGTAAGGGGTTCAATGTCAGAATGTACAAAAGCATACTTTGAGGCAGCCTTGTCTAACTCCTTTTGAAATGGCACATTCCAAACCTTTCCAACCATTTACTAATGGTTGTACAGATGCTGTTTCATAACAAAGCTGCAATCATCCAATGAAATGGGTAGGAAATCAATATTTCTCCAAACATGCCCATAGAAAAGCATGGGAGACCATATTGAAAGCCTTTCTCTGATCATGACTTAGTAGAAAACCATGAAGCCTACCTGCATTCCCTTTATCCATTATTTCTCTCAGTAAAAGTAAAGAATCTGTCACTTTACATCCAAGTATCGAACACATTTTTGCTGGATGAATCAGGAAATCTAGGACTTGTTCCAATCTGTGTCCTAGTAGCTTAGTAAAAATATTCAAGTCCAAATTTGCATTTATTTATTTATTTAAGAGTTTTGCCAGGAAAGGCACACTGAACAAGTTACTCTTCTCATGGTGCATCAAGGAGAAAGGGGAATTGGGAGGTTTACAATAATCATGCACAGCACAACAGTATACATTGCAATAAATGGTGGATGGACATACAACTGAGACATAGGCAAACAGAAAAAACAGTAGATTGTGCCAATATGCATTGGGTACAGTACATAGTAGAGAGCAATATACAAGCAGTAACAGGCATCATGAAATAACAATTTGTATGAATGTTCTATTTAAACACAGTTACAGAAGGGTGGTAAGTACAATACTGTAATAGGATACCTTTTCACAGCCCTAATGGGGCAACAGGTTGCTCAGCTGAAATTACAATTCATGGATAGGTAATTGTGTAAGGCTGAGAAGATAGAGGAAAGGGATGAGGAGTGGTGAATCTGGGGGGGGGAGGGAATTCCATAACTTAGGGAAGTGGTGTGAGAAGGCTGCCTGGCCGACTGTAGTAGTGTGGCATGGGACATACCTAAAGTACATGACTCAGAGGACCCGAGAGAATGGGTGGGTGGAGGAGGGATAGTTAGAGAAGAGTTACGATATGTAGGGGGAGAACCAAACCAAAATGTTGGAGACAAATTTAGCATAGCGGAGGAGGAGCCTGTTTTTCCCAATTGTTTAACCAAGTGAGACACACTAAGCTGAAAGCTTGTTTACAGGTGCAACCTGGGAGAACAGGGAAGTCAAGTGACTTGCTCAGAATCACACAGTATGCAAGTGGGGGCTGTGGGATTCAAACCCAGGTCTCCAGATTTGCAGCTCAGGGTCTTAAACCACTGCACTATACTGCTTCCCCTGTTTTTAAGAGAAGGAAAAGCCAAGGAGTGGTAGAGTTGACAGTGGTGAGTAAGGGTAAGGGCATCCAAAGAGAAGGGGCAGAAGGGGTTAAATAGGGAGTCCAATCTGGCTAGGGAGGTCTTAGGTACGGCACTGTAGACTTCATTACAGTAGTCAAAGATGGGGAGGATCATCTTCTGGACAAGTTCACGCCTAGCCTGGAGAGGGATGCAGTCCCTGTTCCTATATAGTGTGCCTAGCATGGGGCACAACTTTTTTAGGATGGCGTCCACGTGACCAGAGAAGGTGAGTTGTTGGTCAAGCCAAACCCCCAGATATATGAAAGAGGAGGTGTCCTCAAGGACAGTTCATCAAGGGTGTGGAAGGTGAGTAAGGAGGGGACCCTAGAGAATCTCTGCATATTGCTGAAGGTAATGGAGACAGTCTTCTTGGCATTTAGAAAAAGCTGATGTGAGCACAACCAGCATTGAACATTGTTGAAATTGCTTCTGGAGTCTGTGTGTTACATCTGTGGGGGACTAGCCAGAGGTATAAAATACTGTGTTGTCTGCTTACATATGGATAGAGGTAGATGTACAGACAGATGGCAAGTCATTGAGAAAGATGTAGAAGAGAATGGGGCTCAATCCTGATCCCTGTGATCCCTGTGGGACCCCTGTGTTGATGGGGGGAGGATATGGAGTCTGCTATTCTAACAGACTGGGTCTGACCTATAAGATAGGCACAGAACCAGTTTGTCACAGCTGCAGACAGGCATGCAGTGGACAGGGAGTGGAACAGGACAGAGTGGGAGACAGTGTCGAAAGCCTTGGCTAGGTCAGCAAATATGGACGTGATCTGACCACTGTCCATCACAGAGAGGATGGAGTCAGGGAGCTTAATCAATGAGGTGGTGGTGGTGGAATGGTTTTTATGAAAGCCAGATTGGAAGGGGGTGAAGAAATTGGAGTGAGAGAGGTAGGCAGAGAGTTGGGAGAAGACTAGGTGTTTTTGCAGCTTAGCAAGGGTAGAAAGAATAAATATTGGGTGATAGTTTGCTCTGCAGGATGGGTCCCCAACATTAGGGAAAGGGAGAACAATGGCATGCTTCCAGCTAGAGGGGATAGCTTCCAGAGTAAATGAGAAGTTGAGTAGCTCCATCATTGGGGCAGTGATAGCCATAGCAGAAATGTAGAGCAGCTTGGGGTCCAACTCACCAGATGAGCTGTCTTTGGAGGGGTTTAGGGTGAGCAAGGCATCCAATGTGTCATTGGGGGGTATATTAGTGAAATAGAAGTGAGAGGGCTGGGAAAGGATGTTGGGTGAGTTGGGGGAGGAACAGGCTGAGGAGACAGTAAGGAGGATAGGAGGGCAGAAGCACAAGAGGTGAATTAAGAGTTAAATTTAGAGGTGACACTCAAGTCATCAGTGGTTAGTGAGTTGTTTATAGAGAGGAGAGGTGTAGGAGGAGAAGAAGGGGGGAGAAGAGTGAGTGGATGACCTTCCAAAATTTTGAAGGGCTATTAATGTTTGATTGCAAGGTGGAGGTAAAGTAGTCTGCTTTGGCCAATTGTGTGGCTTTGGTGCACTTATTGTGAAGTTGCCAGTAGTAGTCATAATCTAAGGGGAACTTAGAGATTTTGTGTTGCTTCCAGGCCTGGTGCCTTGCTCTTTGGCAAGCAATTAGTTTGGGTGAGACCCAAGGAAGAGGATTTCTGCAGACTCTGACTTTCTGTAAGGGAGTGTGTTGGTTCCAAACTTTGAGGAATTTGCCTTTAAAATATTCTGTGGCTTTGTCAATCATGTTTGCTTTTGTCATAGGTGACCAGTTGGAGCCTGATAGATCAAGTAGGAGTGGCCCAAGGTGCATGGAGTTGTATGAGTGAGTCACAAGGGTTTTTTTGTGGGACTTTGGTGCAGTGGATTCTGCGTACTAAGAAGATAATGCAGTGGTTGCTCAGAGCATCAGCTAGCACTCCAAATTTGATGACTCTGTGCAGATGGGGAGTGAACGCCCATTCAAGTAAGGAGTGGTTGTTTGATTTCGTGTTGATTCTAGTAGGTTCAAGGATGAGTTGGGTTGGGTTGTGGGCAGCAATGTTATTATTGACCTTTAGAAGGGAGGGGGAAGCCAGTTTATGTGAAAAAAGCCCATGATATAGACTTCACCCGATAAGGTATGGGAAAGGATGGTAGAGGTGAGGTCAGTCACCAGAGAGGATTTGAGACCTGGGCGGCAGTAGGCCCCTGCAATAAAAATAGGGATTGAGTATGGGAGGGAGAGTTGTAAGACAAGTACTTTGTATGCTTTGGGGATGCAGGCATAGTAAATTGTAATGAATCTGATACCTGAGGAGACGTATATTGCCATTCCTCCACCTCTCCCAGTCTGGTCTAGGTGGGATATAGAAAAGGCCGGGATGGTGAGTGGAGAGTCACTTATTGTATGATTTTGCCATGTTTCTGTCAGAATGATTATGTCAGGGCCTAGTAAAGCAACGAGGGTCTGGAGTGGGTCAATTTTTGGGAGGCGGCTGTGTATGTTCAGGTGCAGACTTTTCAAACCTTAGTGCAGGGCAGCAGGGTGTGGTACTGAGGCTGTTGGGGAAGAGGAGGAGGGTAGCATACCAGCAGGGGTGCAGGGCCCTGGGCTGGGATTAATATTGCCAGATGAAAGGAGCAGGAGTGCAATGATTAAATAGTGAAGTTTAGCACACTTATGCCAGGGAATCCTAGAGGCGCACCTTGAGGGGAGGGGGGAGAGCCACCACTTGGAGGGTGAAAGCTGATGGAGAGTATGAGTGTACAGTAGAGAGGAAAGCATATGAGAGAGGTGCAGGGGTGATCGGGGTAGTGATGCCAGGTGAAAGGAAGGGTCGGTGAGGGAATATCATTGTATGAGTCCATGTGGAGAAGTGGTGGGAGTGTTGATGGGGGGAGGGTTAATAGAGATGAGGGGCAGAGATAGGGAAATGAGGACAGTTAAGACGAAATTGAGAATGTGCGTGGTGAGGGAAAGATTAAGCTAATAGTTGGACCAAAAGAAATTAGAAAATGTAGGTGGGATAGCAGCAGTACTTCTGCTAGTAAGGGACTGGTGGCACAAGACAAATGGGGTGAGGAGGAAAGCAGGACTTGTGCGGAGATATTGGGTAGTGGTAGTGAGCCTAGGTCAGCTCTAGTGGAACTAGTGATCAGGTATGGGGGGAGGGTGAGAGTAAGCTCTTAGTAGCACACTGGGAAGGCAGGACTACAAATATAGGCAGATGAAGGCCATTCGGGGCTGAAAGAGAAAGCACAATGGTTTTGAGTGTCAGGTGCACCCCTAGCAAGGATGCCATATAAGCTGCAGATTGTAAACTGGGGACTTAGTATACTGTGCTGCGGAAGTCAGGTGGGTCAGGTGACCATAGCAGCTATATAAGAAATTCCTCAGATAGGGCAGGAGGGTGGGGAGTCAGTGCACAGCACCGGTGGGGAACTAGGTTCTTCAACAGGCAGGGTCGGTGAAGCAGCCGGTGGTCGGTTGAACCCACTGGCACACTAGCGGAGCAGAGCACCCTGTTCAGGGGCTAAGGGGATAGAGGAGAAAGAGGCTTAAGCTATATTGCCATAGGGGGGCAGTGAAATAATTAATTGGTGGGAGTGTTCAGCTTAGAGAAAGAACGGCAGGGTAGGAGGAGGAAAGCAATCCAGGGCATGCACCTCGCAGCAGCATTAAGTCTCACTGGAGACAGTGGCACCAGGAAGGAGGAGAACAAATGAGGGATTAGGGAGACGGAGTTTAGACCCTGCTAAATAATCACAAAAGAGCTGTAATTACTTTAGCCAGGGGCAGGTGTCAAACTCTACCGCTAGCACTACAGATTGCAACTAAACTTCTACACAGTAAAATATTGCTTGAAACAAGATACAATGCAGTGAAAACAGACTTTTGGTTGAAACAGTAAATTATCTTAAACTTGGCAGCTAAATTTAAACAGTCAGAGATGGGTTCAGAGCGTAGGCCTAGAGAAGCAGTTTAGCAAAGCAAAGATTCAGAGTAGCCAATCACCTGAGCATGTCAGAGGAACCAGTCAATCAGCATGAAGGTACCAGCAGTTTCAAAGATAGCATACCTTATGGTTCTTCAGCAGGAGGGTCAGTGAAGCAGTCAGTCTTTGGTTGAACCCGCCGGGTCACTAGCGAAGCAGAACGCCCTGTTCAGAGGATATGGCTAAGGGGAGAGAGAAGAAAAAAGCACAGGTTATATTGCCACAGGGGGCAGCAGTGAAATCATTAATTGGTGGGAGTGTTCAGCTTAGAGAAAGGAACAGCAGGTGAGGGTAAGGAAAGCAGTCCAGGGCATGCACCTCGCAGCAGCAGTTAAGTCTCACTGGGGGCGGGGGTGCCAGGAAGGAAAAGAACAAAAGAGGAATTAGGGAGACAGAGTTTAGATCCCTGCTAAAGAATAACAAAAGAGCTCTAATTTCTTTAGCCAGGGGCAGGTTTCAAACTCTACGGGTAGCGCAACAGATTGCAACTAAACTTCTACACAGTAAAATATAGCATTCAACAGGATACAATGCAGTAATTTAATAATGTAATAGGACTCCAGTTGAATAGAAGGGTCCTATCTCCTCTTTTAAGGAGAAAAATCAGAATTCCTGAATACATGCAAGTAGGTAACAGTGATTCTTGAAGAATGGAATTATATACTGCTATCAATTCATTTGGCATTAATTGCCATTTCCATTTATAAAATTCATTAGGTAAACCATCTGACCCCAGAACTGAGCAAGATTTTAACCTGTTTATAATGATGTCCAATTCATCTACAGAAATGGGCTTAAGGAAAGATGCAGACAGATGTAAGGCAGTGTAGGTAACTCACAGCTGAGCAACCAGTAGAGCGTAGTGTCAGTACCTCAAAAAGAGGAACCAAAAGTCTGTGTAATATGTTCACCTACTACGTCTAGTAAACCTTTACAATCTGAAACTAGTTGGGCATTGGAAGATTGTAATGTATACATGCATTTTTTGTTCTTCTAGTGTGGCAGCTATCAAAGGGATTAACATGTGATTGTAATCCTTGCATCCTGAATTTTTGTTCTTGTTCTAAATATTTTTATCTATCATACTGATACTGTTTCATGTCAGTTTTGATTTTGGAAATATGATCCAAGTAGTCATGATTACCTGCATTTTGTAGGGAAAATAAATATTGGAGAATATTGTGTAATTCCAAATATTTCTGGAAGTTAGATCTACTTAAGAAACGAGAAAAGCATTGCAAAAAATTCTGAAAATCTGACTTGCAGTCCACCCGTCATAGTAGTGAGGAATCATGCAGGAAAAACACAGATTTCCAGGCCAGTACAAGTGTCTGCAATTCTTTCTGAGCTTCTGGGTTTTGTAACAAGGTAGTGTTCACTCTCCACAAACCTTGACCCATAGAGATATTAGCACAGTAAGAAAGGGTTACTCATAGCAGTCCATGATCTGAAATCGCCATAGGCTGAACTGTGACTTGCAGTACTGGGAGTGTGGCCGAAATTAACCAATAGTCAATCCTAGTAGATACTGTACTTCTGAAGTAAGTGTGAATGGGCACTTGTTGATGTACTGCCTGTGTGTTTACCAGCCCAGTTCGTGCAATTAGTTGTCTTAAAAAAGAGGTATCACAAAATGCTTTATTAGTTTTAACCCCTTAGTCAGACTTTACACTACTAATTTTGAAATCCCCCCAGAAGAGTACAAATTTGGTAGTAAATAAATATGGTTTGATGGATTGTAATAGTGTGATTCATGCTGCTTTAGTCTGCAGAGCATAGATATTTATAATTTAAGCAGTGCTTGACCAGGGTGGATTTCCATTAAATGGGTAGCAGTAACCTCTGGGTGGGTTGTGCAGATACCTAGTCCACTACAGGGGTCCTCCCCTATCAACCAGTAATATGTGCTCCCAAACTGAGGCCATAGTGGCCTTCTGAATGTCATGTTATGTGTGCAAGCGGATATCTTGAAAAGAAAGATACCATAAGAAAAGTGTTCAAAGGCAGCAGATGTTTCCAGCCTTTTTCGATCTGCCTCAATGCTATTGACATTTAAGGAAGCAAATGTAAAGGAAGAAAAGTGGACATTGTCATATAGAAGAGTAAAAGGGAAAAAAACAACATCAATCATTTTGCTGAAATAGCCATTGCTCTGGACCAGGTACTCCATATCTTCTTTTTCAGTTGTACAGGAGGGGGACCTGTGTCCTCTAAATCTGATACAGGATCTAACATGGATAAAGTAATAGAGGAGGTGATTGTCTTTATCCTTCCAAGGCAGGGCAGCAAATTTATTGACTAGGAGGAGTGAAGGTTGCGGGATAGTAAATTTCTTTTGCTACACTTCCTCTTCTCCACAGTTTGAAACTGCTCCATAGATGGAACCGGGGGAGTGGGGTATAACAGGGTTGTCCACAAGTCAATTGTACCCGGAGTTTCAATCCCCCAGTCAAAAATCCCTCATGGTCTACAATCAGTTCAGGAGCACCTTTGCATTAATATACAATAGTGAAAGCAAGTTATAAAATGTTTTGGTATTTCATATTCTGCCAAGACTTTCCACATAGCCTAGAGGTTAGAGGAACGAGATGTGAACGAGCTTGGTACATCCAGCAGACCAGACCTGAGTTTGATTCTCACAACCTCCACTTGCATACTGTGTGACTCTGAGCAAGCCACTTAACCGCTCAGTGCTCCTAGGTCACCCCTGAAAACAGGCACTTGTGCCTAGTGGGCCTTACCCGGTTACCAAAGGACTAAAAAAAAAAAAAAAAAATGCAAGAGCAGAAAATATGGTCAAAATCCTTGTCCTGGTCATAGGACAGAAGAAAGCCCTTTGCTGCACCTGAATTCCCTGCTTACACCACTCCCCTTGATAGTAACAGGCTGTCATGTAGTGTCATCTCTGAGATTGCACAGGTCTGTGATGTATGAATATATTCATCAATGCTGCCTGGCCAGGTGGGTCCCTTAAACTTTAGCTTGAATTTTTGGTCTGAATTCAGGAGTCTTAAAGGTCTCCATTTCTGAATATTTGATTATGTCCCTTCTTTATGTAAAAAAATTAGTACTCATCACATAAAGAATGTTCTTGTTTTTCTTCTTTAAAAAAATCATTCAAAACAATCACTAATTTGGGAGTAATTCTTTCTGCCAATAATTCACATAATTCCTCTAATTAGTCTAGTTGGGCCATGGGCCGTGCCCATGGAGAGACCCTGTATTGCAGCACAAACCTACTCCCTAGATACTGTCTCTATAAGTTTTTGCTTTTGAAAGGGTGTTAAAGGGGTGATGTTCAAATACTTAAAATATTTCATTATTAGCTGGGTAAGAGGTCCCTACTGAGTCCTTCACATATATGAAACAAAATCAAATACCTACTTTGGGGATTGTAACTTCATACCAGAATCAGTTTCTAAATAGGTCATCACTTTGTGTACCCTATTTGCATACTCATCCAGTGGGTTTGTTTGCTGTTTTTTCCCCTTGGATCCCATACTTTTATTCAACTATTACTTATTTATATTATTTTGATTTTGTTTACTGGGTGAGTACCATAGCCAAAACATGACTATTTTCAGGCACGACCTGGGAGGTTACAATGACACAGGAAATACAGTAGTTTCAGAGTGAGACATAGGAAACCAATTTACAGTACATGAGTGAAATAAAAACAAGACAGGACAAGAATTCAATAATACAATGACAGTAAATCATAAAAACATAATCAGTTAGAGGAATCTAGTTAGGGGTGAGGATGTAACTAACAGTAGTGCGATATAAGCGCAAGTATAAAGAACTAAATGATGGAATAGGTGGAGACAGAGGCAGGGAGGAAAATTGTGGAAAATTCAGGTGGGGTTGAAGCAGGAGCAGGAGTCCTGGCTAAAGAGGAAAGAGCGATGTTTGTTTTTGAACTGAGCATGACCAGAAGCAAGGTGAACATCAAGAGGCAGGGAGTTCCACAGTTTGGTTGCTGAGTAGGAGAAGGCTAGGTCACCTTTTTTAAGATTTTCTCCTGGGAGCAAGTAGCAGAGATTTATCGGCTGACTGAAGGCCGTGAGAGGAGGGTAGCATAGATAGCAAAGAGGCAAGTGAGACAGGGATACCTGCTCTAAGGATATTGTCAGTTAGGGAGGCTAGGGCATGGGTATGAGCAGAAGAGGGTGGTAGCCAGTTTAGCGCAGCATAGAGATGGCAGTGGTGTTTTGACCAAAAGGAGGCAGAGGCATATCTACAGATTCTGTTGTAGGTGACATCCCATTTCCTAAGAAGGGTTTTAGATGCATTAAGATAGGTTACAACCCCATAGGATAATGATAGCAGCAAGATTCCATGGGCTATAGTGAGTCTAGCAGACTGCATAAGGGCATAGCTGGTTTCATAGACAACCCCAATCTTAAGAGTTTACCGATTTACACGTTGACGTGATGTGCTTATCAAAGTTAAGATTTTAGTCAAGGAGAACTCTAAGGTATCTAAAATAGCATACAGATTCCAGAAACAACCCATCCTGACCAGATATCTTGAACTGTGCTCAATTAGCTTTTAATTTGATGGTAGAGCCAAATAGCATTGTTTGTGTTTTAGCAACATTAAGTATTAGCTTATGTCAGCCTAGCCAAGATTGGATAGACATAAAAGCAGAGAAGAGAGTAAGGTTGATGTGGAATATATCCCTATTACTGCAGTTCAGAAGTAAGTCATCAGCATAAATGATGGAGTAGCAGTCAGGGATACAGAATGAGATACTGTTAATAAAAACAGAGAAAAAAAGGGGGCCTAATATAGATCCCTGTGGAACTCCAAGATTAATGGATCTAGAGCCAGACAAGACAGAGTTGAATTTAACAGTCTTGCTTCTTTTAGCAAGATAGCTATTAAACCATGTCACTGACTGGGGGGAGAAGTTGAGGGCAAGGAGGCTATCTAGGAGAAGAGAATGATCAACAAGGTCAAACGCCTTGGTAAGGCCGATGAAAACAGCACTGGTAAGGAGGCCAGAGTCCTTGGCAGCTAGGGTACCATTTGTGAAGTGGAGCAAGGCAGTAGAGGTGCTATGCCCTTTTTGAAAGCCATGTTGAATGGGTGACAGGAGATTATACTTGGTTAGGAATTCAGTGACTTGGGTCGATACTCAGTACTGACAGTGTAGCGATAGGCCTGTAATTTGCCATATCTTTTCTGTCACCCTTCTTAAAGACTGGTGTGACTTTAGCCATTTACCAGATATTAGGAATGATGCCATTACAAAGGGAGAGGGTTAGGATCCAGGATAGAGGCTGGGCAATAAATGGTGTGGCCAGTTTTAGAAGTTTTAGCTCAATGCCATCAGAACCCACACCAGTATGATCAGAAATAGAGTTCAGTAGTCTGAGAACTTCAGATTTAGATATGGACTTAAAATAAAATAGAGGGTGCAGACCAGATGGGGTTGGGGGAGAGGGTAGATGGGGGGGCTGAGAAGGGAGGAAAGATGACATGAGGCTAGGCAGGTCAGAGAATTGCTTATTAAAAGCTTCAGCAATGGTTTAGGATCATTGCAATGGACTCTGTCAATAATCATTTCATTGGCAAAGAGAGTTAGTTTGGACCCTAAGAAGGTTTTCACGTGGGCCCAGAATTTCCTGGGGTCACCAGATGCATCAAGTAAAAGTCCCTTGCAGTAAGAGCTCTTTGCAAGCCTGATTTGTTTTTTTACATGCATTCCTCTGAACCCTATAGGTTTGGTGGTCAGCTTGGAGGTCGGATTTTCTAAAACACCTTCAGCTCTTGTCTCTGGTCCATAGTGTGGCCAGCAGATTTTTGTGTAGCCACCTTGTGGGTTTGACTTGGACTCAATGGGTCACGAGGGGTGTGTGCCAATTCTGAAGGGCAGAAAATTGGTCCAAAAAATAGTCACGAGCTACCTGGGCATCCTGGGACTGATAAAGATAGGACCAGTCAATAGACAATACTTCATACAGGAACTTAGCCTTATCCAAGTTTGCATAGTTCCTAAAAGTAATAAAGTGAGGCAACTGAGGTGGGGAAATGGAATGTTGCCACACACAGAAAGTGGGGGAATCGTCCAATATAGCATCCGGTAAAATACCAGCAGTCGCAATTCTGTCTTCCCTATTGGTTAAAACCCAATTGAGTAGTGTGCTAGATGTAGCATTAGGGGTTATCCTGGTGGGCATTGTTATGATTTGGTGCACGTTGTACTTTGGACTAAAGATAGGAGTGAGTTTTGGGTGTTTCCAAGTCAGTTCATACTAACATACTAAAAGCCAGCAAAACAGGCCTAATTGTCGTGTCTGCTCGTTAGCCAGCCACCTACTGGGTGCTCACCTTCCTGCCTCCCCCAGCCCCCGAAAGTGTCTTCTTTGGCTTCAGTTTTCCCTTGTACCTGTCCCACCCCTTCTTGAAGCCCTCCACTGTGCTGTCCTCCATCAGCATCCTAGGCAGCGCATGTCATGGCTCCACCACCCTCTCAGTGAAATAATGTTTCCTATGATCCCCTGTAATTTCCCTCCAGCTTCCATTCATGCCCCTGGTTGTTCCCTTCTTTAGCCTGAACAGCTCCTTGGTTCTGCTCTCAGTTATTCCTTTTATGTACTTGAAGACCCCTATCATGTCTCTCCTGTCCCTCCTCTCCTCCAGTGTGTACAGCCCAAGCTCTTCCAGTCTCCCTCTCATAGGACATCCCCTCCATTCCCTGAATCATTCTGGTCGCTCTCCTCTGGACCCTCTCCAGCAGTGCTATATCCTTTTTCAGATGGGGTCTCCAGAACTTTACACAGTACTCGAGTTGCTGCCTGACCAAGGCATTATATAGAGGGAAGATCACCTCCCTCCTCCTGGACTTAATTCCCCTGGCTATGCAGCCCAGTATCCAGTTCAGACTAATATCACCAAGAATAAGTAGTTCATTATGGCCAGCAATTTTTAACGAGACTTCCAGAAATTTAGTGAACCTGGCTATTCCACTCTGGGGCAGGTTATATGCAACAACTATGTATAGATTTTTTGCACTCATATGGAGGAGGACATGAAGGGATTCACACACAGAGATTAAGAGGCTTTTTGTAGGAGAGATATTTTGATGCTCTTTATAAAACAGCACAACTCCCCCACCCTGCTTGGAAGACAACCTGTTGTTCCTGATAAGATTATAGTTACTTAATGAACAAATTGAGTCAGGGGTAGTAGGCTTTAGCCATGTCTCAGATGTACATAGTATATCAGGGTTATGGGTGGAGACCCAAGCTTCTAGCTCAGTGAAATTTCTCATCAGGCTCCTAATATTTAGATGAGCTATGCAGAGACCTGCAGTAGTAGCCCAGGATGCATCGGTGCAGTGCTGATGATGAGATGTACCAGGGTTCACTTCAACATCATCAGCCAACAGGATAGCAAGTAACAGAAGATACCAGAGTTTTCGATGACTAAAAGGAGTAATAACAGTGTATTTTGTGCGAAGTTTAAGAACTAAGTAAGTGGTCATGAGATAGCTAAGGAACCTTGGAATTACCAAGTGGAGTGAGGTCTGGACAGACATTCGCTCTGACCAGCACGTTTGAGAAGTAAAAACCTTGAGCAGGGTAGTGCTGCCAGGAACTAGGATAGGAGCCTGGGACCAAAGAGAGGCTTGCTAGTGTAAGTAGCAGCAGGCTGGCTATCAAAGGTAGCAGTACAGTATTAGCCATGATTTACTAAATTGCACACAAAGATAGAACTCTTAAGAGAGAGACCAGAACTGAGCACAGGAGCAGTTTGTGTGCAAGCACTCTAAAATATTATCAATGAGCACTAGTCATAGTTTCCAGAAATGCCCCTAGTGGTAAGATCTTATAAGGAGCAAATGGCAGATCAGCCTGTTAGGCATATGAATGAAACTGACTAGAACTTAGCTATATAAGTAATAGCCCAGATAGGGCTGGTGGTATGGGGGTGGGTGGGTTAACAGCTGTGCTTATAAGTGCCAAGCGAGTTAAAGTTCAAGCTCCAGAGTGCCAGGTTCAATAACTTCCTTGCTGTCAGTTTTTCAGCTGAAATGGGAGGTCTCCTGATCACAGGACTGCTAGAGGCACCAGGTAGAGAGGTCTCTGGGCTATGGAGGATCCAAGTCATGCCTGAGGTGAGTGGGGAGATCCTAGGGGAGACAGGAGGGGAGTGAGGTTAAGAAGGGAAAGCTTGTAGGCAGGGCTGTATAGAAACAAAGGAAATAGGGCAGGTATAGTTAGGAGAGATTACAATAAGCTAAGTCAGGACAAAGGGAGCAGGAGAAAAGGAGGCAGCAGATTTGAACAGGCAAAGGGAAAAGACTAAGAAAAATTAAGAACAAGCAGTATAAGTTTGCCACTAGTGGGACAGTGCAGTCTTTAACAGCCCTTACTTATACTCAATTAGGCTAACCCACAGGTGAAAAAGACTGCAGAAATTAAAAACCAGCTGTATTGCCAGCCCAGTGGTGCTGAGGGTTGAGGCGTTGGACGCCACACCTTATGCTGAACTGGTGATCTGGGTTCAGACGTGAGCCCTGGGCCACCAGGAGTTGGCAAGGGAGGGATAGGATGGAGCATCTGGTGGACTGCTCTCCTATCTCGAGGAGGGATCCAGAGACTCACTGCTCTGTAGCAGCCCCTGGTGATGACTGGGGGCACTACTAGAGAGGTGAAGCAAGGGGGGCACAGTGCAGCAGACATCTGCACGCTGTGTCTAGACATCATTGCAAGCCCACACTCCACAGGGGAGAAAGCTGTACAAAACTCCTCAACGTGCAGAATGATGGTGGGTCCAGTGGTGCTGTGCCACTCCGAATCCAGAGGCTCCCCCTGTACCAGACCCCCCCCGGCCCTGCGGTGGTGGGGTATGTACCAGCCATGGCCACTGTGCAGGATCAGTGGAGGGGACTGGGTGAGGGACTTGGAGTGTCACAGGAGCTGGGAGACTAACCTGACTGGCGTGGGGGGACCATAGGTAACACCCCCCCCAAGCTGTAGAGGACAATAAATTATGTAAGAAAAAAAAAAGCAGTATTATTGTGTTTATAAATGGGACTGTGCAGCAAACTGATAATGATTTTATGTAGCCCCAGCTTAATAATCAATTTAGCTAACACCCGACTATGACACAGGCTAGAACTGAGAAAATAAAAAGAACTATAAGAAATGTAGGCATATAATAAAATATTTCCTCTAGTGGCCTTAGGTTTTAACAGTAGCAGTTTAACAGATTAAGGGAGCTGCTCCAGACACTCTCTATGGATTATAAAAAGGACTGTCCACAACGGCTAGATTTGAAATACAAAAAGGAGCCAAGAAACCAAATCCTCTGCTTTTGGTTAATGACTGTGGTTACAAGCATCATGTGAGTTAAAGTTCAGGCTCCAGAGTGTCGGGTTCAATACCTTGCTTGCTGTCAGTTTTTCAACTGAAGTGGGCAGTCTCCTGATCACAGGACTGCCGGGGGCACCAGACAGAGAGGTCTCAGAGCCGTGGAGGATCCAGGTCATGCCTGAGGAGGGTGGGGAGATCTTTGCTTGCTGTCAGTTTTTCAGCTGAAGTGGGCAGTCTCCTAATCACAGGACCACCGGGGGCACTGGGCGGAGAGGTCTCAGGGCCGTGGAGGATCCAGGTCGTACCCGAGGTGGCCAGGGAGATCCTTGTTTGCTGTCAGTTTTTTGGCTGAAGCAGGTGGTCTCCTGATCACAGGACCTCCAGGGGGCACTGGGCAGAGAGGTCTCAGGGCCATGGAGGATCCAGGTCGTGCCTGAGGCACATTTTTTTTATAAAGGGTAATTGCTTAGAAAAGTAATTACCTTTTCTTTACATAAAGTTAGCAATCTCTGAAATTGGTGCCTTAAATTTAGGCATTTCAAATATTTATGATTACTTGAAGTCCTACTTTGTGGATGAAAGAAAGATTGTATGTCACTTTTAAAGACTTACCATCACTCTAACGGTGTATCAGATATATCCCAGACAGTTTTTATTTTCAGATATAAGTTTTTTTTAAGTTTTGTTTGAAATTGGGTATTCTTGAATAGTGCAGGATTAATTCTCCACACACTTGGGCCTACCTGCAGTAGATCATGGGTGCCTATGGAAACCAGAAGTGCCCTATGGTCTGAGTTTCTATAGGTGTAGCTGAAATGTTCTTGTAGTAACCCAGGGTGTTAAGAACCAGAAATCTATATGGGTCATTTGATTCTCCTTCTGAAAAGTATGCACATTTTTTTGAACTCGTGTCCTGTGCAGCATCTGTAAGCCCTGTAGATGTTACCAGATACCTTAGTTATTCTAAGGTCACAGACTTCTTCTGATTTTCTTGCCCCTCGGTCTGAATGAGCAAAGCTAGAATTAAAATCACCCCCTAACAGTAACCTTTTAGAGGTAAAAAAAAAAAGGATGTATCATTTAAACATCTCTATGCGTTCTGTTTTATTCTGTTGCCCATAAACATTAACTAACCTAAGTTCATGCCTTTAAATAGAACATCAAGAATAAGTACTCTCCCATATACTAGGTCAACAAGTTTGTGCACTGTCACAGAATACAATGAGGATAGTATGCTGACAACAGAGCATCTCTCCTCACCAAAGGATCAGAAAGTCAGAGTAATATTCCATAGCTTATCAATTCTATTTATCTCTTGTACGGAAACATTTTTGGTGTCTTGTAAAAACACTACATCATAAGTTTTTAGGGCTGCAGTGGGCAGAGCCCTGCAGGCCTTTTATGATCATTGAGAAAAAGGATTCCGAATTCCTTATGAACAAACAACATGTTGGATTGCGTCACAGTTGCCACCACATCTGTGAAGCAGTCCGCCCATGTTGTACCTACCAACTACAGCACTGCACTATTTCACAGTGCCAGCATCCCTCCATTTTATACAGTGAAATTAACTTTTTACTAGCATAAACCAGCAGTGAATTTAACTCTGCAAAACTACTGCCTGGACATTGGGACTGGCACCTAGAGCTCAATATAATATTGGCAGATATGAATGCCTTATAAAATGGTTTACAGTATGCATCATTTAAAATATTTTAAAAGATAAACTAAAATGCATATTTTGATGTGTGTATTTATGCACTTGAGCTATGGGACTTCAAATGTTTCTTTAATATTAATATGCATGAATCCATTATAATGATTTTCGGCTAGGTAGTATTGTTTTTGTTTTTGTTTTAGTAATCATATTATTACATATTTCTATATATTACAGATGTATTTTTAGGGTGTCACTTAGAGTATTTATTGTATTTATATATTTTAGGAATTTTGGTATGCACTTTCTTTTATGTAATATGAGATAGTGCATTTATAGCATCTTTTTAGGAGGAATACGATATGTTCCTCCTATTTAGTAATTTATGGTAATGCATTATTTAAGAGGAAGCACCTGGTGGCGCCGTTTGTCTTGATAAAGCATCTTTGGATGTGAAATGTACGTTGACGGGGGGATACTTTTTGTATTCAATAAATATTGTTTTAAACGTGCCCTAGCATTGGGCAATCTTATGTGGTAGAGTTGTAGCTGAAGGTTTCTATTATTTACTGTTTGATTTATATATTCATCTCCTCTTTTGGGTACTTTAGCCACGGATTTTGTGCTGTGTATCTGCAAATTGTTTTTTAGATTCGGCTCAGCACCACATATACGGTCGATGTCTAAATAACAATGGCATTTCGGGCAGAGAGGAATGCCATAGTAGTAAGTAGCACACCCCGTACATAATACATCTGTTTTAAATGCACCTGCATTTGCTAATGCCATCCTGTGTCCTCAGAATAGAGCAGATTTAAATGTGGTTTATACAGAAGATTTGGGAAACAAGATACAGCAACCAAGGGGTCTTAATTTGAATGAAGCTGTTTTTGGAAATGAAGGCTTGTCTCAGGGTGAGAACCCACTGTTGATTAGTTTACCAGAAGGAAAACAGATACATGGAATGAAGGAGATACATGAAAATAGTAGAGACTTCATGAATATAAAACAAGTGTATGTGGCTTTAGAACGTATCTCCCTAAAAGCCAGATGCTTAAAATGGCAAAGAGTTACCATGGAAGCATATAAACATGTGAACAGCGTCTCATGGGGACTAAGGTGGGTGTTGCAACTCACATATGATATTGATAAAAAGCCTTTTGTAAAAAAAAATGGCAAACCCATCTTCTAAATTCGTCTGGGGGCCTAATACAAATCATATTAGATGATGGCATAGAAACAGAACAAGAAATACTTAAGGAGTTTGAATCTTGTGAAACTGAGTTCAATTCATTTTCTGCACACTCGGAATATGATAGCCATGTTGACAAATTGAAAGAAATTTTGAAAAAGACAGATGAACGCATTAAGAAAACAAAAATGTGTACATTTGAAAGAGACAGATGGGATTATGAACTGGGACATATTTTTGAATGGGGGAGAAGGGCTGAGCAATATACATGTTCAGTTCTCGAAAAAACACCTAACCGGCACACATATACCAGTGGTTTGGGATCTGAAACAGATGAAGGAGATGTGGAAAATACACATGCTTTGAATGAGCCTTTTTTTAGGATACCCCAAGACTCCAACTTTAGATCCTAAGGTTCATCAGCAATCAATAAATTCCCAGAATGTGTTATAGACAGGAGAGATAGGGTCCCACCTAAATATTCCTCCATGCCCTCCAAATCAGTGTGTCCCAGAGAGAGCAGAAAATGTACATTGGGAAATGACTTCAGTAACAGCACAAAATATAGTCAAACTACCAATACCCCCCAGGAGATCGTTACACGGCTAACCAGATTTGCGAACGAGGTACAAGGAGAGGAACAAGAGGCAAGAGGAGGGGTAGGATACGGAAGCCTGGACAATGTCAGAGAATGACAACTGGAGACATACAGGGGTAGATGGTCAATGCAATACAGGAGGACTTTAGGAGTATGGGCCACTATCAAAAATAAATAATAACAATACAGATAATTTAATTGTCAACATATCTGAATATGTCTTAAGCAAAGCTGAATGAAATGTGTTAAACAGAGGACTTTCATTTATACCAACAAATATTATTAATGAATTTGACACAGTAGTAGATCTACATACTTATTCCCAAAAATTGAATTTAAGAATTTTATTTGATAAACCACAGGATATTGAGCTTTGCAACTCTCAAGCACAAGGAATGACACAAACAATGGAAAATACAGGAACAAGCATAAAATGGCAGAACAAATCTACATATATACCACCGATGAATTCCACTGTGGGAATGTTTATTAAAGTGTGTGAGAAAGAGATTTGTGATTATATAAAGGAACTGAAATATCAAGGGAAATAAAATATCACAAAAGAGGAACGTGAAGCATTAACACAGTTGGAAAGAAATACTACCATCACTACTAAGCTGGCAGATAAGGGGGAGGCTATAGTGGTGATGGACAAAGATAAGTATGATAATGCCATTTGCTTGCTTTTATCAGATAAAAAATTATATTGTAAATTGTGTACTGATCCGACTATGCTTTATATGAAACAGATTGATATATGCATATATAATGCTGTAGCCAATGGAGTGATCAGTGCTAAAGTAGGGGAATTTTTGTGTGTACAAAATCCCTGTAGAGCAGTAATATATGGTTTACCTAAAATATACAAAAGTCTCACTGATCCCCCCATTAGGCCTATTGTTTCAAGCAATGGCTCATTAACAGAACCATTGGCACAATTTGTTGATGATTATACTAAGGTTGTTGCACGAGGACATAGAGCCTATATACGGGATTCCATGCATATTTTAGAGATTCTAAACAATGTAGAACTTGAATCTGGGTGGTTACTTGTTACTATGGATGTGTCCTCCCTGTATACCAATATACCACATGATAAAGGATTGATACAGTTGGGAAATGCTATGTATAGAAATACCATGCATTCTGCAGAATTAATAGCATTTATTTTATTTATTTTATAACTTACTGAACATGTACTTACGAAAACTGTATTTTTATATGGCACAGATATTTTTCATCAAATTAGAGGAACAACGATGGGGCCCATGGCCTCCAACTATGCTAATATTTATTTGGCAGAATGGGAAAATCGAGTCATATTTGATTCAGAAAAAAAAAATCCTTTCTATGGGAGTATATATATATATATATATATATATATATATATATATATATAAGATATATTGATAACATTTGTATTATCTGGAAGAATAGCAGGGTGGAATTGAGCAATTCTGTTGCATACTTAGAAAAGAGTAATCAAAATCTAATATTTACAGTGACAGCAAGTGAGGACAGTATTGTGTTCCTTGATTTATGTATAGAGAAAGGGAACCAAGGGGAAATAGTTACCTCTCTCCAAAGGAAGGCTACAGACTGTAATGCTATTTTACATTATGAGAGCTGTCATCCTAGGCACGTGGTTAAAAATATCCCTAAAGGACAGCTCATGAGAGCTAAGTGGAATTGTAGTATGCATAAAAAATATGTGACAAGTTCCAAAATGATGTTAGAAAGATTTTAAAAAAGAAGATTTGTTTCCACCTGCCTAGAAACAGCGAGGGAGAGGGTAGATGGAATAGAAAGAGAAACTCTTTTAGTCCTCAAAAATAAAAGGAACACATTTCATCATACTTCAGGTAATAATGCAAAATTGTATGGTCCTAATTTTGTCACTATCTTTACCCCCCAGAGTTATGCTGCTGTGAACATCATTAACGAACATTTGTATATGTTGAACTTTGAACCTGCGTTAAGGAATGTCACTGCAGCAGAATTTCATGCTATATATAGGAGGGGTAAAAACCTTTGAGACAGACTTGTCCACAGCTCATCAGTGCTCAGTAAAGACAGAACATTGGATTTTCCATCCGGTTGTTGGCAATGTGGTAATTGCAGTGCCTGTGACCACATTCAGGTTGGAAAAAAGCTTCTCATTAATCAAAAGGAATATGATGTTAGAGGCTTTATTACTTGTGGATCAGAGGCAATAATATATGTTGCAGTGTGTAACTGTTCATGTTTCTATATAGGTAAAACCAAGAAAAAATATAGAATATGTATTTTGGAACACATTAGGCATCTATGTATTGGTACAGTAGAGAATGCCTTAGCATTACATATTAACAGGCTGGGCAAAAAGCTCAAGTTTTGATTTTTTGGACTGGAGAAGGTGTCCATTGGACCTAGAGGAGGAGACCAGGATAATCTAATTATGTGTAGAGAGACATTTTGGCAGAACACATTAAGAGCCTGTACTTATCCAGGCTTGAAAGAATATTTCCAGTTGGCACCGATATTTAAAAAGTAGAACATTCTGAATAACCCTATGAATGCCTTATAAAATGGTTTAAAGTATGCATCATTTAAAAAATTTTAAAAGATAAACTAAGATGCATATTTTGATGTGTGTATTTATGCACTTGAGCTATGGGACTTCAAATGTTTCTTTAATATTAATATGCATGAATCCATTGTAATGATTTTCAGCTAGATAGTATTGTTTTTGTTTTAGTAATCATATTATTACATGTTTGTATATATTACAGATGTATTTTTAGGGTGTCACTTAGAATATTTATTGTATTTATATATTTTAGGAATTTTGGTATGCACCTCCTTTTATGTAATATGAGATACTGCATTTATAGCATCTTTTTAGGAGAAATATGGTATGTTCCTCCTATTTAGTAATTTATGGTAATGCTTTATTTAAGAGGTAGCACCTGGTGGCGCCGTTTGTCTTGATAAAGCATCTTTGGATGTGAAATGTACATTGACGGGGGGGTGCTTTTTGTATTCAATAAATATTGTTTTAAATATGCCCTAGTGTTGGGCTCTCTTATGTGGTAGAGTTGCAGCTGAAGGTTTCTATTATTTACTGTTTGATTTATATATTTGGCTCCTCTTTTGGGTACTTTAGCCATGGATGTTGTGCTGTGTAGGAGTGAATTTAAATCTGCAAAACTACTTCCTGGACATTGGGACTGGCACCTAGAGCTCAATATAATATTGGCAGATTCAGGCCTCAAAGCTAGGGGGCATGCCACCCCATTTGATAAGCCGACCAAACCCCCACTTCCTTGAACCACCTTTTTTATTTTGTTGTTGTTGATTTTAATTTTGTCTTACACTGTGTGTCTCTTTAAATCCTCCCTCTCCCCCACCCTGACGATCCCGTCAACTACAATCACTGTATTGGTGTGTGCACAATGATTACCCTGTGCTTTGCTTCTCTTTCCAGTGTACCCTCTCCCCATTAATGTTTGGAAAATCAGCATGTGGCTGAAGTCCACAAGTCACACTGATTGGCCCCTTTGTGAGAACTGCACATGCACATGTGCAGCAGCCATGGTCTAAGAGTATGCCACAGCAATGAGAGATACTGTTGGACTCCTGAAGTGGACAATTGGTGGCCAGGGATATGACGTAGAGATGAAGCAGAGGGGTAAAAAAACAAACAGTACACATTAGGTCTGGGACTCAGGTAAGCTTCCATATGGGGAGAAAAACACAGAGTGAACCTGTCCATTCTTATTATGCTCAAATGCCTCAGTGCTGCTTTTGTGGATGGTCATATATTGAAAAGTTCTTTACTTCAGACAATAGTGCAGCAAATTAAACATTATCCAGAAAATGTAACACGTTTCATTAGGCTAAGCTGCAAATTAGCTCTAAAAGAATCGGCAAGTTGGTGGCATAAAACAATACTCCACACCTACCGTGTAGTGACACCGGGCAGCATTTTCAGAGGTTTTATGTTGAATTCACAGAAAGTTTGTGCTAAAAAAACTGTTAGCAGTTGTAAACTTTAGCTGAACAAGCTAGACAAACATCTACAGAGTTAGCAACCACAAGCTGCCTTTTTAAACACAGCGGGTATAAATGTGAGATGCTGTAAATTTAAATGTTCACAGCTGGTGAACATAGTGCTTTATAAATACACAGTCCCCTAAAAATAGACCTATGGCCACATTAAGGAGAGCAATTACTATTTTTTTAGGAACATCAGTTATGTTTGTGAGAAAGCAGAGTAAAATCAATAGGTAACACTTTAAGAGTCCTTAATTACACCGTAATTATTGTATAACTATGTTATAACTTCACCATAACTACTGTGCAGTTACATGTAACTACTATGTAGTTGTTAACTAGTTTCACATGTGGGTATGGTGTAGCTACACAACTTGCATACATGTGCAGCTACTACAGTCTCCCTTTTGGCAGAAATCATATCATTCTGACAAGTGTAATTACACATGTAACAGCTGTTGCAATGTGTAACAGAAAATCTATTGGGCAAATTTCACTCTATCTCTTCTGGCATTGGGTTATTTGTTCATATAAGAGAAACTGTACATGTAATAGCTGTTGCAAATTGTAACAGCAAATATGTTGTGTAACTACTATGTTACTACTTTTGGCATTATTAAATCTGTTCTTACAAGTGAAACTGCATATAATTGCAGGTCATGTGCGCTGTTTCAATTGTCAGTGTCCATCTGACATTTATTTAATAGGTAATCACACAGAAAAATGTTAAAATGTAATCAGAATGGTAACTAAAATATGAATACAATGCAACTTCAGTCTGCTTCAGTTAAATCCACTGACTAGCAACTCTTTAGATGATGTTCCATGTCTGTATTCCAGTTTTTTCATGAACTTACAGGATAGTAAACATGCAGTCTAATATTGTGAGTGGATATGTAACTGTACACAAAAGTATTCCGTTTGCATAATTACTAATTGGCACTATAACAATACTGTTGCTAAAAAATAATGGTACTGTTTTCACAGTTAATGCCTAGGTAACATGGATTTGCTGTTGCATACACTTACATTTACCATATGTCAGTACTTTAGCTGTGATGTAAGTTCTCATTCAGAAATCAGTCCCTCATGAAGTTACTGCTAGAGATGCAGCAAATTTAAATTTCACCTGTGAAGTGCTCGCAAAGTGGGCACTTCACGTTGTCACTCCGCTACTTGGAGTACCCAATGTAAAAGGCTCACTTCGCCTTGTAAGTATTACTTCGTGTTCTCATTCCGCCATAACGCGAAGTAAGGCGAAGTCACAACAATATTGGCAGCCCTTCACACACACACACACACACAGTCAACAGAAATAATGTGCATCCCCAAAATGCTCATATCTTGTATCCAGAAAACTCCCCAGTGCTGATGGTAACGAAGGGAAATGAGAGCACAAGAAATGCAAAAATTTCCCAGAATTAATGGTGCACTCAGATGTCATGTATGCAGTAGTCACACACTGTCACCAGAAATAATGTGCATCCCCAAAATGCTACTGTCTTCTGTCCAAAAAATTCCCCAGTGCTGACGAAGTGAAATGAGTGAGTAACAAGAAATGCAAAGGCTTCCAGAATTATTGGCACACTTAATCATACGCACAGTGGTCACACACAGTCACCACATAATGCTGATCCCCAAAATTCTACTGTCTTTTGTCTAGAAAATTCCCCACTGATGATGAAGTGAAATGAGAGGGTAACAAAAAATGTAAAGTCTCCCAGAATTAATGGTGCACTCCGTCATGCACGCAGTTGTCATACACAGTCACCAGAATTAATGTGCATCCCCAAAATGCTACTGTCTTATGTCCAGAAAATTCCCCAATGCTGACAAAGTGAAATGAGACCATAACAAGAAATGCAAAGTCTCCCAGAATTAATGCTGCACTCTGTCATGCACGCAGTGGTCACACACAGTCATCAGAATGAATGTGCATCCCCAAAATGCTACTGTCTTGTGTCCAGAAAATTCTCCAGTGCTGTTGAAGTGAAATGATAGGGTAACAAAAAATGCAAAGTCTCCCAGAATTAATGGTGAACTCCATCATGCATGCAGTGGTCACACACAGTCATCAGAATTAATGTGCATCCCCAAAAATGCTACTGTCTTGTGACCAGAAAATTTCCCAGTGCTGATGAAGTGAAATGAGAGTGTAACAAGAAATGCAAAGTGTCCCAGCATTAATGGTGTACTGCAAAGGCACAGACAGATTAAGATTGCGCTGTACACTCAAGAGATGCAGACACAAAGGTACAACACCTAACCAGTGCTAAGTCACAAATCCAAATCTGGAAAAGAATACCTTTTGCAGATTATGGGGTAGTGTATGGCAGTAACAATCCACTACCAGTAAAGATACCACAAAGCAGTATAAAAAAATTAATGGTGGTGCGGTGGATTGCAGTTTTACACTGCTGCAATTACTGTGTGGCATAATAAAAGGTGTCTGATTTAATGGCACACATCGCACACACACACTACAAGTAATGTGTAGCAAATTGAAAACCTTTAGTAATATAACCAATTGTTTTAAACAAACTGAAATTATACATTACTGCACCACAACAATCAGCAAAAAAATGGCAAGAATTATTGAAAATATTACTGTGCACATTAACACAGTTATACAAGAAAAATATAACCAAAACAGAAAGACTGCCTTTTTCGCCTAGTTAATCTACTACACCACAGATACATCCCTACCCAAAGCACACTTCACAGTACACAGACTGACTGTTCTAAATTAACATTCAAAATCCACACACAAGCAATAAACACTTGATGATATGAGCACAGGAGGGTTCCCTACAATTAATGTACTAAATTGGGAGCAATAAAATATGTCTCAAAAAGGCTTTTTTAACAGCTTTTAGAGGATTTGAATCGTAGAGTTCTGAAAGGAAACTGTCTCCATCTTCCACTACACACACTACATAGAACTGAGGCTGTGCAGAACAATCTAGAGCCCATGTGACCTGCAATCCCATGAAGCACTGCAAAATTTGCCTTTGGAGCTCAAAACAAGGCGAAGTGAGGCGAAGGACATTGATTTCAATGTACTTTGCCTTAAAATTGGTGGAGAAGTGGTTTTGGGAAGGTGGAATAATGTGAAGCAATTGTTTTCAATGGACTTTGCATTCCCCATTATAACGCAAAGTACTCCACTTCACATTGCGGGTACTTCATGAATTGCACATTACTCCGTGAATGACTTAGCAGAGCGAATTTCAGCCACTTCACCCAAAACTACTTACTGCTTACTAAACATGCAATTTAATATTAGACCCTATTCACTTAGGTAGTAGGAAATGTGCCAAATGTACATTCCCAGGCCTGGTGATTGATAGCAGCCATCCAATCAGATGGACAGAGCAGGACCTCACTGGATCCTGCACTCTGTGTGGATAGGGGAATTGTGAGTTATAGGTGGTCTTCATGTTACTGCTGTTTTCCAGTAAAGGGACCTACTGGTCTGCCTATGTTTACTGCCTTGCCCCCAGCCATCATGGTATAGTCATAGGGCTGGGATAACTTGGTGTGAAGGATGATGCTATAGCAGTCACACCATTCAGCCAGTGAGAATGTCATGTAATGTCTAAGGAAGTTTCCCGTGCCTGTGTATCCAACTCCACCCACCACCACTCCACACAGAAGATCAGTGATAAAGCATGGTATGTAGTCATACCCCTCCCCCAGCCACCCACCTGGGCAGTAGCAGGCCAGGAGTGTGGTTCTAGAAGAGGTGTGGGTCACTGCCACAGAAGCAGCACATTTCTTAGTAACTACAGCACTGCTGCAAGCCAATAAGTAATTGTGTAAATTATTTGTATTGTATACATTAAGTAAACAATATCACAATTAACACAATTTAATTATGTGTTTATTAAGCAGTTAGTGCATGAGGGAACGCTTTCTGAAGGAAAATAAACATCAGAACTACTGGATTGACATGCAGTATAAGTGTATAGTAGTTACATCCTTCTTATGTTTTAAGTGTCAGTTTCTGCATACTTACTTTGCAAATACATTTTTAGTCAGGAATTAACAGTGGAAACAATGCCACAGAAGCAGCACATTCCTTAGTAACTACGGCACTGTTACACCCTTCTTACACTTTAAGTGTCAGTTTCTGCGTACTTAATTTGTAAGTACATGTTAGTTAAGCATTAACTGTAGAAACAATGTTACAGAAGCAGCACATTCCTTAGTAACTACAGTTGTTAAAAGCCAATAAGTAATTATGTAAATTAATGATTTTTTTAATTGTATAGCAATTTACAATATTAGAGTGCATGTTTCTTTTTAGTTTTTTTTTGGGGGGGGTTGCACACTATACAAGTGGTGGCTCTGGGATTTGAACCTAGTTCTCCAAGTTTGCAGGTCAGTGCTTTTAACCACTATGCTATATGATTCATAGGCTAACTAACTAGATCAGTTAGTGTTAGACATGTAAGGCCAGCTCCTATTTATACACTAATCTGGCAACAGATGTTTCCATGATATTTATCCAAAGCATTTTTGAACTCATGCATGCTACTACTAGACGCCACCATGGATGGCAGTGCATTCTGTTTTGTCACCACTCTTTGAGAAAACCAGTGCTCTCTCTGTCTTTTTTTAAAGCTCCCCCTTTAATTGAAATTAATGTCCTCTGTTATTTGATGTGGCCATTCTCTTTTGGAGTCTCAGACATTCCCATAAATCACTTTCCTGAAAAGCCCAATAAATCAGGGACATGTCCCTTCTGTACCTACGGTACTGGGGTGAATATGCTCCCAGAACCACCAGTCTTTCATCATATGTCTTTCCAGCCATCCCATCCACCATCTGTGTAGTACACCTCTAAACCCCGTCCAATCTTGCCACATCCTTCTTCAAGTATGGTGACCAAAACTGGCCACAATACTCCAGGTGCAAGTGAACCAATGACATATACAGCAGCATCAGTACATTAATACTTCCTTGGCCATACTGCTGATGTTCTTTCTAATACAAGTCAATATATCTTACCCCTTGTTAACTACTGTGGCACAATTGTCAGAAAAATCTAAATTATTTGAGATCTGGACTCCCAAGTCTGTCTGCAAGTCAGAGGATTGTAATTTGTGCTAGATACACATGCAGGGTCTCTTCCTTAGCAGTTACATGCCCTTCCCATTAGCTGAATGAGGTGGCAGCCATGGTACCATCCTTCACAGAAAGCTTCCACAGTCCTGTGACTATACCATGAGGGCTTGAGGCCTGGTGGTGAACATATGCATGTAACGGCTAAGGAAGAGTTCCTGCATGTATGTATGGCACCACCCACCATCACTAAACACAGCAGATCAGTGAGAGTATACACACATATATATATTTGTTTGTTTGTTTACCGGTTAGGTGCCCTGATCCAATGGACTGCTTTCAGACATAACCCGGGCCTTAAAGATGGTACATAGGTAATACAGACAATACACTTACATTTACAAAGAAAGGTACAAGAAATAGAATACATTGAATATATTGAGTACAGCTTGGTACAATTAAGAGCACAAAAACAGCTGAAACACAATAAAGCAGCAACTAAACTGTGGGTATAATATATATAATGTACAGTCAGTCAGTCTTTTGACTGTTCAGCATTGTACAATAGGACAGTTTAGTTTTAGGTACAAAATAATTAGGACTCTCATCCGAGGGTAGCCATGCTCCACCCCCAGCCAACCACCTGGGCAGTACCAGGACCAGGTGGGTGGCTGGAGGTGGGGCATGACTACATACCATACTTTATCACCAATCTTCTGTGTGGAGAGGTGATGGGTGGCACTGGCTACACAGGCAGGGAATATTCCTTAGCCATTATATACCCTTCACACTGGCTGAACAGTGTGGCTGCCATAGCATCATCCTTCATATCTAGCTATCCCAGCCCTCTGACTATACTATGAGGGCTGGGGGCAAGGTGATAAACATAGATAGATCAGTAGGTCCCTTTACTGGAAAACGGCAGTAACTTGAAGACCACCCATAACTCACAATTCCCCTAGCCACACAGAGTGCAGGATCCAGTGTGCTTCTGGTCAGTCCATCTGATTGGATGGCTGCTGTTGATCACCAGGCCTGGGAATGCATATTTGGCACATTCCCTGCCACCTATCTGAACAGGGTCTAATATTAGATTGCATGTTTAGTAAGCAATAAGTTCATGAGGGACTGATTTATGAACGGGAAGTTACATCACAGATAAAGTAATGACATATGGTAAATGTAAATGTGTGCAACTGCAAATATATGTTCCCTAGGCATTAATTGTGAAAACAGTACCATTATTTCTTAGCCACAATATTGTTATAGTGCCAATTAGTAATTATGCAAATGAAATATGTTTGTGTACAGTTACATATCAATTCATAATATTAGACTGTGTGTTTAGTAACCTGTAAGTTCATGAAAAACTGGAATACAGACATGGAACATCATCTAAAGTGTTGCTAGTCAGTGCATTTAACTGTGGCAGACTGAAGTTGCATTGTATTCATATTTTAGTTACCCTTCTGATTACATTTTAACATTTTTCTGTGTGATTACCTTCTAAATAAATGAAGATAGACATAGTTAAAACAGTGCACACAACCTGCATTTATGTGTAGTTACACTTGTAAGAACAGATTTAATAATTCCAAAAGTAGTAACATAGTAGTTACACAACAAATTTGCTATTACAATTTGCAATAGCTATTACATGTGCAGTTGCCCTTATATGGACAAATTACACACTGCCAGAAGAGATAGAGTGGAATTTGCACAATAGATTTTCTGTAACACTTTGCAACAGCTGTTACATGTGTAGTTACACTTGTCAGAATTAAATGATTTCTGCCGAAAAGGAGACTGTAGTAATTGCACATGTATGCATGTTGCATAACTACACCATACCAACATGTGAAACTAGTTAGCAACTTCATTGTAGTTACATGCAACTACACAGTAGTTACAGTGTAGTTACTTCATGCAAATTGTGTGTAACAACTTAACACACAACTGTGAAACTAGTTAACAACTACATAGTAGTTACATGCAACTACATAGTAGTTACAGTGAAGTTACAGCACAATTATACAGTAATTACAGTGTAGTTAAGGAAACTTAAAATAAAGTGTTACCAACCAATATACTGGATTTGTAAAAGACAGCTTGCATGCCGTTTCAAAAAGTAGACTTATTTCAAGGTGTTGGCATGTTTACAGTGTCGATATAATGTCTAAGGGCACAACTAAATGAATATCTCTTATCCATTGTTATGTTTGTTGAAAAACCTTAAGTAGTATACATGAATATTTGGAGATATGGTCTTGCCAAAACTTTCTGGTATTCTTATGATTCAATGCATCAATGTGAAATTACAGGCAATAGTGCACATTACAGGGGTCAGTTAAAATCATATACTGTAAATGCATTGAAATTCTTTTTAAGGACATATAAACCAGCAAAGAATTTTCTTATATCAGTTGTGCTTAAATAAGGATATGATAAGATGATTTTTGACAAAATTTTAACATAATAATGCTGTTATTCTGATCCATGCATCTAGAGCATCGCTGTCCAATATGACTTAAAGAGACATTGCGCTTTTTAAGTGGCTATGCTATTTATTTATTTATTTGAAAAGTTTTACCAGGAAAGACATACTGAGCTACTGTATAATAGCTCATTTTCAGATGCATCCAGGGGAAAGGGGAAAAGGAGTACAATATAGAATACAGATGAAAAATGAAAACAAAGATATTCAAAACACTAAATCTGTACATAAAACCAAATACATTTAAACTATACTAGAACATTTTGTCAGACAGGAAGAATTAGCTTACAGATATAGTCAAGAACATATATCTATATTACAGATACACGTATATATGTTTTAAGTCATGAACACATGCTTTTACTTTAAAACACATAAACATAAACTAAGTACCAACTTGGGGTGTAAGTGAGAATTGAGTTGGAAATTAGGATGATGGGGTGAGGGAGGAGGTTGAAAATTAGAAAGTGCCTTAGAAAGAGCCTTATACATCAGAGCCTGAATCTCGGAAATCCTTCAGGCAGAAGTAATAGCAGCTAAAAAAACTCTTTCCACAACATAAAGCATAGCTTTCAACTTGTGGCCAGCACAAAAGGAGCCAAAGTAAGTTTTTCCAAAACAAAATTCAAGCCCTAAGGCAGGACTGGATTGCGGATAGTAGGTTCATATGGAAAATTCCTCACAAAACTATATGGGACACCTCAAGCTGTGCCACTGTACAGCCATGAACAGGCACATGGAAAGCCAAAATAGTGGGCAGGTGCACCATAAGGCAGGAGTATTTCAGACCAGAATCTAAAAGGGACAGTACATACTCCAGAATATGATTCAAATGACAAGTGAATGGATCCAGCTGACAGGCAGTTGCCCACAGAGCGAAGCGCTTCCACTTCATGTAATAAGTAGCCCTGGTGGAGGGCTTCCTGGCAGCCAATAGGACATCAGCTACCCTAGGGGACACCCCAAACCTGTCCATGGCTGTCTTCAGAAGCCGTGCATGAAGTTGTACTGACTTGAGGCCCAGATGGACCAGGGTGCCCTGTTTCTGGGACAGCAAGCTGGTGTACAGGAGGGAGGCACTGGAGGTTCCACTGCCAACTGCTGCAGTAAAGATAACCAAATCTGACAAGGCCTTAAGGGAGCAATGAGGATCATGGTTACCCTCTCCATCTAGAGCTTGACTAGCACCCTCTGTATTAGGGTAAAGGTAGGAAAGCCATAAAGGAACCTCCCTTTCCAAGAGAGGGACAATGCATCTCGCTAGAAAATTCCAGGCCCTGCAGTGAGTGAGCAAACATTGGGCAGTTTTGCGTTGAGTGGGGTCACAAAAAGATCCAACTCTGGACGACATCATTTGTTGAACTAGTCTTCTGCAATCGAGGTCAGCAACTTCCACTTGTGCGTCTTGGACAATAACTGGCTTAACCTGTCTGCCTGGATGCTTTTGGATGCCTGGAACATGGAGTGCCGACAGTTCTAGACCCTGTTCTTGAGCCCAGTACCAAACCCCCATCGCTTCCCAACAGAAAGGATATGAACGAGTCCCTCCCTGCTTTGCTGATGTAGTGGACTACACTGATATTGTCCATCTGCACCAGTGGTTCATAATATGAAAGTGCTCTGTATTATTTACAGATTATTACATTGTTATATCTCCCTTCTGGTAATGCAGGGCAGATGCTGGGTATTACTTTGAGATTTCTGACCATATTCTCTGCTTCAGTGTGAGAGCCAAGTGATTTCATGCTGCTTTACACCACCACCTATAGGCATTTTATTTTTTTAATCCCCCACTATTCCTTGTGGTGTGGGCATGGGGGGGTTACATTGACTGCTGCATTAGGGAATTGTGGCTCAGGTGTCATGATGAGCAAAGTTGGACTTAAAGGGGAACAGTTAGCACTAAGAGCCCCACACCCAAGTATAGCGCTGGTCCCAGTTTGCACTTTGTGTGCAAAAACATTGTTTTTCTTGCTGCTTTCTGCAGTATAGAATGTGTCCTGCTAATTTCAGTTCAGTTTCAGGGGATTCTGGGATTTCAGGTTACAGAATATTGTCAGCTTGTAAGGCAACATAATAAGCCTGATACAAAATACTTTCATACTGCAATAAACAGTAAGTTAATAAACAATAAATAAATAAATGAAAGTTTTTGCACACAAACTGCAAATCAGGACCAGCCACACACACACTGAAGTGTGTTGCTCTTAGAGTTAACTGCTGCCATTTAAAATGATAGTGTGTAATCTCTGATGTCTGTTTAGGGCTAGAAATGTTGTGCAGCATGTGTTAATTAAAGAGCCCCAGACACAGTATTGCATTCTTCCTGAATCCTGCTCCTTAAATGATGCTTTATGTTGTTGTGTAGTTTTCTCTTACAAGCGCTCTCTTCTTTCATTTCTGTCTGCCTGCTTTGACATGTTACCGATACCTCATCCTTTTCCCACTATGTGTTATCCCTTAGCTGACCAGTTGCAAATTGATATCATATGTAGTTGTTTGCCTGCATGCCAAGTGCCATTCTTCACTCAGCACGCTGGCACAGGCTCCATTGTTCAGTAGCTATACTGCCGTTTTTTTTTTCTTTCTGTAGTGTGAACAGCTGAGTAGAAATTGATTAGGTTTACTGCTTGTCACACTAATCAATGAGTTGCTGTATGTATATTTGTGAAATTGACTGTCCGTGTACATGCCCAGGTTACCTAAAAGAAGAAAAAAACACTTTGGGCCAGATATTCAAAAGGGTTGTGCCTGCGCAAGTCCGAACTTGCTCCATTCTGCGATATTCAGCAGGAGGCAATTGTGCTACAGAAAACATGCTGAGCAACAGCGCAATGCAAATGAATGCATGCTGAACTGGAGGGGGAGGAACCATGCATAAACTGCACAGCCCGATATTCAGCCGGGCTGTGCAGAGTTGTGCAAGAGCAACCCCCAACCTGCGCCTGCACAACTTTGAGCCAAAAAAAAAGGCTTAAGTCGAGGGCCACCCACAGGTGAGCTGCTGCATTGCAGGGTGCAACACAGCAGTTGCCATCTGTGGCTGGCCCCCAACCCACTCCTTGCCCCCCTGCAGCCCGATCACTGGCAGATGACTGTAAATCCCACCACCACCCCACTGGCCCGGTTCAGAGCAGCGATGTCCCCCCAACATAGCCCTGGTGGTCCAGTGGACGAAAAGCCCGATCGCGGGCTGTAGTAGTTAAACAACCCCCCTCCTGAATACATCCCTGGTGGTCCAGTGAACTGAAAAGCCCAATGCAGGCTGTATTAGTTTATGACAAATCCCCTCCTGAGGTACATCCATGTGATCCAGTGGCTAATCGATCGCGGGATGTAAACTGACAAACCCCCAGCAACATAGCCCTGGTGGCTGTCCCCCCACCCACCCACCCACCCGGCTGCCGGGGAGCGGGGGTGGTGGCTCGTGGGTGGGGGACACACTAGCCACCAGGGCTATGTTCGGGAGGGGGTTTGTTCAAGTTTTACTTCCCGTGATCGGGATTAGCCACTGGACCACCATGGATGTACTCAGGAGGAGGAGGGGTTTGTCATAAACTAATACAGCCTGCGATCGGGCTTTTCCGTCCACTGGACCACCAGGGATGTATTCTGGAGGAGGGGGGGTTTGTTTAAACTACTATAGCCCGCGATCGGGCTTTTCGGTCCACTGGACCACCAGGGATGTGTTCAGGGGGGAGACACATTGCTGCCCGCGATCGGGCTGGTGGGGGGGAATTAAACTATGCCCACGATCAGGCCAGTGGGGGTGGTGGTGGGGATTTTACACTGTTTTTCCCATGATCAGGCTGTGGGGGGGTCGGTCCCCGATGGCTGCTGCCTGGCAGGGCACCAGGCGCAATTCCTCGGGGATCGGCGCACCTGCATGCTAATGGCATGGAAATGGGGCCATAATCAGATGCAAATGGACCCCCCTGTGCCTTGCATGAATTATGGCCCCATTTGCATGTCACCTTTTGAATATCAGGATTTTGCGCATGGCGCAATGGTACTTGCACCACCGCAAGTTGAATGCTCCACTCTGACCACTTGCGGTGGCGCAAGTTCCACTGCGTCATGCACAGTGGCTATGGCCGGGGGGTGATATTCAAAGGAGTTGCTCAAGGGCCCAACTCCTTTGAATATTGCTCTGGCCACACCCCTGCACAACTATTTTGTGCAGCGCAAGGGCTTGCGCCACAAAATAGCACAGTTTGAATATCTGGCCTTTTGTCTTTGCTGCTGTTTTAAGCCGCTTAAGTCACTTTCATCAGCCCTGCCTTTTTGAACAAGTTTGTCCCATTCTCAGAATAATTTGGTGATGGAGGGAATGGAAATAAATGCAGTGCATCTCTTTGTGTGGGTCTGATTTATATTTATTTATGAAGTTAGTACAAATCTTCATCAAGTAGTAGTGCAACAGCAGCGTTGACCCGGCGTGGAGAACTAACATTAATAAATTTAAAAATAACTATGTAAAGAAACACAAATCAGACCCACTCAAAGAGATGCACTGCATTTATTTCCACTCTCTCCATCACCAAACTATTCTGAGAATGGGACAAACTTGTTCAAAAAGGCAGGGCTGGTGAAAGTGACTTAAGGGGCTTAAAACAGCAGCAAAGACAAAGTTTTTTTTTTCTTCTTTACAGAACCTGTCCATGTACACGGACAGTCAATTTCACAAATATGCATACAGTAACTCATTGATTAGTGTGACAAGCAGTAAACCTAATCAATTTCTACTCAGCTGTTCACACTACAGAAAGAAAAAAAAATGGCAGTACAGCTACTGAACAATGGAACCTGTGCCAGCATGCTGAGTGAAGAACGGCACTTGGCACTGAGACAAACAACTACATATGATGTCATTCTGCCACTGGTCAGCTAAGGGATAACAAATAGCAGGAAAAGGACGAGGTATCGGTAACATGTCAAAGCAGGTGGACAGAAATGAAAGAAGAGAGCACTTATAAAAAAACACTACACAACAACATAAAGCATCATTTTAGGAGCAGTATTCAGGGAGAAGGCTAGACTGCATCAGGGGCTCTTTAAAGAAACGGTGGTGGGCAGTGAGAATGTATATATATATATATATATATATATATATATGAATTCAACCTGCAGCCAGCCAGGTAGTAATGATTTTCCTTAGAACAGGGGTGGAGGAAAGATCAGAGATGAGTGTAGTTTCAAAAAAATGCACACAAAATGCATCACAGAGCATCTAGTACACCAGAAGTGCACTGTTGCTGTATTTGTTTTTGTTTTGTGGACTGTATTGCCATGGTTGTAGCTGGGCCTGAAAATAACCAATTTAAAACACTTTTTTTTTTCCATTTCAAACTGAGCTTGTAACAGCTTATTCCTGTTTCCTGGGGGTGGGAGGGATGGAGGGATGGAAGAGGTGACGTGTGAGGGAAGGAACCCAGCCAGAATTTGAAGAGAAGGAAGAACAGTGGGTGAGGCATTTGTATCAAGTGTGGGGAGGGAGAGGGAGGGGGAGCAGTGGTGGTGCTAAGGGGACAGCCAAGGGCAATTCAGACTACACAACCTCTTCTACTTTTTCTGCCTCTTTTGCCCTGGGCTGTCCCCTAGCCCCACCACTGCTGCCTCTACTCTTCCTAGTCTGGCTAGAGTGATCTCCTTCCCATCTCTTTCATGATGTTTTAAATGTTGTTGCCACCTGTAGCTGCAGAGTCTGGCCTAGTCTCTGTAGGTGCAGGTAAGAAATGTATTTGCAAACCCACATTCCTCTTGCTTACTGTTTTGCATTTTTGTGTTTAACAAAAGGAAACTGACATTGTCCCGGATTCCCCCCTTTTCCCCTTGCAAAAGACAGAGACCATTTTCCATTGTTTGTTGTTGTGCTCAGATTGGCAATTAATTTATTTATATTCATAATCCAATATTCCATTTCCATTTCTTTATTATCATATTTCCAGAAATTTCATTTATTTCCATCCACATATCAATCTCTGATTATCCCTCCCCCAGGTGAAAACCTGGGTGCCTTCTGTTTCTCCTTTTCCGCTAGGTAACGGTGAAAACCGAGACTGCTTTCTTCTTCCTTTTCTTCCTGTTCTTGTGTTATTCCTTTTTTCTTCCCCCTTCCCCCTTTTTTCCCCACTAGCCAGTCTCCAGCTTGCGTTGGATGGCTGGCTCTCATACTTAGGGTATCACCTCCTCACCTCAGGGACGATTCTTTCTTCCCTTCTTTTTTTTAAGTATACCAGCTTTTTCCTGTTTTCTCCATTCCCCATGAAACATATTGTTTCTGTGTTGAACACGCCTATGTATTAGGTCCCATAGGTACACACCATCTGGCCTGTAGAAGTCCTCCACCATTCTTCTACCCCGCAGTATCACCTGTCCCCCCATCTGCCTTATCAATGTCACCAACCTTCTATTCATCTTTTTCCTGGCCCTCTCCACTGCCCTGTAGCTGTGTTCCTGTCTCCATACCCTTCTCGGTATCATATCTGACCAGGCGAGGCATACCTGAGGCCACCACTGTCGTAGTGCCACTAGGTCCCTTTTTATCTATAAGTATGTGCGTACCCACGGTCTGCCCTCCAGATTGTTACCCCCTAGATGTATAATGATTAGGTCTGGACTAGGCTGATGTCCCTTGAGTTCCTTCAAAGCAGGAAGGAGCTGTGCCCATCTCATCCCCCGTATGCCGTGCCATACCAACCTACACTGTCTTACATCCTGGTACAGCTGCTTTCCCCCAGCTTTCTTCTCTGCTCTCTTTCCAGCCCAATAAATATAGGAATGGCCGTAGATCCAGACTTCCCTGTTCCTCCCTCTACCTATGGGGTGCAAAAAAAATTAATTAATTTACACATACTCTTAGTGCCCTCACTGTATTATCCCCCGCCACCTCTTTCCTTTACTTTGCCCCTCCCAACTCTCCCCACCTGTGCCTCCTCAAGGAGTACCACAATTCCATTTTTTATACCACACTTTTCCTTTTACTTTTTTTTTTTTTTACTCAGTGCTCTGATGTATCTCTTTATAACTGGCTGACCGCCAGCACCCTTTTTCCAAAATGCCCTTCACCGGTTCCCCCATTGCTGCCCACTGTGAGGCAGTCCCAATCCGTAGGGAATGGGATAAGTAATTAGCTGGGTCGTCCCACAGAAATTGCATGCCCTTTTTCAGCACTGCTGTGACTTGATAGCCGGTGACCATTTTTCTGTCACCATGTACAAATAGCTTTCCTGTCCTGGTCACCTGCTCTGCGGCGAAAACCCACAGAGCCTGCACTGGACATATAGCAATCTCTGATTGCCCTTTCAGTGTTACCATGCAACCTTGCCCTTTTTGGTCTGTTTTTGACCTCCTTAGCTTGATCCGTATCTCTTTCACCCCCCAACCCACATTGTTCCAATCCAAACCTCCTTCCTTGTCATCTTTCCCTTGGCCTACCACCTCACTCACTCTCATAGCCCCCGCAAACATTATCACATAAATTGTGAGAAATAGCTGGGCCTCAGCCTTCGATCTGCATATTACCGGGAGCACCTCTTTTAGCCTTATTAGCCACTGCTCCTCTATTGGCCTCCTATTATCTCCTGGCCCACATTTCAACCTGCCCCATCCCTGCATCATTCTCCTGATGAGCAGTGATTTTGTCAGGTCATTCCACCTTTTTAGGCTGCAGATAACACTAACCCCTGCAAGATAAACCCCCATTGTGGCGTGGGCGGTCCCTCTCTGCCACTGCTCCAAGGTGAACATTCTCAACTGTTCCTCTGTGAGCAGCCCACTTACCTCCATCTGGTGCTCTGCCCTGAATGTTTGAAACACTCGCCAGGCCCCATCGTAGACCCTCAGAGTCCGAGGTGCCCATGAGCTGTGAAACAGCAGTTCTGCTCCTTCTTGCCAACGCCCCAGATATTCGTTGGTATGGGCATTTTTTGGTCCTCCACTGCTGGTGCCAGCCTCCAGAAATGGTCTAGCTGCAGACGGGAAAGGCTGTCAGCCAGGGTATTGCATACCCCTTCTATGTGTTTTGCTCTGAATGACACGTTCAGCTGCAAAGCCCTTAACACTAAACGTCGTAATACCTGCACGACTGTATCTGACCTGGCTTCCCTGTTGTTTAGTACATCAACCACTGCTCTATTGTCACACCAAAATGTCACTTTCTGATCCTATAATTCCTCCCCCCAGACCAAGGTACATGCCAATATGGGCATGATCTCCAGTAGTGTTATATCTCTCACTTTCTCATCCCTCTCCCAGCTGGCAGGCCATGGTTCTGCAAACCACTTGCCCCTCAGGTAACCCCCCATGCCTAGCCTCCCAGCAGCATCTGCGTAGAGGTCGAGATCTGTGTTGTACAGCCACTACTCTTGCCAGAAAGAACACCCATTATACTCCTTAAGGAATTCTTCCCGTATTCTAAAATCCTCCCTGACACCTTGTGTCAAGTCCACCCAGTGATGTGGTCTGGTGACCCCTGCTGTAGCCCTAGCTAACCTCCTTGTGAATGCCCATCCTGATCCGATGGCCCTGCAGGTGAAGTTCAGATGCCCCAGCACCTGCTGCACTAGTTTTAGTTGTACCCTTCTCCTGCTGGTGTGTACTTGAATCAGTTCCTTCAATTTACTTACTTTTTTGTCCGGTAGTCTAAATATTTAATTCGGGGTGTCTATCTCAATCCCCAGGAACTCCATCACCCTGTTGGATCCTTCTATTTTTTCTGGTGCCAGTGGAACCCCTAGCTCCCGGCACAACTCCTGAAACTTACCCAGCATATTTTGTGTCTCTCTTTTTCCCCTCCAAATGAACAGAAAATCATCCAAATAATGGATGACCGTCCTATAACCCATTTTTTTTCTTGGAATATCCACTGCAAACAGGTGCTGAATGCCTCGAACATCGCACATGCTATGGAACATCCCATTGGCATTGCTTTGTCAAAATAATACTGCCCTCCAATTTTAAAACCCAATAGATCCCAGTCTTCTTTCCTAACTGGCAGCAGTCTGAAAGCGGACTCAATGTCCGTTTTTGCCATACATGCATCCTCTGTGGCCCGGATTATCTGGACTGCATCCTCCAGTGTTGCATATATCATCCTACTATGCTCCTCACTGATGAAATCATTCACCGAGTCCCCTTCCGGATAGGACAGGTGGTGGATCACCCTGTATTCCCCTTCTTGTTTCTTTGGTACCAAACCCAATGGCAAAATCCGCATGTTCTGCAATAGGGGGGTGTTAAATGGGCCCTCTACCCTCCCTGCTGCCTTTTCTTTATCTATCTTCTGTCTTAACATCCCTTCCTTTCCTTTCACTGACCCCAGGTTGCTCGCCTCTCTCGCTTGTCTGAGCCCCCCACACTGCAGTGAAAACCCTGTGTTAAAACCTCCTATAATCATATCCCACATGCTTGTGTTTGGATATCCATCCAAACAGGCTGTCCATACCTCCAAGTTGATGGGGGTTCTGGCCATCCCAAACTGGTCCCTGTCATGCCCCCCATTACTCATCCCCGGCCCCTCCCCCTTGATTTGTGCAATGTTTCTTCTCTCAGTGAATCTGACCCCCTCTACTCATGTTCACCCTACTCCTCCCTTCCCTGTTCCATGTCTGCCCTCTAGACCCCTGGCATTCTCAAAAAAACTGCTGACCTGACCCTTGACCCCCATGTCCCTGTGCCCCTTGGGCCCATGTCACTCTGCACCTACTTGCTGGGTGCTCTCCCCCGCATTTTGAACAAGCATTCCGGAAACAACATTGAGGCCACTAGCAAAAAGCCCTGTTGTAAGCCCAGCAGCATCTCTGGTGCAGAGTCCCCTTTTTTCCCCATTCACCTTCTGGTGTGGACTGATCTGTTATGTAATTGGTCCATAAATCTAGCTGCTTGGTGTCCCATCTCACATCCCCAAATGTTGCCATTCTCGGCTTAAAAAACTCATCATAGTATAACCACCCCACCCCGGCCTTTGCTTTTGCCTTCCGTATTATCAAGGAATAAGGAATGAGCAGGATGCCTAGCTTCAGCCTTTTTTCCAGTACGATTTCTGAGAAAGTGGCAAAACCTACAAACCACCCACCCCAAGTCTTACCTTTTACGAACTTGTCATCCTCCTTCTTCCCTAACAGCACTATCACTGCTGCCATTTCACTCTTACCTATGCCCTCAGTTTCCTCATACTTGGCTGCCACTTCCCGGCTCACCAAAGCAAATATATCCACATACTCCCCTTTCCATATTTTTTCCTTTGTGGCCAGTGGCACATGCTCACCTATCTTCATCCCAGGTGCACCTATCTCCCTTGTACCTTTCCCTTCTCTCTCTGTACACCCTTCATTTTTGCCCAGCACCTCCTTCTCTGCCCTAATCTCTGCCAGGGCTGATTCCATCTGCCCTAGACCTCCTGTTCCCAGTGCCGACACAATTTGACCTATGTATTCTTTTATACTGTCCCCCACTGCACTGGATGTGTTACCTGTAACCTTGTCCGGGCCTTGCTGCCTGGAGTCTTCCAAGTGTCCCCTTGCATCTCCCTGTGGTTGCGGAGGAGGGTGAACTACTAGGGGTTGCGGAAGGAATACAATGTTCTGGGGATCTGGTCTGGGTTCAGCCAGGGAGATCCCACCTTGATTGGGGGGAGGTACTGACATCACCAAGTCTACAGGCTCCAGGGGTACTGGATCAGCCACCTTGGTGGGTCCCACTACCAGCGGTGGCACCCTAGCAGGACTGCATGGCCCTTCGGCTGGTCATTTCCCTCTGCCACCTTTTTCCGGGCCCGCTTTTCTCTTTTCCCCGGGTCTCCCTGGTTCCTCCCCCTCCACCAGTTCCCACATTCTGTTGGCTTTTTCTGCCAATTCAATTTTAGCCCTGTAAGCGTCTTCCTTTGATGGCCTGCTCTTCCTTGGTGCCATGTCCTTCTTTTCCTTTGCTCTGTGAAGACAACTACAGGAAGAGAAAAACAGGATTAATTGTATATATACCTGTCTGTAATGCCTTCTCTTTGTCCCTCACACCACAATGCCCGAATGACCAGTCGGGCCCCCAGTGAAGGCCTCTATCATGCCCGATGGGTCACCGGGTCCCTTGGCTGCTCTTTGCCATCTCCATTGGGAGAGACCCACGCTACGCGGGCCACTCCCTACCCCTTGGCCTCCTCATCAGCCCATCTAAGCCTTCTGGCACGTACACCCCTTCAGCACGTGCTCATGCTCCTGTTTCAGGTGAGCCAGTCTCCCTTGCCCTCTCCTACCCTCCCCCTTGCTCTTCTATTCATATCCCCCTTCCCCCCACCCTTGTGCACTGATGCCACGCCGCATGGTCGCGACATGCTTCCACTTCCCCTTGCTACTGGGCCCCTACTGGTCCCTGTCTCATCACCAATTCGTTCCCCCCCCTTTGCAGCCACTCAAGTGCCTCCACTTTTGTTTTACTGTCCTCGAGCCTCTCAAAAAACATCCTGCTGCTGTCCCTTTATTAGTTTCATTGTCTGAAGGATGAGAGCTCAACGATACAGCACCCCCTCCTACTGCACTGCAGTGCAGTATTACCCTAACTACCTGTTGTGGGGCTAGAACTCACCACCTTCAGATCCTCCAGCCCCAGAGGACAGCATGCTACATACAGAACCACTGACACTGACTAATGCCGCCCCCTCGTGGCGTGTGATGTCACGTTGTGAGGTCCTGGGTCACCCTCTCTCTTCCTTTGCCACAGAGCCTCTCCCAGGACAACCAGCCACAGAAAACAGTACCGCATGACAGGAAAAGCTTGTCTCCAACTCCCACCTGGTGTGTGACGTCACGCCACGTGGTCCCGTGATCAAGGCCTCTCTCTCCCTGGCCTCAGGGCCTTTCAAGGCCTCCTATCCTTACCAGGAGCCAAAAATGACCCCAAGCAGCCACAACAGCCCCCAAACAAAGGAAAAGAGGTTTTTTTTTTAAAAACCCTACGCGGCGTGTGTGTCACGCCACGCGGTCTCAGATCGTGCTCTCTCTTCCCACCAGGCCACACAAAGAATGGCCCAAAATGCCACAAAAACCCAGAGAAAAACCAGGAAAGACTTCTCTTACCCCACACAGCATGTGACGTCATGCCACGAGGTCTCACATCGTGCTCTCTCTCTCCCCTGCCTCAGGGGCCTCTTCAAGGCCTCCTCTCCTTACCAGGGAGCCAAAAACAGCCACAACCAGCCACAACCATCCCAAAACAAAGGAAAAGTGTGCTTTTTACTAACTCCTATGTGGTGTGTGATGTCAGGCCATGTGGTGTCAGATCGTGCTCTCCCTCCTCTGCCTCCCAGCCTCCTCCAGGCCTACCGTCCCACCAGGCCACACAAAAATGGCACAAAACACCTCAAAAACACTGCAAAAAAACTGGAAAGGCTTTTCCCATACCACCACGGCATGTGGCATCACGCCACAGTCTCAGATCGTGCTCTCTCCTGCCTCAGGGCCTCTTCCAGCCCACTATTTTACCAGGCAAACCCAGAAAACAAAAATAGCTACAAACAGCTGCAAAAGCACTTGAGCTAAAGGAAAGGCTCCTGCCCTTTCAACCAAACCTAAACCCACAATTTTTGTGTCAGTGGCAAACATCTACTCCTTTGAGCCACTAGCATTGCTTGTCCTGCAATCCTGCCATCAAACTTAACAATCATGTCCCAAATTCTCTCATCTGATCCCCATCGCTATTCAGGACCCCCTATTTTCCTCTCTGTTATATACTGTGACATATTTAGTCTTCTTATTACATATATTATCTCTTCCTCTTTATATATATATATATATATATATATTTTTTTAAAAAACAACTTCACATCTCCTCCTGCAAATCAATTCCTCACCTCTCTTCTGGTGAACAAACCTCAAGGAAATTGCTAAGATCTGATGTGCTGCAGTTGATGTAAATCAAAAACTCCAGCAAAAAGTGGCTGAGGCCCCCTTGTGCTGTCCCTTATGTACCACCCTTCGCCCCTCCCTTTCCTGTTACCTGTCCTTTGTTCTGGTCCTTAGCCCCTCCCCTTCCTTCCTCCCTCCCCTTCTGAGCACTACCATTCTATGATGGAGGGAAGGGGTGCACCAGGACAACCTGGTCTGCCCCTTAAAGGGCAAACTCCATTATTTGGACCTGTCTTTGAAGTGTGGGGGTATTTTGGATTATTTGTGCATTTTTGATTTTATTATTCCAGCTGGCAGTATAGCCTAGAGGTTAGAGTAACAAGCTGTGAATGAGATCAGTACATCCAGCAGATCTGGGTTTGATTCCTATAGCCTCCACCTGCATACTATGTGACTCTACGCAAGCCACTTAATCTCCACAGTGCTCCTGGGTCACCCCTGAAAACAGACACTTGTGCCTTGTGGGCCTTATCTAGTTATCAAAGAAAGATGATTTTTTTCCCCTAAAACCTCTTTGCTTGGAAATAATGATTGTTCAGGTAATAGTGACTTGTTTGAACATTATTGGATAAAACAAAGAATATTTCCCAATCAACAAATTCTAAATAGCCAAGAAAATCCAAACAATACGGGATTACCTGAACCTTCACCCCTCATCTCTGGAAAGAAGTTACAGGTTAAAAAAATGCATTTGTAAATCAATATTACTCTTGCTTGTGGTATGCAGTAATTATTGTATTTAAAAAAATTAGAATTACTTGGCTCAGTCTTTGAACTGCATGGGTAATTAATTGGTTTCAGTGCATTGTTGCTGTATTTTTTTTGCTGCAGAAACTGGGTCTAAAATGCACCATTTCACACATTACATTTTCAAAATTTCCTGGGGGACGCATACCCCCAGACCCCTCTAGAGAGGCTTAGTTTCGAGGAGAAGTGCACCCCCCCATTCTATAAATTACTGGATCCACCAATACTGCCCCACTGGGAACATCAAATTTGTATTTTCCAAGATATAACTTGTATTTCCAAAAATTGGTATCCTTCCAAAATTGCTCTGTAGGTACAGAAAGCCAAATGTGACTTGCCCTGTGATTTGTGAAGGGATGGAACATGAACTTCAGAAGGTGGCCCTCAGTTTCCGTCCCACTGTTCAGTCAGTAGATGTATTCACTTGTACTGTAGATACCGTAAAGTTTGCAAGTTTTGACTACTTACATTTAATAAGGCTAATGTAACTTTGGGCTACAGTCTATTAGCTGGAGTTGTGATCAGCTAGTATGCAGTGTGGGAGTTATATGGGCACACTTCGATCCAAAGCATAGCTGCTTTATCAAATTTTTTGTGATCTCTTGCACAGCAGTTTAGTTCTAATTTCTTTTGCTTTTTTACCTGCACTGCTACTTGTTTAAAACTCCAGTGAAATTAACTGTTGACAAGCACAAAACAGGAGTGAGCTGAACTCTGACGAAACTACTGACTGGACAGTGAGAGTCAGGACCGATACCTAGAGCTCAATTTTGTAAGTGGTTCCCACATACTGTACTGCTTATTCTGCATAGGTGGGAGAGCACTGTTTTTGTATGGGCCAGTCTCTACCAAAGGCACAGTTTTAGAAGGATACTATTTTTTTTTTGGTTAAACAAGTTACGGCTCATGAAACACAATTGTGGCCTGGAGTGTGTGTGTGTGGGGGGGACTAATAGCCATTGTCATTAGCTGTGACATGCCTTCTGTTCTGTCCCACATTGTGGCAGAGTACTGCAATCACATTTTGTATTTCTGCTTTTACCTTGCCCCCCCCAGACCCCACTGGGACTGCCAAATTTGTGTTTTCTGACATCTAATTATTATTTCCAAATATCAGTATCCTTCTAAAATTTGTCTGGTGGCACAGAAAGGCAATTGTAACTTGTCATGTGTTTTGTGGAGGGACAGGACACGAACTTCAAAAGGTGGCTCTCGGTTTCTGTCCCACTGTCCAGTTATTAGATGTATTCACTTGTAAATACTGTAAAGTTTGCGAGTTTTGCCAACTTACATTTCATGAGGCTAATGTATCTTTGTGCTACAATCTATTAGCTAGAGTGGTGATCTGCTCGTCTGCTGTATTGAGCAGTTCTTGGCACACTCGATCAACTGTACAGCTGCTTGTCTACTTTTTTCTAATCATTTGCACAGCAGTTCAGTTCTAATTTCTTTTGCTTTTGTAACTGTACTGCTACTTGTTTGAAACTCATTTAGTCCCACTTTGTGTGCATTATGTCTTGCTTTCTAGGTGCTGACATAAAATATGATTTCACTATTTACTCCACGCAATTGTTGTTTCACGTAACTAAAATGTGGTTTGACATGCCACAGTCCAGTCTGTGCTTGAAAACATGAATGCTCCCTGTCTTTTCTACCACATTGTCAGATGCCAGATTTTTTCTCACAACTCCCATTATACTTCCACCACTGAATGTGTGATCCACTTGCAGTGGCAGGTGGTCACTCTCCACATTGAATGGTGGCTGGTGGTCTTTCTCCCCAGCACTGTCAGGCAGTAAAGATCTCTTTCTATGCAAACACAAACACACACACACACACACACACACTCTCTCTCTCTAAACTATGTGTCTATATGTTTTAGGTGAGGGAGGCAGGTGGGTGGTTGAAAAAAAAACTGAACGTCCAATGCGAATCAAATTAAATCACTGAAAAATGAGAATACGGTAATAAACTAATGGAATAGAAATGATAGTAAAAAAAGGAAATGCACAGAAACACAAACTTCAAAATGCATAAACTGCCTTGCAGGCACAGTCAACAACTGCAGTTGTCAATTGCAGTTTGGAGGAAAAGAGCTCGTGTACGGCATCTGTGTTTAACCATTATTTAATATTTGTAGTGCTCAAATAACTGTTTGCACTAAATTTAGTAAGCTGTAATTGGTCTTTCCAGTCTGCTTATGTTTGTGGGACTAACTTACCACAGAACATAGCAACTTTTTTTACCAGTTCTACTTTGCTCTGTCCTTTTTAACAACCCCCCCCCCCGAATCATAGATATGACACTGGGGTTGTTCAGTTCCCCAGTGTCACGATCAGGGATCATTGTTCTTTCTTCTAACACTTGGGGTGCCCAATCCCCCAGTGTCACAATCAGGGATTGTCATTCTTTTTTTTTCACTTGTAAAAAAGAAATGGTCCATTTATGTCTTCTCCCACATAACTGTGACATGGGGAATGCCCAGTCCCCCAGTGTTGTGATCGGGGATTGTTGGTCTCTATCTCTTTTTTTTCACCTGTAAAAAAATTAAACTGTCCATCTATGTCTTCCTCATATAACTGTGACACTGTGAGTGCCCAATCCCCCAGTGTCATGATCAGGGATTGTCATCCTCTTTTTCTCCCCCTTTTTTCAACCTGTAAAAAAAATGGTCCATCAATGTCTTTTGTGGCTGTTCCTTGCCTCCCACTTGACACTTCCACTGAACATCCACCACCCTCCCCAAAGCCCTTTCTTACCCATTGGGGTCCAACGCTGTAATCCTCTATGGACTGTAGCCACATCTTCACTCTTTAAAGCTGGACTGTGAACTGAAGACACAGGTATGCAGTTCAATGTATTTCAATGGGGTTTTGAACTTAGTGCCATAACTTGGCCATTTTTACATATTCTGGGCCAGATTTTCAACATTGCTTCTTTGGGACTCCATCTCATGAACAATGTCACTGTCATTAGAGAGACCAGTCCTGAAAGGTGATTTCATGGTCCCTGCATGAAGTCACCTTTCAAACAGGAGTCAAACATTGTCTCTTCCCTTGTTCATGAGGTGGGGTCATAAGAAGGCTATGTTGAAAGTTTGGTGTAAAAATATTGAAAAACAACAATGTTATGAGCATGCATTGAATTTTGCGAATTCAGGCTCATAGCATTGGTACTTTTCAATATTTTTACCCCAAATTTACAACATAGCCATATCTTTACATCACCTCATGACTGCGATAGCTGTCATTTTTCAAATCCTGTCCAAAAAGTGTTTTTACGTCCCAAAAGGTGGTGATGTAGTCCCTGCCTAACATTACCTTTCAGGCATGAGCTGAAAATGTTCTCTGCCTTTGTTCAGGAGGTGGGGTCATAAGAAGGCTATGTTGAAAATATGGTACAGAAATATTAAAAAAACAAACAAGAAATGAGCCCACATAGAATTTTGTGAACCAGGCTCATAACGTTGGTGATTTTCAATATTGTTACCCCAAATTTACAACATAGCCGTATCTCTACAGCACCTCATGAATATGAAAGCTGTCTTTTATCAAATCCTGGCCAATATGTTTTTTTAAATCCTGAAGGGTGATTTCGGAGTCCCTGCATGAAATCGCCTTTCGGACAGGAGTTGAAAATGTTCTCTTCTGTTGCTAATGCGGTGGGTCATAAGAAGGCTATTTTGGAAATTTGGTGTAAAAACATTAGAAAACAAAAATGTTATTAGCCTACATTGATTTTTGTGAACACAGGCTTGTAAGTTCAGTAACATTCAATATTTTTACCCAAATTTTTCATATAGCCATTTCTTTACAGCGCCCCCATGAATGTGACAGCTGTCATTTTTCAGCTCCTGCCCAAAATGTGTTTTTGTCTCCCAAAAGTTGATTTTGCAGTCCCTGCGCAAAATCACCTTTAAGCCATGAGTTAAACATTTTGTCTGCCCGTCTTCATGAGGCAGAGTGATAACAAGGCTATGTTGAAAATTTGGTGTAAAATATTAAAAATCAACACATTTATGAGCCTATGTTACATTTTGCAAATGCACGCTTGTAACGTTGGTAATTTACAGTATTATGACCCCAAATTCCCTCAGCTGCAGCCCTATCGGCTCTGGACCGAGTTTGTTTCTTTTAACAGTAATATTGTGGTTAGATGCATCTTTATACCACAAATACTTGGTCTGTTCTCAAAGGGAAGGATTGTCTATGCACCACATATCTGAGGCACAAAGGCACCTCTAAGTTGGAATGACATGCAGCAGGGGTCCAAAGGACCCCCAGCAGCATTTACAGCAGGAGTGAAATCCCCTTATACACACAATATCTTGATGAATCCTGCAGCTATGCACCAGAGTTCGTCAGGGGGCATGCTGGCACTCCACACTATCCACTAAGGTGTGGAGTGCTGGGAAAGGGGGGAGCGAGTTATGCAACAGGAGACCCTGCTATAACTGCTATCTGCCCCCAATGATGACGCCCATCAGTGCTGGTGGGGTCTGTTTTCCTTCCCCAATGTGCTGCCCCAGCCCACCTTGCTGCAGGGTAGGGCAGGGGGCAAATGTTCAGGCACTAGGCCATACACATGGATATTTCCTGGCACCCGTGCCTGCCCTGAATTCTAGGGGATCTACTACAGGATTCAGACCAGGCATTCTATTGGATGCCCACCTCTGCCACATGCACCACACCCCCACATACAGCTGTGATCCACCCCATGCAGCTGTATACCAGGGGGCATGGACAGGTGCCCTGTGGGTGCTTGGAATTGTGAATACCGTGCACTCTGCACTTGCCCAGGACTGTGTAACTATGTGGCCATTATATGCACATTTTGCACATATAAACTACACCATTGTGAATAGGGCCCACTGTTAGTATTCAATGAACATAGATCAAAATTGTAGTCTGGATCCCAACCATAAAAATAAGATTAATAAAGAGACACAATAAAGCACACAATACATTTTAGCAGTGATGTTACATGCACAATGAATCTTTTTTCCCCTACTTCTTCTTTTTAGATTTCCACGAATCTGTAGATGCCCCCTCATTGTCAGGCCATGGGTAAGGCTGTATTTGTAGTGGCTCCTTTTTACACATCATAGACTTAGGCTGCTCCCCAGGTCTCTATTTTTTAGTCACTTTTTGAAAATATTTGGTGACAGGAGTAGCTGGAGGGGGCATTGAAGCCATAGTCAAAGGAGACCCCTCAGTGTCCTGCATGGTCTCTGTAACTGGGGCTAGCTCCATATCTTGCTCCTTCTCTGAAACCAAATCTTCTGGGGGATTAGTCAGATGCTCTACTTCCTTACCTATGTGTGAGTGATCCATTGTGGGGCCAATACTGAGATTTACAGCTTGCACTTCAGTGTCTTGGATGGAGTTTTCTATCCTGTGATCAGACACAGAGGTATATCTGGAAGGGTTTGGCTGAAAGGATGAATCAGTTGTGTGAGGGAATACCCTTCCTTTATAGGAACCTTCACTTGAGACAATTAACATACTGATCTTGCTCCATCTGGTCCAGCTGCTTTTCATTATTGTGCAATTCCCAAGGATGAGACCTAAAAGAATGTCTCACCTCACCACAGAGGTTGCAGAGCATCCTGTTTCTGCAGTGGATATTTAGGTATTTGAGTTCAGAGCAGAGTCTGCTCCTTACTTTTGTGCAATCAGTACTTAAGTGGTCTCCTGTCCTGAAATGCTAGCAGGTCATTGTCTGACCTGAGTAAAAGATGACTCCATGATATTAGGTAAGTGTTGAATACCCTATTCATTTTGCATTGACCTGATCCATACTTTCTAACCCCCCAGATATTTTCTGAATATAATATTGCATCTTGATGCCATAAAATTGTGCATTTATGCCTTAGTCATTATACATTTTAACAACACTGACTCCGTCATTCTTTTAAAAAACAGTAAAGTTCTTAAAGATAGGTTTAGACACAGGTATAACCAAAAAAGGAGTCCTTAATGCAGTATTTTTAAAGCATGGAAATGAGCCCAGAATTTTTCCAACCCAGACTTAATCTTAAAGCTGTCTCCCTCTCAGCTGACATTTCACACTCCTTAGAAACTTCTGAATACTCACCTGGTAGCCACTCTGAACCATCTGAGGAGTGAGTCCATCCAGCCTTAGCTAAGGCTTCATCCACTGACAAGGTACTGTAAATTTCTGTGGCTCTTTGCCTCAGTGAGTTTTACCAGTGGGTCTGTTTTTCCCCTTAGTCAGCTCCTCTCCAAGTCACAAAGCTGACCTTGTGAGTAGAGATGTGGTGATGTTTTTATTTGCTGGCGAAGTTGCCATAAAGTGGAGAAAATTCGCATCCATGGAGCTTCTTGAAGTTTTCCCAGTCCTCAGCAACTTCAACTTTGCCCGAATCATGAAGTTTTTGCCACAAAGTATGACATTCTCACTGTGAAGTGTGGAAATTTGCCATGAAGTGCAGAATTTTTCTTGTGAAATTCCATACTTCATGGCAAAACTATGCACTTTGGGGATTGATCCGCGCTCCATGAATTGCGCAAAATTTGTGGATTAATTTGCAGAATGAATTTTGCCAAGTTCACTGATCTCTACTTGTGAGTCTGGGAGTTGGCTCTTTCTGTTCAGTTAGCATCTCCATCACAAGGTATTTACAGCTCATTTCAGCTGTCAGGCCTTTCCTGACAGCATCTGATAGCATATCAAAGAGCCCACTGCTTCTCTCAGGGGTGGACACTGTAATTCTCTGCCACAGTTATGATTTAGAAAGGTTCACTCATTCCTTCTCTTGCAGCAACTGGAGCAAAGCAGTTTATTATTCATTCAGTTCCTCATATTTTTTTCTGCCACCATGGTGCCTGCTTCCTTAGAAGCCCCAGATAATATATAGAGAATAAAGCCTAAGTAGGGGATTATAATGAGAATTTTTGCTTGAGGGATTTATAAAGGGCATCCCACACTGAGGGGGGATGTAAAATTCACATTTTACACCCCTATCCAGCCTTTATTTTATATAATTGCTGGTTAGCATTGTTTCATCACAGCAACTGTATAACATGAAAAAAGACACATCTGTTGTCAGCTACATTCTGATCTGGAGGAAGCGTGGTCCATGGTCAGGAACTTTCCCCTTTTTTTTTATTTTTAAATCCACTTATTTAGAGGAAGCAGTCCATGAAATATCCAGTTACTCTTTTTTTTTTTTTATATTACTCTTATTTTCCTCCTACTGTGGAGTGTTACTGGTGGGGGCATCCAGCCATTAGCTCTGCCTGCCCAGAGAGCAGCAGGCTCACTCACATGATAGGGGATCCAGTGTGGCTAACTGCCATCCCACCAGAGGGCCCCCCATGCCACTTCAAGCTGTGATGGCCCTGGTTCCCCAGCACGATTCCACCACTGTCCTCCAGGCAGAGCAGAGTGGCCATCATGCTGCATGGTCATGCCCAGCCATTTCCTCCTTTTCTCCATAGGAGGTGGCAGTGCAATGACATCAGTGCATTATCTGAAGTCTTGTTGTGCTCCTCCCCTTGCTGTACACCGCAATTTGTGCTTCTCCCAATCATCACCGGGGGCCACTACAGCATGGTGTATGTCTCCTTACCCACCCCAGTGGTAGGAGAGCAGTCCTAGCATGCTCAAACCTACCTCTCATCTGCTGATCTCCAGCAGCCTGAGTCCATTCCCAAACCTGGGTCACAGGCATAGTGCAAGGTGTGGCATCCAGCACCTCAAACCTCAGTGCCACCAGGATGGACCCTTCTTTTTTTTTGTATTTAACTTACTGCCAAATGCAAGTTGTGGTGAATTGTCTGTTGGCAAGGTGGCTGACAGCTGAGAAAGGAGAGATCCGAGGTTTGCACATGTGTGGAGATTGGGAAACCTGGCATGTGTTTGCCATAATAGCCAGCTGTTTATAACAGCAAATTATAATCAGGCTTTCCTATGGGAAAAAAGTGCTCCCCGGTAATTATTGTAGGATTCGCTACCTGCAGTTTTCCAGGTACAACAATATTTAGATCCATTCTCTTAATAGGAACCTTTTCAGTAGGTCCAGGTCACTGTCTCTGTGTGAGGCTAGGCTACAGGACCCTCCATTCTCTTCATTTCAGAACTGGTATCCACCTCTATGGTCTGTCCAGGTGCAGTGCTGCTGATTGCAGCATTCACACGGAGTATACTGGTTGGGCAATCGTGCACAACCAATCTGTGCTGCCACAGAGGGGTTGTCATTACATCAGATCTTGAGACTGAAGCTTGAGAGGTCTGATATAATCAGAAGCCCAAGGTGGCAGCATAAACTGGTTGGGAATGTAGTTGCCAAACCAGTATTTTTTTATAGTGTTTAGTTTTGTTTTTTTTAATTAGGGGAGTGACGAGAGAGCAATGAAAGTGAAAATAGGATCCATCTTGAGACTGACACTGAAATGACTGTTTAACAACTGTCATATTTCAAAATCAGCAAGGTAAAAACAGAAAAAGTTAACACAGCAATTATCTGTGTCTATTTTGTTGTGAGTTTGTTTGTTTAACAAACAAAAAAGAAACACTGAGGGTGCAGTGGTTCTCAGCGCAAGTGGCCAGCAGATTTCCAATCAGCTGATATGCGGTTATATCACAGAAGGGTACAACTGCTTTCCATGACCTTTGAACTGTGTGACAACAACTTTTCAGAAAGGGTGGAAATCAACGCCAAATAAGAGCACTCTATACACTATAACAGGATTCAAAGCTTTTGTTCTCTCCAAGTTTGCCTCCTCAATACTCTGAGTGAGGAGAGAAGCAATCTCCTCCACTTGAGCAGTGACATCCACCTCCTCTATTCCAGGATCCTCCATCTTCCAAAAATGAATTCAGGCCCCCTGCTGGAAAAGTAGGAGAATTTCCCTTGTCTCCTGGCCAATGATTCACTTCCCATGAAACTGGCCCGTGCAATTGTCTAAGGGAGGCTGCGTATGGTGTTGATGTGTGAAATGGCTTCCACTACACATTTACAAACTAGTCCACTACCAGTCTCATTGCTTGTAATGTTCTTTAGGATACAATGTGTATGAAAAGTGTTATATGCTGTAAACAGAGCATAATGGATGTGGTGCTGTACATTATCAGTTTTTTTTTACACACCCAAGGTGTGCAATATCACATAAACCACGAGTGGTTTGTGATGAAATAACTGTAGATTGAGGGAGCACTCCCAACCCACTGGAGTGCTCCTTTCCTCTGTGCTCAAGACACTCTTATTCTGTGAATAGCACCTCACACACAAATGACCTGGAAATGCGTATGTTCCAGAACAGTTATTTTTTTAATATGTTATTGATCACACTTGATCATTAATATAATCATATGCTCCCCCATTGCCACTTGTTTTTGAATAAGAGTGGTTTCACTTGTGTTCTGCTCGAGTTAAAACAGCTTAGCTCAGCTTCACTTTGCTGTTCTCTCTTGAACAGAACGTGCACGAAACCACTCTTATCCAGTAAAGAGTAACTCCGGGGGACATATTAATATATAGTAATATAACATCCCATGTTTTATACTTGCTTATCAGTTTAGTGCTGTGTGGTAAAAAAAAAATGTCCAGTGTCCTTTCTGTGGCATTTAATTTCTGTGAGCGTAAGACGGTGGTGGCTTTCACTTTCGGTTTGACTGTCTCACACATGCACACAAATATAACCAGGTTCTATTCCAACTGTCCTGTTATTATGGTGTTCGAATGTGGTGTCAGTCCAGTCAATAAATGGACTCATCAGCAGTTATATTCAAATTCTTCTTTTTACTTCTCCCTTGCCAATACTGTACTTAACAGAATACTGGTAGATGACCTGATGTACTAGTTGTATCTGCAGCATGGACTACAGTGAGTAGAATTCCACCTTGCTATATATTTTGTTTCAGGTGGTGGTGGAGGTTGCTTCGGATGGTGTTGGGGGAGGTAGTTTTTCAGATGAATCTTTTATAACTGTTTCTGTGTCTAACAGAATGGTTAAAATGACCACAGGCTTTTTTGGCAACCCATACACAGGTCTATACACTGCTGCTTCCATAGAAACATAGAATTTGATGGCAGATAAGAACTGCTTGGCCCATCAAGTCTGCTCAATTCCCTACCTAATGGATAAGCTGCAGATCCTAGTTAACCAATAGCCTACTTCCTCCAACCCCTACTAGAATTGCCTTATGTCTGTCCCATTCATTCTTGAATTCCCCTATTGTTATTGACTCTACTACCTCCTCAGGAAGGTTGTTCCATGTATCCACAACCCTCACCATGAAAAAATACTTCCTCACATTACCTCTGAGCCGTCCCCCCTCTAGCTTCAAATTGTGCCCCCTTGTTCTTGCACATCTCTTTTTTCTGAAATATGATACCCTCTTGGACTTTGTTGATTCCCTTGAGGTACTTGAAAGTTTTTATCATGCCCCCCCTTCCTTCTTTCCTCAAGGGTATACATATTAAGCTCCATTAACCTCTCTTTGTATGTCTTCTGGTGCAGACCCTGCACAATTTTAGTTGCCCTCCTCTGGACAGTCTCTATCCTGTCTATGTCCTAGTGGAGATGGGGTCTCCAGAACTGCATGCAGTACTCCAGATGGGGTCTCACCAACTGTCTGTACAGAGGGATAACAACTTCCTGTTTTCTACTGTTGATGCCTTTCCCTATGAATCTCAATATCCCACCAGCCCTCCTTTCCACCTTCTCACAGTGCTTGCCCACCTTTAGGTCATCTGATATGACTCTCCCCAGGTCCCTTTCCATTTTTGTTGTTGTTAGTATCTCACCCCCCATTGTTTACTCTTCCCCTGGATTTTTGTTTCCTACCTTTAACAAAGCCTTTACCAACCTTGCACTGTCCTACCTCAGGACTACTTCAAAGATGGTGAAGCCCCTCTGTCCGCAATGAACACTACTCCCACCAGCACCCCCCGCTTCTACTTCAAAGCAGTCAAGGCTCACCAAGTATGCAAATATGTAACCAAAGCCCTTGGTAAATCAAGATTCAGTAATGACTCCCTCGATCTCAAAATCCTGTCTCTCACACTTGATGAAGTGCTTAGTCCTCTGACCAGAATTTTCAACCTTTCCCTCAGCCTTAGCCAGTTTCCGGATAGATGGAAATCTGCCACTGTCACCCCAATCCATAAAAGTGGTGACAAAACTGCCCATGATAACTACAGACCTATCTCCCTACTACCCCCACTCTCCAAGGCACTAGAACACATCATATTGGACCAGCTCACAGAATACCTGGATACGTACAACATCCTGTGCAAGCAACAACACGGGTTCCACAAAGGTCACTGCACCTCCACAGCCCTACTTGAATTCACCTGCGCAATCCACAATGCACTTGACTCCGGTGAACTACTAGGCTCAATCTACATTGACTTAACTGAAGCCTTCGACACCATCAATCACCGCCTCCTGCTTGTCCAGCTTCAGAACACTGGGCTGTCAACTGACTCCACTGGCTGGTTTAAGAGCTACCTTGAAGAACGGTCCCAAACAGTAAGAATCACTGATACACTCTTAGACCCTAGACCGGTCAGCTCGGGAGTCCCCCAGGGCTCCATTCTGGGACCCCGCCTCTTCAACCTATTCTTAAACTCACTACCGGACAGCTGCCCAGAACAAATAATTCTCTGCGCCGATGAAGCTGTGATCCACACCTTGGACCCTGATCCAATCCAATTACAAAATAAACTTCAGCAAGCCTTCTCCTCCATCGAATCCTGGTTTCTAAATCATAAACTGCTTCTCAATCAGAAAAAAAACAAGTCTATGGTCATCTGCAGCCCCCACAACAAAAACAAATAATTCCACCTCTCCATTGCAACCAAACAAGGAGCCATCCTAGAGCAAACACAATCATTCAAGTACCTCGGCATCACCCTTGATCCCCACCTCTCATATGCTGTCCATATCAGCAATGTTGCAAAGTCTGCCAATGTGAGGTTAGGCATATTATTCCAGCACAGGAAACATCTAACCCCAGAAGCACTGGCAGTGGCCGTCCAAAGCTCCATCGTCAGCATCATAGACTATGGTCTTATCATATATGAGTCTGCAACTACCTCTGCTCTCAAACGAATCGCAACCTCCCTGAATAAGGCCTGTCGTCTCATCACTGGCTCACATCGCAGTACCCACACTTGTGACCTTTATTCCCAATCTGGATGGCTTCAACTGGACAAACGCATAAAATACCAAACCTGCATCACAGCCAAGACAATTAGAATGGGTCCAGCCCCACCTGGTGTCTGTGCCTTCCTTAAGCCTAGACATAGGAACGTCACTACAAGGAGATCTAATTCCCATCTACTTCACATCCCATGATGTCGCACGACCCAAGGACAAAGATCATTCGCCTATCGGGCATCCAACTGGCTCAACTCTCTTGGCAATGACATAGCGACCGCTCCAACACTCAGCCTCTTCAAGTCCAAGCTGTGCCTCTCACTGCTTGTATCCTGCGATTGCCCATCTTAACATTTCCACCATTCCAGCTGCAAATGCCCCAGCACCCAACACTTACAATCAGTCTTTGCACCCCTAGCACCTTACCTGTCATATTCTCTTGACAAGGCCCCCTGGCTGCACTGTCTCCCACCCTTGCCCACCTCCCCCTTATCTCCACTCCTGCCCCACCCCAACCACCTACCGTGCTTCCCTACCCCAGCACCTCCTTCCCCCTCGATCTCCTTCCCTCACTTCCGCCACCACCCACCCCCTTCCCTTGTCTTACTCATAGCTCATGTCTTTGTACTGGTTATTACATGCCTGTAAGTCAATGACTACATGTTTGTAACTAAAAATGAAGACTGTTGCACACACTGATGTGTAACCTTTGTAAAAGAGCCTCGGCTCAAAGGTATTGTAATCCTAGGTTGAAATAAATAAATAGGTGCATTACTTTGCACTTCTTTGCACTGAATCAAAGCTGCCATACATTTGACCATTCCTCGAACCTTGCCAAGTCCCTTCTCCTCCTTTCTACCCCTCCTTCTGTATTGACCATGTTGCAGATCTTTGTGTCATCTGCAAATAAACATACTTTTCCTTCCAGTCCCTCTGCACTGTCACTTATAAAGACATTAAAGAGGACCAGTCACAGTACTGAACCCTGCGGGACTCCACTAGTAACCCCCCTTTCTTCTGAGTGGACTCAGTTTACCATTACCCTCTGTGTCCTGTAGTCCAGCCAGTTTTTCACCCAGGCTATCACCTTGGGACCCACTCCAAGACTGGCTAACTTGCATAATAATCTTTTGTGTGGGACTGTGTCAAATGCCTTGCTAAAGTCTAGGTAGGCCATGTCCACAGCCCCTCCCTGGTCTACTACTTTGGTCACCCAGTCAAAGAAATATTTTAGATTCATCTGACACAACCTTCCCACTGTGCATCCATGCTGCCTTGGGTTCTGTGCCCCTGCTGGCCTCTAGGTACTCAAAAATTCTTTCCTTCAGAAGTGATTCCATCATTTTCCCTACCACTGAGGTCAAACTAACGGGTCTGTAACTTCCTGCATCTGCCTTGCTCCCACTTTTGTGAGGTGGAATCACTTCCACCCTCCTCCAGTCCTCAGGTACCACCCCATCCTCCCATGATTTGTTAAAGAGTGTAGTCAGTGGTGTCACTAGTTCTACACTTAGTTCTTATAGAATTCTTATGTGAATCCAGTCAGGCCCCATTGCTTTGTCCACCTTCAGTTTCAGAACCCTTTCTTCTGTGAATGAACTGGTATCACCCCCCCCCCATCCAGAGTGTTTCTATTGTTTGGTTTAGGTACCTAACCCTCCTCTTGTTTTGTGAATACTGAGCAGAATTATTCATTCAGCTTCCCTGCTTTTTCACTGTCACCCTCTGCCCACATTCCCTTCCCTTTATTAAGCCTCAGTATCCCCCCTTTGGTATTTTTTCACTCACTAATGTACCTATAAAAGGTTTTATCCCCTTCTTAACAGAGTTGGCTATCTTTTCCTCAGTTTCAGCCTTTGCTTGTCTGCCTTCACTGCCTCCTTCTGCTTTAACTGATATAGTTCTATGTCCCGCTTCTTCTGTGTTTCCTTATATTTCCTGTATGCTATCCTTTCCTCCTTAACCTTCCCTGCCACGTCTTTTGAGAACCACAGTGACTTCTTCCTTCATTTTGTTTTGTTGATTTGCTTTACACAAAGGCTTGTTGCCTCTCTGATGGCAGTTTTGATTTATCCCCATTGTTCTTCCACCCCTCCTTCTTGCTTGTTTGCTAGTTCTTTTCTGAGGCACTCTCCCATACCTCTCAACTATCACACATTACGAGGTATGTCACTCATTTTAACCTTCAGAAATCCTTTGTCGCACATCAAGGTAGTGATATTCCACATTTCTCACAGAGGTTTTAAAGCAGAAATTCATAGTTATCTATTGTGCTCAATTATCAGCAAACATTATGAACATTAGTGCACTGATAGCCATAGTGTTCTGAGCTTGCAGTGCCGTGTTTGATGACATGTCAGACATTTTGCTCATTTGTCACACATCTTGTTACACATTTTGGTGAAGAAAGTTTGAGAGGTATGCACTCTCCCATTTTGCCAAAGTCAGCCCTCCTAAAGTCCAACACACTTGCTTTTGTGTGGCTTGACTCTACAGCTGTGTTTAGTGTGAACCCCACTGTTTGGTGGTCACTTGTTCCAAGATGGCTACCCACTTTTAAAGCTGAGATCCTCTCTCCAACCCCATTTGAAAGTACCAGGTCTAAGATTGCTCCCTCCCAAGTAGGTTCCAACACTAGCTGTCTGAGGCGGTCCCCCTGTAGGGCATCATGAATGACCCTGCTCCTGGATGTGGCTGCAGTAAAGGTGCTCCAGTTAACATTTGACATATGCGGGTCCCCCATCAAAAATATCTCTCCTTTTTCTGTCATTCTAAAGATTTCTTCTATCATTTCCTTGTCTGTTGCCTCCCCCTGAGATGGGGGTCTGTAAATAACCCCTGTGCGGATTGTGGTACCATTTTCTGTCTCCAGGGTTAACCACAGTGCCTCTGGGGGCCCTGTTTACCCTCTAGTTCTGGTGCTTTGATTCCTTCTCTTATGTAGAGAGCTACTTCTTCTCCTTTTTCACCCTCCTTGTCCCTCCTGTAGATTGTGTAGCCTGGTATGTTGACATCCCAGTCATGGTTCTCTGTGTACCATGTTTCTGTGAGTGCCACGATATCCAGGCATCACTCTTCCATCAAGGCCACTAGTTCAGGGAGCTTGTTACCCAGACTATGGGCATTTGTACTCATCGCCCTCCATTTTTTGATGGTCTTACTCCTTTTAGGCCAATCCCTGTCCTTACTACCTTTGCCTTTTTCTGGATTTAACCCTGTTCTGCTCCCTATTGACTTCTCTACCTTTGTGTTTACTTCACTAACTACCATGTTTTGTGGGGGGAAGGGGTTGGGATTTTCCTGCTTCTCTTCAGTGCCTCCCCTCTTATACTGGGTTCTTATACTGGGTATTTAGAACAGTAGAAGGCACACTGCCCATATAAACCATTCTTCACATTAGTGGTACACATTTCCCTTATTTTGCATGTATATTTTGGCAAGATCTTCTTTAAACTTTGCAGAGGAGCTTCTTTCTATTACACTGTTCAGTAGTGCATCCCATTGACTCCCAGTGCTATTTATAAAGGATTGATAACTTGCATTGTTTTTTGCTGTGCTTAATTTTATTTGATGTTTATGTGTCCTTAATCCTATCGGTTTTTGTTATAACTCTATTCCCATTTCCATTCTTAGTTTCTCATTTTTCATTATCTTATACAGCATCAACAAGTCACCTCTCATTCTTCTCTCCTGCAGTGTAAACAGACTTGTTCATTTGAGTCTTTCATGGTAGCTTAGATTCCTAATAGGTTTTATCAGTTTTGTATATCTCCTTTGAATTACTTCAATCCTATCTATATCTCCCTGTTTATATTTTATTTAGCTTTTGTTGTCCGGGTAAGTGCACTAGACAAATCCTGCCTATTTTCAGGCACGACCCGGGGGAGGGGGATACAGATGAATGCCAACTGACATTTGAACCAGATTAAGCTGTTGGTGGTATTTTTAGTGAGAAGTATATGGACTCCACAACTGTGATCCATAGTCCAAGTGGGGTCTGACAAATATCCTATATAGAGGTACTAGACAGTGTTTATTTTTATTTATGAACCCTCTTCTCATGTTCCTGATCATATACTTTGATTTTTGTATTACAGCTGTTATCTGGGATTTGAAGTTTAAGTGTTCATCCACCCAGATCTCACAATCCTTTTCTAATTTAGACGTTAGTAATTTTGTATTATGCAAGTTATATTTTTGTCTTTTGTTTGTCTTCCCCACATGCATCATGCTACATTTGTTTGCACTCAAGGGCATGTTATTGTCCTTTGACTTAATTTTACTTATTTTATTAATTTATTAAGATCTAGGATTACAACATTAATTCCTACATAAAAAATCCATCATATATTTCTTTGTGGATGACACAGTGTTGTACACCTCAGGTACAACCTTATCTGAAGTAAGGGAAGTGTTGCAAGCTGACTTTGACCAGTTAGAAAGAATCTCATAATGCCAAGCTTCTCCTAAATTCCAAACAAAACCAAGGCAATGATTTTTTCATGGTATACCTCACTTGGTGCCTTACCTGCCCCACCAAAGGACTTTATAGATACCTCCCAGGGTGAACCCTTGGAAGTCGTGCCTAAATTCAAATACCTAGGCATGTGGACAGACAACAAGCTATCTTTCAGTGACCATATTGAGGATTTATCTAAGAGGCTTAAAACACAATTGGGATTATTTTTTAGAAATAGGTTCCTCTTCTCTCTCGCGATCCGTATACGGCTTGTCCAAGCCACTTTCCTTTCCCTACTTGATAATGGGGATTTTATTTATATCTCCGCCCCAACCTCTAGCCTTACTAAACTGGATGTTCTCTTCCACTGTACTCTACAATTCATTACTAGCTCCACTTACAGGACCCATCACTGTGATCTATATGCAGCGATTGGCTGGACCTCACTTGCCACCAGACTCTTGCTCCATGCTGGTATCTGGACCCTTAAGATACTTCTTCACAAACTGCTGAACTACTTAACATCCTTAATATGCATCTCCCATAGTGCTTCTTCCCTAAAGAAATCTGACTATATCATATTAGATGTTCCTAGGACTCGTACTACATTTGGCCAATGAGCTGTTTCACATGTCCTCCCTAACACTTGGAGTCGACTACAATCCATGCTGAAGCTAACCAGCATTGTCTCAATTAATTCCTACAAAACACTAGCAATCTCTAAAATAAAAGATATCTGCAGCTGCTACTAGGCTTTCCTCTAACTCCAAGCCAAGATTTTGTGTACTGACTGCCCTCCTACTCACTAAGCCAGAATGTAATTGCCTATTTGATATAAGATTTTTCTATTTTTCTCTTCACTAGACATAATATATTTCTCAGTTGGACCCTGCACTGCTATGTTGAAACTTACCATGTTGTATATCTCTTGTACTATATGTACACACTTTGTTTATCTACATTGAATTGTTCCTGTCTATGTTATAATGATATATATGTGTTAATGTCTCAGGACCTCCTTGTTAATGAGCTTGCTCAACAGAGTTTTTCTGCAATAAACTTGAACTTGAACTTGACCATCTTTCAATATGTTTTAGATCTATTCTCAAGCTGTTCTGTTTGTCTATAGTGGCCACTGGTTCTCCAAATTTAATATCATCTGCAAATTTTACTAATCTGCTCTATATAAGTCAATTTACATCACTTATATAAATGGAAAACAGCACCAGCCCCAGCACTGAGCCCTGCAGAATGCCACTGGTCAGATCAATGAGATCCAACAATTCTCCAACCACCATTACCCTCTGACTTCCACCCTCCAGCCAATCATTTATCCATGTAGTAATCCTACTGCCTATTTTTAGATTACTCATTTTTTGTATTAAACCATTATGGGGTACTTTGTCAAATGCCTTTTCAAAGTCTAGAAAGATTATATCTACTGGTATGTTGTTGTTCATCTCCTTTTGGATGTGATTATAGAAACTTATTAAGTTTGTATCACAACCTCTGTTTGGTATAAATCCATGTTGGCAGCTATCATCCAATCCTAAAATTGCCAGGTTCTCCTCAATTCTGTTTTTTTTAAAACTGTCTTGGCAACCTTACACAGTAAAGGGGTTAAGCTAATTGGTCTGTAGTTAGATGTTGCATTCTTATTACCCTTTTTGAACAATGGTATAACAACTGCTTTGTTCCAGTCCTTGGGTACTTTGCCATTTTCAAAAGATGTATTTATCAAATGGGATACCAGAAATCTGATAAAGTTAGCTGTCTCCTTTATTAATTTTGAGCTTAACTCATCTGCTCCTGCTGCTTTATTTTCCTTGAGCTTTATCAAAAGATCATATATCTCTCTGGCTGGGGGTTTTAAGCCTCAGATGTTCATATATTTTGGTCTGAATTGTTCCTCTTTTATCTATTTTATTATCATATACTGTACTAACGTATTCATAAATACTACTGCCATTTCCTTTGGATCTTTTATCTCTTGATCTTTGTGTTTTATCGGCCCTAGTTTGCACCCACTTATTCTCATATTATTTAGGTATGCATAGAACCCCTTGCCTCCATCTTTAGTGTGCACTAATTTGAATTCTGTTTTGTATTTAGCCTTTTTTATTTCATTCTTTAATGTTTTTAAATATGCTTTATATTTATTGGTATTAACCTTGGAATTATTTTCCTTCATTTTTCTGTATGACTTCTTTTTTAAGGTACTCAGCCTTAGAATTCTACTAGCATACCATACAGGACGTTTGCCTTTTATTTAATATAACTTCAGGTTTGGCACATATCTATCTTCCAGCTTATGAAGTTTATTTTAAATATTAACCACATATCATTTATATTATTACCTTTAAAGTTTGATTCCCAATCCCACTCCACGAGCTCTTTTTTTTACCCCTACAAAGCCAGCTCTTCCATAATTTTTTATTATAGTTGAACCTTTAACTCTTTATTGTAACCCCTTTGAGACTATGAATTCGATTATATTATAGCCATTATTGTTAAGTCATTCCCTAACCTTTATGTTACTGCCTTTTTTTTACAATTTGTTATAACCAAATCCAATATATTATTACCTCTTGTAGGCACATAAATCAACTGATGAAGACCTACATTTTTTATCATATCCATGAAATGATGCTGACAAGTGTCTACCCCGCTCTGTTGTTTCCAGTTTATCTCAGGATAATTGAAATTGCCTGTGACTAGTACATCCTCAATTAGAGCCATTTCCAAAATTTCTGATTCGATGGTATTATCAATATCTTTTGTAGCTGAAGGTGATCTATAGTAAACTCCTACAAATAGCTGTTTATCTAAAGGTCTTTGAACTATAAGCCATAAGGATTCAACATGAGATTCTGGTAGCTTAGTCCATAATACTATATTAACATCATTTCTTACATACACAGCTACACCCCTACCTTTTTTTACGGTGCCTATCTTTATAAAATAAGCTGTAACCAGTTATCTCTATATCCCATTCTATATCATTGTCCCACCAAGTATCAGTTATAATACAGATGTCAACATTTTCTCCGCACAGCAGGATCTCCAATTCTGATTTTTTGCTATTGTTCAAACTCCTAGTATTCAGAGACCAAATATTTCTTCCAGCTTGCCCCTTTACTTTCAAACCATGATTTTTATTGATGGACATCTTAACCCCTCTCCCCACCATTTTTAGTTTAAACATTTCCCTGCATCTTCCCTTAAGGTCACAGCTAATTTTCTACTTCCTTGTTTATTCAAATGCAAACCATCAATGCTGTAATATTCCATTCTATCCATGTACTGCTCCCAATATTTTATACATCCAATGTTTTCTCTTAAGGCTTATTTTTGTAACCAATTATTAATCTGCTTGAGTTTTTCCATGTATTTGTGTCCTGTTCTAGGAACTGGCAATATTTCTGAGAACACTATGTCATAGTTCAGTTTTTTTGCTTCTCTCTATATATCTTTGAATTCCAAAACTACTTCTGATACATTTTGCCATCTGGTATTGTTAACACCCACATGTAATAGCATGGTTGCAGTATCATTTTTCTCCTTGATTATATCTTTCAACATTTTCTTGATGTCCCCAATCTTTACCCCAGAGAAATAACTTGAAGTAACAGCCTCTTTATTTACAAATGTTATGCATCTGTCTGTGTATTTAATAATAGAATCTCCTAAAACATAGACAGTTTTTTTTACTACTAATAACAGCCTCATTTTGGCTGCTATCACCACCTGTGTTTGAGCTATCCTCAAAATCCATCAGCTGTTCCTTATTTCTACTAATAATTTCATGCAACATTCTTTACTTTCTTTTTGTAGAAATACTGTTGCCATTTTCTCCAGAGGCTTCAGTTGTCATCATGGAGGTTTCATTTTGTTATGTTGTTTCTGCCTCAGATCTATTACTTTCTAATAAATCACCACAGTGAGTAATATGTGTTTCTCCTAATGGGCATACTATTGCTTCTCCTTCTGACTCCAGTTCTACCTCTATAGGCTGTTCTGTTTCTTCTTCTAATAATAGCAAGGGTTAATACTTATTTTGTAATGCTATGCCTATTCCCATTGCTCTTCTCCTTACTTTCTTATATTTATGTTGTGGGAACTCATGGCTGGGATTATTGATCTCCACTCCCCTAATTCTTTTCCTGTTCTCTGGCATAGGCCTAACATTACCACTCTCATCCTCTAGTAGATCAGTACCTACTTTTTTGAAATATTATTTCCTGACTTATGGTGACTATTCTCTTTTCTGCTTCTAAAAGTTTCTGTTTTAGAACCTTTATTTCTGTGCATTCACTGCATTTGCAAATTAATACTTCATTTACTAGTTCTGTACTGCATTTTCTACATGCTATACATCTAATTCCTATACTCCCTCCTTCCAATTGTGTTAGTTTTGAGTCAATACTACTTATTTCTGCTGCTATTGCACTTACTTGTCTATAGCTTTCTCCTGTTTTCCATTTACCCAGCTTCCTTTACCGACACTGCAGACACACACAAACATGTTGCATGTGTCTTAGAGTGCATCGTCATGTGCACCGAGTGCGCACCACGCTACAAGCTCTCCATGCTTGTTCAGGTCTCTGAATTTCAACCCCGTGAACCCAGAAGTCTGTCAGTCACGTGACCTCCGTGGGTCACACGTTCGGACCTAATGCCCAAATAAAACTCTAAAAGCATCAAAAATTGTGCTTGCAGAGCTCAGAGGGCTACACACAGGAGTCTATTACTAAAATACAACTCGCTTTGCTCAGCTCATTCCACTGAGCTTGGTCCCCTACTGGATGATGTAAGTTTGTAGTCCCTAATACTGTTGTTCGGGACTACACTTCCCAGCACCACTCTCCCCTTTGTCCCATAAAATGATGCACAGATTAAGATTATCGCAGCAGAAATCTCAGTTCACTGAGCAATAATGCAAACAGTGGTTGGGTCTGCCTCACACCTGAAAGGGCAGTCTCGGAGCATAGGCACCACATTGGCCAGCTTAAATGATTGCCAATGAAGCATTTAAACCTATCACCTAGGATCCTGGTTCCCCTCCTGAACAGATGCAGACCATCACACCAGTATAGGTCTGTATCCTTCCAGGTGGACCCCCAATCCCCAATGAAGCCAAATCCCTGTGCTCCACACCATTTTTTCAACCATTCATTGAATCCCATTGTGTGGAGTACCCTAGCCTCACCCATGCCATAGACAGGTAGCACTTCTGAGAAAGTTACCGTGTATGCCATTTGTATAAGGACCCTTCCTAACTCCACAAACTTCTGCTGCATTGCTCTGATCCCATTACCAGCCAGGTAATTTGTCCCTAGGTGGACAATGACATCCAGCTCCCTCCCCTGTGCAGCTGCTCCCACAATCCTGAGGATTCACTTCCTGTCCTTCAAGCCATGGCACTGGGCAGGCACCTTACCTCCCGTTCTCTTCCCTCCCCCAGTTCAATCCCCCTAATGACTGAGTCCCCCACCAGAAGTTGTTTTCTTCCCTTGTGGAGTCCCATGCCACACTCCTGTGTGTGTTCTTTGTTGAGGTTCCTCGCATCCTCCCTGATCTCCACTGTGGGTGCCTCCACAGAGGAACCACACTCTGCCAGAATGGTGAATTAATAGTGAAGAGTCACAACAGGAGGGATGCACCTCTCTTCCACCACCCTCAGCCTCCCTTATCCCACAATTGTCCAACCACTCCTCTTTCTTGGCAACCTCTGAGGCAGTGGTGGTGGCCTGTGTGGTTCCTGGGTGGGGGAGGAGGTTTCCTGTATCCTTGACAGAACAGAATTGAGATGGGCAACATCCTGTCTCAGACCCGAGAGGTGCCTGCAAGTAGGGTAGCAATGCAGCCTCCAGAATATCTCCCAGAAGACTGCCGCTCCACAGACAGTGCATTGCTCCACTCCCCACATGTGTGTGTACATTCCTGTTTAAGAGGTTTTTTTTTGATGTATGCAAGTGTGTGAGAGTGTTTACCCCTTATTCAGTCTGCTGTGCCTTTAAGGTTATGAACAGGTGTATGTCCTTTGCATTTTTGGAGAAGTGATTTCAGAACACCTGATATAAAGAAATTGATGCACATGGGGCAGGTAGGGTGATGGGTGGGGTGGGTGAGACCAAGCTCGTGACATTCAGAAACAATCAACTACAGCTCTGACCCACCACCACAGTGAGTGCCTTCCTTCTTTTCAGACACCTATTTCACAGAGCTTAAGTAACAGGTCTAGTCACAAATGACTGCAAATATTCTCCCAGCTAAATTTCTTCCCTAGCAATTAAAAGTTACACTAAGAAAAGTCAACCCCAAAAACAGAGAACCAAAACACTGACTTCTACTTACTTACACAAGCTGCAACATTAAGGATTCAATTCAGTGTACTTAAATTAAATCACCTCCTTGTTATATGGAAGCTGGTGACTGCTCTCTGTCTCACCTACAGCAGACATATCTTGATTTATGTGTACAGCACAGCAAGGTTTATACTATGAGCAAGGCATGGAACATGGATATTGTCACTCATTCTGACTGTCTTTGCAAATAGAATAAGTGAAGGTTAGGATTTTGTACAAGAAATAAATTACATCACAGGGGTCCAACAAGGTAATAAGTCATAAAATATAGAAACATCTAATTTATCAGCAGAAAAAGACTGCAAGGCTCACCTAGTCTGCTCATTTTATCCCTGCCTATACTGTCACCACAGACCCCTACCTGACATCCCTACTTCTCCCCCTGCTTTCCCAACAAGATTCCTTTGTGCCTATCCCATGCATGCTTGAAGTCCACCACTGTTTTCACCCCACCACCTCTGTTGGAAGATTGTTCCAGGTATCAACCCCACTTTCAATGAAGGCAAGATAAGACAATTTTATTTATATGGCATCCATTGCCAGGGCTCTGGACACCACACAATCAAACAATAAATTAAAACCATAGCAGTGAAATAATAAATAAAAAATTAAGATAAAATTAACTCAGTAATACATTCAAACAGCAATATTACATCTGACGCACATTTTAAACAGATGAATTGTCAGGTGTGACTTGAACAAGGCCAGGGATGCAACACCTCTTACCTACAAAAGAAGGGTATTCCAGGGAATTGGGACTGCTACTCCAAATGCCCTATCCCCTGAAGATTTTAAATGGGCTTGTGGAACAGATAAGAGGCTTTCATCCACTGACTGAAGATGGCAGCCAGGAGCATATTGGATTAATTGGTCTTACAGGTAGCGTGGACTCAGACTGTGCGTGGCCTTGTAATTTAACAAGCTCACCTTGAAGTTGATGTGTCACCACACCAGCAGCCAGTCTAGAACACAGATAACCAGCATGATATGCTTGAACCAGTAATGTGATGCAACAACCTCATGGATAGCCCTACTACAGAGTATTGCAGGAATCTAATCTTGATGAGAACAGGGATTTCACAAGCATGTCTAGGTCAGTCGGTTCCAGAAAGGGCTTAATCTGAAAGATGTTATGAAGAAAGGAAAAGCCACAGCAAATAACAACTGACACCAGATGTTCTAATGTTAGCTTGGAGTCCACAGTGACCCCCAAATTCCTAACCATATCTATAGCTTACACTGCAATGTCATCTAAAGAAGGTAGAATAACAGTGCTACTCATTGCTGAAGAACCATCCTGACCCAGTTCCACAAGTAACATCTATGATTTCAAGGGTTCAGTGCAAACCAGATGACCACCATCCAATCCTGAATTTTCATTCAGTTCCAAGATAACCACCCCATCATCAGGACCACAAGACATATATAGCTGGATATTATTGGCATAGCATTGAAAATGCAAGCCATAGCATCTAATGATATCTGGCAATGTCAACAGATATACAGCAAACAACATGGGAGCAAGAAAATACCTCAGAGGCTCACCACAACAGAGTGCAATGCTGCATGATGTGAAAGAGTTAAGTGCCATCTGCTGCACCCTGCTGCATAAGTAGACTCAAACCACCATAACACCATTCTTGCAAGTCTTGCATATTACCACAAATGAGCCACCAGCACCCTATGGTCCACTTTGTAAAAAGTTGAAGAAAGATTCAACAGAACCAAGATGGAGCAACATTCGCTATCCCTTGCTAGGAGGAGGTTATAGTGCACCCTGACCAGAGCTGATTCTGTACTATGGTGAGGCTGGAAACTGGACTGAAATGGCTCATAGGTGTCATATTTATCCAGATATTGTTCCAACTGCACCACCACCTCCTTCTTGATCAAGTTCCCCAAAAAGGGAAGGTTTGGGACAGGCCTATAATTTGCGAGAATGCCAGGGTCCAGAGACTTTTTTTTTTATGAAGGGGCTTTATCATTGCTTTTTTTAAAGGTCAGGGAATGATCCCCTCCCTATGAGAATACCCAACAATCTCAACAAATGTTGAAATGAGTGATCCCCACCACTCTAAAAGAAACCAGGTTGGCCCAGAGTCCAGTATACGGTAGATGAAGTGCAAACTGGAAACTACCTGGAGAACATCATCCATTAACCCTGGCACAAACTCCTCCCATAAAGACCAAGTGCCCCTCTCCATCAAAGACTAGGTACTGTCAGCCAACAACAGGCTGTTTGAGGATGTCCAAGCCTGGACAGAGCACACCTTGTACAAAAGAACCAATTGAATTCATTACACTTATCTGTGAAGAAGTACTTCCTTACATCCCTCCTAAATTAATCCCCCTCCAGTGCCATTACATGCACCTTTATCCTAGTGCACCTTCTCTTCATAAAAATACTCCCTTCCTGTACCTTGTTTACCCAAGTGAGGTACTTATATGCCTCTGTCATGTCTCCTTCTCACTCTTCTGTTCCAGAGTGTACATATTGAGATCCCTGTGCTCATAGGGTTTATGATGCAGTCCCTACACCATTGTAATTGCCCTCCTCTGGACAGCATCCACCCTGTCTATGTCCTTCATGAGAAGTCATCTCCAGAACAGGACATACAGTAGTATGCCAGGTGGGGTCTTACCAATGATCAATACAGTGGTAACATACCACCTCTCTCCTTCTATTTACCTCCGTATGCATCCCATCATCCTGCTGGCCCTCTGTTGGTGTGGGAGATCATAATGGTCATTAGCATATCATTAGTCAGAACCTATGTACTCAGCACATGACATATGTGCTGGGACAGACATTATTATTTAGATTAATGAGTCCAGCATGGATATAAATGCTGGAACAGGAAGAATTTACATTTTAGTTGGATTTTCTTTCTTTAGTTGGACTCTATGAGCTTAGTGTGTATTTCCCATAAACACACATGAAGACACTTACTCTCCTGAGGAATAGGACTTCCTAGTCACTGCTCAAATCAGGCTTCAAGAGACATGTTGCTCCAGATAAAAAAAAATCCTTTATTCATTCATGTTAAAACACAGCTAGCACCACCAGCAGGCTGAACTAGACACCCCTCTCAAAAAGTCAAACGTTTTTTGTGCTTCTTGTACTTTTTGAAGACTGAAAGTATGGCTGTGTGGTAACCCCTTTTAAAGTTGCAGGTATTAAAGTAACAGTGCACTGATTAGAAATCACATGATATACCAGTCAATCATAAAAAAATGCAAATGTGCAAAAACAAACACCAGGCAAGAATTAAATATATGAATATGTACCTACAATGTGTGCAATCCCAAAATAGTGATAAAACAAACACATGATGATAAAAAATGGGGTAGAATGAAATGGGAAAGAAGGGGGTGAGGTTGTAAGAAAGAGATGTTCCCAAATACCTAATATATTCTCCCTAGATACAATTAAGCCTAAACCAACAATATTATTATTATTATTTTTGGTTTTATCTTATGCTGTATATGCAAGTATAAATTTACATCATGCTTACAACAAATTAAAAATACAAAGGGAGTTAATAATCACCCACCTAAGGGGTGAAGGAACAGAAGATAAGGGGGGAGGGGGAAGGGGAGTGAGGGAGAAAGAAAGAAAAGGAAATAAGAGGAGGGGAGAAAAAAGAAGAAAAATAGAAAGATGACAATTCTTCAGTCCAGTAAATATAATTATTTATACTTATGCTTTATCAGTTTCTAAATCACGAGGATAAACATTAATAGTTACAATTCAAATTCTTATCAGAACCAAAGCAAATCTTTTTTTGTTCCTTACTCTTTTTCATAGTCCAGGAGCCAGGTGCATTTATCTATGTGTCTAGGTCCAAAAGGATTGATGACTGTTTCTTATGTAAAAAAGTGTGTAGAATCCAGATCTGCAACTCTTATTCCCTTAAATTTGAGTGTTTTCTTGGAAAATGCGCTTCTTCAATGAAAAAATGAACTGTCAGCGAAAATTGTGTATATTTTAATTAATGGTTCCTTCTTTAATTTTAATTCTATAAGCTTTTATTGAAATACTACAGACATTGTAACAAACAGCAACATACATATCAAAGGCTTAATATTAACGTTATTTTTTTAATTCTATATTTAACTTGAAACAATCAACTTTCTATGATGTTTTATGAACCAAAGTACAACAGTCGGTATTCTTGTTCTCTGTCTTCATTATCTGACATGTTAAGCATATCTATCTCATCAATATCAACATCACGGTCATTGTCATCATTGGGCTGGATATTCAAACTGCGCTATTTTATGGCATATTATCGCAGCTGCACAAAAATAGCTAAGAAATTGTAGGCCCGATATTCAAAGGAGTTGCTTTAAGACAACGCTCCTTTGAATATCACCCAACCACAACCACTGTGTATGGCGCAGTGGAACTGCACCACCACAAGTGGTCAGAGTGGAGCATTCAAGTTGCGGTGGCGCAAGTACCATTGCGCCATGTGAAAATTTCCCATTTTCAAAAGGTGACATGCAAATGGAGCCATAATTCATGCAAGACGCAAGGGGGCCATTTGCATCTATTTATGGCCCCATTTGCATGCCATTAGCATGCAGGTGCACCGATCCCCGAGGACTTGTGTGTGGTGCCCTGCCAGGCAGAAGCAGTCAGGGACCGACGCCCCCTGCAGCCCGATCATGGGCAAAAGTGTAAAATCCCCCCCCCTACTGGCCTGATCGTGGCAGCAAAGTATCAACCCCCCAAGGACATATCCTTGGTGGTACAGTGGATCGTGAAGCCCAATCGCGGGCTGGAGTGGAAACACCACAGCCCGATCGCAAGGCAAACGTAGTACAGTACAACACCCCCCACCAGCCCGGTCAAGGGAAAACGGTACAGTACAACCTCCACCTGCGTCTGGGACAGGCTGCAAGGCTCCAACACACTTTATATAAGATTCATTTGTGTGGTCCAGTGGACCGCTGTCGATTGGCATCAGCAGCCAGTTTCTCAAGACTGCATATCCCTGTGAACCAGTCTCTCCACCCACCATGAGTCCCACCACCACCTCCGGCACGGGCGGGCAGCATCCCACCCACTTGCCGCCTTCCGTTCATCGACGACTGCCTGGTCGGCTGCACAAGGTGCAGCGCAAGAGCATGCATGCAGTCGATACCATATAAGGTAGTTCAGATATGTGAATGAATTAATTCATCATATCTGGACTGCCCTAGCAGGCGGGGCTGCATGCCCATTGGCTCTTGCTCTGCACTAATCGGGCGTGCAGCCCTACCAGGCAGTTAGGTCGGTAGGCAGGGTGGCAGATGGTGGATGCTGCCACCGCCAGCTGCCGGGCGGAGCGGGTGGTGGGACTTTGTGGGTGGGTGGGTGGGGGACACTAGATTACCAGGATATGGTCTTGGGGGAGGTTTAAACACTTTGGTGCCACAACGGGCTTAGTGGTCCACTGAACCACCAGGGATATGTTCTTGGGGGTTGGAATGTTTTGCAGCCCACGATCGGGCTTAGCGTCCACTGGACCACCAGGGATATGGTCTTGGGGTTGAAATGTTTTGCAGCCTGCGATTGGGCTTAGCAGTCCACTGACCACCGGGATATAGACTTGGGGTTGGACACTTTGGTACCGCGATCGGGCTGGAGGGGTGGGTTTCATTTTCAGTTTTGCCCGCTATTGGGCCAGTTGGGGGTGGGGCTGTTTTACATATGCCGCGATCGGGCCAGTCAGGGGGGCTACTATATGCCCATGATTGGGCTGCAGGCACTAGGAGATGTTGAGGCACCACAGGTGGCAGCTGCTGTGTTGTGCCCTGCAATGTGGCAGCTCACCTGTGGGTGGCCTCAACCTCCTTTTTTGGCTCCAAAGTTGTGAAGAGCAAGTTGGGGTTGCGCCTGACAACTCTGCTCAGCCCACTGAATATCGGGCTGTGCAGTTTATGCATGGTTCCTCCCCCTCCGGTTCAGCATGCATTCATTTGCATTGTGCTGTTGCTCAGCTTGACTTGGGGGGCACAACTGCCTCCTGCTGAATATGGCAGAATGGCGTAATTTCCGACTTGGGCAGGCGCAACCCTATTGAGCATGGTGCAACCCTTTTGAATATCTAGCCCATTGTCTTCATTTGGATTGTTGTCATGTTCATTCAATTGTTCAATTAAGGCTGGTGGCACAACTTCACGTTAATCATGTTGGCTTGTATTTGCCATCCTCATAGGCCCAGCCATTGTCGTCTGGCTTCAGAAGTGTCATTTCTGGTTTGTCTGCTTTTTTCCATAACAATGTAATGTAATTTGAATGGCAGATGTATTGTGTCAGAGTTGATTTACATGGTGGCAGAGAGCTTGCGTCTGCTCCTTTGATCTTTTCTAAAGGTGCATCTTTGTCACTCGATCAATACTTGACGTTGAACATACTGTAACGGGCTGTGTTGACACTCTTTACTTTCTGTCCATACAAGGTACACACAAAGCTCTCAATTGTATTCTCAGATTCTTTAGACACGTGTGGACATCCCAGTTTTCCAAATGTCTGTGTAATCTGTATTTTTTTCCATGATTGTTAGAGGTTGCACCTTCTCCTTGTCTTTGAACGCTGGTGAGTAGTCACACCCTGTTAGTGCATGGAGACATGGTAGAGCTGCACACACAGGTCAGCCTAACTCTGTTGACAAGTGGGATACATCTATGAATCTTCTTGTGGCATTCCCTGAATGGCCAATGTCCATGTGCAGTTTGAGATTATCATTTAAACTTGCATGATATAGCAGAACAACCAGAATATCAGTATAATCTGCCCTGACCCCTACATGCACATCATCACCCTCATTTTGACTGCAAATGTAGTGTATGGGTTGCATAAGTTTTGTGTTTGCTTCTATGTGTTTGCTTTTTAGGGCCTTGCACTCTAGTCAGAGCATATGTCCAGCTTCCACTTTGTGTGAGCTTTTCATCACCTAGAACTTCACAGTACACATCAGAATTCCATGCTGTAGCTAGAAAACCTAGTAGTGCTGTCTTAAATAAAGATGAAGACAGGGATCCAGCAAAGTCTCTTAGTCGGCTTTGGTCAGGACCAGTTATGAGACAGGGTTGTGGAGCGATGCTATGCTTTCCTCTCTTCTCTTGTTCAGACATTTGATTGATGGTGACTTGTAACAGTCAGTGACAAGGTGGACTTCATGTTTTTTAAATTGTTTAACCAGAAGCGGCACACTAAGCTGAAAGCTTTTTTACAGGTGCGACCTGGGAGCACAGGGAAGTTAAGTGACTTGCTCAGGGTCACACAGTATGCAAGTGGGGGCTGTGGGATTCAAACCCAGATCTCCAGATTTGCAGCTCAGCGCCTTAAACCACTGCACTGTACTGCCTCCCATTTGCAGAAGTACAGCAAACAAGAGACAAGATGGTTTTTGCCACACCGTAGAATGTTGGTAGCAGGTTTGTAAAACTTTTGATCAAGAACATGGCATCAACCACAGTGGCATTTATAGCACTGGGGTGGCTACTTTGGACTCTGGTATCAAGTTTCTACAGCAGTGTTGACTTCATTGTTGTGTTCATTGATCCATCAGTGTTTCCTAAGGAGAGGGGTCTGGGGTTAGTCGGTAGGCAAACACAATCATAAGTTCAGCCGTTGAAGTCGCAGATAGATATAGCAAGCATCCAAAGAGGTTTTGAGTTCCTTTTGACTTGATGGTTTTCTTGTCCTAATTCTTAATCTTCACCTTAATTGCATCATGTGCAAAGTTCTTCAACTTGTATATTTTGATGGGTTCCTCAGACCTACTGCCTTTGGTAATGCATTCATCTCTAAACACATAATACATCTGAATACCTATCTCAGTAACCTGTGACACTTTGTTTGCTGCCTTTTGTAATATTGCTTTTCCACTATCTATTGAATAAAGTTTGCTGTCCTCAAACACATCCTGGAATGGATTCATGGAGGAGTCTATTGTGTTCAACAACTTGTTTTGATCCTTCATATCTCATTTAACTCTAAAACTCTTCAGCTCCTGGCTGGCTTCTTCATGGCTGACAAGACCAACTTTTTCCATAAGACTTGTAACAATTTTACTTTGAGCTGACTGCAGAATGTTCCACCTCCTCCTTGCATTGATGTTCTGTGTCAAAGGGAAATCCTGGTTAGTCTTGATGCTGCATCAGCATTAATTGTCTGTCCCAAGGTTGAGTCTACATCATTACTGCTAAAACCTCTCTTTGATCTTACAATGGTTAATGTTATATTTTCAAATTTTGTCCTTAGTCTAGGGAGGGTCTCATCTATGTTTAGCAAATTCATAAGGTACAGGGTCATCCATTTGGCATAGTTGTGGTGCCTATTTGTGACGTAAAGAGGTATCATCTTCAAGCTATATACAAAGAGAGGCAAGTCATTTGTCCTGATGGAATGGCAGAATATTTGGTACAACTGTACAAAACTGTAGTACTGCAGCCAAAATTGGACAGTTGTGCCATGCTCACCACGGTATGTGGAATCTGAGAACATTTCATATGCTTCCATGAATGTCTTCAACTCAGCTTTATTCTCCAGGTCCATCATCGAGGAAGGCAATGGGTCATTAGACAGCTGCTGCAGATGCTTTGAGATTGGAATGTCTGACAAACCTTTATATTGCATAAAGCACAGCAAATGTTTAATTCTGAATGCCGCTGATAGCATCGGATGAAGCCTGTTTGCCTGATTGAAAAGTGTTCCTTGAAAAAGTCCATTTAGGGATTCCAATGCCAATACACCACTTTCAACAAGAATGTGGTCTCTACCAGAACCATTCAGGAGGTATCCAAGACCTTTGAAATATGCTAATTTTATATGGAATGGTCCAAAATATATGAAAAGTCTGTCATATTCTGGGGACTTTGTGGACTGAATTTGTAGTGCAGGTTTTGCTATGACCAGGTCATAAGTAATAGGCATATAGTCCTCCTGACATTAATCCATAACTTTGATAGCAGCATTCATGGTGTCTTGTAAGAGGCTTTCCTATAGGGTCCATGTATGATATGATCTGCTGTGGCAGGTCATCTACAGAAACAAGGACATTCCATCCATGCCACATTGGAGTAGGCAATGTCCCTTCTGTTAGCTTGTATGAGGTTTTTTGGTTCAGCGCTTTCTGTCACCTTATATTGATACTGTCTTATTTTTGGTTTTCTAGATGTGTATGGTGGAGTGTCTTTCTCAGCAATATCTAGAGCTTTTTTCCTCTGAGATGTTTGAATGCAGCTGGGTATAGTGTCTTGTTCCTGTTGTGCCACTGGCTGCAATATCTGATTCTTTACACTTGGCAAATAGTCTTCATCAGAATCTTCAACCTTTGTCTTTGATGTTCTGCATCATTTGCTCTGTGATGTTAAGGATGGCACTGCCAGGTCGTGAGCATCAACTTCTGATATTTGCTTATCTGTGTTTGTTTCTATTGTGTGTGTTTCATTTCTTGCTGGTTCTTGGTCATCTGTGTGCATTCTTGTAATAGCTTCTTCAGACCTTTCATTGTGTATAACTGTCTCCTCAATACTGGATGGTATGTTTTGGTATGCTATACCCACTGTGTCATGTAAAGTGTCATGACCGTCAAGTGTCTCTGTCATCTCATCATAATTGTTGAGAACCAAAGCAGTGACTAAACCTGGCTATATGAGCAATCCATCCAATGTAGCCATATTCTTCTCCATTTTATTGGCTGTGACTGCAGTTTTGAGTTCCTCCACAACATGGTAGCTGACACAATGACCAAACCTGTTCAAAATAAACATTCTTACTGCCTGTCATGGCTTTAATACCCAAGCCCAACAAGAGGTGTTTTTGTTGTTTGATTATTCCCCTTGACACTGCAAAGACTATGTTATCTGCAATAGATTGAACTACCCTCTCCTATCGTTCACTGCCCACTTCTGATGAACCACTGAGTACAGTACATAGGAATGTCTGAAGAATGGGTGACAGTTTTACATTTTCTTCCATTAAGTCTCAACTTTAACTTTGGTTTTATTATGAGGCTGTACCTTTAGGAGTTCCAACAACTGTTCTCTTATGTGTTGAGCTGTTTGTGCTGCTTGTGTTTCCCTCCAGTCAGCTTGTTTCTTAGCATACCTGATCACTGTACATGTTTTTCTACTTTTGGTATCAAATATGATGCCATCTTTGAAATGATCCTCCAGTTTTGACTGCAAGCTCTGTGGGTCATAATTTGTTTCACGCCCACTACCCTACATAAGAATGTCCATGTATCTTATGTAAAAATAGCAATGATTCTTCTTGCATTCCATTAACAATGATGCACTGCACATACTTAACAAGTCTGGAAAAGGCAACCCGGTGACTGTTCCTCAACTGACTGTATTCACATTTTGTACCTGTGCCCTTTATTCATTCTGCCTTTTTTAAATAATTGTTCTTACAGCTGTTGTGGTACTTCATGTCTTTTGTCTACAGATCAATACTGCCTGCCATCATATCCATTTGTCAATCAGCCATTTCTTTTGCTGCATTTGTTATGCTGTCTGCTGCCCCATAAGTTACAAATGTTGTAGAATATTCAAAAATCTCCTATGACCACTAAGGATTCCTTTTCTTGTATGACTTGCAAATATGCATTAATTTGGGAATATGTGTGATGTAGATGCTGCAGATTCAGACAGAGCATTAAGAACTTGGGAGCAAAGCAATTTTGATGGATAACCCTTTATGATGTATTTTTTTAAAGTTTCATCAGCTGCAAGTTTACCAGAACTTGTATATGTAGTGAAGTTCTTGTAGCAGATATAATGACACCCATGGCTATTGGAGTAACGTTCAGGCAATTCAAGACATACCATCTTGTATGTTGACAGTATTTGACTAGAATGCCCTTCCTTTGCATCAACTACTTCTCCCAATGAGCATCATCAAAAGGTAGTGGGTCTCCATGGTCTGTGCTAACTCCTGGATACTAAGGATTATACTAAAGATGAATTTGGAGGAGAAAGGTAAATAGCCCATAGATGCTCCTCAAACTACATATAGTAGGACATATTTTTATGTGAAAGCAAAAATCTATCCAATCTATTTTTAAATATTTTTTTTTATTTTAGTCGATAATAATTGAAGTAGGCAATTTATTCCAGGGGTTTATTATTCTCTGACAAAAATAAAATGCCCTTTTCTTTGATTGAGATTTATTTCTTTTCAGCTGAAGTGGATGACTTCTACTGGAAACAGCTATTTGTTTAAAATCAAGCCCACATTCTGAAGTCAAAAACAGGTCATTAATAATATCCAAGGTAGATAGGAGGTCACCCCTTAGCCAGCGTTGTTCCAAGGACATTAAATTGAATTTGGGAAGTCTTTCAACATATGACAGATTCTTTACTGGGCAGACTGATTTTGTAATTCTTCTTTGAAGTCTCTTGAGTCTATATATGTCTTTCTGCATATAGGAGCACCAAATTTGAGAAACATAATTAAAATGAGGTCTAACGTATGCACAATATAGAGGGAGCAGAATATTTGGATCTTTGAAGGTTATGTTGTGTTTAATAGCCCACCAAATTTTGTTAGCTTTACTAATGGTACTAGTTATGTGAAGATCAAAATTTAGTTCTGAATCAATGATAATGCCAAGATCTTGCTCACTGTCCTCATTGGTTAATGTTTCATTATATAAGAAATCAGAATTTCTATAGTTATGTTTCCCAAAGTGGATGACACTAGATGTAAATGTATTATATTGAAGGCCCCACTTGATGGACCAAGCTCCTAGGGCATTAATATCACTCTGTAGTGCCTCAATTTCCTCAGGGTCACTGCAAACATTAGTGATTTTACAGTCATCTGCATATTTGATGATTTTACAATTTAGATTAGCGGATAGGTCAGAGATAAACACTTGGAATGTAACTGGGGCCAGTATGGATCCATGAGGGACACCACTATATACCAGCAGCCATGAAGATTTATGTCAATTGATAACAACTCTCTGCATTCTATCTCTTAAACAGTTGGTGATCCAGCATATAATTAAAGAATTGACACCTTGTTTCTGTAACTGATGAATTAATGCCCAATGTGGCACAGAATCAAAGGTCTTTTTAAAATTAATAAATATCACATCACAGGGTAATTTATTTTTGCAATTGTGACTAATGAAGTCATAAAAGCTTAACAGACTGGTTGAACATGACCGCCCTTTAACAAACCCATGTTGGTTTGCATCAATATCTGCAAGAAATGGGATTAACATATACTTAATTATTCTTTCTTATATTTTGCAAAAAATCGGTGTGAGACTAATGGGGTGGTAGTCATCAAGAATACCTTTATCCCCTTTTTTAAATATAGGTACTACATTCACTTTTTTCCATTCAGACGGTACTTGACTGGTATTGAGACTTGTCTCATAAATGATCTTTACAGAGAAAAAAAGTGATCTTTCATTAGTAATATAATACCACCTGATACACCATCAGGGCCTGGGGAAGAACATTGTTTAATTGTATTTAATTTTTCTTTTATAACATCTAGAGAGACTGACACAGTACCAGCCAGCAGTTTATCCTTGACATTTTCTGTGTTTGTTGAGATATTATAAACTTTACAAAAATGAGAATTAAGTAAATGTGTCATGTCATTAGGACCAGATGTAACATAATTGTTTGTCATGAGTGGACGTACCTTGCATTCTAGTTTCTTGATAGAATTTATATAACTAAACAAAATCTTAGTATTTCCTTTTTGACCTTGAGCGGCAATATATTTTTCTGCATTCAATTTGGCTTTTCTAATTTCTTTATTGCATTTCTTTTGAATTTTCTTAAAACCTGACAAGGTTCTTGCACACTTATTAGTGTTATATTTTTTGAACATTCTTTTCTTCTTTTTTATGATTTTAATCAAATTATCAGATAACCATGTGGAATTTGAACTAAGTTTTCCATTCTTCACCTTAAGGATGAACTTATGGGCTGTGTCCAAAATAATATTTTTGTAGAGGCCCACAAATCATCTATATCTGTGCTGTTTAAAATTTCAGTCCAGTTGATGTTAGCTAGATGGTTATTTAGGGCAATTTTATCAGTTTTGTTATAAGCAAATACTTATGTCAGATTTACTAATTGCACCCAAGAGGCATCTAAATCAAGTTTTACTGTACAATGGTCACCATTTCCTAATGGAGCAGTGACCTTACAATTACAGATTCTTAAAGATACCCTTCCTAGTACAATGTCGAGTGTATTACTTCCTCGTGTAGATGAAATTACATAATGAGTTAAGTTTAGTTCTTCACAGAAATGCAAAAGCTCTTTAGAGGCTTGGAAGTTAGCATATTTATTCTCCCAATCAAATATCTCTAATGTTTAGATCACCCATAAAAATCATATTTCCTGTATATGCAGCAGATTCCATTTCTGACGGAATTTCATTAAGGATTAAGGATTAGACTTTGGGAATCTGGTGGTCTGTAACAAAGGTTTTTAAAACTGATCCATAATGACTTATCTGAATAGAAACATAGAAACATAGAATTTGACAGCAGATAAGGACTGCTTGGCCCACCTAGTCTACCCATTTTCCTACCTAATCGATAAGCTGCAGATCCTAGTTAACCAATGGCCTACTTCCTCCTTCCCCCCACTAGGACTGCCTTATGTCTGTACCATGCATTCTTGAATTCCCCCACTGTTCTTGACTCCATGACCACCTCAGGAAGGCTGCTCCATGCATCCACAACCCTCTATGAGAAAAAAATACTTCCTCACATTTCTGCTGAGCCATCTCCCCTTTAGCTTCAAATTGTGCCCCCTTGTTCTTGTACATCTCTTTTTCTGAAAGATACTACCCACTTGGACTTTGTTGACTCCCTTGAGGTACTTGAAAGTTTCTATCATGTCCCCATTCTCCTTTCTTTCCTCAAGTGTATACATATTAAGCTCCTTTAGTCTCTCTCTTTCTCTCTTAGTATGTCTTCTGGTGCAGACAACTGCACCATTTTGGTTGCCCTCCTCTGGACAGCCTCCACTCTGTCTGTGTCTTTGTGGAGATGAGGTCTCCAGAACTGCACACAGTACTCCAGATGGGGTCTCACCAACTGTCTGTACAGAGGGATAACAACTGCATGTTTTCTACTGTTGATGCCTCTCCCTATGCATCCCAGTATCCCCCCCAGCCTTCCTAACTGCCTTATCACATTGCTTGCCCACCTTTAGGTCATCTGATATAATTACCCCCAGGTCCCTTTCCATTTTTATTGTTGTCAATATCTCACCCCCCCATTGTGTCCACTTCCCCTGGGTTTTTGGTTCCCAGATGCATTACTTTGCACTTCTTTGCACTGAATCTAAGCTGCCATACATTTGACCATTCCCCCAACCTTTCCAAGTCCCTTCTCATCCTTTCTACCCCACCTTTTGTATTGACCATGTTGCAGATCTCTGTGTCGTCTGCAAAGAGACATACTTGTCTTTCCAGTTCCTCTGCAATATCACTTATAAAGACATTAAAAAGGACCAGCCCCAGTACTGAACCCTGTGGTACCCCTCTAGTAACCCTCCTTTCTTCACTGTGGACTCGATTTACTACTACTCTTTGTGTCCTGTTTTCCAACCAATTTTTTATCCAGGCTACCTCCTTGGGACCCGTGTCAAGGCTGGCTAACTTGTTTATTAGTTTTTTGTGTGGGACTGTATCAAATGTCTTCTAAAATCTAGGTAAGCTATGTCCACAGCCCTTCCCTTGTCTACTACTTTGGTCACCCAGTCAAAGGAATCTATTAGATTCATCTGACATGACCTTCCTGCTGTGAATCCATGCTGCCTTGGGTCCTGTGTCCCTCTGGCCTCTAGGTACTCAACAATTCTTTCCTTCATAAGTGATTGCATAATTTTCCCTACCACTGAGGTCAAACTAACTGGTCTGTAGTTTCCTGTCTCTGCCCTGCTCCTACATTTGTGAAGAGAAATCACATCTGCCCTCCTCCAGTCCTTAGGCACCTCCCCATCCTCCCATGATTTGTTAAAGAGAGTAGTCAGCGGTGTCACTAGTTCTACCCTTAGTTCTTTTAGAATCCTTGGGTGAATCCCATCAGGCCTCATTGCTTTGTCCACCTTCAATTTTACTAGTCCCTTCAGAACCCTTTCTTCTGTAAATTGACTGGTATTGACCCCCATCTCCAGAGTGTTTCTCTTGTTTGGTTTAGGCACATCCTCCTCCTCTTCCTATGTGAATACTGAGCAGACATATTCATTCAGTATCCCTGCTTTTTCACTGTCACCCTGTCCCCTTTATTAAGTTTCAGTATCCCTCCCTTGGTCTTTCTTTGCTCCCTAATGTACCTACAGTATAAAAGGTCTTATCCCCCTTCTTAAATGAGTTGGCTATCTTTTCCTTGGTATGGGTCTTTACTATTCTGACTGCATTCCCTGCCTCTTTCTGCTTTAACTAATAATGTTCTCTGTCCTGCTCCTTCTGTGTTTCCTTGTATTTCCTGAATGCTATCATTTTCTCCTTAACCTTCCCTGCCACCTCTATTGAGAACCATGGCATTTTTTTCCTTCATTGTGTTTTGTTGATTTGCTTCACACAAAGGCTTGTTGCCTCTGTGATGGCTGTTTTGATTACTCTCCATTGTTCCTCCACCCCTCCTTCTTGCCTGCTTGCTAGTGCTTTTCTGAGGCACTCTCTCATTTTCCCAAAGTCAGTCCTCCTAAAGTCCAATACTCTTTGTTTTAGTATGGCTTGACTCTTTGGCTGTGTTTATTTTGAACCACACTGTTTGGTGTTTGCTTGTTATCAGATGGCTACCCACTTCTAAATCTGAGATTCTTTCTCTGACCCCATTTGAGAGTACCAGGTCTAAGATTGCTCCCTCCCGAGTGGGTTCCATTACTAGCTGTCTGAGGCATGCACCTTGTAGGGCATCAAGAATGACTCTGCTTTTGGATGTGCCTACAGCAAAGGTGCTCCAGTTAACATCTGGCATATTCAGGTCCCCATAAACAATATCTCCCCTTTTTCTGCCATTCTAAGGATGCCTTCTATCATTTCCTTGTCCATTCCCTCCCTCTGAGATGGGGGTCTGTATACAACCCCCACGTGGATTGTGGTGCCATTTTCTGTCTCCATGGTGATGCAGGGTTCCTCATCTGCTCCCTGTTTACTCTTTAGTTCTGTTGCTTTGATCCCTACCCTTACATAAAGAGCTACTCCTCCTCCTCCTCTTTTACCCTCCCTGTCCCTCCTGTAGATTGTGTATCCTGGTATGTTGACATCCCAGTCATGGTTCTCTGTGTACCATGTTTCTGTGACTGCTACAATATCCAGGCATCCCTCTTCCATCAAGGCCACTAGCTCAGGGAGCCTGTTACACAGACTGCGTGCATTGGTACTCATCATCCTCCAATTTTTTGATGGCCTTACCCCTTTCTGCCCCATCTGTGTCCTTACTGCCTTTGCCTTTTTTTTGCATTTACCTCTGTCCTACTCCCTAATGACATCTCTGCCTTGGTGTTTGCCTCACTAATTATCGTGTTTTGTGGGGGGGAGGCTGGGATTTCCCTGCTACTTTTCAGTGCCTCCCCCCTTGACTAGTTTAAAAGCTTGTCAATGAAGCATTTAAACCTATCATCTAGTATCCTGCATCCCCCCTGGTCAGATGCAGACCATCATGCCAGTATAGGTCTGCATCCCTCCAGGTGGCTCCCCAGTCCCCAGTGAAGCCAAAACCCTGAGCTCCACTCCAGTTTTTTAATCATTCATTGAATTCTATGGTGAGGAGTACCTTAACATCACCCTTGCCATAGACAGGCAGCACCTCCAAGAAGGTTACCTTATGCGCTATTTGTCTAAGGCCCCTTCCCAACTCTAAAAACTCCTCTTGCCTGCTGTGATCCCATTCCTAGCCAGGTCATTTGTCCCTAGGTGGACAATGACATCCAGCTCCTTCCCTCATGCAGCTGCTCCCAGGATCCTGAGGATTCACTTCCTGTTCTTCCAAGCCATGGCACCAGGCAGGCACCTTACCTCCCTTTTCCCTTCTTCCCCCACTTCTACCCCCCTTATAATTGAGTCCCCCAGCAGTTGTTTCCTTCCCCTGTGGGGTCCTTTGCCACCAACCTGTGGGTCTCCTTTGTGAAGGTTCCCAACATCCTTCTTGGTCTCCACTGCAGGTGATTCCATAGAGGAACCACTATCCACCAGAACAGTGTATGAAGTGTGGAGAGGTACACCTGGAGGGATGCACCTCTGTTCCACCACCCTCTCCCTCCCTCCCTCCTCCCTGAGCCCCCCCTTGGTCCAGCTGCTTCTCTTTCTTGTCAACCTCTGAGGTAGCGGCAGTGGCCCTGGTGGTCCCTAGGTTGGGGAGGAGGTTTCATTAATCCTAGCCAGGTCAGCCTGGAGATGGGCAACCTCCTCCCTCAGATCAGAGAGTTGAATGCAAATAGGGCAGCATTGCAGCCTCCAGAATGTCTCTCATGATGCTGCCACCCTACAGCTATTGCACTGCACCACTCTCATCATGTCTTTTTGTGTGTCCTCTCTCCTGTTTCTCTGTATGCTTACTATCTCCTCTCCTTACAACTCTCACCCTTCCTGTTCTGGGACAGCAACTTCCTGTATTCTTCAGTAGCCTCCTTCTTCCTTGCTCAGAGTCAGACCACCAGCAGCTGGGGGGGAGAAAGAGCTACTTTTTTCCTTTAGGGTTGACAAAATTAATGTTTCTCTATGATCCTTCCCTTCCTACTGCCAATATGATGCCTTTTTAATTTTAGAGGATACATCAATTGCATTCAGGGAGGACATAATAAATACTGCTAGACCCCCACATTTTCTCTTTTCTCTACTCAATTGAAACAGTGTGTAGCCTGGAATAAATTTTTTTCCATGCAATTTCTTTCAGCCCCCAGGTCTCTGTTATACCAATGATGTCTGGTTGGTCTGTTTTGACTAGGACAAGTAATTCACTGAATTTATTATGTAAGCTGGAAGCATTCATAAGTACAAATTTTATTTTACTCTTTTTATTATTGTTTTGGTTACAATGGTTACTTGAACAGGAACTGAAAGTATTATCATTTTCCCTCGATTCTACCAGTTTAAATTAAGAGAGGGTACATGTCTATGGAATTGAAGGCTGAGTTTCTTAACACCATATTTGTTCAGATGGAGTCAGTCTTTTGCATACAGATTATATTGTTCCTTAAATACAGACCAATGATTAATAAAAAATAATATTTTCACTGGAACACCAATTTTGTAGTCTTGCATTAATCTGGGCAATTGTAAGATTTTTTTCATGTTTAGCTCAGGGTATAGGAAGAATGCCAGATATGAAAACTTTACAGTTTTTTGATTTAAGGAGTTTCCCTATTTCAATAAGGTCATAACATAAATCTTTTTCATGGGAATAACCCACATTGTTCATGCCGACATGAATAATGATGTTAAATGGTTGAGAGACTAAGGTATTGATTCTAATCTTAATGTCCTCAATGTTAGCCACAGGAAAACAGTTGACTGAGGTACAGCTGTTATTATCATTACAAAGTAAGGAGTCCATGTACTTAATAATGGAGTCACCAATAATTATGGTAGGCAAGGTGTTAATTTCTTCGCTACTCATTAAATCCATTTCATTGTGAATGACAACTAAGGGCTCAAATCAATTGCTAGTGAAGATTGGCTGATCACATAGATTATCGGATCCAGGACATACTGGGTTTGGTGGTAGTAAAATGTCAGCTCTTCTACCTTTTTAAAATTGGATGCATCACCTCTTCAGTTTGTGAGAAGTCTTGATGGCCATATCTGAAACATTAAATAAATTACATTAATAACCAAGTAAACTGAGTCTATTAAATAAATTAGGTAAATTAAATCAATAACTAAGTAAACCGAGTGTATTACATGAATGTTAAACTTTTAGTTACTCTTAAGGAAGTGCATGTTCCAAGAAAATGTACAACTATGGACAAATAAGAGTTGTAAATCTGGATTCTACACACGTTTTTACATAAGAAACAGTCATCAAACCTTTCAGACCTAGACACATACATAAATGCAACTGGCTCCTTCTCTATCATTTTTAAATGTCTCTTTTTTATTTGCAACATCAATCAATCATTCCAAAAAACAGGGAAAGCTGAAAATATTCATTTAGACCTTGCAAAAAATATGATCTGAGTTTATATTGCCAGAACGTTTCCCTCTGCACAGTTTTTTATCTAAGTTTCCACCTCTAACATTTTCAAATACCCTTTCAATCATCTGACATTGGAATGTATGGTCCTTACCACTTAAAACAGTATGCTGAGCTAAAGCACTGTCATCTCCTTTTTCAATGCCCCTAACATGCTGACTGATTCTATCTTTGAATTTTTGTCTCATTTTACCTGCATAAAATGACGAACTCTTTCTGCATGTAGCCAAATACATGCTCATAGCATTACATGCTGCAAAACCATTAATTTCATAACTGATGTCAGTGACAGGATTCCTAAATTGCTTCCCCTTTCCTTCCCATTTTATTCTACCCCTTTTTATCATCATGTGCTTGTTTTAGGACTATTTTTGGATTGCACACATTGTAGGTACATATTCATGTATTTAATTCATGCCTGGTGTTTGTTCTTGCACGTTTGCACTTTTTATCATTGGCTGGTATATCCTGTGATTTCTAATCAGTGCACTGTGACTTTAACAACTGGCACTTTAAAAGGGGTTACCACCCAGCCATACCTTCAGTCTTGAAAAAGCGCGAGGAGCATCAAAACATTTGACTTTTTTTAAGGGGCATCTAGTTCAGCCTGCTGATGGTGCTAGCTGTGTTTTAACATGAACGAATAAAGGATTTTTTTTTTTTATCTGAAGCAATAAGTCTCTTGAAGCCTGATTTGAGCAGTGACTGGGAAGCTTTATTCCTCAGGACAGTAGTGCTTGTTTCTTTTGGCTCTGGTCTTATAGTTTGTTTTGATAGCTGCCTGGCTGTTTACTTTGTTTTTACACAATGAAACAGTTACAATTCTTTTATTATTAAGTTAGATTTTATGAGCTCAGTTTAAATATAGTGAAACAGGTAGTATTTTATATTTTCTTAACTTTATATGCTTGCATTAATATATTAGCCTTAGACACATAGCATTAGTTCATCAAACACATAGGATAGGCACATTAAGGGGTTAACAGATACAGTTTGAAGCAAGAGGCTTCCAAGGGGGGAGGCACTGGAAAGGAGTAGGGAAATCCGAGCACCACCTGAAATATCAGGGTACTAAGTGAGGTAGACACCAACATAGAGATGTCAATAGGGAGAAGTGCTGGGGTAAATGGAGAAAGTGACAAATGCAATAAGGACAGGGATGGGGCAAAAAGGGGTAAGGCCATCAAGAAATGGAGAGTAATGAGTACCAATGCCCGTAGTCTGGGCAACAAGCTCCCTGAACTGGTGGCCTTGATGGAAGAGAGATGCCTGGATATTGTAGCAGTCACAGAAACATGGTACACAGAGAACCATGTCTGGGATGTTAACATACCAGGGTACACAACCTACAGGAGAGACAGAGAGGGCAGAAGAGGGGAGTAGCTCTCTATGTAAGGGAAGGGATAAAAGCAACCAAACAAAAGAGTAAACAGGGAGGAGAGGAGGCACTGTGGGTCGCCTTAGAGACTGGAAATGGCACCACAATCCACACAGGGGTTGTATATAGACCCCCATGTCAGGGGGAAGGAATGGACAAATATATGATAGAAGGCATACTTAGGATGACAGAGAAAGGGGAGATACTGTTGATGGGGGACCTTAATATGCCAGATGTTAACTGGAGCACCTTTGCAGCAGCCACATCCAAAAGCAGGGCCATTCTTGATGCCCTTCAGGCGGCACGCCTCAGACAGCTAGTTTTGGAACCTACTTGTGAGGGAGCAATCTTAGACCTCGTACTCTCAAATGGGGACAGTGAGAGGATCTCAGTTCTAGAAGTGGGTAGCCATTTGGGAACAAGTGACCACCAAACAGTGTGGTTCATGATAAACTCAGCTACAAAGTCAAGCCATACAAAAGTGAGGGTTCTGTACTTCAGGAGGGCTGACTTTGGCAAGATGGGAGAGTGCCTTAGAAAAGCACTAGCAAACAGGCTAGAAGGAGGGGTGGAGCAACAATGGGGAAATATCAAAACTGCCATCACAGAGGCAACAAACTGCGTGAAGCAAATAAACAAATCAAAATGAAAAGAAAAGCCACTATGGTTCTCAAAAGAGGTGGCAGTGAAGGTTAGGAGAAAAAGATAGCATTTAGGAAGTATAAGAAAACACAGAAGGAGCAGGACAGAGAACTGTACCAACTAAGGCAGAAGGAAGCAGGGAGGGTAGTCAGAATAGCAAAGGCACAAACTGAGGAAAGGATAGCTAACTCAGTTAAGAAGGGGGATAAAACCTTTTATAGGTATATCAGGGAGCATAGAAAGACAAAGGGAGGGATAGTGAGGCTGAATAGAATGGATGGTGGGTGGGCAGAGGTGACAGTGAAAAGCAGGGATACTGAATGACTTCTGTTCAATATTCACAAAAGAGGAAGTGAGAGGTGCCAAATCCAATTAACAGAAGCACTCTGGAGAGGTCAATCCCAGTCCTTTCACAGAAAGGGTTCTGAAAAACTCCTAAAATTGAAGGTGGACAAGATGTGCAAATTCAAAAATTAGCAGAGCACTAGTGACACCACCGGCTACTGCACAACAAATCAGCAGGAGATGGCTACCGAGGACTGGAAGAAGGTGGATGTGATCCCCTTCACAAAAGTGGGACCAAGACAGAGGCAGGAAACTACAGACCTGTCAGTTTGACCTCTGTGGTAGGAAAGTGATGGAATCACTTCTGAAGGAAAAGAATTGTTGAGTACCTAGAGGCCAGTGGGGCACAGGACCCAGGCAGCATGGGTTCACAACAGGAAGGTCATGTCAGATGAATCTAATTGATTTCTTTGACTGGGTGACCAAAGTAGTAGACCAGGGAGGGGCTGTGGACATGGCCTACCTAGACTTTAGCAAGGCATTTGACACAGTCCCACAAAGATTAGTAGTTAAATTAACCAGCCTGGGAGTGGGTCCCAGGGTGTAGCCTAAAATAAAACACTGGCTGAACAACAGGACACAGAAGGTAATTGTAAATGGGTCACTCTGAAGAAAGGGGTTACTAGTGGGGTACCGCAGGGGTTCAGTACTGGGTCCTGTCCTTTTTAATGTCTTTATAAGTGACATTGCAGAGGGACTGGAAGGAAAAGTATGCCTCTTTGCAGAAGACACAAAGATCTGCAACAGGGTTGATTCACAAGGAGGAGTGAAAAGGATGAGAAGGACTTGGCAAGGTTGGAGGAATGGTCAGATGTATGGCAGCTTGGATTCAATGCAAAGAAATGTAAAGTAATGCACCTGGGAAACAAAAACCCAGGGGAAGATTACACAATAGGGGGGAGGTAGTAAAAACAACAAAAATGGAAAGGGACCTGGTGGTAATCATATCAGATGACCTTAAGGTTGGCAAGCAATGTGAGAAGGTGGTAGAAAGGGCTTGGGGTATACTGGGATGCATAGGGAGAGACATCACCAGCAGAAAACAGGAAGTTATTATCCCCCTGTACAGACAGTTGGTGAGACCCCATCTGGAGTACTGCATCCAGTTCTGGAGACCCAATCTCTGCAAGGACATAGACAGGATGGAGGCAGTTCAAGGAGGCAACTAAAATGTTGCAGGGTCTGCAAGAGAAGCCATATGAAGAGAGACTAAAGGAGCTTAATATGTATACCCTTGAGGAAAGGAGGGAGGGGCATGATAGAAATGTTTAAGTACCTCTGTGGAATCAACAAAGTCCAAGAGGGTAGCATCTTTCAGAAAAAGAGGAGTGCAAGAACAAGGGGACACAACCTGAAGATGGGGGGGGGGGACGGCTCAGAGGCAATGTGAGGAAGTATTTTTCAGAGAGGGTGGTGAACGCATGGAACAGCCTTCCTGAGGAGGTTGTGGGGTCTAAAACTGTGGGAGAATTCAAGAATGCATGGGACAGACATAAGGCAATTTTTGTGGGGGGTAAGAATAAATAGGCTATCGGTTAAATAGGATCTGCAGCTTATCTTCTAGGTAGGGAAATGGGCAGACTAGGTGGGCCAAGCGGTCCTTATCTGCCGTCAAAGTCTATGTTTCTATGGTAAGAGGCAAATTACCTCGAATCACACAGGCCTTCAAGAAAGCAAAGGTGGGATGCAAGAAGTTTGTTTATACTACAAATGTCCCATAACTCAGATCGTACCATGCAGTTCCATTGATAAGGCTGAAATATTGTCTCCTTCTCTGGTAAACAGATTATTCCTGTACCAGAGAGATGGACACTGCACCTATGATGTCATTTTTTACCCGCATGAAAATATGTATTTTTAAAATCATGTAAAGCCTGTGAAATTGATGGAGACAGCCTGTCTATAGAAAAACATATATATATATATATATATATATATATATATATATAGATATAGGCTAAGCTGTTATCTAAGTTGTCCGCACTATCCAATACTGATGGCATCACATCAGCTTTCCCTCTGTGCTTGACCCTGCTAAAGTGAGTATGAATTTTTGTACTTATTTAGCAGTAGCCAAAGATAGACAAGATGCTTAACAATATAATTAGGATATATTGGTATTCTGTGTTGATGGGTTTTCACTGATATAATGATTCTGGATAGAAAATGTCATATTGGAAAATCTTTGTCTTACTAACTGGAAACCGTGTATAATAAATTAGATTTTTTATTACAATTTTTCAAACTTGTGTATGACTCTCATTAGACTATATCAATAGTTCTAAAGTAACAGTACTATAATAAATAGTCATTCCTAACATTTTGACACCTGAAATGTCTCTTTTAGATAGACGCAGACTTGATCCCTTTAGACTTCTGTGTTAATAGTACTATCACTGGAGCCTTTTTCCCTTAGATAACTCCTACAGGCTAATAAGATGGAACAGTACAGCAATATAATTCACAACAGACAGTTGTAGATTATGTTGAAAAATACAGTGTTAGGATGGATTTGTCTCCCCCACCTTGTAACTATGGGTGTACAATGACACCTGATTCAGAGGTTCATTATTCTTACTGCAGTGAGAAGGTATTGCAGCTCCTTGTGCTTACTTGGGCAGATAGACATTATGGCCCAGATATTCAAAAGGTTTGCGCCATGCGCAACTCCAAAAATGCGCCATTCTGCGATATTCAGAAGGGGCCAGTTGCGCCACCGAAAACATGCTGAGCAACAGCGCAATGGAAATGAAGGCATGCGCAACCGAAGGGGGTGGGTCCATGCATAAAGTGCGCAATGCGATATCCGAACACTTGCGCAATGCGCGAGAGTGGCTCAGCCGGAAGTTGCGCAGTACCGGATTTGAGCCAAAATAAAAAGGCTCAAGGAAGCGGCGCAAGAACCCTAGCAGGCCGCAAACTGGGGGAGAGACAGAGAGAGAGAGAGAGAGAGAGACAGGAGCTGGAAGGGCAGAGAGGGACAGTGGGTCCAGGAGGACAGAGAGGCCAGTGGGGGGTGCCCGGTGCAGTGGAAGCAGCAGTGGGGGCAGCGGGGGTAACACAGGAACAGCAGCCGGGGGGGCAGAAGCCAGGGAGATGGACAGTGTCAGCTTCCACATGGAAGCTGTAATGAGGGGTGAGACACCATGCTGCAGGGGGACGTGGTCGGCGGTATGCCCCCGACAGGCGGTATCGTGCCCGCATCAGCTTCGAGCTGTACACAGACGTCGAGATTGTGGCCCGGTACCGCCTGAACAGGGCAATACTGAGACGGCTCTGCGAGCTGTGCAGTGATGTGATGCAGGCACCCTCACGACGGAGTCATGCTCTGTCCATGGAGACCAAGGTGACAGCCTGCATGTGCCTGCTCACCACGGGCACCTTCCAGAGGCTGACAGGGGACACCACAGGCATTACACAGTCGGCCATGTCACGCATCCTCACCCAATTCCTCAGCGCACTGCTGCCTCATGCTGCGGAGTACATCCATTTCCCCAGCACCGCGGCAGGCGTACAACAAACATGCAGGAGTTCCACAGGGTATACGTATGCCTGGCGTGCTAGGAGCCATAGACTGCACCATGTGGCCATTCGCCGCCACCAGCTTTAGCAGCCAGGCTTATCCCGGAACCGAAGGGCTTTTCAGTGTCAACTGCCAGGTGGTGTGTGATGCCACTGGGCGCATTATCAATGTCTGTGCCACACACCTGGCGGAGCACATGAGTGCCTTCATATGGCACCAGTCTGCACTGTGCCATCGATTCGAGTGGGAACATCCCCACGGGTCATCTAGTGGTGAGTACACATGTATGGAATGCAAACCCTGGGCAAGGTTGGGAATGACACAGGTGCCATGGTAGTGGCACACAAGGATATGGGCAATATGGACCTGACATGACACTGATCTCCACTATCTCCACACAGGTGACTGGATACCCACTCCGTCCCTGGCTGCTCACACCGTACCGGTGCCCCATGACCCCAGCACAGCTATGTTTCAATGAGGCACATGCCGCAACACGTAACATCATAGAGCGGGTGTTTGGGATGCTCAAGGCACGCTTCTGATGCCTGGACACCTCCGGCGGAGCCCTACAGTACAGCCCCCAAAAGGCCTGTGGGATATTCCAGGCCTGTTGCATCCTGCACAACATGGCCAAAGACCATGGGATAGCCGTACAGGTCCAAGAGGGGGACAGCGATGGGGACGCCAGTGGCGCTGGTGATGTGGGTGATGAGCAGCCCCCCCTAGGACGGAGGGACCCCTGACTGACCCAGCAGGCCCAGCTGCACCGGGACACCATTGCAGAAGAGCACTACGCCCAACACAGGTAAGGCAAGGGGACATGTGCATGCAACACTGTCCATGTGCAAACCACAGGCACACAGGGGAACACACCGTGCATGAAGGTCAGGGGAGGTGAAGGTTCCAGGCATACCAACACATCAGCAGAGAGGGGTGAGCACACATATGGAGACACACACACACACACCAGGCAGCATACATGGGCAGCAGCACAGCACTGCGGAAATGACATTGCCAACACACAGCACCACCTACCACCCCCACCACCTGGACTGTCCACGTACGTGTGTCAGGACCTGGGCACCCTTGCACCTTGGTGTACAGTGCAATGCAGGCATCATCATGCACACGAACCTGTGGACAGCAGTTGGGAGAGTGCGCAGGTGGTCCGTGTGTCAGCTTGGTGAGCAGAGCACCCAGCAGTGCACTGCCCACCATGACACACATTGCACACAGGGCAGCACCAGACAGGGCCTGCACTGGGAGACAGCTCAGTCAGGTAGCACTGTCCCACGGCCACCACGGATGCATGGGTGGCCCCGCCGTGGCCCAGCAGCACTGGCAGGCTGAGCAGGGGCCACATTGGGTGGCGCTGGTGCACCACCAGGGGTCCCACTGTGCTGACAGCGACCTTGCCCGCACAGGGGTCTGCATCCTGCCAAACAAACTTGCACCAGGGTGCTCGGGATCCCACAGCAGAACCCGGCGTCGACAGGCCTGGTGTCATGCAGCGCGGGAGCAGGGAGTGGAGAGTGCACTGTGTGGGTGTGGTACAGGGGCACCTGACAGTGTGCCAATCGTCATGACAGAGACCACTGCCTGGGTCCAGCCTGTCAATGGCAGCGGTCACATCCGTCCGCATAAGGACCAGCTCGGCTCGGTCCCAAGCACACTCCCTGCTATGCCACTCCACGGACACAGACAGTGCCTCCACGGACCTTGCAACCTGCCCCTGCAGCTGTACTGACTCCTGCAGCAGTCGGGTGTGCGCGTCCAATGGGTACTGTGCCCCAATGGTATCGTGACCCCCAGGGTGTGGACGGTCCTGCTGCACAGCACCCCTTGAGGGTGGGCGCTGTTCGCCAGGACCAGGTATGGGTGGATCAAAGGGCGGTGGACATGTGCCACTGCTTGACACTGTACCCCCAGACCTGGTGTGTGACTGCTGCTGCCGCCCCTCCAACTGCTGAACCCCCAGGTCCACCTGTTCCACCTCCATGCTGACAACAGTTCCAGACACCTGCACAGCCACTGGTGCTGCCCCACCGGTGCTGACAGGCACAGCCTGGGACTGTGCCAGCATGCTGGTACACAGGTGTGAACCAGGAAGGCCCAGGGGCACGTGCTGGCCTGCCAAGTGTCCGTCATGGGACACACACCTATCACTGCCCATTGCAGGCCTGCTATCATCAATGGTGCAGGTGCGTGCCACTGCCATAGGCACAGCATGCTGGCATACCTGCATGCCAGACTGCTGTGACACAGGCTGTGCACCCCCTGCACCCGTATCACTGACACCGGAGTTGTCGGCCCAGCCTGCATGCTGCTGCAGTGCCTGCAGGCTGGTGGCGGAGGTGGATGGTCCCTCCTCCACGTCCAGCAGGTCTGCCTCACTGTCTGGACCCACCACCACCACCGTCTCCTGCAGACAGACAGGATCTGTAACAGAAAGAGTACATGTGAGTGCATGTGAACAACAGCCCCAAACAACACCACCATGTCATACCGTGCAGTGATGGGCTTCCACCTGTCTGGAATCCTCCGCCAGAGTGCGCCCGCAATGGCACTTCGGCTGCATGGCCGTGACCAGTGTCTCCTCTGTAGGGGTCAGCTGCAACACCACTGGTGGGCCCCACCAGTGCCAGCACATACCGCCCTGAAGGCTGCCACCTTCTTCTTCAGCCTCCTGCGGTCAGTCCCATCTTCTTCCTGCATTCCTGCCGGGCGCTGGTGGCTTCGTGCAGGTTGACGGCCCGAGCTACCCCCTCCCATGCAGCTGCACGCTCCTGAGGGGTGCCCCTCTGTCCACTCAAAAGTGGCTCATCCTCCAGGTAGGCCTGGAAGAGGGCCTCTGTCTCTGCCGCGGTGAAGTTCGGCCTCCTCCTAAGACTGCCGTCCGCACCCTCAGCTTGGCTCTGGTCAGTCATGGTGATCTGTATGGGTGGAAGTGGACACCTGTCACTGTGCAATCGACAGCATTACCCCATGAGCATAGCTGCCGGCCCGGGGGGGGGTGCGGAAGCCCCCCCCGTTTCCTCTCCGCATGGCAGATACTGATAGAAAGGGTGCCCTTTGTCCCTTTCTAAGTGCCCTTTTCATGCTCAGCCCCCTCAGCCTTTATCATCCTCCGCCCATGAGCATTGTCCTGAGCATCACACAGCATGTAACTCACCTCTCACCTGCAGTAACCAAATCTGGCCAGCACAACCCACTGTCGCATTTTTATAGCGCAACACATGCAAATGAGGTGTGGCTCAACTTTAATGACATGCTAATCGCGCCACTGCGCCTTTGAATGGCTGATCGGATGATTTGCATATGTCGGCTGAATATCGCGTATTTGCGCTTTGCGCAATCTGGAAGGTCCGGCTGAGCCAATGGCGCAGGTTTGTGGCTGCGTGCCACACTGCATTGTGCATGCCGGACAGCTTACGCTGCGTCTCTGGCGCTGCAGACCTGCTGGCGCGATAAGCGCGGTCAAGCCATAGCCACCATTGTGCCAGATGGCGCTACAGCACTGGGCACTATAACTGCACTGTGGCACTACTGCGCGATAGTCCACTGTGGCTGGTGCGTATCTCTGCAGTCGTGCAGGATGCCTATACATCCGGTGGCGCTGTGCGTAGCCTTGCGTCATTGCCGTGACCTTGTGTATGGCCTCTGACCCCTGGTGCTGTTCGCATGCCATGTGTACGTCCCTATTGAGCTGTCCGGTGACAGCGCCATGTACAGTGACGGGGCTGCTTGAACAGCGCGATTGGAACCTGTGGTGGTCTGTTGCGCAACAACTCCCACGTGGGGTTCTCGGCGCAGCGGGCGCCATATTGCCTGCTGTAAAGTTGGTGCCATAGGCACGGAGAAGGGCAGTGTCCTGGAGCCAGCTGGAGGTGGCCAACCTGGTGGCCCTGGTGGAGCCCACTGTGAGGCACTGTATGGTGAGGCCTCCTCACCATGCCTAGGACACACATGTGGCAGCAAGTGGCCACTGACCTGGTGGAGGTCACTGGCCAGGGCGGTCAGCTGAGCAGTGCGGCACCCGGTACAGTGACCTCCGCCCGGAGGGCGGAACTTTGACGGCTGCGGTGGCGTGCCGGGCGGGCATAGTCCTAGGCCAGGTGAGTGTACCATCTATGCAGCTATATTCTCTGTAGGGGTGTGTGTGTGTGCTTGGGTGGCTGTGCATAGGTGCCGGCTCGGACACGGTTGGCTGTGTCAGTGTGTGCAGCTGTGCGATGGATGGTTATGGCTGTGTGGGCAGGCACTCTCACTGGGGCAGGGGGCACTCTGCTTTTGAGTCACACTGATGTTTGTCTCAACATATGTCTCCCACAGGGCGGATTTTGAGGACACGGGCGAGGGTGAGGTGGGCGTGCCAGCGCCGGTGCCAGGGTGTTGTGCCCCAACCACAGCAGCAGCAGCAGCAGCAGTGGCAGCAGCAGCGGCAGACCCAGCTGCTGGAGCAGTGTGAGTATCATTACTTCATGGATGCTATTGCATGCTGGGGGCAAGACCACCAGCCATGCACAACACAACCAAGGGGTGGTCATAATTCCACTATACAAGACACTAGTGAGGCCCCACACTGGGTACAGTGTACAGTTCAGGAGACCATACCTACGTATGGACATGGACTGGATAGAGAGGGTTCAGAGGAGGGCAACACGGATGGTGCATGGATTGCAGCACAAGTCCGATGAAGACAGGTTGAAGGAACTGAACATGTACTCCCTGGAGGAGGAGGGAGAGGGATATGATGGGGACATACAAGTATCTTACAGGGGGAACAGAGTGCATGACAACACTATTTTTCAGCGTAAAAGATGTTCCAGGACTAGAGAGCATGGGATGATGTTGGAGGGGGGACAATTCGGAGGAAACATGAGAATGAATTTCTTCACAGACCCGGTGGTGGACAAGTGGAACACCCTGCCAGAGGAAGTGGTGGGGGCTGACTTGGTCACGGGATTTAAGAATGCATGGATAGCCATACAGAAATTCTGGAGGTCAGGGGTAGGTGCAACAGACTTATAGGAAAACAGAGTGAACTTACAAGGTCAAATGGGCAGACTGGGTGGCCCATGGGCCCTTATCTGCCGACACTGTCTATGTATTTATGTATGCAGGCATGACACAGGTGACATGCATCACTGTGCAGTATCACAGCACGTCTGTGTGTACGTCACTGGTGGTCCAGGCATGCACTGGGCACATAGCTGTGTAACTGGCATCACACCGCGTTGCCACATCACTTGCAGCCTTGTTTGTGCTGTGATGGGCATGGGTAGTGTGTGTGTGCAGTGGTGCGCTTAGCTGGTGCTGCCTGTTTGTGATGGCCATATGCATGTTCACTGTGGGTGGGTGCATGCCATCACAGGTGCAGGACATTGGGCTATATGGCTTGCAGGTTGGGTGGTGTTCAGGGTTGTGGTCAGTCTCAGCCATTGACTGTGTTCCCATTTTCCTAGGCCTCGAGGTACTCAGGAGGATTTCGAGGGATATTAGGCACCTCACCCAGATTTCAGTGGAGAACCAGGTGATACTGCAGGCCACACAGCCCCATGGTTCCAGGAGATGGAGGCACAGGACGGGACACCAGCAGGGGGAAGACCGGCAGCCAGCTGAGCCATAGGCCACATTCCCTTCCCACTTCTCCCATCCCTATCACCCTGCCTTCCCTCTCCAGGTTTTATTCCTCCCCTTGAACACCCCTGCCTTTTACCCATCCCCCCCCCACTTGTACATAGTTTCACCTGTTTATATGTTAATCTTTTAAATATACATTTCTATTTTGATACGACTGCTGTGTTGGTCTCTGATTTGCAACTGGCTATGGGTGCTCCATTGCAGGGGTGTACATGCCATCTGGGCTGGTATGGTCCTGGCTATATATGTGTGTGTGTGTGTGTGTGTGTGTGTGTGTGTCCATGGGGAGGTATCACCGGCATGGCATTGACTTTCTGTTGGTCTTGCCGTCTGCTGCCACCCACTGCTGGGTGCACAAGGTGGGTCTGGCTGGTATGCTTCTCTGCAGCATGGGGTTGACGTGTGGCAGGGGGGATGCATGGTGTTTCCTGCAGTGCCAGTTACTGCACATGAGCGGTGTCTTGGGGTCACGGTGCAGGGTGTGCTGTGCGTATGGGGGGCTGATGTGCACTGTGGTTGTCAACCCCCTGTGTGTGGCACTCTCCGCCTGCCAGTGGTTGTGCTGGGGTGTCATGGCTCTGCTATGCTTTGTTGGCTTGTCCCCATGGGCACGTGGATCTTCCGTCCCACCCCCAGTGATGCTGTTCTTGGGGTGTGCAGGTGTGGTGTGGGTTCTGCAGTGTGTTCCTGTGCCCATGTGTGGCATGGCTGGCGGTGGGCCCCAGCCTGCCTCCCTGGATGTGCAGTTCCATTGCTCTGGGGGCTGTGCTTTCGCGTATGGCAGCTCTGGACTGCTCAGCTGAGCTTCCCTGGTTGCGCCATAGCGCAACATTTTGGCTCAGCTTCTCCTTCCTGGTTGCGCGATGGCGCAGTATGTGCGATATTGAGACATTGGTTGCTTGCGCAATTTGCTCTGCTCCATGTTTGAATATCGCACCTGTTGCGCATTTGCGCAACTGGTTTGCGCTTGCTCCTGCTGTTGCGCCAGTTTTGAGCGCAGTTTGAATATCCAGGCCTATGTGCACAGAGTAATGTTTAAACATTAGGGTTAACCTAATAAACTTATATCTCTACTTGCAGCAAATATCTAATTATTCTTTCCACTATACTTTATATATGACTTGATCAGTCATATTTGCAGGATTCTTTTGCTAATTTCTTTATCTCAACACATAACCTTTCAGAGAGCTAAAAGACCAAGATAGTTCTCTGTCCTGTGTGATGTCTTGTCACACTACCCTGCCACCTTGAGCTCATCAGTTATAATAACCCCAAGGTCTCTTTCCTTTTTAGTGACTGTCAGTACTTCTTCCCCTATTTTATACACTGCCCCTGGATTTCTGTGCCCTAAGTACATGATGTTGCATTTTTTTGTTTTGAAACCTAGCTGTCATACCCTTGACCTCTCATAGAAACAGAAGTATTGATTTTGTTGGTAGAAAATGACCATTAAGCACATCTAGTCACCCATTATCCCTACTTATTCTATAATCACTGACACTAGTTGATCATAGATGGTCATCCCTCCTGTTCCTCTACCTAATATGCCCTTGTACCTATCCCATGCATGCATGAAGCTCCTCACAGTCTTTGCTCCCACTGCTTCCTCTGGCAGGCTGTTCCAGTCATCCACCACCCTTTCTGTGAATAAGTATTTCTGCACATCTCCCCTAAGCTACCCCCTTAGCTTCATTGCATGCCCTCTTATTCTAGTGCCTTCCTTTCTCTGAAATAAACCATCCACTTGTCCCTTGCTCACTCCTGTGAGGTACTTGTGGGTTTCAATCATGTCATTTCTCACTTTACTGTCTTTTAGAAAGTACATGTTGAGTTCCAGCAGCCTTTCCTATTATGGCTTCTCGTGCAACCCCCTTACCATTTTGGTTGCCCTCATCTGTACTGCCTCCACCCTTCCAATGTCTTTACAGAGGTGCAGCCTCCAGAACTGGACTTAGTACTCCAGGTGAGGCTTCACCAGTGAGTAATACAATGACAGCACCACCTGCCTTCTCCTGCAAGAAATTCCTCTATCAATGCACCCCGGTTTCCTGCTACCCTTTCCTACTGCTTTGTCACACTGCCCAGTTTCCTTGAGGTTACTAGATATGATGACCTCTAAGTCTCATTATTGCTTATTGGCTGTATGCTCCACTCTCCCCATCTTATGCACAACTTCTGGGTTCTGTAGCTCTCAGTGCATAACCTTGCACTTTTTGTCATTGAGACCCAGCTTCCACCCCTAGACTATTACTCTATTTTTCTTAGATCCCTTTGCATTCTCTGCATCCTGTCCCGAGTGCCAACCCTGTTGCAGATTGTTGTATTATCCACAAAGAGACATAACTTACCTTAAGTTCCTCTGTAATGTCACTTATGAAAACATTGAAGTGGACCGATCCCAACAGCAAAACCCTGTGGCACCCCACTATTCACTCTCCTATTGTCTAAATGGCTACTGTTTACCACCACGCTTTGCCTCCTGTCCCTTAACCAGTTTGATACACAGCTTGTTACTTTCTTCCCCACCCTCAGGTTGCTTAGTTTCTTAACTAGTCTCTTTTGCAGAGTTTTCAAGTTTCTCATGTCTCTGCTAATTCTCATCACCCTCTCTGGAGTATCCACCCTATTGCAGATTTTGGTGTCATCTGCAGAGAGGCATACCCAAGATTGGTACTTTCAAAACTGGGCTCAGATCCTTCCTTGGCTCTAAAATGACTTGTACCTGCCTGCACTAATGTGGTAATACCCCAGCCTACAGTCTCCCAGTACCTACCCCCTCCTCAATTATCATTCCAATTAACACCACCTTCCTCCAGACCCCCTTCCCCTATCCCCTTGTAATTAGCGATGTCTCCTCATGGCTGAATACCCCTTCCCCACCTCTGATGATGCCACCTTTTGGCTGACCCCCCCAACCCCTCTCTTTCTTCTAATCAAGATTGTGTTAATATGTACTAAATAGATGTATATAACCTCAAAGTTTTACTATTACTACCTGTGTATATGCTTCAATGTTCTTTACTGTCAACCTTGTATTTTTTTTTTACTGTAATGTCTGTTACTCAACAATTGATGTGGAACCTTTGAAAATGAGTCCTTGACTCAAAAGTATTAATCCCAAACTGAAATAAATAAATAAATAAATAAAATACATTCCCTCCATTCTTCTGCAATGTTGCTTTTGGAGACATTGAGTAGATTGGTCCTAGTACTGAGCCCTAAGGTACCCCTCTGGTCACTAACTCCTCATTAGAGTAAGTGCTGTTTACCACCACTTTTTGTTACCTATCCATCAACCAGTGCTGTACCCAGTTTTCCACCTTGTGTCCCACCCCCAATCTGCCAGTTTCTTTATGAGCTTTCTATGCAGTATGGTGTCAAAGGGCTTACTGAAGTCTAAGTATGCCACATCCACTGCCCACCCTGATCTAGTTCCTGGTCATCAAGTTAAAGAAATCAGTTCCATCTGACAAAACCTCCCACATGAATCTGTGCAGCCTCGGGTCCTGTAACCCAAAGGATTCAAGATATTCCACTAGCCTTTCTTTTAATAGTTGTCTCCATTAAAAAATGCTGAAGGTTGAGTATCATTATTACCTCATTTCATCTCTAGGACGTTATTTCTTTGAGTATACAATCCTTTACAATTGTTTGTTGTTTATATTACAACTGGGCAGTGAAAAGCATCTGTTTTTTTCACAGCTTTTAAACAATGTAAGAGTTAATGACACAAGTGTGCATTTCATTTTCCTAAATGACTGGTACTCTGAGATGTGGGTGTCAGCTACTTTCAGTTCACTGTGTTAGCATGGAGTTTCCAAGATGGAAGTCCTTCCACATGTAGTCTCCATTTAAGGCTTCAGGTGTGATGAGTTCTTTGTTCCTTATTTAAAGCAATTAAAAATAGTTAAAAAGCACATTGATCAAGGCTGGCCCACTGGTGCAGTGGCAAGGCATCTGTCTGCAGTGATGACAGCCCAGGTTCAGGGATGGATTCTGGAGTCAGAGGCCAGCCAGAGGGAGAAGGATTGAGCATCTTAGGAACTGCTCTCCTTCTCCAGGGGGAGGGGATAGAGTGTCCAGCACAATGTGGGCCTCTGGGAAAGACGAGGGGTACCACCGTGGCTGGCACCACACATCTTAAGGTGGGTCAAATGCTGGCAGCATTGCATGTCTCAGCCCCCGGGGAAAAATAGCTGCAAAAAATTCCAGACACCAATGATGGCCACCATTTCCATTGCTGCTCCTGCTCAGACAATGGACCACTGGGGAGGGCCCGCTCCTGTGACCCCATCTTGGGGGCAAGTCAGGACTAGACATCTGCATTTCCTGGAGGAGCAACCACCTGGTGGCTCCTCCCAGGGGGATAATCCTGGGGATGGCTGTGGCAAGCAGAACGGGAGACCAGAAACCACGTAGGGGGCAGAAGTTGGAAAAAAAGCACATTTATCTGTAAATGTGATCAGTTTCTAATATTTTAGTTCACTGTGTGGGGATATAAAGTGCTTTGTATGAGTCAATGCTTGATTTCACTAAATACTTGATGTAACAGATTTGGTTTTGGCCTTGTTCATTCCCACCCCTTGGAAGAGACATGGAAGAATTGAAGGCCCTGAGGGTGAGAAGAGTGCTGAGGAAGGAGCAGGAGGAGGAGGGGAAGGGAGGATGGAGGAGAAGTGATGGCTAAGCACTGGTGGCTGTGCATGTAGGCAATTTGTAGAAGTGTATTCCTGCCCACTAAACCATGGGTGGGGCCCTCCAATTCACTGTGCAGTGATATAAAGTGCTTTGTATGAGTCACTGAATGCTTGATGTCACTGAATGCTTGATGTAACATGTTTGGCTTTGGTCTTGCTCATTCCCACCCCTTGGAAGAGCAGTGGAAGAATTGGAGGCCTAAAAATAAGGTTTGTAACCACCTCCTCCAACTCATGGAGAGTGTACCTGGTGGCACTCAGGAGAGGAAAATCCCCATTTACAGAGGAAACCTCTCAGAAACCATGGCCACCAGGCTGCCTTTCCTCTGGGTATGCTAAGAGGATATGGAATAAAAAGCTGAACGTAACACATGCTCATGATCAGGGATATAGGTTTTGAAACAAGATGAAGCCCATCTTCCCAGTTGTTTGATGATGTGGGCTGGTACGTTCTTCCTGGATGCAGATGTTGCAGCTCCTATGTAGAAGGAGTGTCCTGAAAAAGGGTATACTGATGGCACAGTGATGCAAATGCCATGAAGACCATCACAATGACATTTTCAGCAGTTTGCTGTGGTGGTCTGCAGGTATTCGGACACTGCTGCCACCACGGTGTTTGCCCCACTTCCAGAACTAACTCCAGCTGAAGTTAGTAATCTTTAGTGTGGGGGATGCAGAGGGCAGAGCCCCCACATGGGGGGTGTGGGGGACAAAGCCTCCCACAGAAAACACTTGTTTCCCCAGTGACAGCACAACACCGATTGGTGGTATTGTGCCGTTGCTGTGCCAACGGTCAAAAAATTTCTTGTCGCTGCAGCATAGTGAAACCCTGCAAAAGATATGGATTGTATCCGAGGTGCTGAAGAATAAGTCTGACTAAGTCCATGAATTCCTTAGTGGGTACAAGTAGCAGGAAAGGATGTCCTTGCCGTCATAAGGTCTGGGAGCCAGAAGACACTAGTTCAGTCCAAACTATTGCCAAACCCAAGCACAAGTGAGACAATCGTGGAGACATGCATTCATGGAGACTCACTATTAGCTAATGGAGAAAGTTATTTTGACTGTACAAGAGACAGAACAGCCAATGAAGGTGGGACTTGTACTGTACCAGGGCCACCTGTCTTGGTTGTAATAGGGCAAGACTTTCCTGACTTTGACCACTTAATCATAACCAACCCCACCCTGGGTGCCGTTACTACCAGGGCACAAGCTGCTCAAGAAAGAACATTGGGGACAGCCAGAGGGTGCTGTGCTGAAGATGGCTGCTTGATTCTTCATCTCCCTGGATTCACCAAATATCATCATCCATCCTACAGATTCCAGACTTCCTACCTTTACCAACATCTGAGATCTTACTATATGTACATCGCAGAACAGCTCTGGTACAGTATTTTTATTGCCTCATAATTACTGAACGAGTTATCTACAGCTTTTCAATTTCTCTGTTAAGGCCTACAACAATGGCAGACCAATCTCCACGTAACAGTTCTCTTAATAGAGTGGAGGCAATGTTTCAGCAACTAATAAGTGAAATCAATGTATTAAAATTGCATCTCAACAAAATATCAATAATATGCAGGCACTTGATCAAAAATCAGTGCTACTGATGTTAAAGCATCTCAAAATGAAGATTCCATTAACACATTACAGGCTACCATCAGGGAGCAGGACAGAGTTATTAGGAACCTTCAGGACAAAATAGATGATATTGAAAATAGAAACAGACATAACAACCTTAGATTTCTCGGATTTCCTGAAGGTGTTGAACTAGGAGACACCAGTGCTCTTCTAACTCATGTACTTCCTTCTTTGCTTAAATTACCAGCCAGCAAGACCTAATCATCGGGAGATCTCACACTATATTAAATCCGAGGCCTGGACCCGACCAGAAACCCAGGCCCATCATTGCCAGATTTCTAAACCACGCACATACTGAACTGATTCTTCAAAAGCGAGGCAATTAGATGCACTTACTCCAAGAAAACAGAATCCTAATTTTCAGAGACTATTCTAAAGAATTATCTAACAAACAAAAGCTTACAACCCATTAAAACAATCCTTCATCAGCGTGGAATTAAGTTTACACTCGTTACCCTGCAACAATGCGTCTTTTTTGAATGATTCTTCCAGAGATTTCAGTACCCCAGAATTTCTCTCTGAATTTCTGAATTGGACACAGTCCGCACTTACATTGCCTTGCGATGCTAATGCAGCTCGTTCCTGCTCCAGCACAAAAGCCACTGCAATTACAATGTCTTGCCCTTCCTGCTGAAACTGTCCTTCAGGTCCCTGGGAAATCTGCAGCCATCATATCTGCCACTGTAGCTCCTGCCAGAAGCTCCGCGCATACAAGAAAAAAAAGCATCTGGTTCTTCTCTAAATAATAATACCTGCTGTTTAAATAATATTTCCACCTCCAGCTTCCCATGTGGAATGTCACATCAGTTTTTCTACTCCTCTTACCTTGTCTAACAAATTCTCCCACTCCAAGAAGATCTGCTCCAAGAAGAGCTGCACTCATCTCTGGAGGATCTGAGACAGACTGTATCTGACCCTTTACTCAAGACCAGAAGAAGCTCTCAATGGTAATGACTCTCCCGATTCTTCCTGGGCTGATCTTGTGTCCAGCTCTCCCTTTAAATCATCTGAACCACCCAAAAAGAAAAGGAGAAGAAAATCGAAGAGCAAGGCTACCTGAGGCTTTTCCCACTAAAAAAAAAAAATTTGTAATAAATACTATGGCCCATAATTAGATGTGATATAGCAGTTTCTCACCAGAATCCCTCCTCTTCACACCACCTCACTCAATTCCTTTGGTACATTTACCGTAAGCGTAGTCTCTATCGCACCCAACAGGTTTGGAGCACTTAAATGCAGTAAATCGCTATCGCTGCTGAGAAGCCTGTATCTGTCTGTGGGAGGTGAGCCAATTGACACTTGAGGTATTTAATCCATGCGGGAGTTACTCTCAATGTATTCAATGGAAAAAAAAATAAATGAGAGAAAGAATAAATATTACAATGTTTGTAAGATCTCTTCTAATTAATCCTTGTGTGGTGCCAGACATTAGTATATATAATTGCTATTTACACTCTAATTTTTCATAAGCTTTAGTGCCACCATGTGGTCAGGTGCATATATACATTTATTGAGTTCTGTATTTCATATTAGTGTGCCCTTAACCCCTACTATGATAGCATTTTTCCACATAAATCCTATCATTTGGAATGTGGAGGATGATTAGACAAATACTCTAAAATCATTTACTTATTTAATATTTATTTTGCATCACTTCTGGTATGTAGTGCATCAGGTGCATTCCCATTATATCTCACAGATTTTGCACCAAAGTATGCTTCCAATTGTAATTCTGTACATTGAGTTTTTCCACCTTTTCACATTATTCTTCATCCCATTTTCTTCCAAATCATTGGAATTTATAAAAATGATTCCACAATACACTGATGCACTATGAAACTATAGTATATACTGCATTCCCTAACCTAGCTTATGTGGATTAATACACATCGGGCATCCTTTTATCTGGCTCACACTGTTTCAGCATTATCTGCCATCATGTTGGTATACTTTATTTAATATTGGACTTATTGCTAGGTCCAAGCTAATTCATTATGTTTGGAATTTAATACTATTACATAATTATCCTTTTTTATTTTGTAGAATGATGTTTTGTTTTTTTCCAGGGTAATGCTTTAATTACCTCAGCACAAATCTCATTTACACTTCTTTAATATACTGTTATATAAAGTTTAGTATCTTAAGATTATAGGGTAAACCGTATCTTGAGATTCACTAATTACTCTACATGCCTAGTAGTGTAGAGTGAGAGTCCTGGTATATTTACCGACTCTTATTGCTCTGCATTTCATGAAAGTTTCAAATTAATATTCTTGTTACTGAGTTTATACTAACATTTGTTGGTTCTAATGTTTAATTACTTGATATTCCTATCTCTATACTCTCCCTCTGAGACAAAATGAATACAAATACTCAATCATCTCGAACCCATACAAGTTAAGGGCCCAGCATACATTTGTTTATTATATATATTTACCTTTGAATCTGTGACATCCTCCAAATTAATGGTACTGAGTCCTCATTCCTATTTGTAACTAATTACCTTATATCCTAGTACCATGAGTGATCTAATCTTACATTCATGGAATGTCAAGGAACTCAACTCGACTTGTAAACGTAAGCAAGTACTTACCTATCTTAAAAAGCATAAAACACATATTGCTTTCTTACAAGAAACTAAACTTTTATCAGAGGATGTTGACAGACTTAAAAGGGACTGGGTCAGTTAAGTATATGCGTCATCTTCTCCATCCAAAAAACATGGGGTTGCTATCTTAATACATAAATCTCTTAATTTGCCACCCATAAAAATCATTAGAGACCCAGATGGTAGGCGGATTATAACCCTATTAAACACCACAGCAGGTCCGCTTATGTTTGTGAATGTATATGCACCCAACTTTGATTCACCCATTTTCTTCCATAATCTATCCCAACAAATTATGATTAATAATAAAAATAATTCACCTATTCTTATTGGTGGTGACTTTAATTTAGCACTACAAGCATATTTAGACAGAAGTAACTCATCCAATGATGCCCACCCCATAGTATTAATGCTCTAGCAATGCTTATGAAGGATTTAGGTCTCTCTGACATTTGGAGACTACATCATCCCAGACAACGAGATTACACCTTTTATTCCTCTTTACATAAATCATATAGTAGGATTGATTATTGGTTCTCTTCTCCCCTCATTACTGAAAAAATTATTGATATATCGATTCTCCCTATTGTTCTATCTGATCATTCCCCTATCAGTTTGCATTTACTCTGGGGTCCACCTTCTTTTAAATCCCCATCTTGGTGTTTAGACCCACTTTTACTCAGAGACCCTGAATTCACACCTTGGATTAAAACCCAGATTCAAGATTTTCTTTCTATTAACGATACTCCAGATATGTCTCAAGGTACTATCTGGGAAGCATTAAAAGCCACTATTAGAGGTAAAATTATTAGTTATGCAGCGCACAGAAAGAAATTAAGAGAACAACAATTAGCTAATTTAGAAAAATCCCTTAAAGAAAAAGAAACCCAATACTAAGGCTACTCCCCTCCAGATGAGGGGAGTAGCCTTCTAAGGGGGAGGGAAACAGACTGGAGTGGAGGTTTCAGGAGGAGGGGAGGATGGAAGTATAAGGAATCTGGGTGGGGTTCGACAAAAAGGATCAGGGATAAGGGGTGGGGGTTAGTGTTAGTAAATGCCAGGAGCTTGGGAAACAAGTTGCCAGAGTTCCAGGCCATGCTGTTCGAGGGGGTGGATGTGGCGGCAGTCACAGAAACGTGGGCCAACAAAAACCATGACTGGGACCTAAATGTACGGGGGTACACTATGCTTAGGAAGGATAGAAAGGAGGGCAGAGGGGGTGGAGTGGCTATGTTCATTAGAGATGACATAGAAATTGCTATGGTAGAAGAGGCAGAGGAAACGTGGAGCCTTATGGGTCACCTTGATCCCAGCAGGAGATAAGGTCAAGCTGGGGTAGCATATAGGCCACCGGGATGAGTGATGTTCTAGAGGATGGTTTGCTGGACAACATCATTGCCCAGTGTGGTCCAAAAGGGGAAGGAGTGGTGTTGATGGGGGACCTTAATATGCCAGGTACAAACTGGGGAACCATGTCCTCTAAGGTGGCCAAGGAGCAGAGGCTGCTGGATGGCTTCCAGGATGTGTTCTTAACACAGCATGTGATGGAGCCCACAAGGGAGGGGCATGTCCTGGATGTGGTTCTGGCAGATGGGGATCTAGTAAGGGACATGGTTGTACAGGACCCCCTGACTGGGAGTGACCACAATACTGTCTGGTTTCAAATAAGCATTGGGGGAGTGGGGGTGAGATCTAGGACACTGGCAGTGGACTTCAGGAACGGCAGACTTTATGGGCATGGGAAATATTCTCAAGGATCACTTGAAGGGATTACCTCAACAACAAGTGTGGAAAGGAGATGGGAGGTCATAAAGCGGGACTTCATGAGGCAGTCAGGATCTCGCTAAGTTGAGCAGTAAGGGAGCAAGGTCACATAAACCATGCTGGTGGTCCAGTGAGGTCCAGGTAGCAGTCAGAGAAAAGAAGGCGGCTTACAAAAAATATAAAACAACAAGAGGGGATAGGGATAAGGAAATGTACCAGCTTGCATCTAGAAAAGTCACCCGGATGGTGAGGGGAGCTAAGTCCAGTAAAGAGCAACGGCTGGCACAGGGGATACATGGAGGGGAAAAGGGGTTCTTCCGGTACATTGGGGAGCGGAGAAAAACTAAGGGCCATCTCAGCAGATTGAGATCAGAAGGAGGGTGGGTGGATTGGCGAGGGACCAGCAGAGGTATTAACGAGTACTTTGCCTCTGTGTTCACTAGGGAGGGGGATGGGATATCTACAAAGCAAGGCACAAAGGGGATAGAAGCGGCAGGGAGTGGGATCAGGGGAGCAACAGAAATGGAGCAAAAGGGAGGGAAAGGTACCCCAGGGGTGTCACATCTGGATAAGGATAAAAAGACCAGTAAGGTGGAGGAGACGGATGATGCCATCCCCACCAAAAGGGTGTGGTTTGCCCTCAAGGCCCTAAAGAAAGACAAATCTCCTGGGCCGGATGGCATTCATCCGAGAGTACTATGGGAATTGGCGGACATACTGGCTGCACCCCTGGCGGAGCTTTTCAACAGGTCACTTGAGACAGGGAGGGTACCTAGGGATTGGCGAGAGGCACATGTGGTACCAATCCATAAAGGAGGGTTGAAGGAAGTACCAGGAAACTATAGACCCATCAGTTTAACCTCGGTGGTGGGAAAATTAATGGAGAGTATACTAAAGGAACGATTGGGGGTTTACTTGGAGGAGGTGGGAGGTCTGGATAGTCGGCAGCATGGGTTTGTGCCAGGTAGATCATGTCAAACCAACCTTGCGGAGTTCTATGAATGGGTAACATCAGAACTGGACAGAGGTAAGCCTGTGGATGTATTATTCTTGGACTTCAGCAAGGCGTTTGACTCTGTCCCCCACAATGGTCTGGTGGAGAAACTGATGGGGTTAGGAGTAGGCCCTTTGATGGTCAGATGGATTGAAAACTGGATAGCTGGACGCACTCAGAGAGTAGTGGTCTGTGGGGAGCTCTCGAACCCTACAGAGGTTGGTAGTGGGGTACCACAGGGCTCGGTCCTGGGTCCAATCCTGTTTAATGCATACATATCAGACATCAGGGATGGTATAGGGTGTGAAATGAGTCTCTTCAGGATGACTCCAAGATGGGAGCAGTAGTTGAGGGAGAAGAGGGAGGTTGGCCCTGCAGGGGACCTGAACACCCTGGAAAGCTGGGCTCACACATGGAAATTAAATTTCAATATCACCAAGTGCAAGGTGTTGCATCTTGGTTGGGGAACCCAAACACAGGTACACCCTGGGAGGGGAGGTGCTGGAAGCCTCAACAGGGAAAAGACCTAGGGTCATGGTGGATACATGTATGAATAACACTGAGCAGTGCAGGAGAGCAGCTAGCAAGGCAAACAGGATGTTGGGATGCATAGCAAGAGGATCACCTCTAGGAGCAAGGAAGTGATTCTGCCGCTGTACAATGGACTGGTTAGACCACACCTTGAGTACTGTGTACAGTACTGGAGACCACACTTGAAGAGGGACATACAGCTCCTGGAGAGGGTACAGAGGAGGGCAACAAAGATGATACGAGGCTAGGATTTGACTTACGAGGACAGACTTGAGGAGCTCTGCCTGTTTTCATTGGAGGAGAGGAGAGAGACAGGGGGACATGATTGAGGTCTTCAAGTACCTCAAGGGAATAAATAGGGTAAACATGGAGGGATCTTTAGACTAAAGCAGGAGGCATCACCAGAGGGCATGGTTTGAAGTTGGAAGGTGGAAGGTGAAGGGGAAAAGAGGAGGAGGTTTTTCACTGAGAGGGTGGTGGATCCTTGGAATGCTCTGCCTGGTGAGCTGGTTCAGAGATCCACAGTGGAGAGCTTTAAGAGAGGTGGGACAGACACAGAAAGTGGATGTATCAGATGATGGCCTGTCCCGGGGGGGTGGGGATGGATGATAGGGGTTTCTGGAGCACAAGGGATGGGAGGGTCTCGGCACCCAACTAAGGATCTAGGTTCGAGCAGACTTGATAGACCATAAGGCCTAATCTGCTGGCAAATAGTATGTTAGTATAAATTAAATAAACCCAATCATAATTCACAGCTTCATCTGGAAATTCTACAATTAAGAATTAAAATTAACGAGTTGATATCCAGGAAAGCTGAACTTGCCCTTTTTAGGATTAAACATGGTTATTGGGAGCAAGGGGATAAATGCGGAAAGTTGCTCTCTTACAAGCTAAAAACTCAACAGATGCAGAGACATATAGCAGGTCTAAAAGATCCATCAGGTCAGACACACACAGACAACCTTTCAATCAATCGTATTATGCAATCCTTTTACCATCAACTATACTCGCAACCTAATACTACAAATCCCAACCTAATACAACATTTTTGGAAAATTGAATCTACCCACCTATCCCCTCAGGACAAAGCTGTGCTTGATAAACCAATCACTTTACAGGAAATCCAACTGCTTTATCATCATTAAAACGGTAAAGCACCTGGCAGTGATGGGTTCCTATTGATTTTATAAAACCCTATCTGACATTCTTTTGTCCTGTATTAGTCAATGTATTCCAAGAAGCAACCTTAATAAAGAAACTCCCATGCACAATAACAGAAGCCATCATAACTGTCTTACCAAAAAAAGACAAAGACCCTTTACTTCCTTCAAACTATAGACCGATCTCACTTCTTAATACTGATGGAAAAATCTTTGCCAAATTATTAACTCTCCGCTTAGAATCTTTAATGACTAAACTCCTCCATACTTCTCAATCAGGATTTATCAAAAATAGAAACAGTTCCTATCATCTTCGCTCATTACTCAATTTAATTCACAAAGCAAAAACTCTTAAAACCCCTGCAGCTGCAATAGCCATTGACTTTGAGAAAGCATTTGACTCTCTCAATTGGGAATATCTATATCAGGTGCTATCTCATTTGGCTTTACAAATAATTTTTGTGCTTGGATTCAATTATTGTATACCTCCCCTTCAGCTCGGGTTCTCATGAACTCTATTTTGTCCCCCTCCTTTTACTTAGCAAGAGGCACCAGACAAGGATGCCCCTTATTGCCTTCATTGTTTATACTTGCCATGGAACCTCTTTCTGCATCCCTACATCAATCCGGTACAATTAAAGTCATTACTATTGGTAACTCTCACTATACTTCACTCTCATATGCAGATGATCTCCTTATTTTACTTGAAAACCTCAAAAGTTCTGGGCAACCTTTAGTTAAACTACTGAATGACTTCACCTCCCACTCCGATCTAGCTCTAAACCTTAACAAATCCGAAATGCTACCACTGAATACCCTTTGTAGTCCCCTCATGAACAACTCATTAGGCTTTTGTTGGACCCCCCAAGGTATATCTTATCTTGGCATTCAGATCACCCCGACATTGAATAAATTATGGGATGCTAATCTTTCCCCTCTGTTAACCAGTATCCAAACAACACTTGATAGATGGAAGCTACTTAAACTTTCTTTTAATGGTAAAATTTCCGTCATTAAAATGTCAATAACTCCTAAAATATTATACCTATTTTCCAATATCCCTTTGATACTTCCCTCTAGTTTTCTTACCAAAATAGACAAAATTATTGGCAGCTTCATGTGGGAAGGCAAAATACCTAGATTTAGTCGTAATAAACTTAGATCCCATTGGTCAAAAGGTGGCTTTGGCCTTCCTTGGTTCCAAGCCTACTTATGGGCTTTCTGTACATCTCAAACAATTAAATGGTTTAACAAACCCAACATCAGTCTCCTTTATGGGTCAATATGGAAACATCCTTATGTCCTGGTAATGTGGTGACTTCTTTCCTTTATAACACCTTACCTCTTCTTTAAAGTCTCACCCTACCATAGCTGCTTCTATATTCTATAGGAAAATCATTCACAAGCATATTAAATCTAACCCCAAACCCTTAGCTTACCCTCCCATCTGGGGTAACCACCATATATCTCTTGATAATCACCCCATTTTTTGTCGTACCTGGAATAATAAGGGTATTCTCTTTTTGCAGGATATACTTGAACCCAAGTCATTAAAGTTAAAATCTTACACCAACCTACGAGGCATATGGAATCTTCCCCAGCAGGATTTTTGGAAATATCTACAGCTTCGTACCGCATGCAACTCTTACCTCACACCCTTCTCTATCAATTCTCTGTATGATAAGCACATCTCTAAATGGATAAAACAACATCCAATTTAAATAGCACTGTTTACAAAGATATTTGTGATATCCTTCCTGACTACTCTGCCAATGCTAAAAACAGATGGAGTACTTTGCTACAATATAATATCACCAATGCACAATGGTCCAGATTTTGGCTTTCCTGTCACAAATCTTTTAATGATAAATGCAGTTCCCTCATTCAAACCAAGATCCTTCATTTGTGGTACAGAACTCCTGTTGTATTACAAAAAATGGGTTTATTGAACAATAACAATTGCTGGCGCTGCAGTTCCCCAATGGGGATTTATTGCATATCTTATGGCACTGTCCCCTCATACAAAAGATTTGGCACTGTACTCACAGATTTGCAATGAAAGTGGTAGGTCAACCTTTTACACTAGACTCTAAACATTGCATTCTTGGTATTTTAATCACCGTTCTTATAAAATTTCATAATACATGAGCAGATGGTTAAATATACTCTTCCTTCAAGTTAACGCACAATCCTCATGCATTGGAGAGCCAACATAATCCCTAACCTTCCCGGTATCATTAACCAACTATTGCAATATGCCTCTCTGGACCGTATGACATATATCTTGTCTGACCGACTCATGTTATATAACAATTGTTGGCAGGGCTTTTTTAATTTTTTGGAATCAACTAAATCTTCCAACACCAATGTATGGACTTAATATATATGGATTTTCACCTTTTACTGATACATCATTGTAGTCTCGCTTTTTTCCCCTTTTTTTATAGTTTCCCTCTCTCTCTTCTTAACTTTCTTATATATCTTTTCTTTCCTATACTCTATTCTCAATTGTTCTTTATTACTCCACAATCCTTTTACGAGTGTACTTTTTTCCCTTTTGCAGCATCATATATAATTATGTAACATTTTAATATAAACCGTATCTAATCATACTATCCGCTTTAAGTTCACTACAAATGTCAAGTATATGCTAATTACATGACCTGTATTGTTTACTATATTTTAAACCAAAAGCTCATTGTATTATTGTAGCAATGTTCTTATTATATGCTGCCTCAATTTCTTTAAAAAAAAAAAATCCTCACATTGTACTGTACTGTAAGAAGTTTGTCTGTATATCTTTTGAAAAATTAATAAAAAAGTTTAACTGCAAAAAGAAAGAACATTGGCACAGATATGCCCATTTGATGAGGACATTTATGGTACTCCTGGGAAGGACAGAAATTCAAGAGGCAACCAAAAGAGGGATAAAAGACTGTGGAACTTGAAACGTTTGGACATGCCTGAGTCTCTTGATATATGTGCAAAGCATGATACATTTATTAAAGAACAACTTGCTGATCAGACACTAACCCCTTTATTTCCCCAAGTGGTTACACCAGATAGTTCTACAACATTTCCCAGATTAGTTATGAAAAATGGTTTGTTATATAGAGAGTGCCAGAATGGAACTACTGGGTTCATTGTAGAACAGTTATTGGTCTCAGATCACTATAGACAACAATTAATGCACATAGCACATGATATTCCACCAGCTGGGCATATGGGAAGGGATAAGACCTTAAGTCAGTTACTGTTCAGGTATTACTGGCCAGGTATACATGAGCATGTATCCAATGATTGTAGGAGTTGCCCAGAGTGCCAACAGGTAGCACCAGTGACTAAAAAGGCCAAAATACCTATGCATCCACTTCCCTTGATTGACACACCCTTTCAGAGAATAACGATGGATGTGTTGGGGCCTCTGTCTAAAAGCAGCAAAAGGGAACCAGTTTATTCTGGTTCTATATGATTACACCACAAAGTATCCAGAAGCCCTCCCATTAAGAACAGTCACCACACCAAAGGTAGCAAGAAGAACTTCTGAAAGTACTTAGTAGAGTTGGAGTTCCCCGTGAGATCCTAACTGATAGGGGCAGCAATTTCCGCTCTGCCTTGTTGAATCGATTGTACCAGTCCTTAGGCATTAGGGCAGTGTATACATCATCCTACCACCCACAGACTGATGGACTGGTTGAATGGTTCAACAAAATCCTTAAGAAGATGCTTCAGAAATACATACTAGATGAAGGGAAGACTTGGGATGTTTACCTACCGTTCTTGATGTTTGCCTATAGAGAAGTTCCCCAGTCTTCCACTGAATTTTCCCCATTCTAATTGTTGTATGGGAAACATCCCTGTGGACCCTTAGACACCATCAAGGAAGAATAGGAAAATGTAAAAGAGTCTGAGGGTACACCTCCAGTTGACTATATCATACAGCTGTGACAATGACTAGCAAAGTACAGTACCTAACATTGGCCCACCAACAAATAAAGGGGAAACAAAAAGAACAAAAAGAGTATTATGACCAGTGTATAGAAGACAAATCACTTTCTCCAGGGGACAAAGTTTTATTATTGTTGCTATCCACAGATAGTAAGCTAACAATGAAGTGGCAAGGCCCATACATAATACACAGGCAAACAAGTCCTGTTAACTACGAACTGGGGTTGCCAGACAGGAGAAAATGACATCAGATACACCATCTTAATCTTTTAAAGAAGTGGCTACACCAGGTTACTGCTCCAGCTGCTTTAGCGGTTTTGTACACCTAGAACAGCCAGCATCTGAATTAGATCAGGTGTACCAGAGATTAGAAACAGCCATGGTGTACATGGACCTGAGTATTTAATCCAGAGCTGGAACCCAAACAAAGAGATGCCCTTGATGCACTCCTATTAGAGTTCCAGCATATGTTTACATTAACATCTGGGATAGCACATGTGGTACAGCATAGGATATACATTAAACAAGCCAACTCCATCAGACAAAAAACATATAGGCTCCCAGAGAGAGTAAGGGAGAATGTGAGAGAGGAGGTGAAGAAGATGCAAAGACTAGGAGTCATTGAACCCTCCTCTAGTGAATGGGGTTTCCCAATTGTGGTAGTTAATTAAAAAGAGTGTTGCATCAGACTGTGTCTGAATTTTCGCCGTCTCAATTCCATCTCCAAGTTTGATGTGTATCTGATGTCCAGGATCGATGATATCATCGGTCACCTCAGAAATGCACAGTACGTCAGTACTCTGGATTTGACAAAGGGGTACTGGCAGATCCCATTGCATGAACAGGATAGGGAGAAAACCACCTTCAGTACCCCTTTGGGTCTATTGCATTTTACCACCATGCTCTTTGGGCTTCATGGTGCTCCAGCAACCTTTCAGAGGTTTATGGACAACATCCTTAGAAAACATCTGGACTATAGCTCTGCCTACCTAGATGATGTGGTGGTATATAGTCTGAGTTGGGAAGCTCACTTAGAACATCTGAGGCATGTGTTTGAAGCCATCCCAAGCAGGTCTTACAGTAAACCCAAACAAATGTTTCTTAGTTAGGGAGGAGCAAAGTATTTAGGGTTTAGGATTGGGAATGGCCAGGTAAAACCTGATATTGGGAAGGTGGATGCTGTTGCCAATAGTCCCCGTCCCCTGATGAAGAGCCATGAAAGGTCATTTTTTTGGTTTGGCAGGGTACTACTGGTGCTTCATTACAATTTTCACTACGGTGGCTAGTCCACTGACAGATCTTACTAAGAAACAGAACCCTACCAATGTGAAGTGGACAGTTGCCTGCAAGGAGGCCTTTTGTACTATAAAAGCCTATCTTTGTGCCTCTCCAGTACTCAGGAGTCTGGATTTTACTTGGCCCTTTATAATACAAACAGATGCTTCCAACACTGGTATCAGGGCTGTATTATCACAAGTTACTGAGGAGGACGAACACCCCATCTTGTACATAAGTCAAAAACTCCATCAGGGAGAGGTTAAATACTCCATTATTGAGAAGGAGTGTCTGGCTCCTTAAATGAGCCATAGAAGGTCTAAAGTTTTATTTGCCGGGTGTGGAGTTTGAGGTCTGGATGGATCATAACCCACAATACTGGCTGCAGGTTATGAAAGACATGAATCCCTGAATAATGCAGTGGTATCTATCATTACAACCCTATAGATTTATTGTGAGACACAGATCTGGACAATCTAATGACACAGAATATATGTCCCGCTATGGGGCAGAATCCAATAGTGAACATGATGGTACCAATGTACAGACAGAATCAGACCTTGTGGTGATTGCTACAGAAGGTATCAGAGAAATATTCTCTGGTACCTAGTTGGTTTAAATATCTTTGTTTTTGTTTAGAGAACCTGAGGAGGAGCTTTGCAGAGTGGGAGGGCCGAAGCTCCATCTGTCCCTTGGGAGAGATCTGAATGTTTTCTGTCTGAATGTTGGAAAGGTTTAGTTCAAGTAGAGGAAAACCCAAACTAGTTTCCTCTTGAGCAGAGATGAAATGTAGCAGGGCAAGGGAAAGCTCTAAAGACCTCTGTATTTTCTTCTCTCCTTTAAGACTGTCCAACAGCACTTACCATTTGTACCACTTTTCTGGCTTTCTCTCATTTCCTCTGTCTACAGGTGGGCCACCTGTAGAACATCCTTGTTCCATCCCTTTTTCTTTCCCTGGTCTCTGGGTGCTCTTGTCCCTCTATACTGTCCCCGTTTCAAAAGGTCCCGGCATGAACTTGCGCATAAGTGCTAGCATGAACGTGCAAGACCTTACTGCACGAATGTGCAAATCTTACCTTCGCAACTGTCTGAGAAGGTATGCGAGCTCATCAAGGAAACAAAGATAAAACACCCTTTCTAAAAAGGGTAGCTAATTTGCAAGCTACTCTCAGTGTTTAGTGAGTTCCTTTACAGTTTTTAAATAGTTCAAGGGATGAATAAAGTAGTGCTCATTACGGAGGTTGCTGCAAGGTTGAAAGCACGTCTGCAAAGCTGCACAGCAAAACTGAGCCAAAAAGGGGTTTGCATGGTATGCGTTATCTTAGTTTTATGTCCCAAAAGAGTTATGTTAGTCTGTGCACCTGAAATTCCTTTTTGGTTATGTTTATTGCAACGCTTATTAAGGTGCAGAGTTTATAATGCCCAAAGACCTTCTACAGTCTGTTATATTTCCCCTTTTCTTGCAGAGAGTTATGCGGAAAATGTGTAAATATTCGTGGTGTACAGTGTTGTGCTGTACTAACTAAATAAGCATGCTTGAAAATTTATGTTTTTCTCTGTTAGGCATTTGCTGTTAGTATTTAATAATATTGTTTTCTCGCCCATTGTTTTACCTGCAGGAGTCATTTGGGGAGTGTCCTTGCTGCTCAGTACACTACACTGTCTCTGCCTCCTATAGTGCTGGCTGGCCCTTTTCTTCTGTCTTAAATAGGTAGAAGACAGGTAGGAGTGGCCTGAGTAGCATGTCCCTTCCCATTTCCGACTTATTTCTTAATGTAGGCTTTAAAATAAGGTGCTTGTAAAGTTATATAGCTACTTATTGTGATTACAGATATCAGTGCTGTGTTCATATTAAAAATGTTTATGTTCTAGCTAGTTTGGTATCAAACAGGTATTAGGTGTGGAGCTTTCCTTCACCACATGACCATTATTTATTATATAAAGCCCTGTGAGACCTAGAGTCAGTAGAGTGGTGGACTCTCAGCAGTCCAGACCCTAGTTTTTCCTAGTGGTTGATAAATTGCTTTCTGGAAAAGAAGTTACCTGATTTGATTTGTTTTTTCCTTTATTTTGTGCCCTCTTATATTGTTTGGTCATTCAGTTCAGTGCTGTAAGTTAATGAACCTTGCCTTTTATTTTACTTTTGCTGAATAAAAGCTGTTTATGTTCTACGGATCCTGGTGTCTGCCTACATCCATACCCACAGCCTACTACAGTCAGATTGATATTAAGGAAGTGTTGTGATCAGTTCTTAATTTGCAGGTTAGAATTTGAAAATGGAGTCTCACAATAACATCTGTGTGATATCTCAGGTTTCTTCACTAATTACAGTATTTGTAGTTCTTTCAGGTTACATTTTTTAAAGTGTGAGGAGGATTGTAATTAGTCCCAGTGCTGGATTTCAGTGTGATGTGGGTTTGCATAATTCTATGTGACTGTGGGATGATGAATTTTCACATCTGTAAAATGTAATGTTTTATTTTGGTAAATCTTTTTTTTTCTTTTGGATGTTCCAGCTGATATGCATGTCCTTTTTGTTGTTGTGGCTCTGGTTTTGAGCCATTTCTTGAGTTCTATGTACAGCAATAGTGGGAGGTCCGTCAAGATGAAAAATGTCACACACCAAATATTTTGTTTTAACAGGTTGTGGACACAATTGTGTATTTTTAGCTTTGTTGAACAGTAAAATAACATGCTGAGAATCTATTTTTCTATCAAAGTATGGTTTTGAAGCTGAAGTTGGAAGGTTTCAAAAGTTTCTAACTGATGATGTCACAATTGATTTAATTAGGTTAGTTTTACTGCTTTAAATTAGGATAGTGCTTCATGATGTCACAATTGATTTTTTTAGGTACATGCTATGCATTTTACTTTTCCAATGTATTTTTCGGTGGGAAGACTGGAGTGTGCATGTAACAAAATGTTCTTTGCATCACCTGTTACTATAAAACCTGATGTGAGCTACAGTGGTTTGCACAGTTCAGCCTTAAACACAGAGCAAGTCCTTCTCTGACAAAACGTATGTTTTTTTTTTAATTGCAAGAAATGCAAACTGATATTAGGCACTGCCTGGCTGACAGCAAACACTTACTTTTTGAATACTTCTCATTGCCCAGGCTCCCCGTCAATCCCTTGATTTTTCCCCAGATCAAGGTCTGCACTACTCAGCCTGAAACAATACTATAACCATCAGCATTGTTCTGTAGCAAAAAGGCTGTTTAACTTTTTTCCTTTTTTCATGTTGATATTACAAAACTGGTTCTGGGCAATGCCATGTTGCCAGTCCAAAGAGACAAACATGAGCCCAGTCTATTACCCAGCACACACCCTCCCTTCCTTCATCCCTCTGATCCCTACTCTTCCACCAGGCCTAGTGGCCTGTTGCACAGCTCTGCCTGACTGACACATGACATTAGTAAAATGCTGATTCTCTGAGCTTTCAGGTTAGATTTTTCCTGCAGAAAAAAAAAATCTGTCTGCTTTTTGTAATAGAAAAGATTTTCATTGAGTAGATTTTTTTAATCCAAAGCCTGGTTAAACTACAGTAGCAACAACAATCAAGCTACCAATCAGCCTACTGCTCAGTGCATGAATAAGCTCTCTCACTTCAGCTGAGCACAAGGCTGGCACCAAAGCAAGGTTGTTATCATGTGACTGCCTCTCTGGCAACCTTGTGATCTCTATAGTGCACAAACTGCAGCTCACTTGCCTGACTAGAGCTCCTCCTTATCAGATGAGGTGGGCAGCTGACTGAGGCAACTGGGAGACTGAAACCAGGAGGAGTGAGTAGATGCTGTATTAGGAATGTAGGGTCTGAACATAAGAATGAACCCATCAGTCAGTGTACAAAGGCACAGTTAGAACTACGCTGAACCTGTAAATCATTTTTACCAGTAGAAGCTGTCGTTTAAGTACTGGTTAAAATTATGTTGTTTTTTTCAACTGTACAGGCTTTTTAGCAACCTCAGTAGGTGTTTTTGCTTTTAGTCTGGCTTTAACTTTGACTTTTGAACCGTATGATGTAATATGTGTCCCTCTCACCCACAGAGATCTTTGGTAGAACATGGATGCACTGTGGCAACAACTTGAAGAGTAGAATAGGGAAATAAACTACATCACACAGTTCTAAAATGGTTCTTAGCAACGACATGTAAAATCAGAAACAACCAACAGGGTAATTAAAAAGCCTGGATAGCTACATCAATAACAGAATTTGAACCAGAAAAAAAAAAAACTTCTCCTGGGAAAAAGGACTCATAGATTCTGTGCAGTTCTCCTTTGACAGTGTACTAGACTGAGTGTGGGGAAGGCAGATGAAACTTGAAATTAGCTGGAGGGGACAGCTGTTAATTGGTTTGCTCTGCTTAAAGAAGCAGATATCTGCATTTCAGATTCCCTTTCATTACATCAAACTTCAGTTGAACTGAAAAAGGCTTAAAGTAGAGCCCATCCAAGTGTCTCATCTTATGGAACATCCTATCAAGTGAGTTCCACAGAGCAGGAGTAGGGCATCTGACTCGGGGCCTTCTGTAGGACACCTACCGGAGGTCCGCAGGACCACGGGGGACTCCAAGTGCATGCATCAGGTAAACTACAGATGTTATAACTACTAAACCTGTTAGTGTAGGGAATCACAGAAACTCTATCTAAAGTATACTATCTTGGCAAATGTGAAGGTTACCTCACATTAGTGGTAACATATTAAGTATTTTGTCACCTCACAGTAGTTGTAATGTATTAAGTACTTTGCAAGTTTGTTGTATTTAAACCACTAAGTAATTAGCAACCTTAGCTAACTGCCTATCTATGGTAAGGGTGCAAGGAAGCTGCCAAAGAAGGGACAGTCAGGAAACCACCTAAGACAGGGGGCCTGATTTTCAAACCATCGGGAATGATGCAATGTGCTTGTATCAGAGAGAAATGATGCATGGGGCTCACTGCACCTCACCTTGGGTCATTCCCAGTTTTGAAAGGCAGCCTGCACCAGTAGGGGGACTGCCTGCACCAACCCAGCTTGTGCCACCCTTGCAACAGATGCACCAATGCACCATGGTGGAAGGGGGCTTGTGCCAAGTCAACACTACACCATCCCCTCAAGTTGGATTTTGTAATTCCCACCAAAGGGCATACACACTGTCACAGTTAGACCAGTCCAGAGCTGGTCTAACATTCCATGCACTACCACCATCCATGGCTGAGGGACAACCTGAGGGACCTTGGTGCTGCTGTAGAGTATAATACAATTCTGTCGTGTGTCAGGCATGGCTTAGGAGACTCCAGTATGATAGTGGCATATATGGTGTCTGAACAGAATGAGTCAGTACAATGATACTGACCAGCACATGGTACAGGTGACATCTGTGGACCCTTGGAACGCATCACCCCATGATACCTGGCACCCTGCTCCCACCAAATGTACCTGTGTTGTGGCAGCACTGGTAGTCCTGTGTACTATACACAGTATGTGTCTCCACTGTATAGCTGTACTGTGAAAGGGGGCAGCCACTATTGTAAATTACAGAGGCTGTACAGATGAAGCACTGTGAATAATGTAGCTCTGTGACCAGATCAGCATCCGAAGAAGTTCAATATTCCTGCGGCTCTGACTATGGGTCTCCATTTGTATCCTGAGGGTACGTATGTTGTTTTATACTAGCAGCAAAGGAGGGTCATCTTGAGGGCTGCAGTGCTTAAGCAAAAAATTACCAGTTGTATATACCAAGAACGGTTGCACTCACTACCGGAGTGGCAATTTCACAGTACACAAAAAAAGTTCTGATAGCCTTCTTGGTATGTACATATAATGTTGCCCAGAGGAAAGCCCCCATACTGGAGCATATCGAGATGTAGACATGGAGGAGACACTCCTAGCCAACCCTCACCATACCGCACCCTGGTAGAACACACTGTCAGCTAGTGCAACTGGTGTGTGTTGCTCCAAACACCACTCAGCTGTGTGCCAGGCTTCACTGTGCCACCACTGCACCGCTCACCTGTCCTGTGCTTCAAGGTCCCCAGTCCACTGCCTCCTGTAAGCACCAGACTGGTTATGCACTACTCAGCATGTGAAAGGCATATAATGTAGCAGAGGTCTACAGTGCAGTATGCGAAAGCAGGACAATACCACAATACAGCACTGCGCACAGCTCACCTCAGGACTGCCAGTCTGCCCTTTAAGTGTATAGGTGCAATCTGAAGATGGTCTCTCCCTGATGGCACTGGTGGTTGTAACAGCCATATGGAACTACCTACACCAACAATGACAGTACTACCAGTACTGTCATGAAAGGTAATGTGCAGTTGGCAGCATGTCACGTACTGGTGGGTGGTCAGGCCACAGTTAGGATAGTGGGTGGGTGAATGAAAACACTAATGTGTTCCCCCAACACACATGACAGTGCTCTATGCAGTTGATCATGATAGAACCTTGACACAACAGTAGTGTCACACACTACAGTGTGAAGTAAGATGGTTGACATATGTGTGCAGTCCCTACTATTGGCATAGCTTGCATCCAAACTGCTTTGACATGTATTTCACTGCTCGTCTTTAGAGATGCAGTGAATTTAAAATCTTCCAGCAAAGTGAACGCTAAGTGGTCATTTCGAGTCTGCAAAACAGGCTTACAATACATCCAAGTAACTACTAAAAAAATGAGTGTTGTGATTCGTGATGTGATCGTGAATCATGCTTTGTGATTGCATTTGTAACTGTGATGATGAAAAATGTGATTCGGTTTCAATGGTGTGAGATAACCAATATGGAACTGTATTGGGAACGTGAATGCCTACGGCTGTACTTCCTCGATGAGCTGTTGCACAAAACTCCCTGACTAAAAAACTCTTATTAATGAGTACAATGGTGGGGTGGTGAAGCCTGGAGAGATACTACAAAACAGGCATACAATACATCCAAATAACAAGTAAAAAAAAAATAAAAATAATGTGATTCGTGACGTGATCATGAATTGTGATTTGTGACTGCATTTGTGACCGTGATGATATAGAACAAGATTTGTATCACGAGTGACTCGTGATGATGATCCTGACTTAAAAACACATATTAATGAGTGCAATGTTCATGCAGAATTATGCACTACACCAGTCCGGTAATCTGAAGGGAGGCCAAAGAAACAACTGTGACTTAAATTACAGATGGAGATTGGGCCCTGAAGAGATGCAAATGCATAGACAGATTAAGATTGTGTTGCACACTGAAGAGATGCAGATGCAAAGGCACAACACCTAACCAGTGCTCACCATCAGAAATTCAAATCTGGAAAAGAATATCTTTGCCAGTTGGGGGTGGCCTCAGGGGGGCAGTGTACTGCACTGCTGCAGTAACAGTCACTAGTACTAGTACCAGTAAAGATACCACGAAGAAGTACAAAAATCATACAGCTGCAGTGGATAGCAGGTTCACATTACTGAAATTACTATGTGGCACAATAAAAGGTGTCTGATTTGATGACACACATCACACACATACTCACACACACACTAAGTAAATCATAGTAAATTGAAAACTTCAGTAATATAACCACGTATTTTAAACAAACTAAAATTATGCACTGCTGCACCACAACAATCAGTAAAAAAATGGCAAGAATTATTGAAAATATTACTGTGTAAAAATGAACACAATTGTACAAGAAAAATATCACCAAAACAGAAAGAACTGTCTTTTTCTCCAAGTTAATCTACCTACACCACAGATATGCCCCTCCCCAAAGCACACTTCCACTGTCTCTCAGAACACAGACTGAATGTTGTACACTAACATTCAAAATCCACACACAAACAATAAATGCTTGATGATATGAGCTAAGGAAGGTTTCCTACAATGGATGAACTACAGTTTCAGCAAAAAAAAAATACTCAAAAGGGCTTTTTTTAATAGCTTTTAGAAGGCTTGAATCACAGAGAGCTCTCAGAGCAGACTGTCTCCCACAGCTTACTACACTCACTACCCTGAAATGAAGCTGTGTAGAACAATCTAGAGCCCATGTGACCTGAAATCCCATGAATCACTGCAAAATTCACCTTTGGAGCTTAAAAACAAGGCGAAGTACATTGTTTTCAATGTACTTTGCCTTAAGAATTTGTGGACTAGTGGTTTTGGAAGGCGGAGTTACGCAAAGTCATTGTTTCCAATGGACTTCGCATTACCCATTGTAATGCGAAGTACTCCGCGAATTCGCTTTCGCTTTGCGATTCACTTCATGGAGAGAATAGGGGCCACTTCACCCATCTCTACTGGTCTTATACTGGTAGACATGTTCCATTTGTATGGTAGCATGTCTCCTGTACACAAGGGCCAAGAGTTTCCTGGGTCAAAGGGTGCTGGTCACCTCCTTCAAACCCTTCCTGTGCACCACTTGTTCAGTGCATAGGAGCAGTTGTGACAAATCTGATGACTATAGCACTGGGACCCCTCCCATACTAGAATCAAGTGCAGGATCCCTGGCACATCGGCAGTTGACAACTGCTAGTGTTTGTCCCAGCTTGTGACAATCTAAAGGCCATTTTGAAAAGCCAGCCCATGACCTTTAGCAAAACTCCCAAGAAAGGGTGGGCCAATTTAGCTCCAGTTAATGGTTACTAGACAGATAATAGGAAGAAGGGTATTACCACTGGTCCAGGAGTTATTATAGAACCAGTATGGAACACAGGTACAGTGAGGTGGTAGTCCACTGCAGGAACTGTAGGAAACTGTTCTCCAGTGTTATGCTCTGAAAGAGGGGACACTGACCCTTTTTCAGAACCTTTGTGAAGCTCCATGCTAATCTAGTAGAAGCAAGAAACAGGATATCTCAGCTGTGCCACCAGCTCATCTGGTGCACACATCCCACATCGCACTCCCCCAAATGCCCAGTGGCCTCGGGGGCTAGAGATTGGTGGGGAAGGGAAGGGAGAAGGGAGGAAGGAGCAGCTGCAAGGGTGTTGGCCAAACCCATGTCATCACAGCAGCAAATTGCTTTGTACCCATGAAGAAGCCCAAGTACCTGACTGCATCAGGGGGACTCTGAATCTGTCTGGGGAAGAGTACAGGACGACTTGGTAGCACCAAGGAGGTGAGCATGATTATGTCAATAAGAAGTGTTTTGGTTATTGGGAACTCAATAATTAGGGGGTAAGAGAAGGTGGTTGATGGGGTGAAGGGGATGGTTAGGTGCCTTCCTGGTGTGCCAGTCATCCAGGATATAGCTACGATAGGGAGGATGGTGGGGAAAGGGGAGGGGAACTGGGGTGTTTGTACACTTGGTTATAACACTATGACAAACTAGCCTGTGGAAACAGTGAAGCTTAACTTCCAAAGGCTGGTGGGCAGATTGAAGGTCACTCAAGTTCCCTCACCTTTTCAGAGGTACTCCCTGTGTGGGTAGCAGGTATGGGAATGATAGAATTAGGAAGGATGAGATTGAGGAGTTTAATGGTGTCAGGAAGAGGGTTCCACTTTGTGGGGAACATGAGTGTTTTTGGGATAGAAGGCTCTTCAAGGGTGGCAGCCTTCATCTAACAAGTGATGGGGCCAGTGTGCTGTGACTGAAGTTTGACATCTACATTGGTAGACAGCTAAAATGACTGAGGGGAAGCTGAAATTAGGTGAACTACTGAGAAGGAAGAGAGAGAGAGTTGGGAGCCTAGCTAATGCTTCCTCCTGAACTGGGGGCTAGTAGCAGTGGAGAAGGAAACATAAGATTGGAGTTCAATTTTGGTTAAGGAAGGAGGCCAAGGAGGGATGGTTCACAAAGCCTACAAGCAACCAGAAAAATGAGAAATTAAGGAGGCTTGGAAAAAAGGGAGAAGGACCAACAAAAAGCAAGAGGGGATTGGGAGCAAGAAAGAAAGTGGTTTGCCTTAATACCAGGGAAATAAAATCAGTGAAATCCAGGCAATGCTGGCAGACACAGAGATTGACCTTATAGCCATTACAGAAACTTGGGCCATAGAGAATAATGACTGGGACCTGACAGCCCCAGGCTACACCATGTTTAAGTGGGATAGAGAGAGACAGGTAAAGGAGGAGGGGAAGCCCTTTATGTCAGAGAAGGCATTGAGGCAGTCAATGATGGATCCATTAGGTGAGAAAATGGAAAATAGAATCTCTGGGGTTTCAGCTCATAGCAGGCTCTGGTAAGAAACTATGGATGGTGGTGTTGCCCACCAGGACAGTGGAGTAGAGCCATTGAAAACTAGGGGCAGAAGTAGAGAGGGTGGTGGCAAAGGGGAAGTTGGTGGTAGTGGGGGATCTCAACCTGTCAGATACTAACTGGGACATTCAAGCAGCTAGGAGCAACACAAGTCAGATCCTGCTAGATACATTGCAAAACTGTCTGCTCACACAGCTGGTTAAAGAACCTGCAAGGCCAACTTAGAATTGATAGGAAGAGTGCAGATTGGGGAGCCACCTGGGGCCAGTAACCATAACACAGTATAACTTGAGCTGTAACTTGGGACCAGTAAGCCCTCATCAAAGACTGAACTTCTGGATTTCAGAAGAGTAGACTTCGACCGGATGAGGGAAATAGTCCAGGACAAATTTATTGTTTATTGAAATGTTGTTGTCCAGGTGTGCCCACTGAGACAACATGTCCCTTTTTCAGGGGCAACCTGGAATTCATTACAGTTAACAACATAGGTATACATACAGAGTCAAATACATTATAAATGGTCTGCTGAGATTTGAACAGAAGTACACAAACAAGATGTAAAGAACAGGTACAAGGTTAAATAAAATAATCTACAGTACAATGTGTACAAAAACTAGAATATAATCATAGGTGATAAGTACAAAGGCAAGGTACACAGGTTGTGGTACACAATTAGATTTAAATTGAATTGGGTTCAAAATATGTGAAACAGTCTAGAAAAGATTGAACAATAAGTGCCAGCTTTGTTGGTCCCCCTGGCATCTACCTACCAGGGGAAATACGTAGGATCACCAGAGTCATTGGTTGCAACTACAACAAGTACTGACTAAGAGATGAGATTTCAGGGAATTTTTGAAAGTAGCTAAAGAAAGACAGTTTAACACCTCTAGTGGTAGGCTATTCCAAAGGATAGGGGCAGAAATAGCAAAGGACCTGTCACCAGCCAGGTTCTGGACCTTGGGACCTACAGAAGTGAACATTTTGAGGACCTAATCATCCTCTTCTGGGTTTTGGTCTGGACTATACCACTAAGATTAGAAGGGAAATTACTTTTGGTCAGCTTAAAGGCTAGGAAGGGGACTGGATAAGCTAGTCTCACTTCCAGTTAGGGCCAATTTATAGAGGAGAGTACACAACAGTGGTGGTCTCAGGGCTGTGCAGCTGCAAGAAAGCCTTTTACCTTGTGATACAATACCTTCAGTTTACCCAACTCAATATCATGGAGGGTTTGCAAGAGAGGAAAACCACAGAGTAGGACTGGTAGTAGTGTGCCAGTGGTAACGGCCAGTCAAGCTTCACTACTAAGGTATCCTTCAGGTCTATTTAGGAGCCCAATATTTTGGTACAGGGACTTCATAACTGACTCAACATAAGATTTCAATGTAAGTTCCTGGTAAAGATGTATCCCAAACTATTTAATGGTGTCAGATATTTCCAGTCAAGTGCCATTCAGTGAAGATAGGTGGAAAAGACTACTTCTCTCAATACACAGGTGCAGAACACCAAAGAGCATAGTCTTTGTTTTCTTGAGGTTAAGGACAAATTTGATATCTGTTAGCCACTGTTGTAATATCCTGAAATCAGCGTTGAGATCCAGGTTTATCTAATCAACACCGGTCGAGCTTCCGAACAAAACAACATCATTGGCATGAAGCTGCATCCTGTCCCCCTTCCCCATAAGTTTGGAGCATATCATTAATAAATAAAGAAAACAGCAGAGGTCCATGAATGGAGCCTCGGGGGACACCATAGTTATGGGCTTGAGGGCAGACACACATCCCCTCCATTTGACCAGTTTTTTCCTATCCGTTAAGTAGTGCTGGAATCATTTACAGTCATGAATACCCCGGCCAAGATGTCTGAGTTTGATGAGAAGGAACTCATGGTTTACCAGGTCAAATGCTTTGGTTAAATCTATAAATATGGCACCTATCACATGACACTGATTCATTGCCCAAATACATCCATAATGAGTCAGACAAGAGCCATGTCAGTGCCATGATATTTTCTAAAGCCTTGTTGCACATGTGAGAGTAGCTGGTGTAGCTCCAGATAGTCATGCAGCTGATTATACACCAACTTCTCTAGTATTTTTGAAGTTACTGTAGTTGTAGTGGATAACACTGGTGGAATGGAGAAAATATGTAAGGGGGCTATTCTCAAGGCAACAAAGTCATGCATTAGAATGGTAACCAAATGAAACAGGTACAGAAGACCAGTATGTTTCTCTATAAAGGTCAGGAGGCAGTAAGGGTCAAAATGAAGCCCTCTTCCAGGTACAAGTAAAAAACAGGGGGAGAAAGAATGGGTGAGTACCAAGTGAGAACTAGGGAAGCCAAGAGAGCAGTCAGGGATGAAAAAGCAGACCCAGAGCTGTATGCTGTGGAGGGGGGTCAAAAGTGGGGAGAAACAGATCTTTAGACATATTAAGGAAAAACAAAGATGGGAAGGGAATTGTTAGGCTAGCAGAGGGAGGCAGGGTAATAGAGGAAGACGACCTAAAAACAGCTATTCTTAATGACTACTTCTGCTCAGTTTTACTATAGCAAGGCGACAGTGCTGATGCCGACATCCCTCACAGCGACAGACACAATGCCGAGTGTCAGCATTGTACTGTCAGGGATGTTGGCATGCTTTCAACAGGGGGCTGCACCCCAGAACCCCCCGGTCTCTAACTATACAACTCTGAATCGGAGTTGTTTCAAGGATGGGGTGCAACACTTGGAAATGCTCCACCGGTGTCTGCAGGGAACAGCACAGCGACCTTACCATTTTGGTCAAAATTTGTCACTGTGCTGGTTTTTGAGGTTGCAATGTCAATGTACGGTCGGCATACCCTTCTTCTCTATACTCACAAGGGAGGACAGCAGGCCTCAGCTTGAATGTGGCATAAAGAGTGGCTGAAAGAGGGATCCCGGGGAAGATTCAGAGATATTTACTAGTTAAAGGATCCAAAAATAGCTAGCTAGCCTAAAAATAGTTGAGGTCCCAAGGCCAGATGGGATGCATCTGAGGGTGCTTAAGGAATGGGCATGAGAACTAGCAGAACTCCAGATAGGGATATTCAATAGTTTAGTTCAGACAGTGATAGTTCCAAAATATTGATGTGGCAGATGTACTGTAGTTCTGCTCCAAGGTGGGGAGGGACAAAAGGAACTGTTTAACTACAGACCTGTCAGTTTTACCTCAATTGTAGGTAAACTGATGAAGACACTACTCAAAGAGGATATGCTAGACTATCTGGAGAGAAACAAACTCCAGGGTAGTAAACAGCATGGGTTCCTGGCACAGAGGTCTTGTCAGACCAAACTGACAGTATTCTTTGACTGAGTAATTAGTGTATTGGATAAGGGTCACACTGTGGATTTACTCTACTTTGATTCCAGTAAGGATTTTGACTTGGTGCCTTACAAAAGGTTTCTGAAGAAGCTACAGGATCATGGTGCAATAAAGGACACAATTAATTGGGTGGGAAACTGGTTGGATAGTAGACCACAGAGGGTTGTTGTAAAAAGAGTGTTACAGGAATCAGTCCAGGGCCCAGTCCTTTTCAATATGTAGATAGCAGAAGCAATTCATGGCAAGATGTACATCTTCACAGATGACACGAAGCTCTGAGGTAGGGTAGACATTTTGGGGGGAGGGGGATTATGGAGATGCAGAGGGACCTACAAAGGCTAGAGAGGTGGCCCAAGGTTTGGCAGTTGAAATTCAATGGAAAAAATGCTGAGCTCCCTATGTAGTCACACCAAATTGGCTTTCCTGAGTCCGCTGAGATTAATCCAAAGGACCAAACTATCACAAAGCAGAATGATTAATTCATCCACCAGTGAACTTCACAAAACTGAAGGAGTTTTCGAGTTATATTTTTATTGTGAGCTGTGGCCACCTTGTAGTTACCCAATGTCTTGTTGGTACAGTCACCAACTTTTACAAGGGTAAGTGGCATTAATAAATTCAAAAATGTAAACAAAAGTTGTAGGTTCACCCATATGCAGCACTGAGCATACACATTGTGACATAAATTCAATACAATTTAATTACTGTCATTACAGAGTTATCTGTACTCAGAAATGACTTATTCTACTGTACTTACCAAATTTCATTCATAGGATTCATAGGAATTTACAAGCCTTGGAGCCCATTTGCCCATTTTTGACTTGCCATTTTCAATAGTAATAGCCCAGTTTTGTACTTTCAGTGCAGAAATGGTCCTGAGCCCTCTTAAAGATTTCCAAGCTGTTACTTTCAATAACGGTTCAAGGAAGATCTTTCCCTATGGATACCACTCTTTGATTTATCCACATTCCCCTTCTTTTTGTTTCATTTAGATCTTCTTTTAATTGATATCCATAAGTTTTGTGGCCATATGGAGTCTCTGTTAATTTCAGACTCAGTCAACTCCATAGATCTTTATCCAGAAATGCTTTAAAGATCAGGCACAGGTCCCCTCTTAGCTTTCTCTGCTTCAGTGTGTACATATCAGCATTAACCAACCTTTTCTCATATGAGAGATCCTTCGGACCTCTCACCATTTTAGTCGCCCTTCTCTATACACTCTCCAGCAGCTGTATTTCTCTCTTCATGTGCAGAGCCCGGAACTGGCTGCAGTACTCCAAGTGGAGATCACCAGCCCACTACAGGGAGGCATCATCACCCTTTTATCTCTGGTTTCTATATTCTTCCGTGTACTACCTATTATACTGTAACACATTTTGGTCACATCTGTAGTATCTGTTTTAAAGCTTAGATCTTTGCTTACCAACACTCTGAGATCTCTTTCTGTTATTGTTAACATTATTGCATGCCCCAGTAATTTATACTTACCCCTCATGTTATTTTCCAAGTGTAAAACAGCAAGTTTTCCAACATTAAATCCTAATTTATGACTGGATGCCCATATCGCTAAGTTTTTAAGTTCTTGTTTTAGCCTACTTATTGATTCTACAGAATCCACCACTGCCCCAACCTTGGTATCATCTGGAAATTTGTTTAGTGAGATACCCCCATTACACTGCAGGGTTCAACGTATACATTAAATAAGGTTGATCACAAAATTTATCCCTGCAGAACCCCACTCATCACTTTGGTCCAGCCAGAAGTATTTCTTATTATGGAAACCTGCTGTATTGTACCATTGAGCCATGAGTCTACCCAACTTACTATCCTGCTTTTAACACTCAAGTCCTTTAGTTTCAGGATAAGTTCCGTATGGGGCATAGTAACAAAAGCCTTAGAGTAGTTAATAAAAATCAATCTCCAGGTAAGCCATTATCAGATGCTCTACTTACTGTGTCATAAACCTGTATTAAGTAATTTGGGCATGATCTACCCTTCCTAAATCCATGTTGGGTTGGAACTGTTAGACCATGTTCAGCAATAAAGTGTTCAAGTTCTTTCTTTATTATTCCCTCCAGAATTTTCCCCATAACAGTCAGGCTCACTGGTCTATAATTTCTAAAAACAGATCTTGCTCCTTTCTTAAATAGTGAAATCACTGTAGCTTCTGACCTGGCTTTCTTCACCACACCCAAGACCAGAAAATTCTGGAATATACTTGTTATTTGTCCTTATAATTGGTCAGCTAGTTTCTTGATTATTCTAGGATGTAACTTAGCTGAAGTGCTTTATTTGGGGTTTATTGTTTTAAGCCTATTCTTAATCATGTCTCTATGTAAGGTAATTAGAAGAGACTTGTGTAGCACACAACCAGTGTGTGCTCAAGCCTGGAACTCCACCATACAGTGCATTCTTGTGGCATTCAGCTGCCTCTCCTTTTCAGGCTGCTGCCAACGCGAAGTGTCATGACATAAGACACATGTCCTGTGATACAAATTGCCATTACGTGATGATTACTTCATACAAATGTGTGATTTGTTAGTAGGCTTGTGGCTAAGCCATCTGCAACCTTCTGTATACACCAAAGTGGTGCTGAAATTTAATCAGCAGTTTTTAAAGTAAGCACAACGTGTTTACTGTATTCATAAAAGAAAGCCTATTCACTGCTATTAACTAAGAAGGTTTGCCATATTCCTACTGTTTTTATCACCACTCAGCTGTGGAGTGGAAGATCAACCTTAACAAATCATGGGGTCAAAAGTGTCAACAGGGCCAGCATTTCCAGAATCACTTGTCTGTTTAAACCAAAAGTTAATGGGCCAAATTCACAAAGCTTTGCCCAGGCACAAGGTTTTGTGGCAAAGTGGTATTCACAAAAGCCCAGTTTGCACCCACAAACTGGGTTTGTGCTGGGGAAAAGTTTAGAGGCGACCACAATGCAAATGAGGGGGAGGGGATCTGTACATGAGCACAGTCCCATTCACAAAGCATTTTGTCCATGCAAAGGTCTTTTGTTAGTTTCCTTTGTGTTGAGAAAATACCACCAAGAAAAACCTCCTCTTAACTCCACACAACCATAGTGGTTGTTGGAGGTAGTGCAAGGTGGACCAATCCCACCCAAAACACCATGTCCCCGGTAGTCCAGTGGTCCCACCCCCAATGTCCCATTGCTGTCCCATATGAAAAAATCATTGTCTCTGGTAGTCCAGTGGTCCCTTCTCCAATGTCCCATTCCTGTGCCATATTAAAAAATCATTGTTCCCGCTAGTCAGATGGTCCTTCCCCCCTCCCTGTTTGTCAATTGGAGGCCCATTATTAGCAGAATAATTATCCCAGTAGCCTAGTAATCCCCCCCCACCTCAACCCCAATCCTTCCCTGTTAAACTTTAAACAGTGACCTTGGTGATCTACTTGCCTGGCTCCCCAACCCTTCCCTGATCTGCCCCTATATGAAACATAGAGATTTTCTTTGTGTAGTCAACCCCCCACACTCCCACCCTGGCCGGTAGTGTCCCACCACCCCACTACCCCCCATCTCAAAACCAGGCTGGTGACTATCACAGCCCTCATAACACCACCACAGCTGGCCGCCAACTGAGTTCTTAATGAGCATCTAATGTATACAGTACAAGCTCATATTATATACATTGAGTGCTAATTGAGAGCTCAGTCGGTGGTGTGCCGTGGTGGTGTGTGGAGGACTATGCTGGTCATCAGCCTGATTTTAGGATGGGGAGAGCAGGGTCCATTACTCACAGAAAAGCTCTACATTTCATATAGGGGCAGAACAGGGATGGTTTGGTGCCCTAGACCACCACGGTCACTTTTTAAAATCTAGCAGGGAGGGATTAAGGATAGGGTTGGGTGGGCACAAGGCTATCGGGATCATTCTTCTGCTAATAACAGGCCTACAAACAGTGAAAGGGGGTGGGTGAAAAGACCACTAGGCTACCAGGGACAAAGATTTTTTAATACCAGGCAGGATAGGAGAATTGGGGAGGGGAGGGACCACTAGATTACCAGGGACAATGATTTTTAAATACAGGACAGGGATCAAAGAATGAGGGAGGGGGGAGGGACCACTAGACTACCAGGGAGAAGTCTTTTATTCCACTCGAGATGGAGATTGGCGATGGGGGGGCATAATAGACTACATGGCCACAGGGCTGCCTCTGGGTCAGGGACTAGGGAAGCATGCAAATCTCCAATGCAGCCCACGTAAATGTGCCCGTAATGGGCATGCAAATGGCCAGCTAGCGCCTTGCATGCCAAATGGACTAATTTGCATGGCTGCTTTTGTGAATCACAAATAGCACACTGGCGCTATTCATTGCAGGACCATTTCCAGGCATGCAGGTTGGGGCAGTGCTAGTGGGGTTAGAGGTAATAATAATGGGGTTACCACTGCCTCTACCTAACCCTATTCACAGTCAGATAGTGCTCTATGCTGTCCGTCTGTTAATAGCATTTTTATCCACCTGGGCAGTCGCAAAGAACAATACAAACATTTGAGCTGCACTTTGCAATTTTTTGTGAATCTAGCCCCATGTGTCTCTGCTTCAGCTTATTAATAATCTTAAATTCATATCATTAGAAGTAGATAACACAATCAAAACAATATTTAATACAGAACAAACTATCAAATCAAAGTGACAAAAAATGTATTGGCCTGGATATTCGGACATGCACCAAAGTCTGGCACAAGTCCGGCACAGTGCAAATCTGATGCACCATGGCACAACCAGAGCCATATTCAGAGGTTGTACAGGTCAGACTGCACCAGGGAAAAGCAACTGAACATGGCAGAGTTGTGCCATGGTACAAACAGAGGTGTGCCATGGTGCACACTGATATGCTGCAGCGCACCCATGGCAGTAGAGCAGCAGAGCAACAAAGGTCAGCAGGGTGCAGAGAACAGACCCAGGGTTGGAGCCATGGCAACACAGTGAGAGGCCACAGGAGGCCTCCACCAGCAGGGCACAGCAGGGCACACACAGGCACCTCGACACTGGACCACAGAACATAACAGTGACATGGCTAGCAGGTGACAGGAGGTGCCAACAGCCAATGGGGGGGCCACCAAGGGAGCCCCCCAGCAAGCTGCTGGTCATGCCCCACCCCCCAAGACTATAGCAGGTCACACCCAGGACCATGCAGCCAAGCACACACATGCCACGCAGGCACAGAGGGAGTCCACACAGTGGGTACTGAACAGGCCAGGTGGCAGGCAGCATGACAGACCACATGGGACAGGCTGCACAATACCAAGCAGAGGACCCCAACACAGTGTGCAGACAGTACCCGACCACTGACCATGGCCATGTGCCACCACCATGCACTCATCTGCCACACACCGCTGACTGCCGCCCCATGGACACCCCAATGCACAGCCACTGACTCAGGGGATGGACACCTCCATAGTGGGACAGACCATAGCACGCAGCAGGGAACCACAGATGCACAACATGCACCCCCTCACATGCACAAAACATGGACAGACACTGGGACACTGCAGCATGGCTCCTCATGCCACCTGCAAAGCAAACACAGACACAGGCAGGTATGTCTGAAAATATATATGTATGAAACAACTATGTATAGAAACAGCAGGGGCTGGGGAAGGGTAGGGACAGTGTGAGAAGGGGACAGGGAACAAGGACTGTACAGTGGGAGGACGTACTGTAGGGAAAGGTCCAACAGGGGAAACAGGGGACACAGGGACAACCCTAGCAATGGCCCTGTCCTGCTGCCCTGGCAAGCCTTCCCTCCTCTCTGCCGCTATCATGGTATGCATGGCCACCACCACCTCAACTATGCTCAAGACCATGAGCAAGGTCTGCCACATGAGCCAGCTCAGCATCTGGTGCGGCGGTGTCTGCACTGGATGCTGGACACCTATAGCAAGGGACAGGACAAGTGAGCAGTGCAATGGCCCAAGGAACCATGCCCACCCACAGTGCACATGTGTGTGATAGGGGACACGCCATCCTGCACAAAGTGCACTTTGCTGGCAATGCGCAGCTTGCACAGTGCTGATACATTGCACTGGTCATGTGTCTTGCACGATTGACACCATGACAGTGCAGTGCACATGCACACTGCAGGCCTAAGCACTGCACATGTGATGGCATTGCGGTACAGCCTCTTGCTCCAGTGCAATACCATTGTGCACAGTACAATACCTCGATATTCAGATGCCACATGCAAATGAGCTCATCAGCCAACGTGTGGCTCAGTTTAGTGCATTAGCACATCATTACCATTGCGCACAACCTCATTTGCATGTGTTGTGCCACATAAGTGCAACCAACAGCACAGGCCATGTACTGGTAACCTAGATAGGTGTGGTGGATGCTGCAGCATCACACTTGGAGCAGACAGTACTGCAGGGTGGGACGGACCTGGGAGATGCTGCCAGGGCCTCAGTGGGTATGCACTGACACCTGTGTGCAGCATGCCATGGTTAGCCCTCTGCTATGCTGTGCTGCACCCCTTGCCTGTCCCTAGCACCCATGCCACCACGCAAATCCTGCCCACCACTATCCCCAAGACTGCTCTGCCCATCACACCTTGCCTGTGCCACACTCAACCACTAGGTGGCCTGTGAAGTTGTCCCCACATTCAGATCTGTGGCACAGCACAGGGCTGTGCCAGATGCATGCATTTTGTGCACTCCCAGGGTGTGTGGCATAGACATTGGTGATGCGCCCCGTGACATCGCACACCACCTGGCAGTTGATGCTCAGCCACCCCTTCCTGTTGATATGTGCATGTGCTAGTCCCTCAGGGCTGGGTGGCATGTGGATGTCCACGTGGGTGCAGTCATTGGTCTCACTCATGCCAGGCATGCATGCCACCCTGCAGATGTCCTGCATATGTGCTGCAAACTTTGCCTGTGTGCTGCGGAAATGGATACATTCTGCAGCATGTGGCAGCAGAGCAGTGAGGAACTGTGTGAGGGTGCAGGCCATGGTCACCTGGGTGATGCCCATGGTGTCCCCTGTTGGTCTTTGGATGGTGCCTGTGGTGAGCAGGCACATGACGTGGTGTGACTCCATCTGGTGGGTGCCTGCAGCTCCTCATTGCATGGCTCACAGAGCTGCCCCAGGATGGCCCTGTTCAGGTGGTACCAGCTCCTGATCTCAGTGTCACTATAGTTCTTACCAGTGGTGTGGGCATGGTACCACCTGTGTCAGGCATACCGCCACCAGGCCTTTCATCGGCAATGTAGCTGTTCCTTCTGCCACTTCACACTCCTCATTACCATCCCCATCAGGAAGGGTGCACTCTCCATGTCTCCTCCTGTCCCCCTGGGCAGTTGGCTGTTGGATGTGTGCCACCCTGGTACACAGGTTTTGTGTCGGTGTGAGTGTGTCTCTCTCTTTCTCTCTGCCCCTCTATCCCTCTCCCACGCCACCTCTCTGTCCTTCTCCCTCTGTGTCTGGTCCTGTGTCTGTCTGCCTGTCTGCCTCTCTGTATCTCTCCCTCTCACTCCCACTCTTGGTGCAACTGCTGTTTGTGTGTTTGCACCCTGTTTTTCTTGGAACAAGTCTGGTCAGAGCAACTTCGATTTGCTCCACACTTGCGCCATGGTTTCACAGTTGAATATGCCATTGCGCTGGATATTCATGGGAATGCCCCCTGCACTTCCTCTGAATACATTACAGTTGCACATTGGCACAATGGATTTTGTGCTGCACAATGGCTCCTGCTGAATATGGCTCCTTGACGCAATGCCGCACTTGCACCGGCACAACTCTATTGCACCATGTGCAACTGCTCTGAATATCCAGGCCATTATGTACAAGAATGGCAGTTCTGATTAGTTTAACTGATTACCAGTCCAATAAAACACAAGTAATTGCTAACAGAAAATAGTGCCTAGAATGATTGTGAATAGTTAGAAAAAGCAAGAAGCTTTAAACGGGAACGTATTGAAAGAGGAGACCTGGAATGGATGGGGATGGGAAATGAGAAGACTGATGGGAGAGATTGACTGGGGGAAAGGTTGAAAGACAGACATGATAAGAGGTAAGCATGATTAAGATGCAAGGGGAAACATGGGGAAGAGTGGCAAATGAAAGTGGTTGGGAATATAGTGCAGAGTGAATGAGGAAGATGGTGAGGAGGGGGTTGGAGACAAGTTAATTGAAGAAAGGGAAAGGAAGAGGGAATATAGGAGAATGAAGAACAAAACAATCCAGCTATTTTTCATTACCTATACCAGAGTTATTACAGCAATGGTACCAAGTCTATTTCTTCATTCAAACCGACATCACTGTTTAGCGTGCCAGACTATTTGATCCAATACATTTCACGCAGAAGTTTACGCTCCCAATCTTTTCCTCTGTTAGGCTGTTCTACAGTGCCTTTTCAATATCATAAAATCATAAGGGAGGCAGTATAGCACAGTGGTTTAAGGCTCTGAGCTGCAAATCTGGAGACCTGGGTTTGAATCCCACAGCCCCCACTTGCATACTGTGTGACCCTGAGTAAGTCACTTAACTTCCCTGTGCTCCCAGATTGCACCTGTAAATAAGGTTTCAGCTTAGTGTGCCTCACCTCATTAAACAATTGGGGAAAAAAATAAAATAATGAGTGTATTTTTAGGTTTGACGTCTCAAAGTGTCTAGCTACACTACAGGCACAGCCCTTCCTCCTAATCATGGACTTATGCTCCAAGATCCATGGTCTCAGTTCTCATTTGGTTTGTCCAATGTAAATTTTATCACAGTGGCACTTAATTACATGTGTAGATGCACAGATAAATGTTTCCATCCCTGAAGGGGTTATGAATTTCAGTCAGCCTATTCATGTTGCTGCACATTGGCCACATGGGTAGTTGCCTGGTGGGGGAGGTCCAAAATGTGAACCCACTAGTTTGCTTTACTTCACTACCAAAATTCAAATGGACCAGCCTGTCTTTTAAAGGCTCACTATATTTTGCCAATATCAGGGGAACATCTTTACTCTCTCACCTGTTTCTGTTATTTTAAGGATCCACCAGTTCATTTAAATAATACTCTTGATGTGTCCAAAGGCACTATTAAAGAGAGTTAATAAAACATGCCCAGTGGGTCAAATGAATCTTTCACAGCTGCTGCTTCACCATTGCATCATTTACCATGTCACTACTGTGCCCTTTCCTTCTAAACCTCTGCTTTAAGTCTTCTGCCTTTTCAAAATCCTCCACTCTGGTATAGTTCCACTTGACACTGAGGATGTGGCCATTGGGAATATTATTCAAAAAGGCCCCTGGGGTATGCACTGTCACATCTCAGAGAAGTATTTCTATCGGTAGGTTTTCTAAATAACCTACTACACAGCATTGCCCAATCTTTAAAAATCTCCAGATCCAGATAGAGGATTTCTTTCTAAATCAAACTGTAAATTGAACTGGATGTTCTCATTCATGCTGTTCAAAATAGTGTGTAAGGCATGCAACTTTTCGACACTTCACCTCCTTATAAGCAAGAGATAATCTGTGTATCTACAGTACATGAGAATCTGGGCTCTAAATGGGTGTGTGTCACTGCTAATGAAGTCAGTCATGGATTGGAACATGAAGAGATTGACAAATGATGAACCCGTAATTAACCCTATCACTGTGCTGTGGGTTTGTACGTAAAATGATTTGTCAAAATGAAAATGATTTCTTTCAAGTACAAGTGATGCCTTTTCTACTAGAAAATATGTACTAGGGGTTTCCTCAGCATTTCTCAAATTCAGGATGTCCATTATCCCCTCCAAATCTTTTTCCTTTTTTTGAGGGACTGAGGTATAATAGTCCACCACATCCGTGGTCACCAATGACACATCTTGTACTGTAGATCTTACCTTTCCATGTTCAGGTTTTCTAAAAGATTGAAAACATCACATGAATTCTGGACATAAGAGGGCATACATAACAAGATAGTATTTCCAGGGCAGACCCAAGTCCACAGACTTCAGTTCTTCCCGGAGGTGGCCTTGTGGGGGCTTTGTGGACCTTTGCTAGGCAGTAAAAAATATGCATGATGGGTTTATCTTGTATGATGGATGTTGCCACCCAATCCCAGATTTTGTCTACACCCCTGCCCTTAAGTACTGTCCCCCTGATAACCTGTAATAAATCATTGTAAGAGTCTATTGGCAGTTTTCTATAGGTAAGTTAATTGTTCTCTTGTCTGAGAAACTCAGTGGTGTAGTTCTCCACATCAGTCACCAATACCATGCCCCCTTATCTGCCTGATTAGTAAATATTGTTATCCTATTCTGAATCGTTAACTGTTTTTCTTTCTTCCATAGTGAGATTCCTGCCCTTGGTGGAGAAATGTTTCAATAAGGCATCAACATCCCTGTCCACTCCTTTCATAAAGGAGTTGATAGGGTGGGGGAATCGGCATGATGAGATGAATCTGGACTTCACATTCAACTTTTTCATTAAAGCCAGTTTTTCTAGCTCTAATATGGTATCGGAGTTCACAAAATGGTGTCTAAGTCTAATATGTCTATAAAATCTCTGCAGACCCAGTTTAATCTGGAACCTGTCAGAGGTGGATGTGGGGGTCAAAAGTCAAACCTTTAGAAAGGGCTAAATCCTTGCAGATTGTTAAAGGCCTTCTAGAGAAGTTGAAGACAACCCTATGTTTGACTTTGTACTGACTCCTCTTACATGCTCCCTCTTCTATTTTGCCCTCTTCACCTTTTCATTCTCTTTCTTTTTCTTTTTTGCTCTTTGATTACAATTTCCTTGGACCTTTCAGATAGGGATGGGCTCTGGTGCAGTTTAGACCCCTCCCCCGAATCAGTGTTGCCTCAATTCTGACTGTGAAAACCGATCCTTTCATGGCTTGACCCGGGTTGCCAATTTGGTCAGTTTGGAAGTGCAGTCTGGTCTGGAATAACACTCTCACCACCAGCACTGCATGGAAAAGGCAGAAAAAAAGTGTTTTTTCCCCTCAATTTCTGCTGAAGACTCCCGAGTCCCTGGACCATCACATGACCAACAAAAAGAAACCCTCATGATCCAGGGGCACTGAATGGAGCCAACCAATGAGGGTCTCTGTTTTGTGATTGACACATGTACTAGCCAATCCTCTGTGTCAGCCACCACAGGATCTCCCTAGGAAATCAAGTATTGAGTGCATTTGGGGCTATGCAGACAACGGAGACAGTCATGTGTTTGTGTGTAGCGATCCCCCCCCAAAAAAAAATGGTGACAATGTTGTTGGAGAGGGAGAGTAAAAGAGTACAGACTGGGAGATCAATGAATTCAACCGCAGAACACAGCAGAGTGCTGCAAATGTTGCAGCAGACTGAGTATACATTAAAGATCATGATTTTTTTTAGTAGAAAGAGATAGTAGAGAGAGAAAAATGAATTCAACAGCAGAGTGCAGAGCAGACAGCAGCAGAGTACAGATGTCGCAGACTCCAAAGTAAAACAATGAAACACACATTTTTGTTAGTCAGAAAAAGAGAGAATATATATATATATATATATATATATATATATAGAGAGAGAGAGAGAGAGAGAGAGCAAAACATTAAACAGAGTCAGACAGGACAGATGGACTCTGAATGAAGGTCATAGTGTCTCAGTAATTTTGAGGGGGGAGCTTATACAGTGCTGTAGATTTTGATTGGCGATGCCACCCATGTCTCAGACTGTGTTGCCAACTCTGTGCTACCATGAAATGTCGTTCTGCCCTAGACTTGGTGTTACCCATCTATGTGTCATAGTGCCATACAGATTGTGAAGGGGGGTATCATAATCAGTGTCAGTGGCTTAGTAGGTAGCACACTCGCCTCTGAGGCCGGGAGATCAGAGGGCTGTGGGTTCAGTTCCCACATCTGGCACTTTGGTTAATATCCCAGTATTGACACTGTAGTGCAGCATGAGAGGGGTGCTGCACTTCTGTGGTGCCGTCTTTCGGATGAGATGTTAAACCGAGGTCCCATCTGCCTGGATTGGTGGTAGTTCAGGAGGATGTTAAAGATCCCATGGCACTTCTTGAAAAGAGTAGGGGAATTTCCCCTGGTGTCCTGGCCAAATTTCCCTCATTCACGAAAAATACCATAAACAGCTTAATCTGGTTCAAGGTCAGTTGACATTCATCTGTATCCCCCTCCCCCTGGGTCGTGCCTGAAAATAGGCATGATTTGTCTAGTGCACTTACCCGGTCAACAAAAAATAAATAAATAAATATCTCAGACTCTGTGTTGCCCATCTCTGTGCTGCCCTGAAAGGTCATATTGCCATAGACCCTGTTTTGACCATCTCTGTGCCAAAGTGCCATACAGAATGTGAAGGGGGGCATCACATCTCAGACTCTGGGTTACCAATCTCTGTGTCTGAACTAGTACTAGGTCATATAGTGATATCTCCCTCTCTTTCCAACATTTGACACATTGCCTCCTTTCATTGCATAGCTCCAAATGACCTGCATACAGCTGGCTGAATTCAAAAACATTTTTGGGACTAAGTCCCACATTGCAACTCTAGTTGCAGACTGAAATCTCTGCAGCTGTGGAGATTGCTTTTCACTTCTGCAGCACCTGTGGGAGATGTAATGGCTGGTCCCACTGACTGTAACATTTTTGCTCAGCTGTGGGGATTTCCATGGCAACACCACCTGCAAGCTGCTATAAATTATGGAGACAGTGGTAAATCAGCTCCACTTTTTAGAATGCAATAGCTACAGAAAAAATTGTGATTTTGCAAGTGTTGGCAACTCACTTGCACTAAGTGTTTCTCGCAGTTGAAGGATTTTAAAAAGATTTGTGAATCCAAGCCAATGTTTCCTATGAATGCCATGTGGTGGCTTACACATAGGATAGTGAGAACAACAATCAATTTATTTTACTGCTAGTGGCAGTTTGATGACCTTAAAAAAAGACACAAAAATACAGGCACAGCATTTTTTTTAAAAAGGTAACTTTTTTTTTTTACAAGAGGGATCTAAAAGAACAATACTGATGTATGTCTAATGCTCAAATAGACTAAAATAGGTCTACAATTCATCAGAGTAAATCAAAGTAAATCAGAACTTTTTCAAAAAAAGCAGAGCCAGGTCACAGCCATCTCGTCCATTCCTACTTTCTGGCCCTGTTCCTCTGCTTTCTGGCTAATTGCCTCTGTGCCACTTGTGGTTTCCAAACTGGACTCTGTGTCTGTCTCCCAGGTAACCAGGGTTAATGAGCCTTTCGGGGGGGGGGGGGATTTTTTAAACCTACCTAAAAAAGGATGCTGTTGCTGATTTACCCTCCTGTTCTTTCCCCCTTCTGCTTCTGAGGATTACTGACTGTCAGAGAATGCCACACTAGTGTAACCCTTCTTGCTCTGATAAGTGCTTCAATTATAGAGCCTCCCACCTCAGTAGTCTATAATGTCCCTTAGTACTTTTTAAACATAAGAGAAACATAGAATATGTTGGCAGATAAAGACCAGATGGCCCACCTAGTCTACCCATTTCCCTACTCACTGCTGCAGCCCCAGATCCTATTTAATCTGCAGCTCACCTGCTCTGCAAATCTCCAGGGCACCCTTATGTCTATCCCATGCACTCTTGAACCCCCATATTGTTTCTACCCCCACCACTTCTGCTGGAAGGCTGTTCCACGACTCCACCACCATTTCAGTGAAAAAGTACTTTCTAACATTATCCCTGAGCCTTCCACCCTTCAGCCTCGTATCATGACCCCTTGTTTATGTGCAGAATTTTCTCTGAAATATGCTTTCCACCTGTACCCTGTTTATTCTGCTAAGGTACTTGAAAGTCTTTATTATACAGTATCTCACCTCTCCCTTCTTTCCTCCAGTGAATATATATTAAGGTCCTTAGGTTTTTCCTCGTAGGGCTTCTGGTGCAGTCCATATACAATCTTCTTTGCCATTCTCTGGACTGCCTCTATTTTGTTAATGTCCTTCCAGAGATGTGGTCTCCAGAACTGGGCACAGTACTCCAGCTGAGGCCTCACCAGTGGTCTGTACAGTGGCATCACCACCTCTTTCCTACTGCTTGTTATGCTACTCCCTATGCACCCCAACATTCTGTTTGCTCTCCCCACTGCCTTTTCACACTGTTTGGTCACCTTCAGGTTGTCAGATATGATAACTCCCAGGTCTCCCTCCTGACTTGTGGTGGACATAATTTCCCCACCCATCCTGTACTACTGCCCTGGATTCCTGTGACCCAGGTGCATGATCATGCACTTTTTAGCATTGAAACTCAACTGTCAGACACCTGAACACTCCTCTAATAGACTTAGGTCCTTTTTTAATTTTTTCCACCTCCTCAGGCATGTCCACTCTGTTGCAGATCCTGGGGTCATCTGCAAAGAGGCACACCTTTCCCTCCAGATCCTCTGCAACGTCACTAATGAAGATATTGAATAGGACTGGCTCCAGCACCAGCCCATGTGGCACCCCACTGGTCACCTCCCTCTCCTCAGACTTCATGTCATTTACCACCACCCTCGGAGTCCTGCCCCTTAGCCAGTTCCCAACCCACTTTACCACCAAAGGACCCACTTCCAGGCTCCCCAAAGTACTGAGCAATCTACTGTGTGGGACGGTGTCGAAGGCCTTGCTGACATCCAGGAAGGACACATCCACTGCCCCTCCCTGATCTACCACCCTGGTTACCCAGTCAAAGAAATCTGTAAGGTTCATTGGACAGGACCTTCCCACTAAGAATCCATGCTGCCTTGGATCCTGTGCCTGGATGTCCTCCAGAAATTTTACATTCCTCTCTTTAAGTAAAGACTCGATTAGTTTCCCCACTACTGAGGTCAGGTTTACAGGCCTGTAATTGCCTGCCTTATCTCTGCTTCTGCTCTTGTTGAGAGGGACCACATCTGCTCTCCTCCAGTTCTCAGGTACTTCCCCCATCTCTAGTGATGCACTGAAAAGGGCAACTAGTGGATCCACTAGCACTTCCCTGAGTACCCTTAGTACTCTAGGGTGGATTCCATCTGGCCCCATTGCCTTATCTGATTTTATTTTAAAGAGTTCTTCCAGGACTCTTTCCACCATGAATGGGCTGGTTTCTACCTCCCCCGAATACCCCTTTTAATGAGTCTTGGTCCCTCACCCTCCCCTTCCCTGGTGAATACTGAGCAAATGTACTTGTTCAGTATCTCAGCCTTTTCTAGGTTGGCCTCCACCCTTTCTCCTCCTTTCTTCTTCATCATAACAATCTCATTTCTGATCGTTTTCTCTCACTAATGTATCTGAAGAAGGCATTTTCACCTTTCTTAATAGCCTGGGCTATATCTTCCTCTGTCTGTGCTTTAGCCCTTATTATTTTTCCAGATTCCTTCTGCTTCTCCCTATATTGTTTCTGTCCTTATCCTTTTGTGTTTCCTTGTATCTTCTGAAGGCTCTTTTCTTTTCCTTTAATTTCTCAGCCACTACCTTCAAGAAACATAACAGCCTTTTCTTTCTTTTACTCTTGCTATGCATTTTTACACAGTGACCTGTTACTTCTGTTATAACTCTCATGAGTCTGGACCACTGTTTTTCCACATCTCCCCAAGTACCTTCCACTGCTAGGGCTCTTTTGAGATTTCTACCCATCTCCTTAAAGTTAGTCTTCCTGGAATCTAGGACTTCTATCCTTGTATGGCTTGCCTCCTCCACTGTGGTTACCTGAAGCCACACTGTCCTGTTGTCACTGGTACCAAGGGAACTGCCTACATCCACATCTGTGATCCTGTCCCCATTGGTCAGAACCAAATCCAGTATAGCCTCCTCCCAGGTGGGTTTTGCTATAAGCTGTCTTAAGTTTGCCCCATTCAGGGCAGTAATGAAGTCCCTACACCTTGTTGTTCTTGCAGTCTGAGTGCTTCAGTCTACCTCAGGCAAGTCGAATTACTAGCAGTTCCCTTTTGGCTGCCATTGTGTGGATGGTTTCCACAAGAGACTCATCTGATTCCTCCCACTATGCTGGAGGCCTGTAAATCACTCCAGTGCAAATGGCTGTCATTTTTCCCACCTCCAGGGTGACCCACAGTCCCTCTACTCCTTCTTGCAACCATTCAGCCTCTGTTGCTTTAATCTGCTCCTTCACATACATAGCTACCCCCCTTCCCTTCTCCCTTCCCTATCCTTCCTAAAAAGTGTGTATCCTGATATGGCTATATCCCAGTCATGGTTCCCTGTTTATCATGTTTATGTAATAGCTATTATGTCCTGGTTTGTGTCTTCCATTAATGCCATTTGGTCAGGGATTTTGTTCCCCAGACTGTGGGCATTTGTGCACATTACTTTGCAGCTTGTGCTCCCACCCTCCTTTTCCCTTTTTTTGGCCCTGTGTCATTTTTGGGTTCCATCTTCTGTCCACTTTATTTCTTAGAATTTCCTTGAATTTCTTTAAATCACTGTTAATATGTTGTAAATAGTTATTTAAGTACTAAGCAGCTAATAGTTGTCCTTGAATCTTGTCAATTTCCAGTTTTAAGTTCTTTCTTTCTTTCCCTAGCTGTGGGTTCTATAACTGCAACCATAAAGTCAGTGGAGCAATTGCCCATGATTGCTTTCCACATATCTTTCAGTTTTAAGCAATGGAAATTCACATTAGGTTTAATTAAGATGCATAATCCCCTTGACATATATCTGTTTTTGACATACTTGGTGAGAGTAATAATATGCCACTCATGTTTTAGGCCCTTTTCTATAATATATCCAGTTTCTTTGTTAATGTTTTCTCATTAGGAGTATTAGCACTTTTTTTTTAATTGAGTGCTCAGCCACCACTTTATCAACTTTAGTTTTGGAGTATTCTCAAAGGTTAGTTCTGTAAGCAAATTAATGTAATCAAAAAATTCCAAAATATTTTGTTCCAAAGAATTTAACTAATGCAAATGATACACTCATTTTAGAATATACAGTATTATAGATACCAAGCACAAAGCTGTTCACTGACTAGAGACTGAGCTGAAATGCAATGTGTAATACACGCTTGTAGTGACAAAAATTGAAAACACAAGGTATAGAGCAAAATCAATGTGAAAAAAACACAAATTGAAGTCCAAAACAGATCTCACTTCTTTGCTGCCCATGAGGATTTGAGGTCCGTAACATCAAGTACTCTTTCTTTGGATTGTAGGGAGGTGAATAGTCACAGAACTTTAATCATTTAGGGTGTCTGAATGACAAATAAATTCTTCTCTTTGAGAGCTGCTATTCAGGGTCGGCTAAGGAACAAGGGCTGTCCAGGCCAGGAACAAAATGGAAAAATTGCTGAGCTTCCCATGCAGTCATACTCAAATAGCTTGTCTGAGTCCACCAAGACTAATCAAAAAGGACCAAATTCACAAAAAACAGAATGATGAATTCATGTACCAGTGAACTTCACAAAATTCATGAATGTTTCAAAGTTGAATTTTTATGGCTGTGGGCTGAGCCTACAGCCATTTTGCTATCTGGAACTTGAAAATTGAGTTTTATGGAACACACTTTTTGGACTTTTCAATGTATCCTTCCACATCTACAACTCACTATGACAACTAAAATAAAATAATCCCTTTTTTCTGTTTAGAATGTTGGAGACATAACTCCAAGCTGCTTATCTAGAAACATGGAAACATAGACTTTGACGACAGATAAGGATCACTTAGCCCACCCAGTCTGCCCATTTCCCTACCTATTGGATAAGCTGCAGATTCTAGTTAACCAACAGCCTACCTCCTGCAACCCCATTCCTGCCATTGGGAAACTGAAACAGCTTGTTAAATATCGGTTGCCTTTAAACTGGAGATTTGTTTACCCCCCCTTCAAAATGCAACAGCATGCACATTTAATTGATTAGTATCTAAATATTGTTTGCTACTGTCTTCAGTTGGTGATGAATATCTTTCAAGAAAGATTCATACCTCCTAAATGTTACCCTTTCCCAGCAAATTTTGTTAAGTTTTACACTGTTTTTGACCTCTCAAGACCTATCTGATAAAATGCCAGGTTTTTAGTGGACTACCCAGACTAAATACGTAAATTTCTTTTTAACTGCAAGGGCTGCGGCCTTCTTCCCAAACATAACAGACAAGAGCTACTGAGATCTCTTATAATAAGAGTGTGTGTGTGTGTGTGTGTGTGTGTTTGGGGGAGGGGTGGAGAAACAGACAAACTCTGGCAAGGGAGACTTCATCTAATGAATTAACTGCTGACAAACCATGACTGATACAGAAGCAAATGATCTGATACTTTTTATTGGACCAACAAAGATGTAACAAAAATAACTTATACCATTTATAAAATTTTGATCAAACAACTGCAAACAGAAGACTGTTTTTGTCATTTTATAATATGATATACTGTACTGATTGTGTATTGACTGAGTTGCTGGATCAGGGCCTTGATAAAATGATAACATTTACTTAACTCATTCAAGGTTAAATCAGGTGAACAGAAAAACGTCTGTAAAAATTTGTCTGAAAACTAACAACTATAAGACAAAAAATTGCATTTGTGTGTGTATATATATATATATTTGCAATACATTTGTTTACAGGCTTTACTAGTATCTTTTGAAAGATTTCTGACTTGTGATTACTAATGTTGAGTATAGTTCATGAAATAATGAGCTTGATATTTGTTATTTCATATAGTCCCCCATTATGCCTTATGCATAGCATATAAATACTAATCATTCCAAGGCCATCATGACATATAATGTTAATACTGAGCAGCAAATCAGAGCTCATTTCCTAATAAAAGGCTGCTGATATAATAAATAAAGAACAAAGTCATAAATAAGGAACCAGTGGCTTATGGAAAAATCTACAAACTGATTTATTCAGGGATTTGATTCTGTCTTTGTGGGGAAAACCCAGGGAAAATAAGAGTTTCTTACAGAGTAATGATCCGGAAGGAAATGATTTGATACCTTTTAATGGACCAACATAGATGTAACAACCAGAACAAAGAGTAATGGTTATTTGGATCTGGGAGCACTGAATATTTCTTATCCTATATTTTGTATCCTTGATAGGGTAGGAGAAATGCTACATCTCATTATCACAGGGATGTTCATTTACACATTTTTGCACAGTATTTACTCAGGCTGTCCCAGATTACATACAATGTCTTGTTTTCAGTGGGGTCATGATTTTACCATTTTTATAATGAATTTATTCAGGCTACCTAGTCCAGGGCCCCCGTATTCAAAGGAGATATGCAGTGCATCCCAGTGGAAAAGGGAGATGTGCTGCACAACTCTAACAATGCACAGCAGCACAATATTCAAACATGCAGGATGCGCTGGCCACAAGGGAATGGGCCAGGGCACACACAAATGGTATGTCATTCAAGTCAAGGGGGCAATCCCATGCATATACTGTGCTGCAGCATATTCAGTGGGAATGTGACCTTCACATTCCGGAGCACTGTTACCCACAGTTATGCCATGAATAGCTAGCCTAACCCAGCCAGCCACCCACAGGCAGGCTGCAGATGTGCACCCAGGTGCACAGCAGCCTGGCAGCCCTGGTGAACTAGAGGTACCCCCTTTCCACCCAGACCTGATTGCACCAGAGGAAATCATGGTCCATATCTGTAGTCTAGAGGACTCCCATCCATTGCCCCTGTAAACAGACACCCTCACTTCCCCCATACCCAACCTTTTGCAAAGACTGGCACTGCCCTCCACACCCTGCCATGGCCAGCCATTGACTGCACTGAACCAAGGCTGGGGACCTGCACTCTGGAATGACCCAACTGGCTGTACCATGCATTGGGGCACCATGCCAACTCCAGATCCACCAGTGTATGCAGCCATGTGTACATACCTGGTAAACTGAAGAAGGAATTTACATACCTCCAATGCATGCCTTGCCAACACTGTATCTTCATGCCATCATACATCACTTCAAGTCCACACTCTCCCCTGTTTCCTTGTATAACATGCCACTCTCCAGACTGCTAAAGAATCCCTGGTGCCATGGGATGCGGTATCCTGTAAAGCCATTTGCAGTGTATGCTTCAGACTATAGATAATTCATCCACATTTCCCCAATTTTACAAATGAATGGGACATGTGTGAGTGGGTACAGCTTTGGCCATCACCCACACTGAGAAATGCAATGGCACCTGGATGATGGATTCACATGCCAGTGCCTGAGGAGTATGGATACTGGGTATTATTACCCACACACAGCTCATGCCTACATATAACACATTCCAGCATCCTAATGAGAGTGTTCTACCACCTGCCAATAGAGTTGTATGATCCCATTACAGAGTCAGTCATAGCAATGGGATGGGTGGGGGGTAGGGAGGGGGTGTCTGTGCAATGTTGGGTGGGGCCACCACACTATGGACATGGACAGTAGGTGTATTCAGGTGCAACTAGAGATATCACTGGTGTCCCTACAATATGGAACTGGTAGAGCCTGGACTCTAGTATGATAGGGGCTTGTAGAATGGGTGGGGCGGTGCTACTATACTACCAGAGACTACAGAGCCTGTCCCACATGAAAGAGATTTGAGTCAGGGCTTTGGAGGTGAGAGCTGCTTTGGCACATTCATCCCCATGCCAACATGCAAACTGGCTGGTAATGAGCATGCATAAGGCCCCTTTGCACTGTGCATGCTCAATTAGTTCATTTGCATTCCTGGGCTGAATATCACCCATGGGGGCTGTGATGCATATCGGTATGTGCCACCCATTCCTCCTGGAAGGTATTCAGTTAGGGTCACCCTGGATGCACCTGAATTGGAGGCCACCTGCACTGTGACTCCCGTCCAGGGTCACATTTTCAACAGGAATGATGAAGCCTGCCAGGAAGTTATTTTTGTTGCATCTTTGTTGGTCCAATAAAAAGTATCAAATCATTTGCTTCTGTATCAGTCATGGTGTGTCACAGGTTTACTGCATGACAAAAGGAATTAACTCCCTTTAAAACTGCATTGTTTGCTGCAGTAACTCAACTGCAGAATTCCGAAGTGCTGCACTTCATCCTGGTGGGCTTCGCTGTATGCACACCCTGTACCAGTGGTGCATTGTCTTTGAATATTGTATCAATGCCGACTGGTGCACCATCTTTGTGCAATGCATCTTTCTATCCATGCATCAATCTGGCACTTGATATATCCCCCCAGATGTAAAATATTGTTTTTAGTGTATTCTGATTTTATACAATGCAACATAATATTGTGTAGATGTAAAGCCCCACTGACAATAAGATGCCATTTCTTCCGTGAACTATCCAGGCTAAATATATAGCAATCAGCAGGTATATTCCAGGAAAACACACTGTAAAAATGTGTTAAAGAAAGGCTACGTGGAAACTGCCTCTCCAAAGATCTGCTTTGTGCAATTCATTAGAAATAATGGATTAAAGCATTCCAAAAGCTCTTCACAGCCAGATCAGTTCTGACCAGAATTTGTTATTGTGAGCTGTGGCCATCTTGCTAGATCCCCAGTATTTCTATGGTTAGTAGTGGGTAAAGTTAGATAACTGTGCTCCATGGAGACAGTTGTGAATTTATTCCACAAGGTGAAGTTAAACTTCACTTTAAAGGTAGAACTTCCTGAAAAGCGATTTAGCAAACTGTGCCTGCAAATTGCAGCTCTAAGGCAAAGTTCACAATGATTCATGGGATTGGAAGTCACATTGTGTTACAGTGAGCTGCACTGCCAGATGTAGACTGAATTCAGTGCAGTGTGATGAAGAGACAATTGGTGCTCAGTGTACTCTGTATCTTTGTGCCTAAAAACCTTTGGAAAGCATTTAAAACATGCAGTTTTTTCAAACAAATCACTTCATTAAGTATCTACTGTACCTTGTGCCTCTAGATTACCAATTATTTGTGGTATTTCTTGTTATTTAATTAGTTTAACCCTTAGGCGGTCAGAAGATTTAGAAAGTATTAGTTTTCAGGATGTGTATACATGCCAGCAGCACAGCAAGAGTTAAAGTTGTAGTTTCATTTTCTGTATTATGTGAGGCAGTGCTATGGGGGAAGGGGAGCTGTGGTAGCTGCATCTAGTAAAAGGCAAACTATGCAGCCTTTCCTTTCTGGGCTGCACTAGAGCTGTTGTAGTCAGTGTTTTGTGTGAATTGTGTTCCTGTTTTCTGTAGTTTATTATTTTAGTTCTGTAGAACAGCTGGGTGTGTTTTAATGATTTTTTTTCACTTTAGATTGACAATATTGATTTCATTTTTATTTTTTGATTGAAGGTAGCATTTTTTTGTGTACGCAGTAATGTTGTTGTAATTACCTGGGTTGTTGCATCTTATGTGTGCCCCCTCAGTCCCTTAAATCCCTGTGTTTTATTGTTTGTGTAAAAACAAGAAAAAATTGTGGGTGTTGTTTACTGTTTGTGTACTTCAGTAAAGTCTTGAAAAGTACCATGTAGTCTTGTGTGTGTCCCCCTAGACCTATAAATCCCTGTTGAGTATTGTTTATGTAAAAAAATATATATTTGTGGTGTTGCTGTTGTTGTACTGTCTGTTTACCTCAATAAAAACTTGTAAATTGTTGTGTTGTATTGTGTTGTGTTCCTAAATCTACACATATAACAAAATGTGCATAAACAGACACTCTACTAAAGTAAGAGTTGCTGACGGCAGCAATGCTGCCAAGAAAAGTATAATTTCCATGATTCCGAAGGGTACCACAACCACTAGTGATGAATGTTCATCAGAAGCTGGTACTACTGGTAGTACTCAACAAATAGTTGCTGTAGGTGAAGGCATTAGTGTGGCCACATTTTTCTCAGCAAAATCTGTGGCATTAATACTGATGGGTGCTGATGCTTGCAATGCAGACAGTGAAGGCAGAGTCAACAGGTGCAGTCCAAGAACCCCAGACATATCTTCCTCTGTGAATGTGGCTGAGGATGAGAATGAGTAGATGGGTGATGTTGCCAAAACTGATGTTGATGAGCCTGAGCATGACTCACATTGTGATGTGGCAGATCTGAATGTTTCTACATGCAGGGCCAGGGACTCAGATGTTGCTGAGAAGGACATACAGGGTAGTGAAAGTGAGGATGAGGAGGAGGAGGACAGCTCTCAGGAGGTTAGCAGCCTAGATGGAGATGATAATCTGGACCCTCTATGGAAACCTGAGAAAAGGAAATGTAAGGGCGAGGAAAGTAAAGGCCCCCAGTTCTCCAGTTATTGGGTGTGTTGAGACAATAATAATAAAAGAGGATGAGTCACTGGTTCTGCAGCAATGCAGAAATCATGCCCAAAAACATCTATTTCTAGCCCTCCAATGTCCCAGTACCCAGTTCACTGTCATGTGAACACAAGGGCTACAAAATCCCTAGTTTGGGATTTTTACATTCTCACCTCAGCTGACAAAACAGAGTATCTGCCATTTGTGCGAAGTGCATGTGAGCCATGGGAAAAAGGGCAGCCACCTAGGCACCATTGGGCAACACACACACCTCATGTCCAGGCACCTGCTATGCTGGACTCAGCATCAAAAGGCAGCTGGTGCAGGGGGGGGGGCTTCTCCCTTATTGACCTCATCAAGCAAGGCATCCTGAAGTGGCATGGTTACAGTCCTGGGATGGGATTTAAAAGTGACTGTGGAGACTACTACAGACATGAAGCCTTGGTGGGATTTCATAGTGGCAGGCTAAGTAGAAGTGGTGGTTTCAGTCTTAGAAGCCAGAATCAGTGAAACACATTAACCCCAGTCCCTAAAACAACAAAAATGATGTCATTCATTTGTTCAATGTCTGTGACTCCCCCCAAATCCAAAGCCACAGCACCATACATGCCACCAGTGTGCAGTACCCCGTGGTTTGTTCTCTCAAACCAAAAACACCAAAAGATGCAGCCTACATTACATAGCATGTTTGAGCATTACACAATGCCCATCCAATAGTGCTGTTACATGTGAACTTAATGCAGCAGCTGCAGAAATGCTGACAATTGATCTATTACCATTCTCTTTTTTGGAGAAGGTAGGGTTCTGCAGATTGATTAGCATGTGCCTGTCCAAAGTGGCATATTCCATTTTTCATGTATTTCTCAACCCACACCATTCCGGAACTTTATAGAAGTGTGTCACACACAGTAAAACATGCTCTGCAGCATTCATCATTACCATACATATGCCTTAGTATGGATATGTGGACAAGTGGCCAAACAGGTGGCAGCTTTTATCTGTGTATTACAGCCCATTGGGCTCAGATACCCTGGGTAGTATTTGATGCTGAGATGGGAAAAAAACTGAATGAAGCCCAACTGTACTGGTAGAAACATTCCAGATATTTGCCAGCATACCACACTGGCAATGAGGAGTGCAACAGGCTCACACATGGGTCAAAAATGTTATAAGTGCTCCTGACTGAAACGGATGAGTGTCTGCACCTACATTCTCTGAAATTGAATTTCATTGCAACTGATAATGACTCTAATTTAATGAAATGCATCAGTGATGGTGGGTTACTCCAGGCTCCCTGCATGGCACACTGTCTTAATCTTGTAGTGCAGGAGTTTTTGTCGTATCCTGAAATCAAGTCAATGTTGACTGTGGCCTGCCACATCTATGCCTTCTTTGCTCATTCTGCAAAAGTGTGTGACCATCTTAGGCAGCTGCAGATCCAGAATAAGCTGTCTTACCACCATCTCAAGCGGAAAGTTGTGACAAGATGGAACTCAAACCTGTACGTGATCAAGCGCTTGCACAAGCAGTACAATTCCATCTCTGAATACCTGTTGAAACACACAAGCTGTGAGAGTTCTGGAGCATCAATGTCTTTCACAACAACTGAGCAATGGCTGATTATGATTCTGAGGGCATCTGAACATGCCACATAAGCAGTGAGTAGGGACACTGTCTCTGTCATTCAGGTCATCTCACTTCTATGCAGGCTGAGGCAGACCTTGATAAATGTACATCAAGTGCTAGAGGCAAGCGAATATAGAGCAAGCTGTGCATTTATGAACACATGCTGCAAATATTAGACTTCAGTTCCCATATTTTCAGCATTCTGCAGTCACCCAATGTTGGAACTGCCACAATGCTGGTCCCACAATATAAAAGGAGCCCACCATCAGTGCTTGTTGGGGGTACGATGAAGTACAAAATCTAACTGATCAGCTTGTAAGATGGGTCCATGGGACACAGATGTCACAGTTATGTAAGGCAAAGCATGACAGTGATGACAGACCAAGTGTTCTTACCACCTCAGTTATGTAAGCTGAAAAAAACAGGGCTGTTCACAGGACAGAGGATCCTAGATCCACTTTGGGATGCTTTGTCCCAGGTGAGAATTGCAGATGTGGAGGAAAAGGAGGAGCAAGCTGATAAGTCAGCAGGATTGTGTGCAGCACAGCCCATGGTGGATGCATATTTGGTGGACACCAGACTCCTGAACATGTTGGAAGAACCTCTGCTGCACTGGAGTAGCAATGTAACTGAGTGGCCAGCCCTGACCTTCAGAGCAGAGAAATATCTGAGCTGTCCACCATCAACTGAAAGCATGGAGAGAGTATTCAGTAGGCATGGCGGGTAGTGAAATCCCAGACCCTCAAGACTACCCATGGGTACTTCTAAACCACTCGAAATTACCCTAACAATACTCAAATGGAAAATAAGTAGTTGGTTAGGGTTGAGTAGTTACTACCCAATCAATTTTACTACCCTATTACCTGACCCTTACCATAAAAAAAATTGTGCAAAAGACAGTTTTTGACTATTACACTGTTAGGTGCCCGAGCTGTTATACCCATGGCTGGCATTGCTGAGGCAGGTACAGGAGGTGCAGTTGCTCATAGAAAGCCTGCTGCTGTTTTCAAAAATTATACCTATGGCAGGCACTGAAGAGGTAGGTATGAGAGGCTCAGCTGCTCTGAATGAGCATGCTGTTGTTTCCAAACATTTTACCCATGCAGGGTGTTGATGAGGCAGATGCAAGAGGTGCAGCTGCTCTGAGTGCGCCTATAGCTGTTTCCAAAAACTATACTCATGGCGGGCATTGATGAGGTAGGTACAGGAGGTGCAGCTACTCTTAGGCTGCTACTGTTTCCAGAAATTATACCCATGACGGGCATCAAACATGATAAACTGATGATTAACAAAACTAAGAATAATGTGACATGTGGCTGACGTGGTGGCAGTGGTGAAGGTTCTATTTGTTTACTACACAACCTAGTCATCATATTCAGTATTGCTGTTTGTAGGCTGTTGTTCATGAGCAGGGTCAGAATCACATAATTCAGGGTTTGGGACAATTGAGAAATTGTCAGCATTCATTTCCAGTAATGTAAGCCATTCTACATTTACAGGACTTAGCAGTGTTCTTTGGTCAGGGATTATTCCTCTAGATGCACTAAATATGCATCCTGAATATATGCTTGAAGGTGGACAACTGAGGTTCATTATTGAAAGATTTGCTAGATCTAGCCACATTGGTCTCATTAGAGCTAGGCACATGGTATGAATTCCACGTTCACTGAACTTTTTTGAAAATTCAGAAATGTCGTGGAATTTTCTGAACATCCGCCTGCCATTTGCAAGATCAGTCTTCTGAATATGTTTGGTGGATTTTCATCCTGTTCTGTGGAATTTTTTGGCTGAACTGCAGAATAATACACATGAACTGCAGAATAAGAGTTCTGAGGATTTTTTTTTTCTGCAGTTCAATGAATTATTCCTCAGTACATGTAATTTTTCCACGGTTCAGTGATCAGTTCTGCTGACTTTGTTCTCCTCAGTGTAATACAATAATCTGCAATTTATACATTTTTTCTGCCATTTTAAGTCAGAATTTCCATGACAGTTGCTAATTTGATTTCCACACTGTTGCAGAAGCAAAAATCCATGTTTCGAAGAAATTTCACCAGCTGAAGTTTTTTTTTTTTTGCAGACCTCTAGCTTTTACTCATTTCCAAAAGAGTAATGAATATGCTTTGAGATCAGTTACAGTTTGATCTACAAAATGCTCCCTGATCATTGTGCTGCATGAGACAGTTACCAGTCTGGCAGATGAACCAGCTGCACTTTCTGTACAGGATACTAGTCAATGTTGTTGCAGGTGACTCAGAATTGATTTGCCTTTGTGACTCTGATCATAGGATACCTGAGAAGTAGCTGTAGATGTCCTTTCACTCCCTGATGACACTGGTGATTGTGAAGAATCTATAGATGTGCTACTGTCTGTGCCAGAAGTACACTCTGATGTTTCTGCAAAGTTTGACTGCTGTATATCAGTTAATGGTGTTTGTGGGGCAAAGTACCATTTGGTTAGCAGATGATCTCTCCAATACTCCATGTCTTCCCCTGCAGGAAGAATGGCTTCTATGTTCTCCTTAAAGCAGGGATCTAGCAATGTAGCCAACACATGTGTCATTCTTAAACATGGCATTTATTCTCTGATCTGCCGACAGTCTGAGGCTCAAGAGATCTGCCAGCATAACACCAGCAGTGTCTTCTTCTGACTAAAAATCTTTCTTTTTGTCATTGAGGAAAATGTGAAGGGAATCTAATTTCAGGAAGAATTTGACTCAGAGTTGTACTGTCCACACTGACATCATGTGTGGCAGCCTCAAATGGTTCCAGTAAGGTGAACAAATATTCAAGAAGACTCCAACTGCTAGAACTGAGCATGATGTAGACTTTACCCATTTGATGCTGCGTGGTATAGTTATGTACAGATCTGTTTCTGTTTAAGGAGTCTTTCCAACATGTAAAATGTTGAATTCCAACAGGTAAGAACATTGTGCTTCAACGTGTGCAATGGTAAGTTGTTTGACCTCTGCAGCCTCTTCAGGATTTTTTGTTCTTTCACAGAGTAGCTGAAATCCCCTCAAATATTCCTAGCAACACCTGACAGGTTGTAAACATTCATGTTTCCATTTAAGAAATTATGGATGAGAAGATTTAAACAATGTGCAAAACAGGGCATGTGTTGGTATAGTAGCTGCCAACTCTAACAGCTTGGACTATGTTGGGACTATTATCCAAAACTATGAACCCTGGAGATAAGGAATATGGATTAAGCCATTTCTGGAATTGTTTTTCCAGCTCCTGCAAAATATTCACAGCAGTGTGGTTTTCCTCAAAGGTGGTGACAAATAATACAGCCTACTTCCTACTGCTTATGGTAGAGCAGAGATGATTACTTACAGACTGAAAATCTGCCCAGTGAGCTATAACAGTCATGTGGTCAATTGTTTAGTTGGTGGTCCATATATCTGTAGTTATGTGAACCTGCTTCACCTAAGAGAGCTTCAACTGCTTAATGATTTCGGTATATACCAAGTCTTAAAACTGTGGAAGAGACTTTTTTTGAGAAATTTGTTCAACAGGGAACCGCGTACAGTAATTCAGTCTGCTTCACAAAGTTGAGGAAACCTTTTTGGGCAACCAAAGCAAAAGGTAGTTGACAATCAGCCAACAGCTGTGCAATGGCTCTATTATTAAACTGCTGGCATGTTGGATGCTTGCAGGTAAATTCCGATATCCTCGCAACATTTTCTTTTAATATTAGTTGACAAGAACAAGATCTTTTTAATTTTGGGGGGAATTGATCTTTCACTCCTTTTTCATGTGGAATACTATTTTGGGATTTTCCAGTACTTGATGGTGTCAGAAAACAATCTTTGTTTGTCTGGAAAGACTGCAAGGACACATAAACTAATTTAGTGTCACTTTCTGCTACCAGTTCATTGTCACCATGGTCACCACCACCATCACCTCCACTACCACCCATAACAACCACACTGCCTCTTGCCCTGCCCCAATCAATTGAGTGTTATGCCTTTGCTTATCACATCATTACTGATGTTCCAAAATTTGCTGGATTGCCACCATGACTGATGCTGTTTTTTGCACAGAATGCATATAACTCAAGACTCATCTGCTGAGTCAACATAAAATTATTTCCACACTAAAGATTTACATTTTTTGGTTTGTGCCACAGTGACTGGTACTATTTAAGCAATAAGGTATGACCAGGGGTTATGTTAATATTCTAGCTAATCACCCCCCTGGGGGTGTAATGTGGCATGAGGTACAGCTGAGTGCTATATTGCCCAGAGGGGGTGATTAACAAGAACATTATAACCCCTTGGAGTGCCTTATTGCTTTTGTTATAATTGGATCTTGATGTATTGAAGCTCAGTTATTGTTTTACTTTTCTTTGTTTTTTACATTATAAACTCAAATAAACATAACATAGCCCCTTTTCCTTAAGGCACACAGTAGCTGGCAAAAAAAATGTGTAAGGCAAGACAGGTAGCAGTCTGAATTTCAATACAGAAAAGAAAGAAAGAAAAAGAAAGGCAGAACTGCAGCTGTTAAATGAACCTCCCCACCTGCTCATTCACCCACACTCAATGTGGCTCCACTGCTTCATTTTGAGCCTCACTGCTGCCATTTCTTGAAATGCCCACTCCCAAAACTGCTACCCCTGGTACATTTATTGTGTTGCACTACTGGCTGTGAATTGAACCCACAGCCCACCCAATGTCACACTATGCCTCACCTGTTTTTGAAGTTGCAGACTCATGAATTTTTCAGTTTGTCTGAATGGCAGGTCTTTTAAATTAACATCCACATTTTAACTTAACAACAGAGCTGGTACCTATCTCACATTACACCAGCATTGCTGGGGAGCTGGCAGGTGGGGCGTGTAACAGCTGGCAGTGCCACATTAAGAGTGAGTGAATGAGCAGGTGGGAGTTTTGCAGGTATCTACTAAAGTTGGGTGTGCAACAGTCTGGTTTTGTACTCTGCTAATAACACATGATTTTGAAACCTGTGTAGTGTGAGGGTTCTTTGTCTGATTATGGCAGTTGGTGAACTGGTGAGCTGCATGATGACTGTGATGTAAGACAAGCTGAAGTCAGTGAAAGAAAAAACAGTTGAGCTATGCTTTGAAGCCCCAGCCTTAGTGATGTCACTTACAGTAAGGTGACACTTGAAGAAAAAAAGAATGGAGGAAGGAAGCCACATGAGCTCTCAGTTAAAGAACTAGATACCAACAAGTCAGAAATCACAAAAATGTTGTCAAGGAATGTGTCAGGGCTAGCTAATAATTTGGCAGATGATGAATTCAGAAAGTATGTGGAAGAATATGAATATGTAAATTTACAAGAAACATGGTGTAACAGGAAACTACATATTAACGGATTTAAAATATATACTAAAGGTACATACAAGATAGTGAGATATGGACGTTATGCAGGGTGTTTAGCAACAATGTGTAAGTTAAGGGAAATACAATCTTCACAAGTAGAAGAAACAAAAATAAGAACATCCTGGTAATAAATATCAGGGAAAGGGACAAAGAAATAATACTTACAAATGTGTATTGTCCACCAGATGGAAGTAAATACAAAAAGGATAACATACAGATCTGAAGGCAATTATAAACAAATATACAAATGTAATCTACAAAAGGCATAATAATTAGGATAGGAACATATAGAAACATAGACACATAGAATTTGACAGCAGATAAGGACCGCTTGGCCCACCCAGTCTGCCCATTTCCCTACCTAATGGGTAAGCTGCAGATCCTATTTAAATAGCAGCCTACTTCTTTCTACCCCCACCCCCTAGAACTGCCTTATGACTGTCCCATGCATGCTTGAATTCAACCATTGTTTTTGACTCCACAACCTCCTCCTGAAGGCCATTCCATGCATCCACAACCCTTTCTGTGAAAAAAATACTTCCTTACATTACCTCTGAGCTGCCCCCCTCTATCTTCAAATTGTGCCCCCTTGTTCTTGCACACCTCTTTTAATAACAATAATTTAATAAACTTAACAGATGATATAATATATTATTTGGGAACTATACATACTGACAATATTCAATTAATCCGGACTACCAAAAAAAAAAAATAAACTTATCAGGGAGAACAATATTATAGAAATATGATGGATAAAAATTGAATGCTTATTAATGGAAGAACTAAATCAGATTCAAATGGTAATTTTACTTATATGGGAGGTACTGATTCATCAATAATAGATCATACATGGAAGAAGATGAATATGATGAAAATATGTGTAGATCTGAATATAGAACCTAAGGCAGAAAGTGCACATTCAGGATTGGAATTAAGTATTATGACTAATCAAAGAAAGGAAGGTAGAGAGGATCACATCCCTTTAGAAATAAGAAAAAGAAAATGTGTTGACTGGAAAGTGACAGAAGGAGAAAAGTACCAGCACATATTGGAGGACAAACGTATACAAGACAAAATGGAGAAACTAATAGGAAACAAAATAACAGAAACAACATTGTTAAAGGAATATCACACAAATAATGGAGACCATTTCACAAATAATAATCAAATAAATAAAATTTCATAGCAAAAATATACCAGAATGGTATAATAAAGAGTGTAAAATAGCTAACAAAATCAGTGAATAGACAGATTAAAGAAGTTAAAAAAGATGGAAGTATAGCAAATAAGAGAGTTCTTAATAAGCTAAGGAAAAGATATAGAAACGTAGTTAACAAAAATAAAATCAAACGCACTAGACAGCTGTGGAGGTAGTTAAAAATAGCAGTGGAAGAAAAGGACAACAACAAATTGAGGGCAATTGCAAATAGAGGTTATGGGGAGTATAGAAATCACCCAGAAACAAATATAGAACCACATCAGTGGGTAGAATGTTATAAACATATATTTCAGACAGAAGAAAACATAATGGAAATGGTAATAGATAAGGAATGGTCAAAGGTGGACTTAAATATTGATTTAAAGTAAATACAGATTGCAATAGAATCTTTTGCATCATTCAAATCACCTAGGCCAGATGGAGTTCGAATAGAGGTGCTGAAACAAAATATAGAAATTTGGACTTTATTGTTGTAAAAAATGATTGAAGTAGTTATGGATAAAGGAAAAATCCAAAAAAGTTGGAGGTGCAATATAATAGTACCATTGTTTAAAAAAGGAGGACAGAGTGACCCAAGCTATTATAGACCAATACACATAACTGACTGCACTCAGAAAGTACTTACAAAAATTATAAATAGTAGAATTATGTAATGGCTAGATAGGGAAGGTAAACTGGGTGAGGCTCAAGCTGGTTTTACATAGAAACATAGAATTTTATGGCAGATAAGGACCGCTTGGCCCACCAAGTCTGCCAATTTCCCTACATAATGGATAAGCTGCAGATCCTAGTTAACCACAGCCTACTTCTTCCTCCCCCACCCCCTAGAACTGCCTTATGACTGTCCCATGCATGCTTGAATTCAACCAGTGTTTTTGACTCCACAACCTCCTCTGGAAGGCCTTTCCATGCATCCACAATCCTCTCTGTGAAAAAGTACTTCCTTACATTACCTCTGAGCCACCCCCATCTTCAAATTGGTCCCCTTGTTCTTGCACACCTCTTTTTTTGAAAGATGCTACCTTCTTGGACTTTGTTGATTCCCTTGAAGTACTTGAAAGTTTCTATCATGTCCCCCTTCTCCCTCCTTTCCTCGAGGCTATACATATTAAGCTCCTTTAGTCTCTTTCCATGTGTCTTCCAGTGCAGACTCTGCACCATTTTAGTTACCCTCCTCTGGACAGCTTCCATCCTGTCTATGTCCTTGCAGGGACTGGGTCTCCAGAACTGCAGGCAGTACTCCAGATGGGGTCTCACCAGCTGTCTGTACAGAGGGATAACAACTTCCTGTTTTCTACTGGTGATGCCTCTCCCTATGCATTCCAGCATCCTCCAGCCCTCCTTACTGCCCTCTCACATTGCTTGCCCACCATTAAGTCATCTGATATGACTACCCACAGGTCCCTTTCCATTTTTGTTGTTGTTAGTATCTCACCCCCCATTGTGTACTCTTCCCCTGGGTTTTTGTTTTCCAGGTGCATTACCTTGCACTTCTTAGCATTGAATCTAAGCTGCCATAGATTTGATCATTCCTCTAACCTTGCCAAGTCTCTTCTCATCCTTTCCACCCCACCTTGTGCATCAACTCTGTTGCAGCTCATCGTGTCATCTGCAAAGAGACATACTTTTCCTTCCAGTCCCTCTGCAATGTTGCTTATAAAGACACTGAAGAGGACTGTCCTAATACTGAACTCTGAGGTACCCTGCTAGTAACTCCCCTTTCTTCAGAGTGGACTCCATTTACTATTACCCTCTGTGTCCTATTCTCCAGCCAATTCTTTTCCCAGGGTATCATATTGGGACCCACTTCCAGACTGGCTAACTTGTTTATTAATCTTGTGTGTGGGACTGTGTTAAATGCCTTGCTAAAGTCTAGGTAGGCCATGTCCACAGCCCCTTCCTGATCTACTACTTTGGTCACCCAGTCAAAGAAATCTATTAGATTCATCTGTCATGACCTTCCCACTGTAAATCCATGCTGCCTTGGGTCCTGTGCCCCTCTGGCCTCTAGGTACATGACAATTCTTTCCTTCAGAAGTGATTCCATCATTTTCCATATCACTGAGGTTAAACTAACAGGTCTGTAGTTTCCTACTTCTGCCCTGCTCCCACTTTTGTAAAGGAGAATCACATCTGCCCTCCTCCAGTCCTCAGGTACCACCCTATCATCCCATGATTTGTTAAAGAAGGTAGTTAGCGGTGTCACTAGTTCTACCCTTAGTTTTTTTAGAATTCTGGGATGAATCCCATCAGGCCCCATTGCTTTGTCCACCTTCAGTTTTAAGAGATCTTTCAGAACCCTTTCTTCTGTAAATGGACTGGTATTAACTTCTGTATCCAGAGTGTTTATATTGTTTGTTTTAGGTACCTCCCCCTCTTCATTTGTAAATGCTGAGCACAAATATTTGTTTACAATCTCTGCCTTTTCACAGTCACCCTTTTCCCACCCCCTTTCCCCTTTATTAAGCTGCACTATCCCTCCATTGGTCTTCCTTCACTCCCTGATGTACCTAAAAAAGGTTTTAACCCTCTTCTTAACTGAGTTGGCTATCTTTTCCTCAGTTCAGGACTTTGTTGTTCTGACTGCCTTCCTAGCTTCCTTTTGCTTTAACTGATATAGTTCTCTATCCTGTTCCTTCTGTGATTCCTTGTACTTCCTGAATGCTTTCTTTTTCTCTTGAACCTTCACTGCCACCTCCTTTGAGAACCATAATGGTTTCTTACATCATTTTGTTTTGTTTATTTGCTTCACACAAAGGCTTGTTACCTCTGTAATGGCAGTTTTTATTATTCCCCATTGTTCTTCCACCCCTCCTTCCTGCCCATTTCCTAGTGCACTCCTTAGGCACTCACCCATTTTGGCAAAGTCAGCCCTCCTGAAGTCCAGTACTTTTGCCTTTGTATGGCTTGACTCTGTCGCTGTGTTTATTGTGAACCATACTGTTCGATGGTCGCTAGTTACCAGATGGTTACCCACTCCTACATCTGTGATCCTCTCTCCATCTCCATTTGAGAAAACCAGGTCTAAGACTGCTCCCTCTAGAGTGGGTTCCAATACTAGTTGTCTAAGGCATACCCCCTGTAGGGCATCTAGAATAACCCCACTCTTAGACGTGGCTGCTGCAACTGCACTCCAGTTAACCTCTGGCATATTCAGATCACCCATTAGCAATATCTTCCCTTTTTCTGCCATTCTAAGTGTACTTTCTATCATTTCCTTGTCAATTTCCGCCCCTTGAGAGGGGGGTCTGTATACAACCCCTGTGCAGATTGTGGTACCATTGCCTGTCTCCAAATTAACCCGTAGTGCTTCTTCTCCTCCCTGTTTACCCTTTTGTTTTGTTGCTTTGATTACTTCCCTTATGTGAGAGCTACTCCTCCTCCTCTTTTACCCTCCCTGTCCCTCCAGTAGACAGTGTATCCTGGTATGTTTATGTCCCAGTCATGGTTCTGTGTGTACCATGTTTCTGTGACTGCCATGTTATCCAGATGTTCCTCCTCCATCAAGGCCACTAATTCAGGAAGCTTATTACTCAGACTATGAGCATTGGTACTCATTGCTCTCCATTTTTTGATGGCTTTACCTTCTGTTGCAGCATCTCCCACTGACCTTTCTACCTTGGTCTTTTTCTCATTTAGTACCCTGTTTTGTAGGGGGAGGCTGGGATTTTCATGCTGCTTATCAGTTCCTCCCCTTGACTAGTTTAAAAGCTTGCCAATGAAGCATTTAAACCGATTTCCCAAAAGACTTGTTCCCTTCCTGGACAGATGCAGACCATCCTGCCAGTATAGGCTGGTGTCCCTCCAGGTGGAACCCCAGTCCCCAGTGAAGCCAAACCCCTGAGCTCCACACCATTTTTTCAACCATTTGTTAAACTGCATGGTGCAAAGTACCCTTGCCTCACCCATGCCACAGACAGACAGCACCTGTGAGAAGGATACTGTGTGTGCTAATTGTCTTTGGTCCCTTCCCAACTCTACAAAGTCCTTCTGCACTGCTCTAATCTCATGATGAGCCAAGTTATGTGTCCCTAGGTGGACAATGACATCCAGCTCAGACTCCTGTGCAATATATTCAACTATTGATCAGTGCTTTACATTAACACATCTAATTCACTGATATAGAAATGTGAAGAAACAATGTCTGTATTGTGTGTTTATGGACCTTAAATCAGTGTTTGATAGACTAAACAGAATGAAATTATGGGAAGCACTAGAAAAACTGGAAATGGACAAATGTATCATTGAAATAATAAAAATATTATACCATGATATTTCAACGCAAATAAGATATGACTCCAAGGGCAATAAAAGTAACCCATTTAAGTCAAACATAGGAGTGAGACAGGGATGTACATTGTCACCCATATTATTTAAGTTGCACTTAAATCAGATACTAGAAAAGATGTATGACACAAATTTTCGTATACCTAAAGTAGGAAATCAAGCTTGCACATATTTGGCCAATGCAGACAACATTGTGTTGATGTCAGACAGTTATTTGGGTATCAAAAGAATGTTGTGAAAGTTTATAGAGGAATGTAAAGAAGCAGACTTGAAAATAATTTAGCATAAAACAAAAGTTATGGTTTGTGGTAAAACTAGTAATAAGTACATCTACAAAGTTGAGAAAATATTGGAAGCAGTTCATGAATTCTGCTATCTAGGGGTAAATGTAACAAAGGATTTAAAATGGGGAAAACATATAAAAGAAACAGTGCTTAAAGCAGAAAGATTTTTGCCAGCATTGAATACATTCCTATACAAATATGGCAGACATTCAGTCCCAGGATACCTGAGAGTAATAATAATAATAATAACAATATTTATATTTACATAGCACTTTTCATTTTTCAAAGCACTTTACAATTTAAAACACTACAAAATCAAATATTAAACTCAGTTATCAAACATAGATAAAATCATCAAGTTCAAAATACATTCAATTTTCTATAAAGGCCATTTGCCAAAGATGGCTTTTCATACCCCTCTTGAATTCCTCAACGGAAGTGCACGCCCATAACCGGCGAGGTACAGAATTCCAAAGGGTGGGTGCAGCATAAGAAAATGCCCTTCAGCTAGATGATTTAAGATTCGCTCTTGGAATCTCCAGCAACCCCTCATTGGTTGAGCGGAGCAATCAACCAGGGCAGTAGGTAACCAGAAGTTCTTTCAGATAGGCTGGACCCTGACCATGAAGGGCTTTGAAAGTCAGCAAACTGACTTTAAACATGATCGGCCACTGTATAGGCAGCCAGTGCAGCTCGTGCAGTACCGGGGTAATATGACAGGACCTACTAGAGCCAGTCAAAACCCAGGCCACTGCATTCTGCACTAGCTCCAGGCGGCAGATTTCAACCCTTGAAATTCCAAAGTAAAGGGAGTTGCAATAGTCCAGATGCTAGGACACAAAGGCATGGACCATCATTGGAAAGTTGCCAGATGGAACCAGGTGCCTAACTCTGATGATATTCCTAAGATGGTAAAAGGAAGTCCTGATGACCACCAGCACCTGTGACTGCAGTGTCAGCCAGTCATGCAAGACAACCCCCAGGTTATGCACCTGTTCAGAGGTTGTAAGTGAAACCCCGCCAAGAAAAATTCCTGAGGGTGTACCAACAGATGACCACTCTATCTGAGACCTGGATCCAAAACCAAAACCTCTGTCTTTTCTGAGTTCAACTTCAGCCAACTAGAATCCATCCACTCCTGGATTTCTTTCAGACAGTTGTTAAACACCAAGAGAGCTCCATCCTGGTTGGGTACAAAAGACAAGTGTAGCTGGGTATCATCTGCATAGCAGTGAACCCTCAGCCCATACCATCTTACAATGTCTCTGAGGGGCAGCATATACACCGTGAATAGCATGGGAGACAGCACTAAACCTTGAGGCACACCTCAAAACAAAGACATTGGGCCTGAGGAAAAAACCCTGGACACAACTCTTTGTGATCTCCCAGTGAGGAACGACATGAACTATCGAAGGACGGTTCCTGATATTCCACAAATATGCCTCAGGCGTGCTATCCACACCATGTGATCCAAGGTGTCAAAGGCTGAAAGTAGATTGAGGAGAACCAAGATGTACTGTCTCTTCTGATCTCTCATCCTCAGAAGATCATTGAGCACATGAACCAGCGCTGTCTCGGTGCTATGTCTTTTACGGAAACCAGACTAGAGGGGTTAGTAGATGTCATGGATGGTTAAATGGTCCTCCAATTGGGCTGCAACTATCTTCTCAATCACCTTCCCTATAAAGGGTAGGTTAGAGATGGGTCTGAAGTTTGTGAAACAGTCTGGGTCCAAGGTAGCTTTCTTCAAGAGTGGTGTCACCACCGCCTCTTTCAGATAGCTATTGAACTCGCCCAACTCCAAGGAGCACTAGACTATTCACATGAGTACTGGACTGATGATATCACTACCACCCAAAATTAGAGAGTTCGGTCCAGGGTCCAAACTACAGCATGTAGGGCGCACACTATGGATAATCCTCATGACATCTACGAAATCAGGTCGACTGAAGGAACTCCAAGAAAACTGATGCACTGTGAACTCACACTGTTCAACAGCATCTCACCTAGAGAGTGCTGGATGCAGATCCACCCTGATGTCAGCCACCTTAGTTGCAAAAAATTGAGCAAGCTCCTCTCACTCTAATTGTGAAAAGGCTTTCCAAACTTGTAGACAGGCTGGATTACACAGTCTGTCTACAGTTCGAAGAAACTTAGCTGGTCGATTCCAAGCAACTGCAATCTCCCTGGACAGGAATTCTGCCTTCTTATGGGTGATTGCAGATTGATAGTCTAAATAATGGTCCATCAATCTAAGGTGGTCAGCTTCAAGGACGGACATGCGCCAGCACCTCTTTAAACTTCACCCTATCTCTGCATCTTCCTCAATGTCCCATCAAATCAGGGGGACTTGGGGTAAAGGGATAGGGGGCACACATGGACAGGAGCAACAGAATCCAGAGCCATCATGACCACCATATTATAAGCCAACATGAGGGTCTCTGGACTACTGCTAACCAACGTGGGGGATGAGAGGTCAAGGACTGCTGCAAGGCCTTGGTGAGTAATATCCTGTAAAGGGTGGTACCTAACCATCTCCACAGGGGTAGGCCTTCTCAGGGGTGCAAAAACTGAACCTCATGGTGTAGTGATCTGACCAAGTGACTGGTTCCACCCCCAAGTCAGATGTTTCAATCCCCAGTAGGAAGATTAAGTCCAGAGAGTGTCCAGATTTATGGGTAGCAGTGGAAACCACCTTTGTAAGACTCAAAGAAATCATTAATTGGAGGAAGTGATTACCAAATTGGGAGAGTTTATCATCGACCCAGACATTAAAGTCACACAGAACCATCAATCTAGGTTGGTAAATGAGAACAATTTGAATGTCTACACCTGCTACTACTGTACACTCAAAGGACTCAACCTCAACTACTACATTCGTGAGGCACAGTTCAGTCTCGAAACAGTCTGCAACCCCCCCACCCTTGCGATCCAATCTCGAACGGTGCATCACTGAGTACCCAGCCGGAATCATAGTCTCCAAAGTGGGGCCTGGATTTTCATCCAGCCAGGTCTCAGTGATGCAAGCCAAGTCCACTGAACCAACAAGATCAGCAATAATGCCAGTCTTATTGCTGATGGACCTGGCAGTGCACATCACTGCCTGAGTTGGACAAACCTCGGAGGCTGTCGGGCCCATCTGACTGCTAAACTCAGTAGTGTCCTTGGGTATGGGAACCAGGCATGGCAAACCATGATCTGGATTTTATTTCACCCCAGGGTGCCTTCTGGATCTAACTACCCTAATATGGTGGCTCCCCCTCGTCCATCCTCCCTTGTTCAGAGTTCCCCACCCTCCTTCTTCTCCTACAAGTAATTCCCAGTGCTCTACAGCACCGGTACATCTCACGTTGGAGGGGGAGAACAAAAAGGATGGTGGGTGTGAAGAGAGGAGGATAAATAGCACACCACCGTGGGGATTAAAGGCCAACCCATGCTGCTACTGGACAGTCAAAACCAAACAATAAACTCATTTACAATAAATCACCCAAAATAATTTTAAAAAACTTAACAGACAAAATAAATGAAAAAGCTACCCTGCTCCCAATAGGGTAAATCAAATCCTGGCCAGGCTAGATGGCAACTAAAATCCTCCTTAGACTTAAAAATAAATATAAAAGGGTTCTGTCACCACTCAAATTAAACAAAAGACAGATAAATAAATATAAAATAAAATTATTTTCCTCCCCAGCTCTCTCACAACCAGAGGAAGGAAAAAGATTACTTTGGCACTTTCGCTGCCAGAGTACAGATATATTCTACAAATCAAATCATAAATAACATTTTAAACTTATAAACAAAAAACATAATTTGAAACATCCCCTCCCCCTAATCCTCTCACGACCAGGGAGTATAGGAAAAAACCATCAAACTTCAGAAGATAAATGGACACAAGGTCCTCTTACCACCTTGTTGTCCATAAGAAAATAAACTTAAAACAAGTCAAAGAGGAAAATAAGAAGTCTTTGCACCACAAGACACAGAGTCAATTGCATCCAAGGGCTATGGGGAACCAAAATCCATAGGGATCAAAAGTAGGAAACACTCAGTGTACTCATCCAAGCAAACTTATTTGAAGAGGCAAATTCAGGGGAACATCCAGGATACAAGTCATCCAGATCCACAGAGACTTGCTAACAAAATTCCAGCATTTTCCACAATATATTAGGGGCCCCTCACTCCCAACTGGGAAAGCACCACAGGAGATAATGTAGTCTGATAAAACTCCCAGGGCAAGCCGTATTAGTAGCTCAGCCTGGGAATGTAGGGGGCATGAAACGTCAGCCAACTCCTTGGCTAGAGAAGTTTCAATACCTCCTTCAAACCACAAATCATGCAGAAAATCCCAGTGGGAGTCAGGCCTCGGACCAGTCCTGTGACCAAGTTCAAGATGAATTCATACACATTATATACAACCTGGAATTAACTCTATAAATCCCTCTTCATCCTTTAATACTAATACCATAAAGTCACTATCTTTCATTTCTACCACTCACAGATCCCTGTCAAATTTCGCAGCTTCTCTATCCTTTCACAGCAGAATATATCTGAATCAAAGTATCCAAAATATCCAGAGTCTCAGTCTCAAATCCCTTAGTAGTTTATCAGCCAAGCAACCTTCCGCTCTGACTTTGGTTGCCAGCCAGAAAGAAGGGTGAGGAGAGCCCCCACAGCAACAGACCATGGAAAAGGTCCGAGCACTAGAAAAAATCATATGAGCCCTGCAGGCTCACAAATCCGGCAGAGCACAGGTCTCAGTCCCGACCCCCAACCAAAAGAAAGAGTCAGAGGTAAACATACAGAGAACCCTGCCACTGATAGTTCTTTAGGTGATCAGCATTCTTCAGTGTTCTAATCGCAGGACTGATTCACTCTGATTCACTCCACGCCTGGTCAAGGTCAGAGTCAGACGGCGGAGGAGTAAACACTAAAACACTAAAACGCAAGAACGATTTAAACTAAAACAAAACAAAAATAAGAAAAACTACAAAACAAAAAAGAAGATAACTCAAAGTAACTTAAAATAACACTCAAAGTAACACACAGTGCCACAGCATGCTCAACCCAGCGGCCATCTTTCATCATCACCATATGCAGTGAGTAAGACATTCTCAGGGTAGTTAATACTGAAATAAGAAGTCAGCTCCTGTATGGGGCAGAAATTTGGGATCAGGATGGAAGCAAAGGAATAAAGAAATGTTTAAACATACATTATAAAAATTTATTGGGTATCCTGAATGGAGCACCCTCAGCGGTGACAAGGGCAGAATTGGTTCAATATACTGTGGAAAGCTCAGTCAAAATAAGATGTGAAAATTATTGGTTAAAAGCATATACTGTATGATGGTGAAACTAGACTGCCAAGGAAATGCATAGAAGAATCAATAGTATATTTAAAGAAGGGTATAATATTTTCTAGTACAGAAATTGTAGAAAACATAATAAAACCAAATGGACTGATGTATAGATTAACTGACATTTTTAGAATACAGATGGAAATAGTGAGAGAGGATATGAAAACAAGAATACAGGTTATAGAAATACACAGAGATTTACAATTCTGTATACAAAATAAGAGATGATTAGGGATGGCTAAAAACAAATGACAACATAAAATAGATATGTATTTAATACAAATTAAAGACCCCCCCCCCAAAAAAAGGAAAAGTATAAATAGGTTTCATTTCGAAATGTATGAAGCAACTGACTTAATGCAAAATATAGAAATGGGAGGATGAAAGGAAAAAAATGTAAATGCAATATAGATCGGGACAATTTAGAACATATAATGATACCCTGTCCCCTCTCTGAAAAAGAAAGAAGTAAGTACTTGGGGGAGATAATGAGTAAGTTAGAATATGACCCTAAAGATATGGTAACATATCTCTTAAAAATAGGGAATTATACTGAAATGGCTCATGTAGCCTCCTCCCTTTCTTCTGCAGAAAAAAATAGATACCATATCAAGTATGTGGAATGATGGAGTTGGTGACAGGATTATGGCACCAGGTCCTGGAAAACAGATCTGAATAATATTTAATATAATTGTGGTTAAAGAGAAAGGTGCAATATAGTTAAATAATATAATGAAAGTAAGTCAATTTTTTACAAGTAGAAAGAACTACATTAACACACATTTAGAAATAAGAGAGAGAAGATATTTTAAAGAATAATGGTTAATTAGGAACATAAAGTTTATAAAAATATGTATTTATAGTAAAATATATTTTTAGGGCTGAAGAATAGCAAAGTATAACTAGATTAAGGAAATAATTATGCTACATTTATATAAATGTGAATGAGGAATACATTGCTTGTCAAACATCTGTATTTATATGAAGAAATGTTTTATAATGAGTATAAATTGTAATTTTTAAATAATGTGGACATCATTATGTAAAAATCTAATGATGGAGGCAAAATTAGTTTAAATTGTAACAACATTATTACTGTATGTCAAACAATAAAATGATTGATTTAAGCAATAATGCATGGCAGGGTGTGTGTTTTGCTGGGATAACATCACACCTGGGGTGGTTGGGCATGAGGCTGAAGGTCGAGTGCATCCAACAACCCCAGGCATGATGTTATCCTAACACGACACACACCCTGGAATGCATTATTGCGATTATACAATGCCTCACTGTTGAATAGAAAAATAGAAACATAGAAGTTGATGGCAGATAAGGACTGCTTGGCTGACCTAGTCTGCCCATTTTCCTACCTAACAGATAAGCTGCAGATCCTAGTTAACCAACAGCTTACTTTCTCCTACCCCACAATAGGATTGCCTTATGTCTTCCCATGCATTCTTGAATTCACCCACTGTACTTGACTCCATGACCTCCTCAGGGAGGTTGTTCCATGCATCCACAACCCTCTCCGTGAAAAAATACTTCCTCACATTACCTCTGAGCCATCCCCACTCTATCTTCAAATTGTGCCATCTTGTTCTTGCACATCTCTTTTTCTGAAATATGCTACCCTCTTGGACTTTGTTGATTCCCTTGAGGTACTTGAATGTTTCTATCATGTTCCCTCTCTCCCTTCTTTCCTCAAGGGTATACATATTAAGCTCCTTTAGTCTTTCTTCGTATGTCTTCTGGTGCAGACCCTGCACCATTTTGGTTGCCCTCCTCTGGACAACCTCCACTCTGTCCACATCTTTGTGGAGATGGAGTCTCCAGAACTACACACAGTACTCCAGATGGGGTCTCCCCAACTGTCTGTGCAGAGGGATAACAACTTCCTGTTTTCTACTATTGATGCCTCTCCCTATGCATCCCAGTATCCCTCCAGCCTTCCTTACTACCTTCTCACATTGCTTGCCCACCTTTAGGTCATTGGAGATAATTACTCTCAGGTCCCTTTCCAATTTTACTGTTGTCAGTATCTCACCCTCCATTGTGTACTCTTCCCCTGGGTTTTTGTTTCCCAGGTGCATTACCTTGCACTTCTTTGCATTGAATCTGAGCTGCCATACATTTGACCATTCCTCCAACCTTGCCAAGTCCCTTCTCATCCTTTTCACTCCATCTTGTACATCAACCCTGTTGCAGATCTTTGTGTTGTCTGCAAAGAGACATACTTTTCTTTCCAGTTCCTCAGCAATATCACTTATAAAGACATTAAAAAGGACCAGTCCCAGTACTGAACCCTGTGGTACCCCACTAGTAACCCTCCTTTCTTCACTGTAGACTCTGTTTACTATTACCCATTGTGTCCTGTTGTCTAGCCAATTTTTTATCCAGGCTACCACCTTGGGATCCACTCCAAGGCTGGCTAACTTGTGTATTAATCTTTTGTGTGGGACTGTATAAAATGCCTTGCTAAAATCTAGGTAGACCATATCCACAGCCCCTCCCTGGTCTACTACTTTGGTCACCCAGTCAAAGAAATCTATTAGATTCATCTGGCATGACCTTCCCATTGTGAATCCATGCTGCCTTGGGTCCTGTGTCCCACTGGCCTCTAGGTACTCAACAATTCTTTCCTTCAGAAGTGATTCCATCATTTTCCTTACCACTGTGGTCAAACTAACTGGTCTGTAGTTTCCGGCATCTGTCCTGCTAACACTTTTGTGAAGAGGAATCACATCCACCCTCCTACAGTCCTCAGGTACCACCCCATCCTCCCATGATTTGTTAAAGAGAGTAGTCAGCTGTGTCACTAGTTCTACCCTTAGTTCTTTTAGAATTCTTGGGTGAATCCCATCAAGCCCCATTGCTTTGTCCACCTTAAATTTTTATTAGTTCTTTCAGAAACCTTTCTTCTGTAAATGGACTGGTATCAACCCCTGTCTTCAGAGTGAATAATAATAATATAATGAGGAGACATATTTATTTGCTAGAAAGATAACATTACATGCTGAATAGTTTTTAAATAATTGAATTTAATTGTAAATGCTGAAAAACAGTCCCTGTGTAAGGATAAAAGTACAGCTTTAATTTATGAACTGCAACTTGTAAATGAACTATTCCCTTCAATATGTTTTTTAAACTGGTTTCATTTCAGAAATACATGTTTAATGAACTATACAATTTTTCTATAACATTTTAACTTTTTATTCATTTTTAAAGTCCCTTTTCACTGTTATATTTGTGGTTTTACTTGTATATATTATAAACACACAGGGAGTTTCCTTGAATTATGGTCTGTTGATATTCTTTTCAATGCTGTTTTTTGCTGGATGCATTGTTTCCTGTATGCAGGAACTCTTGCAATTGGTAAGAAGTCATTGCAGTTTCCTCGTCAGAGGTTCTGGGCTGTGTTTCAGATGTTGGAGGACTTCTGGGATCATGGTATGTCAGCATGTTTTCGAGCTGCTGATTTTCAAGGTTGGAGAGAATCATGCTCCAGTGTTGCCTTTGGGTAAGATGGGGTCCCCAGTTGCTTTTTAAGGAGAGTTCTGACTTGTGCCCAGTCACTGAGATTATTTTGCTTGCTTGCAGACCCGCATCTGATAGTAGTTGGACCGCCATAGCCCTAAGGCTATGATTCTTGTAGATTGTTTGTAGGCTGGCTAGTTTTGAAATTTTGGGCAGCATAGATGATAGACAATTCACCCCAATCAGCTCCCTCGAGTACTAGGCTTTTCTCATTATTTAGTTGTTGTTGTGGCTTACACTTTGGGCGCAGGTACAGCGAGGGGGCATTGTTTGGAATTTTTTCCAGTTACTTTTTCAGGCATTTTACTGGACAGTGAGGGTGCCTGGGTATTTCAAACATGGTGCCTCTTAGCTGCTGTTTACTGTGGTCATGATAGCTCTGATGATTCTTTGTTTTTTCATTGAATAAAAGAGTGACATATTTTAGTCCTTTTTCATCTGCTGCTATTTCTAGTGAGTCAGGCTTCAAAGATCATTGCCCCTCGCATCTTCTGTGGGTTAGACGAAGCTGCAGTTTGAACCAGACATGGCAGACTAGTCCTGCCACTGTGTATGGGTTAAGGGCTTCAGAACTCCATATTTTGGCAAGGTCTGTGGCTGTGATTAGGGGGTAGTGTTTTGTTCTGTCCTTGTCCACTCTTCAGAGATTTTTAACATGGTATAAGAAGAAGATGCTATTGCTGGAAATGATGTCCATGTCATTCATTAGGTTGAAACCATAGCTTAACGGCAGCTCATATAAGAACCGATTGATGCCCACTGTTAAGCCAATTAAACTGGAAATGCTGTATGGCTTGCCGCTCGTATTTCTAACTGAATTTAATACAATTCTCAGGCAGTTTTACAGCTCCTGTAAAACTGCCCAAGAACAGTATTAAATTCAATTGCCTGTGTTGTTTCAAACTGTAGTGCTATTTCTTTTACTGCCAACTAGTCATTTAGCACCTGCACGGCCCAGGTGGTTTGGCACTTTGTATTTACTTCATTCCTGTCAAGCTCTAAGCTGTCAAGTTTGGTGGGTGCTACTTTTAATTGCCATGCTTTTTGTTTCTTTTTTTTACTCACAGATTTAAGAAAAGGTTGGTCCTCAAGAATGGCAGGATCTCCCAGTCACAAGCACATGGTACAAAAATCCGGACTGTAGCACACGCAATTTTAGTTGATACCTGCTCATAATGAGGCTTATTGTGAAATAGGGTGGGTGATGGGTTCAATTAACAGCCACGATGATGATGTTCCATGAAGCCCAAGTCTGTTTTTCTGTAAAGAACATCACACAGACTCAGGCTTCGGTAAATTTGTACTCTAGTTGTTTTACAGACTTAAACACAGGCAGCCTATGAAGTAAATATAAGCTTGCCAGATATCACAGGAGGAGAGAGAGAGGCAGTTAATCTGCAATTGCAAGCAAGGGAAGATATCCCATTAGTACCTTTCACTTTTTTCTATGTCCCACAGCGGCCTGTCTTCAGCACTCACTCTTTTTCTCTGTATTAAAAGTCTGTCCAGTGCTGCTGCTTGTCCTTAAAGTAAAATTAAAAATATGGTGCTCCACCAATGGTTTATTTATTTATTGAAATAATCAGAATTACAGCCTTTAAGTCAAGGACTCCTTTGCAAAGGCTCCATGTGAAAAACGAAATAACATAACAGGGTACAAGAAAGACAAGAACAGAGTAATATCACAATGTTGAAAAGAGGACAAGTAACAAAATTCAAGGGTGGAGAGATCCATCCCAAGTCAGACAGCGAGCAGTAAACAACAATAGTTACAGCATCAAAAGACAGTGATCAATAAACTACAGTCTGGCTACAATTTCTTCAGGGTCAGGTGGTAGGGGCAGACCCCAGATCAAAGGGGAAGTGGCGGAGAGTGGTGGGTGACTTGCATCTGCATTGCAGATAGGGACTAGAAGCAGACACAGCAGGAGTGGGAGAGAATTTCAGAGCAGAGTCAGGATTTAAATGGGCCTAGACGCTGCTCTAGAGAGACAGCAGGAGGTAGTTTTTTAAGCCAGAGGGGGGCCCTGTGGAAAAAGAAATGTTGGCCCAGGAAAGTCCTGCAACGAGTTACTAAGAGAGGGCTAGACAGAGAGCTTTGAGTTGTCAGTGGGTGGGTGGAGTGCTGCACAAGATGGCAAAGTTCCAGGGAGGAGGAGGAGCAGAGTGAGAGTTTTCTGGCAAGGAGACAGGTCTGGTATTTGAGTTGTCCATTGAAGTTAAGCCAGTTATTGCAACGGTAGAGCTCACAGGTATAGTTCCACTGGTCACATCCTGCGACAAGTTTGCAGGCTTTATTTAGGGAGACCTTAATATGGTGTAGGCCAGTGGGGTCAGTGGAGCCATAGTCAACAACCCATAGTCAATAAGTGAGAGCACTGAAGATGTCACAGCAAGATTTTTGCTGTTTGAGGGCAGGCAACCCCCATGCCTATATAAGAGCCCTATTCTAGCATTGACAGTGGTGCAGAGGAGACTGATGTGTTCATGGAAAGTGAGAGTTGAGTCAAGGGTGATGCTTAGGTATTTAACAGTGGGTACCAGGTAAAGTTGGGAGCCCTTGGAGTTGAGAATGGTGAGGGGAAAGTTTTTTTATGTTTATTTTGTCTGTGGATGAAGAGCATGGCTTTGGTCTTTTTGTAGTTCATGACAAGGAAGTGAACTGAGAACCAGGCTTCACTCTCAGTGAAGGAGTGCTGCAGGGAGGCTTGAAGAGAAAAAGGGTCAGGATGACTGTTGAATATGACCACATCATCAGCATAGAGAAGCAGCTGACCCAAACAGGCCTTGGGGAGGGTGTCCAATAACATGCTAAACAGGAAGGGGCCCATTATACAGCCTTGAGGGACACCAGAGTGAACTGGTTTACTGGGCGAGAGTTTGGTGTTTAAATTGATCCTCCGGGTTCTATCACTCAGGTAGCTTTTAAACCAGGTCGTGGCTTCCAGAGATATCCCCAAAAGGGTCAGGGATTGTAGGAGGAGCATGTGGCTGACAGAGTTGAAAGCCTTGGTCAAATCAATATAGGTAGAGTTAACCAGGTGTCCTTGGTCAAGGGATTTGTTGATGAAGGTGGTATATTCAAGAAGGGCAATAGTTGTACTGTGTTCCCTCCTGAAGCCATGTTGTTCGGGACAGAGCAGGTCATATTTAGTGAGCTAGTCAGTGAGTTGGTCTGATGCTATTTTTTCTAAAGCCTTGGAGATGTGGGGGTATTGAGATGGGGCAGTAGTTGCCAGGGTATGTACGGTCTCCACCTTTAAGGACTGGGGTGATGACGGCTGATTTCCAGTGTGTTGGCAATTGTCCAAGGCAGAGAGACTGGTTGAGGATGTCCATGAGGGGGGTGATTATAGTGTCTAGGGTGAGCAGGACAAGTTTGAGGTCCAGTGAGTCACTACTAAAGCATGATTTGCTCAGGGCTCTGGTTAGATAAGGTCTTGCCTCATGTGGGGAGAGTGTATGGAGTCTGAAGGTGGGGGTGGTTGTTGGATGGGGGGATTTTGGGGCAGCTCAGTGGCCGTGTCAAAAAAATTGGGGGGAGGGACACCACTGAGGTCAGAAAAGGCAGAGTTAAGGGTATCCATAATCAGAAAAGGATCTTGTGATTGGGAGCCATTTTCCAGCAATTGGGCTTGGGGGATGGATTTTCCACTAAGTTCTTTAATGTTATTCCAGAACTTATGCCCCGAGCCCCAGGTGGGCAGCTTTGGCTTTCTGAATTTCCCAGGTGCATTTGTTCCTGAGTTCCCTATATAACTGCCAGTCATGTGGTTTGCCTGATTCATTAGCTAAGTGTTACTGGTTGTCCCCCTGCTTCATGAGGTCAAGTAGAGTGTGGCAGATCCAGGGGGTATCATAATTTTTAATCAGTTGCTTGGAGACTGTGGCGTTGCAGTCACAGGCTGTGTTAAACATAGAGATAAAGCGGTCAATAGTGAAGCCTATGGTGGGTGCAGAGTTGATGGGGGACAAGTCACAACACAGCAGGTACTGCTTAAGCTAGGGGAAGGAGCCCTTTTTTAAGTGATGGTGAGAGGCAAATTTTGTGGCCATTTTGGAGATGTTTTTGAGGTCCATTTGCAGAGAACTGGCTATTGGTCACTCAGAGTATCCAGGAGTACTGAAATCTCAGAAAGACAAGCTGTACTGTTCATGAGGATGAGGTCAATGAGAGTGGAGGTGCCTGTTTTATGATTGAGTTTTGTGGGGAACTGGACAACTTGTGTGAGGTCAAGGGCAGCAATGAAGTCCTTGTAGGGGGCAGAGGAAGCAGTGAGCCAACTCACATTAAAGTCACCCAAGGCAATGATTTCACTGGAGGAGGACAACTGGGCAATGCAGTTCAGTACAGAGTCGAATGCAAGATTCTGATCTGGGGGGGGTATATACCGTAACTATGTGGGGAGCTTTTCATGAGGCATCAGGTTACAGCCTGACAGTGAGGACTTGGGCCCCATGGGATGGGGTGGGGGCATCAGGGACAAGAGAGGCTTGAAGAGGGTAATGGTAGTATAAGGCATAACCCCCTCCTCTTTTGACCTGTCTTGTCGATTCTGAGGATAGAGTATCCAGGTATATGGATGACAGAGTCTGGTGTGTCAGGGTTACACCAGGTCTCAGTTACTGCTAGTATATCAGGGGAGATAAGTGCTATCCAGCCTTGAAGGACATCATGCTTTTTCTGGAGGCTACACATACTGATGGTGGCTATGAGCAGACCACCTGATGGCCAGCTGGGGGAACTGAGAGATAGGAGTGGGCCAGGGTTTGGGTGCACATTGCCAGATATTAAAAGGAGGAGGAGAGCATGGTGAAGGAGGGCAAGTCTGAGCAATCTATTTATGAGCTTGGGATTCTGGGGCCAAGAGCTGGGGGAGCTGGTGGATACTGGTACAAGGAGGGTGGATATGTGAGCAGCCACCCAGAGGACTGGGGATGTAATTGGGATAGGATTCTGGTGCTCCTTGAAATGGTAAATTGTACGTATGGCAGTGGTTATTGATTAGGTGGTGCATCAACAAAAATTCTTAGAAAAGTCAGAAAAATCTGGTTCACCCATCCATATCTTACAGTAGTGCGCTTACTGTATAGTATTATTAAAGGTTTAAAATCATAACCCAAAAGACAGAAATAGAACAATAGTCACAGTTTTATTTTTTACAGAATACAAAGTGGTAAAAGAGCACACCAAAAGTGCAAACACAGAAGGATAAAAATATAAGGTATAGAGACAGTCCCGGTACCTACAGCATTACCACACAAACTGGTACAAACACCCTTATATTACACACCTACTGGGTTGAGCTTCTTCATAGGTGGCCTCACTCACCCACAAGCCCTTCTTAAATAGGGTATTCAATTAGACTTAAGTGCTCATATTAACACATAAATAACCTAAGTGAGATTACGAAAGGATTAAAATGACCCTTAAACCTGCCTTCAAAATAGCATTAAGTTTTACAAGTCCAATACTGATCAACAACTATGTCATTCAGTATAAGCTTTTTATCTTTAAGTTCACCATTTTCAAGATTTGTGATACTTTTTGTTTTAATTATTTCAGTGCATTTAATACTAATTTAATATCACTGATTTGTGGTGCATTGCCATTGCTGTATTGAAATAATGTTCTTTCGGAATTTCTTCCATTGAGGATCTTCACGTTCTTAGTTGCTGTAAGGTCAGGCGCTGTTTTCCATTTCTTAGTTTTAATGGTTTAACCTTTTGTAAAGCTTCATGACAGGCAGATATCCACAAACACACTGGAAGACAACAAGGAAGTGCTTTCAGAATACATTCCTCATACAGCACATTATCTTATTTTTTTATAGAAACTTATTTGCTGAATTCATCTAGCATCATTCTTTATTGCTGTTAATACCACAGTACAAAATCACAAGTTATGTATATACATTTGCCTACATTGTCTAACCACTGACTAATTTTCAAGGCTTCAGATCGTTTCTGTACAAAAATAGTGTTCTCCAAACACAACATATATATTATTTGGGGAGGTGGGGGACAATTTATCAGATAATCACCCAAAAAAAGGGACACCAAATCAATTTTACAACTACTTTCACCATGGACTGTATATACTATTTAAATTAACAGCCCAATCTGATTCAAACTTGACATATTACATGAGTTTTAATCTTATTTTTATTCAATGCTCATTTTTTAATTAATTCACAAAACATATATGACCACCATTCCATTAGTGTCCAATTCCATGCTTTAGCAAAGGAAATAAGATTGAAGGGGGGGGGGGTCTGTGGGGGAATGGACCAAAGGGGAAACAGTCTGATTGCCAGAAAACTGTTCAACACATGTAAATATGAACTTTCAAAGCTTTTTTTACTCCGAAGAGTTCTATCCAACAACTTGCTCTTGTTTCCTAGTCTCCTCCCTTCTCATTTTTAATAATCTTTACTATTCCAGAAAACTAATCTGATGTTCACTTTTACTTTTTCCTTGTATATGTCAAACCTTTAGCATATTTTTCATTTCCCTCCCTCCAAGCTCTAACATGTTCCCTAGTACGAATTTTGAAGCTTCTCACAGTTCTACCAACATAAAAGGCTTCACACTGGCACTGTAATAGGTATATTACACCTTCCGAGTCACAGGTAATCAAATCATTAAAACAAATATCTCCCTTGTTCCTGGAATGTTTCAGTGACACTCCTTGTACTAAAAAATTGCAATAAATTCAATTTCCACATCTTTTGTTTATTTGGGGTATTTTACAAAATATGCTTGTATTTATCTTTCACTCTCAATCTTGTGGAGTATGTATTCCCTAACAGGGACATCCTATTCACTTCTCCCACCTGCACAACAGTGTCATTAATTGCTGTTTCTTTCTATCCACTTTCTAAAAATCTCTTGACTCGTTTTCTTTTTAGATAGATATCGGAACCAGTGCAATTTCATTTAACTCTTATTAACTGAAACATAGAAGCATAGCATTTGATGTGAGATACGGACTGCTTGGCCCCTCCTAATCTGCCTATTTCCCCACCTAAAGGACAACCTGCAGATCCTAGTTAACCAGCAGCCTACTTTCTCCCACCCCCACTAGAAATGCCTTATGTCTATCCTAGGCATTCTTGAATTTCCCCACTGTTTTTGACTCTATGACCTTCTCAGGAAGGCCATTGCATGCATCTACAACCCTCTCTGTGAAGAAATACTTCCTCACATTACCTCTGAGCTGTTCCCCCTCTATCTTTAAATTGTGCCCCCTTGTTCTTGCACATCTCTTTTACTGAAAGATGCTACCCTCTTTGGACTTTGTTGATTCCCTTGATGTATTTTAAAGTTTCTATCATATCCCCCCTCTACCTCCTTTCCTCAAGGCTACATATCTTAAGTTCCTTTAGTCTTTCTTTATATGTCTTCTGGTGCAGACCCTGCATCATTTTGGTTGCCCTCCTCTGGACAGCCTCCACCCTGTCTATGTCTTTGCAGAGATGGGGTCTCCAGAAATGTACACAGTACTCCAGATGTGGTCTTACCACTGTCTGTACAGAGGGCCAACAACTTCTTGTTTCCTACTGATAATGCCTCTCCCTATGCATCCCCGTATTCCCTCAGCCCTCCTTACTGCCTTTTCACATTGCTGGCCCACCTTAAGTCATCTGATATGACTATCCCCAGGTCCCTTTCTATTTTTGTTGTTGTCAGTCTCTCACACCCCATTGTGTACTCTTTTCCTGGGTTTTTGCTTCCCAGGTCCATTACTTTGCACTTCTTTGCATTGAACCTGAGCTGCCATACCTTTGACCATTCTTCCAACCTTGTCAAGTTCCTTTTCATCCTTTCCACCCTACCTTGCATATCAACCCTGTTGCAGATCTTTGTGTCATCTGCAAAAAGACATACTTTCCCTTCCAGTCCCTTGGCAAAGTCACTTATAAAGACATAAAAAATGACTAGCCCAAGTAATGAACCATGCGGTACCCCACTAGTTGCCCCACTTTCTTCACTGTGGACTCCATTTATTATTATTACCCACTGGGTCCTGTTATCCAGCCAGTGTTTTACCCAGGCTACCACCCTGGGACCCACTCCCAGGCTGGCTAATTTATTTATTAATCTTTTGGGCAGGACTGTGTCAAATGCCTTGCTAAAGTTTAGGTAGGCCATGTCCATAGCTCCTTCCTGGTCTACTACTTTGGCCACACAGTCAAATAAATCAATTAGATTTGTCTGACATGACCTTCCTGCTGTGAATCCATGCTGCCTTGGGTCCTGTGCCCCACTGGCCTCTAGATATTTAACAGTTCTTTCCTTCAGAAGTGATTCCATCTGGTTCCATATGACTGAGGTCAAATTGACAGGTCTGTAGTTATCTGCCTCTGCCTTGCTCCCACTTTTGTGAAGAGGAATCACATCCACCCTCCTCCAGTCCTCAGGAACCATACCATCTTCCCAAGATTTATTAAAAAGGGTAGTCAGTGGTGTTTCTAGTTCTTCCATTATTTTTTTTAGAATTCTGGGGTGAATCCCATCAGGCCCCATTGCTTTGTCCACCTTCAGTTTTAAGTGTTCTTTCAGAACCCTTTCTTCTGTGAAAGGACTAATATCAACCCCCCCATGCAGAGTGCTTCTATTGACTGGATTAGGTATCTCCCCCTGCTTTTCTATTGTGAATACTGAGCAGAAGTATTCATTCAGTACCCCTGCCTTTTCACTGTCACTCTCTGCCCAACCACCTTCATCTTTATTCAGCCTCAGTATCCCTGCCTTAGTCTTCCTTTGCTCCCTAATGTACTTATAAAAGGTTTTATCCCCCTTCTTAACCAAGATGGCTATCTTTTCCTAGATTTGGGCCTTTTCTATTCCTACTGCATTCCCCACTTCCTTTTGCTTTAACTGGTACAGTTCTCTGTCCTGCTCCTTCTGTGTTTCCTTATACTTCCTGAATGCTATCTTTTTCTCCCTTACCTTCCCAGCCACTTCTTTTGAGAACCGTAGTGTTTGTTTTCTTTTGTTTTGATTTGTTTATTTGCTTCACACAAAGGCTTGCTTGTTGTCTCTGTGATGGCAGTTTTGATGTTTCCCCATTGTTGCTCCACCCTACCTTCTTGCCTGTTTGCTAGTGCTTTTCTAAGGCACTCTCCCAATTTGACAAAATCAGCCCTACCTTCACTTTTGTATGGCTTGACTCTACTGCTAAGTTTATCATGAACCACACTGTTTGGTGGTCGCTTGTTCCCAGATGGCTATCCACTTCGAGATCGGAGATCTTCTCTCCTTCCCCATTTAAAAGTACCAGGTCTAAGATTGCTCCCTCCTGAGTTGGTTCCAAAATTAGCTGTCAGAGGCATCCCCCCTGTAGAGCACAGAGAATGGCCCTGCTCTTGGATTTGGCTACAGCAAAGGTGCTCCAGTTAACATCTGGCATATTCAGGTCCCCCATCAGCAATATCTCCCCTTTCTCAGCCATCCCAAGGATGCCTTCTATCATTTCCTTGTCCATTTCCTCCCCCTGAGATGGGGGTCTGTATACAACCCCATGTACAGATTGTGGAGCCATTTCCAGTCTCCAGGGTGACCCACAATGCCTCCTCTCCACCCTGTTTACCCTTTGGTTCTGTTGCTTTGATCCCTTCCCTTACATAGAGAGCTACTCCTCCTCCTCTACTTCCCTCCCTGTCCCTCCTGTAGATTGTGACCTTTAGGATTGCTTTTATTATGTGTGAAGGGTGACAACAGTCTGCTGCTTATAGTGTGTTGCACTCTGTTTCTTTTTAAAAAAATATACTGTCAGATCTTTTTACATATTCCACAAGATTGAGAGCTGAAAGACAATATAAGAATGATTGCCCTAGATTTATTACTACATATACACTGGGAATGGATAAGTTAAGACAGATAATACATAATTGATGATCTGTCTTGGCAAGTGATGCTAGTCTCAGAAAAATAACTACTGATAATCCTAATTGTGTTTTTGGTCAAGCAAATAATATAAGAGACAGGGTAGTATACATGTTGTATCAACCACATATAAATACAAGCATATTTTGGAAAATACCCAAAATAAATAAAATATGTGGAAATTGTATTTACTGCAATTTTTTAGTACGGGGAATGTCAGTGAAGCATTCCAGGAAGAAGGAAGCAATTTATTGTAATTATTTGATTACCTGCAACTCACAAGGTGTAATATACTTATTACAGTACCAGTGTGAAGCCTTTTATGTTGGCAGAACTGTGAGAAGCTTCAAAATTCATATAGGGGAACTTGTTAGAGCCTAGAAGGAGGGGGATTAAAAATATGATATACTGTAGGTTGACATATACAAGAAAAAAATAAAAGTGAACATCAGGTTAGAATTTTTTTTTTAATACAAAAGATAACTAAAAATGTGAAGGGAGGAGACTGGGAAACAAGAGTAGGCTGTTGTGAAACAAGATTGTTCTTTTGAACATGGGCATGCTTTCTGCCTGGGTTGAATGATTCAATAGAAATAGAAATGGTTTATTATTCTAATGTTCTAATTAAATAGAAATCTTGGGAGAAAATAAAAAAAAGCTTTAAAAGTCCATTTTCAACATGTATTGAACAGTTTCCCCTTTTTTCCATTCTCCCATACCCTCCCCCCTTTCTATCTTATTTCCTTGGCTAAATAATGGTATTGGAAAGTGTTGGGACAGTGGCCATATATTTTTTGTGCCTTGATTAAAAAAATGTGCCTCAATTGAAAATAAGATTATAACTTATCTAATATGTAAAACTGGAACCAAGATCAGCTGTTATTTTAAGTATTACATACAGTCCATGGTGAAAGCAGTTGTAAAATCGATATGGTGTCCCTGTTTTTGGTGATCATTCTATACATTTTCCCTCCTCCCCCCTCCCTTAAAATAATATGTATATTAAGTTTGGAGAACACTATTTTTGTGCTGAAACAATCTGAAGCCTTGATAATCAGTCAATTGTTTGACAATGTGGACACTGTATATACATAACTGTTGATTCTGTACTGTGATATTAACATCAATAAAGAATAATGCTAGATGAATTCAGCAAATAAGCTTCTGTAAAAAAATAAGATAATGCGCTATACAGGGAATGTAGTCTAAAAGCACTTTCTTTTTGTCTTGCAGTGTGTTTATGGCTATCTGCCTGTCATGAAGCTTTGCAAAAGGTGAATTCATTAAAACTAAGAAATGGAAAACAGTGCCTAACCTTACAGCAACTAATAATGAGAAGATTCTCAATGGGAGAAATTACGAAAGGACATTATTTAACATACTTATTCCGTATACGGCAATGGCAATGCACCACTAATCAGTGATATTAAATTAATATTAAATGCACTGAAATAATTAAAACAAAAAGTATCAGAAATCTTGGAAATAGTGAACTTAAGAAAGACAAAAAGTTGTATACTGAATGAGATAGTTGTTGTTGATCAGTGTTGGGCTTGTAAAACTTAATGCTGTTTTCAAGGCAGGAATTAAGGGTCATTTGTAACTTCTCAGATCTCACTTATGTTATTTATGAGATAATATGAGCACTTACGTCTAATTGTTTACACTACTTTAGAAGGGCTTGTGGGTGAGTGAAGTCACCTCTGAAGAAGCCCCTCCCAGTCGGGGCAAAACATAAGGGTGTTAGTACCAGTTTATCTGGTAATGCTGTAGGTACTCGGACTGTCTCCCTTTCCTGTATTTTTATCCTGCTGTGTTTGCACTTTTGGTGTGCTGTTTTACCACTTTTTATTTTGCAAAAAATAAAACTGTGAGTATTCTTCTAGTTCTGTCTTTTGGGTTATAATTTGAAACCTTTAATAGTACTATACAGTAAGCACACTAATGTAGGTTATAGGCGGGTGAACCAAATTTTGTTGACTTGTCCCTAAAGTAGGATACCAAGACTGCTGTTAACTGGAGACTTAGAGAGATAACTGGAAAACTGATACTGCATGGTGAGTAGTCAATTCAAAATATCAGAGATACAAATAGAATAGATGGATCACTGTTACATTTATTTTAGATTCCAATTTTCACTTGCTACCAGGTCTTTTGCTTAACCTAATGGTGGCTCTGAATTCTAATAATAGAATTTTTACAAAAAAAAAACAAACTACTGCCTGGCAAATTAATACTCTTGTGATTAGGCTGCACAACTACATTAATAAGGAGACTGACATAAGGCTCTTGGAATGCTGACAATCCATCAGATTTCAGCATTCCCGAGACCCTTATAATAATCCTTGTACAGTCAAGGGACCTGGAGGAAACCATACAGTGCCATTTTCTTGTTGGGGTGAATGTTCTCATTCATACTCCTCTTCTTATTCTTATGTTTAGCATATAATTTTTTTTCTGAACTTGCCTTTCATACCATACAGTGGCATCTACTCCTACCCCCTCATCAAAACTAATACTGACCTCATTGCCACAAGATTCAGAGAACTTGAAGTGCCTTCATCATTATGTGGGACATTGCCTGTGCTATCCCATTTACAGTCCTCACTATGACCACCATCTCTATAAGTATCCCCTGCCTCAGCATCTCAGCTTATATTTGAGGAGGATGCCTCCTTGCATGCTACTTCAGAAACTGGAAGCATCCTCCTGGCAAATGTAGCAAAATGTTTAGTATCTCTATTAGCAACTCCAGTCATTTTTTTCTGAAACTATTATTTCATTGTTAATATGCTTTTTTTGTTCAAGAGATTTAGTGCCAGTTCTGTTGATGTTATTATTATTGTCACTATGTTCTTCATTAGTGATGCGATTCATGTTGTCCATAGCATTATCAATTGCATGTGCAGCAGCACTGTGCTTCCTTTTAGTAGACTTAGACTGGGAAGTGCAAGGCATAGTAGACACAGCAGTGAAAGGATATTTTTTCATTAATTGCTGGACAGACAGTATAGCTGATTATGTCAAAGTAATAATGACAGGGCTCGAGCCTCAGGGGCACCTAACAAACAGTGTTATACAGCCATAAAACGCTTTCAATATTCTGCAGAGACAAACAGTGTAGCTACGTAACAATAATAAATGACAGGGCTCAGGGTCACCTAACAAACATTATAAAACAGCCATGACAGGCTTTCACTATGCTGCAAAGACAGACAGTATAGCTGACTACTATGTCACAGTAATAAATGATAGGGCTGTGTCACTGAACAAGCCAAACAGTGTACTTTGATTTTCAAACCAGCAGCCCAGTGCCTTTTGTTTTTGTGTTTTTCTTTTTCCCCCACCTTGCTCCTTCTCTGTTCTCTTCCCAGTCCCCAGCACCACCTCCATGACAGAGGCTGACCCTCTCCCCCGGCTGAGATCATTTCAGTCAGTTCCTCATCCCACTATGTCTCTTTCTCCCTTTGCTCTTCCTTCATTTGTGTAAGTGTTCAACTACTTAATTAAAGAATAAAGTCATCTTTTACAGCCAGTCAGCCATGATCCAAGATCGATTTCTGCTGTACTACAGTCTAGAGTGAGAGCATTCATGGAGCTACTGCATCCACTGCTGCTGGCTGCCTGCTGTGTACCACACAATCTCACACTCACAACAGACTCCACTGACCAATCAGGTGTCAGCCTAGTGTCATGTTCTCTGATTCTTCTGTAAGCTCCATGAATGACCCCACAGGCTGCCCTTAATGCCTGTTTCCAAGTCCTTTACCCGTTACCAACCCTTGATTCAGAATTAACCTATGCAGTGCATGTGTCAGCACTAACTAAGGTAGCCAACTCCAGACTCAGCCTGCTTTACGGGTACAGGAATGCCTTCCTCCCTGAAATAAAGCAATTGCTAGTTAGATGCTACATCCTCAGTGTAATAGATTATGGCATTGTGGTCTGTGGTGCCACCTGTGATAGTCTAAGTGCTTGCTGAGGTCAGATGCTTGCTGAACACAGCTAGAGATGTAGTGAAATTAAATTCCACTGGTGAAGTGAATGTGACGTGACCACTTTGCATTGTCACTCTGCTATGCAGAGTGGCCAATAGGAAAGGCTCACTTCACCTTGTAATTATTACTTCGCATTGTCATTCCACTGTAACGCAAAGTAAGGCAGAGTGGCAACAATATTGGCAGTCCCCTAGTGTCCCCCACACACACAGTCACCAGAATTAATGTGCATCCCCAAAATGCTACTGTCTTGTGTCCAGAAAACTCACCAGTACTGATGAAGTGAAATGAGAGCACAACAAGAAATGTAAAGTCTACCAGAATTAATGGCACACTTAGTCATGTGGTCAGTGGATGTGGTCACATCACACACAGATACCAGAATTAATGTGCATCCCCAAAATGCTACTGTCTTGTGTCCAGAAAATTCCCCAGTGCTGATGAAGTGAAATGAGAGGATAACAAGAAATGCAAAGTCTCCCAGAATTAATAGCACACTCAGTCATGTGAGCAGCAGGCACACACAGTCACCAGAATTAATGTGCATCTCCAAAATGCTACTGTCTTGTGTACAGAAAATACCCCACTGCTGGTGAAGTGAAATGAGAGCGTAACAAGAACTGCAAAGTCTCCCAGAATTAATGGTGCACTCAGTCATGTGCACAGTGGTCACACACAGTCACCAGAATTAATTTGCATCCCCAAAATGATACTGTCATTTGTTCAGAATATTCCCCAGTGCTGACAAAGTGAAATGACAGCATTACAAGAAATCCAAAGTCTCCCAGAATGAATGGCACACTCAGTCATGCACGCAGCAGAATTAATTTGCATCCCCAAAATGCTACTCTCAGAAGCTCCAAGTTATGTCGGCAGCGACAATGCCGACCTCCCCCACAGTAATAGCACACCGATGCAGGTATTGTGCTGCCTGTTCCCAGGCTGCTTTCTGGGAGCTCTCGCCCTGCACCCCCGGACTTTCAGATTCCAACTCCAGGTCAGAGTTGGTCTGGGGGTGGTGGAACACTGGGGGAAGGCGAAACAGGGAAAAAGAACCATTACCATGAATGTCGCAGTAATGGTCTTTTTTCCCATTTCACCATCAGGGTGTCACTGTAAAGGGGTGCACTGGCTACTGTCTTGTGTCCAGAAAATTCACCAGTGCTGGTAAAGTGAAATGAGAGAGTAAGAAAAAAGGCAGCCTCTCAGAATTAATGGCGCACTCCGTCATGTGAGCAGTGACCACACATAATCACCAGAATGAATTTGAATTCCCAAAATGCTGCTGTCTTGTGTCCAGAAAATTCCCCAGTGCTGACGAAGTGAGATGAGAGCGCAACAAGAAATGCAAAGTCTCCGGGAATTAATGGTGTACTGCAAATGCACAGACAGATTAAGATTGCACTGCGTGCTCAAGAGATGAAGAGTCAGAAGTAAAGGCACAACAACACCTAACCAGTGCTCACAAGTCTCAAATCCAAATCTGGGAAAGAATACCTTTTGTCGGTTGGGGGGTGTTGCATGACAGTAATAGTCTACTATCAGTAAAGATACCACAAAGTAGTATAAAAATTCATGCTGGTGCAGTGGATAGCAGGTTCACACTGCTGCAATTACTCTGACACAATAAAAATTGTCTGATTTAATAGTCTGCATCACACACACACACACTTACCCACACACTACAAGTAATGCGTAGCAAATCGAAAACCTTTAGCAATATAACCAAATGTTTTAAACAAACTGAAATTATACACTGCTGCACCACTACAATCAGCAAAAATAGTCAAGAATTACTGAAAATATTACTGTGTGTACATTAACACAGTTACACAAGAAAAATATAACCAAAACAGAAAGACTGCCTTTCTCTCCGAGTTAATCTATCTACACCACATATACACCCCTTCCCCAAATGCACACTTCACAGTAAACAGACTGACTGTTATAAATTAACATTCAAAATCCACACACAAACAAGAAAAACTGAATGATATGAGCACAGGAGGATGCCCAACAATCGATACCCTAAAGTTTGAGCAAAAAAAAAAAAGGCTCAAAAAGGCTTTTTTAACAGTTTTCAGAGGGTTTGAATCTCAGAGTTCTGAGAGGAAACTGTCGCCATCTTCCACTACACACACATTCTACACAGAACTGAGGTTGTGCAGAAAAATCTAGAGCCCATGTGACCTGCAACCCCATGAAGCACTGCAAATTCACCTTGGAGCTCAATAACAAGGTGAAATGATGCGAAGTACATTGATTTCAATGTATTTTACCTTAAAATTGGTGGAGAAGTGGTTTGGGGAAGGCGGAATAAAATGAAGTAATTGGTTTCAATGGACTTCGCTTAACCATTATGATGCGAAGTACTCCGCTTCACATTGTGGAGCACTTCGTGGATTCCACGTTACTCCACAAATTATTCTGTGGAGCGAATTTCGGCCACTTCACCCATCTCTAAACACAGCCTGCAGCTATGTAGTCAACTTAAGGTGGGATTCTCATACATGCACTCTTAAAATAGTCTAGGTTGGCTGAATCTTGACTCCCAGTTACAATAGGGTACCCTAGTCATAGGCAAAAAAGCTTTGCTGGGACTGTTATCCCCTGGGATCCTGGTCTTACTGAACCCAGTGGACACCAGGTATCCAAGTAGAGGTGTAGAACATAACTCCTCGGTGTTCCCTCATAGAAAAACCTCCCTGGGACAGGTTTGTTTCTCCTTCATATTCCCAAAAGTATGGAACTCCCTTACAACTTTCCTTAAAGTCACTGACTCTTTAACCAGCTTTAAATTCCATTTCCTATCTTCATTCACTCCCCCAACCCATGTGCCTGCTACCACTGATCACTTGACCCCTCCCCTAACTTCTTCATAGGTCCATCCGGCCTTTGAATCTTCTGCAGAAGGGTCTGTTTCTACCCATCGTTATGTGCTCTTATGATATATCTCACCATCTAACTATGCTTAACTTGGTGATTACAGCTTAAAATATCTCATTCTAGGTAACTACCTAATCCACTTTGAACTCTGTACCTTGTATTTGCAATATGTAGTATCTTCTTTTTTACTGCTTCTTTGTCTTATATGACCCTAGAGCATTTTAAAATAGGCTCAGCCTAAAGGGTCTTATGTGTAACAAACAAATAAATAAAAGAGGAAGCAAAATAGCATAGCAGCATCAGCAAACTGTCTTCTAATGAGGTGGATAAAGCAGTTATTGAGAAAGAATTCCCAAGTGGAGACATCTCCATTGTGGAAGACTGTGAGAACTGCTTCATTGATGGTGGTGATGATGATGATGATGATGAGGGTAGCAGAGCATAAAACAAAAAACATGTTAGATCCCTCCTTTCCTCTTTATAAGTTTAATTCTTTCTTTTATGATTGAATTTTTTTCCCCTGTCAATATCTCCCCAAGTTGTGCCATGCTTCTGTAAACTCATATAAATCCATCTAATTGGGTCACCATCTGCCCTGCCATAAATAATGTCTTGCTCACAGACACGGTATACTATTTTTGGTGATTGCCTGACCCAGCCAGCATGCAGCACATCCTGCTAGCCAGCACTCCACCTGTACTGCCAGCAGTCCCACCAGCCAGACTGTAAGTCATCCTGCTACTGCCAGAAATCCCACCAGCCAGTCTATAAGCCATCCCATGAGCAATCCCATCAGTTAGCCTGTAATCCATCCTGCCAGCAATCCTACAAGCCAGCCTTCAAACCATTCTGCCACTGCCAGAAACCCCCCTAACCAGCATGTAAGCCATCTTGCCAGCAATACCACCAGCCAACCTGCTAGCAATCCCAACAGCCAGAATAGAAGCTGTCCCACCAGCCAGTCCTCCACCAGCTGCCAAGCTGAAACCAGACCTCAAACCAAGCCTCCAGCCACACAGTGAGCCCATCAAGGCAGCAACATTTGAAGTACAACAAAGGCCAAGGTTGTATGCTGTAATGGTAAGTTACTGTCATTATTGTTCACAACACTGATCCTTGCAGTTGTACTGATGATTACTACAGAAAAGGAAGAGTGGTCTCCACCTTGCTTCCAAGACATTGACATTTTTTTTTCTTTAGTCTTTCTCTAGACAGCACATCAGAAGCCACAGAGTAAAATTTTAGGTCACAACATATGCAGCACTGAACATAAGCATTGTACCATAAATTCAAAACAGTTCAATGACAATTTCATTACTAGCAGTACAGAGTAGTGTTGTGCTAAATTGGAATATTTTGCCAAGTGAAATATTTTGTGTAATTAATGCATTACATGAAACTTTTGCTTGGTGAAATGCTAAATTTCGCCTGCAGCAGGGTTCGACAAGTCCTATTGCCCGACGTCCCGGGCTACCAGTAACAGTGCAGGGACAAGCACTTTCTGTTGCGCCACCTGTCCACGGGCTAGCACTGATTTAAATCTTTGCTGCTGCAGTTCTACCTTCCACCAGTAGGGTGCTCACTGCTTCGGCTGTCACAATGGTCATCTGACCTACCGAGCATTGCACCTACTGGTCGGGAATGAGCAGTGAGTGTGTGAGCTTGCCTCAGAGTCAGGAGTGAGCATGAGTGAGTGCGAGTGCCAGCAGCGTCTCATCGGAGGAAAACAGAGGAGGAGCAAGCTGTCAGACTGGCAGGCATGGCGCCAAATGAGGAAAACAATCTTAAGCTGTAAGTCATACAAAGGATGCCCATTGGCTGTGGTGGTGATTTGGCGCGCAGTGGAGACAAGAGTTAAGACGTGCATTGCGTTAGAGCCCCTTATTCACTGTCTGTTGGTGGAGACTAGAGGATACACAAATTACACAGTCCGTTGTTGTGGATATCGGGGAGTGGGGACTGCGAGTGCAACCAGTGCTGCCTTACTTTGTGTGTGTGGAGTGGACTACTCGGGAAAACAAATATTATTTTAAACTGAATTAAGGAGGGAGGGTTGGTGAAAGTGAAGAGCGGGGAGGAGGAAGGCAGGAGCTAGGAGGACTAAGGAGTGGGGACAACATGGCTGAGCACTGATAACTGCACACAAGTGCATTAGTGCTGCAGACAAGCAAATTTACCTGCCCTGTGCGGTGCCAGTTTTGCCAAAAGTGCAAAATTAATGAAGAGAGTAATCTGAGTAAATAAGGAGTGTGCAGGCAGGGTAAATAAAATATTGAGAAGGGTTAGGTTGGGCTTGTCACAGAAGTGGGCATAACAGGGTGAAAGCAAACTAAGGACTAGGAGCATATAAAATAAATTAAGTAGGCAGTATAGTGCAGTGGTCTAAGGCTTTGAGCTGCAAATCTGGTGACATCCAGCAGACCAGACCTGGGTTTGAATCCCACAGCTTCCACTTGCATACTGCCTGAGCAAGTCACTTAACCTCCTTGTGCTCCCAGGTCACTCCTGTAAAAAGTTTTCAGCTTAGTGTGCTATACCTGGTTAAACAACTAAGTAAAAAAAAATAATTGAAACAAGGACAAAAGGAAACAAAACAGAAACTTGGGAGGGGAACAGTCTGGTACTGTCTGCTGTCTGTGTAGCAGGGTGGAAGAAGGGAAGGAAGTTGGGAACCCTGGTCCCCTGAGAACTAGCAGCAGCGTAAAGTGTCACTGACTACAGAAAATAAAAAGGAAGAAAGCAAGGGCAGGGGACTACTTCTGTGGGTGCGGAGCTTTGTGTTGCCCACCAGTAAAAACAGCAGTTCAGCTGCATAAACAAATTAAAAATAAAATAAAAGAAAGAAGAGAAGAGGCTGGTGGGCTCTTGGGAGAGGAGAGCGCAGATATAGAGATTGTGTGTAAAGGAGTGAAGGAGGAGCTTGGAGAGAGGCGGGGGCAAAGGAAAGGACTGAATTGAGAAAGTTAGTTAAAAAAAAAAGATAAGAACTTAGAAGAAATAAGCCTATAACTCAAACTGGCTTGGTTGGGCTGTTGGGAGAGATAGATTTTGTGAAAAGGAGTGAAGGACCCAGTGTCCTGCAGCTGGTTGGCTGGCTGGCTTTTGGCTTGAAGTACCCAAGAAACAAAAAGAGAAATATAGTAAAAAAATATATATAAGCCAAGTGTAAGTAACGGTAAAATAAAAAAAAGGGAGCCTAACTGAGGGGGGGGGGGCTCTGCTGGGAGAGAGGAGAGGAGAGCAAGTGACTGTGTGGAGAGTGTTCTGCAGCCAGCTGCCTGACTTGTTACAGGACAAGACAACTTCCAGTGTATAGAAAAAAAAGCATATATCTGTCCCCTGGTGACCCAGCCCATGATGAGCCCACACTAACCACCAGTGAAAAAAGGACACACAGACACCAGTGTTTAAAATAAGTTTATTATTATTGGTTCCATTAGTCTTTAAAAAAAAAGTGACCACCAAATTTATATGGACAATATGCAGATGAACAAAGCCAAACAACAAAGTCTCTTGTCTCTCTGGTCAGGAGCAGCACCAACTTTTACGAGACAATCACAGTCTGTACTACTTCCACAGATAAAAGTCATGAAACTGAATCTGCATCTGTGGGTATAACTGCTGACCAGGTAGTTGATGTAAACAGAGAAGCCGTAGTAGCCTTATCTCAAAAAGCACCTGTGTCACTTGCTAAGAAACGTAGTTTACTGCTTGATAAAGAGGTGGCAGTTGGGAGTAGTGAAGACAAGAAATATGACCAAGAAAAAAAGGGCCAGACTATTTCAGTGTCATTGGTTGCCCTCTTATAAATGGTTGAGATACGATGATAAAAAGGGGCTTATGTACTGCACACTATGTGAAAAGTATCCCACTATTGCAACTCCAGCATTTTCAAAAAAAACAAATGTCTTTGCCACAGGCTCTAACAACTTTCGCATTGAGTCACTACGTGCACATGAAAAATCCAATCCACATGTGCAATGCCAGAACCAACATATTCTGGAAAGTGGCCAATGAGCAGTATGTTATGAGATTAGCGAGTCACCACTTTACCAAGTCTTTGCACAGTTGGAAGAGGCCACAAAAGCAAAGATGAGATGCCTGTTTAACGCAGCGTATTTCATAGCCAAAAATCTTCACCCTTTCTCAGACATGGAGTGGATCTGTGAATTACAGGAAAAAAATGGCATTAAGCTAGGTTCTAATTATACTAACGATAAGCGAGCCAGGGACTTTTGCAGTGCTATTTCAGCAGTTATATCCAGAACCCAGATGCAGACTCTTGCTAATGTTAAGTATGTGACAGTTCTTGCTGACGGCAGTACTGATTACAGTATAACTGAGTGGGAAAATGTTTTCTTAAGGTTTGTTGAACCTAATTCAAAACAGGTGCATACATTACATATCCAAGCTGTGCCAGTGGAACATGCACATGCAGAAGGTGTATTCCATGCAATATCAACTGCATTTGAGTCAGTAAATCTTCCTCTCAGTAACCTACAAAATGTTAACAATCCAGGACCGCTTCTTATTTCAGCAAATTTTGATGGGGCCAGTGTCATGATGGGCGAAAGAGGAGGAACCATAGCAAAGTTGTGGGAACACTGCCGTCCTGAAATAATTGCGATGCACTGCATTGCCCATAAGCTAGAGTTGGCAGTTCTCGATGTGTTAAAAAAAAATCCATTTGTATCAAAGCTGGAAAGTACTCTCATGGGAATATTTAAATTTTGTCACTATAGTCCTAAAAAAATGAGAGCTCCAAGAAATTGCTAACGTGATGGATACTGATCTGGCACACTTTACTGCAATTAAACAAGTGAGATGGCTTGCCAGTAGGTCACGTTCGGTACATGCAGTTCAGGTTAACCTACCTACTGTCGTACAACACCTACATGCATCTTTGACTGCTGGTGGTGATGAAAGTTCAAAGACAAAGGGCCTCTTAAAAGAAACACAGAGTGTGCAGTTTGTAAAGCTATCCATATACTGCAAGATTTCTGCGATACTAAAAACCTGTCACTGCAGTTTCAACGAGATGACATAGTAATACTGGAAGTTCCACAGCTTGTTGAGACCTGCCTACACCAGCTTATGGAACTGAAAACCATGCCAGGCAATACATGGCAGCTTTCCTCAGCCATTACAAACCAGAACAGAAATGTATCGAATATGTTGTGACAAAGAGGGAGGGAGAAGAAGACTGTTCATTTCCCATTCAGAGGCAACTGCCCAGAAATCAATTTTGTGACAGATGGACAACTGCAGACTTTAATAGATGCAGCAATAATGTATATTGACAACAGATTTAAAATTTCTCAGAGGTGCCTCTCAAATGGTTCAACTGCTTAGATTTTAAGCAGTTTGATCTGCCAAGAGACCAACTAGCAGTGTTTGGGACCTCTGAACTTGCAAACCTGGCAGAATATTTTCACTTTTTCATGGAGGAGCAGCAGGAACATATAAAGTCAGAGTATGCTGCATTTAAAACAATATTGAAATCTGCCATTGAAAAACTCTATTTGCAGGTATATACCGATTACTAAAAGAAAAACCACCCCAGATTATACATATTCTTGACCTAGTTGAAATACTCATGGCAATGAATGTATCGACTGCAAAATGTGAGAGAGTTTTTTTCTGTTCAGAACCTAATCAAAACAAAAATCAGAACAAGGCTGGCTGAGGCTTCACTACAGTCTCTCCTGCAGATAGCAGTAGAAGGTCCTGAACTGCATGACTTTGATCCGGATCCAACAATTAACCACTGGTTGCTCTCTGGTCCAGGCACTCAACATATTCGTGGGCATGCTGTTGCTGCTGATACATTATCTTCTGGTTTAGCTGCTTCTGCTACTGATGATCTTCTTGATGCTAGTACTCCTGCTCCCAGTGCCCCATCATCTTCTTCCTGGCCTAGCCCTTAATCACCATTTCATGTTCTTCTCAACCAATGGCCTAGCTGGTTTTGGCTTGTCCTTAACTAATTCTGTAACATTTCTCCAATCTCTTCTAATACAGACTTCTGCCTGGGGTGCCTTAGTGTCCGGCCTGTACTACTACCCTAGCCTGTATTAACAAAAAAATATATGAAAGTATTGTTTTTCCTAATTTATGAAGTTCTTCTACATCTCTCCATCCATCCTATGAAATAATAGTACAATATATAAGCACTGCCACACAGCCACACCATTTAACTTATTTCTGTTAAGTCGGTTGAATATTTCAACTGAAATGTACTGGACTACCACTCTGAACTCGAGGACTACCATTTTTGTCAAGGCCACTTGTCCTGGACTAGCATGAGATTTTAAAATTTGTCGATCCCTGGCCTGCAGTTGTAAGCAAAATTTTGCCCCCATGCTGGCGAAATTTCACCTGTGGGTGAAAGTTTGCCACTGTTGGTGGAATTTCTCCACTCGCAGGTGAAATTTTGCCTCCCACGGGTGAAATTTTACCATCTGTGCTAGACTGGTGGACTGGCAAAATTGCATGCAAAATTCCACCGCAGTTAAACAAAACATTTCGCCCAGTGAAATTGGCAATTTTTCCTCAATTTCACCGGCGAAATTTTATTTCACTGCATCCCTAGTACAGAATAATCTATATTGAGAAATAAATCATTCTACTCACCAAAGTTCTCTTTCAAAGAGACTCATGTAGCACACCACAAGTGAGTGCTCAAGCAAGGAATGCCACCATACAGTGCAATTTGGCAGCATCCAGCTACTTCATACCTTTTTAGGCTGCTGCCAGTGTGGATCATCATGATGTCAGATGCATGTCCTGAGACATCTGACATCATTGCATGATGGTAAGTGCACTCATATTAGTGCTATGTTAGCATGCTGCTGGATAAACCAGCCACAACCTCCCGCATTCACCCAAGTGATGTTTACATTTAATCAGGAATTGAATTTATGTCACAATGTTTGTGTTTAGTGCTGCATATGCATGAATCTTTTGTTTAACTTTTGAATTTACTAGAAGAACTTTCCCTTAGAAAAGCCAGTGAATGTACCAGCAAAATGCTGGGGATCTAACAGGGTGGCCACAGCTTACAATAACAAACTCTGGTCAGAGCCAATATGGCTGTGCAATGCTTTTAGGAGTGGCAAGAGTGGTGAACAGAATATGCTGTGCTCTTGCTGCACAGGAGTCAGCCATAATACTGAGGCCATAACAGTACTGCGCGTGTATGATACTTGCACATGTGCAGTTTGCCCAGGAGTCAGCCTTGTGCAACATGACAATGCTGACATAACTACGTGTAACAACCCAGTCCCCTCAGATTACTAGAATCCCATTAGTACTAGTCTTGGGCAGGTACTGAAAGACCGCTGGTGGGGAGGTCATTAGGGGCTTTCAACATGATGACATAATTATTTTCTAAGCTAGCCTGAAAGAAGGATAATTATGTCATTTAGAACTCTCACAGCAGCATAACCATTTTAGAGTCATCAGCTCTCAGGGAGCTTAGAATGTTCACCAGTAAGTTCAAGTGTGGCAGTTAGACTGTCAGGAGGTCCGCCATTGGGGCTCTGTCAAAGGGAGGCCAGGTATTTCTCATTGCCTGCAGGACTCTTTAGTTTCACTCCAGGGGGAGTGAGAGGGAATGCAGTTCTTGTGGATCCAACGGGCAATCCCCTGAGGTTCCTGAAGTTCACAGCTGCTTATGGAAGAACAATCAATAGAAACTGACAGCTACCAGAAAAAGAAAGGTGTATTTTGTTCTTTCCATGACTGGGAGGAAGGAACAACTAATCTGTGAGTACAGAATTTGAGACTGTTCTCTGAGGTAGTTGTAGGTGTGTGTGAGCCATAGATAAGGCTAGATCACACTGGTAAGGACCTCTTTCAACACAACTGTGTTGAATTTAAAGTTAAATTTGGGAGTCTTTAGAAATTTGTTGGGGATTGGAGACTCATTTGGTGTAACCCTGAAGAAATGTCAGAGGCCGTTTGGGGCAAAGGGTGAGGAACACCATCTGGAGTTTCAGGCAGGGCTAAATGGTTCATGGATGCGCACCAGTGTTCCCTGGGTGGCAACCTTGAAACCAGGATGGTTTTAAAGTGTGTGACACATTCCACAGATATATACTTTGGAAGAGAGATAGAGATGTTTTTTTTGTGGAAAACAGTACTGCCTAGCAAAGTATCCTGCAAAAGAGAGTGTACCTGTATTGCAATGATAAACATTTGGGGGACCACCCTTGCTTTAAGTAACATCTGTAAATAAAGCCATACTGCAAACTCCCAGTTACTGCTTTGGGCATTCCACTTATTGCTTCTAGTGTGAACATTATTGGGTCTCCTCAGCAGTTACAGTAGGTCTAGCAGATGCCTAGCATCCTCTCCCCTGGACCTGGTTGGAAATAAAAATGTCCATTTTAGTATGTACCTCCACCCTCTATCCTCTAGATAATGAGCCTGATATGCACGCCATTGCTAGGGGTGGTACCATAAGTGTAGTTCTGCCAAAAGAAAAATGTATGCCATATAATTGTCAGTAGTTCTTTAAGGGGGGGTGTCAGCTAACCAAAGGTAGTGTGAGGGTTACATACCTATGTACGATACACGTGCATGCACAGTTCAAATCTGTACCACCATGTTGCACATGGCAGCCGTCACATCTGCACTTGCAGAAAGGAAAAGTAGTGTGCCAGGAAGGGGGTATGTTTATGCAGCCCACAGAGGGGAAGGACTGTATAAACAGAATCACTGGAAACTATGTTGGAGCACGTGGGCAGAACATCAGACAGTGGTCCAGTTATGTACTTCCACAGTGCTCTTTTACAGATCTGATGATGGCATAACATCTGTGGAGCTTGACCCACACAACCATAAAAATCGGACTCAGGAGGAGACTATTAACAAACTAGAGATCTGGTCTCAGATTTGCTCATCATCACAGTCACCTTCTCATTCTTTTCTAAGTAGTAATTTCTGGTAAATGTGCCTTAGTCATATTGATCTCAGTGCTGGTAGACTACTTCTGGTTTTCCCCTGATTGTATTGGGTGAAAGTAGTAGCAGCCTTGAAGTGGTTGCTGCCACTGGTGGCATGATCTGAAAAATGTGGTCCCTATGCTCATCTGCACATTTTAGAAATGACCCCTTGAGTGAAAGGGCACAGGAATTGATTACATGTATGCAGCTGTTTGAAATGTCTCTATTTTTATAAATTATATTCATACCTCTAAAGGATTCCTGTTTAACTATGCCTGTATAAAAGCTGAAGCTATCAGTTGTGTTTTGTTTTGATTTTAGATTTATAGAACTGTTATTTAATACAACAGCAGATTAGGTACACATGGGCACATGTTGATACATGGACATATTAGGATAACGGTATCTCAACTACAAGGGGGTCTGTGTTAGGTTTGGGTTTAGAATGTACTCATATACTAGTCACTTGTTACAGAATTGCAGATATATAATGTTTATGATAGTATAAGTTTGACTATTCTTGAGAAATATGGACTTATTGTACACATAGTTTAAGAAAAATGTATCGGAACAGTATACTGTGTAAAATTTGATTGACACCACTGTGTGAAACAGCTGGTGAATGCTTAACTTACAGTAGGGTAGGTTGTCTTCTAACCTATTTTTTACTTAACATGTTTATATTTTAATATTTATAAGACTTTTAATATTATTTACTATGTATTGCTTAAAGAGCTACTGACGCCACAAAGAAAACTTTGAAAAACATAATAATTAGATAAAATTCTGCTTGTATTCCATATATAATCTAGATTTCTCCTTCCCATTATTTATTACTGAGAAAATGTACATGAATACATGATTTTTATCCCTAGAAGTTACTTTAAAGATAATCTGCCTCTGTAGCTTACTCTCTACTTCAAGCCATAATGCTCTGTTGTGGCATCACAATCTGTTGCCATGAGAGTAACTGTGATGTCACAAGCAGTGCATTATGACCTCAGGTAGGGAAACAGCAACAGAAATAGATGAACTCTTCAGGAGCAAAAATCCTGTTTTCATGCAAATGACCTCAGCAATAAATAATGGGGAGGAGGAGGAATAAAGAACTAATGTGAAATACAAGCTGAACTTTACCTAAATAATATGTTTTGTTGAAGTTCTCTTGAAGGTGTCAGCTGCTCTTTAAGCTTATTGGGCCCTATGCACGATGGATACATGCCTCGCAGAGATGTGCATAGGGCAGAAACGTAAGCACTATGACACATTGACGCCCAGGCTACTGCACAGCAGCATACACAACTGGGCTTGCAACGAGCCGGTGGAGCAGTACACAGCCACTGCACCACGCAGATATGTGGCATAGACACAGGTGCATAGGCACATGCAATGCACATGCATGATGGCCCGCACGATGGAAAGCCGTGCAGGCCACGATGCACAGGATATGCCAGGGAGAAGGTGGCATACTGGGCCACGCAACACACCATGGGAGCACACACGGGCCGACAGATCATGCAGATCCACAGGCACAGAGGAGCCAGCACACCCACAAGCATGACACACTGGGTGCACCAAGGCTGTGGCACAACACCAGCAGTGGCACACAGCACTGTGGGCACAAATGCCACCTGCATGTGCCAGTGGCCCACCACGACTGTGCACTGGGCATGCAGTACTGGGCACACAGCATGACAGTGCCATGTGCAGACATCAAACTGGCAGGTCCACTGTGGTGTGGCACCAGTGGCAACAGAGTGGCAGCATGCACACCCCTGGGATGACAGGGAAGCTCCAGGCCATGCCCACATGCCACTGGGACACAGCTGAGCAGCGGATGCAGAACAGCACAGTGGTTACACCATGCAACAGGGCAACAGATGTGCCACAGCACATGCATCCAGCATGGCTGCATGAGTACGGAGTGCCCCCAGTTGTGAGTCCATGCTCCCCGTGAGGTGCACCCTGAGCACAGGGCACATGGGCCATGTGTGTGGGATGCAGGATGGCCTTCACACACACAGTAGCATGAGTGGCATCCCCCCCGGCAAGCCCAGGCAGTATGTCAGCCTGGCACCCCCAATGCCCCACCCCCCAGAGACAAGTATGACACACATGTTGTCAGCAGGCACCTTAATTGTAGTCATTAACATCACAGGCAGGTACACCCCTTGGCAAGCACCAACCCTCAATGCACCCAAAGGCACTAAGACCACACAGAAAACAGCAACTTATGTAACAACAACAGGTGGCCCGCTCACTACGGCTTGTGCAAGGTCCCCCGGCACACACCAGTGCACAGCAGGTGGAACAAGCAGGGCTGCACACAGTGCATCATCCAGGCCCCCCATCCCACCCCTACCCAGCATGCAGGCATGCCCACTCACAGGCATGGGTAATACAGTATACATGGTCAGGCGACCACCGGCAGGTGTGTCCACATGCTGGTGCACAAAACTGAGTTGGTGTGGATCCACCACTGTCCTGCTCCTCCTCTGGCTCCTCTGATGGTGAATGCTGGCCTTGCTGCTTGCACAGGCTCAGCAGCACCATTCTCCTCACTGGTCCATGGTATCACTGAAAGGCAAAGGGACACACATCAGTACAGCACAGGACCAGCACACGGGGCAACACACACAGGGTACATTCAGGTATACCTACCAGAGAGAGGACATACACATCCCATGCCCTGTAGTCCCCATCCTCATAAAAGAGGTTCCCCCAGGTGCCCTTCTGGATTAGCTAGAGGGGCAACCAGTGCTGTAACCGCTGCTGCTGTGCCTCCCTTGAGTCCACCAGCACATGTGCCCCATCCAGCTGGACCTGCAGGGTGAGTTTGATCCTGGTAGGCACGCCATCATGATCCTGTGCAAGGGGAAAGAGAGTCATGAGCAGACAGGGCAGCGCTGCCAGGCCCAGCCCCACCCCCCCAATGCACATGCTACTCACCCTCTCGAATGCCCTGACAGTCCACAGTGTGCCGAAGCCATCACCATCTGCATATTCACCCTCAGCAACCCAAAATAGGTGCCAGGGAAACATGGCCCTTCGCTCAACCATCCGCCCTGCCATGACACCTACTGCATGCACTACCACTAAGTGCACATGGTGCTGGCACATGATGCTGGGTGTGCCCAACATTGTGCACAAGACCACACTTGGACATGCCGGTGGAGGCCCGCCGGTACAAAGGAGGCAGCAACAGCACAAGAGCAGTACCACACAGATCATACTGAGACAGTTGTGAGATGTGTCTGGGCATGCTACTGCACCTCCACCTGCTAGAAGAGATAGCTGAATGATGACAGGCATGATGATACTGGCCATGAGTGTTCCATGCCCACATAGATGCATCGGCAATGCGGGATGCACACTGCATCAGGCGGTTCTGCATACCATGCGACACCATTGCCATGTTGTGCAAACCCATCCTTGGGGCGGTGGGGCCATGGATGCGCTGGTCATGCACCATGACTGTGAGACACAGGTGCTGTGCATGCTGGGCTACTATGCCACTGGGTCATTCCAGCATATCACCGGTGACACAGTGGGAGAGAGACAGTCCTCCATCTCCAGAGCCATGGCATGGGTGACGGATTTGGTTATTTGGTTAGAGGGACAAAGAAGGCCGAAGCCCATAAGAATTGTCCTCCACATATGTGGATCATTATTGAGAAACCTATCTAATTAACCATTTGTCAAGTTTGAGTTTAAAAGTCGTAATGGAGATTGCGTCTACAATATCTTGGGGGAGGGTATTCCATAGTCGTGGGGTTCTTATGGAAAATAAATTTTGTCTTTTATTGGTATTACATTTAGCTATATCCAGTTGTTTTTTATTTAACCTAGGTCCAATTTTTCTGGTTGCAAGTGAAATGCCATATTGCCTCATCAAAGTAGGGATTTAGTAATCTTAAAAAGTTGGAGTAAATCCCCTCTTATTCTTCTCATTTTAAGTGAGTGCAATCCTGTCTTGTATAGTCTGGATTCATAATCCACATGTGCCAACTGGGGAATGATTTTAGTGGTTCTTCTCTGAATCCTCTCAATTCTATCTATGTCCTTGCTGAGGTATGGACTCCAAAACAGGGAACCATAATTGAGATATGATCTAATGTGTGATCTGTACAGAGCAATGATGCACTGCTCAGTTTTAGAAACAAAAGTACAGTTAATCTTTCGAAGAAGTGCGTTTGTTTGGTTAGCAATTTTGTTACAATGGGAAACAGGGGTCAGTTTATTATTAACTAGAATCTCAAGATCTTTTTCCAAACAGGAAACCTTAATGATGGTGTTATTCAGTGTGTATTCTTGTTTGGGGTTATTTTTCCCCATGTGCAGAACAGCACATTTAGATATGTTGAACTCCATTTTATTAATGAGGGCCCAGTGTTCAATTGATGAAAGATCTTTATGTAGTGTTTGTCTGTTGGCAGCGTTGTTTACAGGACCACCCAGCTTGGTGTCATTGGCAAACTTCATGAGAATATTTGATGAATGAATTTTCATGTCGCTAATAAAGATATTGAACAGGATGGGTCCCAGGATGGAGCCCTCATGCAGCATTCTATGCCATGTACAGCATGCTGAACATCTGTGGTGTCATTGATGGTACACATGTCCCCATCCACATGCCCGCCACCCATGAGGAGGCATACAGGAATCATAAGGCTTCCACAGTATCAACTGCCAGGTAGTCTGCGATGCACACAGCATGGTCATGGACATGTGTGCCAGGTTCCCAGGCTCAACGCATGATGCCTACATCCTGGATGACTTGGGCATGGGTGCATACCTCTGTGATGCATGCCTCAACACCTGACTGCTGGGTGAGTCACTCCATCCATGTTGGGTGAGTATTGCATATGCCAATGAGCTTGCCACTGACATCTCACTCCTCCCATGTAGGCGACAGTGGCTATCCACTGATGACAACACTGCTGACACCGTACCATGCACCATCCACTCCTGCAGAGGTTGCCTACAACATGGCACACAGACAGACATGGGCAGTTGTGGAGAGGACCATCTGTCAACTGAAGATGTGATTCAGATTCCTGGACCACACTGGTGGCAAACTCATGCTGTGCCCTGCAAAGGTATGCAAGGTGTTCATGGTGTGTGCCATGCTGCACTACATCATGAAGCGTGTGAATGTGCCACTGCTGGCTGATGGCCCCGATGAACCACGTGTCGATGGGGAAAATTAAGATGCTAGTGCAGCACCCACCTGGGTCCAGCGTATGGTGGGTGGCCATGCAGCCTGGCAGGCACTTGTGCAGGGCATATTCATATGCTGACCACACACCTTGCATGGGCCAGTGCAAACTGCGGAGGCAGTAGCACCGAGACCATGCAGGCCGGCGACGGACACTGTTGCAAAGTGCACGGTGTGGTGGTCCTGCACAGCAGTCCACTGTGGCCTGCTGGCACATGATGATGAGGCCATGCCTGAGTGCACCATGTAGAAGATGGGTGGGTGGGCATTCATGTGGCTGTGCAGGGATGGCGGGTACCAGTGGTGCACCTCTGCACAGGCTGGCTACCCACAGTACGGTGTAGCATCACTACCCCAGCCCCTCCAGGCCTGTGCAGTCTGCACGATGCATCAATGCCATGCAGGTGGGTGCATCTGTGACCCACTGCCTCCACGCCACCAGCTGCCATTGGTGGTGGCAGGTTTCCGCTGTGCACCATCTGCTTGTGTGTCCCCACTGTCCAAGCCCATCAGCGCAGCATGTGCCATGGGTGTCTGCAACCCATCAGACGTGTCCATGCCTGGCCCTAGTGTGCCGTGCTCTGCTGACTGCATGGTGTCACTGGTACCCCCGGTGCTCAGCATGCCTCTCAGTGCTTGTGTGTCTCACTGTGTGCTGCTGTCCATGGACACCAGCCATGCAGGTGGTTCCTTGCTGGCCCTGTTGTGTGCATGCTGCAGCAGCTCCTGCATGCCCTCCAGTGTGACTACACACTTCAGTATGGCATTATATATGTTCCTCTGCACCGCTGTCTGTGCCTCCACTGCAGAGATTGTCCTGTGTTGTTCCACAAGGTGGTCCTGCTCCAGCTGCTGCAGATGCCAATACTGCTCCTCCATGTATGGCTGAGGTCGTGGTGGACATTGCCATGCCCCAGTGAGGTCTGAGAGTCCCTCATCCCTGCTGTCACTGTGTGGTGGCACTGCTGGGTGGTGGTGTGTGGTGGCAGGGTGTCCCATGAACTCTATACATGTGCTGGGGACCCTATGTGGTGGCGGGTGTGTGTGTGCCATGTCACAGGGTATGGGCACTGTCTGCAGCATGTCCATCCCCGCTGCTGTGTTGCTGCTGGTCCCACTGTCCTCCTCCCGTGGGTTGGTTGCACTGTCTCTCTCACTGGCCATGTCATCCTGTGTCTCCAGGTCCACACCTGTATGGGCAAAAGGGCTCTGGTTAGTTTGCTGCATATGTTTGCTGTCCCCTCCCACACCATGGCATGCATACATACCCCACTCATTCGCTGCCTGGTCCACGGTCTCAGACACTGTGATGGTTGGTGCTGTGGGTGTCCTGTCCCTGCTACATGCAGCTCCATGGTGACCTGGCCTGGCACAGCATGTGGGAGCAGTGCAGGGGGTTACATGGGCTGTGGTGCCAGTGGCATGGTGTGGCCGACTATGTGCGACGTGCCTTACCTGCCATCATGTCAACCCCTCCCACTACTCCATGGATGGAGACCGGCATCAGCGTCTTGGACACTAGTTGCTCAAGGGGTGTCAGCCAGCTGTCTGTGCTTGGCAGACCCCCCTCCATCCCGCTGCATGCACCCCCACCGGCAGCTAACTTGCACTTTACTGCCACCCTCAGGTCCTGTCGCTTGTGCTTGATCACCACCAGGGTCCATGCCTCAGACCTGGTGGCATTTACAGTGGCCTGTATATCTAGCCACAGCCTGGCCTTTACCTCCACTGGTGTGTTGGGGCATCCGCACCATACAGTGTGCTGTAGTGCTGGAGGATGTCAGTCACAATGGTGGTGATCTGTCCACTGCTGAAGTTTGTGGTGCAGGATCTTCTCCTGTCCCATGCCTGGCCACATCCCCATTTGGTGGTGCCACTGCCCCCTTGTCCATTGCCATCCTCCCAAATCTCTGCTCCCTCGTCCGCATCCACCTGTGTTTCCACCATCGTGTCCTGCCAGCTGCGTTGCATGGCATTCATCACTGTGCAGCTGTGCCAGGGGTGTGCCATCACCTTATATGGTGGGGTCAAGGGGCATTCCCATGTAGTGGGGGTCCACTTGCTCCACCTGTGTGGTGCACTGTGTGGCCCTTCCCACTGCCTGCACCTGCCTTTTTGCATGCCGCATGGCCGCCATCCACTGCACGGTGTGCAGCAGTGTACTACTGCTACATCATTTCCCCATCCTATTTACTGCACTTTCATGCATAGGGCTCCTATTTCCTTGTGTTTTTAATCATTGTCATTTACTAATGCTAGCACAGACAAACACAGAGGGTTTTAAAATGAAGCTTCACTTGGTTTATAGCTTGTGCCAGGGAGTGAACTTTCAATTCAGTGAGATCTGACCTTGGGATTGCTTTATTTTGATGGAACTAATCCTGTCTTGGCATAGTAATTTGCAAAGCTGAAGCTGTTTAGAAATATAATATGAGTTATGCTAAAAAAATATGTAAATATCTCTAAAAGTGTACAACTTACAGATAATAAACCTTAGGAAAGTTATTCAGGACAACAAGACCTTTCAAATGAGTTTATTCATTAAGCTGCACAAATTATATATTTTAAACTATGGCCATCTGATTATGTCAATTTTAATGTTTCATAGGAGTTATGCCAAACAAATAGAAATATCTCTAAAATTATACGAGTTATGCACAAACCATCAAAATTAAATTTGTTTGGGACAAAACAACCTTTCAAATAAGCCTATTCATTAAACTGCACTAATTATATATTTTTTTAAACTATGGCCATCTGCTTACCTGAATTTTCATTTTTTGTCACAATTTTCACCTTTCAGATGGCTATATTTAAAAACATTTAATGAATTCAGTTTAGTGATTACCCTCATTTGAAAAGTCATTTTGCCCTGAACAACTTTCATGTCGGTTGTATATTGGTAACATATACTTTCCAAGATATTTACATTTGTTTGGCATGACTCCTACTGTGGTCACTCAGAGACAAAAACATTAGGTTGTTTGGAAGACCATATTTTACAAAATGTAAAGAATTCATATTAGTGACTACCCTCATGAGAAAGGTCTTTTTGCCCCAAACAACTTTCACCCTTGCTGTTTTTGTGTACCTTGAATAGTTTTAAAGATATTTAGATTTGTTTGGAAGGTGTACACATTTACTGTCAGAGAAAAGCAGCTTGGAGTTCTGTGTCCATCATTCTAATTAAAGAGAAAGAAGGGAGTATGTCTTTAACTGCCATAGATCCAGAAACATTGATTTGATACCTTTTATTGGACCAACATGGATGTTACAGAAAAGAACAAAGTGCTCTAGTTTTTGAACCTACCCGGTCCTTCTTCAGAAGCTTTATGGCAGTTATTTTGAAAATCCCATACTATTAACACCAGATTAGGTTGAAAAAACAGATATAATTCTCATTGGTTTAACATATACATTTAAAACATAACAGAAGATTACATCAGACATGCTAATTAACACCAGTATGCTTTTAACTGAGGAGCCTCAGAAGGGCAAAGGTTATCAAGAATTCTCAACAACCAGAGAATTCTTCTCACATACATTTTAAAATGTCTCAGTATGCTAAGAAAGCATTCTAGTGATAAAAAAACCTTGGCCTAGCATTCTCTCTAATACATGTAAGATGAGGTTACAACTTACATTCCAAGTGTCCTGGTGTATTAAAGAACAGATAATGAGAGACAAAATCCTGAAATTAGGTATAACTGCAAGTTGAAAAAGAGCCCCAAATTAAACATACAAATATATACATGATGCATGATAGTATCACTTGTAAGTGTAAGTGCCAAATAAAAATACTTGTCAAGGACCCCCAAGAAAATGAGACCATGAGCCTGATAAGTGCAGATTTCAACACAGAGTCAGTGTATAACAAAAATGCACAGAATCAGTCAAAGGAACCTAAATGAAAACTTCCAAGGATGAAATATTAATATGGTTGGATTACACACTGTCACATTTTTAAATCTGCTCATATTAAGATGCATATCTCATTTACTTGGGGGTTCATAAAAGGTGTAATTCCTTTGGGTAATGATTAATATTGGTGTAAATAATGCTGTATTATGACTCTTGCACATACAGTATATCTCATTCCTACTACTAGTTACAGTATCTTTCCCAAGGAGATAGAGAAGGAGAGAAAAGGGGAAAAAAAGGAAGTGCCTGGAGGATTTCATCCTTGGAAGTTTTCATTTAGGTTCCTTAGACTGATTCTGTGCACTTTTGGGAAAAAATGTTTGTAAGCTGTCATTCATGCAACGTTATTGGTATTTATTTTGTAGTAGCAGTATAACAATGCTGGAAGACACTTATCACTGCTTGAATTCACTGATAACACTATCTGGGGCATGTCTGAATTATGGCTAAGCAGGACTGCATTCCTTTTACAGGTTAGTTGCTGCACTGTTGGCAATCACAATTACATAAAGTCATGAATGAAACTTGCATTAAAAACAATTAAAAAGTGCAAAATAAAACTGTCTGCCAAAGATTTATGAATCCTGTGCCAGCAGTAACACTAGCATATTTATTCCTCCCATCCTCTGTAAAAAAAACACTTTGGACTTGAATCAGAATGCTTGGTAAGTAAAATAACTTTATCCCAGAATGCTGCAGATCCAAACATATACAGCTCCATAGGGAGAGACATCAAAAATGTAGGGTGTGTTTATTCTGAATGCAAAAAACAGAATTCCAGCACAAATCTTTACAGAAGAACAGCCACGGATGCAAACACACTGTGAATTAATTTTGAATCAACTCAGTTTTCCCACAGCTGTAGCACTCCCTGCTATGATGCATCTCAGCAGAGACAGAGTGTATTGTGTGTCTGACTGCCAGCGTGGAACACAGGGAGCACTTTATAATGGAAGAACAACAAAAACTGAGGCATTTCTCTTAAAACAAATCAGATTAATGTGCTTTTTGAGTGAAGCAGCTAGTTATGGCATATGCTAAATACTAAGGCACAAGAGAACTGTTTTTATATACAGTATGTGGCAAATTTTCCTTAAGAAAACCAAAACAGCTTGTCTGGTTTATGGTTCTGTGTTTAGAGCCCGAGAGGTAGTCTCCAAACCATTTGATAATATGCTCAGAAAAATTACAATGAAACAAAGACTGGAGAAGCAGACTATGATCTACTAAGTCAAATGCCATGGCGAGGTCCACAAACACAGAGGCCACCATATTTCCAGCATCGTTGGCCTAATAAACATACAGTAGTTCGTGAACCTCACCAAGGCAGTCTCAGTACTATGTAATGCTTGAAAATCATGCTGTACTGTACATCAATCAGCAAATCATATTTTGACACACATTTCAGCTATCTGATCCATGACAATTTGATAACAAAGTTTTGACATAGGAGCCAACAGGGAGATGGGCCTACAGTTAAATACCATCTGTTTCAAGATTTGTGAATTGGTCAGATAATTGCTTGTTTCCATTTTGTAGATTATACTTCTTGACGCAATAAAAAAACTTAACAATTTAGTAAGGGGAAACACAATACTATTCTTAGCCACTTTAATAATTTTGAAATCCAGACCATCAATTCCTTTGGATGGCTACAGTATGTATTCAGGTTATCCAAATAACTTAGAACCAGTTCAAGAGTAAGTATTTTAATGTGAAATTTAGGGTGAAATGACAAATTAAAAAAAAAGTTAACATTATGGGCATGGTTATCTACCAATGCCTTATAAGAAGACAAATCATTAAAAAATTCATTGAACTTTTTGGCCACTATAAAAGAATCACTTATCACAATACCATTCAAAAAATATTAGAGGGGTCATCTTCCATCACTTGACCAGTAAGATTTCTAATCATACACCAAAGATTATGTGAATTATGAGCAAAGTGCAACTGTTTCACCTTGTAAATTCCCTTTTTGCCTTACAAGTGGATTTTTACAGTAATGTCTGGCTTGTTTATATGCCATTAATGCAGAAGGGTCCAAGGTCTTCCTTTAGTAGGCACATTTCATATAATCCACCCTAAAAAAAATGTCATAAATTGTGAGAAATCCAGTCACTTTTACAATCCCCTAAAATTAATAGTTTTTGATGGAACCAATACATTACAAATACTATTAAGAGCATTACAAAAACATTCATAAGCAATATTTACGTTATATGTAGTGTCTAAAAATAACCAATCAACAGTCAAAATAACATAAAATATCATATAATTTCCACATGCAATATAAGATGGTTTGGACTTATTTAACTTTGATGACCAGTTATAATAGACTGGGCTATGGTCACTCAGCCTATCAGTCAACACATCAAATTACTTCACCTTATACGGGTGTATGACCACAATCCAGCCCAGTGTTACTTGATAATCTGTTTTAACATACTAACATGCTATTTGCCAGCAGTTTAGGCCTTATGGTCTATCGAGTCTGCTCGTGCCTCAGAACCCTAGTTGAGTACCAAGGCCTTCCTCCCTCCTTGCATTTCTGTTTCTCCTGTCTTCCATCCCAGTCCCCCCTGGGCCAGGCCAACTCCTGCTTTATCCCCTTCCTGTACCTGTCCCACCCCCTCTTGAACCCCTCCACCATAGAAGCCAGAACCAGATCACCAGGCAGCATGTTCCAAGGTTCCACTACCCTCTCAGTGAAATACCTCCTCCTCTTTTCCCTCCTCATCCTTCCACCTTCCAACTTGAAACCATGCCCTGTGGTGATACCACCCTCCTTTAGTCTAAAGATCCCCTCCATGTTTACCCTATTTATTCCCTTGAGGTACTTAAAGACCTCAGTCATGTCCCTCCATTCCCTCCTCTCCTCCAATGAGAACAGGCTGAACTCCTGTAGTCTCTCCTCATACATCAAATCTCCTAGCCCCCTTATCATCTTGGTTGCTTTCCTCTGAACTCTTTCCAGGAGCTGTATGTCCGTCTTCAAGTGTGGTCTCCAGTTCTGCACACAGTACTCAAGTTGTGGTTAACCAGTCCATTAAACAGCAGCAGAATCACTTCCCTGCACCTTGAGGTGATCCCCCTTGCGATGCAACCCAACATCCTGTTTACCTTGACAGCTGCCCTCCAGCACTGCTCAGAGTTATTCATACTTGCATCCACCAGGACCCCTAGGTCTTTTTCCCCTGCCGTGGCCTCCAGCACTTCTCCACCGAGGTTGTACTCATGTTTGGGGTTCCCCCACCCAAGATGTAACACCTTGCACTTGGAGGAGTTAAAATTTAATTTCCAGGTGCAAGCCTACCTATCCAGGGACTCCAGGTCCCCTTGCAGGGCCAACCTCCCTTCCTCAACCACTGCTCCCAGCTTGGCATCATCAGTGAAGAGACTCATTTCATACCCTATACGCTCCCTGATATTGGATATGTATGCATTAAACAGGATCGGCCCCAGGACCGAGACTTGTGGTACCCCACTAATGACCCCTCTAGGGGTTGAGATCTCCCCACCGACCACCAATCTCTAAGTGCACCCAGGCAGGCAGTTTCCTTTCAATCTAACCATCAGTGGGCCTACTCCCATCTGCCTAAGTTGTTCCAGTAGGCCATTGTGAGGGACCAAGTCAAATGCTTTGCTAAAGTCAAAGAATAGTACCTTCACAGGCTTTCCCCTGTCCAGTTCCAATGTTACACATTCACAAAACTCCACAAGGTTTGTTTGACATGATATACCTAGCACTATCCCATGTTGATGACTTCCAGGCATCACATCTCCTCCAAGAACCCCTCCAAAAGTTCCTTCAGTATACTCTCCATTATTTTAGCCATCACCAAGGTCAAACTGATAGGTCTATAGTTATCTGGCACTTCCCTCGACCCCCCCTTTATGGATTGGCACCACATGTGCCTCTCTCCAATCAAGAGGCACCCTTTCTGTCTCAAATGACCTGCTGAAGAGCTCTGCCAGAGATGCAGCCAGTACATCCGCCAACTCCCACAGAACTCTCAGATGTATGCTATCCGGCCCTGGAGATTTCTCCTTTTTTAGGGTCTTAAGGACTTTCCACACCCGTTCAGTGGGGATAATATCATCTGCCCCCCCCAACAGGCCGAATTATCCTGATGTGAAACCCCTGGGTACCTCTCCCTCCTGCCTGTTCCTTATCTGTTGCTCTGCCATTCCTACCCGCTGCCCCTTCTAACTCAATCTGATCCCACTTTGTAACTTTCCCTTTCCCCTCCCTGGTGAACATGGAGGCAAAGTACTCATTTAATACCTCCGCCTGGTCCCTAGCCTCCTCCACCCACCCTCCTTCTATTCTCAATCTGCCGATCTGGACCTTTTTTTCTCCAATCCCCAATATACCTAAAAAAACCCTTTTCCCCTCCCCATATCCCCTGTGCCAGCCACTGCTCTTTATTGGACTTTGCCCCCCTCACCATCCGAGTGACTTGTCTAGATGCAAGATGGTAAGTTTCCTTTTCCCCTTTGTCTCTTGTTATTCTGTATTCCCTGTAGGCAGCCTTCTTATCCCTTACCACCTCCTGAACCTCCCTGGACCACCAGCATGGTTTACGTGACCTCGCCCCCTTATGCTTCACCGCTACACAGATCCTAACTGCCTCCTGAAGTCCCCGTTTAATGACCTCACATCTCCCTTTTACATCCATCTTTGATGTAATCCCCTTCAAATGATCCTTAAGAATCTTTCTCGTGTCCCTAAAATCTGCCCCCGAAATCCACAGTAAATGTCCTAGAACTATCCCCCTTCCCCCAAATTTATTCAAAACCACACAGTATCATGGTCACTCCCAGCTGCCAGATCCCTCACCAGATCCCCTTCCACCAGAACCATGTCCAGGACATGCCCATCTCTTATAGGCTCCAACATGTGCTGAGTGAAGAACACATCCTGAACGCCATCCATCAGCCTCTGCTCCATGACCACCTTAGAAGTCATGGTTCCTCAGTCTGTAGCTGGCATATTAAGGTCCCCCATCAATACCACTCCCTCCTCTTTTGGTCCACACTGGGCTATAATGTTATCCAGCAGACAATTCTCCAGAACATCCCCCAATCCTGGGGGCCTATATACCACTCCCAGCTTGACCTTTCTTCCTGCAGGAGTTCATAAGGTGACCCATAAGGCCTCCACATTTCCCTCTGCCTCTTCTACCCTGGAAATTTCTATGCTATCTCTAATGAACATAGCCACTCCTGCCCCTCTGTCCTCCTTTCTATCCTTCCTAAGCATAGTGTACCCCCTCACATTTAGGTCCCAGTCGTGGTTTGTGTTGGCCCAAGTTTCCTTGACCACCACCACATCCACCCCTCCTTCGAACAACATGGCCTGGAACCCTGGCAATTTATTTCCCAAGCTCCTTGCATTTACTAACACCAACCCCAACCTTTGTCCCTGCTTCCCTTTGCCATGCCCCCCTCAGGTACCATTTGTATCCATACTCCCTCTGCCCTTTCTGTATTGTCCTCCCCTGGTCTGTTGCCTCCCCTTGGAGCTGAAGGATAGGCCCCTTCTGGTAATATCTTCAATAATCTGGCATAAACTATGCAAAGGAATAATTTGTGAAAAGTATCAGATGATTTGTCCTTCTAATTTGCATTAAAATCACCCAAAATAATCCACTCGTGTCCCTTAGGTAAAATTGGAAATCAATTCCTTGTCAACTTCCGTAAAACTTGGAGTTATTTAAATAACACAAACAGTAATTATCTTATTATTTGCCAGGGTGATATTTGAAGTAAAAAAAATCACATGACCTTGGTCTTCCTCTATTGATGGTTCTACCAATGGAAATTTATCTGATATATAAAACAGTCACCCCAACCTTTTTTGCTGGCTCTGTGCTTTCTATAAATCTTGTATCTGGGCAGAGAAAATTCATATCAAATTTATTTTCTGTGGTACAAGGGCTTGATTTTCAAAGCACTTTGAGTGATGAAAGCAACTTGAGTCAGCAATGGTGGATGCAAAATGCAATTTGTGTCCAAAGTTGTGCCAAATGCAATTTTCACACATGAATTACGTTCAGCACAGCCAGAATGCATCCAAGGGCATTGCCACCCAAATTGCATCTGAACATGGGTTTCGTCTGAACGCAAATACTAAATTCGGTGACAAAATGCAAATCGCACCAACACAAGCCCAATTTGACATAGCCAGCTGCCACAGGCCCCAAAATGGGAATTTAAAAAGTCAAGGACACAGAGGTGTGTTCAACATCAGGTGCACCTGCTAGACCATGGAGGAGCTGGTCTATAGCACATACAGTATAAAGGGGCCCAGCAGTGAAGCCTGCACTGAGTCACTAGTGAGGTGCAGGTGCAGCAGGAGGAGCACCATTGAAGTGACAGTGCTGAGAATGCCTGGGCTAGCAGCCCTATTGACCATATGCCTGGCACTGCAAATGCACCAGCAGTGTGCCCAACATCTGAGTCAGCATGCACAACAGTGGCAGCAGGCACAGTGTGCTGGCCATTTTCCCAGGGTGCACAAGCCACTGAGACAGTACACAGCCAGTGTACAGGAAGAGAACATCCTACAGGGATGCTATTGGAGGTCTCTATAATGACTTCAGGGGAGGAATTGCAGACCCATACGCAGAGAGGCAACCCCATACTTGTGGAAACAAAGGTGTCTGCAGCACGGTGCTTCCTGCAACCATAGATATTTCAGACCCTGACTGGGGACACGGTGGGCATCTCACAGTCTGCCATGTCAACCTGCCTCAAACAGGTCACCAAGGCCCTGCTGCAGAGGGCAATGCAGTACATCTTGTTCCCTGTGGAGCCAGAGCAACAGATGTCTGTGAAGCAGGGCTTCTATGGGATTGCCCACTTCCCCCATGTGCTGGCTGCCTTGGACTGCACACACATAGCAGTATGAGCACCCTCCCAAGACCCAGATGTGTATGTGAACAGGAAAGGGCACCACTCCCTGAATGTACAGGTTGTGTGCAACAGCCAGTGCAGCATCCTAGATATTGTGGCGATGTATCCGGAATCCTATCATGACTCCTACATTTCAAGCAGAGTGGGCTGTATGAAGCTCTCCAGCATGGTGAACTTTAGGGAGGGTGAATAATAGGTAAGTGTATGTCTTGGCTTTGTGGGCAGCACCATGGGAAGGGATTGATTGGAGGTGTGCCACAACTGTATGTGTAAGACAGCACACAGTGGTACTGGGCTAATCCCCACGAACCACCATACCATGTGCGAAGAGTGCAACAGTCCCCTGTGTGGGAGAGACAGCCATGCAAAGCCAGAACTGTCAACATTACAACCAGGGAATACCAACCACAGGCACTAATGGCAGTGTGGGGTGCATGCCAGCATGAAAGCATACCACTGTACACACCTGAACATGGCACTGCCAGCCCAGAGCAGCCCACACTGTACATGTGTGGACATGTGCTGGCTGCTGGAGGGGGGGTGGCTGAAAGACATGTCCAGCCACAATGTCATAACCAGTGGGTTAGAGGATGTTGACTGATGCAATGACATGTGATTGTGTGTATCCGTGCTGTATCCCCAAACAGGAGACAGTGGCTATCCACAGCAGTCCTGGATTATGACTCTGGTGCAGAATCCCTAGACTGAGGAACAGTAAACCAGGCCCACAGCAGCATCAGGCTCATCATTGGGAGGGTGTTTGACTGCCTAAAAACTGTTTCCAATGCCTGGACAGTTCATGAGGGTCAGTGCAGTACACACCAGAAATGGCCTGCAAAAGGTTTGTTGCCTGCTGCATACTCCACATTATCGCACTGGCACACCATGTTGACAAGGGCAATGACCCACTAGACCAGGACTCTGGAAAGGACTCTGACGCTGATGACATTGCCACCAACAGCGGGCAAGGACATGGAAGTGGCAGCAGCATAGTGGCAGCTGGACACTGGCAACAGGTCAAACTCATCTGCAGCCAATTCAGCTGATGGTGAGATGGCATGGTTTACAGCACAGCAGCGCAGCCTAACCAAAATCATGGCCCCAGGTGGCACATAACCTACCACAAACCACTGCCATGCAGGAGTGTTGATATGTGTCATGCAGTGTCCCCATACATGGGTGGTCCCCCCTGTTGACGACAACAACACTGTCATGGGTAGACATGCAAGTATGCAGAAGGGCTGCTAGTGATATACAGGAAGACCACCTTCAGACTGTGTGGCACACACCACCATGATATCATCCCCACAGTCACAAACATGTACAGTACAGTAGAAATGCACACAAATGCAAGTATACCATACGGTAAGCAATCGGCATGCATATGCTTACTGCATATGCTAATTTACATTTTATTTATATTTATTTTTATTTATATTTTCATTTTTGTTTGTTTTACTTTATTTTATTTTATCTGTGAGTCTTCAGTCCAGTCCAGACTCAGTTTTCTGTGAGGTGAGTTTTTTTGTTCATTAGTTTTTGTTTATTTATGTTGGTTATTTTTGGGATTATTTGGTTCATTTTATGCTGTTAAGATTGATTATTTTGTGTTTGGGGTTTATTGCTTATTTAAGCAGCGACATGTGTCAGCCTTCAGTCCCCACGGTGGTGCACTATTCATCCTCTTCCCTTCGCGCCCTTCATCTTTTTTATACTCCTGTCCTACAATTCTATACTTCCCAGTGCTATAGAGCATTGGGGATTGTTCGTAGGAGAGTGAGGAGGGTGGGGGTGTGTGAACAGGAAAGAATGAATGCGGGGGGCCACCGTATCAGGGTTATTGAGTCCAGAAGGCACCCTGGGGCAAAATGGAACCCAGATCATGGTTTACCATGTCTGGTGTCCATACCCAATGGCACTACTGAATCTAGTAGGCAGATAGGCCTGACTGCCTCTGAGGTTTGTCCAACTCAGGTGGTGTTATGCAATGCCAGGTCTATCAGGAATAAGACTGCCATTACTGCCGATCTTGTTGACTTGGTGGACTTGGCTTGCATCATCGAGACCTGGCTGGATGAAAATTCTGGCCCCATAGTGGAGGTCATGACACTGGTGGGTACTCGGTGATACACTGCCCTAGATTGGACCACGGGGGGGAGGGGAGTTGCAGCCTGTTTCAAGACTGAATTGGGCTTCACTAATGTAATAGTGGGTGAGGCTGAGTCCTTTGAGTGCACAGTTGTAGCGGGTATAGGCGTTAGAATCGTCCTCATCTACTGTCCACCCTGAGATGGGAAACGCTTCTTACAGAAAGTAGCAGACTTCCTCATCGACATGTCATTTGAGTCACCCAGATAGATGATTCTGGGTGACTTCAACGATTGGGTCGATGATGAACTCTCGCAATTTGGCAATCACTTCCTCCAATGAATGTCTTCTTTGGGCCTTACACAGGTAATTTCCACTGCTACTCATAAATCTGGGCACTCTCTAGACTTAGTCTTCCTCTTAGGGATTGATGCATCTGACGTGGGGGTGGAACCAGTCACCTGGTCAGACCACTGCACCATGAGGTTCAATTTTTGCACCCCTCTGAGAAGGCCTTCCCCTGTGGAGATGGTCAGGTACCGCCCATTATGGAATATTACTTCCCAAGGCCTTGTGGTGGTCCTTGACTTATCATCCCCCATGTTGGCGAGTAGTAATCCGGAGATGCTGGTGGCAGCCTATAATATGGCCGTTATGGCAGCCCTGAATTTTAATGCTCCTGTTCATGAGCACCCCCTATCCCTTCATCCCAGGTCCCCTTGGTTGATGGGACATTGAGGGAGATTCAGAGACAGTGGCAAAGGTTAGAGCATTGTTGGCGCAAGTCCGCCCTGGAGGTCAACCGCCTTAGATTGATGGAACATTATTCTATCTATCAATCTGCAATCACCCTTAAGAAGGCAGAATTCCTGTCCAGGGAGATTGCAGTTGTTCGGAATCAACTGGCTCAGCTGTTTCGGACGGCAGACAGACTGTGCAACCCAGCCTGTCTGCAAGTCTGGAAAACCTTTTCGCAATTATTTTTCATTTATTTATTTATCAAGTCTAGGATTACAAATACCTTTGAGCCTTGGCTCTTTTACAAAGGTTCCAAGTCAGAGAAACACAAATTATGGGGACCATCAAGACAGACATAACAACAATGTGGACATTGCAAACAGAGTGCAGAGTAATACAATTCAAGGGTAGCATTGTAACAAGGCAGCCAGTGGCATTTGTCAGAGAAAATAGACAACAGATAAGATTAGAGTGCGAGGAGCTCACTTGTTACTTTACAACTAAAGTGGCTGACATCAGGGCGGACTTGTATCCAGCAATCTCTAAGGGTGATGTCATAGAACAGTGTGAGTTCACAGTACCTCAGTTCTCTTGGAGTTCCTTTGGTCAACCTGAGTTCGTGGATATCATGAGGATCATGCATAGTGTGCGTCCCACAAGCTGTAGTTAGGATCCTGGACCAACTCACCTAATTTTGAGTTGTATTGATATCATCGGTCCAATCCTGGTGCAAATAGTCTGGAGTTCCCTGGAGTCAGGTGAGTTTCCTAGCTCCCTGAAAGAGGTGGTGGTGACACCTCTCTTGAAGAAAACTACTTTGGACCCAGACTGTTTCTCAAACTACAGACCTATCTCTAACCTTCCCTTCATTGGGAAGGTTATTGAGAAGGTAGTGGCAGCCCAACTGGAGGACCATTTAACCATTCATAATATGTACGAATCCTTGCAATCCATTTTTCGTAAAAGACATAGCACCGAGACCACGCTGGTTTGGGTGCTTAATGATCTTCTGAGGGTGAGAGATCAGAAGAGACATTCCATTCTGGTTCTCCTTGATCTCTCGTCGGCTTTTGACACTGTGGATCACCTGGTGTTGATAGCATGCCTGAGGCAAATTTGTGGAATGTCAGGAACTGTTTTACAATGGTTCATTTCATTCCTCACTGGGAGATCACAAAGAGTTGTGTCGGGAGTCTTTTCTTCTGGCCCAGCTCCTTTATTGTGTGGGGTACCTCAGAGTTCCGTGCTGTCACCCATGTTATTTGCAGTGTATATGCTGCCTCTCTGAGACATTATAAGATGGTATAGGCTGAGGTTTCACTGCTATGCAGATGATACCCAGCTATACCTGTCTTTTGCACCCGACCAGGATGGAGCTCTTGTGGTGTTTAACAACTGTCTGAAAGAAATTCAGGATTGGATGGATTCTAGTTGATTAAAGTTGAACTCAGAAAAGACAGAGGTTCTGGTTGTGGACCCGGGTGGTCAGATAGAGAGGTCATGTGATGGCATGCCCTCTGGAATTTTTCTTGGTGGCTTGTCACTCCCGACCTCTGAATGGGTGCATAGCCTTGGGATTGTCCTAGATGACAGGCTGACATTACAGTCTCAAGTGTCGGCCGTTGACAGGATTTCCTTTTACCATCTTAGGAATATCGCCAGGGTTACGCACCTTGTTCCATCTGACTCTTTGCCAACGGTGGTCCACGCCTTTGTGTTTTCGTGTATGGACTACTGCAATGCCCTTTACTTTGGGCTTTCGGGGCTTGAAATCCACCGCCTACAGCCTATGCAGAACGCTGCAGCCCAGGTTTTGACTGGGACAAGTAGGTCCTGTCATATTACCCTGGTGCTGCCTGAACTGCACTGGCTTCCTATACAGTGGCGGCTCACCTTTAAAGTCATTTTATTGACTTTCAAAGCCCTTCACGATCAGGGTCTGGCCTATCTGAAAGAACTCCTGGTGACTTACTACCCTGGCTGATTGCTTCACTCGGCCGACGAGGGGTTGCTAGATGTTCCGAGAGTGAGTTTAAAATTATCTTGCAGCAGAGCATTTTCTCATGCTGCTTCCACTCTTTGGAATTCTCTACCATGCCGGTTATGGGAGTGCACCTCTGTGGAGGAATTCAAGAAGAATTTGAAGACTCATCTGTGGCAAATTGCCTTCCTGGATGGTTAAGCTAATTATATTGTGTTGAGATTGTATTTTGTATTTATTAATTGATTTTAATATCTCATTGTTATGATATGATTTTATTTATATGTATTACTGGTTTATATTTGATGTTGTTGTTTTAATGTGTTCAGCGCCTTAGTATATTGAAAGGCACTTTATAAATAAACTTATTATTATTATTATTTTGTATACACAGCCATGTGGTACATGAAATGTGTACCATGCCAGCAACAACTGCATAGTGTGCATGTAATGGCCAAACCCGGACGTATGCAAAGTGGCCACATGCGGAAAGGCCAGAAGGCAGCAGAGACATGCATTAATGCTCAACAGGCACACAATACAATCAAATAACACACACACACATGGGGAGCCATCACAATGCCAAGGCAGAGAGGCAGGGTGTCCAGTTTCACTGAAGATGAGACTATACTGCTAAAGATGCTGGCGAAATAGTGGTCCAGGCTGCTGCAGTCTAGACATGGTGGGAAGTGCAGTAGGAAGCTGAAAGACCAGGCTTGGCACATCATTCCTGCCAGATTACAGGCACTGTCTGGTGTAAGGTGCACAACCAGGCAGCTGTGCCACCATGTTAATGACAAAGTGCAGCACACACCGGACACACTCGAAAGCCTCAGAAGGATTACAGAGGATACAGAGCAGGCAATGCATGGTGGATATTGCCAACACACAGGTAAGTGTATAGCGCCACGTCCAATATATCCCCTCCCCATTGTTAACCCATAACAGTCCTGCTGTGTTCTAATGTTGCCCTTCACCTTGTATCCTCCTACAGGCAGGAATGGGAGATGCTTGTGATGGGACACCTGTGTGGTTACCAGGTCCCCTGGCTGAGGGCATACCACCACCACCACACCAGCATCGGGTAAGCTGCATGTCTACACACAGTATATGCTGACAGTCCAGAACAACATGGGGGTCACGGGAGGTCACCAGCCATATGAGGCAACAGCTGAGCCCTGCAGTGTGAGCATGGGTGCACACATACATTGGCACACCAATCCCTGTTGTCACCATCATGGGCCAGACAGAGGCCCACCACAATAGTGTGCATAGACCAGGACATGGCATACACCTCACAGGTCATGGTGTGGGCAAGCACATGTGAGGGTACAGACCATGAGATGGGTGCATTGCCAACTGAGTGGTTGCTGTGTGCACTAAAAAGCCAACCACAGGTGTGATCCTGCCAACAGGCAGCACCACCATTATTGTAGCCAGAAGTAATATGCCAGCAGTACTGTCATGCCGAGATGTCTGATGTGTGGGCATGAAGCTGTAGCCTCACTGATGGACACACAGCATCAGCCTGCATGCCACAGTACCATGGTGCAAATATGTGATGTTGCATGTGTGATGCACAGTGGACACTGCCCCTGCAGGGGGGGGGCTGTACAACAGCATTATGCATAGTCATGTAGCCATGCTGTATTGTATGTCCAGTGCTGTGAAGTGATACATTACTCTTTGCTCCTTCGTAGATCACAGTGCACATTCATGGCCCTGGGAGTGGACAACATCACCCTGAAGAAGGGTGTTGGAAAAGGGAATGTGCAGGCTGAAGCACCATGATGCACTGGCCTACACTGCATGAACCAGAGGGTACCTTGGGAGTTCATGACCTGATGTGTCACAGAGGCCATTTTTGAGAGCCACAGACAGGGACATGGGTGGTGCACCACATCACAGACCTGCCCATCCACATGGACAACAGAGGTCCACAGGAGCCTCCCAGCAGCAGCAGGGGACGAGCAGTGCTCTAGTGGAGGCAGGTGGCACTGTACAGCATGGTGGGGATTACACTGCACACCATGGGAAAGCTGCAGAGGACATATCATAGGTTGATGAGGACATACCACAGGTTGACAATGTGACAGTGGCTGACAGTCAGTGAGGGTGTGCAGACTGAGGATCAGCCAGAGGAGACAGATGTTGATTGGAACCAGCCTGATTCTGGACATCAACATTGCACACTGGCCACCATCCTACAGGCTGGGCTACAGGGACTTGCTTCAAATCTCTGCCGTATGCTGGGTAGGGTTGAGGCCAAGGATGAGGCCATACTGATGGGATTCATTCCAGAATTCTAAAAGAACTAAGGATAGAGCTAGTGACACCACTGAGTACCGTCTTTAACAAATCATGGGAGGATGGGGGTGGTACCTGAGGACTGGAGGAGGGCAGATGTGATTCCACTTCACAAAAGTGGGAACAGGGCAGAAGCAGGCAACTGCAGACCTGTTAGTTTAACCTCAGTGCTGGGAAAAATGATAGAATCACTTCTGAAGGAAAGAATTGTCAAGTACCTAGAGGCCAGAGGGGCACAGGACCAAAGGCAGCATTGATTCACAGCAGGATGGTCATGTCAGACGAATCTCATTGATTTTTTTGACTGTGTGACCAAAGTGGTAGATCTGGGAGGGGCTGTGGACATGGCCTACCTAGACTTTAGCAAGGCATTTGACACAGTTCCACACAGAAGATTAATATACAAGTTAGCCAGCCTGGGAGTGGGTCCCAAGATGGTAGCCTGAGTAAAGAATTGGCTGGAGAACAGGACATAGAGGGTAATAGTAAATGGAACCCACTCTGAAGAAAGGGGGTTACCAGTGGGTTACCGTAGGGTTCATTACTAGGACCGATCCTCTTCAATGTCTTTATAAGAGACATTGCAGAGGGACTGGAAGGAAAAGTATTTCTCTTTGCAGACAACACAAAGATCTGCAACAGTGTTGATACACAAAGTGGGGTGGAAAGGATGAGAAGGGACTTGGCAAGGTTGGAGGAATGGTCAAATGTATGGCAGCTTAGATTCAATGCTAAGAAGTGCAAGGTAGTGCACCTGTGAAACAAAAACCCAGGGGAAGAGTACACAATAGGGGGGTGAGATACTAACAACCACAAAAATGGAAAGAGATTTGGGGATAGTCATATCAGATGACATAAAGCTGGGCAAGCAATGTGAGAGGGCAGTAAGGAAGGCTGGGTGGATACTGGGATGCATAGGGAGAGGCATCACCAGTAGAAAACACGAAGTTGTTTTCCCTCTGTACAGACAGCTGTCACAGAGTGGCTCTGTGATTGTGGTCATAATAATATATGAGGCTAGTGTTTAGTTTTCTTTTGGGTATTTGAGTATTGGGAAGCTTCCCCTTTAAGAAAGAAAAATCATATTTGAAGGGAAATAAGGGAGCACCCCCCCCCCCGCTCTAGATAAGTTTGGAGCTGGTAGAATTGTTTCCTCTTATTTATAGAATAAGATCCCTTGGTGTGGTCCTTGAGAGGTGTTAGAGTAGGTTTCTAATTTATATGGCCCCTGCGAGTAGTTCTTGCTTTCTGAATTATCGGTAAACGGCAATGCTGCGTCTGCTGATGTGTCATGTTTATGCAGTTTAAAATATATTCGGTTTTAGGTTTACAAGCGGTAGCTTTTCTTTTGGGTTCTAAAGGTAAAGACCCCCCTAAAATCGTAGGTTTGGATGGTTTGAACATTGTTCTTGGTGGGTGGCTATGTGGGGTCAGGTGCAGGGCACTGTGAGCGGAATTCAGATAGTATGGAGTTGTGCCAGCAAGGGAAGGCATTTGTGGAATCCCTGGAGGTGTGTCGGTAGCCTTCCATTTATTTAGTTGTTGGTATTGGTGGGAACGTGGAGGGAGGTGGCTGGCTGTGCATGGGAGAGCTGCTGGGGTTTCGAGCAGCGATGTGAATTGCCGGTGGAATTGTTGTGCTGGTGTGTGCACCTTTGGGAAGGCATCTTTCTGTGTTGATTTTGGTTGCAGAAAAAGGGACCCCCTCCTAATGAATAGTTTTCGGCTTTCTGGCTTTTGAGTTCACTACAGAGTTTGGAGTTGCGGTGGATTCTCATGTAAAGGAATATATATATTTAATGTCCTCGGGTTATTAGATGAGATGTGCTGTGGCATATCTGTGGGATGTTTTGTTTGGGGCTGTGCGGCTGTAGGAGCCGGTTTTCAGGCTGCTGATTGAATGTGTGGGTGTGAGTGCTTGTGCGGCTGTTTCTTCTCGTTGGTGTGCATAGTCGCGAGGGTATTTAGCCCTCTAGTTGTTAGAAACTTGAACCCTTTGTTTGTTTAAGTGGATGGGATTGTACTTCTTACCCTCCGGAGGTGAATTCTTGTTGGTGTGAAGTTAATCCAGTGTTGGGCATAAAACGAGGGATTTGCGGTGTCTTCTAGGCATTTTGGAAGTCTAGAATTCCTTCAGTTGTGGCTGTAGCTTGCTCTTAAGAGCCGGCCAGCCATTCTTTTCATTCTTAAATATTATTAGGAAGGGGTGGTGCTTCCCTGTCACTAGAAATGAAATTGAAAATGTTTAGAAAGGATATAAATCACTTCTGAGTGGGAGAGTATGTTATTATATGAATTTAAAAAGATATAACTTCTTTAAATAGAAGAAATAATTAGAGTTTAAAGAAATATAGTTTAAGATCTCAGGAAGAGGTGGGGTTTTAAGGTCACCTGACCCCTTCTGGGTATAAAGGTTGAACTTATGGTTCAGTTAGATTAGATTGCTTTTGGGTCTGGAGGTGAACTCCGGGGAATGCTATTAAAGTGCCTATGTGAAGTGCTCTGAGGAGTGAGATTATATGCATTACCAGATGGAAGACTAAAGGTGCAGGTCCTAATTTTATGAGATAAAATGTGACTATGGCCTGGAAAGCACTATTAATTGATGAAGAAATTTGCTGTATAATGACTGTCTTCAGACTGTTTGGAGCGCCACTGATGATCATTGTAAGAAATTGCACCCTGCTAATATGAAGAACTTTTCTGTTATTTAATAAACCTTTGAAGCATCTAACACGCTGCTATGGTGTCACATTATCTGATTGCCCACATATACCTGCGTCCTACCACAAGACCCCATCTGGAGTACTGCTTGCAGTTCTGGAAACCCAGTCTCCACAAAGACATAAACAGGATGCAGGCAGTCCAGAAGAGGGCAACTAAAATGGTGCAGGGTCTGCACTGGAAGACATATGAAGAGAGACTTAATGAGTTTAATATGTATAGCCTCGAAGAAAAGAGGGGGGGGGGGACATGATAGAAACTTTCAAGTACCTCAAGGGAATCAACAGAGTCCAAGAGGGTAGCTTCTTTCAGAAAAAGAGGTGTGCAAGAACAAGGGGGCACAAATTGAAGATGGGGGTGGCAGCTCAGAAGTAATGTAAGGAAGTATTTTTTTTTCACAGAGAGGGTGGTGGATGCATGGAACAGCCTTCCAGAGGAGGTTGTGGAGTCAAAAACAGTGGTGGAATTCAAGCATGCATGGGACAGTCATAAGGCAATTCTAGGGGGTGGGGGTAGGAATAAGTAGGCTGCTGGTTAACTAGGATCTGCAGCTTGTCCATTAGGTAGGGAAATGGGCAGACTGGGTAGGCTAAGCTGTCCTTATCTGCTGTCATATTCTATGTTTCTATGTTTCTATACAATGCTACCTGCAGTAGTGCATGACTGCAAGCAAAGGAACTGACACAAAGCCTGGGGTGCTACTGTTCCCCACAACATGACAGCCACTGTACCTGCCCCAGCACTTTGCACATCTGTTCTATTTGAAATGCCCCCCCATATTTGCTACTATGCGCAGTCCCCGTTCCATGTACAGTGCACATGGTTGTACCTTTTACAATTTGTACGTATTTGTTCCTATTGTTAATCCAGATCATGTTCCCACTTTTACATTGATGATGTTTTTACATAGCTATTTATAATGAGAATCAGTGTGGTGCTTTGATTATCGTACCTCCTTATTGTGTTCCTACTGTTCTATTGCTGCATGTTTTTACATAACTTCATCATACTGATGTTGTGACTAGCGTTACCTCTGATTTTGTAAGCACTGTTATGTTAATGCCAGTTCCTACATAGAGCTTCATAATGTTACATATAGTGATGTTAGGTGTAGCCATAGCAGTTTCTGATGTCTATGCTGCGTTAGTTTCTGAAAGGCCACATGTGTCCATTTATGTTTGCAATTTACCATTTAAATATACATGTTTACAGTCTGACACCTGTGTCACCTGTTTTTAATGGTTATGGGTTGTATGTACCAGGTGGGGTGGTACGGTCGTACGTATGTCACAGTGATGTGTGTGTCTGTGATAGTGTGTTGTGCATCTAGGCCCATGTGTTACACAGTGCTGCTGCACATTGCAGAGCCAGTGTGCATGGACAGGTGTCCCTGTGTGTGCTCTGGTGTGTTGTGTGGCCCTCAGGGGACAGACATGTGGAACAGTAGCAGTGGGGGCTGGTTATGAAGGCTTCAGTACATTATGAATCTACTGCGCACATCATGTGTGGTGTTGATGTCATGGTTCTGTTTGTAACTGCGTAGACATGCAATGGCTTGTCATGGGTGTGCAGTGATGTGCACTGCTTGTTGCCAGACATGACTATGGTGGCGGATGTCTGACCTACTGCTGTGTGTCCCTATGTGGGGCGGGCAGGTGACATGAGCCTGTGCATACATGTGTCCATGTACCAATGTGTACAGCACTGTGAACATGCAATGCCCTCGTGATGCACATGACAGTGTATGCCTGGCCAGGTTGTGCTAGAACTCTGCAATGCAGACAGTTCATGACATGTACACATGACAACCATGTTGTGCTGATGCCATGCTGCATGCCATGGCTGTCTGTTTTGCTGTCACTAGACACACACTTAGGGAGGCATTTGCCTCCCTGTTCACCATCCTATTTTGTACTGTAGGCATGCTGTGGCTCACCTGCTGTGACTTGTAGGGGTGTGCATTGGTTGATATGTACAGGAGACACAGATTATCATTCACAAACACATTTATTGGTATAGTAATAGGATACCACATGTACACACTATGGTGTCAACCATGTTAGCACACAACCCATGATGGCGCACATGCCAGCACACCACCTACCCCATTTGCACTGTACAGTCTGGTATTGCTGGCCCAATATCAATGAACATTGCCACATTGCAGACGGCATACCACTAGTGGTGGACAAAGTGCATAACATTTGCTACATGTAGTATTTCGCATAGAACCCGAATTTCATGTAATAGTCCACAAGGTGAAGTGAATAACTGTGCATCTCAAAGTAATGTGAAGTTCCCATTGTTTTCTATGGACTTTATGTTACTTCACCTTTGTTTTTTGCTCTTTAAGGTGAATTTTGCAGTGATTCATGGAATTTAAGGTCGCATGGGCTCTATGTTGTCTTGCACAGCCTCAGTTCAGCGTAGTGTGTGTAGTGAAAAGCTGGAGACAGTTTGCTGTCAGAGCTCTGAGAATCAAACCATTGAAAAAGCTTTACAAAATCACTTTTGATCCAATTATTTTGTTCCAAATTTAGTGCATTGACTGTAGGAAGCCCTCCTGTGCTTAGATCGAGTGTTGATTGTTTTTGTGTGCATTTTGAATGTTAATGTAGAACACTCAGTTTGTGTACTGACAAACTCTGTTGCAGTGTGCTTCGGGGGAAGGGCATATCTGTGATGGAGGTAGATTCACAATGAGAAAGGCAGTCTTTCTAACTGTTTTGGGCATAGTTTGTTGTATCACTGTGTTCATGTACACACAGTAATACCTGAAGTAATTTTTGATAAATCTTTGCTGATTGTTGTGGTGCAGTGCATATTTTCAGTGTGTTTAAAATATTTGGTTATATACTGAACTGTTTAATTTTCTGCACATCACCTGTAGTGTGTGAGTGTATGAACAGTACAAAGCAATCTCTGAATATCTAGTCATGCACACTAGTCGTGACAGTTCCAGGGCCTTGATGTCTCTGTCAACCCAACAGTAATGCCTCATGGACTCAGTTATATCAATTTTGAGGCCATTTGAACATGCCACACTGGCAGTGAGTGGCAATGCTGCCTCCACAAGCCAAGTCATTCCACTGCTGCAGGTGCTGAGGCAGACTTTGTTGAATCTGCAGCATAGCCGTGATATGTCCAGATGCAGTTCAAGCAGTGTGTTACTTAAATACATGCTGACAGTATTCGACCACAATCACCACATTGCAAGTATTCAGCAAAGTGACAAATTCAGAATAGCAACAATGCTGGACCCATGATACAAACGTGGAATTTCATCCTTACTGGTTGGAGGGCCTAAACAGGTTAACAATCTCAGTGGACAACTGGTGCGATTGGTTCATGGGGCATAGAAGTCACATGCCAAGTTCAGCAAACCATAGCATGACAAGGCTGGAGGTTACTGTGGACTAATAAGCACATCCAGTATGGTGGTTGTGGGTCCAGGTGGGGTGTCAGCAAAACCGGTTGCCATTAACCCACTTTTGGGTGCCTTGTCACAAGTAGGAATCTGTGACATTGATAAATCCAGTGAACAGGAGGATGAGTTAACAACAAGACTGCATGTGAAACAGCAAATAGTTGACTCTTATTTGGCTGAAAACATGCATCTGTCAGTAACCGATGATCCTATGCTGTACTGGAGTGGAAGGGTGAGTGAATGGCCAGAGCTAACTTCAGTGGCACTGAAGTACCTGACCTGCCCACCCTCCAGTGTAAGTGTGGAGAGGGTATTCAGTTCTGTGGGCGCAATAGTTCATGACCGTCATACCAACCTCATGCCAACAAATGTCAGCATACTGACATTCATAAAAATGAATGAAGGTCACATACCAACTTGAACTACCACATCTGTGTTCATATCCTGTCACGATGATGGTTGTGCTGATGATGTGGGAGAAGCAGACCATCCTGGTGACAGCATCACATGGTCTACCATTGAGGTTGATGATGCAATCATGGAGAAAGAATTCCCTAGTTGGCATAATTCAGACCTTGGTGACTGCGAGGGTAGCTTGCTGTATGATGAGGATGAGGTGGATGTTGCTGGTATTTAAGTTAATGGGTTGAAATACTGTCACATTTTATTAATGGTACATTGTTTTTCATAAAGTAAAACCAGTCTCTCTGACTTAGTCTCATTCCATAATTCAGATTGGCACAAATAATGACCCATCACAATCATTCTATTTTATCTTCCGTGCCTTGGTAGATTTTCTGATTACACTTAACAGAATGTGTGCTGTCATTAGCAAACACAGTCAGCCTATTAAACACCACTGTCCCTTTGTGGTAGGCAGTAGCCACTTAAAGCCTACTGATTAAAGATATCTTCCTCCTGAGTGAGACTGAAATACTGTAACACACCATATCATGCCACCCGGCCATCTGCCTGACACCGAGAGGGAATGTGTTGCTATGCCCATGACTACAAGTAACCTGCAGGCTGCCAAAGGCACCAGATTGTATAACACCGAGAGGGAATGTGTTGCTGTGCCCATGACTACAAGTAACTTGCAGGCTGCCAAAGGCACTAGATTGTATAACACGGAGAGGGAATGTGTTACTGTGCCCGTGACTACAAGTAACCCGCAGGCTGCCAAAGGCACCAGATTGTATTACACCGAGATGGAATGTGTTGTTGTGCCCATGACTACAAGTAACCCGCAGGCTGCCAAAGGCACCAGATTGTATAACACCGAGAGAGAATCTGTTGCTGTGCCCATGACCACAAGTAACCCGCAGCCTACCAAAGGCACCAGATTGTATAACAGTGAGAGGCAATGTGTTGCTGTGCCCATGACCACAAGTAACCTGCAGCCTGCCAAAGATACCAGATTGTATGAAAGTGAGAGGGAATGTGTTGCTGCGCCCATGACCACAACTAACCCGCAGCCTGCCAAAGCCACCAGATTGTATAAAAGTGAGAGGGAGTGTGTTGCTGTGCCCATGACCACAAATAACCCACAGCCTACCAAAGGCACCAGATTGTATGACACCGAGAGGCAATGTGTTGCTGTGCCCATGACCACAAGTAACCTGCAGCCAGCCAAAGGCACCAGATTGTATGAAAGTGAGAGGGTGTTGCTGTGCCCATGATCACAACTAGCTGACAGCCTGCCAAAGGCACTAGATTTTAGGAAAGTGAAAGGGAATGTGTTGCTGTGTCATTGACCACAAGTAACCTGCAGCCAGACAAAGGCACCAGATTGTATGAAAGTGAGAGGGTGTTGCTGTGCCCATGACCACAACTAACCCACAGCCTGCCAAAGGCACCAGATTGTATGAAAGTGAGAGGGAATGTGTTGCTGTGCCCATGACCATAACTAACCCGCAGCCTGCCAAAGCCACCAGATTGTATGACAGTGAGAATGTGTTACCGTGCCCATGCCTTGCCAGAATGAGCCCTCATCCAGCAACAGCCACCAGGCTTCTTATTATCGGTAGTTTACAGTGAGTATTTACTAATTTGTCATACTATGGAATTTCCTTGAGCTGTGTTAATGCTTCCTTTACAATTTTAGAGATGCACTTGAGAAACATATACAGTCAACTTTATTTCTTTCTTTACAAATTAACAATTTCAAACACTCTCCAGGACCGGATGACTGTGTAGTACTGTAGTACTGTTACAACCACCTATAGGATATCTGTTTCAGGTAAGTATATCAATTTTATTTCATCACGTCTTTTTGTATTTCATTTTTTCAAGCCAGTGTAAATCATACAAAGTACGTGACATGTACATCACATAATATATTTTTCATGCACATCAGTCACTGGTTTACTTCAGCAGGCCATGGGGTTGAACAAAATTTTATCCGGGTCATGACAAGATGTCTTGTAATGTAACTTAAGTTAAGACAGTGGGCCAGTGCATGTTATGCAAATTAAACTTGATATTTGGTCCTTGTGTGGCTTACTAATAGCTTGGTATCTGTTAAGCTGTATATATAACAGACAGTAACAGCCACACTTTGAACAGAATGTGTTAGTGCAATGAAGTACTAACACTTTCTTGTTTGTCTCTTTGCAGGTAACATTTTGGTGCTGTGTGCTGCCATCAGTGCTTTCTTCAAATAAGAACACATGTAACTTGTATGAATCCATCCAGAGGATGCACAGAAAACCTGTAAAGAAGCCAAAACAAAATCTTTAATGAAACTTGCTTCCAAATGAGACCCCCCACCCAAAAAAGAAAATACTTACCTTTCCTGGCTTGACAGTTTTCCTTTGCCAGAATTCCTCATCAAGCCAAAAAGTGTGCACCCTAAGTTTGACTGAATTGGTATGATGACCTGTGATAGAAAAAACAGCAATGATTATATATATAACTTAAATGTCTGGTTCTATGGAAACACCTGAGCGTGCAAGGTACAGTGACTTACCAATGGTAGTATGAGTGTACACACACATATGGCATCCTGTTACAGGCAGCACAGCAGACTTTTGGTCCCCCATAGCATCATCACATTATGGTTCACACAATGGTCATCTGTGGCTAGGATTATTTGGAAAGACACTGAAGACACTGTGCACCAGCCCAGTCAGCGCAACTTAGCAGCAGAAGATAGAACTACAAGAGCAGGAGCAGGTGCCATAGTTGTAGTGGGAGATGGTGCACGAATACATAAGTGCATCAGGAAATAACTGAGACTTTTCATCATATTTCATTATGTAATTTCCCTTCATCTGGACTCTGGAATTTTTGGGACATTTTGACAGCAGCCAAAAAATTGTAAGATCAGCTGAAAACAGTTTAAAGAAAATAACCTAAAAAAATGGTGTCCTTCCCTTCCTTAGAATTATATGTCTATTTAATAATCTCTGTTTCACAACAGGAAATATTTTTGTGGGCTCAGTAATGTTTTCTTCCTGTCGTGGGGCGTTTGTGGAAAATCAGCAGTGAGCAGTGCAATAATCGGCTAAACAGCATTTGCGGACTGTCAGATACCTACTTCCCAGCCCCCTGAAAACATATATGATAGCTGACTATGGTCCACTGTTGATGGTATAAATAATATATTGTGTATACATTATTTGTACCATCATCAACAGTGGACCAAGTCATCTACTGTATCATACATGTTTTCAGGGGGCTAGACAGTGAGCACTGGACAGTGCGCACATGGTGTTTAGCAGATTATTGCACTGCTCACTGCTGCTTTTCAACAAACACCCCATGACAGGAAGAAAACATTACTGAGCCCCAAAAATATTTCCTGTTGGTAAACAGAGATTATTAAGTAAGAATATAAGGAAGAGAAGGACATCATTTTTTTAGGTTATTTTCTTTAAACTGTTTTTGGGCAGTGTTCTCACAATTTTTTGGGGGTAAATAAGGTTATGAGAAAGAAAGATGGAACACAAACTTGAAATTATACACCAAACAGTGCACAATGCGAGGGGGGGGGGCAGTACTAACAACAACAAAAGTGGAAAGTGACCTGTATCAGATGACCTAAAGATAGGCAAGAAATGCAAGAAGGCAGTAAGAAGGGCTGGGGTATAATGGGATGCATTGGGAGAGGCATCACTTTAAAATCAAGTACAAAATCGGAAGTTCTTATCCCTCTGTACAGATATTTGGTGAGACCTCATCTGGAGTACAGCGTGTAGTTATGGAGAGCATATCTTTGTGAGGACATAGACAGGATGGAGGCAGTTCAAAGAAGGGCAACTAAAATGTTGCAGGGTATGCACCAGAAGCCAGATGAAGAGACACTAAAGGGCACTATGTATAACTACAAGGAAAGGGGAGGACATGATAGAAACTATCACGTATCGAAAGGGAATCAACAATGTGCAAAAGCGTAGCACCATCCAGAAAAAGAGATGTGCCAGAAGAAGGGGGGCAAAATTGGAAGACAGAGGGTGAACAGATCTGGGGCAACATCAGGAACAATTTTTCACAGAGAGGGTGGTGGGTGCAAGGACAAACAAAAACTAATGATCAATGGTATGCTGGGACAGCAGCAGTTAAAGCATGCCTATAATTTGTACCTGGCGCCACTCCATTTGCTCCAACTGCTGCTCAACATTGTCAAGATGGTGCTTAACAGCCTCCAACTTAATCCACTTCAGGCCCAAATCGGCCTGTGTGGCAGGTAGTTGGACATGGTTGACACGGTCACCTGCTGCTGGTTCCGGTGGTGGAGCAGCCGCTTGATCCATGGCCCTCCCCTGCTTCCCACCACCACATGAAGGTGGATGCCATGCTGCCACCTCTTGCCCAGCAGGGCCATAGGCAGATTCCTGCCCTGTTCAGCAGCCTTGGACTGCCACTGAACATGGTGGTGGTTGTACAGGTGGGTGCACTGACCACCTGTGCCTAGGTGAGTTTCTTTGGGGCCACAGTGCACCACCATACAACACAGATTGCATTTCACTACCCTTCTGTCCCCAGGTAGTGTAGTGAAGAACTCCCACACTAATGAGGTGCAGAGAGGACCAGGCACAGGAGAAGGGGGGCCCAGATGTTGTTGGTATCAGCTGCTGCTGCTGCTGCACAACTGGGACCAGGGGTGAGGAAACCTGCTGCTGCAACTGCTGCAGCTTTTCCTCCCTGACTTCCTGTGGCTGAGCCACTGGCACAGGGGCCATAGCAGGTGGTGGCACTGAGGGCGGTGCTGGTAGGTGCCACTGGAGGTGGTGCTTCCACAGTACCACGTTCACTACCTCCTGCTTCAGGGGGGGCCACTAGTCCAGATGGTGCTCAGGTTCAAATGCAGCCTGCCACCATGTGTGTGTACACCTATGCGATTGCCTCTGCTCTGTCTACAAAAACTACCTCTCTCCCCCTCCATTCTGATCTCTCTCTCTCTCTCTCCCCCCCTCTCTCTTACACACACACACACACACACACACACACACACACAAAAATTAACAATTAACAAATACTACACTGAAATACTGCACAAACACAAATCCAGACAATAAATAGGCTTTTGAACTACATTAAGAAACAGCTAATTATCACAAAAATTCAAAGGTTTATAGCATTTTTTTGATATAGTCTCCTCTCTCTTTCTCTCTCTCTCTCTATCTTTCTCTCAGTTCAAACAGCTCTTTCTTCTACAAGGCAAAAGTTAAACTCACTTTCTTGCATGATTCACTTCCTGCCTGAAGCATGTGACCTGCAGACTCTGAGACTGTGTGAGCCATGTGATCTGTGGGCTGTTTTCACTCCACCTTAAAAGTGAAGTAAGACAGAGTGAGCAACGCAAACTCATTATTATAAGGTGACGTTGCGAAGTAGCACTTTTCTATGGGTAATTCGCATTGCTGTGGAGCAACATGAAGTGGGCTACTTCGCCACTGCTTCGTGGGCAGATTTACTCTTTGCTGCATCTCTATTCAGGAACCAATGCTACCTTTGGGGAATGATATGAAACCTCATTTAAAACCATCAGATTCCTGGTGCACCACCTAACCCCATGGAGGCAAATAGGCCAACACAGACCTAAAAATGTTTTTATGGCCTCCCTGCAGCTTCCCCATTTGGACTCACACAGGATGACTTATGCCTTTCCTGCATGAGCGACTCATGCATTCAGCCATGCTGAGGGTAGCCACTTGTGCAGCCACCCTTTTGAAGCAGGCTGGACCTGCCCCAGTGATGTCATTGGCCTTCGATATGATTGCCCCCCACGCTTACCAGGTTACATGAGATTCAGGATCAATAGATGGCAAGCAGCTGGTGCAGTACTGTCTATTCAGCTGTAGCTGAGAGTTTCTCAGTGATGATAGCTTGGCAGGTCTCCATGATAGCTCAGCTGGTCCCATTGGACAAACTGCACCTGACTGCATGAGATGGTCTGGCTGTGCTGCTTTCAGGTGTAACAGATATACAGTAGGTGCTGTGAGTCAGTAAATACTTGTGCCGCTGCCCTTTTAAAGCAGGCTGGACCCCCCCCCCGCCAAGTGATGTCTCTAAATAGTTTGACCCCACGTTTTTAGCATAGCCATTTTTTCACACCACCTCATGAATGTGACAGCTGCCATTTTTTAAATCTTGTCCAAAATGTGTTTTTGCATCTGTGGTGCAGAATGACGTTTTGGTGACGAGGAATGATGTTTTGGCAGGGATTTTAATATTCTTACCTACTGGGTTCAAGAGGTGAGGTAATAACACGGCCATGCTGACAATTTAGTGAATAAATACAGTAAAATGACCAGGTTATAAGTCAACATTGCAGTATTTCAACATTCACCCATAACTTCAATGATGTTCAATATTTTGACTCCAAACATTCAACATAGCCATTTTTTTACACAACCTCATAAAGATGACGTGTCATTTTTTAAATCCTGGATGAGATGTGTTTTTGCCCTTGTGGTGTGAAATGATATTTCAGTCACTATACTATACATGGTGCATGTCATGTTTATACTGTAAGGCAAATCATAAAACGAGTAACTTGAAAATTTGGATCAAAATTGAAAATAAAATATATAGTTGTTAACAAACTCTGTGTGTAGTGCCAGTGTTACTTGAGTAGGTGTGCTTTGTGGCCCTGTGCAAGTGAGCTGAGTTTGGGATTGAGTGCAGTGATCCAACTGGATGAGGTGAGGGTTGGGGGATGCTGATGCTTTGCAAACAATGCCCAGCCAGGGAATGAAAGTGGCAAGGTTGTTCGCATGGGCCTTGGTACCATATAATGAAGACAGCTGTCCTCTTGGCATAGAGGCCTGGATCTCTGCACTGCTGGGTGGCAGAGGACCCGGTACATTGGCTGAGAGATGGACTCTTTGCCCTGTGCATCTATCTGCAGCCACATGGATGCACAGGGACCACAGGCCCTGCACTTCTGCAGCCTAACACACAGCCCTATGAATTCTTCACATCTGTCGCTGCACAGAAGTACAGGGTGTAGGTGGACAGACACTTCCCTTGGTGTGGGGCATCTGCATCTGTTCACGCAGGTCCCATCTGGAACTGTGTGAATGAGGAAATTATTCTACTATCTCAGGAAGAAAAGAAATTCTTTGCAAAAACTTTGTTAATGCACAAGTTACGGTAACTCAATGCCAAGTAGGGAAGTGTGGCATTAGGGTTTCCAATCCTAAATTCCCCCACACCTCCATGCAGCAAAAGGAAAGAAAACAGGGTTTTTGGTCCCCAGACTCTTGATGAATTAGTGGTGGGGTATTCCTTGGGGTTCTCAACCCAACTGCCCACCCCTTTTCTGAGCAAACTCTTCCCACAGGGCCCTGTGTGAAGAAAGCTACAGTAGATTGTCTTGGCAACATGTGGCGAGGCTTACTTCTCTACATTTGAAGACTATATCACTGTGAGGCACTGCCATTGAGCTGTATCTTGTACTTCAGACTGAAGGATATAGTCTGGGATGGAGGGGTGAGCATTAGGGCACACAACCTCAATGAAGACTCCACCACTGATTCACCAAGACTCTGGTGACCCACAACCCTAATGTTTTTCCCTTTTGCTTCTTGGGAGTGGTGAGGGTAGGGAGTTAGCATTGGAAACCCTAAGGCCACATTTCCCTAACTGGTGTATTAACAAAGATTTTTGCAAAGAATATATTTATACAGTATGTACAGTTCTGGGGTCTATTATAATTGAGCTGCAAACCGTGCCGTTTGGATTTTAAAGGAGCAGTGTTCACATATTTATTCTACAGGTTTGCAGCTTCTCACCAGTAAGAGTGGACTTCTTTTTGATTGAAGTGGTGTTTTTATCCTGGTCTGGGGCTTCTGTGCCACTACTTTCCTGAGCTGCAAACTGTATAATTAACCCTCCCACCCTTCTATGTTCTGTCCTTTTAATTAAATACTGTAGTCTCCAAAGTTGATTGACATCAGCTGTTGTTATCAGTATTGGGAGCTGGGGGTGACATACAGGTACTGTATATGAGTAGGCGGGCTGTGTTATGGCTGAAATGTTACAGCCTTAAGTAATTTACTCCGCTCAGTGCCATTTTTGCCTGGTAGTGTCCTAATTCAATGTGATTTAGCAAGTCTCTTTTGACAATAATTACTAGTACAGCTTTGCATTTTTGTCTTTCCTTGCCTGTTCCACAGTTCACATTGTAATAATGATGTTTCCTACTAGTACTTAATTATTTTAGAGTTAAAATACTGCATTTTTCACTTCTACTACTACTGTACTTATCACCTCTATTGAATATTTACTTGCCTATTGCATTGTATATTATTTACTGTATATTGGTCACTGTTAGTGTATTACTGCTACCTCAATGGAATCTAATGAAAATAGGAAAAGCATTCCAAAGTTTAAAAGTTAAAAGTTTTAAGTAGGATTCCTCCTACTGATCTCTGTTTTCCTAACTTCTACCTATCTGCCACCTTTTGCTTTCACTATGCTGTTAACTTTCCTTGTTTTTCTTTTCCCCTTTCTTGCTCTCTACTTTTCCTCAACCCACTGTTTATTTCTCCATCTACTCTTTTATTTTTTCCCTCTCTTCTTCTACTCTCCCCTCATCCTCTAATCCCTCTCTTCTTTACTGTCCCTGGTGACCCTTGTGTCAATTTTTAGCTGCTCCTTGGTTTCATCTGGAAACTCTTTGCTGCCTTCTGTCCCTTTTCTCTTCCTTTTCTTCCCCATTTCTTTCTCCCTGCCACCTCTTACAGGCAACATAATTGTGTTTTAAAACTCTTTGTCAGCATACTACTTTTTAAGCAGGTGACATTGAAATTAATCCTGGCTCTTATACTCCTTCACCTTTGCAACTTCCCAAAGGTTTGAGGGTGGCTCATTTAAACATGTGTAGCCTTCTCCCACAAATTGACCAACTATTTCCAACTATGCTTAACCTGTGGCTGGATGTACTAGTGACATCTAAAACCTGGCTCTTCTCTAAGGTCCAGAATTCTGATGTAACTATACCTGCTATACCTCAGCTAGGCAATATCACTCTAAGAGGGGAAGTGGTTTTGTAGTCTACATATCCACCAGGATCTAATTTATGACTGTTCTTGCTGTCTCCTCTCCCTCTTCCCATGAACTGCTCCTTTTTACAGATCAATGGCAACCCTTTTACACATTGTTAACAAAAGCCTAAATTCAAGTCAGTGTGCTATGAGTAGTGTTTCCTGAAAATGTCATGCTATTTGGTTTTGTGGTTTTCTTTAAATCAGCATTTGTTAACTTGTTCTGCACTAACTGGAAACAGGCTGTTTCTGTCTCTTTGACTGAGCCTTGGAGAGTGATGACATCATATTGGACTAAGCTACATCTTCAGCAGTGTAAGTCCCTGCTTGACTGAAGAACTGAAGAGCTCTTAACTTCCGATTTAGAGCAAATTGTGAGTTAATTGTTTGCTGTCTACTAACTTAGTCTCTGGTATTTGTTCAGATGAATTAGCTGAAAATCCACATTTTGTTCTTATAAAAACCTGATCATTTGAATGTCAGTGCTGAAATGAAGTGATATGCATTTGAGAAATCAGCTAATCTGTATCACAGCTGCTGCCAGTTTTTTCTCATCAAAACTTTGTTTTTTTTCTAGCTATATAACACTGGGTTAAATGGTTATTTGGTAGTATAGAACAAAAGGAGGCTAGAAGCCCATCAAGATTGCCCCCACATTTTGTGGGTCATTGAACTTGGGGTTGATTCATTTTAAACCAGTTATTTAGACCTTTTTTAAAAGAGTTGAAGTTACCGATGTCCTGGGGCAGGGTATTCCAAATCCTTGAAGATCTTATAGAATTTTTTTTCCCTTTTGTTTGTTTTTGCTTGCATGACTTCAAGCTGTTTGTTATGAAGCCAAGGGATGGTGCATCTATGAGAATAAGTAGTTGCACACTGTTGCATAAGTTCTGGGGATTTTACTCTTGTATATAGAAATAAAATATCACCCTACATCTTCTGGTGTATAGCGGGTGAAGGCCCATTTCCTGAAGTTTGCGTGGGCAATCCTTAGATGCCAAACTTGGAACCATTTTCTTGGCCCACCTCTGTATCTGTTCATGGCATGTGAAATCACCCTTAAGGTAAAGGTTCCAAAGGGGAGAACTGTAATCTATGTATTGTGTAGTGTATGCCCTGTAGAAGGGAATTAAACATTGTTCAGTCTTAGTTACAAAAATACATTGAATTTGTTTATGTAGCCGTTAGCTATATGGGCGACTTTTGCATAGTGATCAGTGGAAGAAAGTTTATTAGGATGATTAAGTCTCGTTTGCTGTTTGATGCTTTAAGAGGAAATGTTATTAAGATGGTAAGTGTGACTGAGGTTCATTCTCCAAAAGAGTAAAACAGCACATTTGTCAACATTAAAGAACATGTTGTTAGTTTCTGTCTAATGTTCAACAGATTTTAAGTTAGAGGTTAGTGTTGTACTGCTATCCAGGGTATCTATGCTTCCTCCAAACCTAGTGTAATCAAAAATTTGGAAAGCACATTGTGTGATTCTATTTGCATATCACCAATAAAGATATTGAACAGTGTAGGTCCCAGAACTGAGCTCTGGGGCACCCTACTAGTAACCAGTCCTGAATTAGAGAGTGAATCATTGATTCTTACCCTCTATGACCTATTTGCGAGCCATGTCTTGACCAGTTAATTAGGTAGTTGGAAAATCCTAGTGACGTTAATTTCTCAATTAATCTACCATGAGAGATGTTATCAAATGCATGGCTAAAATCCAATAAAATAACATCCATGGGGATGTTGTTGTCTAGACCCTGATTTACATGATTGTAAAAGGCAATGTGATTAGTTGTACAGGAGTAGCCTGGCCTGAATCCATATTGTGCATGGTCTGAGATATTTAGTGTTTTCATTTCTTTTTCCAGATATGATTTAATAATTCTCTCCATTAAATTACAAATGATGGACGTTAAAATAATCTGATAATAGTTTTGGACATTAGATCTATTGCCCTTTTAAATATGGATGTGACTGTCGCTTGAAGCCATTCAGAGGGAATTGTGTTCTCATTTAGAGATTTATTAAAGATTATTGATATGGGAAGGGCTATTGATTCAGATGTTTCAATTAGGAACCTAGAGTTGATTTCATCTGGGTCGGGACTGGTAGTTCTTTTAAGGGTTTTTATGACTGAGACTATATCTGCTGATGAAACAAAGTATGTCTTTGTGGGGGGGGGGGTGTTATCAGGGGAATTTGCAAAACTATGGGAATCTTTTTTTAGAAAAGACCGAACCAAAAACTCATTGCAATGATTTGCTGTATCCCCATCTGTTTTTAGGTTGATGCCATTATGGGTTATAGAACCAATTACCCTAGAATTACCTTTTTTATTATATAAATAAGAAAATAAAGATTTATGACAAGTCTTTTGAATGGGCTAGCCTAAATTCTAAATTATTTTTAGATTGTTTAATCATGCATTTCAAGGTTGTAACTGCTGTTTTATACTTAGTATAAGTCACTTTTTTAGGGCTGTGGGCAGAGCCTACAGTCATTTTGCGAGAGCTCTGTATCTCTGAAAATGGCTCATCTCACAACAGCTTCCGTTGGACATTTGGAAGCATCATTCTGAAAGCTAAACGGAGCTTAAACCCCTCCACCACTATCTGCCTATGGAATAACAGCCACACTATTTCGGCTGTTACTTCCGCATTCTGATGCGTCAACTACACATGCGCATGACTTATCTTGCAGTTCTACCACCATGTTGCAGTGGCAATATGTCATTCACTATTTTCCCCCTCTCCACATGTCATGCTTGACATTTAAAGTCACACACTGGGAGCCCACCCCAGTGTGCGGAATTTGGTTTTTTCCTGTAAATTACAAAACAGCCCTCATTGCGTTTTTTTCTTCGGTGCCCCCTGCCCAAATTATGCCTGACATTGTGGTGCCCTATCCCCATGTCAGCATTCATATGGCACACTGGGAGCTCTCCCCAGTGTGCCAAAATGTTTTTTGTTTTCTGCATTTGCTGTAAATTAGAAAACGGTCCCTCATTGTCGAATTTTTTACCATTGTGAAACTGAAAATGGTCTCTCGGTGTTGCTGCGGTCCTCCTCCCCCTCCCCACCTTCCCACTAAGCACCCACCTCCCCACATCCCCCCTTATCCCATACTTACCTCCTGTGGCAGCACTGTCATCTTTTCTGGACCTGGACACATCTGCACTCTTCAAAGCACAACCGCAAAGTGAAGAATTAAAGGTAAGCATGCTATTCAGCCATTCAATGGAATTTTCAACTTATGCTCATATCTCAGCCAATTTTTAGAATTTTTGCCCCACATTTTCAACATGTGGTTCCTGCCACCCCACCTCATGAAAACTGTCACTGTCATGTTGTTACTTAGTCATAGAAACATAGAAACATAGAAGTTGACGGCAGATAAGGACCGCAAGGCCCATCCAGTCTGCCCATTTCTTTTTCTACCTTATAAATGTGCCATCGGCCTTTGCTATGTCAGTGACCTATCTATTCATAGTCATTTGTATTGCTCCCTTATGCCTATCCCATGCCTGTTTGAAGCCCTGCACTGTATTCATAGCCACTACTTCTTGTGGTAAGCCATTCCATGCATTTACCACCCTTTCTGTGAAAAGAATTTCCTCACATTCCCCTTAATCGGCCTCCCTCTAATCTCATGCTGTGTCCTCTTGTCCTGCTATTTTCTTATATTTAAACATGTTAGACTCTTTCACCTTGTTTATGCCCTTAAGGTGTTTAAATGTCTCGATCATATCACCTCTCTCCCTCCTTTGCTCAAGGGTATACATATTGAGCTCCGTTAATCTGTCCTCATATGTCTTCTGATGCAGTCCCTGCACCATTTTGGTTGCCCTTCTCTGGACTGCCTCAATTTGGTTAATGTCCTTGTGAAGGTGTGGCCTCCAATACTGCCGCAGTACTCCAGATGGGCCTAACCAATGTCTTGTACAGAGGATTATTACCTCCCTCTTACGACTTGTGATACCCTACTAATACACCTAACACCCCTAGCCTTACCTACTGCTTTGAGAGGTCTGCTTGGATGATTTCAGGTCATCAGTGATGATGATGCCCAAGACTCTTTCTTCCTTTGTGACTGCTAGCAACTCCCTCCCAGCCTATAAGTGGCTTCAGGGTTTCTCTTCCCTATGTGCATGATTTTGCACTTCTTTGCATTAAATCCCAGTTGCCACTCTTCTGACCATTCTGCTAGTTTATCCAGATCTCTTCTCATTCTGCCCACCCCATCTGGATCATCTACTCTGTTGCGAGATCTTGGTGTCATCTGCAAACAGACAAGCCTTACCCTCTAGTCCATCTGCTAGGTCACTAATGAAGATGTTGAATAGGACTGGCCCCAGGACTGATCCTGAGAGTACCCACTTGTGACTTGCATCTCTTCTGACTGTATACCATTTACCACCACTCTCTGTTTTCTGCCAGTCAACCAGTTTGCCACCCAGTTGACCAACTTCTGACCACCCGAGCCTACCTAGCTTATTTATCAATCTTCTATGTGGAACAGTGTCAAAAGCTTTGCTGAAGTCAAGGTGGCGACATCAACTGCTCCCCTTGGTCCACCACTCTGGTTGCAGTCAAAGAAATCTATGAGATTAGTTTGACAGGACCTTCCTTTTGTAAACCCATGCTGTCTTGGATCCTGTGCCCCTATGGATTCCAGGTGTTGCACTATCCTTTCCTTAAGGTGCTTCCATAATCTTGCCCACTACTGAGGTAAGACTGACGGTCTGTAGTTCCCGCCTCCTCCCTGCTACCACTCTTGTGGAGTGGGATCACATGAGCCCTTCTCCAGTCTTCTGGGACCTCTCCTGTGCTCAGAGACTCACTAAACAATTCTGCTAATGGCTCTGCTAGTTCCTCCTTTAGCTCCTTAAGTACCCTGGGATGTGTGCCATCAGGTCCCATTGCCTTATCCACCCTGAGCTTAGAGGCTCTTGTAGGACCCTTTCTTTTGTGAAGGGAGTAGTGCTCACCTCCCTCCCCTCTGTGTCCATGATGCTGAGCTGTGGGCCCTGCCCTACCTTCTCTTCAGTGAATACTGAGCAAAAGTATCTATTTAGGATAGATGCTTTTACAGGGTCCTCCTCCTCACATGCTCCCTTTTCTCCATTAAGCTTAGCAATACCCCCTCTGGACTTTCTCCTTTCACTAATGTATCTATAGAAAGTCTTGTCACCTTCTTTTACTGTTTGTGCTAGTGTTTCCTCAGTTTGGGACTTTGCCTGCCTTACTGCCTTACCTGCTTCCCTTAGGGCAGTTTGGTTCCATGCCCCTATCTTCATCCGCTGTGTTCCTTGTATTTTCTGAAGCCAGCCTTTTGGCTCTGACCTTTTCTGCTACTGTATTTGAGAACCAAAGTGGTTTCCTTCTTCTTTTGCACTTCCTTTTCTGTCTAACACAATGGGATGTTGCTTCAAGTATTGTATCCTTAATGCTTGCCCACTTTGCCTGTACCTCCTCACCTGTGTTTCTTTTTGCCAGGGCTAGCTTAACTCTGTTGGCCATCTTATCAAAGTCAGCTCCTCTGAAGTCCCATATTTTTTAGTCCTAAAAGGTGATTTTGCAGTCACTGTGCAGAATCACCTTTGGGACTGATTCACAAAATGGCAGCACCATTGTTCATAAGGTGGGGTCCCAAAAAGCCCATGTTGCAAATTTGGTGAAAAAAATCCAAAAAATGACTGGGTTACAAGCGTGTGTTGCACAGTTTCTATGCATGCTCCTAACGTCACCAATTTTTTATATTTTTACTCCACATTTTTAACATTGCCATTTTTGCACACCTCCTTCAAAACAGTACAGCTGTCATTTTCTACAACATGCTCAAAATGTGTTTTCACACCTGTGGTGCAGAATAGCACTTTTGGTCTGTGTAATCACTTTTTGGGATAATTGAATAAAATGACACTGGCACTGTTCATTAGGAGGGATCCCAAAAAGTCCATGTTGAAAATGTGGTGAAAGAATTCCAAAACATGATTGCATCATGAGCGTGCATTGTGCAGTTTCTACTCACACTCCTAATGTCACCAATTTTTATATTTTCACTTCACATTTAACCATGCCATTGCTGCACACCTCTGTCAAAACACTACAGCTGTCACTTTCGACAACCTGCCCAAAACATGTTTTCACACCTGTGGCACAAAATAGCACATTTGGTCTGCGCAACCACCTTTTGGGACAATTGAACAAAATGATACTGGCACTGTTCATGAGGAAGTCCAAAAAAGAACATGTTGAAAATCTGGTGCAACACCTGCAAAACATGGCCAAGTTACACCTGAGCATTGAATAATTTCTATGCACATGTGTAACGTTGGTCACTTGGTAGTTCTTCACAGCCCTATCAGCTCTGGCTAGACTTTGTTATCTTTACTACAGCTGCAATTAAGCTTTATATATAGTTTTTTCTTTTTAGTAACTTGAGTTTTAATTTATTTATTTAGCCAGATGGGGATCTTACCTTTTTTGTTATATATATATTTTTGGTACATGTAGTATGTCTCTTCAAATTTATAAATAGCTGTTTTAAATAAAGTCCAAGCCTCTTCTACAGTGAGATGGGACAGAGTATTTTCCCAGTGAATCCTTAACAAGGAAGCTGTTATTTCCTTGAAATTAGCTTTGTCATAGTGTTTGTATAACAAGTGGTTTATCTGGGGTTTCTGCCCGTAAGCTATATTAAATAAAATGGAGTTGTGATCACTATTTCCCAGTAGTTCCACAATCTGAAGCTTGGATATTTTATTCTTGCTATTGTTAATGAGGAGATCAAGAATGTTATTACCCCTTGTTGGTTGATTGATGATCTGGTCAAGTCCTGCATCAATAAGAGTGGAGACCGGGCATTTTTTCATGTTTACTAGTGCCTGTAAAGGTGTTCCACTCGAAACCGAGCATGTTAAAGTCACCCAAAATAATAACATCCCCTTTGTTGGATAGATTTGAAATTTCATGATGGAGTTTAGATGTGTATTCTAAATCAGCCAATGGAGGCTGATAAAAGTACCCTATAGTAATCTGAGCTCAACCTTTGAATTGTATATTAATCCATATGCCTTCAGTGGAGGTTTGTTGTTGAAGTTCATAGGAAGCAATATCCTGACTGATGTACAGTATATACAAACCCCACCCCCTAGTTTATCCATTCTATCTTTATGGTAGAGTTTATATCCTGTAATCTCCCTTATTCAGGATGAGGTTGAGTCCCACCATGATTCAGTGACAGCTATAATAACAATGCAAGAGTTTATGCATTTTGCCTCTATTTCTGTCATTTTGACAAGATTTAAAGGGGACAGGAATTGTGAATGAACATTAGCAAGTGCACATCAAGAAATGCATTTGCAGCCCTCTCAAAGTGTCACTGTCACCAACTGTGGTGTACCTACTGACATGCAAATTAATCAGGATGTGGTTTATATGGCAGTATTCTGATAGGTTTGTAATACGGGGCACGACTGCACATGGTTCTGGCCAATGGAGCAGATGGTGTAGTAACATGAACACTGCACCTTGGGTAGCAAGGCGGTGGGTTTGCATCCTCGGAGTGGGAAAATGCATACCGTATTGTATATGGTTGCTGTTTCGTGTAGCAATAGCAGTTATAGTCAACTACAGATCACCACATAAATAACTACTCATTTATTTTGTGGTAGATACAAATGCAAACATCATACATTAACAATGATGTGGCTGCAGTCTGTAACCGGACATGTAATGTACCACGCATGCTGTTGGAACACACACATAAGGAAGATTATCACTGACTGCAAGCCCTAGATGTGGAGTTCAGTACGGATCCCACATATGCAATGATGGTCCTTGATCAACCAAACAATATCACTGCATGGACGTGTGCATTCACCTAATGCCCACTCAGTCATGCTGCACCTTGCGGTCTTAATGTCGCCTGGCAGATGGAACGTACAATCAGTCCAAGCCCACTCATTCAGGACAGCTATGAACAGGAGGCAGCCCGATGTGGATCTATGCTTCAGACCTAGTGTCTATACATGACTGACACCCTACAGTCTGCAGGATTACGGTTGGGGAACATGTCAAACATATTATCTGATTTAGTTGTCTGTTACTGACTGTGTCTTGCAGTCTGCAGGGAGTCAGGTACTTATACACTCTAGTTCTGTAGCATAGATCCACATCAGTCTACCTCCCATTCCACGGTGTTCTGAATGAGTGGGGTGTGGACTGATCATCCCTCTGGTCTGCTGGACGACATTGAGACAGCACAGTGCAACATGACCGAGTGGGCAGGAGGCAGTACATAAGGGAGTAATATGGGAAGGGGCATTGTAGCAGTACAGATAATTCTGCAATATGGATCCACATCTTTTACCCCGTGACATGTTTCAATTCATCACCGGGACTCAGGGACAAGTGCACACAGCAGTGAGTGGTGTACAACAGGGTAACACGACACTTATAGTAGACATCTAGAACAACACTTCTTACAACTAATGGCACAATTTCTATGAACCCACCATTGGTTTATGCGGTACTGAACTGCTACTACACGAAGTCAACGGTACAGTCATCATGGAACCGAACCATGCAGTTACATCATCAAACTAATACTTCCTGCTTCAAGCACTGAATACCGGAGAACAGCACATGGAACATCACACACTGGTGGTTACATTCGAGCACTACACGTTATATTAACCATATCTTTGTTGTAATTCATACATTTTCTGGTGATAAGTGACATCACTGCATCCCCCAGTGCCTTCTATATGCTCATATCCACAATTACTGTCCCCTTTAATGATCTTGCATTTTATACAATAATTTTACAAAAGGATGGATTATTTAAGGTAGAAACCATGTCAGAGACTTGGGTACATTCTCATTCTCCCCCTTTTTAATTAGTTTAAATGTTGTTTAATACATGCTTCAAAGCTTCTGCCAAGCAGGGTACTTCCCCTCCTACTGAGGTGAAGACCATCCCAGCAGCATAGGGTACTTATGTCATGAAAATCTTCCCAATGGGCAATACATGGCGTTGTTTGTTTAAGGCACCATTTTTGGAGCCATTCATTGGTTAATTTGATGTTACAAGTTTTTTAATCGCTAGCTCTGGGTATGGGCAGGATTTCAGAGAAACAAATGGTGTACCCCTTTCTACCAACAGATTGCTCAAGGCAATGTAATCTTGTTTAAGTTGATCTGGATGAATGTGATTGATATCATTAGTACCTGCATTGATGATACCTAGGGGATTCTGTCCTGCATCTTTCAGTATATTTTTAACCATTGCAGTAATTTCTGTAACCCTTGCCCCCCTAAAGCTGCAACTGGTTCGATTAACCTTGTCCAGGTTACAAATCATTTTATCAGTATGCTTAGTGATAGAATCACCCAGTACGAACACTTGCCTAGACAAGAAAGGAGGGTTATGCGCTATTTTTGACTTGGAGGCTGTGCAGTGTGAGGGCTATAAGAGTGTAGATCTGGTGTCTTCTGCTGCTGGATGAGAAGTATTCCCTTGTTTGTGTTGGTGCGAATCAGAGAAACCCCTTTCTTTAAGGGAAGTTGGGTGCTTACTATCAATGTAATTCTCTTTATTGTGATGAAGGTGAATTTTAGACCGAATAACTGAAGTATTACAATTAGTACCCTTGGGAACTTCGTGGAAATTGTGGTCTCTTTAGGGATGGTTATCCTGTGGGTTGTGGGTTCTTCCTCTTTTCCCATTATGGAGTCAGTATTTGCTAATATTTTATATTTGTTATGCAGCAATATTGGGGCACTGTTAAAAATCTGGCACCCCCTTCATTTCCTAGTGTTTTTAGCAACAGTTGCCCATTCTTCCACTTCATCATTCAGCTGAGGCTGGACTTCCTTTATTATCTTAGTATCAATATTAATACTTGGGTCTGGGGGAGTTGGTTTGGGTTCCATCTGACCCGCCATATGGTCTATAAAGTTCTCTAGGGACTCTATTTGAGTGCTTGCCCCCCCATTTAGAAGCCTTGATATTTAATCTTGAAGGTAATAATCAGTAAACACTTGTCACAGATAAAATCTGTAATTTGGTCCCCAAAACAAAACACATGACAGTGACTACAAGTATTAATAGGTCCCTCCATTATCTCACAGCCCCATAACTTGAAAGAGTAAAAAGAAATCTGGGGTACAGTAGTGGAATGCTACTTAATCAGCAGGATATCTGTAATGTAGTGCTTGGCTAGCAAACTGGACCCAGGACCCCAACATCCCCGCATGCAGCCCAGCACATGCTCATCCCACTCACTGCACCAGGGTTTAAAAGGGTCTGAAACTGGAAGTGCTAGCTGCAAACTTACAGTACTGCGCTACTCCCAAAAGTTAAATTTAGCAGTGCTGTCAGCAAGAAACAAGCCCATCTCATGCGTGGGGTCTTGTAACTCAAGCTTAGTGCACAGTGTCTTGGTCAAAATCAAGTGCTAATACTTTGAAAGACAGCACATAGTGCCTCCCAGATAGAGTGGAATAGCCTCCAGTATCCCACAAGGCCTTGCAGAACAACAAGGAAGTCTGACAGAGAGAAGGGTACACCTAACCCAATACCTCCTCTGTCTTGGAATAAAAAGAAAGTTGGGTTTTTAGTAATTAAAAGGTGCTAGGCACACCTCTAACCTCCTTTCACAAGAGGAACTCTTACTTCACTGCAAGTAAATGTTTATTTAATGCATATAAAATAAATCTAACATTTGTTAATTCATACAAGTTTTTTGTCTTTGATGTAGTCTCAATAAATAGGTTCATGTAAGAACATTTTTTTTCCTCTCAGATTGACAAAGAGGTGCCTGCCATACTCTAATATGTCAGGCACATGTATTATATGAACTTGCACATTTCAGTTCTTTTATGGTTTCTCTGTGTGAAAATACATAATATATAACTAGGAACTGTATATAGCATCCTGATGCCCCCTGTTTCCTGTGCCATAGTTTAGGCAGCTGCACTCTGCTGCACCATCCCCTGCCCCACAAGCCCCCTGTCTTTTGCCCCACATTTGAGGCTGCTGCACCCTGTTGCCCATTGTCTTCTACCACACAGTTGGGGTTGCTCCACCCTGTTGCTCCATTATCTACCTGAACAGCCAGCGCTGCTGCACTGTGCTGCCCCATGCCCAAACAGTTGGGGTTGTTGCACCCTGCTGTCCTCTTTCCCCAACCCAATAGGACATAACACCCTGTTGCCCCTTGTTCCCCTCTCCATAGTCAGGGTTGCTGTGCTCTGTTACACCATAAAGTCCCATGTCTCCTGCCTCTACAGCTGGGGCTGCTGCGCCATGCAGCCCCATGCCACCATAGGTGGGGATTTTACTTCATCCTGTTATCTACATCCATTGTCCCAAATGACCAGAGCTGCTGCACCATGTGCACTCCATCCCACAGTCAGGGCTGCTGTAACCTGATGCCCTCCTTTGTCCTACCTCATAATCAAGGCTTCTGCACCTCCTCCTGCCTACTCAGGTAGGGCTGCTGTGGCCTGTTGTGCTCTACAGCACCTTGCCTCCACACTTAGGGCTTGTGCAACATTCTGCCACCTGCAAAAACAGTTAGGGCATTTGTTGCACCCAGTCCTCTGCCTTCATAGTTGTGTCAGTTCCACCCAGCTATGGCTGCTGCATCCTGTCCCACAGTTTGAGCTTCTGTATTCTAAAACCTCCCTTAACTCCTGGCCAAACAGGCAGGACTTCTGCATCGTACTGTCCTCTATTCTTCACCCCTTAGCACAAGATGAACATATTTTTCTATTTTTTCTTTTGGGCAGTATAGCACAAAATCTGACTTTGGTGGCAGGGGGCAGCACGGTGCACCATAGAAACATAGAAACATAGACTTTGATGGCAGATAAGGACCACTTGGCCCACCCAGTCTGCCCATTTCCCATCCTATTGGATAAGCTGCAGATTCTAGTTAATCAACAGCTTACTTCCTGCAACCCCACACTACAAATGCCTTATGTCTGTCCCATGCATGTTTGAATTCCCCCACTGTTTTAGACCCAACAACCTCCCCAGGAAGGTGGTTCCATTCAGCCACCACTCTCTCCCAAAAAAAAATTCCTCACATTACCCCTGAGCCATCCCTCCTCTATCTCTAAATTGTGCCCCCTTGTTCTTACACATCTCGTTTCATGAAAGATGCTACCCTCCTGGACTTTGTTGATTCCCTTGAGTTACTTAAAAGTTTCTATCATGTCCCCCCGTCCCTCCTTTCATCAAGAGTATACATATTAAGCTCTCTCAGTCTCTCTTCTTATGGTTTCTGATGCAGACCCTGCACCATTTTAGTTGCCCTCCTCTGGACTGCTTTCATCCTGTCTATGTCCTTGCATAAATGGGGTCTCCAAAACTGCACACAGGATTCCAGATGGGGTCTCACCAACTGTCTGTACAGAGGGATAACCACTTCCCTTTTTTCTACTTGTGATGCCCCGTCCTATGCATCCCAGCATCCTCCTGGCTCTCCTTACTGACTTCTCACATTGCTTACCGACCTTTAGGTCATCTGATATGACTACTCCCAAGTCCCTTTCCATTTTTTGTTGTTGTTAGTACCTCCCCTGCTATTGTGTACTCTTCTCCTGGGTTTTTATTTCCCAGGTGCATTACTTTTGCACTTCTTTGCATTGAATCTAAGTCGCCATATGTCTGACCATTCCTCCAACCTGGGGCTGTGGAATCATTAGGCTGTAGGGTGCAGAAGGGCACAGCAGCCCTGACTGGGTAGACAAGAACAGGGTGAAGCAGCTCTGGCTATTGTGGCAGGGGATAGACTGCAACATGGTGCAGAAGCCTTGATTGTGGGACAGAACATGGGGGCATCAGAATACAGCATCTGACTGTGGGATGGGATGCACATTGGGCAGTAGCCTTGCCCATTTGGAAAATGGAAATAGGTAGCAGGGTGCAATAAAAGCCCCACCTCTGGTGGCAAGAGCAGCATGGGAACATGGGATTCTATTGCATAGAAGAGTACAGCACTGTGGTGACAGGAACAGGGGGAAACATCAGTGGCTCTGATGGTGTGGGGGAAAAGGAGCAGCAGTGAGCAGCAACCACAACTGTTCAGGTGGGGGGCAGCAGGGTTTAGTGGCACTGATTGTTCAGGCAGGAGATGGGGTAACAGGGTGCAGCAAACCTGACTGTATAAGATATTAGAGTGGGCAGCAGGGCACAGCAGCCTTGAATATTGGACAGGAAATAGGGCTTGTGAGCAGGTGACAGGGGCATCAGAATCCAGCTGCCTCAACTTTAGGCAGGAGATGGGGGCATCAGGAAGCCATATAGTGTTTCTAGTTATACATGATGTATTTTCACACAGAAACCATCAAAGAACTGAACTTTGTGAGTTCATATAGTACATGTGCCTGAAATAGAAGAGTGTGGAAGGTGCCTGTTTGTCAATCTGAGAGGAAAACAAATATTCTTACATGAACCTACTTATTGAGGCTACATCAAAGATGAACTACTTTTATGAATTTATATACTTTAGATTTTTATTTTATATCTATTAAACAACCCAGTGTTGTATAGCTAGAAAAAACACACAGTTTTGATGAGAAAGAACTGGCAGCAGCTGTGATACAGACTAGCTGATTTCTCAAATGCATAACACTTCAATTCAGCACTGACATTCAAATCATCAGCTTTTTAGAAGAAAAGAAAATGTGGATTTTCAGCTAATTCACCTGAACAAATACCAGAGACTGAGTTAGTAAAAACCCTAGACAGCAAACAATTAACTCACAGATTGCTCTAAATCAGAAATTAACAGCTCTTTAGTTCTTCAATCAAGCAAGGATTTACACTGCTGAAGCTGTAGCTTAGTCCAATATGATGTCATCACTCTCCAAAGCTCAGTCAGAGGGACAGAAACAGCCTGACTGTTTCCAGTTAATGCAGGAAAAGTTAACAAATGCTGATTTAAAGACAACCACAAAACCAAATAGCATGACATTTTCAGGAAACACTACTCATGACACAGGGACTTGAATTCATGCTTTTTTTTTAACAATGTTTAAAATAGTTGCCAATGATCTTTAAGTTTTTCCTTCCCTTTTCTATTCCCATCTTTATTGATGGTGTTTACTGCTACCCTGGTACATCCCCTGCTTTAGTTACTGAGATTCTTTAATAATAATAATACTTAATTTATAACGTGCCTTTCTAAAAATCAAGGTGCCTTGACAATAAGTTAAAACAAGGTGCAATAAAAACAATTACAGTCAATTCTGCTTGTATGCCGCTGCTGTGGACAGCTGAAAAATGGGCATATATCCGAAATGGCATACAAGCAGGAGAACATATTTCGAATACCCTGTAGCTGCTATTATGCATGATAATCAGCCGCACTCTATTTTAATAATTAATTTCATTTATTTATGCAGAAGCCAACCTTGATAGTTGACATGAGTAAAAATGGAACTGCAATAATTAAGTACAGTACAGTAGTGCAGTAGTTAAAGTAATTTTAAAAAAGATCACAAGTCAATGAAGTTTGTGGTTTCAGCAGTGCCATTTTCCCTGACAACGTCTGCTTGGGCCATTTATCTATTGATTGCTGTTTGGCTCCACGACTTGCTAACATTTCAAGGCATTTTTCAAAAGTGTAAAACCACTCATACTCCTTAATTTCCCTCGCATCAACATAGTGCCAAATTGCTCGTACCATCTGCCATACCTCTCTCGTGGTGGCCACTGGCTCCTGCTCCCCTCATCTTCCTCCTCTGCTGTGTGTGCATTTTGTGTTAGGATTTAATTGAAGATTTCCTCATCTGTCACAACACCAGAAGTCGGCTCCTCTGCGTCCATGGTCACCTAATCCACAAAGTCAGACTCCTGCATTCCGGTTGATGGATCAATTTCATCTGTACCCTGGGTCTCTCTGTGAATGACCCTGGCTCTAATAAAGCAGTTCTGTATAGTTTGGGGTTTAACTTCTTTCCACGCATAGTGGATAAGTTATATTACATCGAGAGCTGACATTTTTCGTGCTTTGTTGTTAAACATGTCCATGGATCCATCAATATCATCCAGCAGATGATTAACGATCATTTTTCGGTAATGGACCTTTAGGTTGTGTATCACCCCTTGATCCATAGGTTGGATCAGGGCAGTACAGATAGGATGAAGGAAAATTAAATTGATATGGGACAGGTTAATTGCTTTATGGACAGGACAGTTGTCAACTAGCATAACAATTTTTCTTTTTCTATACCTCATTTTTTTGTTAAGGCTTTTTAGCCATTCATGGAAAATGTCAGCCGTCATCCAGGCATTTGGGTTGGCATGATAGTGAACTGGTAGTGCCTCTACATTTATGTTTTTAAAACATCTGGGTTTTTTAGAGCGTCCGATTACAAGGAGTGGGAGCTTTTCTGTACCAGTGCCATTTGAACACACCATTATGGACACACGGTCCTTTGCTTTCTTATAACCAGCTGGTGTTTGTGCATGAAAGGACAGTGTGCCATCAGGAGTCGTTCTGAAAAATAGGGCTGTCTCATCACCGTTAAAAATGTCAGTAGAGGGTATTCCTGTAGTAGGGTGGGCAGAGCAGTACGGATCCACTCCTCTGCAGCTGCAGTGTCATTCTCAGCCTTTTCACCATGGATCCTTCTGTAACAGATGTTGTTACGCTCTTTCCACCTGGAGAGCCAGCCTGTAGTTGGCTCGAACTGAACACCCAGTGTTAGTGACATGCTACGGGCTTTTTCCATCAACATTATGCCAGACACAGGAACACCATGGTCACAGGAGGCAGTAAACCACCTGAGGAGCACCTCTTCCACCTGAGGATCCTTGCCATCTCTTTTTCTTTTTCGATTTGTGTTGTCACTTCGACTCCACTCATTCAGGATCTGATCTTGGGACCGCATAAAACGACCAAGATTGGAAATGGCAATGCCAAATTTGTCTGCTAAATCCTTTCTTGTAACACCAGGCAATTCAGATTTTTCAAGAAGCTCAGCTTTACGCACAAGAGATAGCACATTTCTTTTGTTCTTCTCCATCGCTGCATGCGGTGCTAGTGATAAGCTGCTGTATTTAACATGAAACCACTAATGGCAATTAACCATAATTACCTAATTAACACATACTCAGGTAATCTGGATCTTCATTTAGAGCTTCATTTAGACACAGCTGCAGTACATAAAACAGGCATACAGCTGAAATTGACAAGGCATACATCAGGACACTTTTATATTGTGGGAATAGGAAGGGGATTGGGACTGTGATAAAACGGGCATATAACAGAAAAAGGCATACAACCAAAAGGCATACAAGTGGAATTGACTGCAAATACAGGCTTTCATAAAATTCAGATTTCAGATAAGATCAAACAAAGTAGGTTCAATGCCACGAATGGGTCTTTCTGGCCTTTTTTAAATCCCTCCTCGGTCACGCACTCTTGAAGATGACTGGGTAGAGAATTTCACAGGGCTGGGGCTATGTACATAAATGCATGGGACCCAGAAGATTTTAAAGAAACCCTTGGAATCTCTAGCAATCCCTCATCAGCTGAGCAGAGCGATCACCCGGGGCAGTAAGTAACCAGAAGCTCTTTCCTCTATCTGTTCTAACTCCTTTTGTGGTGAGCTACTTATACTTGATGACTTTAATATAAATTGGCTCTCCCCTAATACAAATACAGTTTCACAAAATGTAAAGTCACTGCAGCTAACCCAAAAAATTTCTGAACCCACTTGTTTTAATTTGAAATTCTTAAACCACACCCTGCTTGGCTTGATCCTAACTTTTCATCCTCACTATGTAGTGGATGCAGGTATCCTTCCTGATTCCCTCAGTGATCATCACATGGTTTGCTGTGTGCGCAAACTACAACGTCCTAAAGCCCCCCATGTCTTTCAAGTCTCTTGACTTGGCCTCCCTCCTCACTAATCTTTGGTCTGTCAATTGGTCCCCCATCTCTGCAGCCAGTAATATAAATTCTGCCCTGTTATTTTCAGTCTAGATTCATGGCTGTTTGGTATCGTCATGCACCCCTGAGAAAAACTAGAGTGTGAGGTTCTCATCTTCCCTGGATATTGGTTGAGGTACTTACTTGTCTGTGTACTAGAGACCTTGCTGGGCTTATTTTCAAAATCTCTGGCTCCAAATCTTTATTGACCAACTATAGACTCCTTTGTAACACCTATATCAAAGCTGTCAGATTTGTGAAGTCTGAATATTTTGCTCCCACACTCCAAAATAATATTAATAACCCCTTCAAATTCTGGATGGTTATCCATTTCCTTTTCACCCCATGGACTCAGTCTTCCTCTCCTATTCTCAAGGTTGATAACTCCCTTATCTCTGACCCTTCTGCTGTTTCTATGTCTTTTAACACCTACTTTACTACCTGTGCCCTTTCTCTGAGCCCCTCTTCCTCTACACCACATTTTCTGCTTTCCTCTTCTCCTTCTTTTTCCTTCTTTCCTATCACTCCCTCTGTCTTCCTAAAGCCTCTGCTTGCCCTTAATGCTATGAAGGGAGGTAGTCCAGATGGCTTTGATTAGATGCAGATTAGATGGACTGCCAGCCTCCTTCTGTCATTACCTATGTTTCCATGTTTCTATGTGGGCTCTGAGTTTCTTCTTCTTTCTGCAGCTGCCATTGCTCTGCCCATTACTCTACTCCTCAATCTTTCCTTTACCTATGCTACTGTTCCTAATGTTTGGAAAATCGAACTTTCCATTGTCATACCTCTTCACCAATGTGTTGATCACACCACTTCTAGTAACGTCCATCGTATATCTTTTCTTCCCACTTTTGCTAAGTTACAGGGACACATTGTTCTTTCTAAGCTCACTTCCTTTCTTGACAACTCCTCTTTTACACACCTTTCCAGTCTGGCTTTAGGAAATCCCACTCTACTTCTACCTCCCTCCTTCATCTCAGTGACTCCATACTGAGAGGTATTAATCAAGGACAGATTACTTCCACCCTTTTTGTTGATCTTGCTAAAGCTTTTGATACTGTGGCATGTCCCCTCCTTCTGGACAAACTTAAAGCTGCAGGCCTCTCTGACTCATCAGTACTTTGGTTTCATTCTTCAATTAGTGGGAGGTCTCAAGCTGTCTGGATAAGAAAATCCATTTCATCTCCACTTCCCATTAGCACAAGTGCCCACAAGGGTTTGTCCTGGGTCCTATTCTCTTTTCCATTTCCTTAAATGACCATGCCACTGTCTGTTCCTCTCTGTTCATTCATTTGTATGCTGATGACACAGTTCATTTTGCTTCTGGATCCTCTTCCCATGACCGTACTTTGACAACATTCAGCAATGGTTCAAGTCTAATGAATTGTCCCTCAATGCCAAAAAAAAGTCTCCTTGACTTTTAGCACTCATCGGAGGTTTTCCAGACTTACTTGGAAAAAGCAGTTTTGGAGATAAAAATTCCATATTGTAGACCATTACTGCTGTTGGGTTGTTACCTTCCCCCAAAGGGTGATGATCAACAGTTTCTTGTCCTCCAAGATTTGTTGTTCCCTTATAGGTAAAGCCATGAGTTTATGGTTGTGGGGGATATGAATACCGATTGGGCTAGGGTATCACCCCCCAGCAAATTAAAGGATTTAAAGACAAGATTGGGATTGTCTCGGTTAATCACCATGGCTACAAGACTGAATGCCAAAGCTCCCAACTCTTCCACCATCTTGGATCTGATGTTCACCTCTGATCCCATTAAATATTCAGTGGCTGGAGTGCTCCCAGACACTTTTAACAACCATTAGATAACTTTTTGTCTTAGAAAAACAGTTAAGCAATTGAGTGTTCCCCAAGTTAAACTTTACCATAATTTTCAGAATTTGTACTACACATATTTCATGGTTGATTTGGAATCAAAAAATTGGAATAGATTGACTTTGATTCCTGATACAGACAGTACCTGGTCATATTTGTGTTGCTAATTTATGTCTGTATGTGACACTTTTGCACCTAGTCAATGTAGGAAAGTTAAAAAGAAAAATTCCCCTTGGTATACTGCAAAGTTAAGAATTTATCATAAAAAAGGGATGCTGCATGGAGGTTAGCAAAGAAAAAAATGAGAGAGTGCTTTGGGAAAAATATCAAGCTGCTCGTAATCTGTATATTACACAAATAAGGAATGCAAAATCAGATTTTTATTTAGCTGGACTGGGAGTTCAACAGTTTAAAAAACCTAGGGATTTTTGGAATATGGTTAAAAAGTTACAAGGAAATAAGATTTCAGAGTTACCCAATGTTTTTATGGTAGAAAGTGGTCCACTGAAACTTTCAGATGGGGCAGCTGCTGTACTAAATAAAATGTTTGTTGATGTAGGGCTTTCCCAGATTAATGCATGTCCTTTTCTTGGTACAATACAGCAAGAAAAAGACCAAGAAAAGAGGGCTGAAAATAGACCATTGTTTTCCTTTCAGAATATTACCGCATGTCAAGTTTTTCTGGAATTACTGAAACTGAATATAAATAAGGCTCAAGGTCTAGATGGGATTCCATCTATTTTGCTTAAAATTGCTGCCCTAGTGATAGCCCCAATATTGGCTGACCACTTTAATTTTTCATTAAAAACTGGTACCTACCCATTAGCCTGGAGACAGGCAGAAGTGATACCAGTGTTTAAGGGAGATCAGAAAAATGACATTCATAATTATAGACCAATATCACTTCTTTCAGTCACTTCTAAAGTGTTTGAAAAAATTGTGGTCTCTCAATTAAATAGCTACCTTGAAAAAAAATAAAAAGTATAATAAATATCAATCAGGTTTTAGGGTGCAACATAGTACTACTACTGCACTTGTTAAAGTTGTGTCAGTCATCAAGGTGGCCATGGAAAGGGGCCTCCTGGTTTGGTTCCATATTTATTGATTTGTCGAAGGCTTTCGACACCTTGGGCCATCAGGTGTTGATGGAAAGATTAAGATCTGTTGGCCTCAGCCAGGAGGCCCTGGATTGGTTCCATGGCTACCTCGATGGCAGACAACAAAGGGTCAGAGTGGGTAGTAATTTTGTATCCAGTTACTTAAATATTAAATCTGGTGTACCACAGGGGTCAGTGTTAGGACCCATTCTATTCAATATATATACAAATGGTGTCAGACATCTGATGAATGCAGTCCGGCATCATTTGTATGCAGATGATACAATATTGCATCTTGAAGGAAAATCAGTGGGGCATATACAGAAAAAATTACAAAAATATTGTAATATATTACAAACACATTTTTCACAACATGGATTTTTCCTAAACCCTCTAAAGTCACAGGTAATGCTGTTTTCAAATAAAAAAGTATCTGTGGATCTGGATATAAAAACATTGGACAGGTGTAGTCTGGCCCTTGTGGATTGTTACAAATACTTGGGAGTCTGGTTGGACTCCCATTGTAGTTGGGAGTTCCATATTAATAACTTGATACAAAAATTGAACAAAAAGTTGGGGGTATTGTACAAACATAGAAACTGCCTTTCATTTGATGCTAGGTTAAAGATTGTAAATTCGATGATAACTCCTCATATTGACTATGGTGATGTTGTATACAGTGGGGCAGCTAGTGGCATTTTGGGAAAGCTTGATGTTATTTATAACAGATATGCATGTTTCATTTTTGATGTACCCCAGAAAACTCACCATTGCACTCTCTACAGGAACTTAAATTGGATATCCTTGATAGAACGGTGAAATATACATGTGCAGTGGTTGATCCATTGCTGTTATTTTAAAAAAGCACCAGGATATCTAGTAGAGTTCCAAGGGGAATGGAATGTTAAGGAAGGATTACGATCTGCAAGGGAGATAAAATTTAGGGTACAATTTATGAGAACAGCGGGGGGCCAACACTGTTATGTATATGAGGGCCTGAAATTGAGGAACTCATTGCCAGTGCATTTGAGGTTACAGTATGTACTAACAAAACATCTTGGAATGTATTAAGATCCTGGCTTGTAAAGGAGGCAATGCCTCTAAAAAGTTGCTGTACCTGAGAGATTTGCACATATGGTAAATTGTTGTATTTGTTTCTTTTGTTTATGTATGTATTTTGTTGTATGTATGTATGTTTGTATAGTATTTTAGAATTAAACTGATATTTTTGTACAGTAGGACCCCGTTGTAAATTAGCTGATGCTAAATTGGGTTTTATCCTGTTTCTGATATCAAAAATAAACTTTTTACTACTACTACTACTTCTCACTCATTAGTTAATACCATTGATGGTGCTAAGATAGATGTTACTTCCTCCTTTAAGTACCTCAAGGTCTGGCTTGACTGGCATCTGGAGTTCTCAGTACACATTGATGCTGTTCACCATGAGCTACACCCTAAGCATGGAGTATTGTACAGGAATAAAGTGAGAATTCTGCTTCCTGCTTATCCCTATCTTTGACTACAGGCACTTATTCTACAGTGTTTCCCCTAAATCTTCCATTGACAGACTGGACCCTTTTTTCCATTTTTTCAGTTGTTTTAGATTGCCCTCCTCATACTCATCACTGCTGTCTTTACTCATCACTTTTTCTCCCCTGTCTTGGTGCTAGGTGCCTTTGCCATTGTACATCTTTTATATACAAATTCTTAAATCCCTTCTATCCTCTCCTCCTTCTTCTTCTTCTTACCTTCTTTGCAACACTAATCCCCCTTCTCTTTCTATTCCTTCTAGGAAATCTTGTGCTGGACAATCTGCAATTTCTTACTGATTTCCTAAACTTTGGTCCTCCCTTCCTCTTTCTATTCAATCTGCTTCTTCTCCTTCCTCCCTAAAGTCTTATCTTTATGACTTTTGTTCTCCTATCTGCAACTGCATATGACCCTTTCCTCTTCTTGATCCTTTCCTCTATACATGTAAGAGTGTGTTTTATCTTCTACTTCCATTTGTTTATTAATTTGCCTCTAATTATTTATTTTTCTACTTCATGTATTACTATATTCCTGTAATTGACTTCTTATTTTCATCAGTTTATTGTTTAGCTATCTCCCCCCATTTCCCCCAGGATGTATCTGGAAACAAGCTGTTCCTGGCTTAGTATGTCTTTCCTGGTTAAACTTTTAAATAAATAAATACATAATGGTCATTGTTGATTCAGGAAGAACTATCAACTAATCACAGCACTCTTTTCCCCTGCGTGTAAGATGCTGTCATTCTGTAAAGAGTGTCTCATGGGCAAATTTGTGAAGTTTCTTCTTAAATCTTAATATATTATTGATTGGTCTCCATGAATAATAAATTAATACCGTCACTGATTGCATTCTTTGAATATCAGAAATGCTCATCTTTTGTTCACAATTTTCATACCTCAAGAATGCATGTGAAACCACTCTTACAACTGAAAGAGTGGTCTCAGCAGTGGAGTTAACATACTGTACATAAGAGTGCAGTCTCCAGTTCATTGTGTGTCAGAACTTCTCAGCTTCACTTTGCAGTTCTCACATCCAAAGAACACGAGAAGGCACACTTAAAACAATAAGAGATGCCAAAACTGTAATATAAACATATAGAAAGGTTTCATATATAAGCAGTTTGACCTAGTGATCAGAGTGCAGAGCAGCAAAACTGGAGATCCAGATTGGAAATCCATCTCCTCTACTGTGTGACACTTAGCAAGTGATTTACACTTCTCTGGCTTCACCAGTATCAGCATGATGATGATGGTGGCCATGCTGGGCTGCCATCAGCAAGGGGGAACAACTTGAAGTGAGATTGTTTATCTTATTTTTTATTTTATTTGTTGAATGTTTGTATATTAGCTAATTTTTTGTGCTGTGGGTGGAGTCTACATCCCTTCTGTCATCAATCAGACTATAGTTCTAAAATGTCTTTTCATCAAACTCCCTTTTTAGACATTTGAAGATATTCCTACACAGCTGCAAAGTACTGCACTCCCCCTCTGATTTTTACTATAAGTTGCTCTATGTTAAAGGCATCTGAAGGGTGGGGGAATGCTACTGTATTGTGCCACATAACTTCTCAGGCTATTAACAGAAAAAAAAATTAAACTACTGTTTCTATTATCTGTCAAGATCAGTCTAATAGATGTATTCTATTTCTTTCAGCAACATAGGGGTTAACTCATTATATGATATCTGTGAAACACTAAACCTCTACAGTGTCAGGATGCAGACAATGGAAATGCAGTCTGTGAGCTATTTCATTCCCACTGGCACACATACAAACTGCAGGGTGAGGGAGGGGGCTGAAGCCCCATCACTTTTTTTTGGCCTTAAAGATAATGCTTTTTAAACAAACAAACAAACAAAAAAGTAAGCATAAACTAGAGTAACAGAGTTAATTAATTCCATCTGCCCAGGCACACATAGAACAAAAGAGGTGCTTAGTGCTTGTTTGCTGTTTCTGGAGTCGGATGTGTCAAGTTGAAAGTGCTTGTGTGTGTGTGCGTGTGTGTGTGTGTGTGTGTGTGTGTGTGTGTGTGCATGAGAAACTGCTTTGGCATGAGCCATGTGACAGCAGCCTACTCATCTTTTATCTTGGACTTACGGTCTGAGCGAGCATTCCCTCCCATTCAGCAGTGTAAAAGCAGTATATTTCCATCCTCCAGACAGACAGTTTCAAAACTGAAATAAAAAAAATAACAGATTCACAGAGAGGGACAGAATAGTAAGATGGACTTTGTTAGGAGTATGGAGGTTAGTTATTGCATGTATCTGAAATATGTGTACTGGAGTTTAAATGTTCGTTTACAGTTTATAAATGTAGAAGTTTAATATATATATATAAATATATGTATATATATATATATATATATATATATATATATATATACATCGATAGATAGATATATGTATTCTATGCAAACATCTTTGTTAAGGCACCATTTAGGGTTAAAACAAAAAAAGTCAGGAAATGAGACCTTTAGGGTTGTCCAACCCCTCCTCATGGACCCACCCATCATCCTGAGATAGACAGCAGATGGGGTGTGTCATTAGGGTTGTGAGGCATAAATGTCACCCTATTCCATCTGTAATCACATTCACAAGCCACAGTAAAGAAGAATGGGGTGACATTTATGCCTCACAAACCCAATGACATACCCCATCAGCTGTCAATCTCGGGTTGATGGGCGTGTCCATGAGGGGGGATGGGGCAACCCTAAAGGTCTCATTTCCTGAATTTTTCTGTTTTAACCCTAAATAATGCATTTGCAAAGTTGTTTGCATAGAATTTCCTTACTTTTTGAGAAAGAATAGAAAAGTAGAAAGTTACACAAGTTGGTGGCAGCGTGGGCCCTTCCGGCCCGTGCTCCCACCAACTTGCAAATTCCTGCCTAAGATAAGAGTATACGTACTGAATATCATATGTATTGCTGGCAGCGCATACAGGTGTGTGTGTATGGAGCCTACTACCTTGAAAGAAAGCAAAGTGTCAGTCATCAGAGGGGCATAATGCAACACCTGTTTACATGTCAGACACCTAACCACTACAAAGTACCTCCATGGCAGTAACACTAGGCACCCTATATATGTGGAACCAGTACCACAATGCAAAACACCATATGCAAAACATAAAGTGTGTCATGCAATATGGGTGCAGCAAATTAATTTTCCAACACCTAGTCACCATAATTCACATGGAAATCACATCCCCTCCACATGCTCCAAATTTCAATGTAAAAGACCAAACTGTTTCCGAGATATAAGATATGAAAGTTTCAGATTTTCAGTCATTACACCAGGGTTTTAAATAATTGATTAGCAGTTTTTTTTTCTAGGGACAATGCTAACTGTACAGAAAGTATTTATATAGGTTTTCTAGAAGTGATATGTTTGTTAAACACAGTGAGGCAAGTGCTTTGCATTTTCACAATGTTTTAACACTTTTATGAACAAAACGCTAATTAATTTTTGGAGTTAAATAAAACCCTTCACACTGGCAGAATTCCACACCTATTAACATTTTACACACCTAATGACTGAAAAGTACATCCATGGCATATGGCTAGCTACCCTAGTAATTTCAAGCCACTACCATCATGGAAAACACTGTCCGCACAATGTAAACTGTGCCACACAATATCTCTGCAAAAAATGTATTGTCTGACACCTAAATACTATAAATCACATCTACATGACATTCTGTGAACACCTTCCAAATTTCAAGTTAAAAGACCCAACTGTTTCCGAGATATTTAATTTGAAAAATTGTTAAAATTGTGCTAGCTGGTTCCTCCAAATCCAGCCATCTAGTCTCTCCCTCCCTCATGATCAAAGATCGTGATCAAAGAATCTCATGATCAAAGAATTTTCAGGCTTGTGATCCAACAATTTGCAGGCTCACAATCAAAGAATAAAAAATGTTAAAACTCAATTTTTAGAGAAAAATACACAAAACCACAGCCATGACTCGACAGAACGAAGGCCTCTGACCAGATCCCACCCTATTTTGCCTTTAGAAGTGACCCCTGTGCTGAGAAAATTAAATTTTTCATGTGGCCATCTAGTCGCACCCTTGCAATCAAAGATCACAGTCAAAGAATCTCACGAACAAAGAATTTGCAGGGTCACAATCAAACAATAAAAAATGTTAAAAGTCAATTTTTAGGCAGAAATGCAAATTCATGAAACCACAGCCATGCCTCAATATAATGAAGCCTTCTGTGCAAAACCCACCCTCATTTGGCTTAATAAGTCACCCTTGAGCTGAGAAAATAGATTTTTTCAAGTGGCCATCTAGTTATGCCCTCGCGATGAAAGATCATGGTCAAAGAATCTCGCAATCAAAGAATTTGCATGCTCGCGATCAAAGATCATTAGTGAGCCACCAACAAAGAATAAAAAAGTTAACTCTATTTTTTGACCATTTTGAAAGAAACCAGAGTCATGGCTCGATAGAGGTAAGACCCCTGAGCAAAACCCACCATAGTTTCACCTCAGAAGTTCCCCAGGGCCGAGATATTTAAATTTTTCTGACCGCAAACTGAGAACAAGATGGCAGCCATCGTGATTAAAGAATTCCTCATGATCAAAGATTCTTTGATCACTAGCCTGTAAATTCTTTGATCGTGAGGTGGGACAAGATGGCCAAAACCCCATTCTTCATTTGTAAAATAACTATTTAAATTTTCTAATTGACTTATAATGGGAACTTAAAACGTTAATAACTTTTGAATGGATTAATATATTTTTACCAAACAAAAAGCAGCATGTGCCTTGCCCCAAGCTTTTTCAATGTGACAAGCTGCAGAGTGGCACACCACACAACAACCATGCAGCATATCTGATACAGCAGACAATATCCGAAAAATTGCCCACATAGCTGGCGAAAAGTGCATTTTCTGCATTTTGGTGTGCAAACACCGTAAGTCTGACTGAAACAAAATTTGGCAGATCAAGAGACCAACCATGCCACACTACGCATGCCAAATTTCATGCACATCTATTGAACAGGTCCAAAGTTATTAACGCACATAATTTTGAGTTTAACATAGAAGTGGCTTCATAACCCTAAATATGGGATGCAATTGCAACCCTATTTTATATATATATATATATATATATATTTGGTAACCAGGTAAGGCCAACTAGGCATACATTCTTGTTTCTAGGGACAACCCAGGAACACTGGGGAGACTAAATGATTTATTCAGAGCCACACAGTATGGAAA